>CM069528.1:20485000-21735000 GCA_035773235.1 Eospalax fontanierii | reverse complement strand
CAGCTGATGAAGCAGTTTTCATTTGGTTCCTGACCTTTCTCATATAAAAGAAGACATTCTCATTTCAAATAACACAAACTCTGTCTTTTTTCCTGATTCTCTACAGAGGAGCTCAAGAAGCAGTATCTAAAGCTTTCACTGTCCCATGACTATCAGAACAACAGCAATGGCAAGCGGGTTCTGGGTTACACAGTACTCCCTACAGGAAAGATATAAATTGAAGTCCTCCTCTTCCTCTCAGGAAAATACATGTAATACAAGGTCATTTATAATAGACTCATCTTGAGATTATCTTTAAATATCTCTAAATTAAGGGGAAAATGAAAACACTAAATGCTTTGTTTTAAAAAATTGACAACTAAACTACGTAAGGACAGCACAGTTATAAGCCACTACACATGGGGCAATAGAATTTCTCACATTCTCAACTACTCATTAGTGAATGTTTTTGTCTTTCTGGGGGGTGTAGGCAAAGATGTGTGTATGTTTGTGTGGTTCATGTGCATGTGAAGATTCATGTGCACCTGTGTGTATGTGGATGCCAGAGGACAATGTTGGGAATTGTTCCTCAGGAATAATCCATTTTATTTTGAGACAGAGTCTCTAAGTAGCCCTGAGGTTGCCAACGAGGCTAGGTTGGCTGACCAAAGAACCCATCTCTTTCTGCCTCTGTAGTTCTAGGATTACAAGTATATCCACTGAATCTGGGGATTAACCTCAGGTTCTCCTTGCAAGCACTTCAATGACTAGGCCACGATCCCAGTCCTCTAGTGATTTCTTAACTTGGTTTAATACAGGTGATTCCATTTATTCTCTTGAAAACTTTAATTTAAATTTATTATCATTGTCATTATCTTTACCTTCTAGGACAGGAAACAATTACTTCGATCAAATATGTAACAAGATGAAGTACTAAATAAAATACCATTAGAGTTCTCCTCTGAATAAAAACTGCCTTTTCTTTATTAGAAAATATAGTCAAACATTCAGAAATTAGATCAACTTAGTTACAAGAAGTTTAAACACAGCAGAGGTTAGATCCTATCAGTCAAACTGAAGCTTAAAATTCTTTCTTTTGATTTACTTAGAATCAATCAATTTTTGAAGTTAGAAATGTAAACTCAGACATAGCTATAAAGATGAGAATACTTGTACTTTTAAAAGGGTGACTTTTAATCACAAATGAATATCCTTTGATTATAATTTATTTTAGTTGATGTGACTTCTAATTAGGAATGTAAATATACAGCACCATGTTGTAAAGTCTAGAATTTTATACAGCTTTTTAAAATGTCAAAATATTTAAAGAGAGCTTTAAAAAAATGTGTCATAAGAAACAGGCTCACCTGTGCATCAGCCAGCATGACGTCCTTCAGCATGGGCTGGCCCTTGGGCTCGCCATTTTCCATTCTCACATAATGCACCTGATATCCTCTTATCTGGCCATGCTGTTTATTGGGCACAGGTGAGCGCCATGAGACTTTAACAGAGGTTGAGTTGACAGCCTCCACCTCGACTTTGCGAGGAGGACCACTAGGAACTGGAAGGACATCATCGGATAAAAGAAAATTATAGGCACTTGTCCCACCCAGTGAGAGCACATTCTTTACTTAACAATGGGTAGACCCACTATGTCTCATTTGAAGAATACAAACATCTTCAACCAATGAAAATACTCAACCAATCTGCTCTACCTTTTAAGAAAAGATCAAAAAACATGACCGATGCAAAAAAACAAAATGGAAGAAAAAAAAGAGTATCAGAGAAATAGAAAAACATGTAAAAAAATGTACAAAAGCCAAGGAGGATGCTTTGAGGACCAAAGCATTAAGCACAAAGAAGTATTGCACTGAAATAATAACAAAACCAGATTGGTGACAGTTGTGTGTTTTTCAAAGGTTTGATTTTTTTATAGCTGAACAAAAAGATTCTTGACTATATGGATTCTTCTGTCTCTTTTTTCTCATATCAAAGGTCGCTCCATGTAACAGATTCCAAAAATCACAAGACAAAACACAGGAAGGTGGCGGTTTTGAAAAGTTAACTCCAAAACGATAAAGAATTGAAGTGAAAAAAAAAAAAAAAACCATAAAAGATTCTAGATGGAGGTACAGAGAAAATCTGGATCAAAAGACCTTAGGAGCAAAATATCCTTTTAAAAGGTAGAAAACTTTTGCATTGTAATTGAAAAAAAGAAATGCCCAGGATGTAGCACAAACGGTCTTTGGTAAAAACACTGATTTACAAAAAAAAAAAAAAAAAAAAAAAAAAAAAAAAAAAAAGCGCAATGTTGGGTCAAAGATGAGCAGAAAAAACGGGTAACTGTTAGCCTATCAAAAGCAGACCCAGACTGTGTCAGAAGGTGCAAACTGACGTAGCGGAGGCAACATACCATCTTCATCTGTTCGAATCAACACGGACAAGCTCTCAGGACCGGGGCCGACATCTGTGTGGGCAGTTACAGAGATCCGATATTCAGTCCATTTTTCCAGATGTTCCAAAAGGTATTTGGTAGTGTCCGAAGGAATTCCCAAAATTTGGTGAGGCTTGTCATCTTCTCCGTCGACTGCAGTGTACTTTAGGGAGTATTCAGTGATAATGCCATTCTGTTTTTCCACTGGTGGAGGTTGCCAACTTACCAAAATACTAGTGGAACTTGGGCTGGTGCAACTAATATCTTGAGGAGGAGCTGATGGCTCTTATTTTGGCAGTGAGTTAAAGGAGGATTTGAGTGAAAGGACAGGAGTGGTTGGAAAAAAAATGATAAAACAAAAGAAAAGGCAAACATAAATAAACGAACAATAAGGTAAGAAAAAAAAGTAAAAAATAACACTTTGAAATAAAATTTTCAACATAAATTCATGTACCTTGGCTTAGTAATATGAACAAACAAAAAATGAATCAATGACCCAAAATAACTTTCAAATAATGAATGGGGGGAATGCATGAAGATGAAACCTTGAGATAATAGAGCCTCAAATAAAATCACCTACCTGCAATTTAAACTCTTCTTCTAAACCAATTCCTCGGTATCTCCTAGCCCCACTATGTTGATGATCCAGCCCCCCCAAATTTCAAATAATATTGTTTTAAACTTGAGATCCTGATGGTGCCATTCACATATGCCATTCCAAGTGTTCATGTCTACATTCTAGAATAAGGGACAATTGAGAAGCAGTACTTATTTGGGAAAGGTGTTTTAAGTATGAAGGGTTATAATAACTGCTAGATGCCCTCCTATCTCTTCCAATTTTTTGAAAAGAAAAAGAAACATAACAGCATAAAAGGGTTCACCCTAACTGCAAAACAGAAATGAAAACAAAGAAAACTAAGTCTCCCTGACCAGTTTTAATGAAAAGTGTTAACCTAACATTGATTGTAGCCCAAATACTGTGAGCATGCAGAATCAATAGAGGATAAAAAATGCACAGTCCAAGATTTACCTACCGAGGGCAATGTCAGGCTTGTTGGTTCTGACTGTAATGTGTACTTACCCTACGCCAGCTTTCAGCTGTTTTATTATAACTCTTCTTGAGACACCATTGCTAGTAAAGAATTAGATCCCACCAGCAAATTTTGGTAAAATTGGTAATAATCATCTATCCCTTACAAAAGGTCAATAAGACAGCAATTAAAAATACCTAAATAAAAGAACCACCTAAAAACTAAATGACTTATATCCATTATTTTTCACGTTTGTATATATTATTCATTCTAAATAGATTTAAGTGAGAATTAAAATGTACACTTTTACTGTCTTTTCTAAATTAAACCAGCCATTTTCTGAGCAATTATTTCCCAACAAATTACCCAAATGCATCATTATGTCAAGAAGCACAGATAAAATACTACACACACACACACACACACACACACACACACACAACCATGACAATAGCTCTAAAACTATTGAATTCAATGAAAACTGAATTGTAGCTAAGTGTAGACGTTTATCATTAATGAGTAAATTATAGCATTATAAGCCATCAAACTTTCCATCAAAAACAATCTCATAAAATATCTATGGAAAACAATCTATTCTGGATATGGCTATGCTGAGGCACAAAGGTTCCAAGGAGAAAGTGATTTCAAGGGAACGGGACAGCAGACGTGCTTGGGATGATACCATTATTCTCAACTTTATCCAAATAAAGGTTTTCTGTGAATGTGCCCAATTCTACTTGGCTAGTCACAGAATAATAAGAAACTAGTTCTAAAAGCTGAGCTTTTTCCTGACTAGGAACAAAGGCATGAAAATAAAGATTTGTTCTTAGCAAAGTTCAAATCTACATGCTTTAAAAAGATGAAGGCTTCAGCGTTTGCTTCCGCTCTTGCTGTCTCCTTGCTGAATTCCCTTGCGGTATTCTTAGTCTGACTTTGCTGGACAGTCTTACAATTCACTGAACTGGGACAGATCTAGGTAAGTTATCCCATTGCTCAGCGCAGCAGGTGCACTAGCTTCTCTGAAAGACTTTATGTTTAGGAAGTGAGAAAGCCAGGTCTACCGTCTGGACCATGTTTGAAAACAACGTGGGTCCTCCCTGGGTCCTGTCTCCAAAGTGAGATGTTTATCACAGAGATATATTGTTGACTAGTTAGCATATTTTTAGGCATGTGTGTCAGTGAAAATAAACGTCAGAATCATCTCCTAGTGAAAAACAGGCATCAAGGTAGAAAAGAGAGATACCTACTTGATTGCATGGTTCTAGCTGATATTTCAGCTGTCGAAGCACCCAGTCCTTGAGGAGAGCGCGCAGCCAAACGGAAGTAGTACAGACTGTTTGGCTTTAGCCCTTGCAGCCTATAAGATATGCTCGGCTCAATGGTGATTCGTAGCTGTGAGTAACAAGAGAACTTCGTCATTCTCATGAGAGATCATGTAAATAAAATATATTTTAAAAATCTATTTATTTTATGTGCGTGTCATGCCTGGATGTACGAAAGTATACCCGTGTCGTGCAGTGCCCACAAAAGACAGAAGAGGGCATCAGATTTCATGGAACTGGAGTTACTGATGGTTGTTGATCATTATGTGGGTGCTGGGATTTGAACCTGGGTCTTCTGCAAGAACAGACAGTGGTCTTAACCACTGAACCATCTCTCCAGCTCCAAAATATAAATTTTAATCAATGTCTTTAATATCAAATATCTGTCATCACAATCATATTTTCATCAAAATACAAAAAGAATCAACATCAAGTATTATATGTGATTATATCATGAAGATGTCATAGTTTAAAAGTAAGTTTCTACAAAAGAAAAGATAACTGAACAGGGAAGCCAGAAATCTTCCCAGTGCTGACAGTTATCCAGAGCATCAAATTAAGAAGGAAGGAGAGGCCAAGACCCACGTATGTGTTTTACCCTGAAGATGCAGAAGTGACCCTGCCATAGTCCACAGTGGCAAAGAACACCCATTCACCCTGACTGCGGAGGATGCTGACCATACACAGCCGATTCAATCATACATCTAGCTCATCCCCCAGGACTGTCTATAATCCAAACAGTTAGCAAAGAAAAGTGGAATAGAAGTTGCAACATTTTATGAGGCCTTTGTAAAACAGATGTGAAGGATAGAGTGTGAAGTTCAGTACAGTGTGGCACATCTAGCACACATGAGGTCCTGGGTTGGATCCTCAGCACCACAAAAATCAAGCTGTGATGGTGCATTCCTATAGATGCAGGACGACCAGTACTTTAAGTGCATCCTCAGTTATACGGTGATTTGAAGTCAGTCTCTCTTAGAAACAAACAGACAAAACAAAACAAAAAAACAAATTTGATATGAAATTGTTAAGTTCTGATTGGAGTAAAATCAACTTAGTCACTGAAGACTGAATAATTTCCAAACAACCATATCATTACTGTGGGTTCATTTAAAATAATTTGAGAACATTTTTGCTTGTGGATATAAAACCTACCAGTAGAAAAAAAAAATCATAACCTTCTCTTTAAATTTTACCTTTCTAAAGGACCTTCAAAATCCAATTCCATTTAATCAAATAACATTTCTAAAGTGTTCTGCTTTGCAAACACAAAAATCTCTTAGAAACTTCAGATTCCCCAAATAAGAAAAAAAAAAAGTTCTGTCAATAAATAACTGTAAAGCACAGTGGGTCGACTGAGACCTTCTAATATCCTCACTGCTTTCAAAGGACTGTGTGCTCTCACTATCATGTGAATTAATTAATTAACTTCAGCTTGGTATTGGCAAAGACATAAAATAACACCGTTGTTTTCAGCATGTCTAAAAACATAATAGCTTGAGTTCTTAAATGGTACCATTAGTGCACAAAATCAAACCTGCATTCCATTGATAATTTTTGAGTACTTAATTTGTATTGGCTTTGCTATCTGATTCAAAATGCACTGAATTTCTGAATTTAAAACATGTACTTCGGAGACTCTGCTCAAGTGGGTGTAATAAAACAGAAGTTTACAAGAATGAATTGATTTATTATAGTATTCAAAATGATATACTATGTCAATTTATAATAGTTCATTTAATATGTGAGATTTTCAAAAAGTTCCTTGTTATAACTTATGGGCTAATCAAGCTTTGAGTATTATTTTTAGAAAAGAATGAGAACAGATAAATAAAATGACTTGAATGGGTAGAGTTTTAAATATAATTTCAGTAATTCTTTTTGTCCCAGTGTTCCTGATTTGATTGCCTAACAATGGGAATGTCTTTATTAAAATGACGTATTCTCATTCTTATTGTTTCTTCAAAGAACAGTCTAAGAGGTAAGGCGTGCTGGTTGAGGACACACACCTTGGAGCCTGCTTGCCTCCATTCAGATCTCATTCTTGCCCTTCAGTTGTGAGGAATGTTTCAGAGTTTTATGTATTATTTTCTGAACCTCTATTTCCTGCTACATGAAATGGATTAACAATAGTGGCTAACTCATACTGCTGTAACATGTATGAATTGATTTAGCACATGCAAAACTCTTAGAGCTGGGCTCATTAACAGTGATAGTCATTATAAGTGAGTTTCATCATTTTTCTTTTCAAACCTTCAACAATCTTTTGTTGCCCAGCATCCTAACGTTTTTTTTTTACACAGGCCTACTTATATCAGATAATGTTCAGCATACCAGCAAACATTTACAATGGGGCACCTTTCTCTTGAACCAGTCTGAACAAATTCATCTCACCAATATCTTTTAGCAGCATGCAGATTTCAATTAGTCATGTTTTCACAGTGGCTTAAATACTATGATGTCTTATAGAAAAGAACTGAAAGAAACCCTTCATCTCAGGAAGCCTCTGTTCGCCTATGAAGGGACACACAGAATATGAAACTTGGAAAGCTGAATAGTAAGGCGTTCCAATAGGAATAGTTTTTGTTTCTTTTTTTCTCATAAAGGCTCCAACTACCCATTTGGGATTTTTGGTTAAGTTCTTATTACAATGAATAATTTTCTTTTTTTGTCATGGAGAAGAAAAGATTTCTGAGTCTTACCTCCTCTCCTTGCTCTCCATCTCTGTAGACCAGTTCATAGTTGGCAATCGTGTCTGAGCGTGGAGGTGTCCAAGACAGCAAAATGCTTGTTTCAGACTCAGGTTCTGCTTTGAAGTTCAGTGGCTGCCCTGGTACTTAAAACAAGGAGACACAGGACAACTCAGCACCACAGTGATCTTACCCTTCCTTCTAACAGCACAGGCAAACTGAGCAATGAGCTAGGCCCATACACCACACAAGCTGAACCCTGTGTAGAGCGCTGTAATGCCCTTCCAAAGATTAAGAATAACGTGATAAATACTACCCCTGTCCTTAGTTTCAAAAGCACACAAGATAGAGTAAAATTAACAAGCACATACTATAATGTCTGAATTCAATATTAAACACAAGAGAATTAGTCACCTCAAAGTACTATTGTAAAATATGATACAATTTATGTAAAATAATAATAAAATTGCCTAAAGCTAAGAAGTGCTAAATATATACATAAAAGCTGCCATTATTTACAATTGAGCAAAATCACTCTCCAGTACCTTATGTGACACCTTATTATTTCCAATTATGTTTACAACATTCCATCCTGACTCATTAACAAAGTTATAAGCAATCATAAGCTCCATACATTTTATCTTACCAACCCACATATTAGAAAACAGATGGGAAGAAAGGAAAAGAATCTCTATTCATTATAAATAATCATTTTTAACTCCTAGATGAAATAGTTTAACATATTAGACCTAATGCAAGTATAATATTGTCTCCAGTAGCTTCTCTCTAAACTATACACAAATTAATAAGCTCATAAGATGTACACAATATCAGAAATATAACAAGAGAAATGATCTGTGATCCTCATGCCAGTCACAGGGTCTACATATTAGATAATTTGCAATAGTCACACATGAGAAATAATAAAGAATGTAAATTTTATTCAGTTTAAAATACCAAAATTTAATAAAGTTTAATAATTCACATGTCCTTGTGAGCACCTAGCCCTGTTCGATATCCAACCATCACACACCAGCCCGAGGAAGAGCAGGGTGTCCCTGGCGCATCTAACTGTAGGTGGCTCTAGCCACTGCCTATTCTGATTTTTGGTGCTCATAACAATTGTTCAATAATTTAACCATTACCATCGATAACAGGGCATGTCTCAATGTGCTATGATAAATCTATCTAATTTCCCAAGTTTATGTGACAATTGAAGTATATCTTAGAAAAGCAAAGAGAAGTAATTTTTCAAAAAACGAATAAGGACACTTCACACCAGGGAAGAAAAGAACTTCTAACATGGGTTTCAGGCCAATTGAGAATAAGCAATCTCAAATTTAAATGAAATAATATAATTTATAGCTAATATACACTGTAACTTTAAAAAAGAATCCTTGACTTAATTTTCACAAGAAAGGGGGACTTTGCAGATATAAAAATATAATTTTTTTCTTTTACAATAATTTTCCTGTAGCATGACTACAGAACAAGAAAAAATAATTCAAAACATGTTTTTATCAAAGAGGTTAGAGTCTGATTTCTAGGAGCCCTAATGATCTCCACAGTGCTCTCGCTGGGTGTCCATTCTTTCTGTGCGTGCTGTGGAAGGGTGATGCTGTGCTCTGCCTGTGTGTCAGCTCCATCTACATGTGCTGTGATCTCCACAGTTTGCACCCCACCCCATGTTTTTGTGTGAGTCCTATTGTGGAACGGTGATGCAGTGTTCTCCTGGGTGTCTGTGTGCTGCTCTGTCTCTGTGTGCTGTGATCTCCACAGTGTGTGAGTGCATGTGTGTGTGTGTGTGTGTGTGTGTGTGTGTGTGTCTGTGTGTCTGTGTGTCTGTGTGTCTGTGTGTGTGTACGCCCTGCCTGCCTGCATGTGATGAGGAAGGGTGATCCCTGAAGAGCTCTGCTTGCACGTCAGCCCATCTGAGTGTGCTGTGGAAGGATGGTTCACTCATATTTGTCCTAATGCCTAAGGCCACAAATGTTCAGTGCTTCATATTTCTACTGGCCCTCATCACTCCCCCTCTCCCCACCCCTCAGGCAGACATGCATAACCAGGAACCATGAGAGTCTCATTAATTTGATGCCTCTGGGAACTACTTTATGAATAGGGTCTCCATTTTTTTCAAGTACCTGACTAGTGTGTAATCTAACATTATCATTCAGATTAAGAGACAAAGACAGAAGACGAAAGGTCAAGGAGTAAAGGAAGGAAGAATAGAAAGGAATAAGACCACATGATGAGAAGCAAAGAGCCAATGTATTACTTCTGAAAGGTGAAAAATCAAAAGCCCTAGCTTATCATACGATGGATGCCAAGAGCCATCAGACATGTAGAGAAATTACAGATGCATTCTAATATTCAGAAGATAAAAGAGTTTCTTAAGGTAAAAAGCACACATATGCATATGTAGTGGTCACTCATTTTCCTGTACTATAATTTCCATCCTTCTTACCCTTAGTTTCTACAGATCTGTAGAGAGAGAAAGCCTGTGTTAATTCAGACTCAAACCAAACCAGAACTCAAAACAAAACTGTCAAGAATTAGAAGCAGGGACAATTCCAAGGGGCCACTCTGACCACTCAGTACATATTTGCTCCCTGCCTGAAGCTAGTAAGTTGATGCTGACTGAAACCATCTCCCAAACCTAATTAACTTTTGTTTACTTGAATTGTTTACATTTTTGCTTTCAATTTATCTTCAGTGGAGTCCCATTTGGTCTCAATGTTTCATTCTTGTTTAGTAACACAGGCTCTGATTGATCTTCTAATTCTGTTTGTTTCTGTAGAGTGCCCCTTACAGTTAAATAATGAATGAAATAGACATATCAACCTCTCACAGGGTGCACTTGTGCTTTGTGTTTGTTTGGTTTGGTTGGGGTTTTTTGTTTGTTTAACTTTTGGACAATGCAAATATTGACTAGATGAATTGATGTCAAATCTTCCCTTTTTATAGACAAGGGGTCTTTCTTCCTTTTCTTTTATAAGCGGTATTTGAAATGGTATTGTGAAAATAAAGTAGTACAAATTTTAAACTTGTAATGGAACTTTAAATGCTTAGAGTCAGATGCAAACCCTGAGATGAGTGCAGGTGCTCTAGAGGCCTCAGGCCAATAGCCAAGGGCTGTAAGGGAATGCAAGGTCAAACTAAGGGTTGGGAGATTGCTGCTTTGGGGGCCAGCTTTATTCAAATATCAGAATTTGCTCAACATATGTTGCTAATGTATCTTCTAGGTAAAACCTTTCATTTTTAAAAAATATTTTTATTTTTTAATGTGGGTCTTAGTTTTATACCTGCATGTAGGTAATGACTAAAATCTAACTGAATTTAGAAGACACATTGCACGTGGCCACAATGCACCAGTAAGTTCAAACCAGGGTATGCATCAATGCTGTACGGGGCATTTTTATTGTATCAAGCTAATACATAGCATAGAGACGCCAAGACTCAAACTCCCTGGGGCTAAGGATCTACTGAAGTATTTCATTTCTTCCAGAATCATTTTGTTACATTTCAAACAACCAACATGAAAGTGGCCTTTCAAAGGGAAAACAAAAACTGCTGTGAAATGAATGAATATGTTCTTCAATTCCCAAAAACATTAGTCTTAATAATTGTTATATGCATGTGTATGATTTCCCTTTCCTAAACTCCTGATGTCATGTTTGGTTTCTTCCTACCAACTGGAGATAGGAAAGACCTCATCATCTACCTACTTACATCTTATACCAAATATTGTACCTGCAGAGCTCCTGTTTTACATTTATATTCTTGTTTTTCAATAAATGTTTGCAAATATTTACACATGAAATCTACAGATCTATTTACTCATACATATTTATGTATTTTTATGCTCTCAGTCTTTACACATCTGTTATTGGCAGTTCTTAATTCTCACGTACTAATGTTTTGTTTATATGCATTATATGCTGTTTTCTTTAGGAACTTTTCTGTGTTGTAACAGTCCCATTATCTGTGAACTGAACATCAAATATAGGGAAAATCTTCTTTGATATTATTAAAACTCATGAGAAAAGAAAATATCCATCTAGAACTTGACAATGCAATCACTCAATCACTCTACAATAAAGAAGGAAGGAAATTTGAGAACACTAATCCTAAACCACACCTACAAATAGATAAGGAAATAAGTGAAGGGAAGCACAAGGATTTCTTTAAATTATACTTAGGGTTAGGCAGATGCCAAAGAGCTGAAAAGTACTAGCTGTGAGGAGGGGAGGACCTGAATTCAAATCCCCGGCACATGTAAAAAGTAGTTTGTGGCCATGCATGCCTCTAATTAATCTAATTAGACTGCAAAATGTCCATAAAGAAATAAAGATATGATCCATTGTCCTTAAAATGAAATTAGAAACTGACAAATGTGAAATACATGAACATCGCTACAATTATAGTCTACATAAATAAGTGAAGAAAAACTACAAAGAGAAAAACTTTCGTGTCATCTGAAATTTAGGGGTTACCTCTGAGGAGCACAAACATACTGCTAATATGCAATTTTGTCCAAGTGCATTATAAATATGAGAGGCTGCCAAGGATGAGAGAGGCCCCTTTTTTTGCTAAGATGCCTAATATTTTAAAGAAATACGTGTATCTAGAACACTGATAAATGATAACAAATGCAAAAATCAGAATTACGGTGTTAGTAAAACTAGAGAGAATTCAGAATAGCATCTGCTTTATGAGTGTCAGAAACGCCTCACTGACAGGACTGAAACTAAGAAACAGCACTGTACAACTCTGTCAACTGCCACTGAACACAAACACAAGAATTTAAGCTTAATTATTGTCGTAGTCACATCTCCTGCCCCTTTATTCACTGCTGAAATAGTTACGATTAGTTATATCCCAAATTATAAGCTTTAATCTGGATACAGGACTTCGACGACTAGACGGTAGGCTTTTAATAATTTGCTTATATTGGCCTGCTGATATAAACTAAGGAAATGATTTATAAAGTTCTGCAAGCCTAAAGAACAGTATTTCTAAACGTCATCATTCATGCTCTCTTTTCCAGTTCCCAGAAAATGTAGAGTTCAATTCCTTAAAACAAAGTTAGCTGGACAAGTAGTGTACACCTGTAACATCAGCACTGGACAGGCAGTGTACACCTGTAACATCAGCACTGGACAGGCAGTGTACACCTGTAACATCAGCACTGGACAGGCAGTGCACACCTGTAACATCAGCACTGGACAGGCAGTGCACACCTGTAACATCGTCACTGGATAGGCAGTGTACACCTGTAATATCGTCACTGGACAGGCAGTGCACACCTGTAACATCAGCACTGGACAGGTAGTGCACACCTGTAACATCAGCACTGGACAGGTAGTGCACACCTTTAACATCAGCACTGGGGAAGGAGAAGCAGGAGGACAGGGGTCTGAGGTCATGCTGAGCTGCACAGTGACTTCAACGCCAGCCTATGCCACAGGAGACATAAACTCGTTTCTTATATTGTATTTAATTTTATTTTATGTGTATGAGCATATTGCTTGCATGTGTGTCAGCATACCCATTTTATGCAATGGCTGTGGAGGTCAGAAGAGGGTGTTGGATTTTCCTGGAACTGGAGTCACAGATAATTGTTAACCACCATGTGGGTGCTCTGCAAGAGCAGTTAGTGCTCTTAGCCAATGAGCCATCTCGCTAGCCCCCATAGTACTAGACTCTTAATGGAGTTTTCAGCCTTGTCCCAAGATCTACAAAAAGCCCAGAAGGACAAATGATCAAAATCTCTCTAAAGAAAGCTTAGAAAAACCAGACATCAGGACTTAAGGATTATAATGTCTCCTGTTAACATGACTTTCAAGCAATATCTATGTTAATACCTTAAAGATGTAGTTCCTGAGGTTTCTTTATCAGTTTAATGTTTTATCTACAAAAATTGGTTGGCTTGTATTTTCTTATAATTCTCAGTACTAGAAAACTAGGAGTGTAGCCTTTTCTTCGTGAATGTGTTTAACAAGGCAGAAGGCAATTTTTTAACAAGTAGTAAATGTTTTCCTTAGGAATGGTCATGCTTTTCTCCATATCATCAATGTAAACTAGTTGCAAGTGAGTTTGACACCAGAAATTAGAACTAACTAATGTAAAATTAAGATGATTAATCCAATTTCTGGAAAATAATCATCTTAACCAAATATCTTTTATATCCAAAGACTAATATCATCAACTTCACCAAAATTCACAAAGAGAAATGCTCTTGACTGATCATAAAATGGATATCATAGTTCAATTTCCTCTATTACTAAAATGTATAGCATCAATACATCAATTTTCAGTGTCTATCAATCAGTTAGCTACTTATCATAATGACGAACTCATCCTTAAACTACTTTCTTCCTCATTATTTCTTTTTTTTTTTCTGAATTTGATTTGAAACAAAACAAGGATTGAAGGTGTTAGGGAATTCAAGATCATAAAGTGAAATGAGCACCTGTCAGATACAGAAGACATAAACTGCATTTTTTTATGCCTATGTAATTAAAGCACTTCAATTCATATGAATTTTAGAACAGTATAGTTTTGTAGCCTTACTAGAGTCAAAGATTACAGTGAAAATAAGCATATCCTTAAATTTTATATAACTACTCTATCAGAATGTTTGAAAATGGTCTTACGTTCTTATACACCAATGATTCTTAGAACAAGTTAATCAGCAGTAAAAGGAGCAGTTTACCTTTAACTATATCAGAACTAACTTCATTGCATTTGGCAGCTGTCCACTACCATCACATGGCCTTTGTTAATTAAGTATATAGAACAAATCCCCGTGCACCATGGAGGCTTTTCATAGCATATTGATCTTGGCAGTCATAAGCTACTATGTCATTATACATCTTCTCAACAGGTATTTAAAGAACAACTTATGGAAGGCTGTCAGAAATACCTTAATGTGAAAAAACTATTAGAGAAACTGAGAGCCATTCTAGTGCCTCTCTGACCCATGGGTATAGATTTTCTAAACTTTGCTATTATTAAATTAAATCAGACCTTCCAAAAGCAAAAATCTTGGATCATTCATTGCTCTTTTGCGATGTAACCTTCTTGGAGCTATGACTCATGACAAGAAAAATTGCACTGTTTAAACATCAGTTTGCATTTTCACCATGTTGGTGCAGAGTTGGTTTCTATAATTCAGTATTCTTAATATGAAGATGTTCATGATTCTCAAGGATTCTACTGAATTTGACTTAAAGAAAAAAAAAATCATTATCTCTTGTGTAGTTAATTCCTTTGTCTTCTGAAAATGAAGATGATAACACTGCACACCGGTTAAACATGTGGTTATAAAACTTAGAGCCCAAGTTTAGGGACTGAGTGTAATAATATTTTTAAGAGGAAACAGTTAATATTCTCATTTCATTCAGATAACTTATTTTCTTAATCTATAGATTTAGTGTGCTTTTGTACTGAGTTAACCTATTTAAATTATGTATTACAGAATTAAATTACATGTAGTTCTTAAATATATTTAAAAGTGATACACGCCTTTGCTTCTATTTGTAACTACCAAGAAGGAACAAAAATACTAGACCCATCACATCAGAAAATTAATTAATTGAAAGATGGTGGTGGCTAGTACTCTCCAGGGTCTTTAGAGTTCAACGTCACTTAGTGCCCTAACTTTATTACCGAAGACCAGTTCCCAAATCCGGTTTCATGCTTTTCACCCACAGTTTACCAACTGCCAAGTGGGATAATTCCATATCCTTACATCAGAGTATAAGATTAAATATACATGTGGAATTCATAATGTAGATACTAGTATATATTAGTTGCTATTATGATATTTTGCCTATTCTAGTAAGTTATAAAGTAGTTCTCTATTACCTAATCTATACTCTGCTATGAGCTAATGGACATCTCCCACTGGAATTTACATGTTGAATTAGTACCCAGGACTTTGGGTTGTGACTGGATTTGGAAATATGGTCGAAGTGTATGAAATCAGTTAAGACAGCTTATTAGAGTGGGCTCTAGACCTTCATGGTCAGTATTCTTGTCAAATTTGGACACATAATTTCTTATAGGAAAAAACATATCTGGAGATAAATTTTTAAGTAAGCACCCCACCTGTTCTATAAGCCAGGACTGAAAAAGACAGATAGCAAACTACCAGAGGCTGGGGAGATGAGTGGAAAATATTTCCTCTCACAGTGCTCATGGGAAGCAATCATGTAATATCTTGATTTTAGCCTTCTAAACCCTAGACCTCTGTGATGGTATATTCTTGCTGTTTAAACTACCAAGTTCAAGGCCCTAGAAATTAAATGTCATCACAAAAACTCTACATTGTGGTTATTATAATAGATGAGAAGACAAAAATTCAGAGGGAAGCATCATGGTTAAGACCTTAAACAAGTATAATATAGTAAAAGTTTGGTCACCAGCACCAGCCTGTGATATTATTGGAAAACAGCAGATTGATGTAGGGGTATTGGGAACTCAATCTCTCTCTCTCTCTCTCTCTCTCTCTCTCTCTCTCTCGCTTTCTCTCTTCAGCCCTCCCTCCCTCCCTCCCTCCCTCCCCTTTCTTTCCCTCTCTCCTCTTTCTTCCTGGTCATCATGACTCAGTTCCAGATCATGTTTTTTGTCAAAATGCATAATTGTAGTACCTAATGAAATGGGCCAGCTACTCATACTGAAACTTTATGAGACTGTGAGCCAAAATAAACTATTTCTTTCTTTACGCCATTTCAGGTATTTTGCCAAAGTGATAGAAAGCTGACAGAGGGAGAAACTCATCCCAGGTCACCAAGCTTAGCTGTAAGCATAAGAATTAGGCTATGGTCATATTCAGTATCTCAGCTGAAATACAAGAATGCTGACAGAAGACTATAAGCTCCGTATGCTCTCTTGTTACTTTTAGTGGTTATGGGACTGCTAGAATAAGCTAAGTCATCTTAAACAAATGAGCACTTTTTGTTGAGAAAAAGTAAAACAATATTCCCAGATTTCTATATTCTCAAGTGAGAATCTTAAATTAATCTACACTATTTTCTGAATATCAATATAGTGAATTAATAAAAACAGAGCTACAAATACCAAGTAACAAAGGCATATGGATAATATTTACTATAAGTTTAGTGACATATATTTGTTTTTTCAAGATGGGGGTTTCCCTATAACCCCAGCTGGCTGGTTGAGAACTTGTTATTGAGACCAGCCTGGCCTAGATCTCACAGAGATTCTTCTGCCCCTGCCTCCTGAGTGCTGGGATTAAAGGTATGCACTGTTACCATGAGTAGTCGAAATGTCTCTCTTTTATAGTTAGCTTTCGTACATTATAGCAATGGAAATAACCAATCCATGAGCAAGCTACAGAGAACTAAGTAGCATTATAAAAATAAAATAAAACCAGCTCAGCTTTAAATATGTCTTAAAATGTGCCTAGCAAGGAAAGGGAGTAAACATAAATCATATGAATCAAAAAGCCCATACCAGCCATAAAAATAAGTCATGGGTTCATTGTATCTGTGAAACCAAAGATAATGTACCAATAATTTACCAGGATTAGTAATTGGTTATGCCTATACATTATGGATACTGTATTCAATAGTGTGGTTACCTTACAGAGTCTCAGAACAAACCAGATACATGGTGCCAAAATGTTCAGAGATCAATGCAAGCTTATAAGGTGCCAACATACTACGAAGTTAAATGAGTAGTCCTGATGCTCAAGAACAAACTTCAGAGGAAGACTTCTGTCTGAGATTCCCAGTCCAAGGCAAAACTGATGACTGTGAATCTAAGCCAGAATGGTTTGGTGTCCTGTTATGAAAGGGAAGCCTCTGACAACACAGGCCCTTCTTCATAAAATAGCTTGGCACCTGTTCTAACACATCATAAAACACATTTGTCAGGTCCCAAGTCAACTGACTTTCCTCCTCTGATGAGGGCATACAAACAAAAACAAAAACCCCAACATTGAGACAACACTGGCTTTCAAGCATGCTAGAAAAATAAGTCATTTAAACATCCCAGATCCTCCTGACAGTTGTATTTTTAATCTATCTTGATCTCCCCAAATTAACATTAGTTAAATACCTCCTAGAGGCCAAACTACCATTGCTACTAGTACAAAGAAGCACAGTCCTTCTAATCTCAAGCTGGGTAAAGAAGAAGCTGTATCCATTTCGTGTACAAGTTGTCAAGGAATTCCTACATGAAGCTGAGCTTGCCTGCAGTAGTCTCCAGCTGTCAGCTCTGTCTCTTTCCAGATGTCTTATGGCGAGCCCTCAATACGAAGTACTAAACCAACACCTTTACATTGTCTTTGCTGTATCTCTCTCTGTTTTTGTCTTCCCCTCAATCTTACTGCTCTTCTTCCCATCCTGAACCAGACTTACCTCCTGTCTGAGTGATGACTTGTATGTCACTTGAAAGAGGACCATCTCCAATTGAGGTAAAAGCCAGGACTTTGACAGAGTATGTTTTCTGGGGCACTAAATTGCCAATAGTAGTGATTTGGCTGTCAGCTACATTGTGTTTCATCCAGTTGTTGACGTGCTGAGTGGGGTCCATTGTGTAATAAACTCTATATCCTTGGATCTGTCCATTAGGTTCCTCAGGTTCCTTCCACTGTACCAAAATGGTGGTTGAGCTCAACATGCGTGCCTGGACATCCCGTGGGGCACTGGATGGTGCTTGCTCTGAGGTTTGCGTTAGCACAGGCTCACTTGGAGGCCCTCGCCCAATGTTATTGACAGCAACGACCCTAAATTCATAATCTGAGTAGGGACTTAGTCCAGCGACACTGTAGCGTGTGGTTGCAACCCCATCAATTTCTTTGTATGGTTCTTCAGAATTCTTAGGTTTATGCTGAATGATGTAGTAGGAGACAGGTTCAGGATTCCCAGAGTCCCATGTCAGCGTGATGCTCGTGGCTGTGCTCTCAGTTACCACTGGAGTTCCTGGAGGTTTGGGTAAGGCTTAGGGACAGAGAAAAGATAAAGATTCCATCTTTTCCATGGTATTACACAAATCAATAGACTCTAATATTGGCATGACAAGACTATGTACGTAATGAAGATTTAATCAGGTGAAATGAAAGTTAAGTAGTGTCCTAAGAGGTCAAGAAAAGAGTCAAATGTACACAGGTGGCTCAGATGCTGTCTTCTCTGAAGAGTCTGATGGCTTGTCCTCAGGTCTACTGTTTTAAATTAAGTGAGCCTGGGTATGTTCTTTGCTTTCTCTTTGTTTCAGCTCCCTCATGTAAAAAGGACAAACTCTTTTACTAGAGTTGTACTGTACAGCTGAGTAGCTGTATTTCATGGGTTTGCTATGAAGATTAATGAGCTAATCCAGTAATACTCTTAGAGTGTGTCTGGAATTCTCAAAAACAGTAGCTGTAATTATTATACGGTTTATCGCAAATGCCTGGCCTCTTATTTCTTGCTTCAACAAATTAATGATTAAACTTAATATCAAGAAGTATTAAATATGAAATATATGGAAATGCAATGAAATGGCTATGGATGATCATATCCAGACTAGTTTCTAGCTATAAGAAGTAAGAACTAACCAAACTGAAAATGTTCAGGTAGGGCTGTCAAGTGCTTTGTCTGGAAAGTGGGGAGACCTGGGACTGACCTTCATCACCCACCCCCACACACAAAGAATTTTAAAGTAAAGTAGAATAATCATTTGAATTCAGTGCTTCTTCTTAATTCTTAAAATTGCATAAGGAACTCAAGATATGTTCACAAATCACTTTTTAAAGTATTGCCAATGACAAATTTACATTCTGCATCAGCTTTATCTGAGATTACAGCAAGCTGGCAAACATCTGTATTTAAGTACATGTTTTTAGAGATTTGTTGTTTTTTTTCCTTTTAACAGACTAAAACTCAAAAAATTCCTACTTAAGAGTATAATCTGTCTATATTGGTGGCTCCTATGAAAGCTTTACCCTGCATAATGATTGTAAAACCCAGAAGGCAACAAACATACATTAACCAGGCTCTTTCTTGGTTTCCTTGTCAGCATAAGGCCAACATCACAACACTTCCCGAATAGCAGAATTTTATGAACATCAAAGTTTAGTTGGATTCTCAATACCTAGAGCACTGCTTGGCACAGGTTGGCTTTTAATAACTGTCAGCTGACATCGTGAGTGCCCATTTTCTTTGGTTCCTTCAAACCTTCTTTCATTTTGATTTGTTTTTCTTTTTTTTTCTTACATCCCCTCCCCCCCGCTTTAAGATTTACTCTTATACATTATTTTTGAGGTAGAAAATAAAGAAAGTGGAAATATTCAGGAAAACAAAGATGTAAACTGAATATAATAATCAGCTTAATGTGATTCCTGCTTTCAAATTCTTTAAATGTTCTTAGGGAAACCTTCAAATATTTAGAGCTTAAATGTTTATAATGAAAGGAGGTGGCTGGGTATTTGTATATTGCTAAAAGCCGTGGGATGGAGATATTTGAACAAGAGAACTGACTAAAAAATGCTAATAAAAACATTTATTTAAATATTCTGGCCTGACATTTTTCAAAGTGGGTCATTCTTATTTCATACATTTTTTTTGAGTTTTCTATGCAAATTAAAACAATGTTAATTAAAGTTATCTTTAAGGCTATTCAGCTGAATGTCTTGGTTTCATTGTTTGACTTTTGAATAGCATAAGGTTAAGAATTTGTTAATTTGCTACATTCTTGGTTTTACACGGCATATATTTGATAATATGCTTAGTTGGAGACACAATACAAATGATAACATATGTGTTGTATCTTCCAAGTTTATATTTCCCAGAAAGAGAAGATGATTTCAGTTCATTTTGTAATAATCATAGACAGTGGCAGAAAACTTAATTCACCCTGACTATGACCCAATTTACAAGTTTTCTAGAATTCTATAAATACTGGGTAAAAGCAGCATTCAACTTCTTTTCTACTGAAAAATATTCATAGAATATAATACTTTAATTATATTTAGTACATTTATTTGAAGAAACAATATCTCACGAGCATATGTTAGGTGAAAGAAAGAACACAGAATTGAAGACCATGTGCATCTTGACTTTTAGTGGCATAGTCCATTAAATCTTTAAAGCATATTTTATTAGATAACATTGATTTCAATCACTTTCTCTTTTTTTGTTTACTTTCAGAAATTTTAGCCATGTAGTAACTAGAATTCTTCTTTATCAAGACTTTTATCAAGTTTCTGGACTTGTACAAAGTCTGTAGACCATCCATCTTATGAAAATAGTAGATTCAGAGAAGCACTCTGGATTCTCTCTGCTTACTGAGTAGGCCAGGCTTCCTGCTAAATATTCTTTTTAAAATTAAGAAAAGTTATCTGCATTTTATGTGCATGAATGTTTTGCCTGTATGTTAGTGCTCCTATGTTGTGTAGTGCCCTGCAGGCCAGAAGGAGGTATCCAGTCCCCGGGAAGCGGGGTGACAGATGGTTCTGGCCATCATGAGGGTGCTAGTAACTGAACCCTGGTCCTCTGCAAGAACAGTCAGTGCTCTTCACTGCTGAGTCATCTTTCAGGCCCACTGCTAAATATTCTAATATCTCATTTTACAGTGCTTGTACTTTAGAAAGAATCTGCAGGTAAGTTCTGCTAAAAAAAAAAAAAAAAAAAAAAAAAACCTGTAATCAAAGGCAAGAGAATCAATCACTGGCTCATAGCCTCCATGGAATTCAGTATGAATTCAATCCAGCCTGGGCAATGTAATGAGATCTTGTCTCAAAATAAAAATACAAAATGTTTGAGGATGTTCCTTAATGGCAGAATACTACCTTAGTATGTACAAGTCCCTATATTTTATTTCAAGGAAGGAAGGAAGGAAGGGCAAGATAAATCAATTTACCTAAGATATGAACATTTTATATATACAATACGTATTTTTATATATACTTATCATAGGTACGATTACCAAACAACTGAAACATTGATGAATTGATTCATTTTAAAACCCTGAGAACAGGGATGATGTAACTTAGATTTTCAGAGAGTGATCTCCTGAGCATACCTTTGACAGTGATCTGTGCTATTGCTTCAATGACACCCAGTGTTGACATGGCAACACAGGTGTAATTTGCTGACTGTCTTACATCATTCAGCTCCAGGACATTTCTTCCTATTGGCATATCGTCTTCAGGTGTCAGGTCTTCTGCACCCAGCATCCACTTGACGTAAGGCATCGGTGAGCCCACAGCCACACAGGTGATGTTAACACTTCCCCCTGGCATGATTTCATGATTAGTGGGTGGGATAGAGAATCTCGGTGGGACACGGCGAACTGGAACAAAACACAAGGTAACATCATAACATATACAAGGCCAGAATAAAGCAGCTTATTAAACACATGACATGCAATCTACAGACACAATTAAACAATTGAAACATAGTGTGGACCGTCCAAAAACAAAACAAAAAGAAAACTGTGGATAATACAGACCATACAAGTATGGTGTGTGTATACACAGAATAACTTATTTAACTTGATCACTGATATCTTAGACACATTCATACAACAATTGATTCAGACCTATACGGGACCCACACAAAAAAGAAAACTATCTACAAACTAACAATATGCAAACACCATGCATATGATAAACACATAATCATATACATACATGCATATGACAATGATTCTATGCAGGCATGTATATGCAGAAAGGGGACTGGAAGGTCACCAGCATGTATATCAAGACTGGCTTCAAAGTTGTGCACTTCCAGTTGATGTGACCGTATGCATGGGACACTGCCACATCCCGGCCTGGACACACCACCTTGAGTACTCTGAAAGAGCAATTCATTTGCTTGCAGATTCAGAGGGATGCAGCTTCAAAATCTCATACTAATAACAGAACAAACACAGAAATGTGTGTGTGTGTATATACAAACATACATGCACACACACACACACAGGCACACACATATTGACACAAGAAGAAATAGGCTAATATCAGTAGATTCTATACTGGACTACATCATGCAAGTCATGCATAAGATGAACTCTTAAGGCCCAAGCTAGAATACAGGGAGAAAAGCTGGAATCCTAGGCATGGAGAACAAAAGAAATGGGGGGAAACTAGAACTAAACACAAAGGAAGAAGGTCCGTGACTGAGAAGGGGACGGGTTGAAGGTCAGAAGGCAGCAGGGAGGGGAGCTTGTTCCGGGTGAGGACTGCAGACTCAGGGGAAGGTGCTTCCATTCAGGATTCCATTCAGTTTATATAAGGTAAACAACATCAGTGATCGCAGAATCCAGCAAGACGCTTCTCAGCCTACATTCTAATTGAGGGACACTGGATCTAAAATATACAGCAGGTTGTGACGTTGAGAGAACTGACCACATTAAAACATGACACAGAACAAATCACCAAGCGATTGCAGTTCAGTGTTCCTGCTTCAAATAAGCTGCTTGCTCAGCTGTGTTGAATATTATGTGTTTCTGACAGGGTACAAAGCTAGGATGGGGATATACAGCTTTCGTCCATGAGAACTTTAGATAAAGGGGATGATCTTCGGGAAAATTCTGTAACTATGTAGAGCAAATACTGATTTTTGAAGTTACAAAAAATGCCCAAAATAACCTTTTAACCCCAAGAAAATGGTAAGTAAATCTGTCTGGAAAGTCTGGCTATCCTTCTGATCAGAAAACCTCCACTGACTAGAAAGGGCTCACTTCACTGGCCTAAAGTGTGAGCGGCATTCACAGGGAGCAGAGGGCTCAGCATATCTCCCGCTCAGCATATCATAACTCAGAGGTAATTGAAGCAAGCAGGGTCAGCACAGACTCTGAGGCATTGAAGAGCATATCAAGAAAATGTAAGGGTCAGGGGAACAATCCTAACACACCCTTCTGTGGGCAGCAGGCACCCTATGCAGACAGGATTAAAAGGTGGGACGGGAGACAGGGAGGCAGGGTGAAAGCAGGAACACTGACCAAGTTCACTGGACCTTAGAGAGTTATGTGCTACCAGTTCCCATGCATCCAGGTACATTCTCTCCCATCATGCACCACAGTTAGCAACAGCAAGCAACAGAAGCCAAGGCCAGAGCATTCTCTGCTGAAATATACCATTAACCAAAGGGAGACCACGGTGCAGCTACGTTCATTTCATTTGTATTCTTTGTTATCGGTTTAAGTCACAGTTTTGTAAGGTGGGTAAAAAGAAAAAACACACCAACCTTCTCGCAGCTCTGAGGGATGTAGGGGGTTTGATGCAGAACACAATGAAATGAGGAAAGGAGAGAAACAAGGGAAACACAGAGAGAGTAAAAAGGCCGTATCAAGGCTTCCAACTGCGACTTGAACATTGCTATTTGCTCTAGTTCATCCTCCCTTCCCCGCCTGGAAAGTTAGCAACACATCTAGACTAATGCAGTATTAGAAACGATAGCTAGCATCATTTTGAAATTTTCCATCGAAGAAGGTATACATGCCTCATGCAGCAAGGGAGGACACCAATGTGAGAAAAAGGTTCAAGGGCTTTCAGAGAATTTAGGGAAGAAATATTTTTTCAATGCCCCCTCTCCTCTCCCCCCAGCCCGCCACAAACTCCATCAAGAGAAAGGAAAAGAACACCCCAGGGACACAAAATTATCTCTCGCAAAAATTTCAAAATCAAGCTAGGTATTTTCTTTAAGGGCCCATTCCACGTTAACTTGAAGCATTCACTGATCGTAACTGTCCCCGTCTTCTCCTCCCGTGCCTCTAATAGTTATTCAGATATATAGTCCCAGACCGAAATGCTTCTACTATGTGGAAAAAAATGAAGGAATAAGCCTACAAAGTATACCTTTTCAATGCTCAAGATGTAATTATTTCTAATGTACTATGAGAAAATACAAATGTATCTTTAAAATTCATTCTTGTGTAACAACTAATATTACTTTTTAAAATACCATGATTATTCTATGGCATATGCATGTATATGCACATAAGTAACACTGTGCTTTGAGTAAGAGAGAATACAAGGAAGGAACACAATCGTGCTATTTCTATGCAACAGCTGTTTTTTTTTTTTCACATTAGCAACTTTATCGTCCCAGCTCTTCAGCCGAAGCCATGAAGACATAAACACCTTCATGCTTAGAGTTCCACACAGAGCTCATTAGTAGCACACTGAGAATTGATTTCAAGGTTTGCTTAGGAAACAGAAAAGAAACAACAAAAAAAGTGGAAGAAGAAAACCTCAAACAAATGCATAGTTCAAAAAATACAGCCAAACTAGAAGTCAAAGGTAAAAATGCAAATATACTTACAAACCTCAAGCCTTGGTATAGATTTAGAAACAACATATTTACAAATTTTAATTCTCTGTATAATAAACTGCTTCAGCTACAATAATCATTTCCAAATCCTCTTGTTAAGTATTTGTGTGAACACATAGACCCTGTGGGCATCTCAACTCCCCCTGAGCCTGAATGAATAATCCAGGGTTATGTCATTCCTACCTCTGACATATAAATTGGCAGGGGCAGAGTAGCGAGTGCCCGCGCTGTTGGTGGCAACACACTCGTATTTTCCTTGGTCAGATTCTTCACTCTGTTCGATCTGCAGGGCTCCTGTATGGATATAAAATATATCACCAAAGTGATGGTCAGAGAAGGCTTTAGTGGTCAGCAAGCTAAACCTCTTAACAATCTGAAATGCCCTGCAAAGCGAAGGTCCGCTCATCGTCGATTCAATCTCTTGCTAAGTTGCACAGACAGAAAATGATGCGATGAGAAAAACATATAGAGATTATTTATTTTTACATCACCAATACTAGCATAAGAAACAATAGCTCTTTTCCCAAGCAAGCCTCTAGTCATAATGAACACTCTTAATTCCTAGACTATTCAAATGAAGATGGGTGAGACTGCTTCAAGGAAGTATGGCTTTTAAATAAAACAAAGATTAATTTTGGGTTTTGTTTTGTTTCATTTTGGTATCAAAAGTGACGCAAAAGATAGGTACTCAAAAAAACCAGGCTGGGTTTTCAAGAAAGTCTTCTGTGGAAGAAAGCCAAAAATACGCAGCAAGCAAAAAGGCTGCACAAAGCAAAAAAATTAAAATTAGTCAGTACCAGTTATCAAAATGTCTCTTAAATAAGCAAAACTCCCTTTAAGACATGCAGATCGTTTCAAAGAAAAGAAAGACAGTTTGCCACGACTTACAATCACTTATGACATTTGCTGAAAAACAAAGAGCATTTGCATTAGAGGATTTTTAAAAAGTTAAAAAGCACGGCCCAGGCCAGCCAGGAAGAGCCAACCAATCACTGCTTGAGGACCTCTGGACTGATCCCCTAAGACACCCATCAAAATCCACTAGTGGGATTAGCAGTGTGGTGTCACAAAACCCCAAGAAAAATCCAAAACAAGAATTACAAAAGAAATGAACACTGCGTCAAAGTATGAAAAACCGGATATACCTCATACCACCAAGAGCACCGAGAACCTGCTTCCATAGCCTGAAGGACAGAAGATCCAAAAATCCAGAGACGAGCATCCAAGAAAAAAAGAAGTGGAGAAAAAAGCACTGCTGTCAGAATGTAGGCGAGGGGTCAGTGGAAAGGGAGTCATTCTTTGACTTTAAAGACAGTAAGAGAAAAAAGAATTGAAGAACAAAAGAAAAATCCTTTTGAAAGATAAAGACAAAAAGCAGATGGTCCCGGCTGTCCTCTGCATGTCTGCCACTGTTCTCCAGACAGCCTTGGCTTTGGTCCAGAACAAGAACAGCTAAGGAAGAAAAAAATGATCTTTTTTTTTTTTCTCCATTTGGACAAAAAAAAAAGGTAAAAGAAGAAGAAAAAAAAGAGAAAAAGGAAAAAGGAAGAAGAAAAGGAAAAAAAGAGGGACAGATGGCACGCTGTGACTGGTCCGTGGTCTGGAGACCTGGATATGCTTTCTTTGAAGCATATCACAACTTAAATAACCATTTCATAAAGAATGAACAAAACAAAAAGAAAAAGAAAAAGGAAAGTCCACAACATGAGAGTCACGAATCATAACCAAAAGAAGGAAAAAGAAATCAAGTTGATGGACATTACTGGGATGAGTTTGAAAACAGGACGGAGATGAGAGGGATGAAAGGACAGAAAGAATGAGCAAGATCATTCTGTGAACGTTAGGTCAGCACTCTTACCTCTTATTGGTGTACCACCTGGGTGGATAATATGAATGCAAATAAGATTAGAAAGAAGAAGCATTAGTACGAGAAGAGAGAGGCTAGGGCTGGGGAGAAGAATTCAATTAGATTTACAGAATTAAATAAGGTCTTAAAAGAAACTTGAATTACTATACTGGCAAAACAGGAATATATTAGATAGTATTATTAGATCATAAAAGCAAGGTGCATTAAACCACAGAGGGCAAAGGTCATAGTAGGCAGAACTGCCTTTCTCAGAGAAACAACTGAGTTCTTAGGTCTGGGGTCACATGGGGTTAGAATGATAGCTTATATGCTTCGTATCCTTACAAAAAGAGCTATACAATATTTTAATGACAAACTTTGGGAAAATACTGGCTAAGTTATTTAAGTATATATATAAATATGTATATATATATATACTACTTGAGGAAATACTAAAGACTAGCTAAAAGCAAATGGTGCTGATTGGATATCTAATGCTACTCACTATCCCATAATTGTGTGATAGAACTTGTGTACTATTTTATTTACTTCTACAGTGTTCTTACGATAA
Source organism: Eospalax fontanierii (assembly GCA_035773235.1). Taxonomy (NCBI): domain Eukaryota; kingdom Metazoa; phylum Chordata; class Mammalia; order Rodentia; family Spalacidae; genus Eospalax; species Eospalax fontanierii. The sequence continues at coordinate 21,707,842 of CM069528.1, read as the reverse complement.
CAGTTCTGTGGCGGTATGCATGTGTGTGCCACTATAGAAATCTTGTGCCTACACTGACAGTTAGTAAAATGCATGCCATGCATTTTATTAATAATAATAATAATATTTTGGATATGGAAATTAGTGGGGGTGAAGTGCGCTTCAGAACTAAGCACTTACCAATAGATTCTGGAGATTTAAATACGGAGAGAAGAAAGACAGCATAAAAATATTATTATATTCCTTATAATTTGGTACAAATTTTTCAGAGTTAAAGCTTTATACTAAATCAACTATGTTACATGTGAATAATTAATTCTTTATTTACAATAACAGAATGCTAATCTATACAATTCTGCTGACAACAAGCAAAAGAGTCAGTTAACAAGACGCTTTAACACCACAGGACAGGTCAAAAGCCGAGAATTCTGGGAAGACAGGCAGTTAAACAACTTAGAATTTCATATCAATATTACTACCAATATTATAGCACATGGATTATTAGTATACGTTCCTGTGAAATTACCTAGGGACAGGTTCTAAACTTTAAGAAATTCAGGATTATCTCTATTTTAATCTACAGAGAGCAAAGGCATAAACTGGGCTGAGAACAGGAGAGGTCCGGGAGTAAAGAGAGAAGGAAACAGCCAAAGCTGGAATCTACACCAAAGCAGACTTCTGTAGATCCAGTCACAGGAGGGTTCAAAGCCCTTGACAAGAGCATGCACTGCTGTGGCTAGAGTGTGGGCAACGATCACCACAACCGCATAGTAACGATGGTAACAAAATCCACTTGTGTACGTGGTAGTTTGAGAAGGACTTTAAAAAATACATCTGGTAACTCATGAGTTAAAGTTTCTTTGTTTTATATATTAGTGAAAAGAAAGCAGATGTGCCCAAACTTACTAAACTTTGCTATTTGGATGAGTTTCAATGTAGAAAAGACAGCAGAAAACATACTCGAATACCATTGAGTTATTTTCATGTTTTATATGAAAATTTTAAAATGGAAATAGGCATTGGAACTCCTTACACTTTTTGAATGAAGTCCAATGTTGAAATAAAACTGTCTTGAAAGAAAACAGAGAAAGAAGAAAGAAAAGAAAATGGATCCATTAAATACTGCAGAAATGCAGTAAATAAATAAATACATAAAAAATCTCAAGAAAACAGTCACAGCAGTGAATAATATGGATTAAACAGAAGCCGCAAAGCACACACACGGAGAAGACAGACTCTGAATCTGACCATGACCTCACAAACACGGACAACACGTTAAATGACAGAGGAGAAGAGGGAGAAAAACCAATACCTAAAAAGTAAAAATAAGTAAAATTAAAATTAAAAAATAAAGAGAAAGGTCATTAAGAAATTGTCTGGGAGTTCGTAGAAACAGTAACAAGACTCTACCTGATCTTAACTGCTTAATACGACCATTGTTGTTGCTTGTGTCCACAGGCAAGAAATCTTTAAACCAAGTGATTTCTGGATCTGGATTACCACTGGCTGCACAAAGCATGGTGGCGGTGCGTGTACGCTCCACCACCTTCAGCTGGGGTCCCATGTCAATGGTAGGGAATCCTCTGGGAATTTGATCCTCTGTAAGGCAAAAGGTAATACAATTATTTCAGCAATTCAAATGTCCCAAATTCATTATTGCTCATGAATCTGTTCCTTTACCTTATTCAGATTTTATCTGTGGCGAACTGAATAGAAGCTACACATTGCTGGATTAGGATACAGTCACAATGTATTCTTGACCAGAAGAATAAAAAAATCTATGTGCCAGGGCAATGCATTACACAGAGCTCACTGTGTGATTAAAAACTATGATGTAGGGATACACTGAACTCTCTGATGCAAAGAGGAGCAGGCAGTGTCCACACCAGTACAGAGGGTCAACTCCTCCATGGGTCCTTTAGGAGGGACAACCTGCCAGTTAACCCAAAGGAAGAAGAGAGATTTTAGAAAGGTGGGAATATCATAAACCCAGGTGATGAGTGTATGTGTGTGTGTGAGTTCATGTGTGTGTAGGTCTGCACATGTGTGCATGTGTGTATGTATGTCCACGTATATGCATGTGTCTGTGCATGTACACGCATGTGTGTATGTATGTGTGTGCACTCAGATGTGCATATGTGTGTGTGTCCTGCAAATAATTCTTCTCAATATTTAGGAGATGACCATGTATATTTTTCAAAGAAGCATAAGGTTCAGTCAAAATGAATTCCTTCATAGGGAATTTCAAATCATTAGAAAATTGAGTGCTTCACCAAAGAACAACAGCAAGTCCATATTAGTATGATAAAATATACATTCCTTACAATGACATAATATTTTTCTAAAGGCCGGAGATTTAAAAGATGGGACTCCTAAATTATGATTCCCTACAGATTCAGAATTAACCTCTCCTTGCCCAAACTGAAACGTTCAAACAATCAGGTGCCTTCAGTAACCTATATTGCCAGTGTTTTCAGCCAGGGTTAGATCGGTACATACTACACAGACATCGAGATTTAGTTTGACGGGTGATAATTACTCAAATGAGAACCTGGCCTTCGTTGTTATGATTATTAATGGCAAATATTTTATTTCCAGTTGGTTTTGGTGTTTATTTAATCAATACCCCCTCATGACGATGGTATCTAATTCTAAAATAGCTCAAAATCACAAACCCATGTTGAAAAACCAGTGTGAACTCGTAAGACCAGTCATTTGCCCCCTCTTACGTCCCCACAAACCAAGTAACCCATGAGTCCAGTTGATCTGAATTTCTACTAAGGTGAAATCACAATTTCTAGCCCAGTTTCTCCACTCTGATGGCTTCACTGCATGGTGAGTTGGACCTATATATTTTTTGTCTTCTCTCTATAGTCTATGGGGTAAATTCAGTCTCCTACAGCAGGCTAGGCTAAGATCTCCGGTAAGTCAGGTCCCAGTTGGTTTTCTCAGATTTTTATGCATAACTTCCTTCATAGCAGAATTTTCTTTATTCATAATGAAATTTTTACTATTCCCCAGGAAAACCCTGACAATTGAGTATCTTTGTCTCTATAAAGGTAGCCACTGAGTTTAAATTAACTTCTTTCAAAAGCTTTTCCAAATTTTTTCAAATACGTTTACTCTTATCCTCACCAGAGCTACCAACAGCAGTGGGCAGACAAATCCATCTATTTTCCTTGTACACTAATTAATTGTCTTTCATGCTTTATTTGCATTCAGTATCTGGATATCACAGTAATCTGAATTTTAGATGCTAGTGCCTCCCAACCCTAAGAATTTCTAGAAGAGAGGCAACCGGAGGAGGCAAGAACTATATAGATTCAGGGCATCAATACTGAAGAATGCCAGGATGCTACCAACGGATGAGGAAGTTGAAACGCACACGTGGTTCTTTAGAGAAACTGGTATCACATTGTGTTTCTTTAAATATTCAAATCCTTATCCATTGTCAGTCAAGTAGAGGTCTACAGTGGACAAATATCAGACACAGTGGCTAAGAATGGAATTTCAAGATGGTTTCTCAAATTCAAAGGAAAAATTAAAAATAAAAGTGGAGCGAGGAGTGCCTTGTGAATTAGGCTGTGCTAATTTTAAATCTATTCCAATTGAATTTCATCAGGCTATGCTTTACATCTTTAAAGGTTTTGCCAATATAATTACATGTACAGTATAGTTCTAATGTTGTTTGTGGAAACAAAAGCAGAAAGATCTATTGCTTCTAAACCATGCATATTATATTATTAAACATCTCAATTGGCAGCTAATGACACAGAATCCTTCAAAGGATAAAAAGAATTGACCTCTATTGCTCCAAAGTCAATTATATTGCCTTCACCATTTAGAAATGAGTTTCTGAGGAAAACAAAACAAAACAAACAAAACAAAGCAAAAAACCCAAACAACAAAACTCTTAGGGATTTTTTTTTCCATCTTTCTAACAACCATTAGGTTAGTAATGGTTTGAAAAAAATCATCTAGGACATTTGAGTGGTTTCTGCATTCCACAGGGCAGTGTGCACCCTGGGGTGTTAACTTGCCAGTTACCTTCATGTGCATAAAAACGGTTTTACAAATCATTATTTCCTTCTACAAATTCATCTCTCTGAAAAGCCAGGCTCTAGCCTAGGACATCTTGATTTAATAACCATTTGTAAGAAATTAAGTCCTCACCTTAGGGGGAGCCACAAACATTGACCTATGCCTTCCTAAAGCAGTCTGGTACTTTTGCATTACTTTTCTTCTTCTTCTTGGCTCATGAAGAACACTCTAGAGCCTCCTTTTCAGACATAGGAGTGCATGACAAAGATAAGGTCTCTTGAATAGAGAATGTAAAGCACATTCCTTTCTTAGTTTTAGAAAGGATAATTAAATTCTATCCACACCCTTCCCTTACACAGAACCCCTTTAAATGCACTTTCTTCATTAAATTTTCATGAGAAACATCACAGTGTAACAGATTCAAATAGCCAGAGTTGCTATATGTTGACAGATGTGGCTTGTTTCCAATTTGACTGTCAGGTATTTGGCAATAAAATTCAGTATCCAGCATAAAATAGACAGTAGAAATAATGAAATTTCTAATTGGAATGCTTATCTCAGTGATTATAGTTTGGAAGTTGTTAATTGCCTTTTTTTCATCTTCTGCAGTTATTACTAATTTATATAAAACTGTCTTGGTTGTTTGATACCATTAGTTTGACAGTTTATCAAATGAGTGGGAACCAGGGTATTAAATCAATACAATTAACAATCAAATAAATATTCTCAGGGAAAAAAAGGTATCAAAAATTAACAAACTATCAATGTTAGTAGTTTTAAACTTTTATATGAGGTGAAAAGAAAAACATTTTATCTTATTCATTAATGTGCTCATTAAGATTTAAAATGCCTCACTTATCACTGCTCCATATTAATATTCAATCATGCAGAATTAGCTCCTAATTCATCAACAATTTAAATCAGACTTGACCTTCAGGAAGCCATTTGGTCTGTCATTTTGAGAGGCCATTAAAGGGCAGATTACTACATACTTGTGCTCAGTGAATCGTGCATTCATACATACATTGTTTGGAATGGCAGCAATTGTAGACTTGGAAATACAGCACAGTCTCTGAATCTGTTTATGTCTTAATGAAATATGCTGATAAGAAACTTTTAGTTCCATTAAAGAAAGAGAAATGCGGATGTCAGCATTTTCCCGTGTTAACTCCTCATTGCTGTTGAACTTAACTGCCCCTAACCTAACTAGGAATTCAGAGACATCTATCAGAATAACAAACTCGCTGTTTTTCAGTGATCTGAGCCTAGGACATCTGTGTATGATCAAATAAGGACTTTTGCATAATATTCTGGAATAATCTGCTTTCATAATTCATCCATAAACAATTTTAGTGATGTTTTAACATTCATTCCAATTCTACAAGCACTGGACCTTTCATATTTGAAAGGAAACCACAAAACTCTAACTTGTGTGCTATGGTCACAGAGTCCTCCAAAGTGGCCAAAGGAATTCTTACTGTTAAATCTAGTAGAGCTTTTGCAGGGGAAATTCATCCTAACTGGGTCTTTTACTCTGATCCCAAATGATTTAAAGAAGTTTGTCTTGGTCCTGGGAAAGGTCTCCATTTACCAGCTATACCTCCAATACTTTGATGTCCATCAATGCTGTGCTTCCACAAACGTATCATTAAAAGATGATGTTCAAGCAAGTTTCTTGAACATTCCATTCTCACTGACAAAGGTTTTGCAAACTATGGCAGTACAATGAAGGAAAATCAGAATCTGGGGAAAGAGATGAGTGGCATTTTTTTCTTAGAGACTGTATTCCCTGAAATCAGTTTTCTGAGTGCCAAACACTTCCTAGAGGCTCCACTTTAAAAGTCTCTAACGAGCATCAACTTGTTGCAGGCAATAGATGGTCATACACACATGGGGGGGGCAGAAGTCTTACATTGCTGCCTTTGTAAACCACCTAAAGTTGAACAATATAATCGGACACATTTAAGACATTGTGAAAATCATTTCCACACTCATTCAGCAAGCTTCTCTGAATTCCTGATGGGCTAGCTAATTCAATGTCTCCCATTTTAATAGTTAACCGTTCTTTAGCAGTTTTTGATGATAAGTTTGTCCTCTATTTAAGTATCAGTCAATCATGAGGCAAAAGTCATTGCAAGCCCCTTTCTATATTTTTACTAGTGTGTTAAATACTGTAGATTTATAGCCTCACAGAAATGGCTGCTCCTGACTGTTTCCTGTAAAAGCTTTATTTTAGTCAGCAGACAATTCTGATGAGTTGAGATATACACTATGTATGTGGTTCTTTAACTTATTACAGTGTCTGCAGAGAAGTATATCAATTAAGTTCCTGCTTTCTTGATTTGATAGGCAGCTTCCCTGAATGCACTGGTTATGAACTCCTGAACAGCAGAACTGGTGACACATGGGAAACTTGTGAACTCCGTGCTGCTGAAGAGCAGACAATAGAATAAGCATCCACAGTTTACTGTTAGCCTGTGTAGAGAGCAATGAAATTCTTGGTGTTCAAACTAATGACAAAGTAAAAGCAAGTAAATAAATCATGTGCACGCAGAGGCAAAAGCTGTATTCTGTTCCACTGAGAGAAGCACAGATTTCCATGTGACTGGGCGTCATCATCTTTTAGGATTACATGATAATCTTACAGAGAATAAAAGTACTTTTTCACCTCTTTGAAGGTAGAAGGACTAAACTGAGGGAGTTTTCATTAACACAGGAAAACAAGGGGCCAGATGTAGGAGACCATGACTATACTTTCAGGACTCCAGACACTAGGGCAAGGACAGCACAAGTTTAAGTCCCCCATAGGCTACATAGTGAGACCTACAGGAATGAAGAAGAAAGGGAGGGAGGGAGGGAGGGAGGGAGAGAAGGAGCGAGGGAGGGAGCAAGGGAAGAAGGAAGGAAAAATGAAATAATGAAGGGGAAGGAAGGAGAGAAGGAAAGAGAGAAAGAGCAGAAAGGCTTACCTGATAGAGAAACATTTATTAGTCTACGCAGCATATAGTTAATGGATTTTTATACAAAAGAAGGACAAATTCTCTCGGATATGCTAAATACATGTTGGTCTTAGGAAACTCAAATAAGGTGATAACATTTTAATGAAAATCTTATAAAAGTTGCATTACATATTGAAGAAAAAAGAACATTTGAACTACTAGTTCTACACATCTCCAGATAGTCAATAGAAGGTGTCATTTGCTGTACACTGTTAGCCTGCTTTGTGCCAGACTGAGCCATGACCTGGGAATAAAGCAATCCAAAGAATTTCTATATTCTGTGATTTATTTGTGTCTCTGATACAAATAGATTCTCAGGGAAGGGCATAATAATACTCCCCATTTCATTGGCAGGAATGAGATAATATGTGAACAGTGCCTAGCACTGCCTGACATCGGCGTCCTGCATTTACTAACTCATTGACATAGTCGCCAAAGTCCATTCATAGCACTAAGTAGAACAGAAGCATGTAACTCAAAGGGTTGGTCTAATAAGAGCTGAAAAGGAGAAAGAAATTCACACAAATCAGGAACACAGCAGTGACAGGACCATCAAGTATTTGAGCAGTACCTTCCCCAAACCTTCATAAAGCTGATGATTCAAGTGGTGAATACATTCATCACTTGAATCATCCCACTGGCTCAAATAAAAGTCACAAAGTCAGAGGCGCTATTGGTTTTGTTCTTTAGAAACTTATTCTGATTCAGAAAACAACTGTTTAGTTAAAGAAATTAAATCAAGAAATGCCTCTGCACTATACATCACACACTGACACAATTCTCTTAGGAACTACTTTGTTCTAAAAAAAATCCATTCATGACATGGAAATTGGCAAGAATGGCACACCAGACAGACAGAGGAAATATTTTACATACTACCATAGCCTGTGACACCCAGAACCTCAAATAAACACTCGAGTATTCGAAGTACAAATATGGCAATGGTATCTTCATTTTGGGAGTCCTGATTCAGAATCTTCAAATTTGGTTAATTGTTTCGTGTTATACACATAGCAAATGTTAGTCTTTAAGTTCTAGATTTGATGTGTTTTAAGATAATTTTATCATGTTTCTTCAATGCCAACTACTGCTCCTAAAATCAATTTACACCATGAAGCATGAAGGCTTCTCTCTCAAGGTCAACAAAACATGGGAAGCACAACAAGGAAATGAAATTCTTGGACAACTTTACTGTTTTAGCCGGAAGCACCAGCCCCCACCATCACACAGCATGAAAACATGATTTTTAAGTGTTACATTTCAAACACTCAGTTTTGGATACATACACTAATTCGATCCTTATTCATTTACTATTGGTTTTAAGTAGAGACAAAGTTCTTGCTCGTTGCTAGCCACTAGAAGGTGGATGAGAAATTGAAGAGAGAAAAATGGACAACAGTTATAATAATGCAAGTTCCCTTTAGAGCTCAAAGTCAGCACTGTGTTCCTACCTTTGACCTTTGTGAAATTTCTACTTAAATATTGAGGAGGGACAATAAATGCAGGTTTCTGTTGTAACTGGAAACCAAAATGGCAGCTTTCTGCTGCAAACAGTTCACAGACCAGAAAACCACATGAGTAGACCTAAGGTATTTACCCTGTGATCTTGGACCACCCAAGGATCTCTGCGGTTCAGTAGAATTGCTGGTGACTAGCTTTGTCTGCCAGAGAAAACAGACCATAGAAGGGAAGGCAGAGAGGCAATGCTGCTTTGTTGAGCAGTTTGACCACAATATCGGGTTACAATCTTGAAATATTTTCTTTCCAGAATACAGTTCCAGAGAGGTGAGGAGATCATTCACAATTCTTTTTTAATTTTTTTTAAAGAAAACTACTGAAAACAAAACTTTTCTCTTCATCAATCCACAAGACAGTTACGAATCACTTGTACCGTTTGAAAGTCATGACCACAGTTTTCAAAAGTCAATAATTCTGCAAGTGAATAGATTTATGGTACTGAAACAGAAAAATTAAAAGGAACAAAACACAAGCAAAATCAATGTTTTCCAATAAACTTTAGATTATGAGACATTATCAAAATGATTCACAAATGAATGAAGTTGAAAAGAAAATCATATACTTTCTAATTATAAATCAAAGGCTAATTTAACTCTGAAAGAAATTATGAGAAGTGGGAGAAAACTCACAGCTAAACAATGATATTTCAGATGGAATATTTAATAAACATTAAATACATTGCCCTTAAAATAAAGTATATTATGATGCAATGAATTATTATTCCAAAGCCATCTTTGCAAATTGTTATATACAGATTTTATACTTGTCTTCTTATGGCTATAAAGAGAAGATTTTATTTCAAATTGGAATTAGGATCACTTAAGAACATTTGCTGAGTCAAAGAGACATCAGTAATTTGTTCTGCAATTATGCCAGGTAAGATTAGAGAATCTGGGCAGGCGAGATAGTTCAGCAGACTAAGGTGTTCATCTCCAAGCCAGATAGCCTGAGTTCGGTCCCTGGGATTCACATGGCAGAAGGAGAGAACTGTCTCCTACAAACTGCCCTCTGGGCTCCACATGTATGTGTACCATGGCATGCCTGCACTTGCACTTACAAGTGCATGAATACACATGCACACTAAATAAATAAACAAGTTTAAGAAGAGACAGGTAACTGGACACTCATAAGCTATCAAGATTTTCAACATTATTAGGTACAAAACACACAGCTACTAGACCACATTCCAAAGCAAAGTTCTACTTTATGAAATATTCTTCACATGTGAAGTTTACAAAGTAATTTTGTCACAGAATAATGCAAACTTGGTTAGAAACAATGTATGCAATTGTCCTACAGATTGGAAAGTAATATCTGTATTACAGAACATCAGTCTCAGACTGAATTATTTCCCTGAATGTGGTGGTTGCAATTTTACATTACAATAAGTTGGTTAACTCATACCAATACTGGTTTGGGACTTTGGCCAATGACCATTCTTCTGTGATTTAAAATTAGTTAGATTGAGATGAAATAAAAAATTAAAAGAAGAAATTTTGCCCATATCTCCTACCTACCAATATTATCAGTAGCTGGATATCGGGCATTCAAAAAAAAAAATAGAAATTAGAGTGATGCTTTTATTTTCTTAGATGTGAAGCTCATGAAGATAACAAAGTTAATTCTTCATCTACTTCTAAAATATGGTTTCCATCAATTCACATTTAGTAACAGCATGTGGCATAATGCCCTGTGCATCCTTCAAAGTGCATGCTTTACTTTGAGTACTAAACTGAAAACCACTTTGTATAAATTTGTATTTAAATCATACTATAGAATTGATTATTTTTGGAGAAAATGGAGCTGAAATTCAAAGGTTTCTTTCCTTTGTGTTCTTTTGTTTTAGAATGAGATATGCAAGGACAGAAATCATAAACAAGAACATACAATTGGGTTTGCTTTCTGTCCCCATCATTCTTTTTTTTGCCAAAGTTAAGAATTCTACCATGCTCAAAAGAGTGCTGAGAAAACCATTTATTGTGGCTGTTAAATACATTTTGAATATAGAACACTACGTTATCAAGTGTTTTTGCAAAAGAGAAATCCAGAATGCAATACACAGTTATGGGTGGCGAATAAAAGTATTATAGTATAAACACAGTTTTAAATAGATAGAAATAGAAACAGAAATAAATGTAATCATAAATGAGTGTGCATGCACACACACACAAGCACCTTTATGTAAAGTAGTAGAATCTATTTCCTGAGCTTTGTAAACCAAAAGAGCCAGGAGAAAAAAATTCCTGATATACCAACTCTTCTCATATAAAAGACAATGCGATTCTCAACACAGCGTTTAACCTGCAAAATTACAACACATCAAATACAATCACTGTATATTAGTATAAATAAATAAATTGAAAAAGATCAGAAGAGTTTAACTAGAGTTCCATAGTCTCAAAATAATTTCCCAAATGAACATAATAAATATTAAAGAAAAGTAAATAGCTCTACAATGGAATGGCTCAAAGAAACAAACTTGAATAAGATTTTAGCAATATTGTAATGGGATAAATTAAACTATGTGGTAAGAAAACAATGCCACTTTCCTTACAGGGCTCCAAGCTTCACAGGATCTGGAGTAAGTATCAGCAAAACTCCTAATGAAATCATCTGATATCTTCAAAGCTATCCAGAGCAGAAACCTCAAAGAAAAAGTAAACTGACAGTTCTGAACTCGAGAGACTCAGAGGACAATGAAAGAAAGTTGAGTTGAGACAACTGAAATTATTTCAGTTTTTTAAAGTACATATGAGTATATTATAATTAGTATTATTATGAATACAACTTGACCAAATGGTTATATGGTTATATTTTACTAAAATATCAACTGTATCACAACTCTAGGTTACAAGGTACACTTGTAGTTTTGTTCTAACTAAAAAATGTTCTCGAGCAAATGTGTCATCTGTGGCTTTCTTGGATATCACAGCTATTTACTCAACAGTTCACCTGGAAACAATTCTACAACAATGAAGATTGACAGAAAAAGCATATTATGTCTGGAAATACATGAGTTCCTGTAAAATGAAGACTTAAAATATTTAACTTTCAAGCTCTAGAGTCGATGAGGATAGTGATAATTTATGCCAAAACTGTAAGTTTCAAAACATGAAAAGAAAATGTAGGAAAGTAAATATTCTTATAAAATGTAACAGTTACAGTTCTTTAGATAATAAAAGGGAACTGGGTAAAACCCCTTTAATAACTTCCTGTTTGTTAAAGTGTAAATTAAATAATAAACTCTTTGATTACTTTCCTTCCAATGAAAACATCAACATGAATTAAACTCAGACTAGTTCAGAAACTTAAATATTATTTCTGAGGCCAAGTATTTGAAAATTCCAAGAAAAATCTTTATTTTCCTCAAGCCTTCCACACCTTTCTTCTGGAATTAGGCAGAACACATTAAAGTTTTGTGATTCCTGGTCTCTCAATATTTCCATGAGTGATACAAGAAGAGTAAATGTCTATGTCATTCAGGTGAGAGCTAAAGCTTTCTAAAGAGAACATTTTACCAAGATCTTTCATTGTGCCAATGTTTTACACAGATCTAAGGGGAAACACGGGTAGGTATTTACTACGTCTGAAAAGGAAAGCAGGTTCTGGAAACAGAGGCAATGTCCATGCTTTTTGGATGCTATTTTTAAAAAATTCAAAATCAAGTGATGAAACACCAGATGACATTTATAAAACACATGTCATAAAGGCAGAAAGGAGAATATTCACTAATTGTAGGGAAGACAAGTGTCAGCAAGAGGGGAAGGCAGGAGTTTGAGGAGAATCGGGCTAAATAAGAGCAAAACATGGTGTGTGCAGATGCAAATGGCACAATGGAAACAATTTTGTTGTGTGCTAACCAAAAATGAATTTAAATGTAACTTATAAAATATGAAACCCAGCGGGGCATGGTGGTACACTCGGGAGGCAGAAGCAAGCAGATCTCTGTGAGATTGAGGTCAGCCTGGATTATACAGGGAGTTTCAGAGTTCCAGACCAGCTGGGACTACAGAGAGATCCTGTTTCAAAAAAACCAATAAATAAATAAACAGAAAAAAAGAAGAAAAAGAAACTCCAAGAACATGCAAACAAACACTTGAAGGCATCATATAAGTCAAAATAATGTATTACAAATTTAAGAAGGAAATTTTCTCATGAATAAAACTGTTAGCCTAAACATTATCACAAAAAATCACCAATGAGTTTACATTTGTTCATTATTACATGTCTCTTTTCAAAATCTTTGGACTCACAGGCTGTTGATTAATTCAATTACATAAAGACGTTCTTAAGTATAAGTTCTGGTTATAAGTTTTGAACTTTCCCATTTATATAAACTTGTCAATCAAATACATATCATATGTAAAAAGCAAACACGAGGACAAATGTATTGATTGAGTTTTGAAATATCAAAATTTATCTCATGCTATTCAAGGGAGGCCAGAATTTTAGAACATAATCCATCAGAAGGAACTTTACAACAACAACAACAAAAAGCAGTTTGTGTTTGTATATGACTGTGTATGTTTGACTGTGTGTGTGTGTGTGTGTGTGTGTGTGTGTGTGTGAAACTACTAGCCAAAGTTTGAAATCCCATAATCTTTGGTAATAAACAGAAGGGATATCCAATTTTCATATAAGTTCCAAAAGCTCCCCTTTTTCTTTCTAGCCTAGAAAATTACAAAAAAATGGACTTCACACTAAATCTCAAGTCTTGGTGAAGGTAACATTGAGCACAAGACCTATGCCAACACAGTCAGACAAGAGCCCAAATGGTGGGAAGGAAAAGCGGGAGGGCCAGCCCTAGATCTAGTACTATTGGAAGCTGATTATGGCTGGGTTGGGGAGAATAGGCCTTCCGTTAGATCTCTAGATAGGCTGAACAGACTCCAGTGGACAAGCCTGCACTGAAGTGCATATGTGAAAAAGGCTTGACTGAATGCGACTTGCATTCGGCCTGCTGCTGGTGGTGGGGTGGGGGACATGGGTGAGGGGCATCAAAAAGAAAAAGAAAAAAGGCTGGAGTACATGGGAAAAGTGTAGAGTTGAAAATAATTTGAATGCTAATTTTGTGGGGTTTGTTGATATTCTGAAGATGATCAATGGAGGAGAATTAATCAGGGAGAGTATTCTGAAAATACATGATGGGGTTGCAACTTTATTCAGTACTGTTTTCCCTTTGGGTACCATGCCATACATCTTGGGCCCTTATGTAGACTGTGTGCCTCTTTGAATGCTGGACTCTAGTATGGCCAGCTGCCTTCAGATAGAATATAGTGCCCAGTACAAAGCAAATATTAAGTAAGGGAACACGGGCTCATCTTCACATCCAGAACCTGGAAGAAGAGGTTGTCCACTGCTTTTCATTAATTCTTTGTTTCTTTGAAGGCAGGAAGTGTCTCCTGCCTACACATATGAACATAAAATGCCAATTGTGGGGGTGCCAGGAGCTCCATGGGCACCTGTCTAATATAGGCTTTGAGTGGCCATGGATTTGCATCAATTTTTAGCACTTCAATCCCTATAATCTGAAAGCAGTTGAGCATGTTAATGAAGTTTCTCTCCAGCCTGAGAAGAAATCCATGAAATATTAGAGTGTGACAGTAACGGCCTCTTGAATAAAGGGGAGAATAATTTGAGTTGGACTTCTATAAAGATGCAGCATCAAGGATCTCCTTATAAATTATTCATGACTGCCACATTTTACTATATGGCATGCCAATTAAGTAGATACAAGTTTTCAGTGACAAGATACTGAAGCAATGCATCAAACTTTTTTTCTTATATATTAAAAACAACCCAGAGTTCCTCATATTCATTTAGTTGTAAAAGACTGGCACATTGTTTTAAATTTAGGAAACATACAATCTCTAATTCGCAACAAAGTGACAGGAACTTGACAAGAGAGAAAGTTATCTTAGCCTTTGATTCACTAACATAGAAAGCTGCCATGTCTGGCTGATCTCACCACAGCACCACAGCATGATTCTTATGTTTACTGCAAGATTGATGCTCCTTCAGTTGCTCAGTGAGGATGGCTAAGAGGCTGCTGAGTAAATAATGCGTGTTCAGTCACTAAAGAAAGAACATGGTTTTCAGCAAGAGTCACAAAATAACCAATGCCACTGAAGTGCATTTCTTATAATACAAAGTAATATGCTTTATAGCTTTGTAAATTATTCATAATGGACTTCATGAGAAATTATAATCTGTTCACAAATTTCATAGTTTTTCAGGAATTAAATCAGAAGGACATAAAGTAGAGTAAAAAATGTTGATACAGTAAAAAGAAGACATCCCATTTTGTTGTCCTAGTGGCTAACACAGTCTGCCAAAGGGCTGGTTTGTCCACACAGGGCATGTTTTAGGATACTGCTTGTTTCCACACTGGCAGAAGGCTCTTTTGGCTACAGCAACTGGATCATAGGAGTTTATATTGGGTATTTCACTTGAAAGAATTCAGGAGCCACTAATGTATCTACTAATGTATCGACTCCCCCTTCAAAACCAGGTCTTCTTTCCAGGTCATGCTAAGTGAACTCCAGACAAAGATTCCGAAGGTGATGCTATCCTGGTGCATTTTACTAGGGTATAGAAAAAAAATGTCCTAGCGCACAGAACAATACCTTGAAAACATTTTTTTTCTTCTGTTGTAAGAGAAACTTAAGTGAGCAATGGATCACACACACACACATACACACACACACACACTCTACATGGGTTCTAACTCATTGGTCTTTTATGCCTCATGCCCAAGTTTTCTTCCTTCATTTTAAAATCTATTTCCTGGCAAGGTATACAAAGTTTATTGTAATACTCACTTTCTATCCTGTCACAGGGGCACTCCCTTACATGCTATGACCATTCTTGCTGTTGTATTTGCCTCTTGTAAAGGTATTTGGGGTACCTGGACTCCAGGATTCCCTCTGCATGCACAATTCACCAAAAGGCAGATATTAATTTGGACATTTCTAACCAGAAACATTTATAAACTGTAGAACATAAAAGGTTCTGAGCAAAATGATAACATTTTGACAAAGGGCATGATGGTCACCAAGAAGAGAGACAGCTTTTATAAAAAGAAAAGGACCAAGTAGATCACCAGTACCAAAGCCAAGGCCATCCTCTCGTAAGTATTCTTCTGCCTAACATCTGTCATTATGACCCTACATGTACATCACCTCATGCAATTACTAAGGTAATTGTGACTACTGATCACAGAAACATGGTTATATGTTTATTTTCAGACCTTTATATAGACTGAAATGGCAACTTACCTATAATTCATTAATTATTTTACAGGCTTAAATTATTTTATCTATATTTTATGGTATCAATTGGTAGTTCCTTTTTCCCCAGTCTCTTATTCCATTTTTACACTTTTAAAAATTTTAGTGTGCGTGAGTACACTAGTGTGTGTATAGCCACTGTAGACATGTGACGGTCAGAGGACAACTTGTGTAAATAAGCTCTCTCCTTCAGTAAAAGACATAAATATACCTAAAAGCCATGAACACCAAATTTTTGACAGAAGGGTCAAAAACAAACACTAGGAAAAAGACAGCTTGATTTAATAAGTGGTGCTTTCAAAACTGGATATCTAGTTGAAGAATGAAATTAGATATTTGTCTCTCACATTGCACACACATAAAATAAGTCAATTATATGTGATCAAAGATCTTAACCTAAAATCTGAAACAGAAACTGTAAGAAGAAAATGCAGAGAAAACAATTCAGAATATAGTCATAGGCAAGAATATTCTGAACAGAATCCTAAGATTACAGGAAGTTTTCTCAATAATTAACAACCAGCATTAGGTGAAATGAGGAGGGTTTGCACAGTAAAGGAAACTACCAGCAGGGTTAGCAGACAGCCTACAGAATGGAAGAAAATCTCTGCCAGGGGCACTGTAGACGAAGACGGAATAGTAAAAATACATAAAGAACAGAAAAAAAGTACTTTCACCCTAGGAAAAAGACAGATGGGCCAATGAACCAAACCCAGAATTCTCTAAGAAGAAAGAAATACAAATGACTAATACATATATTAAAATGGGCTTAACATCGCATGAGGGATGGCCTTAACCATGAGGAAAATGCAAATTAAAACTACTTTGGGATTCCATCTTACCCTAATCAGAATGGATATGATCAAAAAATCAGGTAATAAATGCTGGTATGGACGTGGATATAGAGGAAGTCCTCTTCACTGCTGCTGGGGGTAAGAGCAGGTGCAGTCATGATGGAAGACATTGTGAAGTCTCCCAGAAAGCTAAACATAGAAGACATAATGATTCCATTCATCCACATATAACCAAAGGACGCAGTGTCTTACTATAGACACTTGCACATCCGTGTTCATTGAAAATGTGGTTCAGATATATCCAGCCCTAAGGATAAAAAGAGGTTGTAAAATTTGTGGAAAATGGACAGATCCAGAAAAGATTGCATTAAATAAGCTAGGGTCAGAGATAGTAATACTGCATATTATTTCACATGTGGACCATAGCTTCTAATTTTATATATGAATATTTATGTGGGAAGGAGTGTGGGAAGAGATCAAGTAACTAGAAAGGGGCCTGTGAGAGAGAGAAAAGATTGTTCAAACAAAAGCCGTAGGGAGAGTAAGAGAACTCATGTGATATGTAAGTAGAAAGGAAGGGTACAGGAGGACAAAGAAACAGAGGAGAAGAGAATGGGGCACCAAATACATCTGCATGAAAATGCTCTAAGGAAACATGCTCTTTTTATGTTACTTAAAGGATGGAGAGACTCTTGGCTGTTCCGGGTGCTGTGAGCAGGCAAAGGTTGTGCATCCAGACTTCAAGGGCATTTATTCTTAAATGCTCAGAAAGCATCTCTACAGAGGAGGAAGAAAGAATGTAGGAGCCAGAAGTTAAGGAAATGGGCAGCAAAGTGCCATCTTCTGGATAAGACACAGGCATCGCAATCAGGATATCAGGCAACTGTGCATACCTGCACTGGGCCAGCATCCTGGGCCTATAAGCAGTAAGGTGTGGATGGGAGAGGGGCTCGCGGGGCTCTGGTCATCCATGCTGGACTTCTGGCTATATGCAGAATCTGGGAGAAGGACAGTAATTGCTTTCAGGTGTGTATGCACTGATTAACACACCAGGTGTCAATGGACAGTTCCAAGCCAATGGTCACACAGACAATTCTGGTTAATCTCACTAGATCACAACAAAAGGAAAAGATACGAACATGGGATATGACTTGTAGTAAGATGTGGAGGTAACAGTGTTGGGAAGGAAATATGAGAGAGTGAGGGGTACAAGAAATCAGAATACGTCATACACACATAGGAGAATATCAAAGAACAAATTTAGTTTATATGAAATAGAATGCGGCTATAACTTAAATTAGTTTAGGAAAATGGCAATAGTCGGCTCTCCTCTAGTGTCTATGTATGACACCTCTAACCACAGGTAGATTCAGTTTTCTCCAAGGATGAGCTTCCTGATAGACTGTCCGATCCCAATGGGTCAGCCCTGAACACATGTATATACAAGCAACATTAAATGCACTCAATAGGGTTAATACACACACATACACATATAAACTCACACATATATGATCTCTATCTATCATCTATCTATCTACCTAGTTATCTAATAGGGTTAATACACACACACACATATAAACCCACACATATATGATCTCTATCTATCATCTATCTATCGACCTAGTTATCTATCATCTATCTAATCTGTAACAATGACTGAAGAAGAGGTCACACAACTGAGAGGGATCAGTACCAGGTATATGGGGAGTTGGAGGAAGGAGAGGGTTATGTGGAGATGACACAATAGAGTGCTCTCATATCAGAGTCTCTCAAAACCAAAAAATAAATTAAACTGAAAAATAAAAATAAGCTAAAAACAGAAGTGTTAGGCTGAGTGTAGTGGTCACACCTATAAACTCTGCACTCAGAAGGATCTCAAGACCAGAGAACACGTTGGTAGCCTAGAGACCTTGCTGCATGAAAGAAATGTTAAAAGAAAAGTATATATGATTTATTTGACTAGGATTATTCTCTTTTATCCTGATATATTTACATATTTATTTCTAATAAAATAGATTTCTTCCCTTTAACAAAAAAGAAAAATGAAAACCATGCCAAGTATGTTTTCCACAGAGCCATATCATTGTTTATCATTTTAATTAAATAAACACTATAATAAGAGTAATTTTTTAAAATTTTCCTTGTGTTAGATTTTACAGACAGATCAAAAAGGATATGAAGATTGAGAGGCACATGCCAAAATATATAAATTCCAAAGACAGACGAAGTAAATCAACACGTGTAAGAAGTCCTACGGGAAATTGAGAAAAGTAGCAAATTGCTAAGGTCAGCAACAAAAATAATTAGAACGTTAAGATATTGAATCAATACTTTTATCTTTAAAAAAGAGAGAAGATAAGCCAGGCATAGTGGAGCACATCTTTAATCCCAACACTTGGTTCAGAGGCAGGTGGATCTTTGTGTGATTAAGGCTGGCCTGGTCTACAAAAGCAAGTTCCAGATTAGCTGGGGCTCAAAGAGACCCTGTCTCAAGCAGACATTGCTAACTCTCCAGTAAAATAACACAGGACACAAGGATGCTGCTCTTTTTCTCACTTTTATTCAGAGTACATACACTCAGATCTTCATTTGCAAACTGATCTGCTATAAAATATGGAGATTAAAGTTAGGGCAAAGCATAATATTAATCCAAATTTGAACTGAACCACAGTATATCACATCACCCTGACATACCATTTAACTCAGACCCAGAATCAACTACAAATTGCTGTGACACAGTTTTCTTAACTACTTTTTTACAGAAATATTAGTGCAAAACAAGAATAAAATAGAAAAACAAGAAAGTCCTTTAGGCAGACAGAGAGCAAGTTATATACAACGCTCTAATTTTGTAGAACAGCTCAAGGATTAGTCCTGAGTCACCTGGTGCCATGCACATGATAATATATGAATGTAGGATGCACGGCTCTTCACAAATACAGAAAAGATGGCAGATTATAACTAGAGAAGGAGAAATTAAAAAATAAAATGTTTTATCAACAATGAGTGCTTTAAATTGTAGTGTATTTGGAAAAAGAGAAAGAAATTCTCTATTGCTGAAAACGAAAAAAAAAAAAAACCTCATTCTTACTAGACTTCATATCACAGGTAACTAATCTGAGAGTTAAGGAGTTCAAAATGGGAATGCAGTATTTAATGAGAACTCAAGGTATATATATATGACCAGTCTAGAAAATGAACGTGTACCTCATGATCAGATGGACAAAAGCCACCCCCAAAACAGTGGTGACACGTTCTTCACTAGAAACTCTGGGTTGAGTGCTAGACCAACCGGGTAATAGCTACTGAGAGAATACTGGTGGCCGCACCTTCACTGAAGTACAATTCTATAAAGGTCTGTGGAACTACAGAGGCAATCCCGGAATAAAAATTCATGTGTTGTAGCAGTAAAGGTTCAACAAGGGAAAAATAGTTCCTGCTGGTCAAGAGAATGGACTCTCCAGACTGGGTGAGGACCTAACATAACAGTCCAGGTGGGCAGGTAAATCACCCAGTTACGGTACCAACCCACAGGAAGAAAGATCCACCATAAGCCATGTTAAAGAAATAGAAGGAATAGTTATCACACTAATTCTTTCCTAGAATTCCTTTCCTCTGTGCAGTTGCCTATAGACCTGAGGCTGAGCAGCTTCGTAAGTCTGCCTGCTTTTCAGAATGACTCAGAAAATCATAACTTTTCCTTTTCTCATGTTTTCTAGGTGTGCTTTCCCTGACACTCTTCCTCTCAAACTCTCCCTCTGGCCATGTGGCTGCCTGTCCACCGTGTGGCTGACTTCCATATCGGTTTAATTCAAAAGGTATGGCTTTATCTCTCTCAGCTCCTTCTTCTTTGGGAAGCTGTCAAGATTTACATCTTAGAGTTTTTCTTTTAAACTCTAATAAAATTGTCTTCTGGCTTAAAAAATTTCATTTGTTGTCCAATGTTTGTTGGTGTAAGCACTGTGTCGATGTCAAAGAAATGGCTGAAGCACAGTGTTTTTCTACCACATTTACATGCCTTCATATAAGAAAAGTTAGTTAAGAATCACAGGTACCAGCTTAAATATTTAAATATGAAGTCTTTTTGTACTATGAGTATATACTTTATAGACTGAAAAATCTAGTTGTGTGCACACACATGTGTGTGGTGTATAGACAGAGGTAAACTTGTCACTCTAAAATAGTAGTCTTCAGATTGTTGAATCTTTAAACACAGAGAAAGACAGACACACAAACACACACACAGATAGAGATGAGAGAGAGAGAGAGAGAGAACTAAAGTTCTATTATTAGAAATTCTCATGGGGAAAAAAACCAGTAACAATATAGGTGTCCCAACACATTGTAAACAAACTCACATTTTAAACAAACCCTTAAATGGTGATCACCTATACTTTAGCTTTGTCAAAAAATGCACTGGTAGATATAGCGTATTTTCTGTCAGAAAAGTTTTGATTTTAATGCATGTGAATTTCTTCTTGGAGCATCTGGTGTTAAATCCTAAATCCAATTCTGTCAGAGGGAGCACGGGCTTTGAACGGCAGTGGTTTCACAGGCCTCGAAGCCATCTGACTTATCATCTTTATGTGGTCTCCTTCCTCAACAGAGGATTTTGTTTCTACTCTAGAAACAACCTTCCTAGGCTCAGGTTGTAACAGAGAGAGGTCAATGAAATCAGAACGGAAGATGCTTGTATCCTACACAGTCTATATGTGCAGGGAGTTACAGGAAACAATCTGCAGAGGGCCAAAACACTCCTCTGACCTCACTGAAAACACTCCACTAACCTCACTGAAAACAGTCCACTGACCCTCAAATAGAGGTCCACTTCCACCCTGGACTTTCCTGCCTCCCTCAGAGATGTCTAGGAACACAGAAACAGGCCAGGCAGATGCTGAAAGGTGCATATCTCAGTCTTGCGATGTGGAACAAGGACAGATGGATGTATAAGGAAAACATGTCTTGACTGATCAGGAAACAGTATGCTGTCCTTTGGGAAACATCTGGGCTGTTCCACTGTTCTACAGAAAAGAAGGCTGTATTCTAGGGCCCTCTCACTCTGCTTAAGACTTCTGCAATTCTTACAAGCCTCTGGCATTGAGGAAGCTAAAATTTTACTCAAAACACTCTTCAATGAATGCAAATGAATGGCAATCTATTTAAATACATCCAGTTTCTTATGTCACAACTAATTTGGGGTATGTTTGTGTAGTATGAGCCAAAGTTGAAATTTTGTTGGAAAACATACCAAGTTTTTAAAAAATCTCTTTCAATAAAGTATGACAAAATGCATGATTTTTACATTTGTTAACAAAACCTATCACCAGTCATTGTTGGAAAGGAACTAAAGAAGATAAAGGATATAAAGCATTAAATATAAAGTATATAAAGGAACAAATAGTAGCAAAACGGATAAAAAGCAAAATTGGTAAAACCAATAGCCAGTCATCCTTGGAAAGGAACTAAAGTAGATAAAGGATATTTCAAAGACAGAGATAAATGGTGTTAAAATCACCTAACAATATTTGTAGCATATATTTATGTGTATACATTAACAAAACCTATTGTGTTCCTATGTGTATATATGCTTGTGTGTTCTGTATTTGTTTATTTCTGTTGGTATCCATTCAAATGTATTTAAATAATATAATTACATTCTCCCTTCATTCAAAGTGTATTCTACACTCATGCAGACAAGAGTCACTAAATTAGGGCTCATCTTCACTATGTATTGAGTTTACACATAATTATTCTTCTTTGAACATATGAATTTGTCATCTTGACAAGGAAAAAGTCATAAGGATCTTAGCTGGAAAAATGTGATGTTATAATCACAGGATGGTTGAGGAGCCTGAAATAGTACATGTGACAGAACCAAATTCATTAATTATCAAATACAAGTTCAAACATCCTAGGGAATCACAAAATCAGGCCACTGAAAGTCTTGAGATGTCCTTACTAACCATGTGCTAATGACCTTTAAGGTCTTGTTTACATACTAGCAAAGCCCATGGCAAATCTGAAAGATGAACAAAAAATAGTTTGTAACACAAGAACAGAGTCTTAGTAGACAGAGATATCCTTCCCCTAGGTGTGGGGTGATGATGAAAAGGAAGGGAAAGCATAAAGTGGTCTATTGGCATTAGCCCAAAATCAAGGCAGGGTACCTTGTGGTGGTGGCCACTCCACTGCTCTTTTTATCATCAAGCTTACTCTAGCATGGAAAGAAAGGACCATCAGCAAATAGACAGGACTTTCGTCAACAGTGTGTCCAAGACTAGTACTTTAGGCAGAGCACACACTCTGTAGATACTGTAGGTTGACAGAAGAAACAAAACAGTATCTATTATAGTTCACTTTATTTTGAAAGTCAAAAACGTTTTTTGTTAATTTGTTTTAAAAGTTTTTTTTATTGAATCGTTGTGTATTTCATACAGAACATCTCAGTCAATCTTAATCATCTTTATAGCCCCTTCGCCACCAGCATCCCCCAAAGCCCTCCAACCGGAGTCTATACATTCTATCTGTGCTAAGGTCTACTGTGTCAAGTTAGTGTCTCCAAATGTTCCTCAGTGAAAACTCCTCCACTGAAGTCTAGTCAGCCTATCCCGAGTCTCTCAGTTCATCCAAACCCAACAGTAATCAGTTACCAATATTTCTTCACCAAAGATTGGGTTCTTCTGCCCATTTCCCCACTTCCAGGCTAAGTTTTTGTCTGCTTAAGTTTCTGTGGGTTCTGAGCATGCTGACACTAGTGCTGCAGGTCATATGAGCAGAGTCCCAGGAGCTTGTAGGATTAAATGGTTACATACCTTCTCACTGGCCCCTCATATGTGCCCCCTGAGCCCTGGGCAATCAAGGAAATGAAGAGAAAATCCACAGAGGGGGAGAAAAGCTTCACCAGTGACACATCTGATAGAGGTTTAACATCCAGAATAGATTAAAAAAAAAACCTCAAAAAACAAAGAATCAAGAAAACAAGTGACCCAGTTAAAAGATGGGCTAAGGATCTGAGCAGAGAGTTCGCAAGAGAAGAAATAAAAACAGCTGAGAAACATCTTTAAAACTGTTCAACATCATGAATAATTAGGGAAATGCAAATTAAAACCACCTTAAGATTTCATCTTGCCCTAGTCAGACTGGCTAAGATCAAGAAAATAAATGATACTAAATGCTAGAGAGGACGTAAGGAAATGGGAACGCTCGTCCACTGCTGGTGGGACTGTAAACCCCTGCAACCCTGGTGGAAAGCAGTATGGAGAACTCTTAAAAAAACTAAAAACGAATCTACCATTCGACCTGGTTATACCACTCCTAAGCATATACCTACCCAAAGGACTCATCCATCGTACTGCAAAGGTACTTGTACATGCATATTTGTTGCTGCTCTTTTCACAATAGCTAAGAGATGGAAGAAACCTAAGTGTCTTTCAAATGACAAGTGGATAATGAATATGTGGTACATTTACACAATGGAGTTCTACTTAGCAGCCAAGAAAGAGGAGATCATGAAATCTGCAGTTAAATGTATGAATCTAGAAACTGTTATGCTAAGGACACAGACTCAGAAAAACAAACGAAGTATGTTCTCTCTCATTTGTGGATCCTAGCACCAAACCCTTATATTTGAGTTTCTATCCTGATGTAACTGCAGGAAACAGAAAAAATGGAAAGGAATCTGGGAGGTAAAGGGAATGAAGGAACCTGAAAGAGAAGACTAGTAGAAGACAGGTGTCAACAAGGGAGAAATAGATAAAAGGAGGGTATGTAAATAGGAGGGAGAGAAGATTATACAAGGAACTATGAGGATAAAGGGAAAGAAGGGGTTCAAGAGAGGTGGGGCCACAGGAGACTGGTATTACCAAGGGAGAAATGGGGTGAATAGGGACATTATAAATGGGGAAGGCAAGAAAGGAGGGAGGGAGGGAGAGAGGGAGAGAGAGAAAGAGAGAGAGAGAGAGAGCGAGAGAGAGAGAGAGAGAAATAATGCCTAAATAGTGTAAAACACTTGATGGAACCATGTTAGTCTAGTAACCTAATGACAAATTCTGCATACAATATCTCTACATGAGCCCATGTGCATAGCTAAAGGTACATAACAAGAAACAGAAACAGTCCTAGACAGGAGAAACCTTCCTTTGAGTTGTTGGCCAGGGTGATCCAAGAGACTCCCAAAATTACACAGGCTATTGCCACAGCCCTTGATTGCCTCACAGAACTTGAAGGTGAGACCCGATTGCTGAAGGCAGGACATACTGAGGAGACCAGATTTGGAGCAGTGGAGCTGGAACTGACCTGGAAGCCTAGCTTCCCTGAAGGCTAGCTCTCATAGCACTGGAGAGCACTATGCAAGCAGCCAAGTGAGAACATAAACTGATGTTCAACATCAGCTTCATGACCAAATAACCACATCAATGACCAGTATAGCATATACTAATGGTGCAGTAGTGGCATTTTCATCTTGGGGCCAATCAATGGCTTCCTAATTGGTCTTAGAGTCCCCTCAATAGGAGGAAACTCTTGAGTAGCACTGTGATCATAGCCAAATACACATGGCTGAAAAGATCATAAATCTTAGAGAAATTCCCAAGGCTGTCACATCCCTAGGCTAATGTAATTTTTTATTAATTCTTATAAAATTAAATTTGGTAATTTCTAAATGTATAATAAAATATTTTAAAATACCTTTGCATTTAGAAATATAAACACCAAATTTTGACTATTAAAATATTTGTTTCTTTTATGCTGTCAGAATAAACATGGAAGACATTACATATTATTAAATGTAGACTCTGGAAAAAATCTAAATAACAAATTAATCCTCAGTATTTGTCTGACAATGACTGAGAAATTGTCTCTTTTGTCAGTTTAGAAAGAATAGTAATATGCTGAACAGAATGAGGAAAGTCAGTCAGGGAGACCAAGGAGGGCACTCCTTTCTTCTGAAGTTTAGCTGTTTGGAACTTGAAATGCTGTGTACTCAGCCTGTTCCTGAGGATCAGTAATGAGCTATTTTCTTATGCAAATGGAGACAAGCAAAGATGCCTTATTTTCTTCCTCATATCTTCTTTCTATTCTGCTTTTCATTCAGCTTGCCAAGGAGAATGAACGTGAGCCGAATCACTGGTGCTGTTTCCTAATGATGAGTCACTTCTAAGGAGTAGTCATGCATTCATTCTTTTCCTCCTTTCCCACCATTCAGATTCTCAGACCAGAGCATGCTCTAACCTCAGCTTCCCATCTTGCACCTCTTGGAGAACCTGCTTAGCATGTCTGCCGTTCATTAGTGTTCTCATAAAAAATCCAGAAATAGCCTTTATAGGCTATTTTATAATTTTATAATTGTGTCAGACTGTCATTGTGGAAGTGTGCACTTAAAGCATTTTCATGGCATCTCAGAGGAAGCATCTAAACTAGCATATCAACTATTCCTTGCTATTGTGTAAAGCTTTTGTCTGATCAGAAAGATCTGCCATTATAGTTTTGCTGTCCTCACCGTGTATGTTAGGATAAGTGAGGGCTCAAAATAATGTTATTACAGAAATAGAGTGAGCTTCACTTGCAACATCCTCTGATCTTATCCATAACGTAAATTTCCAGAGAGAAGTGATGAGGTTTTTCAAAAAGATTGAAATTAGTTCAATATTTCTTCCAGAACAATATATATGTATATGTTTGGATGAATATACATGATATATGTATATTTAGATAAATATACACCCACACTTATGAGCCATGAATTAATTAAATATGAAAACATTCAAAATGCATTATTCTATGAACAATATTCATGAGAAATGCTATTGCTGCTGGGCATGGTGGCACACACCTTTAATGCCAGCACTCGGGAGGCTGGGGCAGGCAGATTGCTGCGATATGGACGCCATCTGGGTCTACAAAGTGAGCTCCAGGGCATCTGGGACTACAAGGAGACCCCATCTCAAAGGAAAAGAAAGAAAGAAAGAAAGAAAGAAATATAAATGCAGTTGCATCAAAATGTGAGTGGGCCGTACAGCGCAGTTACACTCATATCTAACAGTAAATGTGTTTGTCCTTGTTCCACTAGTTTTAAGTAAAACTGTTTTTATTTTGAGAGGCCACAATACTTAATTTCTCTAAAAAAGAAAATAAGAAACAAAAAACATGTAATAATTCAAATGTTCGTTCCATATTATAAAAAAATAAATTATGTTACATGCAGTGGCTTCGTCTTCTAAAGTTTGCTAAGGACACATGGACAACGATGCTTTAATTTAAACAGAGAAAGCAAAAGTTACCATCCTCATGTGCCATCGTTTGCAGATGTTCTCATGATAAGGACAGGTAATGATTTCTTTTCTCTCAGGGACAGTACCTCCAACAATTTGCTCCTCCATTTCTACACAAAGACCATGTTGGGAAGAGCTCCAGTGTGTAATCTGTCACAACTTTAAAAACTGTACTATGAAGGAGGCCTGAAAAGAAAATGCTCTATCATATTTCAAATTGACACCTGTACTAACTGCTAGAGCCCATCAGTTTACCACTCGCAGCCATAATATATAAGTCCCACGAGAAGTCCTTCTACATATATCATTCCAAGTCTGAAAATACACTACCAATGTAAACAGATACTTCATAAACTGCTTCTGCCTGCCTACGGCCATTAACATAATAGCTGAAAACTATTATGTCTCTCCAACAAAGTAATAGTGTATCGATCTCATCCCAGTTTTTAGATGTATCACTAACAGGAATTTCTAAAGGAAGGTCTACACAGGCAGCAAACAAGCAAGATGAAAAGCACAAACTGATTCTGTTTCTGCTTTGTGTGAGGGGAGGATCAGCTTTCCAGCATCTCTCAATTTGTAAAACCTTAAAAATAGTGTGTCATTTTTTCCTATTGTAGATTTGCTATAGCAAGAGAAACACTAGTGTCTCTCAATTCACTAAATTATACCTACATGAAGATATACCACATTACAAGGATAAAATTCATTTTAAAGTCCAGGAAGCAATAAAATTAAATATGCATACACAACAAAGCTTAAAACTTTATTAACGACAAGATCAAATTTTAAAAAATTCAAAATGGACAATGGAAGATAATAATTTAGGATGATGGTCAATACAGATAGAAAGATGATAGATAGATAGATACATACATACATAAATACATATATACAAACATATATACATACATAGAAGGATAGATATAATTGACAGATATAGATGATTTTGATGAAAGCTAATGGATAAGAGATGTAATACTGAGGCATACGTGATAGAAGACTGAGAGACAGATGATAGGCAGGTGATAAATAATTTAGGTGACAGATGATCAATGGATAACAGATGACAGATAAACTGATGTACTCTTTTACAATGTCAGAGACTCTTTCAAATTAAGGGTAATTAATATATATTTAGTCAAATCCAATATATAACTTTAGAGGTATCTATACAACCCTCTAAAAAAGCAGAAAAATTCAGTTAGTCAATACATCAGAGGAAATAGGAGTGGCAAGAAAAGAATGCACTTCCCCAATCCCACCATGAAACAAGAGCGCTCAAAAGACAGTAAGAAAAATGTTGATTCTAAAGTGATGCCTTGTGCCGCACTCTACACAAAAGCATGACACTTCTTCAAAACAGGGTCATCTGGTGAGTAGTTTGAAATTTCTAGTTGTAAATGATTTTTTTCTTTCCTTTTACTATTGATAGGGGGGCATTTAAATTCTTCATGGGTTTTATTCCAAGTGCAAATAAGTACTGAAGGAATTCCTTCTTTTCATAATCATTGTGATACATGGATTGAAATTTCAAGAATTTATTAGTTTTATGAAATATTGCAAGGACTGCATAAGCTCTTTTCAACCCAGTCACAGTCTTCGCAGTGTAAATCATAAAGATAATAAAGGGGATTTCGAAAAGATGTGCTTTTAATAACCTACCAGGTGTATCCAACCTACGACACTATGCCGTGACATTATTAGCTACAAAGCTGACCCTTGAGAATTGGGAAATTGAGCTTCCTCATCAAAAAAAAAAATCTCATAATGATTTAAGTAAGTTTATATGTTGTGTTGAACCTCACTCTTGCTCTCCAGAGGTGCATGTGACCAACAGTCCTCAGGCAGAACATGTCTGAATGCTTCTGGTCTGAGATGTTTGCAAAGCTGTAACTCTCATAAGTGGTTTGGGATAAAAATACAATTTTCTTTAGATATACATTAATTAATTACAGGACTGAAAAAGTAGTTCTTTTTCAGACTCATTAGCTAGGGTATCAGTCCTAAATTCTTGCTTTACTTAGTCTAACAACAGAACTAACTGAATCCACATCCTAAAAGCACATACACCGGCCAGTTTTATTTTTCCAGATACTATGTTCTGTAGGTTTTACTATTTTCTTAAGTTTAAAGCAAATATTTTGGAAGGGCTCTCCTTAGCCAGTGGTTTGATTTTTCATTCTCTCAAGGGTTAAGAAGAAAAGTCTTTAAATTTATTGATATTCAAGTTATGAATATTCCTTCTTTCAAGAATCAAGGATCATAGCTATCATGGTGGCACACACTTTTAATTCCAGCACTGTGAAGGCAGAGGCAGAAACATCTCTGTGAGAAAGAAGGCAGTCCGCTTTATGTAGAGAATTCCAGGTCAGCTGGGGCTTTAGAAAGACCTTGTCTCAAAAAAAATAAATAAGAAAGAAAAGAAGAAAAATCATGATTTGGGGTTATATCCAAGAAATGTTTTCTAATCCAGATAAAATTTTCTGTAATATTATTTTGCCAAAATTTTGTGGTGTTATTGTTTACATTTAGCTCTGTGAGTTAATTTCATGTTTGATGTGAACAAGAGTTCAATCTTTTGCCTATATGTATGCACCTATTTTAGCATTGGTTTTTGAAAATACAATGAATGGACTGTTTTTAAAAAAAAGACTACACTATGTGATAACATTCAGCAACAAAAACAAGAATATTGATTATAGAACAGCATGAATATACATACAAATAGCTGTCCTGAGTAAGCCAGACATAAGTCATATCCTATGAAAAAATTTCAGTCTATACTGATAGAAAGGTAAGTGACTGCCTGGAAAGTAAACACAGAAAGAACACAAGTGTGATTTAGTTTCAGTTATGCATAGGTCAAAAATATTAAATGTCCTGTTTTAAATAGATGCAGTGTATCAGGCATCTGCTAAATCTCAGTATAATATAATGCACACACACACACACACACACACACATATATATATCTCTATATATATTCATCATATATAGGAAATATAGGTGTTTCAATAGAACTTCATTAATTAAAAGTTCACATTCAACCAAGTTTGGTGGCTCAAGCCTGTAATATCAGTTACTCAGAAGGCTGAGGCAAAAGAATTCTAAGTACTAAGGCTGTTGAGGCTATAGAGTAAGTTCAAAACCAAAGTAGGAAACTTAGATCCATTGTCAAAATAAAAAAATAAGGGGGTTAAGAGATGGTTCAGTGGTTAAGAGCACTGGCTGTTTTTCCAGAGGACCTAGGTTTGGTTCCCAGCACCAATATGGCTCCTAACAACTATTTTAACACCAAATCCAGGGGATCTAATGTCCCTTCTGGCACCTGGGCATTACATGATACAGTTACACTTACATACATGGAGGCAAAACACTAATTCATATAAAATAAAAATAGATAAATAAATAAAATTAAGGGAAAGAAGAGGGCTGGGTATCTAGCTCATTGGTAGAGAGCTTTCCTGGCACTTCTAAAAACTTTCTGTTTCATGCCTTAAAGTTTAAAAGTCAAACAAATCATTAACACATTCAAGTTATGTCACTTTGTTCTTGATGAGACAAGAATTTTGAAAAATGTTATTGATCAAGTGAGTCTGTACGTAAGGATCATTGATATATCTGCTTATTAATGGAAGAGGCTGAAGGTGTTTTAGTTTATAAGAATTAAATACTCTAGTGTAAATATCCATCACCAAATTAAACACATTTATTTTCCTACTCTGGCAATCAATACCAAAGTAATAAAGTTAATAGACAATAGGTTATCAAAATTTGACTCTACAAGTTTCTTCTCTGCAAAAATGCTCTCATAAAAGTTATTATAAAGTTACTTACAAAAATGGAAATAAAAATCCAATAAGAGGCAAAGATCTGGCTGAAACCATGAAATATACTCCCCACTAGTGGAATTCTGAGGCTAAGTTACCCTTATCACATGAGGTCATAGTGAAGTGGATGTGGAGGAATGCAGAAAGGTTCAGTTGAGAGTAGAGCTCTTTGCATAATGAACACTCACCTTGAGGCATTCTGTGGTCATCATTGACTATTTGAATGTGACTTTCCTCTGAAACACTAATACTCGGGTCTACCATCTTCCTGAGAAAACCACGTGTGGTCACTTGACAGGAGATTAATTCACAACTCACCAAAGAGGGCATTTATCTTCTTAAGGAATATTAAGAGCAAGACATTAGGTGAGACTTAATTTCAAATTCCTAAGCATTAGCAGTGTTCCAAGAAACACTTTTGTCTGATGCTTTTCCTCTCTTTGACACCTTATATTTTAAACATAAATAAAATACAAATATGTTTGTAAATGCTTTTTAAAACTGTGAACACCTCTTGTTTGGTATCAGAATCCTGTAAAAAAAATTACCTTCTGTTATCTGGTCACAAAATAAAAAAATATAATACAAAGTGTAGTTTCTTTTCGTAATTACAAATTTAATGCGCTACAACATTTGAGATCACCTCGAATTCCTGGTGCATTTTTTCCATACAGATCATGAGATGCATGTCCTAAGTGACTGGGGCAGGTTCACTCATTGTTATTTCATTACAATAATAATATGAGCAAAAGTGAACCTGTGGAAATCACGCTGTATTACAGGAGAGAGCCACAAAGAAAAAAACAAGACAAACTTCAGGAGACTTTAGGAAGCTTACAACTAGTTTTGAGGGATTATAGATCAAATATGTGAAGGTTATCAGCCAGGGTTCCCAGGTGATCTTGTATCGAAAAATATCAGCTCTGCAACAGGAACTGAAAATACTTTCTATGAAAAAAAGTATACTAAAGTCAAAATGTGCATAATAGGTTTCATTTACAAACCCTACTATATTCTCTGGTAACGGCAATTTTACGCTATGCTGCAGACATCTAAAGTGTGGGGGAAACCAATTACTCTGATTTTGGTATACTGCTTCAAGAAGGAAGTCAGCTGAAGGGTCACTTCTTAGAAATCTGAAGCAATAGAGAGTCTCCCTTGTCTCACCCACTCCCGTGCCCATAGCATGGAAAGGAGCCTATTTGGGAGTAACATCCCTGTTTTCCAGCTTGAATTGTAAGAACAGCAGCATAATCAGGCCACTCATCAAGTCATACTTCTGATAAAAGAGTTTAATGCACCAGAGCTGGCTCTCCTGAACAAGGGAGCGTCGGAATGTCTTTGAGAACTACCAAGCCTTTCTTTGCTCTCTTTGAGGATGGGGTCCTGGAGACTCAAAGGCCATCAAAGCCACCTCTAGCCAGACACTTTTGGATTCCTGTCTCTTGAATTCTAAGAAACAAAATTCATGGACCACCTTAGAAAGATGTACTTTATTACAGGGAGCTGAAGACAGAGAATGAAGCAGGGGCAGGGAGTGGGGTACACTGAGCCTCACCGTCCTGGAAGTAATAATGAGGATAGAGGAGTGGGGGATGAGCTAGTCAGAAAAGTTCCCCTTCCAGGTCTCCAGGTTCCTCAAAACCTGGATGCTTTGGTCATGTCCTCAGTACTCCTTTTTTAAAATTACTTATTATTTATATTTATGTTTGTGAGTGTACTGTCTGCATGTGCATAGCGCACCTGTGACATGTAGTGACTGCGGAGGCTGAAATAAGGTGTCAGATCCCCTAAAAATGGAGTTACAGATGGTTTTCTGCTGCCATATGGGAGCTGGGAATAGAACCCAGGTCCTCTGCAAGAACAACCAGTGCTCTTAAACACTGAGCCATCTCTCCAGCCCCCACAAGGTAATCTTTTAGTGAGAAAGATAAAGAAAAACACCAGAACCACTTTTCAGCATCCCAAGCATCTGGCTATGGTAGAGTCAGAAACAGTTTTGATTGGATAGTTCTGGCATCTCTGGCCTTAAAGAACAAGTGTACTGACAGGTCCAAAGCCATTTCTGGCTCTTGGCCAAGAAAGATACTGTTCACTTTTGAGGTCTTTTATCCTGAACTGCCTAGGCAGAGAACATCCTGTTCTCATTTTGGGCATGTTCATGAGAGCTGTGTGTCTACATCTGAACAACATAAAATTTGAAATAACAGATCCAAGGAGACTGGGAGTAATTCTGAAGCAGCCCACTTGAAGGCGTGGCTGTACCACTGATAGCAGGACTTCACTGCCCTGCACACAGCCTAAACAATGTTAAGAATTCAGGATGACTTGTCAAATGAAAGAGAAAGGAAAATGCCCACGCATACCCATTGTTAGTTGCTAAGGAATGCTGAAAGGTAAGAGGAAAAGTGATTACCAAACAGTTTCCACTTCTTCCTCCTGAAAATTTCAGTGATTTGTATTATCAGTCATTAACCAAGTGTTAAGACTGTAGGCCTCAAAAACCTCCCCAGACTCATCCTTCATACGAAGATGGTTCTAGTCAACTCAGTTCAGATTGCTGTGCCCAATAAAAGTGTCTTTTTGTAATGGACTGAGATAAAAAGTCAACACCATGTGGATGGAATAGCAAGGTATTTTATTTCTGACTGGCCGGAGCCGGTTATGGTGAACCCTAATCATACTCAGAAGCTTTTATAGCGGGGGGATTGGTTTCAATTTGCAACATCCAATAATTAAGCGTTTCACAAAGTTTCCCATGTGCACAATCCTAACAAAAACAGACCAGGGGCTTATCTATTTGCACATGCCTTGCCTAGGATAGAACACCATGTGGAGTGTGGTCCATCAAGGTCAGTCCTTTCTGGGTGTGCCACTAGGAGGGGTTGGACAAAGGTCCAGCACCAGCAAACTTTGAAGTCTGGACAAACCGCAAAATGAAAGTCTTTATCCTATTTTCTGAGGCCATTACATTTTTACCTTCCTCTCAGTCCTAGGAATGCCTTTTCACAAAGTCTATGATGCTAGTCTACAATCTAGCTCCCTCCCCTCACACCTTAAGACATAGCCAGGGAACCAAATACCTCAATCATCATCATCTCCTCCTCCTCCTCCTCCTCCTCCTCCTCCTCCTCCTCCTCCTCTTCCTTCTCCTCCTCCCCCTCCTCCTCCTTCTCCTCCTCCTCTCTCTTCTACTTCCTCTTCTGCTTTCCAGACTTTTTGCTCATTCCAAATTTCAGCTGAGCGAGGCTCCAGTCCACATGCTTCCATAATACAATGAGTAGATCTCTTCTGTAGTTAGTCATCTTGGAAAGCACTGTTCAGCATGCCTTGAGGAACGGGATGGCAGCACTGTGAATCTAATTTTCTGCCACACATCCATGCCATGGTGGGTGCTTGCTCAGCATTTTATATTTATGTGTGATCGATGGGAGTATGAGCTCTCAGAAGTCAAGAATCCCCAGTACATTTGGTGTCCATTAAGTATTTTATTTTATTGTCTTTTTGGTATTTTATTATATCGTAAGGGTCTCCCTATAGCCCTAGGTGGCCTGGAGCTCACTATGTAGACCAGGCTGGCCTCGAACTCACAGAGATCCAACTGCCTCTGTTTCCCAGGTGCTGGGGATTAAAGGCTTGTGCCACCACATGTGGCTCCAGTATTTTTAAATGCCGTACAAGTGAATGAATGAATCACCCAACTTTTAGGCCAGCAGTAATCATAGATATATCTACAAATGAAGTCTGATGACCAAGCTAAATAAATTCCAAACACTTATTCATGAGTTTTCAGATTTGAGAGTTCATTCTAGGATACTATGAATTTCAAAAAATAAAACATTAAATGAAGTAGCCTGGAAAACCAAGACAATAAACAGTTGTCATGTCATTACAAATACATATTTAGAGTGAGACCTCTTTTATAGAAATTTAACAAAATAAAATACTTAGTGCATGAAAGGTTGATAGTCATAGGAAATATATGAAAACTAAAGCCGTCACACATGCTTTAAATACTATAATTTAATCAGTAGTTTTAAATCTAGTAGGTTTTCATTTATTTAGCAAAACATATCACATTCAAGTGTTCTGTGTAGCATAGATGTGCTACATTATGTTTAAGGTCATTTATCAGCATCTTTGGGAGCATCTGGGTCCTGCAATTTGAAAGCTACTGAAAAAGGACCAAGGACAATAAATTCTTCCTTCTTGCTTCCCTCTCTCTGTGACTGCAAGAAGCCTCCATCTCTCTAGAACCTTACATTCTTATCATTCTTTACATGCCTAGGAAGAAATAGATAGAAACACCTACCACTAAGCAGATTTTTGAATCAAGTGGTTTTAAAAGAACAGTTGTTAACTTTTGGTAAATACAACCTAGAGAACACATTGTACTAATTCTCTGCCTGTACTGAAAGAGAAAACAGTCAGGGCTACATGACCACAGGAGACTAGATTTGTTTATAACACTATTAACTTAGATTAATTTGAACTTGTTCACAATCACTGATTTTAATACTTTTGCATCAAAAGCTAAATGCAATGTTCTAGTTTAAACCTGACTTTTCCCATATTTCTTTTACACACATAAGAGACAATTTCTATGGAATTAAAAATGCTAATACCTTAGGAAACCTCTGTAAACTCTAGGTGCTGTTTAATTATGTTACTATTCTGTTACTGTCCAATGGACTTCTTCCGGTTGTTATCACAAGTCTGACACTTCTGGTGCTGGTGACTAGAGACCAGGATCACCTGTATTACTACACAGGACTGTGTCCTACCCTAGGTTCAACAGAGGTCTCATCCTATACAGAATTATTGGGCTTATTGGCAGGGTTTTACTTTATCTATCAGAAAATCTTATTCCTAATTCCAGAGCCTTTCACTTCTACACAGCATCACCTGTCTTTGGGGAGTTCCTTTTATCCCACACAGGTGAATCCCTGCAGGTAGCCTCTTAGGACCTGGGAACTGACAGCTCTTCCAGTATAGGAGCTATGAACTCTTTAAGTCTTCACTCTATCAGAGGGACTATCATTGTGCCAGCGCAGGCAGTAACAAAACCATTAGCAGAAGGGAGCCCGCAATGTTCCTCAA
Source organism: Eospalax fontanierii (assembly GCA_035773235.1). Taxonomy (NCBI): domain Eukaryota; kingdom Metazoa; phylum Chordata; class Mammalia; order Rodentia; family Spalacidae; genus Eospalax; species Eospalax fontanierii. The sequence goes on along the minus strand of CM069528.1, from coordinate 21,672,021 downwards.
ATTATATTAGGCAAGCAGGCAGACATACTCCCACATACTTAAAAATATGACATGAAGGAATTAAAATAAAATGCTTGCAGTTCTCTATGAAAGAAAAGCAGGGAGTGAAATTTTTCAAGCTCCTTGCTAGAAAAGCTCTCATTCTCTTTAAGGAACAATGTGTTTGAGAAAACCTCTCAGAAAAACCAAAGTAAAACTGAGCTCTTCAATTATCACATATTTTCTGTCCCTCCACAATTGATGGGTCTACAAACCTTCTTAGACTGGTTGTGATTTAGTTTCAAAAGATGAGAATTAAAAGGGATCGCATATCACAATTTGGCTTGCTCATTCTCTTTCTACTTATCTAAACTGAGCAGTTATAAAAGAAAATAGTCTTTAAAACTCTCCTTACTTACAAAGATTCTATGAAAAGAAATTGTAAACATTATCAAAGAAAACTGGATTGTTATTTTCATTTAAGGAAGATATTAATTTGACAAAATTCTTTTCTAAATGTATTTAAAGTTATCACTTAAATATAAACAGTATGAAAATTAGCAAAACAGAATATTTAGATATTTTCTAACATACAAGGAAGTTCCACATTTGAGAAACCGCAAGAGACAGAACATCTGTCTACCTATTTTATCATTTTAAAAATACTGCCTATGATATGTTTCCCAGAGGGGAAAGCACCAAGCAATTTACTCCTTTGCTTTTCCTTATTTAACCAGTCTTCCATTCCCAAATTGCTAATTTCCTTCCTAGTTCTATCTTGGGATGGATCAATTTCAAGAACCAAAGGTGGGCTATCCCCAGGACTCTGACAGTGCTTGCTTGCTACACTGCTTCTCCCTGCCCTGTGAAGCCTGGTGAAGGTGAACAGAAGACAGCCTTACTTTCTCTCCCTCTGCATCATCACCAATCCAGAGTTTTACTTATTTTTTATTAAGTGTATATTCACTGAACATACGAATGGTTTTATAGCATTTGATACTATTGACCCAATACCCTACCATGTCCCTTGTCCCCTCCACTAGTCTATTTCTCCTTCTCAATGGCCCCCTTCTACTTTCATTGCATATATGCTTTGTTTTTAATATCTCAAACACTAAGAGGTCCTTTTATCATTGCCCCATGTGTTTTATCATAATTTTAGAGTAATTTTCTCATTATATTATATAAAACGCAATTTTCCCATTAAAATTTGTAGTTAATAACATGTAATCTTAAACATTCTGTTTTAAACAGGCAATAGCCTGTTAAAATGATCCAGACAGAACACACCTAGAATTCGGGAAGCTCTAGTTCAATCACTAATAACTCAAAGCAAACCAACAAACTGACAAACTCAAAAGCAGGTACAAAAGAGGATAAAATTGATAGAGGACCAGAAAGCAACACTCAACCATTACAAGCACTTAGGATGGCTAAGTGTCCTGAGGGTATTTTCGAGCCTCCGACAGGACAAATCTCGAAATCCTTTAGAACAAAAGAAATAGCACAGACTAGACTAAGCAACGGTTTCCGGCTGGTGCCTCCGCTGGGCCGGGAGATTCTGAGGGGAGCTGCACGGAGTTCAGCTACTCAGCGGAAGGACTCACTGCTTCTGTTCCCTCCTCAGTCAGAACTCCTCATGTTTCTTTTGTTTCCCTGTCATTTTTGTTGCATGTCTTACATTCCATTTTTACTACAGTCTTTTAATTTAGAAAAATATACCATCATGCAACTTCCCCTAACCACTCATACGGAATCCATCATATCCCGCTATAAGCACATATGTGTCTTTCTTCCCTGGAAGATCCAAAATAAACAGTATGCAGTACACCTACTGTTTAGACTGACCTGTCCTATGAGGTCAGGTGTGAACCTCTAAAAAAGTTTTTTGCATTGTGTGCATTTTAGATTTTGAATTTTCAAAATGGAGATATTTGTTTGGGTCTGGAGAGATGGCTCAGCACTTTAAGAGCACTGGCTGCTTTTTCAGGGGACTCGGGTTCTGTTCCCACCTACATGGTGGAGAACAATCGTCTGTAATTCCAGTTTCAGGGAGTCCATCCAATTCCCTCTTCTGATCTCCATGGGCATTGCACAAATCTGGTGCATTTACATGCACGCAGGCAGTATACTCATACACATAAAATAAAAATAACGAAAATAAAATGTTTTTTAAAAAATATAAATAAATTAAATAGAGATGTTTGACCTCTATTAGAATATAAATTGTTTGGGAACATTTTTTTTTTTTGAGATGGAGTCTTTCTTACCATGTAGGCCTGGCTGGGCTTTGCTACATGCAACAGGCTGGCCTTGAATTCACAGAGATTCATTTGCCTCTGCCTCCAGAGTGCTGGGATTAAAGGTGTTTGCTACCACCTCCGGATCGAATATGAACATTGTGAAAAGGCTCTGCAAGCATTCCTGGACACTTGTGTCCTCACTGATTCTCAGCTGAGGTTGTGAATGGAGTGTATGTGCACAGATGGCAGAAACCTCAGAGCTGCCACTTTGCTTTCAAATGCTATGTTCAACTCTGCACTGTCGAACTCCCAGAACCTCAGTGTTAGCTATTCATGGAGAAGAGGGAGGAGCCGTGCAGAGGCCTGGGAGAGAGAAAAGGAAGAAAGCAAGGGAGGAGGAAGTGACTTGGTATAATACTAAATTGTATCCATGTGGGAAAAGGCAAAAGAGAGAAAACAGCAGGTGCGTTGGCTATCAGACATGGCCAGAGGGAAACGGTCTGTCTTTCAGGCCAGTGTTCCTAATTCTGAGTGAAGAGCGTGTCTGTAAATACAATCAAACAAACCTAGAAAGCTTAAAAGTTAAGCTGCTAATTAGAAACCTCATAACAATCCCACACTGAACACAAAAGTGTAAGACTCTGAAAACAGAACTGTCCAGTTCAAAGCACAGTTATCAATATTGAGTTGAAATGCTGCTGGATAAAGATGAAACGGTGTGCTGCAAGTCACAGTCTGGTCTGCACACTCTCTCTAGCTACCATAATCCAGACAAAAGAACGTAGGAATGTTAAGTGAACATTTCAAATACATTATTAATTAGTGCTCATTATTTTAGAGGCAGGGTCTCATTCCATAAGCCAAGTTGGCCTGGAAATTACTCTGTAGCCAGCCTGAGCTACAGAGTAATTTCCAGGCCAGCTTGAACTTGGACTCATGGCGTCCTCCTGCCTCAGTCTTCAGAGTTCTGGAGTTACAGGCATGGGCTTCCACATATTGTTGATTTTGAAACAATAACAATTTTTGGCTTAATTATAAAGCATTCCACAGGGAAAATATAACCTTTATCTTTTCACTTTTCAAACTCATCATAAATGTGATGCCTGATTCATTTTCTCTCAGCACCAATGCTCCGGAGATCTGCTGTCATTTCACACACAACAGAGAACTGTCAGGAAGAAAACTTCAACAAACATTTTTTTGTATTTCTTTTTAATTGGCTTTTTTTTTCAATTTCATACAGTATCTTTTGATCACATCTAGACCCTTAGGCTCCCTCCCTTAACCTGCACCTCTCTTATAGTACCCCCTCCAATGATGTCATGTACTCTGTCATATATATTAAGGTCTTTTAAGTCAAGTTTGTGTCCCTCACTGTCCTTCATCCACTGGAACTTGGTTAACATATATAGCATTACACACTTAAAGAAAACCAACCGTCCCTCTCCCAGCAGTTATAGGTCAACTTTTGACAAAAGGAAGCTTTAATGGAAATGCAATCCTGACTGAATGAATGTAGAACAGGCTGGCCTTGATCTCACAGAGATCCACTCACCTCTGCCTCCTGAATGCTAGAATTAAAGGCATGTTCTACCACTTCTGGCCCTTGTACAACCTTTTGTAGGAATTAGATGACTGTCTCTATTGCAGAGTTCTATTTCATTAGAGACTTAGTAACTGCTAACCAGGTTAAAAACACATAACTTGGGACTGGAAGGATGGCTCATTGGTTAAGAGAACTGACTGCTCTTACAGAGGACCTGGGTTCAGTTCCCAGCATCCACAGGGTGGCTAACAACCATCCATAACTCTAGGTCCAAGATAGCCAATGCCCTTATGACCTCTATGGACATCAGACGACAGGGAGCACTGACAGCAGGCAATACACCCATACACACGAAATAAAAATGAATTATTAAAAAAACACAAAATTTGACAGTATGTAACAATGTTATATTAAATAGTGAGAATCTTTATTTGTGATTAGGAATTATTAGCAGTAAAGGTGATACATACACAAATTCTACTTGACTATGTTTCAATAATATTTTCCATAAATCAAACTTTCAAATGCAGATATGTTCAACTAAAGTACAAAACAAATAATCTATCACCTTCTATAATATAGTCTAAATTCTTCAAAAGCAACATCTTAATAAAGATTAAGGAGTATAGTAAGAGTTACCATTCCTTTTAACAAAACAGCTTTCAATAGTTAGAGACAGAGAGAAACACCATCTAGCTATCAGAGTATGGCAATGTATATGCTTACGATAGAGGGAGTTTTATAATAATAACAGTTTTGCTTTCTTACCAGTGACTGCCCGTGAGGCACATTCTTAAGTTGACTTTTGCGCTGTGACTATTTGTCAAAACTTGCTTCATCATTTACAGTCTCAGAGTTCTTTTCCTTTTAGCTCAATGTTTTGATGGAATCAATACAAATCTGCTCTTAAAATATCTGTCTCTGACCTGTGTTTGTTTTAAGCTGTATCATTCATAATGGTGATGGATTGGTAATTCTATTCCTCTGTCTGCACAAAGCACCGCAGTATAAAAAGCGCATATATTTTATGCCCAAGGTCACAAGAAAATTAATGGATAAAGAGCCTGATAAAATGGAGTTCAAGTTGAATGAGCTGAGTGCGCTCTACAGGGTACAGACCAGGAGGGCAGTATGAAGTCCATTATACTTAAACACTCTGGAAGCATTCCAGAAGTGAAATTGTTTCCACAGGCTAACACATAAAAGCACTGAACTGCACGAGGCAGCCGCAGAGTGCCCACAGTTTCGGGCAAAGTGCAGGCAGAGTGCTCCAGCACAAGTTTTCATGGCATGTCTCATTTATCAGCTTTTACCTTGAGCAATAAGCCCATTTGGTGGTTATCACTAGAACTGAACAAGTTATGCCTTCTTGTCATTAGTAAACTTCTCTTTTAAGCTTTCCTAATAATGCTATCTCTACCTTTCACTCTAATTCCATTAGGTGAATTATGTAAGACTTTATCATCTAGTCAAGAGGCAGGGTTCCTTGATTCCTGATTCAGGCTTGATGGCAAGCACTCACTGGGCTTTCTATCCATTTCTTTAAACTCACATATTTATCAGCAGCAGGTAAAGCTGAGAATTTTTAAGGAAATGAAAATAAATAAGAAAACCTAGCAAATGAGAATTCTAAGATTTGGTGACTAGGATGCTCTCAAAACCATCTCTGAGGACAGAGGTCATTTCATCCAGCATAGAGAAAAACATCCTGCAGCCGAACAACTCAAAGTCAGTGGATTTCTTCAGAGAACTTGATGATAATCAGCAACTTAGCAAAGACATTATTTATCTTGAAAATTTTAGTTTTAGGTAGAAAAAGAGTATCTGACTGACTGTAAGTTTTAATTCTCTGTTTTAAAGGAAACTCAAAGTAACCGTAATGCTTTGTAACTCAGCCTTAACTCTTGGGAACTGCAAAAGTCTTTCTAGAAGCTTCAGAAATTGTCTTTTATCTCTTAGGGCATGTTCTGATAGCAATCCATCAACAGGAAGCCAAATCACCCAGCACATCAGGAGAGGGAAGCTTCTGAGGACAGTTATTGTCATGGTATTTTTCATGCTGATTACATGGCAAAGAAAAAACAAAACTATGAAATAACAAAGTTTGTGGAACCAAAATAAAGATAAACAGTGATGATAAAGAAATTAAAAACAGAATTCCAAGCTTAGCAGCACAGTGTAAAGCTCTATTTAGCATGTGGACCTTATGCAGGTTTGAGTGTCAGTAATAGTGGATTGAACTCTTTAGAAAGCAACAAATTAGGTGTGGTTTTGATCAAAAACTTAATCTTTGTGCTTCAGTTTCTATATTTGCAAAATAAGGGCTCAAAAGAAAGTCTATGAGGGATCATCCATCTAACAAAAAATTTAAAGACAAACCCTCTCCCAAATGTTCTATGACATTGCCTCAATATAAAATGTTCAAGGTTTAGAATTTAATGATAGAGATCTCTGCATTTTAACAGCACCGCAGAGGCAAGCCTTTCTGCCCTGAATCCATAGGTAACTATGCACATAAAAGGACTTAAGGAAAATGGCTCATTTAGAGAAAAAGGCAATTAGGAGAAATTTATAAGGACTATAAAATATTTTTAATGGCAATGGAAGGCAGAAATGAAGAGTAATAATGGTCTAGAGCAGAAAGAAAGAAATTAATACCAGACTCTACAAAACACACTGCATAGAATTAGGCCCCACAGTAAGCTTTCAGAGAGGTACTAGAGTCATCCCTTTAGTGTAGGTAATAGAAATGGATTACACCCCAGCAGGAAGCCTACACAAGACCTTTTTGAGTTCTGCAAATCACCTCCTGGCTTGAAAATATAAACAGCAATATTTAACATCTTTAAGACCCATTTTCATCTTTTGATATTACTCTCCACGTATATAAATATATTGAAAATTTATAGTTATGAAGCACAGTGTTTAGGCAATACTTGCTTGTAGGTTTCTATTTTCACATAAACAAAAGAATTTCTTAAACATTTTAAAGGTTTTGATATATTATTTCTAGATATGTGTATATATGTTACTATTATTTAATTTCCTTATTCAAGAACTGAATTGAGAACTAAGAAGTGAGAAATAACTTAGAAAACAGCACTGTCTAAGAAGGATAGGGGAGTTGTGATTCAGAAGCTCAGGAGACTTTGGCAGCTTCTCTCAGAGCACTGCCCCTCTCCCAGGCAGTCACCTCAGTCTGGATGCATCGAAGTCAGTTGGATAAATCTGTTCATATTAAAATCAGCTTTGAAAAACTAGACTGAATTCATTCCTGGCGAATTTGGAATAAACGAATCACCACTCTCATTTATTCTCCATATCCCTAATCTAGACCTGCCCTGTGCACTCTCCCTGTCTACAGCATGGAGATGATAAAACTATTTCTCTTCCTCCCTAAAACAGTTCACCTAAGTGAAAAGTATTAGCAAAATATTTATGGAATATACCTGTTATTTTTGGATTTTTTATCAATATGAATATTTTACAACTTCTGTTCAAAATTATGATTAAAATATGAATAGGGTGAGGGTAGAATTTACATTTCAGTACTAGTAGAACAGTTTTACACTTATGTGAGCATAAATATGGCAGAAACAACTTCTCTGATTAATATTTTGGCTTTTACTTAGGGCCAAGGTTGGTATTCTTTTCAGATGCTCATCAGATGATCCAGGGAGTACCTCCCCCGTTCCTCAGGGTCAACCCATCAGTCACGTTCCATTAATGATCAGATTCTACATCATGTCTGTGAAAACTCAATACCTACGGATATTGCATAGTGCGCTACACCATCATTCATCGTTTAGTCTCTGTAATTGAAACTTTCCTTGATTCATCTCATAAGAAGACCGTAAAAAAGAATGGCAGTTGCTCCTTATGGATCATCAGAATCACAATAATTCGACTTTTAAAAATGGCAAGGAGACACAATGAATACTCAATGAAATTTTTCAGTCTAAGACATCATCATATCTCAAGAAATATCACCTGGAGAATTCAATTATTAAATAAAAATTCAATCAGGACATCATTAAATAAGAATTCAATGATGTCATCATCTACTCTCACAGCTGCTGTAATAATGAATGCTGAAAGAATGATCTGTACACTAAATTCATAGTGACAAACTTCAGAATGTCCTAAAAGGTTGTCTTAATCTTATTAAAGAATACCAAGGAGCTGAGGACATGGTTGGTGGGTTGTGCAAGCATGAATACCTGAGTTCAGATCCCTAGCATCGAGGTAGAAAGGCAGGCATGTCACCATGTGCCGGAACCTCAATGCTGCAAGAAGTGGGAATGAAGATGGCAGGGAGGCTGGTGTTTTCTGGCCAAAACCCTAGCCAGACCATGTCTCAAAGGAGTAGGTAGATAGCTATAGAGGACAAAACACTACATCTTTCCCTAAGCTCCACATAGTGCCTAAGTACAAATGTATACAGGTGCATACACACACTTACACACACATACCCCCAAAGAACAACGAATTAAACATGAAAAGACATTAAGCAATTAATGCCCATTACACACTTTCATCTCAGTTTGAAAATATCTTCTGATCTCAAACTAAGAGGACAAAGTTGTAAAAACCAAGGCTTATATGTCACATTTACCAAGAAAAAGTTAAGCTTTTTCCCTGAAAAATCAGATCCATGTGTTCAAGACAGGCCATAAAAAATTATACACAGCCCTTCCACAGTATTCATGGAGAATTCATTCTAGGAATCACCGCAGAAACCAAACGTCCACTGCATAAAAAAAATATACAACAATTGTGCACTGTCTATTCATCCTCTCATACCCGAGACAATTTCTCCTGATCGCCTACAATACCTGACAGAACACACTGCTGCCACGTCAGCAGGCATTTTATTGTATTGCTTAGGAATGATAAGAAAGTCTCCAATTAGTATTGATGGACTCTGTTTTTCCAAAAAATATTCTGCATGTGTGTTCCATGTGAACATGGAATTCATGCAGCAGAAGCCAGAGTAAATGTCAATACTTAGAACAGAACTTGTCTGACTATAATTCTCATAACCTACACACAAGTTTTGAAATGGTGCAGTATTTCTCCTCACTTGTAAACACCCCTCCCTAAATTTTCATAAAAGGCATAAGCATAAAACTTCAGAGAAATAAAAATGTTCAAAAACATTTCTGTACAGATTTTTCAACATGCATATCTACATATGTTGCTGAATTATATGCATTATATATACATATAAATATATGTGCTGCAAAAACTGGTATATCAATAAAACACTAGGAATCTTCCACGTACTACTAAAGAGTGTGCCTTGTGCTAAAAATCCAAAGATTAGTCGGAGAAAGGTTCCTTACAGGGTTGAACTCCAGGCTCAGCTCAGATAAATAGGAAATGTACTACTTCGAGTTCAGCAATGAAATGACTTGGATCAGTTTACATTTACAAATGAGATAGCTCTAATAGCTTTTAAACCCCATGTGTTACAATGGATGGTATTTAGTATGCATGTAGTTCCAAAGAGGATCCTGTTTGTAGAAACTGTTTATCTATCCTTATAATACCAAACCCTGAAGTGGTAACAGATTATTGAAGGCCTTTTTCTTTCCTCTTAAATATTAATGTGCATACTTTCAAACAATTGTTGGCATACAATACCTGCAGCAATTCCCAATTCTATCATATTTATAAAAGAGTCAATATCTATAATAACTATAAACACACGATATTGAGTTTTGTTATACTGCCATTTCCAGCTCACTGAAATAATTTTGCATATAAGGCAGACTTCCAAGACAGACTCAAAGACTCACAGTGATATTTGAGAAAAGAAATGGGGGCTGCTTTATGGTCATGATTTGCATTTTTACGGATTATCTATCTAGTTTATGCCTTCTCAAATGTGCTCCAAACTTTCAGATTCTACTTGTATTTTAAAAACAAAGTAAACAAAATTTCTGTGTTGAGACCATAATAATTAATTAGGATTATATGTCATTCTACTTTTGAATAAACATATCTACACTCATACAACTATGCATTTTTGTAGAGACATATGCAGAAAGGTTAATGCAGCAGTAAACCCTCAAACTTGCATACCCACGTCTCTTTCTTGTGATTATCTAGTTGAATATTTCATAGAGCAAAACTCAACAAACCCAGAATGTTTCCCCCTCATCAAACCTCCATATCACTGTGCTGTTCTGAGCAGGCTCAATCTATACTTATGCAATCCCCTTCAAACCAGTCACCCTAGGAGAGAGGGTTTGGATTTCTCTTCCTTAGTGGCAAATCCAGTTGTGTTAATGCTATCCTCAGTCTACAATGATAACTGAGCAGGCTAGGGTTTCATAATTTATTGCCTATTTAACATCAAAACTGAATTGCAGGATGATTTTCTTCTCTACTAAGTATTCCAGGACTGTACATACATCTGTCACTAATTTCTTCCTAGTTCAAATCTTTGTGAATCAAAGGTTATCCAAATTTTGCAGCTACCTTCTCCCGTGTCTTTCACCAACATGACAAGGGCTACAGGAGCATTCTGTAAATATACTGTGTCATGAGCATTTTCCATTTTATGCCTGGAAAAGCTTTAACTCCTTCTTTGAAGAACTCCTGAGCATCCTTCAAATTTGACCCCAAGTCTACCTCCATTTAAAAATCTCCCTTACCTTCTCATTCTGCCATTCTACAAGATCAATATATCCACTTCATTCTACTTATAACAATTTTAAAGGATTATAAGAGAGGCACCCTTAGCATCATGCAGGAGTTTATTAAAATAATAACTTTAATTCCAGAGAGATCAGGAAACTAATACACAGCAGTGAAGGAGGGATTCTGGGAGGCATAATGCAGTGATATAAAGGGAGAAAGAGGATTGATAGAGTAGAAAGTATTAAGTGGAGTCGGGGAAGGAGAGGGCAGGGTAGAGGAGGGAGTACAGAGAAGGATAACCCACACTAAAGGCCTTTAGAAAAAGCCCTGTGAAGACCTACCTCTGTAAATGCGTCTTAAAGTATATACATATACATTATAAAAGGGAGTTAACAGGAGGACACAGCCGTTACCATCTACAACAGGTTAGCAAAGAAAAAGCCCGACACCAAGAACGGACTCTCATATTTGAAGCTGCTGACCAGGGATCCGATAGACCCTTACATACTACTGGTCACTTTCCCGCTCTTGGTTACCCATTCACCAGGACATGACAATTCATGAAGACACTACATACAGGAGCTGTAAACAAGGTGAAATCAAGCTGGTGCTGATTTCAAAGCTTCCTGTTTACTGGCTAGTGTTCATAGTGCCGGAAGGTGCTATGCAAGTTGCCTGAAGAGAAAATTTATCATCAACCTTACCCAACTGTGAATCCAGTGAGTTACAACAACTGGTCTGGCACAGTATGCCCACCAGAGCAATGGTGACATGACTATTATGGGAGTGACCAACCACTTTCTAATTGGATTTAAGGTCCACTTCAAAGTCTGGAGTCTGTACCTGACATTGATATCAAGCCTAGAAACCTGAGTCTAGACAAGACACAGGGCATACAGGAGAGACTAATACTAGTTTTCTATTCAAAAGTTATAGCATTAAACTGACTCCTAAAGATTTATTATTATACCAAAAGATTAATGTATCTCTCAACTATCATCAAAGAAGCTTTCTTATGCAGCAGATAGTGATTAAAACAGAAATCCACAACTGGCCAAAATGCAGAGATCAAGAGGCTATAGAGTGCTTAACCCTGAATAGGACACCCATATCAAACATCTGCCTCCCAAGGCTCAGGATCTTTGAAAAAGAGAAAGTGGAAAGGTTATAAGAGCCAGAGAAGGTGGATAACAAGGAAATAGTTTTCCAAACAGCTGGTCAGTTACTCCTATGAACTCACAGCAATGGTGACAGCATGCACAATTCCCACTCAATCTCAAACAAGACAAATTCCAACCTCAGACATGGAAAATTGGTTAAGAAACCTCAAACGTACCTGAGGAACTATTGGCAACTGGGCAGGTGGCAATATCAGAAGGGGCAGATAGGGGAAGAGATCGAAATACCATCAAATTATATTGTATGAATATCACAAAAACTGGGGCTAGAGAGATCACGTGGCTGTTAAGAGCACCAGCTGCTCTTGCAGTGGACCTGGGTTCAGTTCCTAGCACCCACATGGCAGTTAACAACCATCTGTAACTCTAATTCCAGGGGATTTGATGGCCTCTTCTGACCTCCATGGGTACTGCATTACATGAGTGAAACTTACATACATGCAGGCAATATTCTCATACACAAAAAATAAAAATGATAAAATATATTTTAACAATCCCCCAAATTAAAAAAAAATTAAAAGAAAACAATGCAAACTTGTGGGCCCCAACTCAGACCTACTAATTTAAATGATAAGGGAAGGACTCAGCTGTGAGCAGGTCAGAAAATCTTCCAGGCAATTCTGATGAATATACAGTCCGAAGAATCTCTACTAAAATTATGTGTTTCCGTATGTCTCTACATGAATCAAAATTACTCTGATGGTTTTCATCTTGTTTCTTTTCCTCTGGCTACATAATATTTATTTACTGAATATATTAGCAAAGAATTACAGGTGTTAGACATGTTTCTCTGACATCTTCCAGTGTCACTTACAATGTCTTGTGTGTAGTAATAGATTAATGAAAGGCAGACTTGATAGATTGAAGAGAGGGCCCAGTGGATAAAATGCTTGCTAGGCAAGTGTGAGGACCAGGGTTTGAATTCTCAGCACCCATGTAAAGAGCTGGGGCTGTATATATATATAGTGGCTATTTGTAATCCCTGTATCCAGAAGGCAGAGATGGCGGAACCCCAGAGCAACTTGGCCAGTGAAACTAGCGCATCGGTGAGTTCTAGGTTCGGCAAGACACATTGCCTTACTAAATGAATGGAGAATGTGATTAAGGAAGACACCCAAAGTCAACTTCTGCATTTGATATGCACACTCATATATGCCCACACATGCCCACACATCACACACATATATAGGCAAAAGAAAAAGTCAGTTTATACAGAATTCCCATGTTAACTCTTCTAAACACTGAAAGAGAAAACAGTAAAAACACAGGAGTTAATTTTCCACATTGCAAGTCTTTCTTCTGTCATTAGTCTAAATTGATTAATATATCAGTATATTCATACTCACTTTATACATGCTTCACAAGCACTTTATGGCAAAATTAAATGTATTTTTACCTGTGTTTGTCCAGAATGGACAGAATTCTTAGAAACTGCACAATAAATTCTCGTGGAAGAAAGAGGAGAATCAGGAACTTCCACTGACCCATAATCAGATACTTTATTATTATTTGGTAATTCTTTAGAGAACATGTTTCAGTCTTTGAAACAGACTAGGTTAAGGAAAACATAATTATGATTATTGTTCTTTTAAATTTTGGTGCCTTGTAGAATTCAGTTCATAGGTGATTTTACTCAACAAATGAGCAATAAAATGGCTTCCAAGAGTTAATTTACTTTAAAAACGACTAGTTTAAGACTTTTAAAAATGATCCTTAAAAATGATGATACCATTTTCAATTTTAAACATAATTACTAAACTGCAGTTTTTTTATTTTAAAAAATCATAAAAAGAGATCATATAGTTATGTTATTGGCACTAGGAAGAACAAGACCAATTATACTTGAAGACAAATCTTAGTAAAGCACAGTAATTTTCAACCTGTTTATCCCTTGATCATAAAGATGTAGAGATCTAGTGTGCTGCAGAGACAGTCCTGTGTTACAAGAGAATTTTATGCATTCAGCAAAGAAATATAAGCCAGAGTCTATCATGTAATGATATGTTATCATAATATGTAACACTAGAGGAAAATCAGTTCAAGATCTATTCAAAGATCGTTCTGTTACTTTGCATCTGTACAGTTTTGGATCTCATGCTTAAATCTCAGAACTGAATGCAAAAATTGTTAATGTTGATTAATAAACCATGTCAAAGAAACAAGTAGATTAAGTACACTCTGGTGGCAGAGTATCTTGTAAGACCATGAGTGGAAGAGGCAGAACTTTTCCTTCTGAAATGTGAAAGAATTGCCTAATGACTTTAACCCATTATCAATTTTATCTTTTCCATGTCCTAATCCTTATAATACACAAGATTCTTTTCATTATGGGTCTACTTTTCCTATCCCATGGTTGATATATAATGCACTCAACAAATTAAACAAAAGACGCAATAAAAATATATGTGTGGAGTTTTGAGCCTAGAATTTTGATAAATATCTTTTCCTTATTAGTTCTAGAAATCTTTGTACAGCCAAACTCTGTTCATTCATTCTGCATTCACTCATTCATGCTGATATTTATTGATCATCTGTTCAAGCATCTTAATAAGCCTAGGCAATGAAGGTACAAGAAACCTAGTCTGTTGTAAAAGAGCACACATTCTAGAGGAAGAAAAGAATCAGAGTTTCTCAGTTCTTAAATAGAATGTAAGAGATTTTTACAAATTATTATGAGATGAAAGCAAGTTATTCTCCAGATCTGCTACAGGAATTGGGAAAGGCTTCAAAGAGTTAGATTGCAGTAGATGGGAAAGATTGATCAGGTAGTGAAAAGAGAGTACAGGAAATTACGCAGAAGGAACACCATGTGGACACACATGGAGGGAAATGCAGGCTTCTTGACAAAACTGAACCATGTGCATTCACTTTGAAAACATATTTTACTTATTACTTTTTATTTTATGTGTATGAGTGTATTTCCTGTACATATGTAAGTGCACCATGTTGTGTAATGCCCACGGAGGTCAGAAGAGGGAACTGGATATTGGATCCCCTGGATCTGAAGTTATGGATGGCTGTTAGCCAGCATGTGGGTGCTGGGTACTGAACACAGGTCATCTGCAAGTGCAGCCATTGCTCTTAACTGCTGAGCCATCTCTCCAGCATCTATCATGTGTATTCCTGACAGAAAGAAAGATTAGTAGGTGAATGGTAGTCCAAACGAAATCATGGCTCCTTTTTCCTATTGACAAAACTGAACCATCAGTGGTGAGAAACAGAAGAGAAACACATCAGGTCTCACTCCTGGGCAGCAGTCATCAATATCCATCACTGTCTAATTACAATAGTTTTTGTTTGTGTGTGACTTTTCAAATGTGCAACAAGAAATTTATTGTAAAGAGGAAATATGCTGCGATTGATAACAAACATGTCCCTTTCAAATATGAGGATGGAATATCTGAAACTGAACAGATATATATGGGAAAGTTTAGATGAGTCTCAAAGAGTGCATGAGGAAAGAGATTAGCTTCCTTTCGAAAAAATAAGAGAACAAAAACCATGCACGGACAGCAGAAGCCTTGAAGTTGAGAAAACAGACAAACCAAGATGCTCCAAAAGGATGCTTGACCCCCAAACCCTCTATTAGTAATAAGAAAATAGCCTTCAACTTGACAACACACTCACCAAAGGTAACAGAGCTAAAATAGGAGGTAACTGAAACAATTAAATGTATTTTGTGCAATACTAACCCAAGACATTTTCCTCTTCTATTTCTAATGCATGCTACACATGCCATGGTAAGCACTGCATGACAGTCTTCACATCTCAAGAGAAAATAGAACCTGAACGTAATGATGACACAGTGAATGCTAGTTGGAACCATGAAACCAGGGATTCCCTTGACAGGTTAATAATAAAATTGTCTTAAATTCAGATGTCCTTTGTAAATTTTTCACCTCTATTATAATGCATGTTACTATTTGTAAAACTGCATACTTATAGAAAATAGCTAACTGGCAAGAGAACTTCTGGCAAATTTAATACAATGGCTATTAACCAGCAGGATAAAAGTATCTTTCTTTCTGCCTTTCTCTTTGCCTCTCCTCACACATGTGTGTGTGTGTGTGTCTGTATGTGTGTGCATTTTTCTATATACTATTATTATGAGGAGTACATTTTTGTTAACAATAAAAAATGAATTACCCAGTAGTTTCCAAACATGGTTTTCAAGCACAGTAGATCACATATGCCATGATATCCTACTTGCAATTCCTTTGGTGAAGAGTGAGAAGCAGATCTGGAGCTAGTTAACAGTTAATAGCTGAAGTTCAAGAAAGTAAAAATAAGAATGTTTAATCAAAGTAGAAAGTAGTCATAGAGTACAAACTAATGAAATACAAACACAAAGCAAAACTAGAAAGAACTGACAGAACTAAATTCTGTCTGAACTCAGTAATTGAAAGTTTAAACTTCTGTTGAGTCTGATTAAGAAAAGAATCAATGAACGGATAGAAATAAACATGATCAATAATTTAAAAATTGACAGAACTATAGATAATTTACAGGATGTTTTTAAATATTTGGAGAGAAAAAATATTATGCTCATAAAATTTCAAATACTATATATGTCTTAAAGTTTCATTGTACATGTCTTTCACTTCCTTGTCTAGATTTATCCTAAGATATATACATATATGTTTTGGGAGGTTATTGTGAATGAGGTTATTTCCCTAATCTATTGCTATGTTTGTTGTTGGTATTGAGGAAGCCTACCAACATATGTCTCCAAATTTTGTAACCTGCCACTTTGCTGAATGTATTTATCACCATAGGAAAATTTTAGTGGCATCATTTAAGGACGTTTATGTGAAGAATCATAATACCTAAATAAGGATACTTGAGTTCTTCCTTTTCTATTTCATTCCCTTAACTACCTTCTGTTATGTTATTGCTCTAGCTAAGACTTCAAGCACTATGTTGAGCAAGGGTGAGGAGAATGGGAATCCTTGGGCTGCTCACAACTTTAGTGGAAATGCTTCAAACTCTTCTTTCATTTAGCATCATATTGGCTGTTGATTTGCTATCACCTTTATTACACTGATATGTGTCCCTAGATTCTCCAGTACTTTTATCATGAAGAGATGTTGGAATTTTTTTTAAGAATTTTTCTGCAGCTAATTAGCTGTTCATGTGATTTCTGTCCTAGTTTATTTATGTGGTGGACTACATTTACCGATTTGAGTATGTTGGAACATCCCTGCATTCCGAAATAAAGCTGACTTGAAAGTGACAATTTTTAAATGATCAGGGGAGAGAAGAAGCTCATATATAAGGACAAGAACCACGTAGCAGAAGCCACCTTTCATGTGAGGAGATAAAGTAGACATGGGCCAACACAGTACTGGGCCAACTATGGCTCAATTCAGATACACACAGGAAGATCATCATTCATGCCAGCCAAACAGAGAATCAACTGGAGAGCAGGAGAAGACCAAACC
Organism: Eospalax fontanierii; assembly: GCA_035773235.1. NCBI lineage: Eukaryota > Metazoa > Chordata > Mammalia > Rodentia > Spalacidae > Eospalax > Eospalax fontanierii. Next base: position 21,654,986 of record CM069528.1, on the reverse strand, counting down.
ACGGCAGGAAGGGAGCTACCTAATATATCTGGCAGTTTGGATCATACATAAAATTCTTGTGTTTGTCACAAAAGAAATAAGTACAAAGACAGATAGATATATTTGGGTATACTTTTTCATTTAAAACTGAAAATAATAAGGCAGATCAGTCCTAGAAGAAGACATCTTTTTTAGCGTACTCCACTGATACAGAATTGGTAAATAAACGAGAACAAATTCTCAATAAATTGAGAAAGACTACAATAGGAAAATGAAGGAAAGAACAGTAACTGGCAAGTTATTAAAGTGAAATATATATCAAGAATAAGATTGAGATGGACTTCAGTAGGAGCCAGGGAATAAACGAAACATTCAGATACCATTTTGCACTAATCTGACTGGCAAAACTCCCATCTGTAATTACCAAAATTAGGCAAGTATAGGTAGAAAATACAAGTCTTCCTTAGTTTTGGTAGAACCAGAAATTGAAACAATCAAAGGAAAATGGCAAGGCTAAAGGTTGTGGTTGTTCATTGTTTTCTCCTATTCAATCTGGTAATCTGAATTTAAGGCAAACCCATGGGGAATTTTTAGCTTATGTAAGTGAAGACATATGTATGAGCATATTGATATTAGAATTAATAAAAATTCAAAGTAACCCTTAAGCTCATTAGGTTGAAAATAAAGAAACTGAGTTTTTTAATTAAATGGAATATTATTGGAAATAAAAATATTAAAGGTTTAAATGACATGTTCAAACATAAATTAACATTTCTTTAAATTTATTTTTATTTATATACATGTGCCTACCTATCCTATGTAGGCTGGAAAAGGGAGTCAGAGCCTCTGGAACTGAAGTAACATGTGATTGTGAGCTGCCCAATGTGTGTGGAATTGAATCCATATCCTTCTACAAAATCAGCAAACATCCTTAACTACTGAGCAATCTCTTCTTCCCATAAATTACAATTAAAGGAAAACCATAACTTAATTTTGAGCAAAAATCTAAGTTCAAGTATGACACCATTGATATAAACGGTTCCCAATGCAGTAAAGCTTAACAACATACAAATTCAAGCTTTTATATATTTAACATACTTATTAAGATATATACACATTGTAAGTATCAAAATTATAATTTTGTTATCGCACACCATAAAGATGTTAAAATCACTGGGAATGTTGATGTGCATGCCTTTAATATGAGCCCTTGGGAAGCAGAGGCAGTTGGCCCGCTGGAGTTCAAGTCAAACTGATCTACACAGAGAGTTCTAGGCCAGCCAAAGCTACTCAGAGGGATCCTTTCTCCAAAAACAAACAAAAAAGTATATTAAAGCCAAAGAAATGATGTTATTCAAATTCATCACTTAACAGAAATACAGGTGTCAATAGCCCCAGGCCAAACTTTAAGTTCAAATTATTTAACTACTTATAAACAAAAACTGCAAAAGTGTCATCTGTATATTATGACACCATTATCCTCATTTAAAATTTAGCTTTATTTAATTCAGTTTCTGGTAATTCTGTTTATTTCTAATTGGAACAGAACCCCAGCAGCTCTATTTCAGGGTTTGTATAAAGCCAGTGACAACAAAACTTCAAAAAGAGAGTGTATTTATGCTGCCTTTGCCATCATTCAAGTTAAAAATAACAGTACAATTTGAAGATATATAATAATAAATAACTTTAGCAGAACAAGTAACACCCAACTATTGTTATATTCCTTAATTTTTCAGTCATATAGAATATGAGTTACAAAGTTGAATGAGCAGAAGGAGAACGAAATTAGAAAGATTAAGAGATGTTTAGACTTGTGGTACCCTGACCTCCGCAACCCCAGAAATCTGTATGTGGTCTTTACAGCCAATTCAGCAAGATCTAAAACATGTGTTACATAAAAAGAACAGGCCGCTTTGTGGGGAGGGACAAAACTTAGGTAAAGATCCATAGGTATAAATCTCCACAGTGACAAATAATAATTGTATTCAATATGTTTCCATTGAATAGATGAAAGCCATAAATTCCCAAAGATGTCCACAGATACTTGTAACAATCAAGTCAATGGAATTAAACAGTAAATAATTGCTCTTTGCATCCCAGGCAGGGTCAAGAGCCTTCCAGAGCCAGCCAGTAATTGGGTACTCTTTCTCCACAGAACACATGTTGCTCCCCGCTGACAACTTTAGGTAAACCTGATCTTTGACTATGTGCAGTAATTGGCTTTAATTGAAGGATTTTCTTTTACTCTGTGACTTCTACCCATGAGAGTGAAAGCCAGAAAAGCTAGGCTAATTTGCATTCTGAAATTTCATTCTGTGTTTTTATTTTCCTTTGGAGGGTTCTTGTTACAGAAGAGCTTCATTAACTCAATTAGGCATGATCTAGTGGGCCCATACAAATTAGCCTAGCCACAGTATCTTTAGAATGGACAAAAATAAGAAGCCAGCTGTAGTCTTCATAATTTGAAGAAAATTTTACAAGCTGATTTTTCTTAGTGTCACAATCAGAATATGTTGATGACAACTACACAAATCAAAGTGTATTTCTCAAGCCTATTCTCCAAAGCTTTAGGACATGTAAAAATACCAGTAGAAAGTGGAATGGATGGCTTGTTACCACATACTGTATGAAATTGAATTTCTTTACTTTTATAAAAGAAGCAAATTGACCAAATTCATGGTCAATCTAAAACAAATAAGGCCGTGCCAAGTTCTATTCCACATACAGTATATTTGAAAGAAGAAAGGGCACCAATGAAGACTTAGAAGAAACAGTATTTAATCTTATCACACACATACGGAGTTAGTGAAGAGCATGCCATATTCTGTCTGGCATATAACCATAAGCAAATATTGATGTTTTTAAGCTCGATTTATAAACCAGTAGAAAAAAAAATAATTATTGTTCTTTGTAAGCAAAGTCTTCAGGAAATTTGTAACATGCAAGTTATTATAACTGAGATGTGATAAACTATATTACAAAGATTATAAAATCTATATTGATTTTATTTCATTATTATAAGCTGACATATGAAAAACATGAGCTATAATAATATATGAATATATGATACCAACATTATTTAGAGAGGCATTTAAGTTAAACTGTATATTACTGTCAGGAACACAATGCTAAATGAAACTGTCACCTCACCAGGCAAACTCCATCTTTTAAGAAGCTAATCCCATACTCTTCTGCCTTTGGGATGGTTATAATACTTACCTAATCATCTTGCCATATCTCATATACCACTATTCAAAGTGGCAAAATACCTTAGATACTATTGACTACTCTACTAAATAATGAATAATTTATCATAATTGCAGTTACTCTCTAGTTACTCTTCAGAAAATTTTCTCAAAAAAAAAGAAGAAGAAACATAGAAGAAAAAGTATGAAATTCCTCCATATTATTTCTAGATTTCCAGAAACTTCCAGGTAGAACTTCAAAGTAGCTGCATGAATTTGCACTCTCAGTGTGTGAGGGCCCCTCTCCTCTCATTCATGACAAACACTTATCATTGGCCATTCTGACTAGGATGAGAAGTAAACTGAAAGTGGGTTTAATTTGCATTTCCCTAATAGCAAAGGATGTTAATTACATTTTAAAATCGTTCCCTAAGCATTAGAACTTCTGTGGAGAATTTTTTTTCTTTTATCTGAGAATTTTCTGTTCAGGTCCATAACCCAATTTTTAATTGGACTGTTATTTTTTTTTCTTATTTGTATATTCTAGACAGTAATCCTCTGTCAAAAGAATAGCTGGCAAAGACTGTCTCCCACTCTGCAGGCTGCCTCTTCACTCAGCTGAGACCAAAGGTGTTTATTTTCATAAAATCCCATTTTTAAAATGCTGTCTTTCTTGTTTCTTGTGCTACTGGAAGAGTCTTATACAGAAAATCCTTACCTATGCTTGTGAGTGGAAGCAGTCTCCACCTTTTCCTTTAGCAGTTTCAGTGTACCCGGAGTTATTCTCACATCCTAGATCCATTTGATGTTGGGTTTTATGCAGAGTGAGAGATAAAGATCTAGTTTACTTTTTTTGCACATTGAAATCTAGTTTTCCCAGTACCATCTGTTAAAGATATTGTCTTTTCTTGACTGTATATTTTGGACATGTTTATAAAAATCAGGTAACTGTAGTTCTGTTTTTATTCCTATGGCTCTGCAGTGTTATTGGAATTCAGGTATGATGCAGACTCCTGCAGTACTCTTTTACTTTATGATTACTTTGGCAATCCTTAGTCTTCTGTGCTTATAGATTGCTTTTTCTACATATGTGAAAAACGAAGTTGGACTTTTGATTAGGATTATATTAAATCTGCACATTCTTTGTTGGGGGGGTGGTGACCACTTTCACAAGATTTCTTGTCGATGAATGTGGGATGTCATTTTATCTTCTAGTGTCTTCCTCAGTTTCTTTTTTCGTGGTCTTTTCAGGTCTTTTTTTTTTTTTTTTTTTTTTAACTATAGTGGACTTTCACTTCTTTAGCTAGGCCTATTTCCAGGCGTTTTATTTTTGTTATGGCTATTGTGAATCAACTTCTTTTTCAGTATGTTTCTATTGGTATATAGGGAGACTACTTACTAATTTTTGTGTGTTATTTTTGTATTTTGCCACTATGAAAGTTTTCATCAGCTCTAAAATTTTTTTGTTGGAATCTTTAGAGTCTCCTATGCATAAAATCATATAGTTTGCAAAAAGAATACTTCGACTTGATTTCCTATTTGTATCCCTTTTATTTCCCTCTCCTGTCATACCGTTCTCACAAAGATGAAGATTTGAAGCACTATACTGAAGAGAAGTGGAGAGACAAATTGCTGTTGTGTTGCTCCTGATCTTAGTGGAAATGCTCTGAATTTTTCTTCATTTAGTGTGATGGGAGTTATAAGTTGGTCATATGACCCAGCCATGGCACTCCTAGGTGTATACTCAAAGGGCTTGATATCCTACTATAGAAACAATTGCAGATCCATGTTCACTGTCACTCTATTAACAATAGCTAGGGCACTGAATCAGCCTAGATGTCCATCAAAGTTGGATGGATAAGAAATATACAATAGATTAGTATGCAGCTATAAGGAAAAATGAAATCATGAAATTTACAGGAAAATGGATGGAACTGGAAAAAATTATAATGAGTGAAACTCTGACCCAGAAAGATAAATGCTTCATGTTCTCTCTCATATGAAAATTGCAGCTTCAAATCTCTTGTTTTAGGTACTTAACTTAGAGCACAAGGCTATCAGAAAGAGCTTTTGTCAGTGAGGATTTTTTTAAAGGAGGTATGATTAAATTAGATTAGATTATAGATTAGATTATAGATAACAGGAGAGTAGAGAGTTGTGTTACTGTCAGAATGTCTTTTATGGCAATCCTTTCTGGATAAATGAAATCTTACTTAACCTTGTAACAAAAGGTAATCTTATGTTTGGAGCTCATTTGAAACTATCACACTCTACTTATGATGCAAAAAAAAATTACCAGTCCTTGAGGTCCTCTTATATCCCAAACATATAGCTGTGATCTTTCATGATCCTTTCTTGCCTGACACAGAATACTATGATTGAGTGTGTGTGTGTGTGTGTGTGTGTGTATATGTGTGTGTGTTATGAAAATCAAATGCTGAAAGCAGAAAATAATGTTGAAAGTAAGAAATTATCATATTTATGTTGCAAACAACAAATTAGTTTGACAATATGTTTGTGGTTATGTGTGTCATTCTGGGTCAGGAGGAGAAAGAGGGAACGAAATCCTCTGATGAGACAGGTTACACGCTCCTCTTTTGCCACATGATGCTGGATGTGGTGTTTCAATAAAGAGAAAGCAACTCCTTTTGTTTGAGGGGACAGTTCCCAGGGAAATCTGAAGGACACGTTCTTAGAAGGAACAGGTCTCACTCTTGGTTCCAGGGGGCACAAATAGGTCTGTATCCTGTGATGCAGCATATCTTCCGTAAGAAGACGAGGTTTTGAAAAGCTTAAGCAGTGAGGAATATGGAACTGAAATGGGGGAGGGGTGACCCAAAGGAATACCATATTGAGGCTACTATTTGACAACCCAGATAAAAATATACTTGGAGAGGTTGCTGAATATATGTGATATGAGAAAAGAGGAGGAAAAGACTGGGGATTATAGGGTTAACTGGAGACAGAGCAGGGGCAGGGGCGGGGGAGACAAAGAGGTGGTTGAGTGGGTTAACAAATCTAAGGGTGCATTGAAATCCCTCAAGGAAACCTACTAGTAAATTAGCTAACTTCAAAATGTAACAAAAAATAAGTGTTCAGATAGAATTACCCTGAATGGGTAGGCAAACCCATTCTCAGGAGACTTTGGTTAATTAATGAAAATCACAGTACAAGGCATAGGATACCTCCCCAAGAGGACCAGTAGTCTTCAAAACAACTACTGACTTTGCCTTTGACTACCCACGATAACTACATGGTAAGTACCTATTTCTGAAGACACCACATATTTTTGCAGCAGAACATAGAGAAATCACCTCAAACCAATGAGGAAATTCCCTCTAAGTCTGCCAAGCACAGTGCCAGAAGATGCTACGTGGGATGTTGGAGACAGAAGACATCAATGGTCCTATACAGTGCTGGACAAGTTACGTTGACCTAGCAAGTAAGATATTCCCACTGGTGTAGTTAATGGCATGATTGTTATGAGGAAACTAACTTCTTTTGATTGAACTTTAAACCTGCTCCAGAGAAGGTTTCATTCCTGGTTCTGTAGCCCTGGTCAAAAGCTCATGAATTAGGAGGCCATAGGTCCAGGGTAGGCTCTGCTATTGTTATTTTGCTAAATGATCATGTTGTCAAACTGCTTTCTAAACATTTATGCTTATACTCACAGACCTGGGCTGCTTTCAGTCTTGGCTAAAGAATCTTCTTTCTACAGTGAACAGCAGTCAGTGCTGAAGTGTGTAACTGGTCGAAGTGCTGAGAATAAGAGACTGAGTACTCAGCCCTAACACAATGTCTTTCTCACACCTTCCTCTCCACCAAGGCTCAGAGAACCTCTCAAAAGAGGAGGTGAAAGGAATTAAGAGCCCAAGGATGCGGGGAAGTGTTATGAAAGACTGTCTTCTGTCTGCCTACAAAGATCAATCAAGCCAAAATTTCAACAGAGATGGGAGAGGTGCTAGGCCACATCCCTTAATGAGGAGCTACCGGCAGCTGAAATTGCTGCAGGAGTAAGAATCATTCTTCTTCCATGGGTAGATTTCTCGTGCTCCAGTGGATAGTCCCACTTGTATGTATATACATATGCATAATGCTAACTGGACACAGTGGGTTAGCAAATAAAAACGACAGAAAGCTGTGGAAGAGCTGTGTTAGTGTGCTGTCTCATTTTTTTCCTCCAATTGGCAAGATGGCCCACGTCTTCCACCACCGCACCTACATGCTTGGGTCAGCATAAGCAAATAGGACTTTTGGTGCTCTGTAGGAAGGGAGAAGTTGTTAGAGTCAGCTACACCTTCCAACCAACCAGTGATCTGAGTTGTACATGGGGAAGGAACTAAGACTAAGTAAGGTGTGAGCAGAGGAAGCTGGGAAGCAACCAGCAGCTTCGCCATGTTGGGCAGCTGGCCGGGGCTCACAGGGCAACAGCTGAAATGTAGAATTTGCTGTATGGCCTCAGTAGAGGAATTCCCCGCTCCCCACTAACTGCTCTGTAAGTAAGCCCAGATAAACTCTGACTTCCCAAACTGTAATTTGGCAAGATCACACTCAGTGCACTTTGTTGTTCTGGACCTAGAGAGGAGGGCCAAGTGGATGCCTCTCTTGCCTCACAGAACAAAATTCTTAAGACATGGGGGGACATTGGGAGGGAGAGGAGGCGTAGAATGATGGGGGATAAGATTAGTTCACTGTATACATGTATAGAATTCTGAAGAATAAAGAAAAATTAACACAAAATTAAATAAAGAAGGCTCTCCAACCTGCTTCTACTGATGTGCAGTAACAAGCCGGAAGTTGGACGGTATTAGAGTAGGGATTTACTGTCACCATAAGCTATTTGAAACTTCAAAACTAGAACATAGAGTTCAGAATGCAATCCAATTTCTGTAGATGACAGTGAGTTCCGAGCAGGAGCTGTTGTTCTCCAGAAACCTGCCTTGGATGACATCCTGGTACTTGGATGCCTTGGCATGTCTGCCACTTCAGAAATCAAGTCATGCTTCCGTTTGAATGAGAAACTCGACACATTCCTTCGATTCCTGAACTGAGCTCACACAACCTGCTACATTTTGTGGACGGAATGAACGTTGCTGAAGCGCTATGGTGGCTGACTGCAAGTTTCAAATGTACATTTACAAATTTAGAAAATGTCAGTTGAGCAGTTTCCTGGAAGGGAGTCATATTGGCATAAAAGAAGTAACTTTCTTTCAAATGGTCATAGGTTGATCATAATGCAACCTTACCGAAGTTGCTTTTTGCAAACGGAATATAGACGTACTGAAGACTACAGATTTTGTATAACGTAATGAATTTGAATTGATTTTATTAAGGCTGATGATACCAACTGATCTATATCTATTTAAAAGAATACAGACTATCTAAGGCTAAGCTGATTTTTTTCTTCTTCTTTTTTTTTTTTTTTTTTTTTGGACTTTTTGAGACAAGGTTTCCTTGCAGTTCCCATTGGCCTGGAGCTGGATATGTAAACCAGGCTGTCCTTGAACTCATAGAGATCCACCTATCTCTGCCTCCCAAGTACTGGGATTAAAGGTGTATGCCACCATGCCTGGAGAAAAGTATTTTTTAAATGCAGTTTTTATATTGAAATATGTTAGCATGATAACTATACACAGTCAATGTTATTATGACTTGCTCTTCTTAAATACTCTTTTATGTTTATTTGATTACTTTTCAAATGTGGACATGCATATGCCGCAGCAAATTGTCAGAGTCAGTTCTCTCTTACAAAGTGGCTTCCAGGGTTCAAACTCAGGTCATCAAAATTGACCCCATGCACCTTATCTGCTTAGCCATCTCACTGACTCATTTATGAAACATATATATATATATATATATATATATATATATATATATATATATACACATATATGAGAGAGAAATGAATTTTTCTGAACTAGGTTGTTATATCTCCCAAAGCATTTTATCTAGAGAACACTTCCATGATTTTCTGGTTACATTCTAAAGTGTATGTTTCCTCAGCCTCTTCAGATGGTAGGTTTGTTATTGCCAGTCAGATTCCCCATGCTTTTTCTCTCCCTTTAGGGAGATAGATTTACCCAAGTTCCTGTCTTTCTCTTCCTGGAGCTTCTATGTTTATATTTGAAGCACAGGAATGTTTCCTTACCTTAAACACTAATACAACACTATCAGCAGATATGAACCCAAAAAGAATCAGCAAAGCTGAAAATTTGGGGAGGATATTAACAGCAAGAATTTCAAAAGTGAATGGATCATAAACAAAGAAACAGTAGTAGAGATTTACATTAGACTTTACTAAGCTGCATATGAAAGACTATTAGGGTAGGTAATTAATATCCTATTGGCTGCTATAATTACAAATATGTAATATAAAAATATAAGAATGTCATATCCAGTCTGGTGGTCGAAGGCCTATGTGGTGTGAGCCTGGTGTGTGAGCAGGATCCAGCTTACAGGAGAGCTCACTGTCTTTCTAGACTCTTAATCCTCAAAGCAGCAGCTCGGGTCAGTTTAATCATTTCCTTTTGCATCATTCTTGCAGTCACTCTTCTGCTTCCTTCTAGAATGACCCTTGTGACAGTACTGTGTCTCCCCGCCCGCCATAACCCAAAAACATCCCTAATTTTAAGTTCCGCTGATTAGTCACCTGAATTCCATCCATAACCTGAATATTCATAAGTTCCAGTTCAAAGAACTAAGCAACTTGGGAATTGGAAGGGACATCGTTTGGTCTCCCACTATCATGTATAATGGAAATATTTTTTCTCTCCTCTGTGCAAAAATAAAACACATCTGCCACTCTTCAGTTGAGAGTTCATTCAACTTCATTCTAACTTCAGTGCCTTCTACAGAGTGATCCAAGGTGGTTCTTTACTGGCAGGTTTGATTTAATCTTCAAAAGATAACTGCTTGATTGCAATCAAAATGAAACAGAATAATTTATGGAAAATGGAAGCAAAAGACGAAAGAATGTGGGAGAGGGTGAAAATTTTCCAAGTGATTTAATTAAAGATTATTTTAAGAATTTCCAAAGATCAAATTCATAAGGATATCTAGTAGACTAAAATACCAAGTCTGAGAAAAACTGGTTGTTGTTCTGTGAGCCATGACAGCAAACCAAACGAGTAATAACAAACATGGATCTCTCAAAGAACTTCAGTTTAACATAGGTTGCAAGTAGAAATCAGCTTTATATTTGAGCTAGATCTTCACGGATGAAGCTTTTTCACTGTATAGTATCTACTTTAAAAGTGCCTGCTGTCCATTAATTACAAAAGGGATTATAATGAAGCTGCAGAATAGAGTAATAAACTGTGGCTGACCGGTTGATTTTACAGAATTATTTTAAGTTGAGTCTTATAATACATATATTCATCAAAATTACATAAATAAAACATATCAAAAGTATCAAAATACAGTAACTTTAACAGGGAGATCCCATTTTTAAGATCCTCCTCTTTGAGTCTTAAAGCTTAACTCTTCAAATACTGAAAGAAAATCAAAGTATTACTTGAAACAAAACAGTAACACAAACAGAAAACCTGACTAGGTCTGGGACTGTGAATAGCTGTTTATATGTGGGCCAAATACTCCAAACGCTTTTCCTCCTTTGTCATGATTAGAGTTAACATCAATGACCAGCACTTGAGAGTCTACCTTTCTGACTGCACAGATTCGTTCATTAATTTCATATGGATGAGTGTTCTGTCTGCATATATGTAAGGGGCCCATGTCCTGCAATGCCTGCAGCAGGCAGAAGAGCATGTCAAGTCCCCTAGAACTGGATTTAAGGGCAGTTGCTAGCCACCATGTGGGTGCTGAGAATTTAGGTTGTTACCATCATGTTCTGATAGGTAACCAAAAGCATTGGCCATGGTTGGCATTGTTTGGGGGTTTATAGAACCTCCCTGATCAAAAACTCCAAAAGGGGGTGTTCATTCCTGGCGCTAAATGAACCTAAATCTCTGCAAGAGCAGTCAGTGTTCTTAGCTGAGCCATCTCTTCAGCCCATCTGATTGCAAAGATTCTTAATGTATCTTGATTTATAAAAGCTGAATTCTCTGGTTCCTGAGCAGGGAACATGGGCATAAAGGTACAATTTGGTATAATTTGGTTTCTTGAAGCATATAAAGCAGCTGTATTTGAGGATCTGGGCTTAGAAAGTCCCAAAAAGGAAGCAAGCAATTATGATATTCTAAGTGTTAATGAAGCCAACACAGGGTGTAGACTCAAAGACACGGGTAACTCTACACAGGAAGCCACAGGCAAATAGCACTAACTATTTCTTAAGTACAGTCTTGAGCATGAAGAGGACTTTGGAAGAGAAAGAAGGATAACATAAGTAAATATCAAAAGAGTTTCCTGAGGATACAAGAAAGTGCAATATATTGAGAAGCAAAGGAGAATGTCATGGAGCTCATATAAAAAGAAGTGAGCTAGCAAATAAAAACCAGCGCCAGGAATGAACACCCCCTTTTGGAGTTTTTGATCAGGGAGGTTCTATAAACCCCCAAACAATGCCAACCATGGCCAATGCTTATGGTTACCTATCAGAACATGATGGTAACAACCTATTGCTGAAGACACTCCATATGTGGGTCATAGAAGAAACAAGAAGAAATCAAGCAGGTACTGATCTCAGATCTTCATCTCTACTAGCTAACTTCCACAGTGCTATAAAGTGCTATTCATTCTACCACAGAGAAAATTAATCATCAACCTCACCCACTGTTAACCCTGTGGGCTATAATAAAGACTGGCATGGCAAGATATGCCCACAGATGCAATAGTGGCACAACTCTTATGGGAGTAACCAATAATCTCCTGCTTAGACTTAAGACCTACTTCACAAGATGGCATCCATATGTAGCACTATTATTGAGGCCAAGAAGTTGTGGATAGACACATTACAGGCATAGGGGAAAACTCAGTACTATTATCCTGCTAGATGGACAATAGTAGGAAACCAATTCCTAATGATATTGCTTTATCCAACACTAATGAATCTCAGCTCTCACAAGAGAAGCTTCTTTTTGCAGCAGATGGAGATGAACATTAATCAGCATATAACAGTATTATTATTATTATTATTTTGCATATAATGAACTGTCTTAATTTACTTAAAAATAATACCCCAGGGCTTAAAATGTATACACTAATTATTTGTGATCTGGTTGAAAAATAAGTCAGCAAATAAAAATCCCTACAATTACTTTTAATTCTTTCTGGGAGAGATTTGGAAAAAAAATCCAACATATTTTACACTGTTCAACCAGTTATATGGTACAGAACAGTGCACCATCTTATTTACTAACTCAGAACCAGTATCACTAGTGTCCAAGTGAAAATACACAACAGTCCACTAGAAATTATAAGGAGACTGAGAGGCAAAGCATTTCAATTATTTTAAAGTATGAGATTCGCTCAGATATGTCAATTGGTCATCTTAAAGGAAAAAAAAGTTGTAATTTAGACAAGACATTAAAATCAATTAAAAGTAAGTACTTAATAAATAGATCAAGACCACAGTATTTATAAATAAATAAGAACTGCATTTAATAAAATCTGATTTAAACCTCTAAATAATGCTTTGATAATTTCATTCCTATTTAATTATAAAATGCAAGTGGCACAGTAACTATTATGGAAAAACACCTTCTGTATAAAAGTGATTGGAAAAGTAAGTAATTCTGTCATAGTTTCAGTTTTTAAACTGCTGTGGCAAGACTCCATTTGACACATTTATTAAATGGTGCAAGCAGTTTTTAGCTAAATATCTAACAGGATGTCACCCTCAAACCTCATGTTCCTATATTACTGTGCTGTAACAGAAACAGCTTGCAAAGATTTATGGCTTCTATTAATTACACCAAAAATATGGTAGATTTTCTCAAAGAAATCAATTGTAATAGGGAAAAGCAAGTGTATTGTTTAATTAGAATCATACATTACAAATGACTGTCATTAAATTTTTTCTTTTCATGTAATACCAAACTGAAAAGTGAAGGGGGAGTTCTCTTGTTTCCTACAATTAATCCTAGAACAGTCCTTGATTGACCACCTTCTATCACTATCCAAGACCCTAGTTTACCCTCAAAAATTAAAAGAATGGAGCTGGGGAGATGGCTCAGTGTGTTCACTGGAATCTGAATTCCCAGCACCCATGTAAATGCAGTGCAGACATGATGGGCTTCCCGTAATCCTAGTGCCTGGAAGGCAGAGGCAAGGGATCCCCAAAACAAGAAGACTAAATCTAGTAATAAAACTGGAGAGTGTCAGTTCAAGAGAGAGGCCCTGCCTCAATAATAAGGAGGACAATCAAGGAGGATTTCAACATCAACCTCTGCCACCCACATGCATGACCACAAGTGTGCAAACACACCCACATACACATGTGCCACACATATGAAAACACAGAGATATACATTTCTCCCTCTCTCTCTCTCTCTCTCTCTCACACACACACACACACACATACACACACACATACAAAATATCAAAAAGAATGGAGACAAAGTATTGAGAAAATATGATTTTAACATACAATCTTCTGCCTGATATTGTTATGAAATACCTTTTTTTCTTTCATCAGTGACATTTCAGTTCAAGTACAGTTCTAATTTTCCATTCTGTGCTACATTAATTTATATATATATATAATATATCTGAAATGAGCACCATTTAAATCTCAGCCATCAGGAGGCTGAGACAGGAGGTTCTCTGTGAGTTCAAGCCAGCCTGGTCTACATAGTGAGTTCCTCACCAGCCATTGTTACATAGTGAGATCCTGTATCAAAAGTAATAATAATAGTACATATGTCTTGTTCCAGAAAGAATTTAGCATTTTATTTGTATTTATATACAACCAAAAAATTAAAAATAAGAACAAAATATCAAGGAGAAATACCAGAACAAACAAATAACACAAAAAAGAAAAGATGAAAAAAGAAAACAGAATGTATTTAAGATTATGTCTCAGACTATTGTGAATTTGAGAAAGGAATGCTCGTGGTTAGGCAGTAAATCAATATAGATTTCATGTTCAATGATGTTCCCAGGCAACTGCGTCTGTTTATCTGATACTGTCTTGGACTGCATGAATTTGAGCGGTAGTGAATATTCCCAAAGAGTCATATGGCTTGGCTACAAAATCCATTTGAGTTCGTAAGAAAGGTCAGGTAATTATTTCCACTCTTCATTATACTCTTGTGACAAATATAATCTATTACTACAGATATTTTTTAATATGTAAAAGAAAGATATTTCTATTCTTTACAAGCTACCTTATATAAAGACATGAAGAAATCTTCATGAACAAAAATGAAAAAGTGGTAATAAATTTCTTTTATTTTATTTATATATCTTCGCATCTCTTTCGGAAATAATAAGAAGAGAGGAACCTTCTTATTCCCTTAATAGAGATGAGTTTAAAATATACCAGGCTGCAGAAAACCTGGAAAAACATGTTTATGGTGTTTATTTCACAGTCACAGGAACATATTTAATTTTCTTTTGTAAACCTACTACAGTCTCCAAATCTTCTACAATGAGGTTATCATGAAAAAAGAAGTAACTAGTACCCAAGAAATGTCAATGATGGAAACAAATTCCAGAAGAATTATGCAAATGAACATCAAACATGAAAGAATAGCTTGTTTGTTTGTTAAGAAACTAACTCAAATAATAATAATAACTTAACTTAATAATAATAAATAAACTTCTAAACCAATGAAATACTTGGCTGATTCCATTCTTCAGAATGTCTTAAGAACTCTCCACAGTGAAAGGATTGGACCTCTGCTCAAAGAGCCACTGTGACCCCTACAAGCTTCTCAGAAGAGTGCTACCTTCTGAGGACTTAGACTGCTGGGGTTGCTTACACAGGAGCTCAGGGTTAAATGCTCCCACACCTGGAGGCAAGGACAGTAAAACAAACTTTCAAGCAGAGCTCTGTTCCTTTGGTAGAAAAAGTGGCAGATACAAATTTAACTGAAAAGTAAAAAATCAAGATCTTTGGGAGGTGGAGAAGACTGCACAACATTCAAAATATATTATCCTGAAATGCTTTAGTTTCAAAAAATGAATCAAATAAGACTGACCAGAAAACTTAATAATTCCTTTGTATTTATTTTTCTCAAGTTCAAACTCATAAATTCACATAATATAAAATACATAGAGTACAAAAGATACTGAATTGCTTACATTTTCTAAGCTCTGGAATTCAGTAACATTTAAATACAAATTATATGTAATTAGCATTGAATAAATTACTTTGCTCTTTAATTTAAAATACCAAATGTGCTCACTTAAGAACAAAAACGTAATATCCATTATATATTTTAATATCGATAAATTAAAGAGAAATAGTACTAATTTCTTTATATTTTCTTAGACATTTACCTTCAATTATTCCTCTCTACGAACAGGTTCATACTAACTGTACATAAATTTCAACATAAGCAGTTCTACGTACCTACCCAATACAAAGATTATGAATGGATTAATTTTCCTCTATTGATCATTACAGTATTTCTCCTTTTGATTGGTGATGACAGCAAAATTTTTACCTTCTAGAACAGAATCTAAGTGGTCAAATATATACACTGAAAAAATAGAATTTAGAAATCTATCATTCATTTAGTGCATCAGTTATGAAACATTTATCAAGTATCTGTGCTACACATTGTGCTGTATGGGACTCTAGAGAGAAAAAACTACACAAGCGAGCTTCAACTGAGTCTAAGCCCAGAAAAGAAAAAGATTCTGGGCATGGAAAATAATGATGCGATGTAGTGTATTCATGGTCAGAGAAGGGTGCACAGTGTCAGGAGACCTTAAACTGGACACTAACACCCAGCAGTGAGCAACAAAACAGAAGAGAGAGGAGAGGCAGAGAGAGAGAGAGAGAGAGAGAGAAGGGAACTCTGTTTACATACATGCAGAGTCATTGAACTGGGGAAAGGATTTCGGAAAGCCAGACGCCTGAGCAAATGTCAGATTCTGCCCTTTCTGCTAAGTCGACATTCTGAGTATGAAGCTAGTGACATGCCTTGTCAAGTAAAGTGTTTCAAATTTCATTTGTAGAGACCTATACGCATCACTGGGACTCAGCTTCCTCATCTCTCAGGATTTCTGAGGGCCCACAGCATCTTGTCTGAGTATGCATGAAATGGGGCCTCTTCTACCCAACCACATTTAATATCGGAACAAAAGAGGGTGTGGAAGGCAGGAGGGCAGAGAAGTGACTTTAAGGTACAAACTGTTCTAGTTTCCTTTTAATTGCTGCTTACATCCGTATTTCCCTCTGGAAATGCACTGTTCTCAGCACTTCTTTCTTCCAGACACCTACTAGAATGGTCCATTAAGCTCCAGTTACAGCAATCAACTACTTTTCTAACCCAAACTCCCAAAGTTTTCCACATTACTCCAAAAACCCACATGGTCAGGTTCTTCACAAACAACAGCCCACTCTCTAGTACCAACTTCTGTATTACTTACTTTTCTGTTGCTGTGACAAAAACACCACAACGAAGGGAACTTACAAAAACAAAAGTTTATTTGAGTTTAAGGTTCCAGAGAAATCAGAGTTCAACGTGGCAGGCACAGGGAGGTTGGCCGGAAAAGGGAGTTATGTGCTCACATCTTCAAGCAGGCCTAGGAAGTAGAGAGTGACTGGAGATCCAGAAGGGTTTAAGAACTCTCAAAGTCTGCCCCCAGTGATGCACTTCCTCCGGCAAGGCCACACTGCCTAAAGCCTCCCAAATAGTGCCACCAACTGGGGACAAAATGTTCAAATACTTGGAGCCTATGGAAGACATCCTCCTTCAAACTGCCAATGAATATTTCATGACACCATTGCAACAGATTAAGAATTGTTAAACTGAAATAAACATGATTCTATATCAATTTCCTACTGAGTTTATCAATAAGCTAGCAGAGCCCATTCTTTGATAAGGTGATGAACTTCTTGATGTCAACTTTCATAAACTTGAACAATGAGTTAATATACAAACATCTAATGTTTACTTTTTAAAGTACAGGATGAATCAATATACTGTATCATACATAAAACCTAAAAGGCCTACCTTCAACTCTGGTAATTGCACCATATATGAAGATACTATAGAAACTTTAAGTAGAGGAGACTGGCTGCAAATCTGAATGAATTCACTTGCACTAATATTATTTGAGAATCAGCACTGAATTGAAACTAAGAAAAATACATTATTTCATAAATAAATGACCATAGATGCATGTGCATATGTTCACACAGAATGAGTATGTGAATATGTTTCTATATCTATATACCTTTAAGTCACCTCTGTCTGTATGTATCTGTATATACTCTTCAACATCACCCCCCTTATTCAAACTCAGCACTGAAGTCTTTAATATTCCTTAAACTGTTGCCATTGAAGAAGGACTTCCACTGCAAGGACCTTCAGTAACTGAATCTGCCTTAATCAATTTTGAGTTTTCACAAAGAGATTTTTCATCATAAATAGTACTCTACTACTCAAAAGCTTATTTGTATTCATGGAAGGTATATTATAATGCTTACCAGAAACTAATAATGATTTTAATGAAATTTCATTGACTTCAGAGGTTTCCCCATTTACAAGTTGCATAATTCCGTTTCAGGAAAATCATCCATTACTCCTTACCAACATCAGCAGGGAGCTATGCAGACAATTATTAGATTAAGCTTGATTTAAAGGTTGCTTTTATTGTAATTGCAATAGAAAATAATTTTTAATTTAACATTTCTTAAATATGATAAAGTACTCAGGCCACACTTTAAAGTTGGTATAGGAGAAAAGGCTGGTCTATGGCCCTCCAGACAGCTTTCTTGTTATTAATGTGGAATAATAAAACTGCTTCACCTTAATGCATTGTTTACTGACTTATTGAAGAACATTCTTCCTTGCTGTGAATAAAAAAGGAAGACTCTTAACACTCAAGCCCCATTCCCTAAATTAAATACTTCAATTATTTCAGAGGGAGAAGCTCTCAATTCCAGTCACCAAAGTTCAGCATGCAATTAGATGATTAATCTACTTAGAATATAAATCCAAGGATAGCTATTACTTATAAAGGAAGCTGACATAAAGTACATGTCCTAGCTCTTTTACCCAATAGTAAAATAAATTTACCGCAAACAGCAACTAAAAATATACTCGGGATTTGGAAGAAACAAAAGGTTATACGTTGTCTCTTTATCCAAATATCTTGAATTTGGTAATACTGAAATCATTTTGAAATTCCTTAGTAGAAAACCCAACAAATTAAAAAGTTATAATAATAGCATGCTTTTGATTTAAAAGTATCAGGCAAAAGAAAGTACTTTCCATCAACTGTACATCAAGGCTTTTATGAATTATCCTGGAAACACATCTATTCTCATAGCTTAATATGCAAAAGAGAAGTAGAAAGAGATGGGGGGGTGTACATCTACTCTCATATGATATTCCATTTGTGCAATGTGCAAATCTCTAAACATACATGTGAACAGTACATATACATTTTTATTGTACATTTGGAAGTTGCACCCAGGGCCCGTGCATCAAGGTTTTTATGAATTATCCTGGAAACACATCTCTCCTCAACACCAAGAAAATCCCAAATTAAACCCTTTGCTCAGCTTCGCTGCCTTTCATGTTCAGCTCCCACTCAACCTATGTATATCTATGTGTTAACAAAATTAACTGACAGTCTGCTACACCCCAAACTGTAAAGAGGGGAGCTCAAGCACAAGTAAGATAGAATCCCTGACTCTCAGGTACTGATGCAGGCACTGGTATGAAGACGTGAAACACGGAGCTTGGAAGCACAGCAGAGAACATTCCAGCAGGAGCACCCAGAGTGCTACCAGATCTCTGAAACACCAGAAAAGTCATATGTGGACAATATCTATGTTCAGAGGAAGAGCAGAGTTCTTGATAATCATTCGCTGCATGAAGCACAGGCAGAGCAAACTAGAGGCGGCATCATATTCTGGAGCAGAAATGTGGAAGAAAAGGGTGGCCTCTCCAGTATGGATGGGAGTTAGTGAGGTCAGAGAGTGGGATATATTTCCTGAGGGCTGGAGATGTAGTACAGTAGCAGAGTACTTGTATGCACAGGCCCCGACACCTCCCAGAACCACAATAAAAATATATATGTACTGTTCACATATGTGTATTTATAGATGTGCACATTGCACACATGGAATATCATATGAGAGTAGATGTACACCTCTCTCCCCCATCTCCTACTTCTCTCTTTCTCTCTCTCTCTCTCTCTCTCTCTCTCTCTCTCAGACACACAGTAACAGATGAGGATAGATGTACAACACATAAAGCACACACACACATGCAGAAAGACATACATAGCAGCATATTAAGAATTTTAGACTTTGTATTAGAGACACTGGAGAATGAGACCAAGGAGAAAGAAAAGAGCGGATAACAAGAATCTAGCTGCACAGATGCCAGATAAGGCCTTTTATGAAAGTCCTAAGAGAAATTAAGCTATTAATATTTTAGACAAAAACAGTTTCAAAAAGATAAACTTAAAATATAGATTTGAATTAACTGGTATAATCTACTGTCTACTTGATTCTGTGAATAAACGGAAAATGCAATTGTAAGTTTATGAGTTTTTGGGCTATTATAATCAAGAGCCTGCTGATTTCATTAACTAAGAAAATACAGAAGATTAAAGGGTAATTTGGGTCAGTTCGGAACATGTTCAGTTTGAAACTGAAATACATTTAGATAAAAAAAATTCCAGTGTCCTGTTTAAAGTATTTCCTACACCATAGGAAAAAGATAGAAATCAAAATTTCTAATGGGAACAAGTGCTATCACACATGGGACAGGGACAAAAAAACATGCCATCATTTCTGAGGGCAGAATAGCCAAGGACCAGAAAAAGAGAGAAGGTAAGACCAGTGACCAGAAGGAAACAAAAGATCTCTGGACTGTAAACGGCTTTTCATCACTTAAAATATTTTTAATTTAGTATTTGCACTATTTATATATTTTGATCATATTTAAATTCTTCCCCCATCTGTACCTCCCCTTACTGCCCCTTGTCCAATTTAATGTATTCTATTTTGCACACACAAACACACACTGAGGTCTATGGAGTCTAATTTTTCTCTGCAAGTGTCCTTCACTGTGAATTTATCCACAGGAGCCTGGTTAACCTACAAAGAATGGCACCCTGGAAAGAGTCTGAAAAAAATAAAATTGCCATCAACTAATCAACTCTTGTATCAGTGTAGGAAGCTCTAAGCTGTCAACTGGTGTGACTTCTTATGTCTCAACAGTGTCACAAATAAACTGTCCAACTGCCTCTTCAGGGAGAGACAATTCCCTCCCACGTCTCACCCCAGTGGTCCTTCAAACAATGAAGCTGAATGTGATTTATCCTTTTTTAAATTTTTAACTTTTTAATTTTTGATAATTTCATACATAAGTATTGCCTTTACATCATTTCCATCCTTCATAGTCCACCACCAACTCACAGTGCCCCCCTACTCACTCTCAATTTCTTGTTTTCTTCTTTGATTATTATCATTACATATACATGTATACATTTCAATATATATGCATACATATATATATATATATATGTATTACACACACACATCTAATGCACTGAGTCAATTTAGTGGTGTCATGTGTACCTGTGTTAGGGCTGTCCACTTGGAATTAGATAACACCCCAGGGAACTCGTGCCCTAGGGAAAACTGACTCTCCCTCCTCAGCAGCCGCTGGTTGTCTGTAGCTAATCATCTCGAGGTGGAACACTGTGAAAATTTCCCCAACCCGCCTTGGCATGTCAGCTAGTTTTGTCACAATGCAGATCTTTTTAGACTACCACACTGTGGGGATTTCATTGATGTAAGTCTGTATTATATCTAGAATGCATTAACTAGCAGCAAGTGTCTTGTCCCTGTGGTTCTTACATTCTTTCTGCACCTAATTCTGCGAAGTTCCCTTAGCCTGAGGTGTAGCATTGATTTGTAGATGTGTCACTTAGGTCTCAGCACTTCAGTTATTCATTCTCTGTGTTTGACCAGTCGGGGAACTTGGTAATAATTTCCGTGTGTTCCAGAAAGAAGCTTCTTTGATGAGCGGTGAGAGGTACATTTGTATGTAATATAAGGATATCTACTTAGATTACAGTATGGAATTACACTGGTCTTGGGAAATGACAGCAGTAGGTTTTCCTCGGGGGTCTAAGACCTCTCTAGCCATGTGTGCTTGGCTACATTTACAATGCCAGGCCATTTCCCTCCCATTGAGCAAGTCTTAAGGCCAATTACATAGCTAATGATTACCACGAAGATCAAAGGGCCACTACTACACCAATACAGTCTTCTGGGCTAATAATTATTATGGTTCATAGACTTTACAGCTAGGTAGGATCATTGATTGATTTTCTTCCTTAATAGCTTGTATAGTATCTTTTCATACTCTGAGAGGTAGTCTTCAAGGAGGAGGCTTTCGGGTCAGTTCCCCAGCTCAGTTGCTCTAAGTCTTAGGTCTGAAGTATGTTTTGTCTTCAGCAATAGGATTTAAGTTTGGGGAGGTCAAGGACTGTGGAAATAGCCTGTATTATTTTGAGACTCTCTTGGATTGCCCTGACCAACAATTCAAAGGGAGGTTCCAATACTTGGCACTGTAATTTTTGTTATACAGCCATCATCTACACACATGCACTCATGTTTATATTATGTGTGTATTTTTCAGTAGGCTTATTAAATACTATACGTTTCCTTTTGGGTTTTCACATCACTTAAACATTATGTGGAGAGGCGTTCTGACTCCAGTGCATGGGACACCTCCCTAAGTGTACATGAAGTATAAAATGTACTTTTTTTTTTTAATACCAGAAGTTGAGAGGTGGTAAGAAAGTGGGAGTAGACCTGGGAGTTATGGGTTGTGGCAGGTGAATAGAACAAAATATATTGCACA
This sequence comes from Eospalax fontanierii, assembly GCA_035773235.1. Lineage (NCBI taxonomy): Eukaryota > Metazoa > Chordata > Mammalia > Rodentia > Spalacidae > Eospalax > Eospalax fontanierii. The sequence goes on along the minus strand of CM069528.1, from coordinate 21,632,854 downwards.
AATGCATGAAATTCTCAAATAAAATTTTGTATTTTAAAAGGTGCTCTGTCTTAACTACTAAAAATGAAGTTGAAAGAATGTGAAATGGGCAAATTTCAGGCATCCATGAAAGCTGACAACGTCATACTTATGTAAGCTGAAAGTGCTAAGTGCAGTAGACTTCACTCCTGCTTGGGTTTAATAGGATGTGAACATAAGAGCTTCATATTTTTCTTGTTTATTTAGCCAAATTAGGTTGAAAACAATTGAGAGCCAAATTCAACCACACCAGAAAAATTGTCATGTTGAGCCGAAAACACCAAGTCCAGGAATATGGAATGATCAATGGTTTGAAGTCAGAAACTGGGCCTGCAATTTGAGGTCTGCTGACTGCTATGAGTTTAGGCAAGTTACTGATCTTTGGATGCCTCCATTTCCTCTCAAAAGCATCATGAACCATCTGAGATTATTGTGAGATTAAAACAGGAATGTACCTAACTGACCTGCCCAGGCCTCTGCAAGATGCAATCAGTACACACTGGTTCTTTTCAGCACGTGCGCCATTATTTCCTGCTGTGGGAGGCCTGTGCTACTTCAAGGCCTTTTTCTTTTCTCTTCACAAATGAGGGCAACATATATTTGCTGTACTTACTAGAGAGTATCATCATACTAACTGCAGGCAACTCTTTGCTATACTTGGTTATCATTTAATTAAAAAGTAAATGAATGCTTTCTCAAGGGTGAGAGAGAGGAGGATGAGAGTGGACAGTAAACGGATTCTTCTTTCTCCTCCATATTAAAAACAGCAGAATCCTGAATGGATCTATCTACATAGACAAAGTCTCTACAATGAGATGTCTCCAGGAAAGAGATAGAATAAGAAAAAATAAGTGGAGAGGAAGTGTTTGGATAGAAGTTTTCACATGTTGTATATCTTCACACGCACATACAGATATATATATATATATATATATATATATATATATATATATAGAGAGAGAGAGAGAGAGAGAGAGAGAGACAGAGACAGAGAGAGAGTAAATACCACTCAATCAACATGGTTTTGTAATTAGAAATTGCTAAAGGCGGGGGGGGGGGACTGAGACCCATTCCAGTAACTACTCCTCATTTTAGAGAACTGAGGCTGATAGAAGGGAAACCATTCATAGACAAATAATATCTCACATGGGGTTTCTCAGCCTTACAGTCAGAGATGTGAAGCATATGCAAGGATATGCGTTCCCTAAGTGCAGGTAAGAAAGGGACTAAGATCTGTATGGCAAGTGAACTCAGTTGCCACTTATTCCTACAAAGTGGGTAACCACTCTAGGATGAGGGGATCAGTGCCTGGGATTATTTAGTGTATATACCATCACTAGGCTTATCAGTTTTAAATACCCTCTCCAGTATCAGAAGTCCATAATTAACGTATACATTTTATTTTATATTTTATTTTATATTTATTTTTACATGAATGTCTAGAAAATTAGCTTCTCTTTCAACAAGTTCCAGGAACATTATTCAGACTATTCATAAAGAACATTTTTTATTGTGACTGATTTCAGATTAAGAAAACTCTTGTTTTATACCTAAACATGCTTACAGATCAATCACAGTTTCTTTTTATTATATTTTTATTGATTCGTTGAGAACTTATACAATATATTTTGATCATACTTAAACCCCTCCCTTTCTCCTTTTGGAACTACACCCATCTCTCTCATATCTCACTGTAGGGTTTCTATTTTTTAAAGGTTATTGAATCCAATTTGTGTCTCCCAAATACTCTTGGGTGTGAGTTCATCACCTGGAGCACTGTCAGCCTCTCTGGCATCATTTAAAGAAAACTGATTATCCTTTTCCCCTAGCTATCAATTACCAACAGATCTTCCATTGGGGCTGGGGCTTCATTCTCATGTTCCTTCTCCATGCTAGGATTTTGTCTAGTTTGGCCTCTTATGTATGCTGTTATAATCCTTGCAGGCTCATATTTGAAACTGCGTGTTTTATATTCAGAAATCACTATTTTGTTGCATTCATCCAATACCTCTGGTTCCTATACAGTCTTTTTGCCACGTCTTTTACAGTGATTCTGAGCTTTGAGAGGAGAAGCATGATACAGATGTTATATTTAGGGATGAGTACTCTTCAGTCTCTTATTCACTGTATGCTGACCAATTGAGGGTCTCTATGCTAATTGCCAGCTGCTACAAAAAGAAGCTTCTCTGATAAGAGTCAAGAGATCCACTATTCTGTAAGTTTAACAATAGGACATGCTCTGTGGATTTGATGGAATAATAATAGTAGGTGCTTTCCCACAGCCTGTGACCTGTCTAGCTAAAGGAGCCTTAAATCTAACCAGAAAATAGTTACTTCCCTAAAATTTGTGCCAGTATTATACCAATGGGCATATTTGCCAGGCCAGCCATCACTGTAGCTCAGAGTGTTCACAGCTGAACAGTTGGGTACAACTGAAGATTGCTTGTCTCCTCCAGAAGCATCACAGCACCTTCTAGTACTATGAAAGCTAGCCAGTAGGCCTAAGCTTCTAGGGCAAGAACATCTTGATTACTCAAGTATATGTTCAGCAATAGAGTCTTAGCATCAGGCTTATTTTGGAGGGTAACCGAAAGCAGTGGCAATAAGGAATACTGTCTCAGCATCAACGGGAGGAAGAACACTCCTGGCAATGGGCATTTTCAGCCTGTGGTAACCAGTAGTGTATTGGCTATAGGCTGACTCACTTTAAACTGTTTTATATATGTATATGGATATATTTTAGCAAGCTTTTACAGAAGGTTTCCATATGACTTCTTCAAAAAGTCTTTCATGTTACTTATCCCTCCCCATACTTCCTCCTCTGCCCTGTCCTCCCATCCCTCATCCCATTTCATCCTTCCTTTCCCATTAACTTTCTTTGCCTCTTTATATCACTGTATTCTATCTCCAGTCCCAGGAAATACTCCTCCTCTGGTCCCTTACTGGATTCCAAAGCTCAATGGGTTTTTCCAATGAAATACACCTATCTAAGACTTCAAAGGTACTATCCACATAGGCGAGACAACATGAGATGTTTGTCTTTCTGGCCCAGAAGCTCACATTGCTTTTGATGTGATTTGGGTATCCCTCTCTGTAGAGGAGGTCAGTAAGCTCAGTTAGGAAAACCCTTCTTTGATGCCATCAGCATTACAGTAAAGTGACTTTAAAAACAGTGATAAAATAATGGGGAGAAAAGTAGCCAATGTTGACAATGCCATTTACAATGGAGGATAGTCAATCCTCCTTATAGGATACTAAAGTTGCTGTACTCAAAGGAAATGAACTGAATGGCTGTACAAACAATATAAGTAAATATTCTTCTCAATACAGTGAGATGCAAATCTGGTATTTGTAATTTTAGGGAAATAGTACCAAGTTTAAGGGATGTGTTCATGTAATAGTGAACCTCATGAGGAACAAACATTATTTTGATGCCACATGTTCATATGTCAAGTACAATGCAACTTAAGTGTAAAATGAAGCTTCTTGTCACAATGAGTCTGCAATGAGTGACCACAGGGTAATAACTTTGACTGCAGTCTATTACAACTGTATGTCCCAGGGCAATGCCATCCACAAACAGCTTACAATGGGAGGCAGGACTGAAGAAAAAAAAAAAACTCCTGATGCAGCTGTATAATCACAAAGTAAAGTGAAGGTCTTTTTAAAACTTTTTTATTTATTATTTTTATTTTATGTCTATGAATACATTGCCTACATGTGTATAAATACACCCATGTCATGCAATCCCTGTTAAAGCCAGAAGACAGCATCAGATCCTCTGGAACTGGAGTTATGTATGGTTGTTAGTTGCCATGTGGGTTCTGGGATTTGAATCTAGACACTTTGTGAAAGTAATCAGTACTCTTAACTACTGAGTCATCTCTCCATCCCCCAAAGTGAAAGTTTTATCATTGCTCATTGACTGGACAATCACAATAGCTGAACTAAGTAACTGAAATCATAAGATGAAAATGATTCGTCCACTCTGCTATATCAATATGGAGTGAAATGTAAAGTATGAGTGAAGTTATGTTTTGCATGTAGTAGAACATTCCCAAGAAGGAAACTAGCAAGCAGGGGCACAACTTGTCCTAAACACTAGAATATCTGCTAGCAAGTGTATGACATGGTATATTTGGGGTTTCAAGTCACCACCCAGAGCACACAGGGCAAGTGGCTTGATCTCAGTGAGCCACTTAGATACATTCAAAATATTACCCAAATCTTCTGTGAACACTTCTGTAGCATGGCACATTCTGGGAATGTGAATCAGCCACAGTGCTGGAGAATCTGAACCAAGTTCAGCAATGATCAGGAATTCCATCAGACTAGTGATGGCAGATACATGATACAAACAGGATTTGTAATTGTGCCTAAAAATAGAGGGAGGAAAGAGAAATACTACTTTGAATTTCTTAATTCTGGAGGCTTTAATGGATATGTTTCTTTAGGGATCTTCAAAAGTTGAACAACAGGTTCTTTAAACAATTGGGAAAAGATGAATGGAAAAGGGAAGGGAGAAAGAGAAAGACAAAGACCCCCCCCCAAAGTAAATGTATCTGAGGTCTTTTGCACACTGCTTAGACTCTCATATATCCATAATGAGGCTCCAGATGAACAAAGGGCTTATCCATGATGTCTACATCTCCCCCTGTAAGTCAGATGAGCAAGGTCATTGCAAGGAAACCATCAACAACACCAAACAAAACCTTATCTGACATTAAGAATCAAGCTAAAAGTCTATGATATGGGGCTGGAGAGATGTGCCATCAATTAAGAATGCGTAGTATTCTTGCAGACACCTGAGTTCAGTTCCCAATACCCATGTTGGCACAGTGTGCTGTAACTCCAACTCCAGGGAATTCAATGCCCTATACTGAGCTCTTCGGGACCCTGAACTCACATGAACATGGATACAGACAAGGATGCACACACATACACATGACTTGAAAAGAATATATACTTTTTTTTAAGTCTATGAGAATTTTACCTTCATTTCCTGAATAAATCTGTTTAATTAAATATTAAAAATAATGCTTTCCTTCTCTAAAATATCTAAATAAATTTGGTGCTCCTGGACAATGAGCCACATTAATTCTATTTCTTCACATACTTTATTTACCACCCTTTCTCTAACCAATCACTAGATGATTCCATCGTCAGCTCAGAAAGGCCTAGAGCTTTGCGAGTTAGACATTCATCATGATTTTCTGTGATTTTGGTCACTTTAGCTTGGTTTAATTTTGGCATCATATAAATTCTGAAAGACACTGATCATCAGATAGGATAATCATAGAAACAAACCACTTCAACAGATGATGACAATGTATCAGGAGACCTGGAACACTAGGATGCTCATGGCATACAGCTTGCATTAGCACATGAAGACGACCATCTAATACATACAAACACTGCACAGAGCAATATGGCATCTGTGATAAAAGGAGGCACTTAGAGTAAATTTAAATAAAACATCTACACAAAATCCAATTTTGGATATCATTGTCCAACTCTTATTTACTAATAAATGTTTGAGATTGTGGGTACTTAAAATAATAGGCTCACTAATAATTCACAGATATGAGAGGGGCCTTTGAATATTTAAAAAGTTCATTTTAAGCATCTTACATTTTTCTACTTTTATCCCTATCCACACTTTCCCCCAAAAGAGCAAATTCAGGATATTTCTCAAACCAAAAATCACCACATAAATGTTGATTAAGACCAAGTTTCATTTATATTCAGTTATGATTATAATCTGAGTTTCTAAAACTCACTGTATATCAAACTTCCTATTAGCAAAAGGAGAGAAATAATCCCCTCCCCTCCTCCCAGAAAAGGTCTAGGTAGATTAAATGGCTCACAAGCACAGTGAGCATAAACAGCTCTGAATTAACATCCTCTGGGCACTGAGCCTATAGCACACTGTATGTGGTAGTTAGGAGGAGTAGTTGGTGAGTTAATGATTAATTACTCCTCATATACCTAAAGATAAACTATCATGGATTGCTGTAGAAATGTTTCTGTAAGCTTCTGAAACATTTAGTGTGTAGCAACTACTCAAAAAAGTAGTGGCTATTATCAATTTTGGTCTTCAGAAGGAAAAAAAAACAAGGCATCAGAAAGTCTAGGATTCTGGTCAGTATCATTTGTCATTTAGTGTTGATTCTGTCACGGGATCTCAGATTTCTTGCTGCCCAGTCCAATGTCCTGTCTATGGCCTCTGAGAGATGTCTGCATTCAAGCTAAACTAAGGGCAAGTAATCCTTTCGCATGTCCTCCATTGCTGGGCACAGTGAAGTGTAAACCATTCTATGTGTCAGGTAAAATGGCACTGACTGTTATTAAGCTGTTAAAACTAGAATGTAGCTATGCTACACATCACACTTATAGTGAGTTCTCAGATGTTCAGTTCACAAGCCACATTCCACGTTCCTGCTGGTACACCTCCGTGATTTCATCCAGGACTTTAGGCTGTAAGGACATTACTTCATTTAGTCTAGTTCTGTAATTTTATTTAGTCTGTAGAAGATTTTTAATTTCCTGACTTTTCTTTTTTAATTTTATACACTATTTCATTAAACTAAAAAAGAAATGGTACAAATTAATGAAATGGGAAAAATATTTTTAAAAAACCTCCAGAAAAATGACCTTTTTAGTAAGCTGCTAACATTCTGAAAATAAAATTTTTTAAGACTAAGTAATATCATTAAATTTTTCACATCAACAACTATTTATGATTTTACATTTTAAAGGTGAAATATTATGAATCTTTTGATCTAAGCTCATGATTTATTCTTTTTAATATATTAGGATACTCAAATGTGTCATGAATTGATAGTCCATCTAAATTTTGGAATTTCTTATAATTAAAATAAATATAATGCTTCACAAGTGAAAAGATTTTCCTCTACAATAACAAAAATATCACAGATGACAAAAGCCAATTACTTAAATTGACAAACAAAAGATTCAAAGTATATATAAGTGTGATTCTGTCCAAGCATTTGAAAATAATTTGAATATTTATTTTTTTAATTATTCATTGTAATTATTGAGCAATCTGAATAATTTTTTGTAATTCCTGAAAATAATGTAGGCCTTGAGCCCTGTGCACTGTAAGATGAGCATGGTGTGGGGGCCGCACATACAGCGGAAGGAGATGGAAAGGGCAGAGACCTGTGTGGTGCAGCTTTCAAAGGGTCCCCGCACTAATAATAGAGTGAATGCTACCTCTTTATCCCTAAACAGTCCATAAAACATGCTTTCTTACTATAACCCATCCAGTAAATATGATCACACTTCACATTCTACACGCATGCCATGCCATTTCAATGAACACTGAAAATATGTACTAATTGTAAAGGTCACAGTTCAGGATACAAAACCGATCATACGGTCTAAAGACGCACCTGGCAACCGTATCTGTGATAACTGGAAGGGAAAAGAGAGGAGGTGGGTAGATCATGTAAGCGGTTATGCCATAGAGAGAGGAAACTGCTCAGTTGAGGGACTGATGGCAGAATGCACAGACATAGGGGGCACGAATCAGAACAGTGAGTCCAAGGAAACAGGACAAGCCATAGAAGCGCGGCAGTGGTGTCAGTCAAGATGGCAACACGATGCCTCGTGCGGGTTCCTGAGTTAGGAAAAGAATGAAAACTGATTGGTGCACACTGGGGCTGAAGGGACCATCCAAGTTCTTTCCTTAACCTTTGTCCAACAGAAAACCAGGGACACTTTCTTTCGTGCTGTCGATCACAAGGCAAGTAGCCAGGCTGTTCTATGCCAGCAGGTTGAGCATGCTGCTTCTGGGTGAGAGGAACAGGGTATATTCTATGTTCACCATCAAATCTTGTGAATGCTGGGCAGCCAATCAACCAACGAAGACTGCCTCAGCAAGAAACAAGGACATCTAAAGCACCAGAGTGTCATTGCTTTAGTTTAACAACAACAACAAAAAAATCAAAGCCAAGTGCCTGTGGAAAGTTCTACAAAACGACACTGACTGAAGAACTCACAGAAATTATTAGGAGATGCAGAACCTTCCTTTCCCAAGAATGGCTGTCGTAAAATCATGGCTACTGCTCACCTTGGTTGGTAAAAGAAAGATGTTTCTGTTGAGAAAATAAAGTCTGATGCATTTATCTGAGAGGCAGTCTGATCATCTTTTCTAATTACCGGGAAAAGCCTCACTTTCTATGGAATGATTTATAAAGTACAACTAAGTATAACAAATCCTAACATTCCATTCAGTCAGTCAGTGACAGCAGGCCACATGTACAATGTACATTTACCTGAACCAAATACCACAACCTTCTTCCTAAGCATGGACCATGACAGGATCTGTGTCAGGTTATGTATTAATTTTTAAAGGTTCAGCAATGCCTTAAGCCTCAGTATAACTCTATATGACCATTTTCTGTAGGCATGATTAATAAAAAGTATGTTATATAGTGAGCATTGTTGCTTTTAGAAACAGTGATGGGTCTCCAAGTGTTTTCTTTGCCTACCAAGTCTTTGTTGCACCAGGATTCATTACAGAGTTAATTTTAGTTGTATGCTTTCTTGTTCTCACTGGAGGCTCTCTGAGGTCTCAGACTAGTGTTGACACAATGCCTATAAAAATAATTTCCAAAAGTTAAAAGATTCAAACATCAAGGAGAATGAAGCTCTGCTTGACAGTTACATATGAAAAAAAAAATTCTAAATTGAGTCTTTAGTAACTGAAAAAAATTTAAAGTTTCAAGAATGTGTACATTATTAATGTGAAATACTGTGAAGAATGTTTTCAAAAAGCACTCTTAATACTGTGATACATTAATCTTTAGTAGTAACTTTCCCATCATACACCCACATGTAACATACATGTAGTTCATACTGCTTCCAGTTAAAAGAAAATAAAATCTATGTGTAGGTGATGATTCTGCAGGGTTAAAAATGGGCATCCAAAGCAAATTGGGAAAAGTCCATTATTAAAGGCATTTTAACAGTGCTGATGTCCCCCCCTCTCTTTGTCTGGTACAAAAAGTATTTCTAATGCATCCCCATGTGCTTTTGTGGTAGAGATCTGTACGTTCCAACATCATGGCACAACCAGAATGCTGTCACTTAGTAAAATATAACAGAAGCACATTCCAGGTGGCATGAATTCTGTAGGTAAAGCAAACCTATATCTAAACTCTAAATACACTCATTTGTGCTCCATAGCTACAAAGGTTTGGCATATGAAACGGAAACCAAAAATGAACAGCAAGTTGTCGCTAAGGATCACTTCTGAGCAGTGAAGAGGGACATCATCAATGCTTTTTTATCTTTAATATTTTAGTATTTTCAGAGATGGCATTCAAGTATCTCTTTTATAGGTTTAATGTTAAGAAGAAATGCATTTTAAATGAGACAATGAAGAAATTTCACATCACTTAACAATTTTCTCAACTGCAATTATTTAAAACTTCAAAAAGTGATTTTTAAATCATGATGAATCCTGTGGTCTGATATGGCATTACTATGAACACTACATTGTACGCAAAGACATTATATAATAAAATGTACAAAATGGAAGAGATTATTACCATCACAACAATAACTTAATACTTTCTGTTTGTATTTTACTTTCTGTCAGTCAATAGTAAAATCCCAAAATTGACTTAATTAAAAAAAGATTTCTGTTTTACTATTTTTACTTATAGTTTATGGTAGAAGGCTGGCACTCGATTGCACCTAAACTTAACATACACTCAAGAAATACAGATTTAAGGGAGTGGTCTAAATAACAAAGGCAAAGAATATGTATGTATGAAGGAAAAGTTCCACTTCAAGTGTTTTAAAGTGTCAGTTGCAGTAGTTCATTTTAGAGACCTCTTCCATTTCTGGTAGAAGAGTGAAGAACCGAAACTAGAGGGACAGACAGTGAACCACAAAGGTTGAGTTGGTCGACACTGCAGGGCATCAACATGCTGAGCTGTACAGGAGCAGCACTACAAACTCAGGGAGAAACTCCCGGTGAGAATACTGCGACTTTCCCTTTATATACAATATACAAATGAGGAATAAAGGACTGGCCAGGCGCGGTGGTGCACACCTTTAATCCCGGCACTGGGGAGGCAGGGGCAGGCAGATCTCTGTAACATGGAGGCCAACCTGGTTTAAATAGCCAGTTCCAAGCCAGCTGGGGCTACAGGGAGACTCTAGCTCAAAAAACCACAAAATGATGGGCAGAGTGAATGTTCCGAGCATAGTGTCGAAGAGTTCTGACATCACTGGACTGCATTTCCTACCTCCAGCACCCTCAAACAAATAATCATTCCACTTCTACTTCCTAAAACAACTCTAGGAATGTTTTGGAAGCTGAGACTGTTCCAAGGTTCTATAAGATCAATGTATAATCTGCCTTTGTATAATCCTCATTCTCACTCTCTGAACAAACATAAAATGAGTCTAACTTTCTCCTACCTGATAGTCCAGAGAGATACAATCAGTTTCATAATTGATTTAGTTGTTTTTCTTATGCTCCAAGGGAACAAGAAGAATTCTATTTCCATATTCTCAGTTCAACTATCTTCAGCAAGTATTATTAATAAACAGCCTGAATTCTTGAACCAGATCTTAGTCGGTTACTTTTGCATACTTCCCTCATAAAAATTAAGTGAAGTCCTTCATAGTTTGATACTTCTAGACAGCAGTTAGAACAGGAGTTGCTTCATAATTAAGGAATCTTATCCTTAACAGTCATTCGAATATGATTATGGCATGATTAATCTAGTATTGTAAAGATGATTTAAGTTACATTTTCAGAAACAGTGGCCTTTCGGTTGTGCCACAACACAAATTATGTCCTGCCTTTCCTTTCAGCATCTACTCGTAAACTGGTAAACTGGGGTGGGAGTTCTCATGTGTCAGACTAAAGGCAGGCAGAGAAGTCTTACTAGGAAAAAATTCTTCCTGGTTACCAGATGGCCAAACCCCTGAGATTATGGGTATTATTGGACAAAACACAGGATGTGCTTGCCATGTTTGACCTCAGCTAGGAATGTGTGTAGTGTACAGGTATAATCTTATGCACATTGTGAAATGTCTGAAACCATCATGAGTACCAAGATTTTGGAGTAAAAATCAGTTAGTAAGAAGATGGCTTCCTAAGTTTCAAAGCTATAAAGAGTGCCACTTGACTGTGGCATAGAAGATGGCCACATAATTTTGGGGAGCTAGTCAATTTCATTTCTCTTACATTCAACCTATAGTGCTGAATGCTACAAAATGCTTAGTTCCTTGCAAAGACTGCTGCTAAAAAGAAATTTATGCATGACAAAGAAAGACACTCATGCAATCTAAGAATCTGGGGTGCTATGGACATTTAGGATGTTACTACTACAGGAATTATCTTACAAGAATATCCTGTGACTTCCCTCCAAAGTTACCGGCCCCAAGAAGTCTTCATCCTTCTTTAAAAGGTCAGCCAGGACAGGCCACAACTGGAGGGGCTTTTATTTCCCCACTTTCTAAACTTAACCAGCTTAGGTAAATCTAGAGAAAGGGGTTCATTCTGGCGGGTTCCCTGGTTCTTCCTCAGTTTGTGTTTATAATTCACAACCAGCTTGCTTTGATAATGCTTAGGGGCTATAACCAGAATGACATTTCAGACGACTCTAACTCAGCTCATCCACTAAAGCTGAGCACAGCTGAAGAAACCACTCAATTAGGAAACTCCAGCTTCAAAGCCTGAATTTTCCTCTCTTCAGCACACATGTGTAACTCCCATTAGCATTAATGGGAGCTGTGGGAGCCCACAGCTCAGAGAACATACCTTCAAGTCTGTTTGCTTGATGAGCATGCAATTAAACCTTATGGCCCAAATTTTTCAAGGAGAGCATAGAAAGTACACTACGTACTCATCACAATCAAGTATGCTCACTCTGGGCAAAATGAAGCGATCTCCTCAGCTTAAACATGAAGCAAGGATTGCCTCATTGAGGCCCATTTTAACTTCATTTATACCATTAAATGTAGACAATGTCCTTTCATGGTATTTTTAAAAGGGCATTTCTCTGTTTTAAAAGTTGAGTTACATGTTTTGATAAGTCCAGAGTGCTTAAAACCCTAGCCTTAGGGATGAAAAGAGTTGTTAAAATCAAGAGCATTCTACATGAACTTTCCATAAGCATACCCAGCACAGCCAGCGCAGTACTCGCATACATTTAGAAACTCTTCCTGATTAGAATTCTTAATAGTTTTCTTCTAACCTAAAGCTAGGAAAAGAAAAAAAAATCTCTGAACATTAAAAATAGAATTGGGAGGAATTATTTTTTCTCAATACAAGAATTGTTTTTATTAGAAATTAGAAATCTTTATATTTTTATTCTCAATGAACCTGTCCAAAAATTTCAACATTTTACATGATAAAACATTAACATGTTAATCTGTGCTCATTTATAGTCTTGATCAAACTTATATGAAGAGATTTAGTATTATTTAAAATAATTTATTTGCAGTTGTTCAGAGACATCCCTCAAATTTTAAAAAGTTATAAATAATAATATTTATGTTTTATAAAGATAAGTTAATCAAACAACTTGTAAAGTTTTCAAAGAAGTTGTCTAACACTGACATAATTTCAATCAAAGTCCTGACTTTCTAATTATATAAGAAATTAAGATTCTCTAAGGTACTGAATCATAAATACAAATCCATCAAAGTGCAAGAGCCAATGAACTCTTTAAGAAAGACAACAGTACCCCAACCAACTTATGCAAGTACCGAGATGTCAAGATACTTTCCATATTGTAGCATGGATTATGAACTAAGTGAAAACTCTATGTCGAAAATTTCATTTACTACAGTCTTCATAACTTAATTTTGCACTTAATGTATAATGCCTCAACTCAAAGTTTGGCAGCTGTCATCCCTTCATGGAATGTGAAGGCTGCTGCATGAAAAAAAAAAACAGAGGGTCCCAAAACTGAACACAGTGATCGCTCACATCAGATTCTATGACATGGTGAATAAAGAATGACAACAACAGATGAGAAGCCACACGTCATCTACAATGATGAAAATAGAAAAGAAAGTCATTTATTTTTAAAAAGAGTACAAATCGGAGAGCAATCCAGATAGAGAGTCTATATTTACAGCATATTTTATGTACAAATCACCTTCAAGGAAGAGTCAGAACACTGTTGGTAGATCAGGGAACCTCTGTTTTTTCTGAAACACTTGTCCTTCCAATTATTCTGCTTCCATCAGTGATGAACAGTCATCCTGGAATCCTCTGTGTGGCTGAGACCAGCTTCTCTAGTGCACGTAAACTCATTCAGAACTTCCAGTGGAACACACTGAACACAACCATTTCCTTATTAGAGGGTTGAGTTGGTACTGGTCTAATTGGAGATAATCAATATACAAAACTGCACTAACTCAGACATTCATATGAGCCTATCCTTACTCAATTTTATATAACCTTTGCCCAAATTATTTGTTTGTAAAGTCTTTATCTTCACCTGATCCCTCTGTATAAATGACAGATTCATATTTCCATCTGGTATGGAAATATATAAAATCTTAGGTAGGTCACAGATTTATAATAAATTGTTGGTTACAAATGACAATTGCCTAAGATACTTCCTAAGAGGGAGAAAAGAAATGGAAGGGAAAGAGGGGGTGCCTATCCAGTGCCCCTAATAGCTGTTCTATGGAGCATCCATGTTACGACCCCTGTAATAATACATGAAGCAGGAGAGGCCTTTAGAATGTCCAACAGAAGGAGTTATTGCATGATTGTAGAGAAATTTCTAATGGCTATTCATCAAATGAATCTGCAAACCTTGAGCTACAGAGGGTCCTTATTTCTATTCCTAATTATTAGGCTACAAGCAAGGTCAAATATGGAATTTAGGCCATCCCAAATGATAACTTATTTGTAGGCATGAATGATTTTAACCAACACCTGGGTGCCTGCTCTTCACAAGGTCTATTCAGAGGCGGAGGGTACGGGCACAGATTACACAGACATAACCTCTTCCCTCACGGTACAGGCAGTATTGATTTCACTTCTAATTAAGAACTAACAAAGCTACTTTATTTTTAAATCTTATCCCCTGGATTCCACTCTCCCAAATGGCTTGATTTAAAACAATAGAGTCTTTGAATCACTGCAGAAATAAAACTCAGAATGACTAGCCTTTCATAAGAATAGCATTTCTGCTTGTGTATATCTATGTGTACATAAAAGGGTAGATCCAGTTTCTCCTCTTTACCTTCAGACTACAAAGCTGCCACTAAAAGGCACATACAGCTGAAATGGTAATTTTGACCCAGAACATATACATTGGAAATAAGTAATTAGAGAACCAAAGTCGTACCTTCTTTGAGTCTTTGCTTTTTTTTAAAGTCACTTTGAAACAAAGGTTGTCCCACTTAAAAGCCTTGATTTTGAATTGCCATTTCTTTGCACACCCAATTAAATTGTCAGTATAATGAAGAATTGTCCAACCGAGTCAAACTGTGAAGAGTTTCTTACTGCTGCTTTCTGCAGTCTTGACTTCCAGATGTTTTCGCTTAAAATGAGACTTTAAAGCCTCCTCTTCAACGCTAAGAACTGCAAAGCTTGCACGACTGCTGCTTAAGACAGACACAGACCAAACACTGGATTCCAAACTTTGGAATACCAAAAGAAATGCTTTGCTGGAACAGTTAGATACAGGACACTGAAGAACTGGTCATCACACCCTGCTTCTCTGGCAAGATTAAAGGGAGAACACACACGTTTCAATGCATTCAGCAAAGAGCATTAAAAACAACACATATCCATTATCATGAAAATATACTGCATAAGAATCCACAAATACAACTGTAATGCTTTGTAATAAAGAAGTATTGTTCTTTAGATTTTTTTTTTGTCCTGATGATGACAGATCTGAGCAATCTTCTTCAAGCAGAAGTTTCAATGAGAAAGTCGTGCGGTCACTATCATGAAACAGTCCCCACCTTTCAAACATCTAACACTGACCTGTCAACTTTCTGTGGCTATCAGAGATATTTAAGAAGCACTCTCCTTTTAAAAGTCAATTAATTTTAAATTTAAAAAGTAGAGTATATATACAGGTACCATGCATGATATTTTTAAGTATATACACATTGTGGAGTGATGAAATCTGATAAATGATAAATCATTATCATACGTTAGTATTTCAGTATTATCAGCGCTAGTATTTTGTGGCAAGGACAATGTATCCACTTCCAGCACTTTTCAAGCAAAAGTACAAAAGAAAAAGAATGAAACAGTACTAACTACTTTTAGTTTTTACATTTATGAGTATGTTTGTGTGTGCTTACATGCGTTTATATGCATCATATGTATGCAGGAGCCTGCAGCAGCCAGAGGAAGACATGAAATTGCCTGGGTAAGTAGTTACAGGTGGTTGTGAGCTGCCATGTGGTGCAAGTACAGTAAGGGCTGTTAACCACTGAGCCAGCTCTCCAGCCCCATTAGACGTATTTTTAAAGCATGTTTTTAATCAGGCATTTGGCTGAACATTCAGTCTTCTTTAAATTGACAATTAGGGATGCATTTACTTCTTCATAACCCTACATATCACATCACCCCAATCTATATTACGTTCAAGCTCTCTTCCTAGGGGAAACTTAAGGGTGATGGCAAAATGTCCCTTAAACAACAAACTCAGGAAGGTTTAACTGCCTTTTTAGTGAAGATAAAATACTTCACACACCTCCTTCCTTTTAATGGGAATAAATATATGTACATCAATACTGATCTGTCCCTATCTCTCTTCTCCATGCCACATTAACATTAACATAACTGCAACACAGCATCAGAGAGCAACAGGAAGCTATAAAGAATCTGGAGACAAAAATCCTGGCAATCCCTGATCATTGAGTCTGATCAGGCAGCTCTGACTTCTAGTCCTCTCACTGCATAGCTCCTTCACAATCCACATGGAGATGCCTTTCCTGGTGAAGAAGTACTTCACAGTCCCCCCCTTCAGGATTCAGGGTCTCTGAATTTAATAGAAAAGGGATATGAAAACTAAAATCTAGGCATCCACAAACTACCATTACACACTTGCTCATTTCTACTCTTCCGGAATATTTTTCATTTTTATTTTTGCTTTCAGTAACTTGAAAATCCGGAACAAGCACACAGGTATGAAAATATTTGCTCACAGAAGAAAAATAATTTGAAGAAACTTTAAGAATTCATTTTACAGATGAACACTGTAAGGAAGTAATTCCAACAGCCTCTCTCTTTTCTATTTTGATATATGACATGAAGCCATTCATAGCGAAATAGCTCAAAATTAATCTGATGAATTATAACAATGACACTAAAATTTATAACAAAGCCCCATGAAAATAATGTATAAATCCAGACCACCATGCTGAAAGACTGCAGGGGAGAAGTGGCTGAAACAATGTAGCCCCAGCTGGCCTGGAACTCACTATATAGGCCAGGCTGGCCTCAATCTTACAGAAAGAGATCTTGCCATTTCTGTCTTCCAAGCACTGAGATTAAGGTTTAAGCAAGCACACTCAATTTGAAAGAATATTTTGCATCAGTGACGGTGGTGGGTGACGGCTTGAGAAGACGTAACAGAAAACTTAGTCCTTTAAGATGGAGAAATTTAAATGAATGGAGGGATGTTTCAGTATCTTGCTTCATAAGCGAGAGTAGCGAGGGGGTCTTAAAGTCATAACACATGATATGAAATTCTCAAAAAATCAATAGAAATATTGTTAAAGGGGGGTTATTGATGCTTACTGCCTATACAGAATTGCACATTAATTGGTGGAGGAAGAAAACAATTCTAAGATAGTCTCAGAAATTTAGGGAGCCAGAATTGTAAATATGGAGGCGTCCTTTTGAGTTTGTGCTAACTCATGAAGGTAGAATGAGGAAAGATACTTGTTCCTCTGTGCGGACACATATCCAGAAGATGGTGTATCAATCAATGAGAATACAATGAAGATGTTCCTTCACTTCATTCAGTTACAGTGCAGAGCAAATTTTATAAAGCCGAAAGCTGAGAAATCTTTAGAAGACTACTTTATCAAAATAAATACAAAAATCTTACTTTAGAAAACTTTACAGAAATATGTAACTGGGTACACAGAAGGGAGGTATTACATAGTCTTTGGAAGTCATATCCTTCCAAAGCTTTGTCAAATGCTTGGATGTTCTACCTCAGCGACATAAGATTACTTCTCCTCCCTCATCACCATGTAGATTATCTGGGAAACAAAGGACTGTAATAGTTGGAGAGCGAGTGTTAGACATCAAAGCATCTGTTGAAGTTAGTGTGTTTGCATTCAGTTAGCCAGGCATGATTAAAACACACCACCGTCCATTTTCATCATCAAGATTCAACTTGTAACTAAAAAAGATACATTCTTTTGAAGTTATCACAACCATATTTTAACTATGTTGACAGGGAATCCAGAAAAGATTAGGGCTGGAGAGGTGGCTCGGTGGTTAAGAGCCCTGGTTGTTCTTGCAGAAGCCCGGGTTTGAATCTGAGCACTCACATAGTGGCAAGCAATCATCCATAACACTAGTTCAAGGGGCTCTGACACCCTCTTTTGTCCTCCGTGTTAACTGCATGACTCAGGTGTACCAACATACATGCAGGCATAACACTCATAGACATAATAAACAAAAATTTTTAAAAAGGAAAAGATGGTGATCGCAATCCCTGCTCATAACAAGGCAATTGCTAATCCTCTCAGGCAATGTTCAATGTCTTCCATGGATCCTAGCGATAAGTTTAAAGCAAGTCATTAAGTCAGAGTGACTTCCACCCCAATGATGATTTATCTGTTTGTAAGAGAATTTCATTTGCTATTGAGTTAGTGAAAGTTGTTTATTAACGTATCACTGCAACAAAGAAAAATGGAGCCCACGGTAAGTCTCTGTAGCATGTATGGCAGTTCACAGTGGCTCCACTATACCTGGAAACTGAGATCTATCATCCTAACACATAATGGCATTCACAGAACCCTGAGTGTAAATAAGACACTCTCTAGGACACAGGGCTCTAATTCAAGCTTTAAAAGTAGCCTCTCCAAGATGGCCCTGCTTCGCAGTGTATATTAATGGTTTTTCTTAAAGGTTAAAATATCTACTATCCCATTTTTTAATAAATAAATGTTTTACTACAAAAATCAATTTTGCTTAATGAAGTCTTCTGAGGGAAAGATGCTTTAAGGTATTTCACTAGTACACGTTAAAACCATCTCATACTTTATACTTCCTCATCTCCAACTAGAGCAAGAGGGGACATAAAACCCTAAGTGCAGTAATAAAAAATTTCATTATTAGTTGGGAGAGAAACAAATGGAAATATTACTTTAAAGGTAATTACTTAATTTTATATTACATCATATTTTCTCAAAATCCTGCCAAAGTAGTTCCCCAATTTTTCTTCAAATGAAATATAATTTTCTTCTAGAATATATATATATATATATATATATATATATTTACTCATTAGGAAGCTGAGTAAACTTGATTTTTTCTGTCACTTGAAGCTTCTTATGTCAAACATATTTTTCTTTTTTGTTTTCTTGTTTGTTGGTTTTTGGAGACAGGGTCTCACTATGTAGCCTTAGCTGATCTGAAACTCGTTCTGTAGACCAGACTGGCTTCTAACAGTGCTGAGATTAAGAGCTTGCACCATCATGCTTGGTGTCAACATACCTTATATTCAACAAGCCTTCCTGTCACACTGATAGAACAGGTGACACAGTTTATATTACGAGTACTAGTTTGAAAAAATTTAAAGCTGGATTATTGGGAGAGCATTTTCTTCTAAAATTATGTACAACTGAATGTCATTTTAACCAAAATTGCATTGCTCTTTGGAGCATGTAATTTCTCTGAAGGTTGGTAGCTGTAGTGCCTTTTGTTTTTTATTTCATACGTAGAACAGTTCCTGACACAGACAAAGACATTACTGAATCTGTTTCTTAGCTAATATAAATTGCATCTCATATTGTATGAGTATTGCTGTATGGCAGTAAGCCATCTGTCTTCAGGTAAAAGATAAAAAAGCTGCAGGTTAGAACAGTTAAGAACAGTACACATAGCCATCAGAACCAATTGTAAAAGCAAAATTTTAACTTGCATGTGACTCTTTACAGAACATGAATTGTAACTTCACATTGTAAAACTTCCTAGACCAAGATGGATAACAAAAATAGGTCAAAAAGCAAACACTCTTATATGTGTCTGTACATGTGTATAGGAATGTGTGTATGTAGGTATGTGGGTATGTTGTATCTGCCTGTATGTTGTGTGAATAGGAGTGCATGCATAGTCCTGGCAAACCCACTGAGACCAGAAGACAACCTCAGATGTAGGTGTTCCCCTTCTACCCTGTCTAAGGTGGGATCTCTTTATTGTCTTACTGTTACTTACATACAACAAACAAGTGAGGTGAAGAGCTTCTGGGATTCTCTGCTGCCCATCTCCCCAGAGGAGTACTGAGGTTACAGAAGCTCTAGCTTTACATGCAACCTTTACATAAGATTTGGGGATTCAGATTCAGGTCCTCACACTTGCATGACAAGTGCTTATACTCACTGAGCCATCTCCTCAGACCACAAATACTCATTTATATCATCTCTTTAAATATTGAAACAATGTCTGACATTTCCTGTTCCTTTGTAATATGTATTTAAAGATGTAATGTTTTCAAGAAAAATGAAACTATGAAATTTGCGGGTAAATGGGTGGAACTGGAAAACATTATACTTAGTGAGGTAACTAAGACCCCTAAAGACAAAAGTCACATGTTTTCACTCTGATCCTATCATCAGATCTTTAGATTTCTAAGTTGAACTGGCATTCCTGTAGGAGACAGCAAACTACAAAGGCCATAGGTGGTGGAGAAAGAGTTTAAGTGTGTGTGAATGTGGGGGGAGTAGAACATAAATGATAGGAAGAAAGCGAAATAATGGAGGTTTAATTAAAGTAAGGAATGGAAAGGCAGAGAGTAAAGGAAGGTGTAAGGGAGGGACGATTAACAAGAATAACAGTAAGAATGTTTCAAAAGACACATAGAAACCTATTCTTTTATAAGCTCCATTTTACATATATATATATATATATATATATATATATATATATATATACACACACACTCTATTGGAGAATTGGAGTTACCATACAGTAGGCCAGCAGGCATTATGCTTCTCCCAGAAGTCATAAGTTGCCAAATAAAAATCCAGTGCCAGGTGTAGGATACCTTTCCTTGAGTTGTTGGTTGGGGGGGGGGTCATTGAGATACCCAAAACAATGCATATTATTGTTTTTCTCTTACTTGCCCACCCAAACTTTACAGTAGGACTCATTACTGAAGACATCACATACTTTGGTTACAGGGCATGGAGAAATCAAGTTGCTTCTGATCAGGAAGTTTCCTCTCTACTGACTAGTTCTCATAGTACTGGATAGTGCTGTGCAAGGTGTTAGGAGAGAAAAGTCATCTACAGCCTATCCAGCTGTGTATCTTGTAAGTCACAATAATAACAGGACTAGCCCATGGGTGTAGCAGATTTCTGATAGTATTTAAAGCCCACTCTACAGCAGGAAACACATGCCTTGAAAATCTAGCCAAAAACCCATGACTGGAGACTTCATAGGCCCTACCATGAAGCTATTATTAAATTGCTTTCAAATTGCCTTTTACATTCTTATCTTTAGGCATACAGATAGTGCAGCACTTAGACATTATCCATGAAGTCTGTGGAATGGAAGACAGTTAATTTAGTATCTCTCCACTGGTCGAAGGCAAAGAATAAGTATCTCTGTAGTACTCAGGGACAAATGAAAAATCTGTAATATATTCTATCTCCCAAAGCTCAGGGACCATCATGGAGGAGGGGTTGGAAAGACTGTAAGAGCGGAGGTTGGTGAGAAACAGAGAAAAAATAATGTCTTCTGGACATAGCGGGAAGGCTGAACTCAGGAATTCATAGCAGTTGTGGTTGCCTGCAGACTATCAAGCCAGTCACCATTCTGACAGGGCATAGGAAGAGATTCACAGGCCCATATCCCTAGCTAAGGAGCTATTGATTGATGATAACTGCTGGGGTACAGAGTCAGTTTTTTTACAATGTGGCCTCTGTAGGTCAGTGATGATCCAGTGGATTTCCCTACTCCCAAACATATAGGGCAGCCCAAAGTCGACTGAGTGGGTTATTTTTAAAAAAGAAAGATACTGTGCATGGTGGCACAGGCCTTTAATCTCACCACTGGGGAAGAGGGTGGTAGATCTCTGTGATATCAACGGAATACATGAAGAAAAGAGATGGATCTTGGAGACTTATGGGAAGGAATGAGGTGAATTAATAATAATATATTTTCAAAGAGCAAAATAAATAAGTAACTACAACTATGAGGTTTTTACTTAGCTGTGTCCAAAACAGAAAATGATGCAAATCATATTTTAAGTGTGAACTAAACTTGGCATAATTAATCCAAGCAATTGATTGCACAGTCCTACAATGTCATCATCATCAAGAAAATGGAAATGCATACTATATGGCCTTCAGCAGAAGTGTGCAGGTGAGGAGGCTAAAATCCTTGGGACTGTAGAGTAACAAATAATAAATAATGTTTAGAATTTCAAGTAGCAATAAGAAAAAAATACATGCATGTTTCCAATCTCCTATTACATATTTCCAAATAAAAGATTGCTTTTCAATCCACTGGACAAGATCTGTTTCTGTTTTGTTTTGGTTTTCTTTTTTTTTTGGGGGGGGTGTTTGTTTACTTCATTTGTTGATTGGTTTTCTGGGGTTTTTTTTTGATACAGTGTTTGCCTATAGCCTCATCTCACCCAGAACTCCTTGTGCAGCCCAGGCTAGCCTTGATCTCACAGAAGTCTGCCTGCCTCTACCTCTGGAGCGCTGGGATTAAAGATGTACACCACCATGCTGGAGATTAGAAATATTTTAAAAGTAAGATAGAGAAAACTTATTTTTTTGGTTCTTGACCTATACCTCCTTTATGACAGCTATATGTAAGTTCACATAATGCATATTTATTGGGGTATTATGAGCTGTTCTAGACACTATGAATCCAGCTGTGGTTGAGAGAGACAAACTTCAGCTTCAAAGGTATGCTGAAGGGAGAAACAAGGAAATTAACATTTTAGTAACTTTTATATTCAAGTCACTGTGCCACATGCTTCACACATAAGTCATTAACATCCTGAAATGAACTTAAAAGGGTTTAAGAATTTCACACTTAGTCCTGACAAATGTGTCTGGACCACATGGTTCAGTAGTGTAACCCTGACGTTAACTCAGTCTGACCTGACTTTACGAAGAGTGCTCTCTTTCCTTGTGGTTTCTTGTGACTTTGTCTCTGTGATTTTTCCCTTGCCTTGGTTTGGTGAGTCTCTTCTGATTATCCAGTATACAGCAGCTGAGAAAATAATACTTGATCCAGTATAGACAAAGTAGGTAAATTCATCTCCAAACAGCCTGTCACTCTCTCTTACATGACTGTGTATCTGCCTGCCTCTGCGTGCCCCTCTCTCTCCACCTATGCATATCTTTACTCTACATACATGTGCTGCCTGGCCAGGAAATGCCAGAAATATGTCTAAACTATAGAAAAAATGTAACAGCGTTTACACACACATAAAATGAATACTAAAAAGTAGAAAGACGATGACTTCAAAGAGGTAAGCACTATAAGTAAGTTAAGCATGGCATCGAAAGCACATACATATAAATATACATGTATACACATACATATGTGCACATGCACCTCATGAATAAAACACTTATACATGTACATAATACATATACATAAAATATAGCTCATAGAGTTTTTGATTCAACAGTATAATGTCTAAACGCGAAAAACAACAACCAAGTTTCTTAAAAACGGTCAGTGCTTTAAGACACTGTGCTGGCATACGTCTGTGTCTACTCTGGCTAATGCCAGGGCTCCATGCGCCATGCAACTACACAGCACACAAGCAAACAAAGGAGCATCACGTGCCGGAACTCAGCACAGAAAACAACATCCTGCGGTTCATAAAGAATTTCTGCTCTCATTTATGACACATAACCTCATTCTTTTCTTTCCCATTTTCCTAAGACGTGGATTTGCAGTTACTGCCCTCGGCCTCCCCAGAGTGGTTTTCCCTCAGCTTCTTTCTGCAGTGGAGTCCTCCTCCCTAACCCTCTCGAATTCGGTCCTCTGTCCGTCTCCTTAATGCTGGAAGTACAGGTGTGTGCCACTATACTTGGCTCACTCTTCTCAAAAGCCCTATTTACAGTACACATTGGTAAATGAAGGATTCCTTCTGTGAATATCCCAAATATATTAAAATTTACTTCCTGAACTTAAATACAATCAGGCTTATCATATGTACAAAAAATGTCTGTCATGATAAAAGTCCACTATGCTCGAGAACGCCAATAACATATACATACATACATAATACAAAGGTAATATAAAGCAGTAGTTAACAATAGCAATATATACATATATATGGAAACTTTGAGGTATAAATTAAAATATAAGTGTTGTAGTAAATGCCTTTACAAATTCCAACTCAAAGTTGTCCACAGTAAGTTAATCATGGTATTCCCCACCATCAGGGACCCATCTTAAACCAGACCAGACACCCTACCCCGTTTCTGACTCTAATCCTCCCTTGTTGTTGTTGCAATTCCAGCAGCTGTCTACTCACTTCTGACGTCTAACTGTATGTCTTGACTTGCATAGGCCACAGATGGCCCAGATATCGGCTCAAACGTTCTTTGTAAAGGAGTTCTGGATAAAGCTGACTTGTAAATGACAGGAAGAGAAGAGGACTGCTCTCCACTATGTAAGTGTGGCCCTCCCACATATAAGGAAGAATTCTTCCTCCATAGAGTCTGTGAACCTGAACACTAGACTTTCTCAGCTTTCACATTCATCAGAGCATCTGCTCTTCCTGGACCTTGATCCCATTGGCCTACACGCTAGAATCACACCAGCCGATCTCTTGGGTCTCCAGCCTGCCAACATACCTAGCAGATCTTTGGACTTGTCAGTCTCAACAATTATCTCAGCCAATTCGTTATAATGAATCCCTTTCCGTATGTGGGTTGCTGGCTGTCCTTCTCTGGAAAACCCTGACTGATGCCCCACTCACTTCCACTATCAGCATTTAGTCATTTCTTACAAATGGGAGTTCTGGATGCCTAGCGTAGCTGTCAGATAGAGCTCTCTCCTTCAAGCTTCCCATGAGGCAGCATGCAACACTCCACCGCACCACGCAGCCAGGCACTTCGCCACTTTTTTCTGCTTTTTCATGCTCATCTACAGACTCATCAGTTGGAAAAATATAATTCCTCCATGCCAATAAACATCAGTAGTAAATACCCAAATACAATCAGAAATAACACAAGAATTATTTTAAGATGGAAAATCCCATGCATCTTAGCTCTATGATCCACTACAAATCACTCCATGTTCTCCAGACCTTAATTTCTTAAATCATAAATAAATAAATCATTTGAAAAGTAACGCAGTTTTTTTTTCTAACTCAGCACTTCCTCAGTCCCTTTGAGTCAATCATTAGTAAGCACTCCTGTAGTTTATATTCAATTCAAAATGATTGAAGGTACTATTTTAATAGGTCACGAAAAGAACATTGTTCTTATTTGAAAGCAATGATTTATAAGGATATTTATTCTCTCTTTTAAAACATAATCTCAGTGCACAAAAGCAAGAGATAACTGCTCCAAAGCAGAGGCCTGTACCACCCACACTGCCGTCATGCCCAGAAGACATAACAGGCAGATGCTGACAGGCAGAGCCTGTGCAGATGCGGGCACATCCTCTGAAAGAAGACCTGTTTAACCTCTCCCTGCACTAGGGTGTCCCCCACACTGTTTAAATGGGCTCCTGCCTTAGTGACAGTGGTAAGGAATGATTCTTAAGTCTTAAAGATCAAACTACTGAAAGTCAGCAGTTTCTGAGATGTTTACCCACTGCTACTTCTTTATAACACAGAGGCTACATTATACAGGAACACTTTATCATTCCGTTATCAATTTATTCCAAGTACTCCACTCTTTCTCTTTCATAAGCCTTTCCAAGTAATCTTCCCTCAGTACCATAATTGTCAGCAAGTTCATTCTGTGCTGGCCACCCTTCCTTTTGTTTCAGTCTTTCATAAAAATCCTTTTGTGAGACAGTCAAGCAGCTGTGCTTTGTTCTTTGATGTTCCTAGCCTGGATCCCCAGCCGAGATCACTTTATAACATAACCGGCAAAGTACCATTTTCACAGCAGGGACAACTGTGTTCATCTTCAAAAAGAGGCATTAATAAAATGAGCCTGTAATGAACATGCTAATTCTGATCGCAGGGTAGTGCATGCAGGCAGAGATTTCGCCTCACCTCCCCGAAGGATGGGGGGTTGTGTGTTTCTTTTTTTTAACACCTGCTATAATGACTTACATTTCTTTGAAGAGACATATTATGCAAACATTTCTCACTGTTTTCAAAAGCAGTGCTGACTCTCTCTCATCCAAACTGCTCACTGTGTTTTACTATCTCAGAACAGTCACCTTCGGGAAGCATGATTTTTCCATCTTGAAATAGCTGACTTCCTGAAATAGGCACGTCACAGAAAGGTAGTGGGAAGTGATCTGTCTGGTCTATCACCAAGCTCAGTTTTTCTGTACAAATGAGGTTAAGCAAAGAAAGATATGTAAGTAAGAAAATAGGATCTCGGGAGATTTGATTAAATACCACAGACCTCTCCTCTCAGAGCCAGAGCTGGAACTCCCCAGCCTCCACTTACACCACTGTATAGTGCCCTAGCGATGCCATTTGAGATGATGTATTTCAAAGTATCCACTATTGAAATATATTTGCTAAACTAGGGGAACAAAATGCCTCAAATTAGTGGTCAAACACTTTAGACGGCAACTATCCTTTGCACGTTTTCTATGAAAAAGCTAGTTTCTCATAAGGAGATGCAAGCAGCAATGTGATGCAGTGTACCATATTTACTTGTGCTGATGCTAGTAGTGGTCTGGGGCAGTGATATTTGGATGTGGTCAAGGATCTGAATTTAATTCACTAAGATTAGGAAAATGCCTATTTTGTGCTGTTTTGAATGAAATATGCCTATTTTCCAATTGATTGCTCCCCCAAAAAAGAAAAGAATTGAAGTTCAAGAAAAATGCATGATTGTTAGTCTGATGTTTGAAGAACAGAATTAATTCAATTATTCCAGAATTTCCACTCAGAAAAGGGAAATTATATGTGCCAGAAAAGGGTTTCTGCACCTTTCCTCTTCCCCAGAGAAGTAAGCACTCTTGGATTTTTATTAGTAATGAAAGACTTTGCACAGCACTATCTCTCATCCTCTGCCCAGCAGCTGATAACACACATTAGACTGGGTGTGTATAGTCCCAGGTGGCATCACACATGTTTGTGTTTTCCGGTAGATTATCCTGGTCAGTAAAATCACAGCCAATCAAACCAGGATCCAGAGAACCAACACCATTTCGATGCCATTTCCTCCATCTCTCCCTGGCCCCGCGCCGCGCCTGCACCTACCCAGCAGGGTAACATTAAATCCACAGTCCTCAGCAGCGTTCCACATAAGATAAGCCTAGCCCTCTCTCAGATCCCATTGAGCCCCGCAGCCTTTGCTTCCAGCTCTGCTTCAGAGGGACTGCATTCAGACAGCAAATACATACAGTCCTCTAAAGTGCCAGGTGACAAGGTAACTAGAAGCCATGATGTGGTTGTGTTTCCATAGCCAAAGCAACTAATGAAATAATAATAAAAACAACCTGAATGACTACCCTTCACTTCTACTTACTACATCATATGTTCCACTCTACAGGATTTATGTTTAAGAGTCCAGTACCTCATCTCAGGGCATGGTCAGCCTGGAGTTTGAGGCTATCCATTCTAGGAAAACGCTTCTTGAGGGCCAGAGCAGTTTGAAAACAGCCACCAAAGGAAAGTTGTCCCTGACATGCTACTTCTGGTGCACATGGGTGGTCAGGGTATTATTTCGGTGCTTCTTAGATTAGTCGCGCAGGTCAGATATTTGAATATTCAATTACTTAGGTTCTCCAGGAGCCTGTTTGAAATAAATGAGTGATCTCCATCCAGCCCACTTAGACAAAAGCTATCATGACAGTTGGCACATTTTTGGCATTTGTCAGCAAAGTGGGAAGAAAATAAATGACCCATGTAGTCAAAATGAGAGTGTGATAAGGGCGGCTGGACAGCAAGTGCAAAGTGGTTTCAATCTCCAACAGAATGTGTGAGCCTGACTATCTGCCAACATGATTCACAAGAGAAAGTAAACTCAAGACAGACAGACAGCCTATTATACAAAGCTCTTCACATTCATTAATTTAGCTCTTCCTAATGTTCTAAGCCCATGATTGTCGGTTTACTGCCGGACTATTATAAAAGGCTGCTATTAATAAAATTATCAACACTTAGAAAAGTTAAAGAGGTGACTCTCAGAAACAAACATAATTGCCCCCTCATTTATTTATTTCACCTGACATTTATGTATGAAAGCATTCGAAATTAGGCTATACCACCTGTCCATTATTCAATATTACCTTTGAAATTTTTAAAGAAATATTTCCAGAACAATTAAATGCAGTTTTTAAAAAATAGGAAGGGTTAACTACTTTACTGGAATTATGAATTTTCATTCAAATGAACTTACATATGGGAGATATTCAGATAGAAAGTCAAGATCCTGTTAAAATTTTCAAGTGCATTTGTTTTATGTGGCAACACACTGTATGAAATCAGATGAAATGAGGGGACCCCAGCCAGCTGAGACACAGGAAAACATAAAGTCCTGTGACATTCTAAGTAAAATGATCTTTTCTGCCAGCATTTTGTTAGTCTTCATCAAATTCATAAAGATTAAGTCATGTAAATGATGGCTATTCTCTCTTTTGAAGGAATTCATAAGGTTTAGATGACGAACAAAAACAGCCCAAAAGTTTCTGATATACTTTATTTTATTGTACCTGTGAAAGGCACTTTCTACCTGTTTCTAAACTAGATGAACCAATGAATTTTTTAAAAAGAAGATCAATAAATGAGTTTGATTTTTCCTCAGATATGGGCACATGAAAAATGAACATAATTTCTAGACTCGTTAAGTTTTGAACACCTGCATATATATATATATATATATATATATATATATATATATATATATACATCTATACTTTTCCACAGTCCATGAATACCATATATATATACACATCTGAAGATTCCTTTACATAGCCTGAATTCTACCTACTGTCTTCTTTAATTTTCCTACAGTCTTATTGCTGTCTGATAGATTTAATTTCTCCTTTGATCTTTGCAAATATTTAAGCACTTTTAAAAAATTAAAAAACCCATTCATATGGTTCATTATCAACACAAAGATTTATGAAGTCAAACCTCACTGCTGGAGCTGAATGTTCCTTGTAGGTTAGAACTGGCGAGTATGCATCAGGATCGGCATTAGAATGAGAACACGGACAGGATGAGCATGAGACAGTCTTTAGGAGGACCTGAGCGGTAGGGGTGTTCTGTGAAGTAGACACTTTCCTAGTCTTGGGCTTCTAATTTTGGGATTCAAATCTCTGGTCAGTTTTTTTGCTAACCCGTGAGCTCTGAACAAGGCAGTGTAGGACTACAGTCAGCATTCTCACTACAGACAGAGCCATTACTCCTCACACATATGTGCCTCCTGCCACAGAACTGACACTCCAGCGCGGAACCCTGGACACTCTTCCCTTCACACCTTGGCTTACGTGTTTATGCTCTGGGCATCCCTTCTTTCTCTAAAGCACACAGAAATATCTCTTTCTCACTGCAGGTGCATAACATTTCTTTTCTGGATTCTCCTGCTCAAATCAAAATGGCACCTGACACTAGAAATAAACATTCATTTTCACTTCCGTTTTCTCTTCTTGATTAGTATTCTCTCAAGAACCCCATCATGAGAAGGCATTCACTATCTGAGTAAAGTTCCCCAGTCCAAACACTTCATTTAAATACATTTTTCTTGGAACCATATCACAACTCTACTCTTTGAATTGTCCGGTAGAACACTTGTATTACAGAATTGTAGGGACAATTTTGCACTTAAGCACTTACCACGTAAAACTGTGAGTCTGGTGGACACACTTATTTCTCCCACATTATTCGAGGCCACACATTCATAAATGGCCTCATCCCGTGGTGTCCTTAAAGGCTGTATTCTGAGAACTGATCCAGATCCATCGTCAAATTCTATTACCTATTAGAGGAAACAATAGCTGTCACAGGTGTTGTTACAATCCTCTACCTCTCAGCTAAACTTCTCAGTGCATTGGCAAAGCAGCCATTAAATCCTGATAAACTCAGCATTGCTCCAAGACTGAATTCTGATAGACTGAAACAACAGAATATTTGATCAAATTTAATGGATCTTGTATCAAAAGAAAAAAAGAAAGACATAAAACTACATGTACAAAATCATGCTAAAAACCACCCAGGATTTTCTCATGAAAGTATTTAAAGCTCATTAATTAGAGAAGAGCTCCACAGTTGTGATGGATAAACTTCAATTAATTACTTTTTTACAATGCATACGTAAATATGGATTCACCTAATACCTGGAATATAAGGTGAAGAATTAATGTTTGCCACCACACATATTTCTGTCATTTAAAGTGTCTCACTTTTAACAATACAGATGGTGAACCATGAAGAGAAACTGCATAAATCTAGCACTTAGGCACTCAACAAGAGCGTAATCACAACCCAAAACCCGACGGCATGCATTAACTTACCATAAATCATTTCAGTATTTGTTTCAGCATAGTGTTTTCTGTATTTTGGGGGCATTCTTGCCATAAAACGCTGCTTGCTTCACCAGGCAGAAAATCAATGTCCTCAACACCAAGCCTAAATTTACTATCATGAAGACTATCGTAAAGCAGACTAGCAATGCTATTCATCCAGGTTCGACTAGCTAATTAAAGCACCGGTTAGAAAGCTGCAAACCACGATGATGATGGTAAGTGGGCAGGCACAGTGGGATGTGCAGCCGTCCCATAGACTGTATCAGCAGCTGTTCACAGACACTGTGCTTTATTTTTAATTTTCCTGATGAATTGAGAATTTCTAATAAATGCAATTATGAATTGCTAATCTCAGATGGTGTTTTGGTGTATTAACATACAGAGGAAGAGACTGAATAGTTTTGAATGTGTTCATTTTAGTTCTTTTGTGCATTTTCACTGTAAATTCACAGAGATATTTGAAATACTCAATTTCTAAAAACCAGAATGTATTTTTGTCTCTGTTAAGAACACATTTTAAACAAATCTACAATGTATCTTGAGAGAAAAGCTTGCTATTAAAATCTTTCTCAACTATTCCATAATTTTTGAAGAATTATTTGAGTATCTTATAAATATCTTTAAAACTAATTTTAATTTTGACAAATGTAGTGTTAAATGTCATTGTATGTTCACCTTCTGGAACTATTTTGATATCGAAATGGTGTAATTGAAATACACTGTATTACCTTTTGATTTTTATAAAGTTTAGTTAAGAAATCGCTGCTAATAGCAAGCATTATCAAAGAGCCCTCCTCTTGACAGTCACAACAATGACACTATTTTAACTAAAAAGGGAGAGAAACACATTGAAAATGTGCACACACAAACGTGTAGGAAATTTCTTGAAGCTTATTTAAGATATATTTAAATCGCTATCTCTTAATTTCAAACACATAAAAATTTATACATATATCTGTGAAATTGTCAGTCATGATTTGAGGTCCAAGTGTATACCTAACTTTGATAAGTCTGCTCTTTTTCCTTTGTACACTGGAAGACAAAGACACACTATTTTTTGACTCTTAGTTGCTGTATTTCTTTGTAGTAGAGACTGCTGTTAATCTGCCAAACTGTGAATTAGCCTATGAAGTCAGTTAGAATATCAGGCAAAAAGGAAGCGAGATTTTATCACTCAGGATACTTTAAGGGTCTTGGTTTCCCCCCAAAAATCAAGTTAATCTTCTCACGTCTTAATTTGTAGAGGTCACATTTTGCTTCTTTTGTAACTTATTCTGTCTTTCTCCTCCTAAATGGACACTTTATAAACCATAAGCTTCCTCCTGAACACTCAAAGAAGAAAAACTGAAATGTTTTTTTCATCTTTCTCTAGTTTTTCTTGAAGAAAAACAATCAATTTCCTCCATAGGTCTACTTGGTTATTAGCCTGTTCAGGTTGTTTTTTCACAGCAGTGTTTTACACTAAAACACTGGAGCAAATGTCTCATTCTGGTTCACACAGCTGGCAAGAGTCCAGTAGACATGGACTGTTCGCCCACTCTCCTCTCTCCTAGTACAGCAGACATGGACTGTTCATCCACTCTCCTCTCTCCTAGTAACGGAAAATTAAATCCCCTTCAGGAAAACACTCCTTTGCTTTAAGCCATGGGATCAGACAGAACTGACTCCATTCCCTATAACAAAGGTAGATTCTGATTGGCATAAACTATTGTGTCTACACCATCCACTTGTTCACACAGACTGCTCAGATGTAACCATGTCACTTAGTTTGAATGAGTGGGACAGGAACTTCTAGAATAGACACCTGCTCATGCATCTTCCAGTTTTAGTAATGTGATGGTGGAGTATTTTATCTCATAACCTTAAGGAGGAGAAGCTGAGACTGAGACTGAAAGATGGATCTAGAACCCTTTAACCCCAGTTCTTGGGATGGAAAGCAGTACTATGTATACCAGAAAAGGCGTCTACTGAAAACGGAAATTCCAGCCCCAATAACGTCTTTGAAGTCCTTACACAAGCAGATACAAAACTCAGTCACTTCCAAACCTATGTTCTCTGTTTTAAGAAGATCATTTGGAACTAGCACGCGCATCACATGCAAAATCACAAACTTCACATCAGTGCATGTGACGCCGCACATCTGAGCAGAGATAGAGCAGATGCATTCTTCCCCAGAGAAATAGAACAATGGACCTAATACCTCAAATCTCTGATTGCTGACTTTCTTTCCTTTTTTGTTCCAGACAATTTTAGGTCTTGGGTCTCCTGTAGCTTGACAAATGAAAGATGCAACTCCGCCAGAGACGCCTGTCTGATCAACTGGAGTTCGTGTAAACCTAGGAGGTGCTGAAATAAGAAATAAACACCATAGTTAGAAGGAACATTGAAATACATAGTATTACCCAACAACCACCATTCTTCTCATAGCATACAACCTCATCCACAGACCCATGAATATTCTAAGATTTCAAAATGAGAACATCACCTTTTTTTGAGAGTAACTTTCTGGTCAAGTTATCTGATATCTGTTAGTGTTTTTATTGCTGAAACCTGTATTAAGGCCGGGATCCAATAATATCCGAAAAGCAACATCACACATTAATTTTTATTAGTAGTATTAAAAAATCCAATTTGTCCTCTGTAACAAAATGAGCTCATCAATCAAAGTGAGTAAAATTTCAGCTCTTTGCTTTGATGTCACTATCAAGGCCCTGCCAGAAAGCAGCCACCACTGTAGAGCATTAAAATTAGTGACATTTAAGAGAAGTCCCAGGAAATTTTAAAGAGACAAGAAATACAGCCAGGAATTAGAAGGTTTGGCCAGAAACAGGGAAGAGATGCTGCAGGGGCCTCCGCACACTGCCTCAACATAACCTGGCTCCTTGGTTCACGAAGTATACCAAAAGAGAAGTTTCCCAATTCAGAGAAAAAGCAAAAGGATTTATCTAGAAGAGATATAGGTTGATGGGTTACTAAGGCTGAAAGGATGCAAGACGAAAGCTTTTCTAGAGCTTTCCATGTCTTAAATATTCCCAACAGTCACACTTCTCCCCTTTTAAAAACACTTATTTTTTATCCTATATTTCAAAATCTGGGACTCAATCATATAGTAATGATGCAGAAATGTAGATGAATATT
Source organism: Eospalax fontanierii (assembly GCA_035773235.1). Classification (NCBI taxonomy): domain Eukaryota; kingdom Metazoa; phylum Chordata; class Mammalia; order Rodentia; family Spalacidae; genus Eospalax; species Eospalax fontanierii. Next base: position 21,599,832 of record CM069528.1, on the reverse strand, counting down.
TTATACAAATAATCATATGTAACTTGTTTAGGAAAAGAACACTACTAGTCTAAATTTTAAACTTATAGGAGTGTTCAAATAAACTTATAGGAGTGAGGATGAATGTTATACAACAACAAATACTTTATCACATGGTATGAGAAATACTTAAGATTCAATGAAAGGGCACAAAATATAATGCAGAATTCTATCAGGGACATCTGATAATAAAGAAAAAAATACAAAATTAGGCAACATGTACAAATGTAATAATACCAGAGGCTTTGCATGGAAGTAACAGTGATGGAGGCTTGGGAACGAGCCTTGTAATCGCTTTTTCTATATCATTAATTTTTAACATAATTGACCTTTCTAAAAACACTACATTTATTTATTCATTTGGTGTGTGTTTATGTATATGTGTGCAGGTGCCCACAAAGACTAGAAGAGGGTATTGGATCCCTAGGATTAACTGTCAGTGAGGGCCACCTGATATAGGTACTGGGAACAGGTCCTCTTTCAGAGCAGTGCAGGTTCTTAACTACCGAACACTCCTCCAGTCCCATACTTGACTTCTGCAAATATTTCTGAATTTTTTAAAAGTCAAAAACATTTTACTTTTCTGTTTTCTTCCATCTATAAAATCCTATTACAGATATTTGTCTTATCTCCTACAGCTCTAAATGATATCATTGACAATGACTATAACTAGTTTTACTAATGATTATCTGAAATATAATCTTTAAATATTAAGAAAGAGGAAAATGATAGCAGTATTCATATTTGCTGGCTAATCATCACCAACAAACACTGCCATGAGCCATGCATCCTCTCTGATGCTCTAGAGGGCCCAACAGTTTGCTCTGAAAAGGTTGATTTCTCTGCAAATGAAAAAAGTCAGATGCCCATCTGAATTCACTGCTACTTGATACGTAGACAAAGATATATAGTAGATAGATAGACCAATAATAGGTAGATAGTGTATAGACCAATAGAGAAAAACACCTAGCTTTACCATTTCTTAACTTTCAAAATATAAGATAGAAATAAAGTATTTTGCAGACAGCTTCCCAATTTTTAGGTTTTCTAGGTAATCATGTGACTATACCAAAGGTAAGTTTAGGAGAAAGGAGAGAAGCATTTTGCAAGGTGTTCATAGGAAGTGACTCTCCATCTCATTAACAAATTCAGCTTGTTGGAAATGCAAGGCCCTGAGGCATGTTCAGAAAGGTCAGTAAAGAAAATGGGCTCTACAAGCCCTGCTCAGTATCACAGACTGTGGCATCTTTGGGTAGCAAACTAACAAGATTGCTTAAAAGAAGCAGTGGGAAGCACTTAGTGATCTGAAGTTGGCTAACAGTGAAAAGGATAAAAAACCTTTTGGTGTCATTTGTCTGGAGAAAATGGTATCACAAATTTTAATATTTTTCTTCCACTGTTTCAAGCAATGCACACTGATAATATCTCCTACCTTGTTAGGACTGATTAAGAAAGACTAAATACACTTTTTTAAGTTATCATCTATAAAAAATAATAAAATTCCTGGTAAATATCTCAGAAAAAGTCACAGCACACTGCATTGCTATGTTTAATATTACAATACTGGCGTTTTTGAGCCCCTTTCTTCTCCCGTCCATATTCTCCAAACTGTTCTGCCTGAGTTAAAATCCATGTTTGATAAGCCAAGTTGCCACTTACATTCTTTTCTGAAATTTCTTATTAAAGTGTAGAAAAGGGCTGATATGTGGCATGATTATGTCCAGTTGTGAGTTTAGTAACCCCAGCGACAGATGTCGATTCCCTTGCACTGAGACATGTTCTGGATGGTACCCACTTCTCATTCCAAAAAATGAAGTCTTCAAGAAAGCTATGGCACCTGGTGAGGGCTACATTTGCTCACAAATTCCAAACCATACAACAATAGACCTGATTGTTCTACAATACAAAGTAATATTCTAGACTCTATGGATAATCCTTTCAGTAGGCATGTGTGTTGCATAAAGAATGATTCAGGCTGGGCGAATTCATGGATTGATGACGTCAATCTAGGCAACCAGTCAAAGGAAGATATGAGCTAGAGGGCTAAACTTGATAACCCCAACAATGATGAAGGCAAGTGAAAGTGAAAATCTTTATTCTCAGGGGGGCATAACAATACACTGCACCCATTATAACACTACACAACACCCACTATAACAATACACAACACCCACTATAACAATACACAATACCCGCTATAACAATACACAATACCCGCTATAACACTACACAACACTCACTGTAACAATACCCACTATAACAATACACAACACCCGCTATAACAATACACAGCAACCATTATAACAATACACAGAACCCATTATAACAATACACAGAACCCATTTCCATTTCTACTTTGGCAAGAGGACAAAAGAAATTAGGTAAATACCTCTGCCACTTTTTGTTATGAATTCTTCCCAAATTTTATTCATGAGCACTAAAGAACGAGGAATTCAAATAAGAAAATTTAAAACCTCTACCAATCATCACAACTGAGGATAGTGACAAGTCTGGTTAATCAAAGTCTTGACTTTTATACAATAATGTACAAGCATCAATGTATACTTAGCTTTAAAAAGAAAAGAAAAAATTTCAGTCACCACTACGTAGATCTGTTTTTCTGTTACTGATATACTTAGCTGCCATTGCTCTCGAACTAAAGCTACCAAGATTGTGCTCTGCACAGCCTTTTATCTCAAGCTGGATTTGATAAGTGAGAAGTGTGATTTTTTTTTACTAAATTGATCCCAGAACTGCAGAGATTAAATTACTGTTTGATTCAGAAAGTATTTTCCAAATGAAAAGCAGGGAAGCTTAACACATGTAGGAGACAGAATACAGACATGGCCGGTAGTCTAGAAAGTGTCTGCCTTACTCTCTGACTGTTTTCAAACTGTATTCTCACGATACATCCACAGAGCAAAAGGAACTACATGAATACAGTAGACTGCCATTTTCTATGTAGTGCAAGAGGAGCCAAAGGCTGTGGATTGATTTTTACTTTCAGGAAGTTAAACTGTCTCTAAAAGTGTAATCAGTGCCCAGGACCATTGCTTATGATGTTTTACTATTTTGATGATGTATCATCTTTTCAGTTGCTGGCTCTCTGAAGCCAAGCTGGTGAGCTCAGTGTGCACTTATGGTGAGAATTTTAAGAGAGATAACCAAGCAAGACTAGCAAACTGTCCTTGACCATCCTTAACTAAATTATACTGAAGACAAAGTTGTCTGTTTAGTACAACATCTTAAGCAGAGAGAGACATTAGGAGAGAAACTATTGAGTAGTATTCAGCATCTGTGGAAGAACAGAATTTGGGAGAAATTCTTAAAGGTTAAGAATATGACTGATTTAATTCGATTAGTCAACTGAGACTCCCTTAAAATAGAATCATAGAAAGGATAACATACTACAAAGTGAAGAGACAAAATGAGGGTGCCATTTGTCTAATTTAATTCTAATTAATAAGATGCTTCTGTGGACATCAAGAAAATACGTCTTACAGGGAGGAAAAAAAAAAAAAAACCTAAACAGCATGTAACTAATTGGCGTTGTTTCTTTCAGCTGATTATCATTTCCTTAAATAGGAAGCTTTGTTTTTAAGTGAATATTAGTCATAACATTGTACTCAAATCTTGAAAGGGGAAGGTTAATAATGCTATTAAATGATACTAAAAGAGATGGAGAATGTTCAATAGGAAGATGCAGGCAGCCTGTGTTTAGTAGCCTGCTTCTTTTTTAAGTGGTACCTAGAGAGTCTGTGAGACTTCAAGCTGAGGCATCTCTTATCTTTCTCTGCAACTGCCAGGACAAGGACTCTGAAGGACAGTTCATGAGCTGGATATCCATAAAAACTACCTGAGCACATGATGAAATACTAAGATCCCCAAGGAGATGTATATCTGATGATGGCTTAGTGCATGGCACAGACATGATCTGACAATTTTCACTGTACCTGTTTGTAAACCATTGATTGTATAGAGCACCTAGCCTATCACATGGCCACATTATACATGATCAATGTCTCCCTATGGAATCTATGGCAAACATAGATCTTCAAAGTCAATTATTTTGAATGATTTATCATAATTCCTTTTTAATACAACTTTCCAAAGAACATCTTAGATTTAACATTTATTTAAGGGACAACATATTTCTGAATGAATTAAAGAAATAACCCCTTTTTAGCAGATTTTATGCACTAGACAAAATGTTTTAGGATCTTATACTCCAGGTTTTCCAACAGCCCTGAAAATGCAATACTTATACATATCTTTTAAACTGATAGAAAGCTTTAGAGTAATATCTGGACCAAGAGAGGAAGAGAAGGAGGAAGGATGGGGCAAAAAACAAAGAGGACCCACTACCTTGATGAGCAACTCAGAGACTTTGCTCTAATTGTGAGGCTCTGATATTTTCATTGTGACAAACTCAAAGCTGGAAAGTTAAGAAGACACTGTACATGATAATATCTCTCAATATACTGTAAAATCTGAAATTTAGTTAACTGTAAAACTCATAGTGAAAGTTTTCTACAGGATTTAAATACTCAGTGCTACATTGGAGTAGTTATGCTTCACTGGTGAGAAAATTCACAAGGAAGATACTGCCTGTGGACAATCTTTGTGAATGTCTAGCAGAGTTTGCTGGCATTTTATAGACTGAAGCCTCTGTACAGATACCTCTATTTAAGTTGGCAAAGGGTTGATATGTACATTGACGAAGAGGAAAGGCAAAAAAAAAGGAAGGAGAAAGGGAAGGAGGAACAGAAGGTAGGATAACAGTTTGTACCTAATGAAACAAATGCTCCACTTGAATTTTTTCTCAATGCCTGATCTTCATGTCTAATACTTGAAAGATCTATTCTATCATTGCAAAACTGGTGTGTGGAAGTACACCAGGTCATGGACCTCCGTAAGACTACTCTCACCACAGAGCCACTTCTGTCGTGTCCCTCTCATCCTCCCACATACCCAACATTTCAGACTCTGCGTCATCCTCTGATGTATTTGTTCTGTGATCAATTATTCAGGCCTGGTAATAATGCACCTCCTACTGTCCCTAGAGCTCAGTTTTCATTCTCAAGAAGATGGATAGTCATTCTAATATGGACATTAAAACTGCCTGGCAGTCAGAAAGGAAACAACTATGTGTGTGATGCTCACTCCAAGTTTATAAAACAAAATCAATTTAGGGGAAGGACTAGGTAAAAATACTTCTGAATAACTGCAATGTCTGATTGGCCTGAGCTTTGCTGATGGACATCACAGAGTCAGTTTTCCTATGTGGCCTGTTCAAGTTTCTGAACCTTCAATCATCATTACATGCTACTATAGATATTTCTTTTCTTTCCTATTCCTTTTCTTGGGGGGGGTGTTATTCTTGTGCTTCTATTAATATGTCTTTCTTCATTCATACAATAAACAAAGAGCTTATTGTTGCAAAATATACCCAGAACCCTTGTTTGGCTTTCAGATATTTCTGATTTTTCCAAATGTTTCCTACTGTTCATCAAGGACCTAAATTCCACAGATCCATGCAATGGTATACAATCTCCTCTTGAACATTAGAGATCTTTCCCAGTTCTTGAATTTACACATTTTACACATTGTTCAATCAGAAACTGAATCATTGGAATCCCTCTTTAAACCCTCATTTGAATGAAACTCACTAGCCTTTAACTCCTTTAGCACTTTCTGTATCATAGAGTCACACTATTCTGTATTTCACTAAAACCTTTTTAAGACCATGTGAATTTCCCTGCACCACATGAACAGTTCCAGTATGTGGAATGTGTGTCCCAGTCTCCCTGGAAGTCTCACCCAGCACAGAAGTGCTTGTGCATAGCGTACTTACACCTGATGAGGTACATTCCCTAATCTTCACCCATCAACTCACAGCTTCTAGGAAGGGCAACAATACTGTAAACAAGGCATCATGCCTGCACTTGAGCTAAGCTTGCTTATCTTGATAAATTAGTTTTGTAAAACAGTGACTATAATACGCTGACATTGCAAAACATTAGTGTGAAAAACGTAGGGTTAATGAATCCATATCTGGCCCTTAACTGGGAAAATAGTGAGAAATCCAATCACAGCCATGGCAGTACCTGGAAGCAGACAAGGTCACATACAACGCAATGACCTCATTTTCACACTAGCTCATTTTTGTTTTGACACTACTTCTTAATATTTTAAATGAACTGACTCTGCTCTCACTGGACATAGTGCTTTAAGTTACATATTACAGATGAAACTAATCAGGATACTTAAGCTTTAAAATACATTTTTAAAATATTTTATCTATTATTTTTAGCTTATGTGTATGGTATATTGCTTGCACATATGTAAATGCACCTATGTCATGCAATGACCACAGAAGTCGGAGGAAAGCATCGTGTTCCCTTGGAACTAGATTAAGGAAGGTTGTTAGCCATTATGTGGGTGCTAAGAATCAAACCCAGGTCTTCTTCTGAGCCATCTCTCTAGATCCATGTAATATTTATTTCAATGAATATATTTTAAGCATTTCAACTAACTAAATAAGTTATAACATATTATCACTTCAAAATTGGCATTTAAAAATTATATCTAGGTCAATTTATATTTAAAACCAACAATTTTATATCATAAAAGAGTATAACTATAGTTTAACTTAAGGATTTCAGCTGTTTCTGTTTAAGTATCTTCAAAAGGATTCAATGATCATTCTTACAGTTATATCCTCACATATGTGCATAATTGCTATTATTTATCCTCTCTGTTTTAGAAACATCTCACTGTAGACCCATCTACCCTGATCTTACCACACAGACCATTCAAACGGGGCCTCACTCTCATTCAGATCAGCGCGCCTCTGTCTCCTGAGTGCTGGAATTAAAGGAGTCAGTCACTATACCCAGCTTGTTATTTATTCTAATTGCAAAATGTCAATAGGTATATTGAATTATTACACATAAAAATCACTGAATAAAAATGACTATTTTAAGGCTTGTCAGATAGTTTAATAAATTATTCTATAAAAATAATGTAAGCATTTACAGCAACATTATATCAGTGATCTAACTATCTGAGCCACTATTAACACTAACAATCATTACTTTATCCCTTAAAGTTTCATCTGTTTTAAAAAAGGAGATTTGGAAACTGGAGATCAGAAAATAATCCATTCTGATGATGTCACTGGAGGATCCAACACTCTATAAAAGAAACTTATTCATCCTGCTTTTAATATTTCCCCTTGAGACACTGAGAGCCATACCCAGTGATGAATTCACAAACACCAGAGGGAGCAGGATGGAGAAAGGACTTCTTTAGGCAAGCTACTGAAAAATACTACTGTACACAATAAAAACAATTTTCATTTAAAAGGTATTAAGTATTCAAGTACATTTCAGTCTATCAGATGAGTTTTCAAAAGTATCATCCAGGCACCTTTACGTAGAAATTAGATTATGGTATTTAAATTTACTTCTAGTTTTATTATCAGGGATTTTCTCCATCTCTATGGCTTCCTCAGTCCATGTTTTATTTCATTCCACCAACAAATTATTCAATCATATATGTGCAAAAAATTCTTAGATTTTCACTAATGTAGATAGTGATAAATTATAGAAAATTTAAATGGTCCAAATAGACCTTAACACAGACGAAAGAATGTATGGATTCCAGTTGGGAGATATATAGGGGCTGCCAGTGAGGAAGGGGGCATAAGGATGATTAAGATTGATTGAGGTGTTTCATATGAAATACACAATGATTCAATAAACATATTTTTAAATTAATTTTAACAATTTGTAGGTTTAATCCTATTTTTACTAGTATCTGGGATCCTCTGTGCTTAATTGAACAGCACTGATGGAATACTCTGCAGAAATTTCATTAAGTTCAGCTAACATTTCCTGAGAAGCTGATAGGTCTGAGAAATCAGTGGACAGAGTTTCCTTTAACAAAACTTCTAAGAATTAAGATATTTCTCTCACATCATTGAAAATAAGAATAGTTTGGAATAATCATTTAACATACACAAATTTTACAAAAAGACAATATATAATGCTCATCTAGACTTAGTTTGGAATCTAGATTCCGTTTCTGCTGTTTACAGGCGTAACAGCGCAAGAAATATGTATTTTATCTAACCATTAATTTCTCTATGTGCAGAATTCAAGCAAAGCACAGTACCTGGCTTAGAGGTTTGCTGTAGGAGTCAAAGGGGATAAATAATGGATATCAAACATGTACCACAGTGTCTGGCATATACTCAGTAACCAACAGACACTAGTGAACCTCTCATCTCCAACTCCCATATCAACCACAACCTTCAAACACCTGAACCTCTACTGGTTCAGGTTCCTCTCAACACCTTGGATATCATCTGCAATCACACCAAGAATGAAACAGAATGCTAGTTCTACTACTCACAGCACTTGAGCACAGTATAATAGGACTGTTCATGGGCCTGGATTCAATAGCATTGGCCCATGGGTCAGAGCAATACAGTATCAATGGTATGTTCCAATATATTGCAGCCATTTATCGTACTTCAAGATATATTAATACCTAGGTCATAAACACCTTACAGCTGTGAAAGGCGTACAGTCTCAACACTATAACTTTTCATTTAACATAGAACCATAAGATATTATGACCAAAATAAACAATACTCTTCTTTTGTTGTGTCTGGGCAATAAAATTTCTCTGAACTATTGACATGCTTACTAAGACTGGCCATCTGTTTTGGTGTAAGAACCTCGGAGTACCCACTAGTTTAAGGATATAAATTTTGTGAAGGCATGCAAGTGGTCTTGAATCACAGACAGATGCTGTGCAGACATTTTTACCATTCTTTACCAGAGTCATACATCCTAAAGGCAAACCTGCCAACAGCAGCACTATCCAGATATTTATTTACAGTTCTCATCTTAGGGTTCCAGGTTTGCTTCTTACCTACATATATATTAAAATACACATACTCTGGATCCTTCTTCATTCAGGAGCAACATCTAAAAAACCATGCATAATACAGTCTCCTGGACTCATTCAGAAGAGGTGTAGGCAGGGACACATTATTTACTACCTTTGGACAATTTCCTATAAATAATATTTTCCCAAGACTATTTAACACAGACACTGTGACAAAAAGAAGCTCCAGCGACCTTTTAGCATCTTTTGTATAGAACTGGTTTTCAAAGCAGATTCATTTACATCACTCACTGTTAATTTACTCATTAATCATAATTTATCACATCAGATGTGCTGATCATCATTAAACAGAATCATTTATTCTTCATTCCTACCTGCTGCTTATCATGTACCTGCAAATTGGATCACGCAGGAAAGGTAATTGGCTTATTTGAAAAGAACATGATAGCAGATACAAATGGAGAAGCAAAGCCAGAAAATAAGGAGAAGCCACGCCACCAGGCTTCGTCCAGATCCCATACTTTCAGGGTTGCTACTTTTCCAGTGAGGATCTTCTAACATGATTTCTTGTATTATTCTTCGTTTTTAAGAAGAGCACCCTGAGCAATGCACAGTTCTGGTTTCACTCTGGACATGGCTAGCAGATGAACTGTGTACAGGGAGAAGAGCCACAGCGTGGCTACACCCGAAAGGCTCTGAGCCAGTCTGAACTGTTGTTGTCTTTCCTCCTTCCAAACAAAACGAGGTTAGCACCAGTGGCTCTGGATCCCCTTTTCGAGGATAGGTCCACTTCCAGGAATGAATCAACCGCATTTTTCAGCGACATCAATTTTACACTGTTTAAGTTGGCAAGGTAGTGTGGGAAATGAAAGTAGCTAAAAAATATTTCCCGAAAGCTGTAACATAAAAGAATGTACATGTGTATACTCTCCGTGGTTCATGAAACAGATTAGAAATGACATTCAAATGTACTTGCTGCAGAAACATAAAGGTGATATAAGAAACCTTTTGTTGTTGTTGCTGTTGTTGAAAAATAAAGCATTTTTCCCTCATGCTCTGCTTTGGTATGTTACAGAAACATTTTGTGGGGAACAAAATAGCATGTAAAATTGGCTTCCTTGGTCTGTTTGTTTGACTTCTTGGTCTGTTTGTTTGACTTCTTTTGATTTTTACAGACAGGGTCTCATAACGTTGCCCTGGCTGGTCTTGGAACTTGTAATATAGACCAGGCTGGACTTGAACCCACAGAGATTTTCCTGCCTCTACCTCCTGAGTCATAAGATTAAAGGTATACACCACCATTCTACAAAATCTAGATTTATAATGAAATATAGCTTGTAAATGAATACCAAATTCCTTAATAAAATATGTTATTTTCTACATAATTACTATTACATTTGAATATTTCCAATGATTAGGCACTTAAAATCTGATTCATTTTTATTTTACTTATTATTTTTATTTCATGTGTATGAGAATTTTGCCTGCATGTATGTAAGTGCACCTGTATCATGTAATGCCCATGGAGATCAGAAGAGATGTCGGATCCCCTGGAACTGGAGTTACAAACAGTTGTTAGCTGCTATGTGGGTGCTAGGACTTGAACCCGGGTCCTCTGCAAGAGCAGCCAGTGTTCTTAACCACTGAGTTATCTTTATAGCTCCAAATCTGATTCTTTTAAAAACACTTCCATAGTACTCAATGATTTGTTTTAGAAGATATTTTTACTTGGATAATAATAGATAATGGGAAAAATTAAAAACAAACTGGATAAAATAAAACAAAACAAACAAACAAAAAAACCACTTGCCACTCAGCCAGTTTAGTTTTAGAAAGAAATGGTGATTTGAAAGCTACGTTTAAACTGCCCAGCATTATTCACACATGAGTACTCTGGTAGGAAGCATTATTATTCTGTTTGTAAGATTTATATCAAGGCTTGATTTTGTGTAATACCTGGCATATTATAAGCATTCAAAACTTTTAAAGCAAGTACAATTCTTTTTTGGCTCAAAGAAATTTTAAGTATGCCTTTATGTCCCATCTAGTTGTTTTCACTAAATTTAGAGCTTCTTTTTTACCTTTCTAAATTCATTTCTCCATGACGTGAAATTCTAAGCCAGACAGTATCTAATGTTTTACAGAATATTAAAAATTCAAACTGAACACATTTATAAACAATCAAGTGGGATTTATTTTAGATATTTTATCTTTTCTAAAATAAAATCTAGATAATTCTTAAAGTTGAAGAAAGAATCCACATTTATGCCTACAACCTGGACATAAAGGACATGAAAGACAAGTCTACCTTGACCACAACTGATTAGATTTTCAGGCAGTGGACCACCAGAAAACACTCCTGGGTCAGCTATTTGAAAGTACAAAATATGGAAAGCTTGACAACTGGTGCTATGCTAGGGCTGTGAAGTCATGTCCAAGCAAGCAATGATAATAATAGATGTCCACCCAGCCGTGGCCCAGCCCTGTCCACACAGCAAATGCGAGCTGACAGTAATTGGACCCTGGCATCGAAACAGGCAGTATACAACTCCTTGGCTTGTAGATTAAAATAAACCTTTAAAGAACTTTAATAAAATGAGCTCTAGATGGAACCACAGACAACATAACTATTACGTGTTTAAAACTACACGTGAGTAAAATCACCCCATCATCGTTTCAAGACAAGCATTGTTCAGGGAGGGAAGCAAATACTGTGCTTTTGCCTTCTGTGACCCGCAGCCCAGCCAAAACAGACATGAAGGAAACTGGCAAACAACAAGCCACCCCTCTGTTTGCTTCTCTAGCTAGGAGCATCGTATTTATGTATTTAAACGTATCTCACTTCTCATGGAGAGAGAGTTGGGTACCACCTGGACCTACAGAAACAGAGTAACTGCTCAGATGTTTTGGAAACTCTTTTCAGTTGGATTAATTTTCAAATATTCAGTCCCTAATTTGTATCCCGGGGCAGTGTGGCCCTGGTACTATCTCATTTCAATGCAGATTATGCATGCTTTTCTAGAGAACACATTATCTAAGCCCCAGGAACATGGGAGACGGTCCAAAGAGGCAGAGACAGTGAGGACCTTATTTACAAACGAACTCCCCCACCCCCCATTCTCTAATTTACAGCCCAACGTATTAAGTAAGAAAATAAAGGGTTTTCCCACACAGAAATAACCTTTTTGAAAAACCTGCAAACGAGATTTTAATTACACTATTTACCAATAGAGAATGCACTCTGAAATAAACTGAAACATTTCTTGCTGTGCTTTTCTTCCTTTCCCCCCCAATTTACTGCTGCAGGCAACATCATGGCAATTTAAGTTGGTTTTGTGACAAATTATTAAGACACTTATTTTAGAAGGAAAATCAACCAATAATTACTGGCCTAGCACAGGGCTATTGTTCTCAGCACAAACAGAAGCTGGGGCTGACAGCTGATGGCTAGCCCCCTGCTATCCTCACAGCACATTTGCAGAGCCCCCAGGCCTCTTGCCAGACTCAGCCATGCTGCAGCCTCCGCAATCGGGCTGCACTGACCATGTTTAGGAACTCCTGCGGGGTTGGCCCTACTTTCCAATGCTAAAAATACTGCTTTAATTATAAAGGGCTCTACTTGTACAATAATACTGGCCTTTGAACATCACCCTAAAACATCAACGTGGACCCTTAAGAACTTTGAGTTTTAGACAAAGTCTCAAGAAGTTTTGTTAGTGTCCAGATTATAATGAAAGGAAGAGAAATTTTTCTTATACTTGGTAAACCGAAGCATCTGTGAATCTCTGCCACACTGCATGTGTCATACCCTGGATAAACTTAATGAGAATTAGCAAAGGAGCCTGAGGGTTGCCTTTGGGATAAGATTGTATCGTGGGGCTGAGAGATGGATCAGAGTTAGAGCACTGGACACTCTTGCCAAGGACCCAAGCTCAATTCCCAACACCCATATTGTGGCCCACAACCACCCATTACTCCAGTTCCAGGGGGATACAGTGCCCTGCTCTTACTTCTGTGGGCACTGCACAGCATGGGTGCACTTACATACACACAGGCAATATATCACACACATAAAATAAAAATAAAACATAAAATATTTATTAAAAGATTTTATTCTGTGCCAAAAAGAGGTGAATCACCTGGGTCCCCAAAAAGCAGGAGATGGATGAAGCTTGGCTCTCTGAATCCTTATGTAACCACATCATAGTCACTAATTTCATGAAAGGAAATGTGCTTTAAACCCTGCTGCAGAACCTTTGTCAAATTTTACTCTCAGAAGTTTAGGAAGCTTAGAGAGTAAAGGCTGCTTTTTGAGGTAGATCTAAAAATGCTATAAAAGATCCCTTTTCAGAGGCTCTGCTTCCAAGACAAAAAGGCAGAATCTGAAGAGAATCTAAAGGGATGAGCTGTCAATAATACTTAAAGATTTACCTATTACTCCAGTTCACCAAATAAGTGGTCTCTAGGATTATCAGACTATCTAAGTCAAAATAAACTGTGAATGAAGATAAAGCCAGAGTTCAGAATAGGAACAGCAAGGCCCTTGTAACACAATCTTCCGCTGCTAGACGGAAGGGCATGTGAGAATGTAGACATTTTCACAGGCCCTGCTATCTCACTGTATGGTCCAAAGTCCAAGTAGTGAAACTACTGCCACCAGTGACCTGAATTCTGCTACAGAGTCCTAGAATTTCATCTGCCTGAAGGATTCCCCAGTCTCATCTGGAATATACTTTTCTCCCTTCCTGGGTTGAAGGGCTGTCTCTACCTGAGAAAATTACAGCTCTGAACTTCAAATTCATCACCTATCATCTCAAATAGACCTCTGTGTCACCTTTCAGTCAACCTCCTAACCTGTAACCATCTCTAGTAACATGCCCTGCCCTAACCTCTCTCCTCAAAGAGATCAATGCTCAGGCCTCTTGCTTCACAGATAAAATTTTATTCACTATGAGCTCAGTGGGAGTCACATACTATTCACTGTGGAGGAATTTCTAACCCAGAAATGATTCTTTTTTTATAGTTTACCCTGTGAAAGACCAAGTGCCACACTTATTTGTTTCATCTGCCCCTCCCAGAGGATATCACTGCACCATCTGTCCATCCATGCATACATCAGCATCTCTGCAGTCTCCTTCACTAATAGCCACTTCCCCTTAGGGCACAGTTATTCAGTACTCACATTTGGGGTTGTAGGAGTCTATGTGTGGCACAGGCCCAGGCCTATGTGTGGCAGAAGGTTTACAGGACTCCTGGCCTCTCCCCAACATTACAGCAATAGCCAATAACACCCGCCCTATGTGCTGCGACAGCTAAGCATTATGAATACGCCCTGGAGAACATTCTAAGTTGTCACATCAAAAGCAAAGACTGTATCTTGGGAAATTCCAGATTGGACGGCCGGACTGGCTCAGATGCCCACAAATAAACCAATTGTTCCTCTTATACCACTCGCTTCCTTTCAAATCCTCCCATTTCTTCTCCATGTTTCACCATGCTGATAGCTGCTGTGCTCGTTGTTTTTGTCTTGCTACATGGAGACAACAAAACACAGTGATATCTAGGACACACTCTTCCAATATGATAAACCCTGGAAGGATTCAGGCTTAGCAAGAGTTCACCAAGATACTTGTGGTTTCACAGTGCTCAAGGAAATAACTTGCAAAAATAAACCAATTTTGGTTGAAACAAAAATACAGAAAGAAGAAAGAGTTATGATTGAGAGACATGTTTTTATTGAAAATTATTTACATTCTACACTATGATTAAAAGCTAATGCCATAAAATATAACATATTTTATTTGTAAACGTATAAAGATTACATTTCTAGCAAACTGAGGTACTAAAAGAAATTTAAGCATATTTTTGATTCTTTGTAACTTAACAAAAAGGGATAGGATGATAAAAACGCCAGTCGAGACGGGTCTACTGTCACATGTCACACCTTATCATTAGGAAGGGGATATTATTCAAGTTCACCAATCTGCCAGGACTCTGCTATTTTCTCAAGACGGTACTTTTAGTTCCTTCTGTCTTTCAGTTGTTTTTTTTTCTCCCATAGTATTTTAATTAGGCTTTCTTAGTAAAAGTTTCACTTGTTAAAACAAGATAGTATGAATTTATAGAAATGCCTAAGCATGACCTGAAAATGTAGTTGGCATGACAGTAAGCTGGAGCAGAGAAAACACAGGTAAGACAGGAAGTCAGTCCTCACCAAGGGGCAGCCAACCAAGCTGGCAGCATAGCACTCTGTCATGTAGAGCTTTAGGAAGGTTTCACATAGAAGGTTTCACCCGAGGGAAGTTTGATGGCAGTCCAGACTCCAGATACATGCTTTCCTCTTCATAGAAATTTATTTCACAGGTAGGACTAAAATATGTACTTCCACAGCACAAAGAATGATATTCTCGGTTAGGGCCAGAATTTATCAAATTTCAGGGGTTAAAATAGCAAAGTTTCAACACCATGATTTGAGGGATGTGAGAGAATGACACTCTGAACTTAAGCTTTAAAGGACCACCATAAATATAAATGTGTGTGTCTAAAACCAGAGGGACTGTAGGTCCCTCAGCACATAAAAATGCATTCTGCGGTTACAGACAGCCCAAGTTCACTTCCCAGCGCCCACGTGGGAGGCTCGCAAGTGCCAGTAACTTCAGCTCCAGGAGACCCCTGACCTCTGCTGCACTGGCGTGTACACACTCCCATGTGGGCACACACACAGACACATATTAAAAAGGGAAATCACAAAAATTAAAAAAAGAGGAAACTTTAAAACTTTGAACATGAAGAACAGAAACTGTGCTTCAGTCAAGTCCGCCGTCCCTGGAAACGGTAGACAGGTGCTTCCTGCACCCGTGTGTGCATGACACTCTTGACCACTGTCACATCCTCTCCTTTAACAGCTCCTTCACGTGTTTATTTTGATCACTGTGTGTTTGGCAAGTCTTGGTTGACTATGTCTTGATTTTAGATTCCTTACTCATAGTTTTCCCCAAATCATACAATCCTTTCTCCAGACAGCACTGTCCAATGAAAATCTAGTAGCAATCAGGCCATGACTCTATTCAAGAATATTCAATGGCTCCCTATAACCATCTACTTAGTATAGGACAGGAAGCACCTTTGAAAAATTCATTCCGTCTCACAAATAGCTGTGCACATTTATCTGGCATGAGCTCAACACTCAGCATGCACAAACACTGTAGACTCACAACCGTTTGCGAAATCCTAGAGTCACCTAACACTAAACACTCTGCATATACATCCACAAGAGAATCACCTCTATAACCTATTAAAGATGGCGATTCTCTTTGCCAAGCAGGTCCTAAATCAGAAATTCACATGTCTTCCACCTTTTGGAATGCTACAGTTTGACAGATTTTTCATGCATCTGTTCAGGCTATTTGCTTTAAGAAACAGTTTCATTGAGTAGCTTGTTTGCTGAGTCCAGTTCTTCTTCAACCCATCTCAAACATTTTCTCCTGGTAGTCTATTATGATTCCCTATACTGTCTGATTTCTATGTGTTCTGAACGCATGTGCTACTATCTCCCTTTCCTGGGGGCAGAGTGGATTAACTGACCTTGAAGGACTGGCCTCGGGGTCTCTCAGATTACACTGGCCTGGTTCTGTCAAAGTTGCAGTAGTGAGATATTTTCTTCCCAACTGATTGTGTGCTATGTACGTCCCTTCACACATGCTGTTAGTGGGATAAAAGGCCATGGTGAAGGTTTTTGGGATGCAGCAGTTGAACTGAAACTGACTTCCTTCAGACTTAGAGGACTCTATACTTCACCAATAGCTGGCCATCTGGGAGAGGGAAGGTTCCAGGCCTTTTCCCATCACTCTATCAGTTTTCTATTTCCTTAAGTAAGGATGTGAAAGACAACTGGTGCAACGTGCCCATTATCTGTTTGCAATGCCTGCTACTGCACAAGAGAACTGGGATAGCCTGTCAACACATGGCTATGTATTACAGAAGTCACCACATTACCAACAAAAACTCATGACGTTGACCAGAATTTTATGAACTATCAACTTTCTGAACCATCAACTTAAAATATACAAACATTCATTAATATGTCAGTAGGGAAGACAAACCTATTTTTCTATTCTCCAGATGGAAACTGACATTACTAAATTGCCATGTGAAAAGGAGTTGGAGCATTATAGTTAAAAAAGAATAAAAAGAAAATACTGTTCAAAGTATGTCAAGAAGTTGTTAAAACTCAATCCACATCTTTAAAGCTTTTCATTGCATTTTCCAGCTTTCTAAAACTTCATACCTTCATGATATATTTTCTTTTTTGTTGTGTTTGTTTTTGAGACAGTCTTCCTACAGCTTCAGTTGGCCAGAAATTTGTTATGTAGACCAGGCTAGCTTCCATTTCACATAGACCTGCCTGCTTCTGCCTCCCAAGGGATGGGGTTAGACTATGCCACTGGGCTTTGTTTGATTTATTTCCTTAATGAATGGTTTAAATTTTGTGTTCACAAACCTAACCTCACAGTCTCCAAACTCTGGGAGCACTTTTAACCTTGGTTCATACAATGATCAATGTAACATCAACTCAAAGATTCAATACACCCATTCCTTAGATACTGTTAGAAATGAGCACAAGGGCTGTGTTTCAGGTACACAGTAGCCTGTAATTAAAAACTTATTAAAGGAAACTCACTTATTCCCATGACTGTATCAATTTGCAGAATCCATTTCAAATTACTTGTGTTTAATTCTTCTTTATAATAAATTCTCAGTATTTTTTTTCTGAAAGATTTATTTCTTCTTAGCCAAAAGACTTTGCAGCTGAAATTATTTGACTTTTAAAATATGTGTGCTTTCTTTTATTTCCCCCTTGAATATCTGAATTGAGACTATCATAAAGAAAGGAAGACGCTGAATTAAATTTCCTTCAGCTCATTTTGGAGCCTAGCATGCTGCCTGATTACAATATAAGTGAACACATAAATAATACAGAGGTCATACAGGTTATAGACGTTAAATAAATCTCTAAAAAGATTGGTGCTTTTCTTATGGCTATTATCATAAACAGTTATATGGACATAAGAATCTCTTAATCCTTCCTATTAGTTGAAATAATATCCACTATTTGGTAAATCTATAGGTTCTAAATGGAAACTACTGTGTGTCCTTTCAGGAAAACTCCCATTCAATCTTAAGATTTTCCAGCCTTCCCATTATGACAATTCTTTTTTTAGAAAAGGGACAAGAGCTTCCAGACCAAAGGCGCTGGAGAGATGGTTTATATGCCATTTCACAGCTGCTCTTGTAGAGGATCCGGTTTCAGTTTCCAGCACCCATGTGATCCGTAACTACAGTCATTAATTCCAGTTCTGGGGAATACAATGCCTCTTCTGGGCTGTACAGACAATGTGCACACATAGTGCACTTACATTCGTACAGGCAAAATATTCATACACATAAGGTAAAAATAAGTAAATATTCTTAAAAAGCTAAGTGCCAAAAAGAAAATTATAATTATAACATCAGTAACCAAGATAAGTCTATTTTCAAAATATAACAAAAGCACTTTGTCCAAGTTGACTACACTCTCTCATTGGCTGATCCAGAGTTCTATAAAATGATATGAATTTGGTTTTGTGATTATTTTTAGAATTTTCTTCAGTATTTGGGAAAAGATATATCTGAAGGGTGAAGTGTATCTGGCTGGAACAATTGCCTTAATGACTCTCTGAATGATAAAGTTCTTCCTTGGGGTTCACTTCCTAATTCCAGGATGGCCAGCGGGAATCAATGCTGGAACACGTTTTCAGACAGCTCACGCCAGTGCTCAAAGTCCAGCTTCACTGACAGTTTACATAGTGTCTGTTCTAATTAGTCCTGAACTGACTGTTTCTGCTGGAGGCTTTCTGCCTCCTTCATCCTCAGGAAGCTGTGTACTCTTATTTTGAGCAGTTTTCAAAGAATCAACTAAAAATACAGAAAAGTGACAAAAACTAGGGGAAAAACTTTACCTTTAGTTAGACAACTCATACAAAAGACTACTGGTAAACATACTTCATGTGGCTTTGGGGAACACAGGTATTTATGGCTATGGACCAAGGACAGACCTTAGAGCTATCAGAGACTAACATCTGTTTAGATCATATAGGCTTGGGCACTGGGCTTGTCTCTCATGTAAGTGAGGTACCAGGAACCACATGAATTCTATAAGCTTGTAGCACAATGAACCCCAATGTTAACAAAGTTGCTGGGAATGATCATGGAAGACTAAATCATCGTAAGCTTTCTAACAGTGTCAAGAATCATAAGTCGATTTTAGTTTGCATTTCATTTACAGTTAAGTAAACATATACTGGTTTCTTAAAATATGTTGCAGTAGTTATAATAGCTCATTTTTATTGAAATATTTGTGTCGGGGGGGAGATAAGTGCAGATACTGTCCTATGGAATTCAGATGACAGTAATCGGGAGTTGGTTCTCTCCGTTCTGTTGTGGCAGGCTCTCTCGTTTCTGCTGCTATACCGTGTGCTACAGTACAGCTGGCCCTCAAGCTTCTGGAAGCTTTTCCTGTCTCCCCCTTCCACATCACTGTAGAGGTGCTGAGACTACAGATATACCCCATCACACCCAGCTTTCTATGTGGGTGACCTTTGCTAAGCCATCTCCCCAGCCACTCCCCTCTGTAATGTTTTTACCAATTTTTGTAGCTTACTTTTAAGTCTCTTGATTGGGCTGTTCCTAGACATTCTTAAGTATATTATCTTTCACCAGAGCCACACTTCATATTAAGCACATGTTTCTGTCTACAGATTCTTATAATCTTAAATCCTATCGTTTTTAATGACTGAAAATCATCCAAGAGAGCTTGAATCATTCTTCTAGATTATTTTTATGCTAGTGAATTTTATAGTTTTAATCACAATTAGTTTGGAAGCTGTTTAGAAGATGGTTTTGACACTGTCATAAAAAAGGCCTCCACTTCAGATTCCTCACACTTATTATGTAAATATACATTAACCTTGTAATGAGGTTTCACCAAGAGAGAAAATGGAAACAAAAGATTAGCATTTATTAAATGCAGAACTTCATGAATATTAGCACATCACTGTGCTCCTGGGCATTACGAAGAAGCTAAAAGTACCAACTACAGTACCACTGCTCATCCCCAGCTCTTCATCTGCATCAGCCACAGGTCATCACCGCATTCTGTATCTTCATGCCCAACCTAACAGCTGACAGTTGTACTGCCCAACACACGCAGCCCTGTGTAGAAAGTCAGCCCGATTCTCCCAGTTCTCAGGAAGAAGATCTTGCATGCTAGGACTGCAGTTACTTAATGACAAAGTGACTTTGAAACCTGAAACCTTGCGTGTTTCTAGCAAAGGGCTCCATTTTACACAGGGTTTGCAGGGTTTGCCTGATGGCCTGCGGGGCTCCCTGACGGCACTGCAAAGCTGCACCTTTGGGGCTCACCTGTAACCAACGATGGTAAGATGGTGATGAAAGAAGCAAGGTCCAGGGTCGGAGTCTCTCATTGATCTCCTGAGAAACACATGCATTTTCATAAATATATATTAACTGCATACCTCCTAGTTTGGTGAAGACAGCCATGTGGCACCACGAGAGCCTCCCCCAGAGCAGTCAGTGAGGGATCCATAGTACCTCCACAGATGGGCACTCTGAGAACAGTGAGTTTCTAGACAGTCTGTCCCACTGTAATAACTGTCTGGTCAGGACTAATCAGCTGAACATGCTTGGCGGCACCTACTGTCACATCAATTTACACTGGAGAAATGTTTCCTGGATTGGAATCATCATTGCCCTGCTCTCAGAGCAAAACCTGACAACTTTGTAAGAAGAACTGAACATCAATGAATGGTTAAGGGCTGACTGCAAAGCAGACAAGCCCAGGAGTTTGGTATTCAGCTCACCTGCCCGCCTGTAGGGGTCCAGGTAAGGATCTTTCTGGCAGTTGTGGGAAAGGGCTCCCAGCAGGTCTCCCTCCTTTGTTGCTCTGAGGGTAGGAGCGATGTCACAGATGCCACTCCTACAGCTCATCTTTGCTGAGAACTCATAGGACATTGTTGGCTCTGAATCTCTTAGCAAGTCTCTCCCCAAGGCTACCAGAGGGCTTATCCTGAACGGAAATGACTTAGTCACTCAGTCTCAAATGACCACATCCCAAATCGTACATGTCTACAATTTTACTCCTGTTAAGTGTTGTTGGGGACTAATTACATAGGCACGCAACACAGAGTTTTGGGACGGCAGACGATGTCCCAAAGAGATCTCTGGGTGAGGCACCTTGGGAGTGAGATGGCATTCTCAGTTTTGCACGGAGGCATACACATCTTCATCAAGGAAACAAGGCCAGCGTGCATCTTTTTAGATGCCTGCACTCTCCACAGACCTCAGTTACCTGTGCCATGGGCAGCCACTTGGTGTGGAAGTATGTCTTAGGATGAAGATTAAGCTTTACTTGGTCCTACTGCAGATAGAGCTCTGGAAGTTACAGCTTCCAGGACTTCCCCAAGGCAACACAGGTGGCTGTGATGCCTTCTAGTGCTTCAGTCTGAAGGAAAGCATTGCTCCTGGAACCGAGGGTCTGACTTCCCTGGTGGCTGCCTGAACAGAAGACGTGAAACTTCCACAAATGAAAAAGAATGTCCTGTGAGGTGATTTTTTTTGTTTGTTTGTTTTATCAGTTCAGCTGTGAAAACTTGCAGAGTCCTACAGGGCTTCAAAGACCATTGTGCTTAAATATGTGAAAATTCTATACTAAGTAAGCCAACTGTAAAATGAAAAACAAGCTATATTTCCTGTCTCGACAAGAATACCTTCATAATGACAACAGTGAACAGCATGTATCAAGCTTTGTTACTGATATGAACAAACACTGGTAAAAATATCAGAGATGATCGAATGTATGGAGGATATTCAGGTTAATCTGTGAATGGACTAATTTTGGATTCATACCTTATAGAATTAAAGATATATAACTAATTAAAAAGCATTTTCTTGACTTACAGTACCTATTTAAACTACACATTTATGACTTTTATTATCTACATCTGTAGAACTAATATATCATGGCACACAAGAAAATGAATGAATCTGTTGTAGACATGAATACTGAGGTAACACGAACAGGCAAGCAGGCAAGGTGAGGAGCAGGCTTTCCTTCATCCATCCCTGATGCACAGGTGCTCCTGATCTTACCACCAAGTTACAGCCTCATAAACTCACCATAAACTAAAATAATCCTAAATCAAAAATGCGGTGAATATACGTAATCTGCCAAACATTACGCAGCAGCACAGTCTGCTGCAAGACAGCAGTTGTTTCCATTTATGCTTACCTACTGGACTAAGGAACGAGGCTCACTGTCAGGGCGGGCACCATGACAGGGGAGCATTCTCCATACCGCTAGCCAGGAACATTTGAAATTCAAATAGAGTTTGTTTTTTTCTTTATATTTTTTGAAAATGAGAAAAAGTAATTTTATCCAATATGGTGCAATTAGGAAGAAAGACAGAGAGCTCCAGTGACTCTCAGTCTTTAGGGGTCCTGGTTTGAAGGGGGTGTAAACAGACAGAGATATGCACCATGCACTTTAGCAAGGTGTGGTTCCCTGCCCACCATCCTCTCAGCTCCTAGTCTCTCCTGCAAGGTCAATCTCTCTAGCAAGTTTGCTTGATAAACTGTAAATCTTTCTCCAGGAGACAAGTCCTCCCTGGGATGCCCCCAGGACTTTAGCTGATACTTGCTCTCCCAGGAAAAGATTCCTAGAGAAATCCCAGTTTATTGGGGCCTTTTTTTCAACAGTCTACTAAGTCAGAGGAAAGTTCACAGGTCTCTGTAGAATATCTTCATTCCTGCCAGTCAGGACCTTTCCCACTCTATACCTCAATCTTGAGTAGAAAGATGCCTGTGCCTGAGACAAATATGCACAGACTACAAGTAGGTGCCACATGTAGGACATACTCCGGCAGGGCTAGGTTAACTTGCACAAAAACCATTTCTGCAAAACCTCTTGGCTTTTAGTGACTTTTGGCAGGGCTAGCACAAGCAACATCATCTTGTTGATTTGAGACAGGGTCTTGCCATGAAGTCCAGGCTAACCTCAAACTTAATATCTTCCTGCTTCAGCTTCCCAAATGCTGAGATTACAGACAAGCACAACCACGCTCAGAGTGACTTCACTCCAAATTTTGACGACTTCCCACTTTGTCTCTGAACAATATTCTCCAAAGACATCATGATTAACCATCTGGTAGTTTGTCCTCCATTGTCCCTCTTAGTCAAAGTGTAGTTTTGACTAACGATATCACTTGTGCACCATCATAAGGTCAAAACATGGTTATTGAAGTATCAAATGTCAGGGACCATCTGTATTTACTTATCATCCATCTCTATTTGTTAAAAGCTAAATTTTTGTGTGAGGCACAATTGGTAAGTTTAAGTAAAATGAAATTTAATGAAATGAAGAAGGGACGGTTGGAAAGTATCTTTCAGAGTAATGACAATACAAACAGCACATGATTCCCAGGACTGACTGGTTGGAACATCAGATGGAAACAGGCATAGAAAGAAGAAATAGAAGATAGTTAGGAAGAAAGGGTGAGGGGTCTGTGCTCTCGCTCTCCACCTAACCACAAAGTTTACAAATGACACATCTGGTACTACATGATATGTCACTTTCAACCAATGACTTTTGGTTTAAAACCAGAGAAATCTTATTCAAATAATGAATCTGAAATGACTCTTTTGTGTACTCTAAGTTAACATGAAAGCCAGAACCTGGTCATCCACGTGGATTCAGGGCTTTCAAAACAGAAAACTCTTCAAAGGAGAGACCAATAGAGAGAAGGGGGCAAAAAGGCGGGGATATGGGGCACTTTTTCCTCCTGCACAATCTTTACGAACAGGCAAGCCAGCTCAGCTGTGAATCTCAACACTGGGTTCTTGTTCTTTGACAGCCATGGCCCTTTGTGGGTTCAGAGATTTGAAAATGAATCTCTTTCAGAGGATGTAAGGCATTTGCCTGCAGGAATCACAGGAGATTATGCTGAGCAGATGGCGATTACAATGGCAAAGAAGTGCCAAGATGCTCCAACTTGGATGGGCCTTAGACAGGCGAAGAGTCACATATCTTTTATGAGTGAAAATATTACAGTGTTCCATACGGAGTTCTCTAAATCTCTTCCTTTTGCTATCATCATTCCAGGCAGTATTAAAAATAATTTACACTAAATAAATCTAGCTCAGAAGGATTTTTAAGCCCTTCCAACTACGTAAACACATTCTAAAGTTTCTAACATTCCCCATTTCTTATCTCCAATGTTCTGAAAGAAAATTCCTCAGATTTTAACCATCTGTAGATTGGATCATGGGTTTTTGATCAGGACAAGTACATAAGAGCCATTGGTTGAGTCCAAGGAGCAATGAAAATCATGAAGGCAAACAGAGCTGTGGACTACCATTTCATTTCATTTTAGAATTCATCTGAAAACCAAGAAAATCATCAAAATGGGAACTTTTCTACCTATTACATGTCATTATAATCAATATCAACCCTCATTAGGATTAAGATTAGCATTCAATGTTTGTATTTGAGTTTAGAAAGAATATTCTGATAGAAATATAAAGGAGTATTCAGCAGAGGAGATCAAATACAGAAAGAATTACACAGTAATGCTTCAGCACAGGAAAAGAAGGTTCAAAGGGATCTCTCTGTTGTAGCTGTTCTAGATTCCTCAGGTATGCATGAGTCTGTCATGGCCATTCCCATTTACTAATGGATTCAAGATTAGCTTTTTAGAACTGACTCACAAAATATTCTCTGTTTCCTTAATATTAACAGTATTTGACTGAAATCTTAATAAACTGCAACTTACACATGCTTTTATCTTAGACAAGAATATCAAAATGAACTCAGCAGAATTGAAATTTCAAGGCCATCATTTTGAACTTTCATAGTATAAAGTAAAATATACTTCTAATGTTTAAGTTTCTGGCTCATACTTAATGGCTGCCTTTCCCATGCTTTGGAGTTACCGGAACTTTGGCTGTTCCTTTGCGATCACCACATGATACAGGGAAAATGAGATCCTCTCTTAGAGTTCTTAGTCTCATTATTAAAAGAATTTAAGAATGGATTCAAATGAAAGCTTTAGGAAAATATTACTGAACTTAAAGAAAAATCCTCCAGGGCAGGCAAGCTATAAATCTCAGCAGTTGTCAGGAGGAGAATGGAGGGGACAAGGAGAAAAAATGCCAGACCAGCGGCACACGGTGGGGAGGCGAGGAGAGCCTTAGGGAAAGGCTTAGAATAAAGACAGAAAGAAGAACACTGGGAAGTTATGCTCTTCTCAAGAATTCAAAAAGGCACAGACTGACTGAGCTCCGTGCCTGCTGCTTCCCGATGTGCACCTGCTGTGGGGTCTGGGGATTCCAGGCAAGAAAAGTTCACCATATCATTAATGCATTAGTCATTCCTCCTATCTCCTTAGCATGAGGTAAAAGTGAATCTTCCTCCTTAGGTGTGGTCCTGTGACAAGGCCACTGACCCAGCAAAACTAAAAACTTAGGACTCCACTCAGGTCGTCTCCTGACCAGTTTCCTCTTAAGGGGCTTCTTTTGCCATCACCCAAGCCTGGGATTACAGGCTTATCGATGTGCACCATGACACTGGACTCATTCTTTAACTTTGAGTGGACCTATAAACTCTTTTGTTTCTCAACGTAAAATGAAAAGACATATCCTAATTATTGAAATGAATGCATTTCTAAAATTTCTGTTTTTGAGATCACCTGTTTAAATTTGGGTATAACAGCACATATACTTAAATTTTTATAACTGGCTTACAGGTAACTTGTCTTTATAGAACGTGCATATACATTACATATTAAACACATTTCTTAAAGTCAGTAGAGACACACTGGAAAAGACATGCGTGGTAGGGGAAGGGTTGAATTCTCATACTACACAGCAGAACACTAGACTTCTCAAGAGAATTAACTTTTCATAATGAAAAAAAAAACCTGCAGTGAGGAGAAACGGACTTTTATTAATTAAATTACGTAACAGTAACATTGAGCCTTTGAAATGGCTTGACTCTTCAAGTTCATTCATCTTTTACCCTAACATAAACTTTTTGTTTTTGTTTTTAAACAGAATTCTCTCTGTAGCCCAAGCTGCCCTAGAACTTACTATGGAGAGTAGGCTGGCCTCCATCTCCAGGGATCTGCCTGTTTCTGCCTCCAAAAGGCTGAGATCAAAAGCATGCTCTATTACACCCAGCCTGAAAAAGAGCTCTTAAATTGGCATTTTTGTAGTGAGTGGAATACTTTTCAAATGTAATCAAGTAGTAGAACAAGTGAATATCTTGTTTTTCTTTCCAAAACAAAATTAACCTAAGATTATTGCGTGTGGTTTTGTTATTTGTAAGCTCCAAAAGATAACAAAAGATGCACAGGACAAAATGGCAATGTGAAGAAAATTCAGAATCTGGTGAGAATTTTTTCCACGTTCCCTTTGACAGCAGCCAAGTCCAAACATCCCCTCTTTAGAGCATGATCGCTGCCCCTCCCCCGGGGTCCCCTCTACTTCTCTGGCTTCTGCAATTACTGAAGGTTAAATACTCACTTTTAAAGCCTCAGAGTAAGGAGCCACAAAACAGAGAACATTTGTCTTTCTCGATCCGGGGGCCCTCACTCAGTATATTGTTTTCCAGTGCCATCCATTTATCTGGAAATTTCACTATTTCGTTCTTCTTTCCAGCTGGAGTGGAGAACGCCATTGTATAAATGAACCACATATTCATTTTTTGTTCATCAGTTGAAGGACACTTAGCTTCTTTCTATTACTTATCTGCTGTAAAAGGAGCAGTAAAGAACACGGCTGAGAAGCACCTGTAGTATGATGTCCAGTTCTTTGGGTTATGGCAAGCAGCGGTATGGCTTTGTCATGTGACAGATCTATTTACAGTTTTCTGAAATGTCTCCGCACTGATTTCCACAGAGGCTGCATCAATGTGTAATCCCCTCGGCAGTGAATGAGGGTTCCTCATTCCCGCATCCTCTCCAGCATTTGCTGTTCAGTTGTTTGCTTCATCTTAGTCATTCTGACTGAAGTGAAACGGAATCCTTTCTATAATAGTTTAGCTTGCTTGCATTTACCTAATTACTATGCATGCTGAACACTTTAAACACATATTTTAGTCATTTTTTGTTTCTTCTTTTCAGAACTCTCTTTTCAGATCCATATTCCATTTTTCAGTTTGGGCCATAAGTATTCTTGACTCTTTAGCCTTGGAGTTCTTTGCATAGTCTGGGTATCATCCTCTATCAGTTTTACAGCTGTCAAATATTCTTTCCCACTTACTGGGCTTCCTCTTCACTCCAATGATGGTTTCCTTTGCTGAACAGAAACCTTTTAATATAAGGAGGGCTCATTTGCCAATTGCTGGTGACAAATATACTAATTCTTCAGTGAATGGAGACTTATTCAAAAAGTCCTTTGTAGGATACTGCCTATGTTTTCTTCTTTTCAGCATTTCATGTCTTTGATCCATCTGGAGTTTATTGCTTTATAAGGCAATGGATTTGGGTCTAATTTCATTCTTCTACATTCAGCTTTTCCAACACTATTTGTTGAAAATGCTGTATTTTCTCTGTTGAGTATTTCTGACATCCTTGTCAACTATCAGAGGGCTCTAATTGCTTGAACTCGTGCTTGGGTCTTTTATTTTGTTCTATTGATCTACATGTCTTTTTTGTGCCATCACCACCATATTGTTGTTATTACTGTAGCTTTGTAATAGAGCTTGAAATCTGGTATGGTAGTCCCTCCAACACAGCTCTTTTAGCTCAGGATTGCCTTGGCATTTCAGGGCTGTTTATGCTTTCAGATGAGTTATAGGATTTTTTTTCTCTATTTCTGTAAAGAATGTCATGGGATTTTTATAGGAATTACCTTGAGTCTCTAAGTTGCTTTTGGTAGAATAATCATTTTCACAACATGAATTCTACAAATCCATGAACATGGAGGAATCCATGGATGGAATC
This sequence comes from Eospalax fontanierii, assembly GCA_035773235.1. Lineage (NCBI taxonomy): Eukaryota > Metazoa > Chordata > Mammalia > Rodentia > Spalacidae > Eospalax > Eospalax fontanierii. The sequence goes on along the minus strand of CM069528.1, from coordinate 21,571,840 downwards.
CATTCTAAATGGACCATTTAGATATTGGTCCATTGCTTTTAGATGTTCTAACTTAACAAAGTACAGATTTATAAAGTATGTCTTCATAATATTCTGAATTTTTCTGTGTCAATTGTAATGTTCATCTTTAATCTGTTAATTTGGGTCTTGTCTTTCACTTGTTTGGTAAAATGGATTAAGGGTTTGTTAATCTTTTCAAAGACTCAAGTTTTAGATTTATTGACTCTTCATTTTGTTTTCTTTCTATTTCATTGATTTCTGCATTGATTTTTATGATTTCTGCCAGTCTACTAGATTTGGGTTTGGTTTGCTCTTGGTTTTATTTATCTATTTATTTTTACTGATGGAGGTGTTATTTTGTTTTGGTGGTCTTTTTGAGACAGGGTGTTTCTGTAGTCTCAACTGGCCTGGCACTCACTATGTAGATCAGACTGGCCTTGTTCTCAAAGAGCTCTGCCTGCCTCTTCCTTTGAAGTACTGGGTCTGAAGGTGTCAGCTACCACACTCACCTTTGTTCTTGGTTTTTTAAATTCATTAAGTCAATAATTTATTCTCTTTCTCATTTTTAGTACAATTTCTTTCTTTTTCAAATTTTATTTATTTAATGAGCATGAGTGCTTTGCCTGCATGTATGTAGTGCATGCAAGTGAGCCACACACATGTAGGGTTCCCTGAGACCAGAAGAGCGCTTTAGATCCCCTAAAACTAAAATTATGACAGTTTTTATCTGCCACATGGGTGCGAGGAACCTAACTCAGATCCTCTGCAAGATCAGCAAGAGCTCTTAACCACTGAGTCATCTCTCCAGCTGCTTGCTCTCTCTCTCTCTAGCTCTCTCTCTCTCTCATTTGATTGTGTTTGTTTGTTTGTTTGTTTGTTCATTTGTTTTTGAGACAGAGTCGCCCTGTAGCCCCAGATGGCCTGGAACTCATTATGTAGAACAGGCTGTCCTCTATCTCAGAGAGATTCTTCTGCCTCTGCCTGACTAGTGCTGAGATTGAAGGTCTTTCTTCCGACTTTTTAAAGTAAGCTTTTAGAGCAATAGAGTCTCCTCAGAATTGCTTCTATCATGTACCAAAGGATTTGTCAAGTTTCTTTCCATTTTCATTTAATTCCTTAATTTTTAAAATATTTATTTAAAATGTTTATATTTATTTAATGTTTCTTTTAAAATTTCTTCTTCGACCCATTCAGTAGCATGCCATTTACTCTCCATGAGTTCCTGTAATTAATAGAGATTAGAGAGTCTTTGGCTCTTGTTTTTAAGCTTTGTTGCATTATAATTAAATAGGACACACAAAGTTATTTCAAATTTTCTGTATTTGTGAGATTTATTTTGTGTTCCAGTAAGTGCTATATTTTAAAGACACTTCCATGGATTTGAGAGAAAGATTTATCAAGTAGACTTTGATATAGAGTCATCCACTGGAACCTGGTAATCTATCAAGAATAGACAGACTTAATAGACCCTTAATAGAGACTGACTTTCCCCTTCTCAGCAGCCAGTGATTTGCAATAATTTATCAGGTAGGGTCAGGGTTTCTTACCCGTTTCCCCATGTCTATGCTAGGATTTTGTCTGTCTTGAGTTTTATTGGTTCTTGTACATGCTTTCACCATTGCTGTGAGTTCATATGTGTAATTTCTCTGCTGACTTAAAAAAATCTAGATGGGCAGGGAAGAAGGAATTCTCAAAAGAGGAAACAGAAACAGCTGAGAAATCCACATGAAAGTGTTTAGCATCTTCAGTCATCATGGAAATGCAAATTAAAAGCACTTCAAAACTTTATCTTCCTCAACTTAGAATGATGGCTAATATCCAAAAAATAAACAAAGACCAATGCTAGCAAGGATGTGTAGAAAGGGGAACTCTCATCCACTGCTGGGGACAGTGCCCGCTGGTGCAACCACTGCAGAAATCAGTGTGGAGAGTCCTCAGAAGCCTAGAAATCAATTTTCCATATGATCCAGCCACGCTATTATTGGACATATACCCCTCAAATTGCATATCTTACTACTGAGATATTTGCTCATCCGTGCCCACTGCTGCTCTTTTCCCAACAACCAAAAAATGGAAGCAACTTAAATGCCCATCAACTAATGAATGGTCAATCAAACTACAGTACATTTACATCATGGAATACTTTTCAGCTTTCAATAAAGCTGAAAGTATGAAATTCATAAGTAAATTGGTGGAACTAAAAACAATTATCCTGAGGTAACTCAGAAAGAAAAACATCACATGCTCTCTCTTATAGCTGGATGCTATCATTGAATTTTTTGCTATACATGTTTCAATTAGACAATCCAGAGAGCTAAGGACATAAATAAACAGCCAACGGGGTGAGAAGTTTCCTAGGAAAGGAGATATAATAAAGAGAGAAAAGAATTAACAGAGTAGGAAGATTTAATTGGTGCGAGGAATGGAAGAGAGAAGAGTATAGGAAAGAGGGTGAACACGGAAGGTCTTCAAGAAAACCATAAGGAAACCTACCCCTTTAAGCTTCTTAAAGTATATATCCCTCAGAACTTGATGGTAAGGCCCTATTGCTGAGGATACACATATATGAACTGTAAAACAAACAAGAGGAATTCAACCCAGTGTGGACATCGATGCTTCATTTCTACTGTCTAGCTTTCATAGTACTGGAAGATTCTATAGAAGCCACCTGAAGAAGAAAATATATCATCAACCGTACCCAGCTGTGAATCCTGAAAGCTACAACACCAGCTGATCTGGCCAAGTATGCCCACAAGTACAATAGCAGCATGAACACTATGGGAGAAACCAACTACTTTCTGGATAGATTTAAGAGTCACTTTATAGGATGGAGCCCTTACCGACAATGAGATCACGCCTGGGAACATGTAGCTAGACAAGTACTAGGCCATAGGGGAAAGATTAATACCATTATTCTACTAAATGGATATAATATTGAACTGGTTTCTAATGACTTTTTGTTATACCCATAGATTAATGCATCTCTCAACTCTAACCAGAGAAGCTTCTTTTATACAGCAGTTGGTGATTAACAGGAAAACCCCAAAAATGGCCAACAGGCAGAGAATAAGGAACTTCAAAGTCGTTATCCCTAAACTGAACACCTATGTCAAACAACTGCTTCCAAAGGCTCAGGGTTCATTGCAGAAGAAGTTGCAGAAAGATTACAAGAGCCAGAGGTTGTGGATTACTACATTGAAACAGCTGTATGCTTTCTATGAAATGAACTGCACAAAAGTTTGTACATATATATTTATTTACGTGTATCATGTCTTCTTGGTTAAGTGTTCCCATCATCTGAATTAAGGGTATTTATTTATCACTTCTGACTAATTTTATTTTGAAGTTTATTTTGTCAGATATCAGTATAGTAATTCCTACCTGTTTCCTGGTCCCAGTTTGTGGGACACTTTTCTCTATCTTTCACTCAAAGTTACAGATAAGATGAGTTTCTTGTAAATAACAAAAAGATAGATTTTGTTTCTTAATCTGTTCAAGCAAGCTCTTTCTTTTTTTATTTCATTCTTTATTTTTTGTTTGTTTTCTAATTTATAATTCATGTGTCAGGAATTTATTTTAGTCTTTCTATGGCTTCTTCAGTGCATCTTCTCTTCATTTCAATGTGTTACTTCCAGGATTCTCTGTAGGACTGGTTGGGTAGACATGAGTTCTTTTAGCTTGTTTACATTATGAAAAGTTTTGTTCCTTTGTCCTTTAGCTATGACAGATAATTTTTCTGGGTAAAATAGGGTGTGTTGGAATCTGTGATCTTTTAGATTTTGAAGTCCATTGCTTCAGGCTCTTCTGGCTTTTAAAGTTTCAGTGAAAGTATTAATTCTGATGTGTTTTATTTATATGTGACTTTAATTTTTTTCTTGCAGCTTTCAATATAGCCTCTTTGTTCTGAATATTTATTCTTTTAAATATAATATGACATAGGAAGCTTCTTTTCTGGTCTTATTTTGTGATCTGTGTGTTTCTTATATTTCATGAGCATATCTTTCCTTAATTTGGGGACATTTTCATCAATGATCCTGTTAAGATGTGGTTTATGGTACTGCTACAAAATTTTTCTGTCTTCCATGCCTGTAATTTGTAGATTTGGTATTGTCATGGTGTCCCAAAGTTTCTGAATACCACTTTCAAGTATTTATTTTCATTTGTCATATTCTTTGTTTTAATGGCCAAATTTCTTTATCTTCAAGTACTGATATTCTTTCTACCTTCTACTTGATTCTTTCTACTGGTATAGCTTTCCCCTTTGATAATTGGTTTATTAAGGGGTTTTTATTCCATCTTTATTTCAGCTTGGGTTTTCTCCAGAATCTTTATCTCTTTACTGAATTCAGTTTTTTTTTCAAATCCTGAATTGTCTTCATCATATAATTCATCCATATATTTGTGTTTTCTTGGACTTCACTGGAGTTTATTCCTATCCACTAATTTCATCAAGGTGTTTGTTTATGTCTTCATTAAACATCTTGAATTATTTGATCATATTTTCAATTGCTCTTTTAAACTCTGTGTGCTGAGGTTCAGCTTGGTAATTCCCACTGTAGAGCAGACTGATAGGAGTAATAAGATTTGGGAAAATATGATCTTGATCTTTCATATTGTTTGTGATTTTTTCAATGTACCTGGGCATGTACCTACTTTTGTTGATTGTGCACTTGCTATGAAATTCTAGCCTGCATTTGTTGATTGAAAATTCAGTTATGTTTCTGCTGTTTTCCAATCTGTTGATTTCAGATCAGCTATGAAGAGTTGGTAGGTCAATCTTTCAGATAGTGTGGAGTTTTTGATTGAAGGGACTAGATGGATTCCAATTCAGTGTCAACAATAAAAGAATGCAAATGTACCTCTAGGCCAGGCTGGCTGTGTCTAGGCTGGAGCACAAACTGCAGATGCCCAGCTAGAGAGGAATGGGTAATGCAGTGCAGGGAGGCAATTTTCTGGGGAACTCACCAGGCAGATCAATGTGTGAGGTGCATGACCCAGGCCAGCCCTAGACGTGGGACACGTTCCTGTCATTATTCCTTACTTTAAAATGACCATGGGTTATATTTCTTCTCATTTTTAGATGCTACATGGGAATCATCTGTTATGAACCTATTACCAATGGAGATCAAATTTCAAGATATTCTTGAACATCTTGGGTAATTTAAGCATTTTTCTGCATAAATATGCATCAATGGTGGTGATCCTTTCATCAATGAAAGTAGATTGGTGTGTTAAGCATTATGGGTGCTTACACCCATACACAAATTGGGCATCAGGTCGGCAAAATGTTCACAAAAACTTGACTAGACTCCCGTGGATGAACTTGTACTGAGAGAAGTCTGGGTAGAATAACTTGACTCAATAGGCCTTAACATTTATTACAAAATGCATGAAATCCAGTAGGGGGCAGTTATGAAGGAATGCAGATGGGGAGGGGGACATAAAGATCATTAAGATGTTTTGTATAAAATGTACAAATTTCAATAAAAATCTATTAAAACATAAAATAAAACAATGGTCAAGGACCTAAACTAAAGCACAAGAAAGCCAACTTCTACATAGTATCTGTCCCTTCAGACAGGTGGGATCAGTTGAAAGCATGAATACAGAAACTGCCCATCTATCTCTGTACTCCTGTTGACTAAGACCACCAGGTCATACAATTAAAGACAGATCCAGTGTCTGCATCATAATATTCTAAAGGTCAGGTTCTCTCTGCCTGAGACCAGACTGTCCTACAGGAAGCTGGAATATACTGTGAAACATCTTCATACAGGCATATTCATACAGAAATCTATTTATAGTTTGCCAGACAATTTTAAATCAAATCTCACGTGTCCCATGGTTATATCACAGAGAGGAACATTTCATCTTATTTTAAGACAGACAGGGAAGGTTAACTGCATAATGTCTAACAGTAGAGAAGCCTTTAATATTTTCTCCAAATATAGACAATTGAATGATTAGGGAGAAATAAAAAAAGTTTCATGTTTTATTTGATCTACCAGGGAATGCACTGTTATTATGCAATATTACAAAAATGAAGAAAAAAATATATGTATATTTTATTATCCTTAAAAACCAATGGTATTTTATTCATTTTGTGCAGAAAATGCCATAATATGGCAGTGCCTGATTCAAGGGAGACTAAACTCTGAGTCTCTGAAACCAAGAGTGAGCCCAATCTGCTCTCATAACAATTACTTTCTGAATTCTCTGAGAACTATTCCTCCAACAAATGGTGTACTCTCTTTACTTATTTAAACAGGATATCCAGCGTGACACAGGAAAGAAAGGAGGGATTTTGTCTTATCAGAGCAGAATTTATCATTTCTTACTCTAACTGACACAGCACACAAAACCACAAACAGATGTTATCAATCTAAGACCAGATGTTGCTTGCATCATGTATCAGTGAATAACTCACTGCTTCTAAAGTTGCTGCTTCCAGCAGCATTTTCACAACACACAAACATTATTCTTGGCCAGGGGCAATGAATGGTCATGGGGGGACAAATGGGGAACACAATTTAAGATTCCACATTTCGTTTAGTTTCTAAAAGTAGGCGGCCAGAGAAGCCCACAGCGCAGTAAGACTGTTTACATTAAGATGATCACAAGTGGAAAGGGAGATTAAGTACATAGTGTTAAAGGGTCTCAAAATATAGGATTAACCTTGCTTACAAGGCCAATTAAGAGTGGTGGCATTCCCAGAAAAGCCATTCCCACAATTTTGCAAAAATTGTCTTATTTGTGGGACTGGAAAGATGGCTCAGCAGTTAAGAGCATGGGCTGCTCTTGCAGATGACCCACCCAGGTTTGATTCCCATTACCCATATGGTGGCTGACAGTTGTCCATAACTCTTGTTTCAAGGGAATTCAATGCCCTCTTTTGACTTCTGTGTGTATTGTATGACATGGGTGTACTTATATACAGGCAGGCAATACACTCATTCACATTTAAAACTAAATAAATAAAATATTTTAAGTGTTTTTCTATGGCATTTAAAACTGGAAATAAGTTTCTTTTATTTACATTCCTTTGAAATGTGTGGCATTTACACTGAAATGCAGCAGCATAGATTCTGAGGTGGGTTTAAGTTGTCCACCCCACAAAATGGTCACATTTCCCTGGTGGGGCATGTGACATCCACATGAAACCACACAAGCTGCAAAATCCAGATCTGCCTTTTCTTGAAATTACTTGAAAAGAAAAGAAAGGGGCAGTCTGACTCTTTTTGCCTGAGCTGATCCTGAGAAGCGCCACCAGGAGGAGGATGGCTTACCTGAACTAGAAAACAGAGCTGAGCTGGTCAGTGGCTTACCTAGTTAAAGACCAGCACAGACATTCCTAGATCCTCGAGCCATCCCATCTGACTAACAGCTGTGCTGCCGCCTCTCCTGAGAGCTGTGCCTGCTTCCTTCTGAATCAGTTCACAGGTTTTTCACATCACCTGTTCCTGTCTTCTTCCTCCCTGATTTTATTTCTATTCACAGAAATGTCTGCCTACATTTCTGTATTACAGTGTCAGTCTCATCGCAGGAGGAAGCAGTTTGAATTTAAACAGTGTTCTTCTTTTAAGACTATAGGATTCAGAGAAACGTTTTCTTATAATAGTGTCACTAATATTCCTTCCACTGCTTATTATGTTTGTGAAAGTTAATTATCTGATAAGATACAGTATGGCTATTACTGTCAGGAAAAAAACATATGGGTATATTTATTAATTCAAAATGTTCCATTAAATTAAACTGTTTTAATTGAGGAACCAAACAATTATTTCTCCCTAATTATTACTGTACAATCATCTAGGCATCTTATTACTTCTTTTCTTTTCTGAATGAATTCCACTTTAGATTTAAAATTAATGATATTTTTGCTTTTTATTCTCATAAAGTGTGCTATTTTGCCCAAAATTTTATACTGAAGGCCTCAACTGAAAATCCACTGTCCATACTAAATGGTTTTGTGTATGTGTGTGTTTTGTTTTTGCTTTTGCTTTTCTGTAGAAGAGTGTCAGCATTTCAACAAATCATTAAAATTACCAGAAAAAAACCCCTAAAATGCCAACATGGATTGTGACTCCCTGAAATATTTCAAGTGCTAAATCAATGCTCAATACTGAATTGTGCTGGATAATGTTAGTGTCAACTTGACACACCTGGGTTGGAAAATAGCCTTCACTGACACTGGTCTGGCCCCTGACCATATCTGTGGGCTATTTTTGTGATGAGTGATGTGGGAGAGCCCAGCCCACTGTGAGTGGTGCCTCCCCTAGGGGGTTGTTCTGTATTGTATAAGAAAGCAGGCTGGGCATGGGGTCAGGAAAGCAAGCCAGTAAGCAGCACTTTTCCCTGGCTTGTGCTTCAGCTCCTGCCTCCAGGTTCCTGCCCTGAGTTCCTCCCTTGGGCTCCCTTAGTGATGAGCTGTGTGACCTAGGAGATGTAAGTCAAATAAACTCTTTACCCTTAAAGTTAGTGTTGGCCAGAGTGTTATGTCACAACAATTGAAGGCAAGCTAGAACAAAGATGAAATTAAATCATTTGATCATAAGAAAGAAGTTTTCTTACTACTCTTTGAATCTCTGCTGTTTTCTTGGGAAGAAAAAAAGGCAATACATCTTAGAGATGAATGCCAGCATCTTACTGATGTTAATATGGCTTCTGATCACCATACCTTATAGCTCTTCCTATCTCATAAAACTCCAGCAATAAGCTGAACTCAAATATTCTTTCACAGAAACCGTGTCTTTCTAAATAGCTACAGATGTGTTCTCAGACAGGTGGAAGGGAAGGCAAGATGCATATTCCCTTATACCAACAGCTCTGTAACTTCCTAGGCAGCTTATTTAGGAAAGAGACAAAATTATACAACACAGCAAATTGTATCATTTCCAAACCCTAGAAGTGTTGTGCATGATATGTCCCCTACAAACATTTAGCAGGGTATTCTCCAAATCCCCTCTAAATGAATATGGTTCCCTCCCATGCACCAACTCCAGCTTCCCAGGGGGATATGTTATGGAAAACTGATTTTCTTAGCCCATGAAAACCACAATGTGTCTTGTATATAGAAATTATTTATATAACAATATCATTCTGCACAAAACAAAGGAAATTTGGAGGATAGTTTTAAACAACTGGAAAAATCCTATTCTTTTCCATATTAATTCTTAATTTCAATCCACTGGACCAACACTGTTATGGGTCATGAGAACTCTGATTCTGCATGCCAATTATACAGTTTCAGGGCATGAATTAAAAAAAAACACAGATGACAGATCTAAAAATTAAACTTGGAATCTTATGGCTAATTTGGTAACTTTTATGTAATATTTTTACACATAACATACCACTCAGTGAACAGTGGGTACTGTATGAATAATACAGAAATATGAAAGATACCATCTTAGAAAGAAAAAGGGGCCTTTAATACCATTTCAATTAGTATAAACACCAGGGAGAGAAGTGCTATCAGACCAATGAAGAACACGGTCTGAAGAGACCCATGCATCAGCTGTAGTGAAATCTATCCTTTGTGATCACATCTGCTCTTCTGAGTCACCCCAAGCTTCACTGGATACTCAAAAAAACAGACCAAATTAGGTGAATATCCAATTTGCTGCCTCAGCCAAGCTAGACTGGTCTGTTTCTGTTTAATTACGTGAGATAAGCACAGGGAGACACATGTTCACCATGGCTTTCCATGTGCTTTTTTGTATGTAACTGCAGAATTAAGCCAAACTGTTTATAAAACATTACAGAAATCACCATTTTGCATAGAATAAAATAATTTCTTATTTTCAGTCTTAAATATCAACTCAGAGACAGCACTGAGACACAGAGCTGAGAGACTGCATTGAAACAGAGCACAGAGATTGCATTAAAGCACAGACTCTGTTCTTACTTGATCAGTAAGTTATGTTCATGAAGACACAGCGATGGCTTACTGGAGGTTAAAGTAATGAAGGCTTGTGATGGTAGCACTAGAGGTTAAAGTAAGTCATATAAAAACAGACACAGTGATGAAATTACTGAAGGGGAAAGGACCAACACTAAACAACAGAATACATTCATCCAAATCTCTGGTACTGTGCAGTGTCCCGAGGCTGTGTTAAAGAGTCCATTCAACCTATCTTTCAATTATGACCCACGACCTCACCATACTAGAATCTTAAGTGGGATTTTTCTAATTCAAAATTACTTCTGTGATATGAAATGAAGACCAAGATGTCTAATCCATCCTAGATGTTTAAGATGTCCTGCAGTGAGCACATTAGCAGTGTATGAGGGAAAGCACATACATGTAGCTCACAAAGAATATGACAGAATAAGATAGACTACAATCAGCAACCTCATCTTGCCAATCCCTCCCTGCTACAATATAAAAAGAGGCTGTGAACAGAGCTGGGGGCTTTCAGAATAGTCCACCACTAACAGAATCTGTTCTCTCTCTTCTCTGTGGAAAGGGCATGATTGGTTTCACTCCCCACTTCTAATCTGATAATATGCCAAGATCAGCAGTGCAAAGGTTCAGAGAGCTTGCAGAAAATGGACTGGCCTCTCTTCTTGTTTGGGTGCACAGAGTTTCACTTGGGTGCACAGTTGACACAGGCGGGGAGATTTCAGAGATGGTGACTAGACGTCCCAGTCAAATAGCGCACTGTCCATCCCACCTCTCTCCACCACAGGGGAGCAAGTGTCATGCACACAACCTCTGAAGACTAGACTGGATCTGATTGTGGGTACTGCTGCTCCGCCCTACTGTAGAGGTTTCAGAGCCTGCAAGACTGTGGAGTTAGTGCTCATGACCAAAACAAAAATGACAGTGAAGAGTGCCTGGGAAACCAATATGCAAAATCTCAACCCTAGAACTCGGAGGGTACAGAAGAAGCCTCAAGCATCCTGCATCCTCTAATATGAGAAGACATGAAGGTTAGTGGAAGAATATCATGGCCGGGCTGCCTTGTCCTCAAGGACAAGAATGGGAAACCCAAGCCAAAAGGTATATACCAATAGAAGGTTCAAAGAGAGAGTACTGTCTTAAAGGATTATGTGAATTTGGGCAGTAATTTTAGTCAAGAGACAAATGACAGGCCAGAAAAAGTAATCTGGAGGCAGATTATGGGTTAATTAGAAAATCAGTGGAGTCCTGACAGCAACAAGGAACGCCTGCCACTCATGACAGAGTGTGAAATGCTACAAAGAAGACAAACAATCACAAGTCAAATAAGGGCTTCACAAGACAAATAAAATGATGTCTTCCTCTCCTAGCCTGGGCCAAAAATCTCAGATCGCTAAAGAAGGAATCAGGTGGTTTCTGACTTTTTCAAATTATCAAACAACAGGTGTGACTTAATCACCCAAAAGCATTCAGTTTCTAACAAAAACCACTTTATTCTTTGATCTCACAACCTTCTCCTTTAACCTCCCAATTTGGACAGAAAATGAAAAGGGTCACCTGCTGAGGCCCTGGCAGAGAAGGTGGAAGTGGGCAGGGCAGGGCTGGGCAGGGCAAGGCAGGGTAGCACATGTAAATCCGTGGAGAGAGCATCAGGAAGGAGGCCTGGAGGACCTGCTGCTTTCAGTCATTGCAGGATCAGGCCTGCACTCACTAGTGCAGCTTTCGCTGAGTTTCTCTGAAGAAAAACAGACTGAAAGGAAGTGGGTGGTGAGGCACCAAGGCAAGAAGCTCTTAGAAGTGTGAGGACAAACAGCAGGGATGGCAGAGGGTATTTCCTTAAATTCATATTAGTGCAGTGAAGACAAGCTTGCATGTCCCAACTCTACTTGTATAGAAGAGCTTAAAAGACCTAATACAAGGAGAAAAAATAAAGAAGGCTAATGAATAAGAGCAAAATGATAATAAAATTTTTCAATGGATAGCACCTAAATTGAACTATTTAATTTTGGAAAACAATGGCATAGAACTTTTAATTTAATTTTAAATGCTTATATGCCTGGTAACATTCTCAAATTATACTAAGTGATCTGAACATGCAACCGTGCAACTAAGGCTGAAGCAGAGGAAGCATGGAACAGTGCAAAACTCAGAAAGGGGTTTCTAAAGGATAAAAGACTTCAATGATCGCAACGTGCACCATTAAATTAAGAAAAGCAAAAGCAGCAGTGATTGCCAAAGATGGGAACAAAGTGAAAAACAGTCTATAAAATGATTTCAGGAATACTGGAGCAATAATTTCTAAGGACTACATTTGAAACAGTACTTAGACAAATATTAAGTCATAAGAAAGCAGAAATGTCTACATTGAACATGGAAATGCAGTCATTACAGTTATCTAAAAATAGTGCATTTACCATGCCTAAGTGCATTATCTACAGTGCAACCTCTACACCTAAGGCTCATGCAGCACAGAACAAGGTGTAAAGAGGACGCTACTGAATCTCTCAACTCTAATTAAAATGAAGCTCCTTCATGCCACAGAGGGCCAGTAACCCAGCAGGTCACAAATGGTCAAAGCATGGAGATTAGGGTCTTCAGGGTGGTGGTGCCTGGACAGGACTCCTATATTAAGTTTCACTCACCCAGAGCTCAGGGATCATTGCTGAAGGACTGCAAGATTGTAAGAGCCACTGAGGAAGTGTGTGACCATATGGAATAGATGCCGGCAATTCCTGGGACCTTGCTCTGGGGTTGGCAAGTTCAAGACCCATGGAAACTTAAGCAGACAAAAATTCAGCATAGAACTAGGGAAACAGGCAGCAGAATCCAATCTTTACTGAAGAAATATTGGGAACAGATTACTGTTGAGTGAGGGTGGGCTAATCTTAAAGTGAGGGGCTCTGGGAGGGCGGACTAGACCTCAGTGGGTAAACTTCCCAGAGAAACAATGGGGGACACTGACTTGACACAACAGATTTTAACACAGATGAAAGAATGTGTGGATTCCAGTTAGGAAGTTTAGGAGGGGTTGGTAGGGAAGGAGGGATGAAGATGATTAAGACTGACTGAGATGCTCTGTATGGAAATGAATCAGAAGCCTCTCATCAATTTTAAGAGTTATCAAACATAAAAACTGATATTTTTATTTTATTTTATATTTTTTTTATAACTACTTCACATATATTTGCTATTGAAATTTCCTCATACGTCTTACGGTCTTATTATCCAGGTATCCTAACAATTTTTCTCTCTTCAGTAGTATCAAACCATTTTTTTTTTCTGGTACATAGTAGCTCTATCCATTAAAACACACATTCACACATGCACACACATGCACATGCACACACATACATGCACATGCACACACATACACATACATGCACATACACACATGTACATGCACACACATGCACACACACATATATGTTCACAATTCAAGGTTAACTAAAATCTAGGTCAAATATGTATAACATAAGCTCAGATCACTTGTGAGTTCTTCCTCATGTCACCAAATATTCCCATGCTAAGCTCCAGTTCTTTCCAGCTGCCCAAGTACAAGCTTAGAGCCCTGGGGAGATGACCTAGTCTGCATTCTATGATGCACTTACATTTTCATGATCTATAAATCATTAATAATAATAGCAGCAATGACATTTTTTTTCTTAGTACAAAAACTGTAGACCTCACAAGTGCCGCTGGCTATACTCTTTCAAGTCTCCTGGAGGACACTTGGAGTAATGGTTTCAACTTCGCCCTTCTATTGCATTTTTAATTCTCCTTTACATGTCTCATTTACTTTTTCTCCTTTCCCCCCACTGTCTTTGCATTTTACACTTATTTTCAGATTCATAATGCTAGGCAGAACCATAGCTTTGATTTAGGTGCTACTTAATTGGCAGTGAGGGTAGTGTCTGAATCCTGATAATCCTGTGACTAGATAGTTTTAGTGGAGGGATTTGTACTTTAGGAACTTTAGCAGCATTCCTGAAGCTATCTGTGATTGCAGAAGTGCTTCCAGTTCTTGATATAAACACCAAAATGTCTCCAAATGTTGCCAAATGCCCCTGGAGAAATGGTACCCCTCTGCCCCAAAGGGCCACTGCTGCATTGCAAAACCTTTCCTTCCAGTGTGTCACATAGCTATAGAAAAAAAAATTGAAACATATTTTGAATGTAAAATTTAAGCATTTAAGAAGCCTGATGCCTACACAAGCAAAAATAACTAAAACCCTAATACTGGGGATTATTTGAAGACCAAAGAAAAATTAGGTACTTCATTTATAAAAGCTAACCTGGAACATAATTCTAAGCAAAGCACTAGCTGTGATTTAAGACCAGTATGTCTTAACTTCCAATTAAAATAAATCCTTCTAACAGCACTTTTATAATATTACTTAGCTTGTTAAAACATATAAAATGTTTGGCTCCCTTGGGATACATGATGATTAAGATACATTCAGAGATGAAAAAAAAATGCTTCTCTTCTCCAAGGTCACGGTACATTTCAAAATGAGCTAGACTTCACTACTTTCCCAGAATTCCCTGCTTCCAGCACTGAACTATCCAAGGACCCCTACCTGAGCTTTAGTATAAATCTGGACACTTTCAGGTGGCACTTAATCTACAGACTTTATGCAGTACCTTGTAAATTAGAGCCCAAATAACAAAAGCGCAAACTTTTTTTACACTATTTTCTATCGATGGCCAGTAGAGGCATACCTATCAATATAAGCCTTTCTTGATTTTTGAAATATTTAATTTATTATTTTTATTTTATGTGTACAAGTATATTGCCTGCATGTAGGTAAGTACACCAACGTCATGCAGTGCCCATGGAAATCAGAAGTGTGCATCAGATCCCTTGGAACTGGAGTTATGGATAGTTGTCAGCTGCCATGTGGGTGCTGGTAATGGAACCCAGGTCCTCTGTAAGAACAGTCAGTGTTGGCAATCACTGAGCCATCTCTCTCCAATCTGTACCTTCCTTGTTTTAAGTATGAACACATTTGATGAATAACCTATTCATTTATGTTCTGTTTAGATGCCTTATGAGATAGTATTAAAATGTTTGGACATTTTAATCTAGGACTGAACCAAGGATCAAACTCCATCTTCCAAAGGTCCACTATCTGCTTAACCTTGACTCTCTGGAAGTCTCCCTTTCTTCATATGTGAATGAAAATTCATTTTTAAGGCATATATTTTACTGAATTTTTGTGTATTTCATACAAAACATATTAATCATCTTTATACTTCCTTTGCAGTCAGCACTCTCTTACAGCCCCTTTCCTCCACTGGATTTCACACATTCTGTCAGTTACATGAAAGCTTATCAAGTCATGTTGGTGTCTGCGGACATTCTTCAGAGCAAATTCATCCACTGGGTCTAGTCAACCTATCGAGAGTCACTCCCTTATCTAGAGTCACTCACCCACTAATAATCAGCTGCCCAATAATTCTTTGGCTAAGATTGGAACACGTTGCCTAGGAAATAGGCAACTTTTCTATGCTGGGTTTTTGTCTGCTTGAGTTTGCTTGGGTCTAACACCACTGTTGTAAGTGCCTATGAACTTTTGAGACAGGGTTTCACTGTAGCCACAGCTGGTCTGGAACTCACTGTGTAGATAAGGCTGGCCTCAAACGCACAGAGATCCTCCTGCCTCTGCCTCCTGACCACTGGGACTATAGGCATGTGCCTCCACCTCCAGCCTCAAATATAGTCTTTAGAAAATACAATGCACATAATGAGTGTGTTTAATAAACAATAACACTTCTTAGACATGCCATTGTCAGTCAACATGCATCAGCGTCAATCTTCTCATGTGAAACCCAACTCATTCCCCTTCAAATCTGTCTTCCATGCTTCTTTTTTATTTAAAAAATATATGTTATTTTATTATATTATTTCTAGTTCATTTTATGTATATGAGTGTAATGCCAACATGTATGTAAGTGTACCGATGTCCCACATTGTGCAATGTCTACGGAGGTCAGAAGAGGATGTTGGATCTCCTGTTATTAGAGTTACCCAAGGTTGTTAGTCACCAGGTGGGTGCTGGGAACAAAACCTGGGTTCTCAGAAAAAGCAGCCAGTGCTCTTAACCACTGAGCCATCTCTCCAGCCCCTTTCCAATTTCTTTATACCATCCCCATTCTCTCAGTACATTGCCATTTGATACAATGTGAATGATTCCCAACATGGCAAGGAGTCTTTTCAGATTCCGTATCATCAATTTCAAACTGGAGTTCCAAACTTTTGAAATGTAATAGCCACAAAGTTCCCAGGAGCCAATAAGGCAAAGTGCAAGGTCAACTACAACTTCCATCCAAAAATGTCTTTTCTATAGCGTTTTGAAATCATCCCTAAATTAGAAGACTGTGGCACCAGAGGAAATAGGGACTTGTTTGTGGTGTGAACAACAAATCTATTTCATTCTAAGATTGATACTTCAAAAGGGGGGCATGGAGGCAGATATGTCGATCCGCTGGGGGTCTCAGTGCCTTTGCATCTTCACCTCCTCTGGTCTCTGTGTGTGGGCCAAGTGGCTCATCCCTGCTGCTTCTGCTGACAGCTTCTCTGCGCTGCAGCTCGGGATCCCAGCAGGGCCGTGTGAAAATGAAGCACAGGCAAACAAAGAATCAAGAAGCTATGTTTCTGAAAATCTTGAATGTATTAAACATTTAGAAAACCCTGATTCTTTAGTGAAGCTCAGAGATCAAGGGAGTGAATGCAAGAAGGGACTAAAGAATCCAATTTAGTCATCATTTTGCAGCCCTAGAATCCAACATCAACTGTACTAGGACCCTGCAAGTTTTCCATTAATTGTTCTAAGTCAAGTCAAACCTATTCAAAAGAACCACAGTTCTTAGCATTTAACATCCACCATTCAAACTCATCTAACTCGTGCTTCATTTGTTTTGAGCTTTCCTCTTTAAAAAAAAAAAAAATTAAAAACAAATTTCTCCCAGCATCATGTAAGAAGACAGGAAAAGCAATACTTCCCCACTTCCTCCTCCTCCTCTTCCGTGGACCTTGTCCTAGTCCTCCTCCCTATCCTCCTCTTCCTCTTCATCCTCCTCTCCTCCCCTTTCTCCTGCTTTTCCTTTTCTTCCTCTCTCTCTATTTCTCTCTCTGTTAAGACTATAAGTTCAAGAAGGATAGAAGATCACCCTGCCAAGATCTCCAACTTTCACATATAAATAATGCAGAATCTTTCTATGCATGCATGTTTTCGCTCTACATTACATTCCAGAAACAAAGGCAGGGGATGATTATCAGACCAATCTATCTTCCAAGGCTCTTTCCAATACAGGTAGTCTGCAAATGCACTTCATAGTTTTCAGTGGCTTCACAGAACAGATCTCCCTCTTCCTCTCTCTCTCTCCCTCTCCCTGTAGCCAACACAGCACTCACCATGTTTATACTCACTCTAATTAAAAAAAAACAACAGTCTGATGCCACAGTTTGGAATCCAATTAAAGCAGCAAAAGAATTTACACAAAATAGGATAAAATTTTTTGATCACAATTGAAATATATGCAAAACCATACTAACAATATTGGCCCAATAATATAAAGAGCAACTCATGACACAGTGTAGCTCAAGAAAAATAGCCAGAGCGATGTCTGCAGCAGGCTAATGACTCATTGGAAGCATGTATGGGTTGACATGTCATGAAAGGCTATTGGAAGGGCTGTGGAAGTGAAGCCAACATTGCTCCACATTGAGTCCTTGAGAACCTGAATTATTAAAGTCTACCTCACCTTATCCTTCAAAGAAATCTGTTGGTTATCATATAATATCAACAAATCACATCCTTTTTTACTTGATTTCTTCTCTGGAAATTCAAGTTTAAAATAGTCCTCTACCTCCAAATTCCTGTTCTTAAAATTATTTCAGTTTCTCAACTTCCCTACCATTTTGAAGGACAGACATGAATCAAGGTGACCACTTCTCATTCCCTGTGACCATCTTTGCTCTCTAAGGGGTTGACTCCAACTAAGTCTTCCCACCATCTCTAGGTAAAAGAAGCTAGAGCCGCACAGTAAACACATCATAAACCCTCCAACCTGAGCCAGGCTTGCTTCAAAACTGCTAGTCCCTCTTTTAAAACAGTCATCATTTAAGGTGCCGGGAAAATACATATAGTAGAGAAAATAAATATTTATGACCAATACCAAAACACACAGGTAAAAGACCGTGTAGTGGTATGACACCCCCTCCCTGGATCACTGCCTGTGGCTGCAGTCACAGTCCCAGGGTCTTGCTTTGCACTCTGTAGTGCTGAGTTGGCCAGCGATGCCTTATAGAGGCTTCCATAGATAGATAGACTCAGCCATGCACTGTGTAGCTTACAACCTAGTAACAGGTTCTCACACTTATAAACGTGTTAGTTCTAATCCCCAATCTTTTCATTTATACTGCATATCTATTAAAGAAAAGATAATCAGTTCACCAGGAAGTAAATTAATCTCATTCAAATGCTTAATGTAATCTAGTATAGTAAAGAGATTAAATGTAATGAGGAAACATTATTTATAAATCTGGTGTTATATATTCAATAATATAGCTTTTATTTCTACTGGAAGTTTGAAATAGAACATTTATTATATGAGATATTATAAAAGTCTGCTTAATTAAAGGCAAAATAAAGAAAGAAATTCAATAGAAAACTTGCCCTGCAAGCTGTAAGAAGCATAAAGAGCTAACACTAGAAAACCAATGCTGAAGAGAATCCAGAGCTTTCAATTATGCCACCTGTTTTTCCTCCAAAGCTAATTAAAATACACCTTAGGAAACATAATCATCTAGATTTAATTACATCTATTCCCTTCCTTCATCCCTAAAAGAAAAAGGAGTGTGACTCCCAGCACAGGCTTCCGTGCTCAGCTCCCGTGTCTTTTCTCCCCTGTGCATCACAAGTGACTGCCTACCTCCACATCTGTGCAGGCATGAAATCCAAAGCCCAGAGAATTTTAGAAGTCAATGGCTATTTTATACGTATACCTATCTCTACAGTATCTTCCATATAGCATGTATGAACATCTATATATTATGTACACTGATATACATGCATAGAGAACTATATATATGATATACAAATACACAAGTATTTCTGTATTTCGCTATTACAGAATAAATCATTACAATATGAGGATATGCAACTGTTTGAAAATACACTGGCATTCAGGACTAATTTTTTAGGAAACGTTGGTATTTATAAGTACTCTAAGGTCTTATAAGGCCATCATGTGATTATGTAGCCAGCCTGCCTTCTGTTTCTCCCCTTGGTTAGCACACAGTTGAAACAATGGATTCCAAGAAATTAGAATTTCCCTGGGATTCTCCACCTAGCAGAAATGCCTGAAGGCCTGGGAGCAACAAGAGGAGTAACTTGTTTCCTGGAAAAGGATTTACAGCTTGTCAGATGACTGTGCTGGAGAAACTTGGAACTGAGGCAACAGTGTGCAGGGGACTTGCTCAGATGCTTAGTTATGCATGCCTCTTCTGTTTAAAGCCTATCCTTACATCAGGACCTGAAGATGGACATGGAAGAGCACGGATTTCTTTGTCCCTTTTCGCAATGTAGCCGCACTGAATAAACCTCTTTTTTCAGGTTTAAAAATAAATTTGGCTCTTTTAATTGGCTGTTCAAGAACTGCAGACCAAATCTGGCTAATTTGGGCACCAGCTCTGACCCTAAGTCCCCGAACAGTTGCCTCACAAGACTGAGTTTTAGTGTCCTAAACGATGAAGCTGAGGAGAGAAGCACCATGGAAAACAGAAAAAGACGAAAAGGATAAATCATGGAGATTTTCCATTTCCTAGGATCAATCAGTGAAATGGTAACTCTGAAGCCTTTATCCTTTCCACACCCAAGTGCTCTCCCTCCCCTGTTCAGTCTGAAGAAGTCTACTAAGCTCTTATCCTTATCAATTATTCTTTACACCAACATTTCCTTTGTTTCCGTGTTCCCGTATCCCCAGATCCTGGCATCCACTGTAGACGAAGTCCCAAGTATGGATAAAGCCTATAGCCTCAATAAACACATTTAAATATTTTGTCCTTTTAAAAAATGTTTAATGAATTTATTTTTATGTGTATGAGAGTTTTGCCTAGATGTACATAAGTTCATTTTGTATGTAATGCCAGTGGAGGCCAGAAGCCAGCATTAGAAACCAAGGAAGCAGAGTTATAAACAGTTGTTAGCTGTGAGTCCTGGGAACCGAACTGAGTCCTCTTCAAGAGCTGTGCACTGAACCCCTGAGCTTGCTTCCAAGAAAGATGAGACATGTAAATAATCCCACTTGAGAGATGGAGGCATGAGGACCAGGAAGAGTTCAAAGCTAACATCACCTACATATTGAGGTAAAGTTCAGTCTGGGCAAAGAAAGCCTGTCTTCAAAAGCGAAACAAACAAAAAGATCCACATGGACAAATGCAAATAAAAAGGAAACAGAAAGAAAAGAAGCTGGCAATCATAAACAGAACAAAAATGGCTTCCAGGCCACAGTCCCCACAGATAGGAACAGATCTTAAATACCTA
The DNA here is from genome assembly GCA_035773235.1 of Eospalax fontanierii. Taxonomy (NCBI): domain Eukaryota; kingdom Metazoa; phylum Chordata; class Mammalia; order Rodentia; family Spalacidae; genus Eospalax; species Eospalax fontanierii. Next base: position 21,551,389 of record CM069528.1, on the reverse strand, counting down.
TTTCAAAATGTGTATCACTTAAAAAAAAAAAAAAAAAAAAAAAGGATTTTATATGTCTGTGTGAATGTATGCCAGAAGAGGAAGGTGAATACCCCTGGATCTGGAGTTAGAACTGATTGTGAGCTGCCTAAAATGGGTCCTGGGATCTGAACTTGAGTTGTCTGCAATAGCAACAAGTACTCTTAAGCACTGAGGCAGCTCTACAGTACCTGTTACTCTCACTTAAATGTGTCCTTCAAAATCCCCATCCTCACATATATTGAATTTATTTCTCTATTATTATTTACAGCAAAAAAAGCTCAACAGAAAGTAATAAGAGCAATACTGGCTCAGTGATCATCTTTCCTATTTAAAATGTCTACAACTGGCCTGGCAGCAGATGCCCATGGGTGCAACAGTGGCGTGAATATTACAAGAGTAACCAACTAATTTCTATTTGGATTTAAGGTCTGCTTCATAAGATGGAGCCCATACCTAATACTGGTATCAGGCTTAGGAACCTGAAGCTAGACAGGCATCAGGGCGTAAGGGAGGGCCCAACATTAGCTTTCTATTAAATAGTTATAGGATTAAACTGAATCCTAATGACTTATTTTTATATACATAGATTAATGAATCTCTCAACTCCAAACAGAGTAACTTCCCTATGCAGCAGATGGTGACTAACATAGAAACGTACAACTGGCCAATGTGCACAGAACAAGAGACTGAAGAGTGTTTATAGACGAATAGGACGCCTATGTCAAACTTCTGCCTCCCAAGGCTCAGGGATGATGAGGAAGAGGTGGCGGAAAGACTGTAAGAGCCAGAGGTGATAGATGACCACAAGGTTTTGCTGTTAGCTGGTTAGTTGCTCGTGATGGCATGCATAACTCCCACATAAGATCAAGCCAGACAAAATCCTGGCAAACATGTAGGGAAGTGGATAAGAAACCTTAAGCATATTTGAGGAAATACTGGCAACGAATGGCTGCTGGGAAAGGGAGATTGAGTCTCATTTAAGGTGAGATGTTTAGTAAGTTGTCCAGACTCCAGTGGATAAACCTACACTGAAGGGTATTTGGGGACATGAACCTGACTCTATAGGCCTTAGTATATGCATATATACTATATATATTAGAGTATAGAAATTTGCAGATGAGTAAAGTGAATGCAGATATGGAAGGGGATCTAAATATGATAAATATATATTGTATGAAATTTGAAAGAATTCAATAAAAAGTAATTACAAATAAAATACAGAATACCTATTGGTCCATAGTTATATTCACTGAAACTAATCCAGCTCTTGGGCTTTTACAATACATGGAAAACTGGTCTGATCCATACAGGCAAAGAAATGCACAATGACCACAAAAGTCTCTGAGTACATTTCCCACAAAGCATTCAAAGATATAACAAAAATCCCTGAAACATAAAAATGTCACCATTTCCTAGTCCACATCACTAAGTGGAGCATATAAGTGTCCCTGCCCAATGAGAGAGCAAACAGCAATAAGGGCACAGTCTGTCACTACAGCTAAACAACACTGGGCACAATGTATGCGGCTCATCAATACTCTAAAATTCACTGTGCATCAGGTGAACAACAAACAGAATTTTAACAGAACAGCGGCATCCGTCAGACTGTACAAAGCCCCTTCATGAATTCCTGACTCTTGCTGGGATGTACATTCCTAACAGAACAAACAAAAACTAACACTTTTCAAGGTGAACCCTGAACTTGAGCTTAAATAATTAACACTTTTCCATTTAACTGACACCTATAAAGATGTCTCTGTGGATAGTTAAGCTAAGATGTCACCTTCTTCATAAAAGCTGGTTTGTGAGGCTCTTCTCTTACTAAAACATTAGAGAGGACTTCACAGTTGAGAGGCTAAAATGGGATAGAGCAGCCGCAGCCGGTGCTGGGTTTTGTTAATGTCAGATTTGCTGAGACTGGTTGGTTTTGAGTGTTTATTTAGGGGGGAACTTTTCACTGATTCTTTTATCATTTGTATGTTTTAGTAGTCAAGAATAGGTAAAATTTACTTATTTTTAAACTGGGTTCTGCAGAGTTTTCATCAGGATTTCAATATCAAGAATTTAAGTCATTAAGTCTACAATTTTCCACATGTTCAATTTTCCTGAGAGAAATGCAAGGAAAACAGGAGACACAAAAAACAGGGGAGTCTGCCTCAAGAAGGGACACCACTGCTGGGCATGAAACAAAATGTTGTATATTTCAGATATGCATACATATATATTTCCCTAATCAGCTCTACTCCAGTCTGAGTTTGCATTTGTGATTTGAGAGTCAGTTTTGAAAGATAAATGAGAATTTGAATCTTTGTAAAATAAGTCTCCTTGAGAAATGGCACTCTTAACGAGAAAGGATCTCCTCTATGGAGTTGCAGTTTATCCAAAAGAAAAAAAAAACAACAATGTGCACATATACACATGTAAACACAAACACACAATTACACATGGAAAAGGAAACCACTGCGTGACTTGCTTACTTCAGCCACTCAACGATTATCTCCACCTATGGAAAAGGGGACAGGGAGGATGGGAGAAGACCGAGGAAAAAGGAGGAGGAGGAGGGGGGCATGGAGGAGGGAGATGCTCTTCATTCAGACAACTGTCTTATGGCAGAGTGTATCTTTCATAGCATACATTTCCAGCCCATAAGCATTTTCTCTGTGCTTAAGACTAACTATAGACTACACTGGAAGTGATTCAATGTTACTTTGGAGTTTAAGTCATAAGAGGATACAATTGCTGTTCTCTCTTTCTGGCAGTCACCTCGTGTTTTCCAGTTTTTGCACCTGACAGAACCAGAGCTTTAGGTATCCTGAGCCAAAGCTAAGAATTTTAAGTACTATGAAACCACTATGCTGGGAAGAGCCCACAGAGAGGTCACACACATGCAGAAAGAGAGGCATTAAAGGAGACATAACTGTTCAAAACCACCCAGTCTCCACAAAGCAACATGTGGAAAAGTGTAACTTCTGGAGACTCTAGCTGGCCTTAGTAGCATCTTCCTGCTGTAACACAAGAGGCATTTCATAGCAGCAAAGGCATTTCCATTGTGACCTATCTGAATTCTTGACCTGGACAATCTATATCTTGGCATGTTTTAAGTTACCAAATCTGTGAAATAGGTTATGTACTGAGAGCTTCTGGATGACTCCCAACATGCTGAGTTAGCTGCCCAAACCCAAATCTTTACAAAACAAGACCACAGGCTGAGACTGTCCGGGCTATTATCGTTTCTATTCCTGACCATCTGGCAAGCCATTCTTATCTTACAGATGAGGAAGGACTGTGGGACTCACAGAAGTTAATAATGATCCAACGTCACACAGGTGAAAAATAAATGAGAGCCCAGGTCTTCTCACTATAAAGCCCTGGTCCTCCTCTTTCTTTTCTTCCTCACTCTGAAAGTCTACACTGTAAAAGAAAGTGTGAGTAAAGTTCCAGTGGGAAAATTTAAATCAGCAAAACTGTTTTTATTCACTCTCCATTTTAAATAACCTCAGTTGTACATGGAATCATATGATTTACAGACTAATTGCAAGTTGTAGCTATTTCTAGATGTGTTGAGGCAAAATAATCCAAGAATAAGAGAGTTGTGTGAAAGTTGATTAATAGAAAATGTATTTAAGAAGAAGATACTTCTTTGGATACAATATTAAATGTGCCTGCTGTGTTTTGATTTAAGGGTTACAAATTGCACTTTGACAAAAGTGCTCCTATGAATTATAATTGCAGTCATTTATTTTACAATGAATGTTTTCATTCAAAGAATTTGACCGCTCCCTGCGGGCGTATGATTAATATGCATGTCCTCAGACAGTATTCCTAAACTTTACTGTTACAAAAGCAGAGAAAAACCAATTGGCTTTCCTCAGCCCAAGGCTGACTGAGTATACCTCTGTACTGGTGCTCTTCCAAGGAAGACCCATGCTGCATCAGGAGCTGAATGCTGGGGAGCCCTCTGTCCTCACACTTTCAAGGGCAAAATTACCACATCATTCATCCAATGGACTATGCTTGTCAAAACCATCCTTACATTCCAAGACTTCCAGAGAAAGCTTTTCTTTGGCAGTGACTGAAATCAAAGGCAAAGATGAAAGGAACTGTGTTTAAAAGAAAACAAAAACCACTGTACAAAAAGGTATATAAATGTAGAAAGCAGAAAAAAAGGCACAAGTACAATATATTGGCAGTGAGAGTAGGAACACAGAACAGCCCAAAGTCCCAAAGGTCTTTCTTTAGTAATTTTGTAAAATTGTGGAGAAACATGTTTGAAGGTTCTGTTAAAGAAACTGACGACCAGGATGTGAAAATGCACACAGCTGCCGTGCTGCCATTCTGTTGGGTTCTGGAACTCCCCTGGGCCAACTTTGCATGGAAAACAGACTGGATGTGATGCGCTTCTATCAAGACAGTAGACACATCAGAAACAACTGGAAACCAGCCAATACTTTCATTTAATATGACATCAATCGACTGGTGGGTCTAATTTTACCATAAACGGCCTTTTTTTAAAACCAACTGAATGGAGGATTGCATAATAAGGCACCGAGCTAATAGCCTAGAGAGAAAGACCTGCACTGAACAGAGATGCTCCAGAGTTCAAGGAATAGCATGGCTATACAGGAGGGACAAGCCAGTACAGATGAACCAAGCCCTCATGTCTTTATTACCAGAATAAAATCTTTGCCCATAGAGTAACATAACATATGGTGTGCTTTGTTTTTTTCAATAAAATGCCAATAGAGCACCATGCTCCCTTTACACATGCCCTTAAAAACAAAAGATTGCCAGATTAGGCTATTGCCTTCTAAATTCTAGTTTCGGTTGTTTCTAGCAGCTCATTTGGGGAAACATCTGTCCAGCTTGGCTCTTAGGGAGATATTCAAAATCAAGTATTGTCATTTGAATGCAGAGGGACCCTCCTTTGGGGAAACAGTGTCATTTGAAAGGATGCAAAATTATCAAATCATCTAACAATCCTTGAACTACTTAGTGCACAGTATACAACATGTCCCAGTTTTATACTTAACAAATGAAAGAAAGAGAAAAAGAAAGTAATAGCCTACAAACTTGTCAGTGACACTAAAACATTTAAGGTGGCATGCTACTTCCACAGTAAGCAGTTAAGTAGCTAGTAACCAGTTAGTTTTGAGACATCAGCTAAGTATGCAGAGGATTTGTGACTGGGCACAACTAAGTTGAAACCTGGAATATGAGTTTGTGGATAACGCACATAGAAAACCAAAATGTTGAACTTGGGTATGTAAGGGCCAGGTCAAATACAAGTTCAGGCCCAAATCACAACATCCTCTATCATTAAAATTAATCCAAGTAGGTTAGTGAACATATATCGTCAATGCATTAACCCCTGTAGATCTGTACAATAATTGTAAAAAGTAGGTAATGAATCCATTATAGAGGTAAATAACACAGAATCAAAGAAGCTTAATATGTGTCTATGGACTGACTGGCAAACCTGGGATCAGAACGAACAATTTTAACTAAAAACTCTCAAAAATTCAGTCATACCCAGAAATCATCTTAGACTAAAGTACCAACCAGCAGAAAATGATAAAAAGTTACCTGTGATTTGTTCTGACTGAATAATGAAAAGAACTAGCCGAACCGAATTTCAATGCATGTGACAATGGCTATCTAAGGCAGAGGCTGATAGTGAACGCTCACTCTCAGAAGGATTTAATTCTATCAAGACAGAAAACCTAAGATAAGTAGACTGACTAGATCAAAATTCTAAAACTCCAATTTCCCTACAAAGCATAAAAATATTCCAAATGCACTTCCTGTTAAATCAAATTCCACCCTTAGATTTCACAGATTTGGAAGAATATCTGATATCTAGCAGGCAACAAAACAACAAATAAAAGCTTATTGCATATTTGGGTTTCACATACTTTCAAGTTTTCAAAATCTGTGTATGAAAACTGTTACGGCCTATCTCCAAACTCTGGGGGAAGCTTATAATGGATGGAAACAAAATATCCAAAATTATTCAAGAAGATGAAAAACAACTCCTCCTCAGCATTTTCATAAAGACTAACACCCTTGAAAAGGAGGCGATGACAATCTCCAGGTGTGGGACCTGAGAAATATAGTCTAGGAGGCTGCCTGATTTTAATGTGCATCTCCCCAGAAGCCAGCACCAACAATCACCAGTGTTTACTGTGACCCCATGCCAACCAGGGTCAGATGAGAATGTGGCTCTAGGAAAGGAAGGGCCCCAAAATCACACTGAAATTACAAATAGTAAGAAAGTAGTAAAGCGGAGAGGCAGGAAGCATGAGGACGAGGGGCGGGAATAGAGGCTCCAGCTCACAACCACGTTAAGAAAATATGTAAGGAATTTGCAAGTGCTAGAAAAGTATGGTCAAAGTTTCAAGCAAAGTTTCTTTTGACATAATTTTAAAACAAATGAGCACATTAACTAATTCTTTTTTTTTCAAATTTATTTTAAAACTAACTAGTACGTGACACTCTGATATAGGCTTACATTTTGGAAAGATTGAACATGATTAACTCTATCACTTCACATACTTGACACTTCATAGTAAAACAAATAGAATCCATTCTTCATATCTTCATAGTAATTTTAAAATACAGAATACAATATTTAATCTTTATATTCAAAATATGGTTAAGACTGGGTATGGTGGTACATGCCTCTAATCCCAGTACTCAGAAGGCAGAGGCAGGAGTCTCTTGAGTTCAAGGCCAGCCTGGACTACATAGCAAATTCCAAGACTGCCAGGGCTACATAGTGTGTGTGTGTGTGTGTGTGTGTGTGTGTGTGTGTGTGTGTGTGTATTTTGAATATTCAAGTACAAAAACCTCCTTTTGGTTGACATATTTCAGCTTAAGCAAACTTAGTAACACAGTGGAGGGTGTAGTAGTGTGTTTCCTCATGTCCTTTCCTCATCAAGGAAGACATTAATGAATCTTTAAAAAGTAAATCTTTGAGAACAAGGGACAGAAAATCAACATTTCTCTTTTATTTACCAGTCCAGAGCAGAAAAGTGTCCAGGAATTGCACGTACAAAGATTAAAGGTACTAATAAAACACATATCCACAGACCCCCATATTTCTCATGACCACAGCTCTAAAATAGTCCTTCAATTGACCTCAGATGGACTCAATATAAAAAATAAACAAGTAAAAAATAAAAGGAGAAGATGGCAATTGTGATTAAAGCTTTGTTTATCCAAACATCCAGGTATCAGATCCACTACCAGTTTCTGCTCTCCACATATTTTGCTGAGTCTCAAGAAGAGAATTTCTGACAGGCAAAAGCTAAGAACCATCAAACCTGAAGGGCTCTGTGGATGATTCCTCTAGACACCACATGGGAGTGCTGTGACTGGCAGCCATGCTTGTCTTCAGAAAGCAATGCAGAAGCTGGAGAAGTGACATGCAAAGGGGAGCAGCTGACTCTCGACCTTTGTGTGTCTTGGGGTCTTTATTATCTAGAAATTCTATTCACCATGAAGCTGCTTTGCCTGAATATATTTTCGGCTAGTTCTTTTCATTATTCAGTCAGAACAAATCACAGGTAACTTTTTATCATTTTCTGCTGGTTGGTACTTTAGTCTAAGATGATTTCTAGGTATGACTGAATTACCTTCTGAGGTTGTATCTTTTGATCAGAATCCAAGAAACCAAACGGTTTTCACTTTAGCATTTTCTAGTTTACTTACAATGATTTGGTTCTTACTTCATTTCAGTTTCATTGTGCTGTGATCAAATACTCCATAATCTAATATTAAGGTCATGCCAGAAGCAACTTCAGACCACTCCATTCATTCCTATTAGCCTGATCTCCTGCCAAGAATGCATGGGTTGTGTTTCAATTTGGAAGTCTTGAGAGCGCCCCCACCCTACACACAGTCCCCCTTCTTCCTCATGCGTCCCATCTCCTCCATTCCGTTACATGTCCCTGTGCTTAGAATTAAACACATCTACTTCCCAGATTCCTTCATTTTTCTCTTTGGGGAACACTCATCACCCGTCCTGCTGACAACCAACCAGACTCCAGTCTCTTTTCTCTTGGTCACACTTCTTTATACTCTTAACTTGATTCACAATAAGTTATAAATTTAAAAAAAAATCAGATGGACAATATGAAGAATAAGGAGCCAGAGATGGCCTTGAAGAAATGAATATCAGACAAAACTTCCACTGTAGTAAATAGCCTCCCATTTCAGGGGCTGCACACATGGGATTTACTTCTTACTCTTGCCACACTCTAACGTGACCTTTAGGGAACCTTTGCTCCAAGCTGACATGCAGGAATCTCAATTTCCTCTAGCATCCTCTCAACCTCGGAACCTCCCACTGAATCTAGTGCCTCTAGTCAACAGGCTGGAGGACAGACAGAACATGCGGAAAGTGTCCTCCTGCTCAAACACCTCCTCAGAGAGACACTTACACTTCTTTAACAAGGGCAATGTTAGCTGTAGGGCAGGGGAATTGAGAAGAGCGACATGCTCACAAGAAGAGAATGTATGCGCAAGAGCAGCTCTGACCATTCAGGATACATTTAGCCAGAAACTGCTTTTCAAGAATACAGAATACTGATGTTTGCTCTCTCTGTCCTCAAAAGCTATAATGATTGTTTGAACAACTATTCAGCTAACAGAGGATAACTATCCAGGACTTTTAAGGTACTCAAAAAAATACACAAAAAGCCAAGCAATCCAGTTTTCTAAATGGACCAATTATGTGAATAGATACATCTCAAAAGAAGAAATAAAAATAATCAATAAACAAAAAAATGAAAAAGCAATATTATGTTATGAGAAAATGTAAAGAAAAACTACAACAAAATTCACCTCACCTCAATCAGAATTGTTACAATCAGAAAAGCAAAATAAATGAATAAATAAGTCCAATAACGACCAGGATATGGAGATAAAGGGCTCCATATACACTGTTCCACTCTGTTGATAGGAACATAAATTAGTGTAGCCACATAGAAATTTCTCAAAACATCCAAAACTGGAACAACCTTATCATCAAATAATTCCACTTCTGCGTATACCCCCAGAAAAGTACATTTAGCAGGCAGGAGAACTGCAAGTTCAAAGCCATCCTGAGAAACCTAGTCTGTCTCAAATAAAAGATAAAAGATTGTTCTGGACATAACTTACTAGCATGGTGGGTGCTCGCCTAGCATCCGTGAGGCCTAGGTGCAATCCCTAGTACATAGCTGGGAAGAAAACAAAATGAACTCAGCAACCATGAGATACTTGTCTTCCCATGTCTAGTGAAGCAGTATTCACAATAGCCATGGGCACTCATCATCAGATAAATAGGCAACATATGGTATATACAATATATACATACATAGAGAGTTGTGCAACCATATAAAATAATAAATGTGTCATTTGCAGGATGAATGAAACTGGAAATCATGTTAAGTGAAATAAGCCCAACACATAAAGACAAATGAAAAATTCTCTCTCACATTTGATAACATAATCACCAAAAAAAAAAAAAAAAGGTCATTAGTTGGAAGTTAGGAACTTAGGGTAAAGATAAAAATATAGGTATAATCTATAATCTATGTATAATATATTCATCTCTGGAAACATCACAGAAAAAAAAATCATTGACTATGTGACTATGTTAGTGATTATAATGACAAAATTTTAGCAAACAAAAACCTGTTATCAAGATTAAACATGTAAGGAAGTAGAAAGATCTTTTGAACTGTGATGTGGGCAATAAATGTCTGGCATTCGTCCCCATATAGCCTCAAATGTCTCTCTTTTTCCTTAGAGCCCTGCCTCCATTTCCCAAGGCCTGGGATGCTCTCAAGATTCCTTTTCTTTGACAAGTTATGAACACTGAAATACTGTTAGTAACTTCAGGTTTTCTGGTCAAACATATTCTACTTAGAGTAAATTCCTGTATACAGGTTGATACAGGAAATTAACCTGCTACAATTTTGTTTTCCTCTTATTGGTAATTGCCCCCCCCCCAAATCACAGGTTTTTAATATATCTCAAGAGGTACTGTACGCTTAGTCAACAAGTAGAAGAAAGGGCACGGGGGTTCATACTGTAATCACAGCACTTGGAAGACAGAGATAAGGAGGATCAGGTGTCCAAGTTTGGTCCAAGCAACCTGAGACCCTGTCTCAAATCAAAATAATCCCAAAGTTGTGTGGTAAATTAGATATGGGTCCTGTTCACCTACATCGGGGTTGAAACAAGTATGATTCACAACCAGGCTGAAAATAAGAGCAAAGTGCCTGACGAATGCCCTGGACTCCGTCACTGGGATAGTGTGCTGGCCCAATGTGCCTGACTGTGATATTCCAAGACATCTGTGGTGCTGTACTCTTTTGAGTTTCTGAGACAGCAACTCCTGTTCTTTGCATCTGAAGACAGAACTTCATCTTCAGCCCTTCCTGTTTCTTCTCAGTCCACCACCACAACTCTGCCCCACTCTTCAAGCAGCTCTGCTCATCCTTTTTCCTGAAATTTTACTAGCTGCCTAAAGGAACTTCTCTCTTTCTGAGCACCTGACAGAAGCATCCACCCAGGACCAGTCACGTTCCTTGTACAGCAAACCTGTCCTTCTTCCCATGTCTAACTTCCTCACTGACAAGACTGGGATATCAAAGAAAAGACATGAAGAATCTGGATTCTGGGGTGGAAGATGATTCTGGGGGTAAGGCATCAGTTGCCAAGCCTGACCACCTATGTTCAGTCCCTGGACCAACTCGATGGAGAGAACTAACTCCCAAAAGTTGTCCTCTGCATTCTACAAGAATGCCATTGCAAGTGTGTGCCCTCACACGGATTCACACAAGCACAAAGACACACAAATACATGCACATACACACATACATACGACGCAATACATTTTAGGAACCTGTGTTCCTAATGAACATGGCCAATACAAACAGGAACAGCTTAGTTTACATTCACCGTGCTATTTCAGTCCCCTTGTGCTTACTCTTCACAAGCACGTTATGGGAACTGAGGAAATCAAGGTCCTTAGGCATCCCAAAGGTGTTCACATTCCGTGGAGACACATATTGAGCAAATGTCCTGTATAACAGAAAACGGAACTTGCGCTACAGCTACGAAGAAATGTGTGCTAACAGTTAAGTGAACAGTTTCCACGAAACAGAGTTACAGAACTACTTGGCCTGTAACCATGTACTCACTATTTTGGTCTAACAACAACAGAAAGCAATGTACTTAAAGTGGGAGACTATGCGTACAACAGGGAATGAATACATTTTTAACTCTGAAGGGAATAAATTCCTAAAAATGTCACAAATTACCAATTTGAGTCAAGAAGAAATAGAAAACATGAATAGAAAGCAGAATATTCTCCAAAGGGGAATAATGGAAAAGCTGTGATATGATTTTAAAAGAAGGAACCTAGACAGGGGAAAAGGCTACCCCACAGCCAATCCAGACAGGGGAAAAGGCTACCCCACAGCCAATGCAGACATAACACTGATGTTAACAGCGTTACGAGGTAACGACTGATTGTAACTGAATGTACAGTAGGTTCCACTAAAATATACATGTTCAAGGACTTGGTATTTTTCCTAGAAACAGTGAATTTACAAGAAAAAATGTTTACAAGTAGGATCAAAAGATGACCCCTAGATAAAGATCAAAAGAACAGTGCATTCTCTTTAGGATTAAACAGACAGTTTTTTCTTCATTTGCCAGGTAACATTATGTGTGTTTGCTAAGGTATCTGTACACAACATCAAAAAGCAAAGCAAAGTTCACAGTTTTAAATCCTGATTGTGAGCTGTGTGTAACAGGTATTTAGTTTGTGCTGATGTCAACAGTCTGAACACTAGTGAATTACTCTGTTTATCAATCATAGTTGCTTGCATTTTAACATGAACAGCTCTGTGTATTCTTTAGCATACACAGCGTATGCTAAAGTGTTTCTCACCACAGGGATGGAATTCCTAGTAAGAGAATTAAAGAATGAGGCAAAGAAAATCTTTCAGAAAAACTGAGGCAAAAGGTTTTATTCTGTGGCCGGTGACAGGGCCAGTGCTCTGTAGCCACACCTGACAGCCAGGCTGTGTCCCGGACTTGCTAGAGTCCTCTTAGAATGGATCTGCTCATGGCCCTGCCTGCCTGCAGCTGATCTATGCCTTGCACACAGATAAAGATCTAGGAACAAATATGCCTGCCTCACCATATTTTTTTTAATCAACGATTAAACCCCTCTTAGAAGGCCCCACTTATCCTCTCTTGTGAATAAATGATCCCTTCACATAAATTCCTCAGGTTGATTCTTTCTCACTTTCCTTCACCAGAATGAAATCACAAGCTAACTTAAGCTATACTATATATATATATATATATATATATATATATATATATATAGTGAGATTATCTATATAAATTAATAAACCAACAGATAAGTAAATAATTACATCACTAAAGGTCTGGCCACTCCTTGTAAAACATAGACAGTTGGAATGAGGGTTAACAAAACAGATAAGAATGTTAAAACAATCGCACATTCTGCCTGTATATGCATTTTGATAATACAGTCTATTGAATATCAGCCTGCCTCTCAAGGAATCACTGTCAGACAGTTCAGTTGCATGAACGATTGTATGTAACTTCTGATAACTGATATATATTTAATTCTATTCCCCATCCATAAATGAAGGCTAATATAGTTCATCTTGAAGAATCACAAAGTAGAAGATTACTAATAACTGATAAACTCATGCCTGATTTATAATATAAATTCAATTATATTTATATTATACTGGGGACGCTCACTACTAAAGACAGTCTGCAACTAAAAGTTTCGTATACTTTAGAAAACCCGGGCTTCTTGGTTAAGAACATGGTATTGGTATTCATTTATCACCTCCCTTCCAACACATCACCTTGCTGATTTTTCTAAACCAACTAGATCACTGGGTGCAGCACACACCTGTAACACTAGCCTTCAGAATGCTCGGTTCTGAGGTAAGATAACTGCTTGAGTTTGGGATAAGCTTGGACTATGCACAAAAATCCAGAATGTCCTGAGCCACACAACACAATTTAACATCTAAGAGGGCAGAAACAGGGGCCTGGAGGCACCAGGAAGCAGCAGAGACTATGTCAGATGCAGCAGACCTTAGCTGCATCATAGACCAGAGACCATGACCGTATGCATACACCACAGAGAAATGAAGGCACTGAGGGAGAAACTGACAGACCCAACTCTACTGTCTTTGCTTTGCAATGGATTGTCTGGGTCAAGGCCTTTCCCTTCTCTACAGATTAAACATCTTTAATGAAATTAAGCCATTTCCCATTAACTGAATCATTCACTTCACTAGCAAATATTTATTGAGAACTTAGTTATGCCAAGAGCTACCTAAAACTATAGGTGAGACAAACTATAAAGAGACAGATCAACCCTGAGGGTTTAAGAAAAAGAAAAAGATAGGCAAGCAATCAAAATGTGAAATATTATTAATAAGGTAAGTATTGTGATAATGCAGAAAATAGGAGACTAGAGAAGGTACTTAGTGTGTACAAGGCAGGCCTCCCAAAGGATTCAGAAGGGGAGACAAAGGACTCAACTATGCAGAGAGAATATAAAGAACAAGTAAAGCCATGCATGAAGGTGTCGAGATAATTATAAAGCACTGAGCAAAGAGGAGCATAGGAGGGGATAAGGTTGAGAGCACTACTGGAGTGGCACAGGGCCCTTACACAGTGAGGTAAGGAGTTATTCACTCCAATTTACTGATTCCATGAAGTTTGCATGTGCTACAGAAGGTTGCGGTGACTACCAAACACTTCTTTTATAAATACTCAGTCCAAACTGTCACCAGATGTTGTTGTTGTAACTAGGTCTACAGAAGGACAGCTGCTAGCTTGGGACTCCTTAATAAGTGTTTCTCTTTATTTCTCCTCCTTTGAACACTCAGATTGGTTACAAAGAGGCTTTTGAAGCAAGAAAACAACAATGATATTTTCCGGTCTAGCAGAATTCTTCATAAACATAGGACCATTTTTAATATTTGTTCGGCTTAAAGCGAGTATCCAAGAAAATCCTACCCTGGAATTAGCATCAAAATTAAATAGCATAGTAGGTTGAAGATGGATGGATAAGTCAAACTCCTGAGGACTAACTATACTTAGGAAGAGGAAGGAGGAAATTTCATATTATTGTCAACAGTTTGGCATGTAGACAAATGAGATGGGTCATGAATATTTGAAATAGGTTGTAGTGTCATTACTTGGTGGGGTTTTGGCCTGCTCATAAGTAACTACCCTTGGGTCTTTAAAGGATTACTGTTAGCATAGATATTTTGGAGGGAGGCATATACCACTTTACAGAGGAACAATATTGGTGAGAGGAATAAATTATTGGAACAACTAGTCAAGTAGTCAAGATTTTATACCAGGGCTTAATGGTAAACATGAGTTGTCATTTAAATGATATATCTCTTACTTTTCTATCTGTTACCATAAAGTATACAATACAAAGCCATCACGGATGGTTGTAAGTTTTTTAAATGGTGGACAATGTTGCTTACACTCCCCTACAGTCTGTGCTCTGAATAAATCAACTCCAAAAAGCACTTAATATAAATCCATAATATTTTATTGTCTGGAGTTTGATCTAAACATAATGCTTTACAATTTCACTGAAGACAATGTGATTTAAATATAACTGACTCAGAAGAAAATGCGGGTCAGAGCTGATCATCTGGATAACATAAAGGTCGTGGTAATTGCTATTTAATAGCACTTCTGTGTTAGATATCACGTCTCTGTCAGATAGACGAAGGCTTTACCCGCACTATGTCTGCCTGAGTCGCCGAGTCTCGTGAGTGTCGGAGTTTGAAAATATAGGCAAGAGTCAGGGACCTCACAGAAGAATGGAGGAAGGCATCAAAAGAATGACAATTATAGTTGTAGGTCCTTTTGAAGAAGACTACTGCAGTAACCTAGGTGCAGTAGGTGTGCCTCAAGTGACAGGGGACAGTATGCAAATGGGGCATACATATATTAAGTATGCAGAACTCTTCTGCCTTTTCAAAAAGAGAAATTAGATATCTGCGTACCAGCCTCATTTGGGACTGTGCATTGCAATCTTTTCCCTTTGTTTCCATTGATTCTTACCGTTCTTAATATACTTAAGAAACACCCTCTCACTGCTCACTAGTCATGAAAACCTCTGTCCAAGCCCTAAAATATAGCAAAATACAAAACCCCAAAAGAAAGTTTAAACAGGCTCTGGAAGTCTCAGGATGCTCAGAATGCAAATAGACAAATCATAACTAGTGACTAAATGTGGGTTCGTAAATGGCTGCCATCACATGGTGTATCTATCTATTTAAGCATCACTGAGGATTACAGTATTCTTCCTGTTTTGACAGAGCACTTTTCAACTATCAGAGGTGCTAGGAATCAAACTGAAGCATTTACCATGTATGTGTTCTTAAATGTGTGTTCTCTTCCAGTAGCAGATATACACATCATTGCTCACCCAGGTTGCACATGTTGACAGAGGAGAACATACACCTCATTAACCACTTGGCCATGTTTCTTGCCTTGGCTGATGAGTTCTGGTACACAGGAGCACACCAGTTCTGATCAGTGGTATTGACCACATCTCTTATTTTTCTTTGTTACCATAAGAATGTGATCCAAAGTACTGTTCTTCTTTAAGTTCCAAATAAGACAAAGAATCCACCAATAGTATCACAGGAAGAAATGTTTCTGATTACAAGCATTTGTGATTTTGTGGCCAGTGCCACCAAAGTAAAGCTGGTTAACATGACATTGTAACACTCAGGTCATGGATGTTAGGTTTAAATTGAAGTGTGGTTTGTCTTGTAGTTCTAGTGTGCAACAGGAGAAAAGAATCACCACATGAACTGCCCTTGGTACTAGAAGTCTAAATAGAGGATTCTGCTGTGGAAGACACACTACTGGGCACCACTGGGTCTGAGCTGGGGGTCAATATTTATCTTAAGATCAGAGCTATTTAGGATGGTTAATTCACTGTTTCTTTTTTTTAATCTACATAATGAAAACTATTGACAGTTTAAGAAAAAGAAAGAATACATTTTGTAAAATACTGACGTGAGGAGAATCTATGCTCAGTTGAAAACCTCCTGTAATTCACAAGATTCTGACATGAGAGATCACCAACTGAAGATCCCAAGCACAGTACTGACAAGCATCATCTCCAAGATGCACCTGCACTAGGGTGCACCTCCAGCCTCAGGGACAACCCTTAGGGAGCAGAAGTCATCAAACACTGTGAATCTTTTTTGTTCCTTGATCAAAGGATGAATTTCTAATGCCCTATCAGGATTTTTGTTATCATAAAATACACACCCTTTTTCATAACTCTTAAATAATGAAAAAACAGGATTTATGATCCTTTGAGTGAATTTCTAACAAGTAATGAAATTCAGATGAACTGTATGTATAATGATTCCTCATTTTCTTTATGAAACCTATCAGTTCAACTCTTTGCCTTGAGGACAGATGCTAAACAGCTGCTCTGGCAAGTTATTAAATCAAGTTTCTGGTTTTATTCAGGGCCTTTTGACATATCCCCTCAGAAAGATCAGGCAGACAGAGAAATACTAACCATATACTGCATATAATTACAAGTAAGAAAGATTAATTCCTGGAATAATCTAAACAGATACTGTTCTCAATTAGCCGGTATTTTTTTTCACTATAGTAATTTGAGATACTTTTTCTTCATATCCCTTGAAAACCAGAATTAAATCCCAATTCAACAGTGTATTCATTTAGAATACACTCATTTAACAAAGGAAAGTAAACCAATCCATTGGACAATTTGAAAATAATTTATGAAGATCATATGTTTCACTACTGGTTACTGTATTAGGTTAAACTGGGAAGACTCTTGAATCAGCTTTGTATATAGATATGCTTACTGTACTAGATCACTTAGTTGGTGGATCTTAGCTCTTCTCTGACATGTAACCCTCAGAGTGCATCAACATGATCCTTCCGGAAAAGCCAGAGGAAGGCAAAACATCGATGCTCTCTCTGAATATTTCACACTATTAGCAGAACATTATACGCTGACCCTACAGAGGGTGGCAAGAATTCCCTGCTGTGTTGAGGGCAAAAACCAGAGAAAACCACTTATTAGATATGGACTGATGCATCCATTGAGAAACGTCTCTCGGTGTTCTTCATAGGTTTTCATATATGAGACAGAGTAGTAATGTAATTCCAACCCCAATGATGGCACACACACACAATGCCACAGATCTGCAGGTCCTGAACAGTAAGAGAACCAAGAGTTACCAATGCAGTCTGCTGGTCTCTCCTTGCATGTTCCACTGAAAGTAATTTAGATTTTCAAGATTTCTTCCACTTTTATCACAGTATGTGACATTCACCTGGAAAAAGTTTAATTGAAAATATGGTTTTATTTTTATTTCAATTTCAGAAACTGTGTTGTTATCAATGAAAATGCATCTAAATTAATATTTACTTCATTATAGCAAGGCCCCAAATGTACTTAGAAAACTAATTATGAAAGGACACAGAGGAAGCCCTTCTAGTCCAGAATTTTTCCATCTGCAGTATAGCTGTGCTATGTACCACTGTACACATGTATATTATTATATTTTCTTAGTTCTAATAACTAAGAAAGACAGTACATCAGATAAAAGCATTTTAGTCATAGTTAATATTTTAATTCATTTGTAATACAAATGAATGCAGTATACAGAAGAGAAAAACAAACATCTTTCCCATAGGAAGTAAATGGAGAAACCTATTGATTTTAGCATCCATAAACAGTGAGCACACATCAAAACAAATCTGAACTTGCATTAACTCTGACCCACCAGATCAGATAAGGTTTAGTCAGTGCATGGATCTGATAACCTTTCTAAGTGGAGTTAGATGGAATTGCAAACTAGTTTTAATTTGTATTTCCCTGATGGCAAACGCTTCTTTAGATGTTTAAACACTTTTTAGATGCTAATTGGCCATTTATGCTTCCTTTTCTGAGAAGGGTCTGTTCACTTATCAGCTCACTTGTGAAGAGCAATTCATTTTGGGGGGGGGGGTGTCATTTTTGCAATTCTTCATAAATTCTGGATATTAGCCCCAATCTGAAGCACAGCTGACAAAGACTCGAATCCCATTCTGTAGGCTATCTGTTTGCCTTTTTCTGTGCAGAAACCTTTTAATTGCATGTCGTTTCATTTACTAATCCTTGGTGAACGAAATTCTCATCTCCGCTTTTCTTACCTTAATGGGTCTCTTCCCTGAATACATTTAAAGTTTTTCTGCCTCTTTGAAAGGATTAAAACATGGTCAAATCAGTTCCTGATAAGACAGGTTTTACTTATACCCTAATTAGTAAGTTCACTGGTACCCCATGCTTCAGATTTGATGGGAAGTTGTATAATGTGCGTTCTTAGGGACTTTGCCTGGCAACTCTTAGTTAACTCCACTACTTTGTGTAGTGTTGGTTCTCCATTTTTATAGATTTTTAATCTGATCAAACAGTCTTTTGCTTTATTTCTGGGATCTATCAGTGGGTCAAGTGTTCATCAGCTTATACTGGTTACATAGCTGCCAGATTAATGAGCTTTTTAGAGTTACACATAAAGTCAAAGGCTCTGAGGAAGGCTCGTAGGCCTTCACCACTTGGTGGTGGTACCATACCTGTAGCTGTTAAGTAGTTTGAGTTTATTTTTGTTATTATTGTTCTCAGTTGGATATATCTAGTTAAAGTTCATTTATTCATTCAACAAATATTTGCTAACTAACAGTACATCAAGTCAAGAGAATAAGTAAATGGCATCCTTATCTTCAGGAAAATATAAAAATACACAATGATATTTCCAAGTGTTATTAGAGGAATCTGTACTGTTGGGTTCGCAGGACAGCTTCCTGGGGTGCTAAAGTTATAACAAAAAGAAACAATTCAGGGGGACCTGCAGGTATGATCAACACTAGAGAATCGATTTAAATGACAGAGAGCATTTGTGATTATAAATATCATCTCCAATTACTTGGAGAAGGTAATTAAGAGTAAATGAGTTTAATCAAACCTGCAAGAGAGCAGACCAGAGACCATCATGAGTCAGTGTCCAGAGGTTATACCGACTGTGAACTTGAAATACAATTTAGATCTCTTTCCAAGACCAAACACGCAGCGCGGGAATAACGTAGACTATTCCTTAAAGAGATCAGCAAAAAAGGGGGAAAAATATTATAATGTCTAGACAGCCAGTTGCTTGCTGTGTCTTTTTAGTTAAATAAGTACTTACAATATAAGATCAAAAAGATTTTACTTTTAGCTATGTCCTGAGGAAAAATGAAGTGAATTCTTTAGAATTCTCCTCTAACATCTGCTCTTCTTCACCATTTCACTTTCTCCACCTCACCAGCCCTGTATCCCTAAGGCCACCCACGTTCCAGTACAGCCAGCTGGCACACACTGTCAGACCCCCTTAGCCACTGGAGAGCATTCTGCCCCAAGCACCCATGTATGAGATCTGCAGGGCACAATTCTGCCGATGTTTTAGCTCCTATGTGTCTGGCTTCTACACTCCATCTCTAAAAACTGGGGATAGTCAAGGGTTGAATCTGACCACAGGGTATTTGATGACTCCTTCAGTGGTTTTGTGTGTTCGCATGCCCTTGTCAACCTTTCCATGCCAAGGACTCCGCACAGGCCATCCATAGCTCACACCCTCCTCCCCAGCTCTGGATCCACACTTCCAGGTATTTGGCATTTACAGTAAGTTATTTAATCAGCAGGACGAAATTCCAAGCCAAGCTCACGATTCCCAATTCAGCTACAATCCCCACTCTCCCTCACTGCCTTGTTTCTCAGTAGACACTACAATCACCCATCCAGTGCATCGTGGCAGAATCTAGGGGTCTTCCTCCCCTTCTCCTTAAACCCCGTCAGCCACATCTGAGGAGTCAGTTTACTTATATGTGTTTATTTCCCTTCTGTGTTTCTGAATCCATCTACTTTTCTGTTCCACGTCCACTATCAGCTCACAGAAAGCGAGCATCACTGCACACCAGGTCAGCTGTGGCTAGTCCTCAGCACGCTCCCTCAACCTCAGCCAAGTCCATCCTCTTTCAGAAACTGGATCTCGGTGGATTGTTTCTGAATGAATGTCAGATAGAAGGCATGAGAGAGAAAGAGTCGAGGCGTTGGAAGTGGGAATGAAGGACACAGTCAGGCTAAGGAAATGAAGTAGATAAACTGCTTTTAGAATCAGAAAGTCTGAGTTTCAATTCTAATGTATTACTTAAAATCTCATAAATTCGAAAGTGGCCCAAGGTCTATTTCAGAGGTTACTAATAAAGGCCAGGTGGGGCAAGGTGCTGAAGGGAATCTCTACACCGCAAAGT
The DNA here is from genome assembly GCA_035773235.1 of Eospalax fontanierii. NCBI lineage: Eukaryota > Metazoa > Chordata > Mammalia > Rodentia > Spalacidae > Eospalax > Eospalax fontanierii. Next base: position 21,530,956 of record CM069528.1, on the reverse strand, counting down.
GCTTTGCAAGCAGAATGTAGGAGTCTGAGTCATGGAAAGCACTCCGGAAGCCTATCATAGAGACAGCATTTTGCAGCACAAAGGAACATACGTACAGAGGCTCTCTATCCTGGCTTTTCTCCATCTTTCACTCCATAATGATGTGAGGTTCCTCATAGTCATGGAAGATAGAGAACACATTTCTATCAATGACTTTTATTACCACAGCTCTGGTTTTTAACAGAAAGTCAGAAAGATTCATCTTTACCTCTCCTATCTCAGGACTACTAGATTTGAGACCTTCTTAAAAGCTAAACACTATTTCTCTTTGTAGATATTACTATGTCCATGAATTTATTTTTAAATCCTAACTGTTTCAATTTAAAAATACAAACAAAGGAGTACTTATGAGAGTCAAATTCCCAAAAGTTACAATGGCAAGTAAACTCATTTTCAATTTAGGTGAAATTACTTAGGGAGCATGACTCTCCATCTGATCTGGCATTTCCATCTACCATAGAATCCAGAAAGCAGCAGAAAAGAATAAATATAAAAGACTTATGTTCTGCCAAGGTAAGAAAACAATTTATCACTCCCTTGTTCATGGAAAGCAGTTTTAAGAATAACATATGAAAGTCTACATAGAAAATATCTTTACACTTGTCCACGACATTTACAGTTTTAGATAAAACAGCAGTCATAGTAAACTACCAGTGTGAAGGCAACCATAAGTCACTGAGTTTTACTCCATGATAGCATTCCGGATTTATATTTGCTTGATGACCATCTCCCTGAGCAGAGTTATCAAAGCTCTGCCAATAATAGCAAAAGTGCTAACCATGGGTCAGAGCATGTGCCACATGTGGACCATTCTGGTCAGACATTTATTCCAGCCTCACCTTGTTGCCTCACAACTGCTCTATCTTGTTAACCCACAAATGCACAGTACTCAAACTGATCGAAAGAACTGCCAGACTACATCCAAGAAGAGAAAAAGAAGTGAGTTGTGAATTTCATGACGTCAGTGACACTCTTCAGAGGAACAATATATGAAAGAGCATAGTGTTTAAAAGGGAGACTTCTTATCGAAGGGATCTTTAACAAACCAAGCTTGTTAAACTACAACAGTAGTTCTGGAATTAGACATGCCAGAATTTTCATGGAGCTTTGAAATTTATCCTAATTTAAAAGAACTTACTGTCGTCTCCTTTGTTTAGCCTGATTTGAGTATTGTCGTTATTGGATTAGTAATTCATTGTTAGGAGACTCTTGAAATTTGAAATAGCTCCTATTATACTGGTCAGTAACCTTGGATCACTCTAAGATCCCTTCCCAGTTCTGTAGGTGATTTCAAAGTTTGAAAGAACTTCATCTGTTTAGAAAGCAGTTTACCCCAGCATCTGAACTTGAGGAAGAAAAAGCTCTGCCTAGGAACAAGCTGTCAGAGGAACAGATCCTCAGGCTCAGAGGGACCTGTGAGGCACAGCAGGTCAAGGAAACCCTCACCAAAGTCAGGGCTGCTCTCAGAGCTGTGCAGCTGCACACTTTAACAGCCAGTGTGAAGTAACCACAGTCAATTTGAGACTCCATTCTGGGGTCAAAGAAGCAAAAAGCAGTAGTTCTGAGGCACATGGGTGGAACTGTCCTGTCGCACTGTTCCCACGAGGAAGACAGAGTAAAGTTACACCTCTACACAGCATGGACACCTCAGTGGAAAGGGGCATGGAGAACAGAAACAGAACTTCTTAGGAGAGTAGGTTGAAAAGCAGTTTTACTATTTGTTAGCAAGAGATCAACTCCAATCAATTAATGCTTTAATTGCCCAGAGTAATTAAGGTAATGAACAACAGTGTGCCTACAATCAATTAACATTACCCAAACTTTCTATTTTGAGGCTAGGACCTTAAGAACTGCATTTGATTTTTGTTTTTTTCCTTAGTTGCTGCAGTAAAATGGGTAGGTATGTTTACAACACATTACAGATGACATGGCTCCTCTCTACCTTAAGCACACCTACACAGTTGGCAAAATGATTCTTTGGCAATAGGGGTTGTATTACAGGATAGGCAGGGAATACTTAGAATTGGCAACAACAGACACAGACATAGACATTAATATGTCCCTTTGGCCTCCTACTGTCCATAGTTTATATCAAAGCAAGAATGGGAGTCTCTAAAGCGTCTTCCAAATTCTGCAATACAGTGCAATGTTCCTAGATTGCATTGCTCTTGTAATAAAGCACTTCTTAGAACAACTTAGCACAGGCTAAGACATGTAGAGAGGAATGCTCCATCCTTAATATCTACTTTGGAATTCGGGGCAGGGTCCTGATTTCCCAACTATGTTAGGTATTTCTGGACGATAGCAAGAGTTCGATCCCAACCCCAATCACAAAACCATGAATTACTTCTACAGGAAGTGCTTTTCAGTGATGCTTTCTCCAGAATAACCAAGCTGGTTATTCATCTGCTTTCTGTGTTACCCACTAGAGGAAACTCAGACTGTGGTGAATGCTTTGGGTCTATTATCTGGGGAGCTGTGGTGAGGTAGAGCACCATGCAAAAGTACCACACTGCTCATCTTGGGACATCCAGAAGCCAAAGAGAGACCGGAGTGGGGGTCAAGTCCTAACTGTGCTTTCCAAGGCACTCCCAACCCTAACTCTCTTGCAGTTGGTCCCACCTCCTGTAGTCCCCCACCACCACCTAATAGAGATATAAACTGGGGGCTCAACTTTAACACATGCCTTTGGGGGACATTTTAAGACACAAATTACAACACTCTCTAAGGAAAATACTGAGTCACCATGTAAGTTTCATTGCAGTGACAACAATACTGAATTATATTCCTAGGGTAAGATCAAAATCACATGAATGAAATGTGCTAAGATTTTACATGTTAAAACCTAAGCCAGCCTGTACCAGGCAAGAGAACCAATTCTGTTACTGAAAGTCTTGTGAGGCACTTTTGAAAAGCTGTTCTCAGACTAAGAAAACAGGTGTGCTGTATGGAGCCCACATCTGTTTTTCACACAGCCAATCAGTGACTGGCAGCCTGCTCTGTGTCAGGTCATATGTGCAGACACCCGGAACACACAAGGCACACAGCATCACATTAGAAGAGCTATTACCAAACAGGTACAAGATAACAAGCATTGACAACGAACCCTTGTACAGGGTGAATGAAAATATAAATTAGCATAGCATCATGGTCAAAAAAGAACTATCATAGAATCTAACAATCATCATTTCCTAATTCAGGAAAGGAAAGAAATCAGCTATAAAGATGAAACAGCTGCACTACAGTGTTTATTTCAGCACCAGTCATATTAGTCAAAATAGGCAATCCACCTGAAAGTCCATCAGTAGAGGAATGGATAAAGACAATGCAGTAATATGCACTATGGAATACTATTCAGCCATGAAAACAAATGAAATCTAGTTTTTTCGGTATCATGAGAGAGTGTGAAGACATAATTACTGGGAGAGGAGAGTTGATCTAGATCCCTGTGGATGAACTAGTGTTGAGGGACTTCTGGGTACACTAACTTGGATGGACCTTAACACATGTGACAGAATGTATGATTTCCAGTTTGAGGAGCCATAGGGAATAGTGGACGGAGGAGGGTGTATGAGATGTTTTGTATGAAATGCACAAAAATTAAATAAAAATATACACTTTTGCATTAGAAGGTAGAGTCACTAGGTGTGGCGGAACACAACTTTAAACCCAGTACAATAATTTAAAAAACAGTTCTAAAGGACGCCAAAGAGAGCAATGAAAATGGTCATTAAAATACTTTCAAGACAAAGGCAGGTGAACTAAGAGCAGGTGACGCAGGAATGAGCCTGTGGACTCTGACACATGCCCATGTACCGGGCACAGCTTCACCACTAGTGATGCCACTGAGGACACAGCACTTAACTCCGTGTCTTCACTGAGGGTCCCCGACACTCAAGACGATACAGATTTCTAAAACTCAGGACTGCAGTGAGGAAATGCAGCTCAGGCAGCGCAGGCCACACACTGAGTGTCCATAATGCCCACTCAACAGCTAGTGGCCAAATAGTAGGAATACGCAGTCCTGGAAACGAGCAGCAGTCCTCAGGAGGAAAGCAAAGCTCTGAAAGCTTGGGTTCTCCCAAATGTTCCCAGGCAAATATATACACTCCTCAGTTAGTCAGAAGCTGAGCCTCCAACAGCTCAGCAATGCCACACTTAGAATTAAGGCAGAAATAAAAATCTATCTTGGTAAGCATCTTGACTGTCAAAACAAACAAATCTCAAAGAACATTTTTCATGGGTTTTGAAAAAAAATTTTATTTATTTATTTTTATTCTATGTGTGTGAATGCTATGCCTGCATGTAAGTAAGTGCACCCGTGTCATGTACTGCCTGCAGAGGACAGAAAAGGGTCTAGGATCCCCTGGGACTTGAGTTACTGATAGTTGTTAGCAGTCATGTAGGTGTTGGGATTCAAACCTGAGCCTTCTGCAATAACACCCAGTGGTCTTAACCACTGAGCAACCTCTCCAGCCTCAGAAAAAATGTTTTAAAACCCATGTTATGTTGTAATTAGTGCTTGGTATGAAAATACCTTAAATTTATTTGAATATTAAATATCTAAAATGCTAAATTTATAAGACACTAATGTTTTACACTTTAACTCAATGTAATTGATTAAATAGTTAAATATCATTATAAAACATTGTAAGAGCCCACTACCAAAGCTCATACGATAATAACATATTTCTTCAGCAATATAAAGTAATTGTCTTTGTAATTAATGAAACCCATTTGGTCCCAGCACCATTTATTCAAACATGTAATTACACCATATAACTACTACCAAGTACTTTTAATGAAACATATAATTATTAAAATATTCCTGAGAGATATAATTGGCATTTTATAAATAACTTTCTTTCATCACTATTTAAACTTCAATAAATGCACCTTTTAAAAAAAGCCTTGGTTTAATTAGCATAGAGTAACTCTCTCACCTTCAAATGAAATTAAATCCTTAAGAAAAATAACTAATTTGGAGCTTAATTTTTTATTGCCTAAATACAGTTATGACATTTTCTTGCCTCGTAAAAAATTTTTAAAATAAAATCGAAGACCTGGGGGCTGGGAATGTAGCTCAGTTGGTAGAGTGTCTGTCTAGGATGCATAGGGTCCTGAGTTCAATCCCTAGCACTGAATAAAGCAGGAATGATGATTCAATCATGTAATCTCTGCACACAGGAGGTGGAGGAAGGATCACAAGTTCAAATCCAGTCTAGGTTATATGAAACCCTGTTCCAGAAAAGCTAAATGAGACCAAACAAAACAACAACTATGGTTAAAAAAAAAAGAAAGAAAGAAAGAAAGAAAAAATAGCTTACTTACTCCAAATAGGAAGTCTGTCTCTGTCTCCAAGCAGTAATTTTCTCCTGAACTGCAGAAGAGATTCACCTGAGAACTCTATTTAATCCAGTTGCCTGACCCTGTCTTCAGACGTCCAAACCCTACTGGCTGGGAGCAGGAGTCCCTGGCTTCTCTGTGCACATGTTTCTGAAAGACCCTAAGGCCACCATACTAGAAACTGATAAAATGCATTTTCCCTGTTAAATGTTTAATTACAGATTTATTCATAATTGTCAAATATTTGAAAGAAGTAAATTTGATAAACAGAGCATGATTTATAAGCAAATAATTTATATATTAATACATTGATTTTATACAATGCTGTGCTATTGAGGCAGCAGTCTCATACAAATGTGGATGACTCTCAAAGGCACTTGTGACGTGAAAGGGGAGGGACCCCAAAGGCTGCATACTGACGCAGCATGAGCAAATTAATGATGTCTGAATGTCACAGCAGAGCCAAGGTTCTATGAATGTGTCAAAGCCTACAACTTGTACACAACAAAGATTGAATATTATTGTATATCCATGTTTAAAAGTCAACCTAGAAGAGGGCACGGTGGGTGACAAAATGTGAGCTGTGACCAAGAAATCTACCTGCCCTATGAGTGTTTCACCTAACTACACCGAAGTCGCTGGAAAAAATCCAGGTATTTCAACAATAAAGTTTAGTTCCTCATTGCTTGTAAGACTCTCCTGAGTGATGTTACAACATGAAACTCTGCACTGGTGTTATTTTAATCACTGTTTGCCCTAAGTTCTTTGGTGGTAGGAGATTTAGAGTTCTAGAAGGAAACTGTGTGATATGTAAACATAAAGGTTCCCTTATGGTGTCAAAGTGGACAGAGATTCCTTCATGGATTCTGAGTAGTGTTCAAGACCAAAGACAAAGTAAACTGAAATTGCAGCCATCTGAGAAGTAGTTCCAACTTACTTAGTCAAACAGTATTGTGCTAGAACACGTCTTTGAATGCCAGTGAAACTTGGATAAACAATCTCAAGCATCTCAAAATGAATGCACTGTTGTAAACTCAGAGGTATAGAAGGCATACATTTTAATCCTGAAACATAATTTGAAATGATTAAAAAGTTTCCAAACATAAAAAGAACAGATTAAACGACCTAACGCCTCCCGGATAGGGAACGGCACGGACAGAATTTTAGGGACCCGGGTTCAAGGAATACTTGCCTCTGCTACCTAGCTCACTGCAGCGATGCCTCTGTCTCTCTTTGGCCTATCTGACATCCTTATCTGCTCACAGATTATTTGGAGGACCATGGAAGGAATTAGTGGGTTCTGACCTGTCTGGTACACAGGGGCTCAATAACAACTTTTATAAATGTTAATCCTATCAGAATACTAGACGTGAGAGTAACCGCTAGAGTAATTCACTCTTGGTCACAGTGATTGCTCAGCCCTATACTTAGAGTGTAAAATGCTGGCTCGACTAAGTGGGCCACAAAGCTAAAGAGATCTCCATAGATGACACTTGCTCTTTATTTGAGCTTACTATAAATATAGAAATTGTTCTCTTTGGGAGACTTCTGATTCTAAACCATCACTGCCATCAAGTACAGTGATAGATTTTCCAGGGTTTAAGGAGTGTAATCTTGACAAACACATAAACAGCCTTGCTCTCAGCCCTTAGAGGCTGGTCATGAGACTGTGACAGGTCCCTTTATGCTGTCCTTTGACCAGTGGCCCGTGTGTATGCACTGTTATTTTTAATTGCAGGCGCTAAAGTGGGACAACTACTAGCAGGTAACTCTTAAATCTTCCTGGGCTCTGGGCTCATTGCTGCTTCCCGAACATAACCTCCTCACTGGGCCTGCTTCTCCCAGAGGAGTTCTATGCCATGTTCCCTTCTGAACTTCAACATTGCTCCATTCAGTTCCTTGTTATTTCTAGAACACACCAAGCAAGACCTGCTCTTGTATTTGGAATCTGAGATTAGCCCTATAGGAATAGATCTTTCCCAAGGCTAACTTCCCCAGTAATTTCAAAGCTTTGCTTAAATGTACTTCTTGGGGACACCTACCCTGAATTTACTTGAATCATCAGAAAAGGAGGGAGGGCTCTACAGTGGTCTTCCTTAGCCACAATTCTTCCCACCTCTGAATGCATGTGGATTCTTATATTTGTAAATTGTATGTTGTCTTGCATTAACTATTTCAGCATTTCAAGTGTATTAGAATGTGCCTTTCAAATGCAGTATATTCTTATTTTAATGCTGTCTGTCTTGGTCACTGATGCATCAACAAAGTCTGGAATAGTGGAAATCTGTGAAGTGAATAATTTGTTTAAGAATCATGTAATGGAAATGATTTGGAAAGGAGAAAAGGAAGGAGCTCAAATCCTCAGGACACAAACATCCATGTGAATGTGAGGGCAGAGGAGATCTCTGGAAGGAAAGAGCTTTGTGTAAATGTGAAGGAAGTCAGAAGGCGTACACATGTGAACAGGGGCTGAGGTAAAAGCTGAAGCTTCATCTGTAAAATGAACCTTTAAACATTGCCAGGGCCTCCTTACACACCAGCTACTCAAGAAACAGCTACAGTGTTGGGTTCTCATCCCTATTCACAAGGATATCTACGATCATCTCTTTCACTATCAAAAACCTCAGCACCCAGGGATATGTTAGCAAGTACAAGGTGCAGAATATATATTAGCTGAAATAAAGAAAACTGTGCTCAGCATGGTTAATAAACTTGTCCAAGACCTCTCATCTAGTTAAGAGCAAAAGACAGACTAAATTAAGATATTTGCATTTGAGAGGCAATGCTTTACTACCACACCATGTTGCTTCAGACTAGGATTATAAAACATCTCTGGACCTACAGTAATGCGTAGTCAGGCCAGGCACATACTGCATTCTTCACAGAGTTTAGTGTAACACAGGAAAATAAATCTGATATTCCCAAGGCAGGTTGCATGAGTTTATAATCCCAGAACTATAATCCCCACTGAGACAGGTGGTTCCCTGGAGTCAACTGGCCAGTGACCTTAAGATATCTGGTGAGTCCCAGGCCCTGTCTCAAAAAGAAAACAAAAAGTGATGGTGTCTGAAAGACAATACCTATGGTTGTTCATTAGGCTTTGCACACACAGACACATACAGGAACATGCAGTTGTGAAAACAGGGACCCTCACACACATCACACATGAATACATACACACAAAAAATTTAATATTCCTAGTGAGACTCACACCAAAGACCAAGTAACAATCATGCTTAATCTAGTCTGTTTAATACTGAGATATGCAATGTACATCCTAGAGATAATTCCTTCAATATGGATAGAGCAACAAGCTATGGCACCCAAACTTAGTCTTCATACAGTCTGAAGGTCATTTTCACAAAGGTATCTTAGTAGCCAGACATTAACATATGAGTAAACTTCTGTCTATACCAGCTGCTCTCTTGAGCAATGTCTTTCAGAGTACCCACTTTTGAAATGCTAATTCCCAGACTGAACAACTGCTTTAGTGCTCTTGAGCCTTAAATGTTATAAGCTGCATACGGAGTAGTTAAGAGTTGCACCTGAGAGAAAGCCAGCTCTAGTCATCATGGTGACTTTACTGCAGGGATCAAAAGAAAACAGGAAGAAGAACCAGGACCCTCTTTCTCAGCCTTTGAAATCAGGAGCCATCTCTGGACTTCTAAACCTACCATTACTAGAACCTAGATGGGGAAGAAAAGGATATGAATGACTAATTCATATCCATAAGAAATATCTATACAACTGTAGTAAAAATAATATGAATATACTGTAGTGTGAGAGCCTTAATGGAATCCATTCTCTAACTCCCGTTCCACATACACAGATTCAGCCCGAAGGTTTGCCACTCGTGTTTTCCTACCACAGAAAGGACTGAAAAACACTAGACATGGAAAACTTTATTACTTTCAATTCTACAAATTTCTAGACACCCTACAAAGAGATTCAAACTTTGTGATTTCAGACAAAATCCATTCCATAAATGTATCTCTTTTGATCATAGTATTATTGCTCCTTAATTATTTAGAATCCCAGATAATATGTAAAAATGGGGTTTAGTTCACATATAAATCTTGATTTCAAGCTTCTCAAGTAAAATCAAAAGATCTTGAGCATGCATTTCCAAAAGGCAAAAGCAGAAAGGATAGCTGCTGCCCTTAAAAGATTATCACAAACTATGTAAGAGTCAAACTAGCTTACTTCAGTAACAGATCCTATTTCCCTGGCCACCAGAGACATCTGAATTTGCTACCCACAGATACATTCAGTGCTTACATGCTGCGATAAAGAGTGGCAGAATAGGCACAATTTAAGGTGAGGCATACTTGCCCTGAGCATAACAGGTTAGAATGTTAGACAATATCATATAAATGTAGCAATAACAACCACATTGTCATTGGGTCTGAGAGAGGCCCAGCACCGCATTAATGGCCACTTGGTTGGGATGGGGATTCGGGACAAAGGGAAGATATAAAAAGACTTTCTCCCCTAACAATTTCTCATCCACTCTGGTTGTTCCTTTTACATTTTCACACAGTGCTTACCAAGTTCAAACCATCGTAAAAGCCTGGAGAGGTTACGTCCTGAATGTGTTTGCATGTGGCTCTTCTGCATTCTATAACCACAATCCAAGTTTAAAAATATCATGATGCTAATCCCATTTGATTTTAGAGCAGTCTCCAAACTGGTCCCCTCACCCTGGAATGCAGGTCTTAGCACTGACCAACTGGAAATATGGATGGGCTACTCTGTTCCCATTTCAGAAGTTTTCATTGGTTTCCTTCCCTCACTACTAGACTGCATGCTGTGAGTAAACTGAGAGGTGCTTTACCAGGTACCTACTCTTGGTTCTTCTAGTTACATATTTTGACCTAATCAATCAGTTGGTACTTAGATACCTATAGTTGATTCCAGTGTATCAGCTAGTTGAACTACTGATCTACCAAAGGCACCAAAGCTCCCTTGTTTTGACATAATGCCCTTCAGATCCCATCTCTACCACACTTCCTAGAATTTCCTCTACATTCCTAAGGGCGTCGCCCCTGTGTATATCTACAACTACACTTCATTGCATATATGATAACTTTCTTTTCACTGCTTCTACCAATTATGACAGTAGAGGGTTAGTGCCTTCTTCCATGATCCACAAGCACAGAACACAGGAAGCACTAAGAGTGGACTAACAGAAAAAGATGGCGATGGAACAGGGGGTTAAGATTTGAAAGGTCAGAGCTGTGTAGTGATAGAATATCGGTAAAACTGAAAAAACTGAAAACACCATTCTGAATTGAAAAAAGAAGCAGCTGGTGATTTATTTGTGAGGCCTTTATTTAGGCCCCATTAGCCTAACAGCCTGAGTAAACAGACAAAAGGAAAGTGAGTCAGTCTACTCCCTGGCCAATGGTGGTGTCAGATTCATTTGTTCAATGGCAAATTCTCTAGGGGGAAATGATCCAGAATGCAAGTAATTGTTTTATTATAATTATCATAACCCTTCCCCCAGTTTTTATTTCTTACTCCAAATCAGAACTATTAAAATGAAAAAAGAATCATGTATTTTGCAATTATTAAATGATTTTTTATAGCCTTTGCTGATGCAGTTTGATTATTTCAGAAGCAGCAGCTCTCTATGTGGCTTTTGCTGTTTACTGCAGACAATTCTTGCTACGAGGCTCTTGGTTTTCTCTTGGGACTTCATTCTACAGTTGAATAGACTTAACAATTAGTCATTTTTCTTTATGTTCATCCATGAATATGAATATGAATATAATCTAATTAGTCCTTCTTTTTCACACAATTATAAACAGCCTCAGTTTTTACGAGGATGTACTTACAGCCTTCATATGTTTGCAGAAACTCATGCCTTTTTTACCAACTGCCAGGAAGAGCTGACAGTGTGTGTCAGGGATGCCAACTGCAACCGTCTGCACACCATCGCTCCCCAATCAGGCCCACAAATGCCTTTCAATTCACTGACATGATGCAGCCTAGATCTCCTTTCTGAATGGGTGATATGCAGGATCAACCGTGCTTTCCGGTCTGTGCTCTCTTAGGCTTCTTGATGCATAAGCCCTGAAATAGTGCAGAGTACCTCCACAGAAGCGCCCATGATGAGATCAAATCACCATGACATTTCTGCTCGTCCTACCTTTAGGAAACCAATATCAGGCTCCAATACCCATGATCACAAACTCTGCAGGGCTCTCCCTGCACTCCCAGCAAATGCAACACTTTCCAACAGTTTTTTTTTTCTTTTATTTAAGATGTTCATAGCTCCAAATGTCAGATGCACAGTGCAGTGAGAACTATCCCACAGCTGATAAATTATTCATTTTTCAGATGCTTGCAATCGGAAGTGGTACTAATAGCCAAATACCTGACGTACCCCAAAAGACACGAAGTGTAACAATGCTTGGTGTTTTCTTCTGCATAAATTCTAAAGGTTAAGTGCTATTAAACAGTTTTTGCTTATCAAGAGTTAGATTCCTTGAACTTACTTCTTCTAATTAATCTGCTCCCAATAAGCACTACTAACTAAGCACAGAGCAAAAACAGACCGATCAAGTACCTCTCTTCACAGTAACTCACCTCACCAGCTTGAACAAAGCCCTCTGCTCACAACTCAGCTACTGCCTGACATATTGGAGAGAAGTGAGGCCAAAAGCAGAGGTCATCAGACTGTGAGCCATGAACCAAATCTTGCTGGCTGCACATTTCTCAAATAAAACTTTTATTGGAAAACAGCCACATGCATTTATTTATATATTATGTAGCTGCGCTTTTACTATCATGGCAGAGTTGAAGAGTTGCTCCACAGATCCTGTGGCATTCAAGGCCTAAAATATTTACCACATAGCTCTTTTCAGAAACATTTATGGACCTCTAGCCAAAAGGCATGAAAAACATTAGCACTAAGCTTCAACGCCGACTGCATTTAAATGTATGTGATACAGCACACCATCTGTGTTATAATGTCCAAGAATCAGTAAGGTCAAAACAAAGCTGGGTAAAGATGACTCCTCCAGCTGGTAAGACCTTCATGTTATGGCGGCGCACGGTGTGATTTTTTTTTTTCCTGTACAGACAAGAACAAATGTTTATCATCCTAGACAGGCGCTGATAACAGACCAAAGAATCCAGCTTCATGAATCAATGAATTTATCTGGGTACATACGGAGCATGGGTGATATTCAGGCAACTGCATCACAGGAAAGCTCAATCCAACAAACAAATATGGCTGCTCACAAACACTGCATCCCTGAGACCTCTGTCCATCCTACAGGCCACTCCACCAAAGACAGCCTTCTTTCGAAGCAACTGTTCGCATCTTCTGTAACCTCAGGCAGGGCCTTGTGAGTTTTGCCATCTTCATTGACTTCCTGAGTCTATGAGTCTACCCCTCCCTCCAGGACAGTGTTGACCACATTTCAACTCTTTGCTTCCAGGGCTGAGGCAAATACAGAGTCACTGCTGCTCTGTTCTGTTATTGCCCCCTCAGGAAATCAACATCTCTAAGCCACGGGGCATCTGTTGCCACCTTAGAAAAAGGAATTTGGAACTAGGTTGGCCATGATTTCCAATCTGCCAAACATGATAAGGAGGATGGTATTGCTCTAATTATGATAAAATCTTGAAAGCAGATCTTTCTGCCGACAACTTTAATCAAATTAACAGATAAAGCAAAAAGGAAGTCTAAAGAAGAGTAAATATTTTAGCCTAAAACATGTTGGGCGGAACTTGAAAGTTTCCAAATGGATAAGTCTGTCTTTCATTTTGCAAGTGAAATTTGGCAAGTCAACCTAGAAGTCAGTCAGTACTTCTCTAATACTGACACATGCATCTACGGTGAGCATGACGGAACCTTTCCTCCAGGAGTCCACCTCCTCCCAGAGACATCAGGGGGTCCTTGATGGCAGCAATGATTCTGGATGTCTTTTTGGCTTAATGCTAGAGCAGCCTCACGTGGACCCCATCAAAGGCTCTGGCTACTATGCACTTTACTCTGCTTAGCTCTTCTGCTTCTTTCTTGGAGAAAACCACACAGGCCTAAGCTTTGCCAGCACCTCCTCATGCTTCTGTTCCAAGCAGGATACCTGCTCTGAACCATCTGTATAAAAATTGTGAGAATAAGGACTATACTACTATTGTGTGGCAGTGAGGTCTGTAATCTCTGCACTTGGGAGTAAGGAAAGAGGGTCGAGAGTTCAAGGTCAGCCTAGGCTGCATGGTGAGACTATCTAAAATTAAAAGAGCAAATCAAAACCTAGGCTGTCTGCCCTTAGAGTATTCTGCAACAAATGAATTTACAGCTCTCAGATGTTAAAATACATATTCAATTGGAAGGTATTAGTTGGGACAAAATTGATTTTTTTTTTTGGCCACAATGAAACCATATGCTTACAAAATTAAACTAATATACCATAAAAAACAGATAATGTGAGAACAATGACTACATTGTTTACTATGTATGAAATATCTAAAACCCCTAAATTCATTAACTCGCTGAGCCTTCATAGTAACCCTATAATTATGATCCAATATTTCAGACAACAGAACGGGGGTATGAAGGCATAAAACAATCTATCCCTGGTCATATGGGAAATAAAAAGAGCTATGATTTACCCTTCCAAATTAACATAGCTGATCTCCAGAACCTGTGAAAGTCGTGTCATATTTCTGACAAAAGTTTTCTCTTTCAAACTCTGTGGGATACTTACGAGCCATCAACCTCTTCTACACTCTACCCCAATGTTCTGTTCTAAAATTTTTGCAACTTAGTAGTTTTCAGCCAGAGGTGACTTTTCTACCAAGGACACAGAAATAGATAAAGAAAATCTGGTTGACACAATACAAAAATATTCAGAACAGACTGACACAACAAAGAATTTATCTAACCCAAAATTTCTCCAAAGTTTCTCCAGCTTAAGAAACTCTTGCCTGATATGCCCCAGGCTGTACAGAGTGGAAAGATTTCAAAAGTTCAGCACAGACCAAGCAAGCTATGGTATGGCTGTGCTGTTTTGTTTCTATGTGTATAAGTGTTTTGTCTGCATGTTTGTATGTGCACCTATGTTATTCAAAGCCCACAGAAGCGAGAAGAGGTTGTTTGATCCCGTGAAACCAGAGTTATAGATAGTTGTTAGCTGCCATTTGGGTGCTAGAAGAACCAGAATCCTCTGGAAGAAAAGCAAGTATTCTTAACCACTGAGCCATCTCTCCAGTCCTGGCATGGCTGTGTTCTTTTAGCTGTTGTTGTTTGTTTGTTTGTTGCTTCCATTAAATATCTCATTGATCTGAAAACTATTTTAATAAGCAGAAACAGAAGAAAGCTGATATGTGTGGATGTCAGATTAACACCTATATATGCTCAGAATCCAATGGAAACAAACCTTGACTAAATGCCTGTGCATCCGGAACTCACAGCACAGGAACTTTTAAAAGCTTTGAACATCCTCAAAGACAGAATGGAAAAAGATGCTCCAGGTAAACAGCAGTGAGAAGCTAGAATTTATGTTAGATTTGCTTCTTAATGCCATGAACTATTTGAGAGAAAACACGTAAGTTAGGTTTAATAATCATGGTACGTAGTATCCTACGTTCCCATTGGACTTAAATCTAAATCCAACCAGGAAGTAGTGATGCATGCATGAAGATAGATGTAAGTTACAAGTCAGTCTGGTCTACACAGCAAATTCCAAGCCAACTAGGGCTGCACAGCAAGACTTTGTTTGAAGCAAAATAAACTCAAACAAACCCCCAAAATATTAAATCACATAAGTAACAAGGACTAGTATACACAACAAATGGAAAAGAATACCAGGAAAGCCATCATGAAAAAGCTCCCATCTATACAGGGGATCAAACTGAGAAATCACTCAGGAATCCTATTGCTATTAATCCTGTCTAAAAGAAAGCATATGGAAAACAGATCTATTAAAATCCCCTTCTTCCTTGCAACCCTACATTGGCGTCACCCTCCAACTAGAGCCTTAATTGACAAATGTACCTTCCTTAGTCCTCTAAAGCAACAGATATTGATGGAAGGTAAGTACAGACTTAATTACATGATTCTACAGTAAAACTACCACCTGCTTTAAAAGGAAAATAATACTGGCCAGGGACAAAGCAGAAAGGAGACCTGTGCTTTCTATTAAATAAAAGCATTAGTGTTCCAAGTGAGGACATTTCAGCTAAAGTGTTTAGACAATAAATTTATAACTTGTTCAGGAGACTGCAACATTAGTTTGAAAATATGTTTGCTCAGTAGAAGATCCCTGAGCTGACCTATTTCAAGAATATGTTTCCATGCATACTTGCATAGTACAAGTTCCTTCCCTACAGGGCTTTGTGCTCCGGCCCCTCCTGGCCTCTCCACCTGTCCCTGCTCACCCGCTGTGACTCAGAAGGTTGGCATTTATTCTGTCTTTTGAACCAGATAGGTTCCTTCTTCCCTTTGAACCTTCGAAGTCCACTTTTCCATAGTGACTCCTCCTGTGTCACTCAGCTAGATTGTTTATACCTCCCGCAGAAGCACCTAACTGTCTGCACACCTCATACAGCCCCTGAGTCGCCCCATGGTTCATGACCACTCTCTAATCACACTGCCTACTCACTCTTGTCCATAGCCATGTCTTGCCCCGCTTCCTGTCACTTTGTAATAAGTACAGAAGCTCTGTCTTAACAGATACTTCAGTCTGACTTGTTGGAGGTACACAGTAGGCATTTGCTAAATAAATATCACTTTGAAATTAAATTATGTAATGAAAATTTACATTTGTGAGGCAAATATATATATATATATATTATAGGGTTTTCTCTATATCTGTCTGAAATTATTATAGGCTGAAATGCTCAATAGCCATTTCGGTGATAAACAAGAGTACTTCAGTTTTGATTTCTTTATATGGATCTTAAATATTTATTTAACTAGAAGAAAAAAAACTGAAAGAAAACAAAAATATTAGAATGTATTTCATAGGCTTGTTATATGTAGTAGGTTTATTACACTTGTATTTTTACCTCAGAATTAGTATTATGTGCTTATATACTGAATATATTTGTATTTTATGTATTTTACTGGCAGACTTAATAAACTGTAGATCCAATAAGAAATTGTTATAATGCTACATAGTGATCTTTAAAAAGCTTAACTCACATTACAGGATGAATTTACAATTTTTATTATAGAACAAACTTAAATTGAGTATTATTCATAGTAAAGTACTGAACTTCATTCATAATTTTAATTGTTTCTGGATTCTACATTTTAAATGATATTAAGATAAAGATAAGCTTATATAAAAATACCTAAACTCAACAATCAAGACATGGATTTATGAGAATAAATATTTTGTGAGGAAATATAACACGTTAGGATTACTTATCAAATACTGAACGTGTGTTACAATTTTCCATGCCTGAAGTCAAATCTTGCCTTGGTTTTATCTCTAAATTATAGCAATTTATTAGTGATTTAAATTTTAGAGAATACACATTCACAAAAGTCAGCTTAAGCCATCATTTTCTAAGTGTAAAGACTTTTCTCCTTAACCTTACTCAACTTCTCATAACGTCCACCTAGCCTCTTAGTGATCTAGTCTGCTATGAAGAGTTTCTCCACGTCATTGTACCACTCTGAAGTCTTAGTGGTCTTTGAAAATGCAAATTTCTTCCTGTGATAGCTTTAACTACATCAATGGTCTATACAGCCCCTAAAATAAAAACTAAGATCTAGAATAAGGTCTCTGATGCCGTGCATTAACAGGTCTATACCTCCTTATGTAGTCTTACTTAAATTTTTCTACACTGTTTGGGATCCAGCATTAACATCCTTTCTTTCATCCCCAGAACACACTAGATTTTCCTTCTCATGGGCTCTATAAACAAGCCCTTCTACTGGAACTCATGGATCTCCTCACACAGAGTTAAGCTACCTTCTATTCTTCATGAGAGCAAAACTAAAAGTAATTCTCTGAACGCTATGCATGGGATCAAATTTAATGAACTATGTATCTTAGAGCAGCGCAAGTACATGTAAAACAGAAAAATCTGTATGGTGTCTATAGTTTCTAGTACTGTACCAGTATGACCTTCTGGATTTGATTATGTGATTCAAGAATAATAGATACACAAAAAAGAATCCTGATTAATTTTTTTTAATTCTCTTGAGTTTAAACTTATTTCGACATAAAAAGACTTCCTGTTGGAGTACGCCTTGCACTCAGGAGGCAGAGGCAGGTGAGTTCAAGGCCAGCCTGTTCCACATAGCAAGTTCCAGGCTAGCTGGGAATACAGAGAGACCATGTTTCAAAACAAAGAAAGAAAGAAGAGACTTAATTCTTCCTTCTGGAAAGTATTTCTGTACTGCTCAGAACAGACGAGGTGCCTGATCTCTGCACTTACAGAACGGTGTAGTTAGACAGCATACCATTTTAGAATTAATGCTAAATGTCTATATAACTCACTAGAGTTTAATGTTTTGTACTCTCTCTTTCTTCATTTTATGGCCATGTGACT
The DNA here is from genome assembly GCA_035773235.1 of Eospalax fontanierii. Taxonomy (NCBI): domain Eukaryota; kingdom Metazoa; phylum Chordata; class Mammalia; order Rodentia; family Spalacidae; genus Eospalax; species Eospalax fontanierii. The sequence continues at coordinate 21,513,052 of CM069528.1, read as the reverse complement.
ATGATGTGTGTTCACCTGTACCACACATGTGTCTGTGATGTGTGTGTTCACACCTGTTCACACTTGGCCCACATGTGTTGACAAGCATATGGAGGCCCAAGTTTCATGTGAAGAATCAAATTCCACTGCTTTTCCATGTTCTTCATTGAGGCAGGGTCTCTCTTAACCCAAGACTGACTTCTGCTTTTCTCTACAGCTAGCTTACTCCAGAAGATTCCCCTGTCTCTGCCTGCTGAGGCCAGAAACACAGGCAGACCAGCACACCCACTTTTCTTCCAGAGGCTGTAATTACAGGCCAGTCCCACACCCACCAGGCATGTGAATGGGTCTTGCGGACACAGGTCCTCTTGCTTGCACAGCAAGCACATTAGCACTCAGTCATCAACCCACCCCCAGAGTTCAAGCCCTAAAAGAGGAAAAGTATCACATCATCTCTCTTCTTCATCAGTGTTTCCCCAGTGGGGACCTAAGTTCTTGTACAGGAGATACATTAAATAGACATTAGTAAATGGACTTTACATAAATTATCTAATCAGTCAATGTCTTTAGAATTGTACATAAAGTATATATAGAGTGTATATAGAGATGAATAAGAAGCTGCCCATAATCAGAGTTACCATACTTCAAAAGCAGGCACTGGGACGTCTGGGTCATATGCTCACACACAGCAGCTTCCTGCCTAAAGACAAGGCTGAGACTATTGCTTGAAAGAATCCTAAAATGAGTGCTGTGGATCTGAAAACAGACTACATGCTGATATAGGACCACATTTCAATAAGTTTATAAAACCTTCATTTTGAATATTCCATATAGATTGCATTCTCTCTCTCTCTCTCTCTCTCTCTCTCTCTCTTTCCATACACACACACACACACACACACACACACACACACACAGAGTTTCCAAAAGGCATAAAAGAAGCTTAATCAAAATACAAAATAGTAAGTCAGAGAACTTGTCCAAAAGTATCTTTTCCCCTCAATCCCTAGTCTTTTTCATTGTGATTCTTCAGTTAAAGATGGATGCTGGGAACTAGAAAGCTGACCTAGTGGTTAAGAGGTTAAGAGGACCCAGTTCAATTCCTGGTACCTATATCAGGCACCTTACAACCACACATAACACCTGATCTAATGGCTCTCAAATCTCCTTCTGGCCTCTACAGGCACCTCCAGACACATGGTACACATACAGACAGGCAGGCACACACATAAATAAAAATAATCAAAAAGTTATAACAGAATAATAAATATAAAGATGGATGCTGGCTTGATGGCTTGAAGATTTTTAGGCAACTGAAGCACATTCATATGGAAGGAAAGAAAGTGAACACCTAAGAAATTGCTAGAATTTGAACTGGATCAAATAAACAGTACCTGAGTGAAGAAAATTAAAGAAACTAAAACTGTAAAAGGAAAACCATTAAGAAATCATAAAATAGTATAATGACATGCCTCCAGCCTATTACAAATAAGTAGGTCAGAAACAGCTCAGATATTATTGTATACTTCAAGGGCAGGGCCTCATCACCCAGAGTGATTAAAGATCCTAGGAAACTACATTCAAGTTTAGGGGGTTTTTTTTGTTTCTTTTTTAATAATCGTATCTTAATGCATTCAATAAAATGTTTTGAGGTATACATATGTGTTGATTTTGTGACATTACCTTAATATTGAGTATCTCCAGGCTTGCTGGGAGTAATCCAGAGAATCAGAGAAATCTTGCAGGCAAGCTAAAGGATCAATAAAACACCTGGAATATTTTCCTCACTTCAGACAGATGTTTTATTTGCGACGTTAAAATGAAGGCAGGATGGAGAGAGGAAAGGCAACATGTACGAGTCATCATACCTCTTTCAGTCCAGTAAAAAAGGAAAACAAGCTAAATGCCCAGCTTCGTCCTTGCTGTCCTAAAAGAGTACATGTCATTCCTGGAGAAACCAAGAACACTCCCTGCAGGATGCACTTAACCAAAGGAGTCAAAGTAAATAACCAGATGAAAGTACAGCGTCTTATGTAACAGCCCAAGAATAATCCTCTCTATAGTTCCCCCATTTCTTATGTACAGTCCAGGACTATTCTGCAGATTTTCACGTTGTTAGTATCACCAACCCAATCTAACTTTGGAATATTTTCATCATCAGAAGCAACTATCTTTTAAAGGAAGTTCAAATTTTAGGAAGTTGAAGTAAGAACACTCATAATATAAAATAAAGCAGATTTTTAAATAAGAAATTAGTGTCCCTTATGCAAACTGAGGGTGCATTTTAATAACAGGGAAACATCCATTCCACTCCTGACTTCAGTGACAAGATGTCTCACTAGCTGCTAAGAGATGCAAAAAGATTCATCTGCTCAGCCATCACATTGTACTCTCTTCTGTTTCCTTTTTACATTTTTTTCCTGTAACGTACTTGTAGTCATATGACTGGCTACCTACTCTCATCTTCACTGCATTCACATCCGTCATATCCTTTTAGACCACTGGCCATATGATGCTGTGTTTGCTTAGAGCTCCAGAAAAGACAGATGGAACACCTCTTATTCATGCTATTCAAGCCACACTAATTTTAAGTTGGCAACTCTAAGAGATGAGTTTCTTTAGAAAGATTCAGAAAGAAGATATCCTTCATATTTCTCTTTCTGATCTTTACATTAAGTTCTGAGACAAAGATTTATAAGATTCTCATAAACCCAGTACTTCAGAGAATCAGTTCAGCAAATGTCCCATGTGGCAACGAGACCTAGCTCCTCAGTCACCCAATATTTGATCCTCTCTGGATTAAATGAAAGAATTTTAGCACAGGACCTAAGGCTTGTGCTCAATAAAGATGCATGTTGAATGTAACACCATTTGTTAAACACTCCAAGTCATCCTCAAGCCCATGTTTTACCTCAGTTCATTCAATTCTCACAAAACTCAAATAGTAGACATTATATTATTCTATCACCAGCACTCTGTTATTATTCTAAATACCAGAAGATGGAAGAAAAGAGTATGCTTTAGTAAAGCGACAGTAAGAATTCAAATCAGACTCTGACTTCAGAACACACGGGTTGCACGTCAGTAAACAGTAAGGAGAAAATGACTTTCTTACAGCAGCATACTTGCCAGTCCATTCTCTGATGTCAAAAAGATTTGTTTTAAAACCAAGAAGATCATAGGATATAGGAACATAATCCCACAGAGGAGGGGGATGTATGCTGTTTCCATATAGGAACTAAATGTTATGCTTATTACAGCAAGACCTCAACAACAAGGAAAGAAAACGAGCGTGGGTTCACCACAGAAGATAAAAAAAAATGCCAAACAGCAACAGAAAACAGAACTAAAGCACACAAGGACTTAAACTCTAAAGAGCTATGTGTCTAACAAACACAAAAGCCCAGTTATAGTATCCAAAATGTAAGCTCAGGTAAGCTGCAAATGATCTCACCAGAGTAAAACTGGTCCAACAAAAAGATGCCTACAGACACCTATCTGGGGTTTATCGTTTGGGGAAAACAGACTAGAATTAATAAGCTTTTAAATTATAGAGGGGACATGAAGTTCCAGGGGAGTAAGGTGGAGGTCTCGATGGGGGGAGGTTCTGAATGTGAACAAAACATGTATCAAATTCTAGAAGAATCAATAAAAGTATTTTTTAAAAGATGATGAAAACAGGTTCTTGGTATGCATGTGGCATTACAAAGACGCAAAGGAACAAACAAATAAGATGAGCGAATAACAAACCCAAAGTGCTTGAAACCAAGCTTCTGGAGTCTACAATAAAAGGTCAGTCAATGACTAGACCTCAGTGGATGAACCTGCACCAAGGAACATGGGGCCACTAACTTGACACAACAGACCTTAACACAGATAAAGGAATGTATAGATCCCAGTTGGGGGGCTGTGAGGGTACTGGCGGGAAGGAGGTGTGAGGTGACTAACATTGATAGAGATGTTCTATATGAAACACACAATGATTAAATGTAAAAATTTTAAACTCAAAAGGAAAGAGATTTTTTTTTCCCTTGGACATTAAAAGCTACTCAAAATTGATTTCTGATTTGTGTGTGTGTGTGTGTGTGTGTGTGTGTGTGTGTGTGTGTGTGTGCTAGATCTAAAGAGAAAACCGGCTGGCCCAGAATCAGCAAGAACTGCTTACTGGGGCTTTAACAGAGTCACATTTCACTCTCAGAACACAGTTCTCCCATGTAAACATTCCTTCAAAAACAACTAGCAGGAGTGCCTGGAGCACTCAAGACATAGAAATGAAGCAAAAGCCGGCCACGGGCACATCAAGCTTTTTAGAGCAATCGTGTGGACCAGTAGGGAACTTTAAATTGGCAATGGCAAACACTGTAATTTTCTGCTAAAGGAATATTATCACAATATTTCAACCTGCATTTGAACCAAGACTCTAAGAGTTCTTCCACTTAATGCAACACCACACTTAACACTGCTGTGGCCTTCAACACAGTCAATTGTGATCCTGAATCTAGGCTCTGAGGACTTAATTATTGCAAAAGAGAGAGAGAAGACAGAATAAAGTAGCATGGCAAACTAGAGTGGCATCTCCACACTCTCCACCCACAAATCCTCTTTTTTACAGTAGAAAACTTTGAAAATATTATTTCAGAATTCTGAAACATCTCTCTGCAAAGCTACTAATAATTTCTGAATTATAGCTCCATATCTTAGATCCACATAAAACACAGGGAAAAGGAAAAACAAACATGCTGGAATGTGCTAATGAAGGGACAGGGTGACAAACACATACCTTGGTTTATGGGAGTCTGAAGAAAATCAGTCTTTATATGATGATGAAAACAGCAGCTCACTAAATCCTACTTTTTCTAAGTGTTTTAAGAAAATGAAATGACACAAGGCAATGAGTTATGATCTGGATGCGATTTTATAAATTGTTCTGTAACGAGTCTTAATAATGAAAATTTTATTTCCAACCCTATCATACACTTTCTTGTGCCACAAAAAGATTCCAATAGATTATTAATGGATGCTCCTTCTTCTTTTAAAATGTACCTTAAAAATATGGCTCGTACCTTCACCAGACACTTTCGTGCTGCTGTGTTAAAAACTGTCCTGACAAAAACAACTTAAGGATGGAAGGGTATATTTTGGGGACAGTTCAAGGTTACAGTGCAGCTCAGAGGGGAAGACAGAGCAGCAGGATGCTGGGATGGCTAGCTGCAATCCAGCCACAATCAGGAGGCAGATAGAGATGAGTTCTGGGGCTTAGCTAGCATTGTCCATTGTAGGAGGTTTAGATCCCATCCCACACACCTTTGTAGCTCATGTTCATGGCAGGTTCTCCCACCTCAATTAACCTCATTTAAGGAATTCCTTAATTAATGGAGATGTCTCCTAGGTGATTCTAGACCCAGTCAAGTTTATAATGTTAACCAACCATCGCAATATTCTTTTCAGCAGTGTCCAAAAAATCTGTTAAAAAGTGCCAGTGAAAAATCAAGACCAAGTAGACAAAGGCAAAAGTAATGGGGCTTCAACAGAGCCACATTTCACTTTCAGAACACAGGTCTCCCATGTATTTTTCCTTCAAAAAATAACTAGCAAGTCTGTCCCCTTTTTTTCAGTTGTAATAGGAAGAGTGAGAGAGAATTAATTCTTCTACAAGTGGTATCTTAAAGTTGAAAGCTGATACTGTACAGAGAGGCAGGATGGAATATATCTTAATTTAATGAAGAATCACTGCAGAATCACTGTGATTTTTGTAGGAATGTCATATAAGATATGTGATGAAGAACAGGAAGGAGGGGACAAAGCAGCATGGCTGAAAGCGTGAGGAATGGTGATCTGCGGTATACCTCACCTTCTAGAACGTAGTCTCAAAAATATCTCTCCTAACTTTCAGACAAATGTCTGCAACTTTAGACCACAGCACTGAGCAGAAATTTAGCTTCTCACTAGAATAGCATTCTTGTTGAAAGAAGGATAACTTCACAGATAAACAATAATGTAAGTTCTAGAAAAATCTCCAGCTGTGATCTGACATTTAAGTGGGTTCCGGGGGGTCTTAATATGTTCTTGCCAAAAATTAACAATGGAGAAACAACTTACTTTTGCACTTCAGCCAAAACAATAAATAAAATCATAAGCCCAATTGTTTTCTAATAAGCTACATATAGATTTTTAAATAATTTTTGACATGCATGCCTTTAAAAGAACTAGAATATCTTACATTTGGATCTTCTCCCAGTTAATTATTTCCTGGTATTCTGTCAGAAATTCCTTGGCTTCACCTTAAACCAACACTCCCAGGTAATAGTTAGAAGACACAATACATATACATACACACACACACACACACACACACACACATATGTATGTCGGAGAATGTTGTGCTTAAAACATGTGTGTTCCATATGTATTCAATTAATAAAATTTCTTTCACTCCTTGAAAGAATACTTAGAAAACAGAGCCCTATTTAAATGAAGCAAATGGCTACTATTGAGGGAATTCTTGTCAAGATGCAATTAATAAGAAAGGGCCAAGATGAGAGAGATTGTTCGTCTTCAAGATATTCTTAACATGAATCAAGTTCAGTCTCACTGGGTTAGTTGGTGGAAGGAAAAGCTAAGGACTGCAAATGTTATACATGCTAATTGTACCTGGAGACTTCCAAATGAGAATGACCAGCTCACTCATGAACTACACCACTCCAGAGGAAACACATCAGTGAGTAAAAGCCAAGCACCGACCTTTTCCTGGCACCGTTTCCTCCCAAAGGCATTGAGGAGGAAAGAAATACACATAAACAAGGTAGACCTAATGACTGCTAATTACAAAGGAGATGCGATCTTCTCATTATTTGGTGGGCTAATTGACCACAATCCCAATTTCAGAAACTGAGTCCAGAAATCCAGACTTTGGTATGCACCTTCCCCAGAATTCTCTTCCCACTTCCAGACCTCCACTCAGCCACAGCGTTGTTAGCTCTGCATGATTTGTTTGAATATCGTACTCTACGACAGCTGTCGGAAACAGCACATCACAACAGCTGCTGTGATGGCTACAAGGAGCTTGCACGTTTAATTGGGCTCAATGTGACATTGTGCATTTTTCTAAACATAGAAATATCCATACAACTGAAGAAATTTCTAATGGGTATGAACAATGTTTATTATTGACACCAACAACTGGTTGGCCCAGTTTAAGTGGTGTCATTGGTCTCATTCTGTCTTTGTCACCAGGCTAGGAAGCAGCATAAAAAAATAAATAAAAATAAAAATAAACAGTAGAAGCAGTTAAATACATAAGCAAAGAGAAATTAAGCAGGAAGGGAGGTGGTGAGGAAGTCCCATCAATAATAACTTTCAAAGGCTGGCTGAGAGCCAAGGAGGATCCCAAAGTGTCTCAGGATACACTTCCAAAGGAAATATATTCAGAGGCCTGAGCCTCATGCCAACAGCAAACAAAACCACTCATTATGGTCACAGCTCCCTAGAGAAGAGCAGGATGGCTTACTCTCAGCATAGGCGCAGAGGAAGAAGGCGAGGAGCAGCAACAGAGGTCTGGCCACGGGCACCATCCTGCAGCTTGTCAATGGCATGCGCCGGCAGCTTGGAAACACAGCCTAGGAAGCAGCAGCGAGTGGTCTGCTCAAAAACTTCAGCTGGAACCTTTTCAGAGCCTGTAAAGGGAGGGGACAAGAAAAGAGGAAGAAAACACAAAGACATTTAGATTTCTCACTCTTTCCTCCAGTTCTATCACAACTGAGAAAGATGACCCATTGTAAAAACACAATAAATACTGGAGGCCTTGTGTCTTCGACTGGGAAATAACTTGGTTTGTAAAATGCAGGGTCCCTAGCATTCCCACTGCTGGGCCACTTAAAGCCAACCATCAGGAATTTCTTTCTCTGTTCTTATGCCATCATTGGGGCACTGTGCTCCAAGGAACCACCCACCATCACATCATACAAAAGTTGACACAAACACATCAATGGAAGAAAGCACACCAGGACCCTAAGAAAGGTTACAGGAAATCATTCTGCCAATTCCTGACACAATCGAGGAAGTTGCATTCTTGGCAGCAGGTGAAACAACTTCTCCTCCTAAGTAGTAGCGATTAGTATTTTTTTTTTCTGCAAGCACATTTGACTTTTCCTTGAACACACATCAGTATTCAATTCTAGTTTGACTTCAATAAGTCAAAGCAATATTTAGCAGGAGCCTCTTAGATTTAATGGGATTTTCATATGCCTTCTGGACAAGAGCTTAATTTTCTCAGTGTCTATAAAAATCAATAAGCCACAAGCTATTGTGTGAGAGCCTACTGTGTGTGAGGTATCCAAAAGCACCACTCAGCACAAAGTGTCTTGAGGGACAAGGAGTCACAATCCACCCTTTGTGAGTTGGCAGAATAGCAGGGGATATAGGTGCACTAGATGGCTAAAATAAGCTGATTAATGATTACAGCCAGGAAAGAAAGCCAAATAATGTCAAAGAAGGTAAGATCAGAAATGGGACCATAGACAAATCTGTGTTTCAACAGGAACTTTGAGCATAAGAAAGCATTTTAAAAGATGAAGGACACACATTTCCTGCATTCCATGAAAAGTCCTGCAACAGAAAAGCGCTATGGAACAGGCTGCTGATTGTCCTGGAGCAGGGGATAGCTGGTTAAACAGAGAACCGTGCACCATAACACTTGAGAGTTTACTGGCTCTCTGTCAGGGTCAGAGACTGCTTTTCTAACACATACTGATGCTTCTGGTACAGTGACCACATTTTGAAAGCGACTGGGTTAGAACGAGGTGACAACTGGGAAAACAGAAGGCAGAACAAGAGAAGCAGACCACAGAGAGATCCTCATGAATAATGGTAGGGCAGGCAAACTGGCTCAGCAGGTCACAGTGCTATCCAAGACTGACGATCTGAGTTTGATCCCTGGAACCCACAGTGCAAAGAAAGAATAAACCCCCTAAATCTGTCCTCAGAACTCCACACATGTGTCATGGCACATGTGCATACAAGGACACACACAATAATAAAAATTCAATTAAATACTGGCCCAAGAAAAAAAGAATGATGGTGGTCCCAGCATGAGAAGAAGGTATGTCGTGGCAGACAGGCTCCAAGAAATAATCTAAAGTATGATTCTTGAATTGGTAAATGAGTCTGTTTATGGAACCATCAATAACCCTAGCATAGACTGTTACACGGAGTAGCCTCTTACTTAAAATGAAGTGGAGAGGCTATCAGCTGCTATTGCCTCTTCTCTTACTGGGTGAGAACTTGAGAATGACTTTCAAGATCCATTTCCAAAATGAAACTGCATAACTTTAATTTTTGCCTATCACATTGTTTGAAACACAAAACCTTTTTGACAAGAAATAGAAAAGCTATCCATTATAAATAACCTCATCCCCTAAAATAACTTGATTTTTAAAAAGAATTATAATGCACACTATACTGTGTCTTTTTTGACACTGAATTTGAACATGAGAACATCCATCCTTAAAATATACTTTTTTCATGGCTACTCAAGAACATTCAATGCAGGAAAGATACAGCAGCGAGAGAGAGGGGGATCATTCCGATTACTCTAATTATCATTTAACGAGATGATAGCCTCTATTTTACTCATTCGTTTGTTTGACACGTATTTGTGAGTAGCAAAAAGAAGCAAGCTGAACATTAAAGTGCATCTTCTTGAACACAATAGCTCACAACTATTGCAGAACAGTTATCCAGATTACCAGCCACCTATTCCAGATTGGTTATCAGTTTATCTGGAAAACAGCTTATCGAGCAGTTCACAGCTATCAGCTGTTAGCAATCTCCAGCTCTCATAAGAGAAGTGCTAAAGGAATCGGCTCTCCTGCAACCTCTCCTCCCCCTTCTGCTGCTTCTTCCTCATGCCAGCATTTCAGATGGCAGAAAAGTCCAGGAGACATCAGTCCTGTCGGATTCAATTTGTGTCTGTGCAAGCATATCAGAGCCAACTGCTACATAATGATTCCAAGACATCACGGAGATGGAGACCTACAAAAAGCTCACTTAGAAAAGGGATGACTCGCCTTTTCCATCCAATCAGATGAAGTGTATTAAGAACAAGTTCTTCCAAACGAGCCTGCAAATGTTCCCTCTCATTTGGATAAATGACACAATCTCACACTCCAACAATGAATGCAAACACAAGCGTACACATTTATACTTAAATAGGTTATGCCCTTGGATAAGACATGATGGAGAAAGGGATGCAACGTGGCAAGAAAATATCTATTTTAGATGTGCATTCTGTAAACACTGCCAAAAAGGAAATGCTGGGTATTAACCAGCACAGGGACAGGCAGATTTTAGCATGAAATGGGAAATGAAGTTTTAAGGACATATTTAAAGCAAAAAGAATAAGGACAGAGGACAATCACTAGTAGTTTCCTTCAGTCTACTGTAAGGCTTGCTAATGACCCTACAAGGGGGCAGAGAGGGGTGAATGAGGACATTACCAGCATCATGTTTTCGGACATCAGAAGAGGCCAGCTCTGAGGTTCACTCTATGTGTTACTCATCAACAGACACATTGAGATAAAATGCATTTAAGTTTAAAGTAAAATTAATTTTTTTAAACACTGCTGTTTATATTCCATACCACAAAGATCTTATGGAAATCACTATTAGTTTCAAATCTGAGCATTAACATGTGAAGTATGTGCCGTGTGGCAGAAGAAAGAGCTCAGAGGCTCATGGAGTGAATGGGACACAATGTGCAACAGGATATTAAATAGCATTATGCCTTGGAATCACTGCCCCCACACGAGCAGACACCACCCAATGCTTTTTCTTTAGCTGCTGTACAATAATTTTTTGAACAAACATTCACATTTAAACTAGAATGAATGTTTTTTTTTTCAGATTTCTATACTGCTAATATGTGTTTCTGTAGATTGTGTTAAAAAAAAAGGCAAAACAGGACTTTCTTAAAAAAAATTCTAGGAATGGCAGATTTTAGATTTTGTGTACGAAATGTTGGGAATCATTTGGGAACATATTTTCATATGAGAAAGCAAAGTTTTCAGGAACTACTAGAATATATACAAAAAAAAACAAAAAAAAAAAACAAAGACAATTAAGTGCCCATCAGTTAAATTTCAAAAAACCTGTTTGGAGAGGCAGGTCTAAAGCCCAAGCATTCACAGACTAAAAACTCTAAAATCCCTGAGCCAAAATAAAACTTTCTACTCTCAAGGTGATTTTGATCTTAGGTATTTGTTACAGTAATGGAAAGGCTGGCTAGCACGAGAATACAGCCATTACTCTCCAAATACAACCAGAAAGGAAAGAAATTAACAATGGAGAAGAAAAGTTCTACATCAGGACTTTGAAGTCACTACTGCAGTAGCTAGAAAAAATAGGTACCAACGTTTATCTCCAAGCTTCTTCTTGGGTCATAATAAACCCATTCACTTAAGTCTAGACATCCTCAAAGGAGTAATAACCCAATGATATTTAACCTGGGCATATATGCCTATATAAATCCACTCAGTTTCAGGAAGAGATCTCACACACTGGGATTTCTTTTATCAACCTCCTATGCCAGTCCTCTAAATCAACTAGAGCTGCTTTCCAAGTACTTAAGAGAAGGAAGCATTTGTACAAAAGATGTGTAACCAGGAAGCTTCAATCTGTAAAGAAAACAAAAGCATAGCTATTCCGGCAGAAGACAGAATGTTGGGGTGTACACACAGGAAGGCCAACAGAGGCTTCTCTGGGCACCCTATAAATTCCCTAAGTCTTCAACATGTCGTTACGATAAAAAGAAATGGAAAGACTCAAAGTCTACACTTTCAGTCTTTCCCTTATTTATATTGATTTTCTAAGAGAAAATAGCCACCTTAAATATTTACCTTGATAAAGGACAACATCTTCTAGTGCTGTCCAATAAAACTTTCTGCAGGGTGGAAATATTCCCTACATTGAATAATAATAGACTGTATGAAGTATAGCTCATGCAACTGATAAAGTCTTTGTTTACATTGAATTTAAACAGCCTCATGTGAGCAGTGTCTACCCTCTTGAACAGCAGACTACAGACACAGTTTCAACAGCATTGAATAGTACAGCTAAAAATTAGGTGTATTTTTTTCTCAATACAGTCTGAAACATGGCAGTAGAATTTCTGAGTCATTGAAAACCTTTAGTCAGGGTTAAGACTCACTGTTATATAAGGATATTAAATAAAACATTCACTTGCCCATCAATCACACACACACACACACACACACACACACACACACACACAACCATTTTATTGTTTCCATTACTGTTGAAACGAAACACTGTGCCAAAGTTTTAAGATAACAAAAGAATGAAAGCAGTCAAGCCTGGTGGCATACACCTCCAGTCTCAGCACTTTCGGAAAACAGAGGCAGGGGATCTCTGTGAGCCTGAGGCCAGTCCAGTCTACACAGCAAGTTCCAGGACACCCAGTGCTTCTCAGTGAGATCCTGTCTCACAAAACAAAAGTGAACAAACAGACAAAAAGTAAGAAAATGGCAACGCTACTTCTATCCATAGAGAGAAATCACCTCAGAATCAAGGTAAACGTGAAACCTTACACGTAAAAACCTGAAGTGCTGAAATCACCGAAGCCAAACATAGAGGAAAAACTTCAGAGCAATAGGATGAACATGGAATATTTAGAAAGATTCCAGAAACACAGAAAAGGAAAGAAAAAATAGGCAAATGGGATCATATGGCAGGTACAAGCTTGAAGCAGACAACAGACGTGGACATAACCTGCATAATGGAAGAAAACATCTGCACACTATCCAATCAGCAAGAGATCAACACTCAGGATGTACAAGGAACTCAGACAGGTCAACAGTGAGAACATAGATAGTTCAATTCAAAACTGGGAAATCGGAGCAGACATTTCTCCAAAGATATCCAAATGGCAACAAAACAGAAACAACTGGAGGTGATGATGGATCGTCAGGCAAATGCAAAGCAAACCAAAGTGGAAAAACGTCTCAACACAAACTGACTGTAGCAAAAAGAAGAAGAAAAGCTGGCTGGGACACGGAAAAAAGACACTTCCCACACAGTGCTAGAATTCTAAATTAGTGCAGTAATTACTTAAGAACAGCATTATGGGAAGTCCTCAAAAATCTACAAACAGGCCCTGGCATGGTTCTGGCCTGCGTGCCTGTTCCAAGGAGAACAGGTCAATTTTCTCGGTTCTTCTCTCACACGGAAGTGTGAGCCAACACCAGGTGGAAGATTCCACCAACAGGAGCAGGGGTCCTGTGAGGCCCCAGAACTGTCTTTCTGGTTGTGAACTAAAGACCAACAAAGATGATCACTTTAATGAGCTAGTTTTTATTAAAAACTGGGTAGTTTATGGGCTGGGGCAAAAGATGAATTAAATAAGATTAAAACCAAGGCAGTGAATTAAAAAGGCAGTCCAACTTTGAAAATGTCTCTACAACCAACAGCTTCCCTTGGGGGTTTTGAAATGATAACACCTGTGCACTTAAGACTATATGTAAGGGCCTGTGCATGTTAGAGGACACACCAAGCAGGTGTAGAGGGTATCACAGAGTCAGAAGATGAAGAAGGATATGTAAAATTCTTAAGTATGTCTGGAAAGCCATCAGCCTCTGAAAGTGGTAACAAGGTTCTGTAGAAAAAAGAAAAACTTGCTGGTAAAAATGATGGAGACATTGAAGAAAATGACCATTACAAACAAGATGACTATTTTGTTGAGGAAGAACCTAAGGAAAAGTCTCCAGTGGAAAAAAAATCTATGCAAGGTGCTCCAGGTGAAAATGCACAAAAATCAAACCAGAACAGGAAAGACTCAGAGTCACCCACACCAAGATCAAGATCAAATGTGCAAGAAGCATTTAAAGGCAAGAAAAACCAGCACCAACAAAAAAATCCAGAAACAGAAAAAGGCCTAGTTCCACAGAAGACATTAAAGGAAATAATGCACATGTGGAAAAAGGTGATCCCTTCCCAAAGTTTAAACCAAGTTCACCAATCATGTGAGGAATTACTGCCAGATGACCAAAGGCTAGTCAAGATCGCCGGCACTAGAGGAAGTCTCTTTAAAAAAAAAATATTCAATTGAAATTTTCTATCTTACTTCATTTCTGTAACACTTGATATCTGGTTGTCCTTTTCATAATGCAAAGCGAGAACTTTCCCTACCATGTCTGATAGATGCTCAGGCTCCAGTTTTAATCACATGCTATCTAAAATGCCTGTGTAGTTTCTAATGGAGGAGCTCCTTCCTTTGCTTGGTTTTAACTATGCATGGAATGTTAAAACAAGCATAGTAACAGTGGGTGGTGTTTACATATGGAAAGAGTGGGAGACAAAGGGTATATGTAAAACAACTCAATATTTTAATAAAGCAATACACTAAAGTTTAAAAGTCTCTACGGAGAGCTACCACAGGGTCCAGATATACACTATAAGTACAGTTCACAGGAAAAAGACATATGCGTGTCAAAGGGGTATATCTGCACTCCATCATTTAATACAGGAGTAATGATAACAGCCAAGATATATAATCAGCTGAGGGTGCCCTTAATATGTGGATTTAAAAGAATATAGACAGAATAGAATATTATTTAACCTTATAAACTACGAAATCTTCTCATGCGTGGCAACATGGACAAAGGTCATTAGGTTAAGTGAAATAAGTCAGGGACAGAAATTCAATACCACATGGTCTCACTCATGAGGAAGTTCAAAATACTTCTTTCATTGAGGTAAAGACTATGACAGTTTTTCCCAGAGAATGTGAAAGTTAGAGGAAAGGGGATAGAGAAAGAGTGCTTATAAGATACAAAAATCAAATTGCACAGATGAGTGAATTCTACTTCCTATAGTATAGGATAGTGGATATAGATAACAATAACTTACTGTACCTTCCAACATAGCTAGAAGGATTTTAACTATTGCCTGCACAAAGAAACAACAAGTGTCTAAGATGGGAAGTGGTCCTGCAAGGGGCTCATCGAGGGTGGAGGAAATGTGTAAAGGTAGTGGAGGAAGACAGTTAGCTAGAATACTCGCTGAGGACATGTGAGCAGTAGCAGAAATGAGGACTGTAACAGACATGAGTGTTTCTTTCCTAGTTTGCTGAGTGCATGTCTGTGCACCTACACACATTTATTAATCTCATGTCTGTTTACTTCCTTCTACTTCTTCATGTAATGTAACATCACCTGAGATCATACCAGTGGTTAAGTGTTATAAATCTGCATTATCATATTTAAGCTATAAGACACTAAAAATATAAGCATTCCTCAAGGGACTTTGCTACTATTTAAAAAAGGATATAAATATTTATCTGCAGTTGTACATGGGGCAGTTATATCATGTTATGTGAATCCATGATCTTGCTATTGTTTCATCTGGAAATTAACTATGATATAAGATGTGACTAGGTGTCAAGTTGATGAGATGTAAACTCGTGATGGCTAATCTTGGCTGGATTTGGAATCAACTAAAATCAAGCCACTGGCCTCTCCTGTGAGGGATGTTCTTGATCTGATTATTTGAGGCCAGAAAACCAAGCTAAATGTTGGTGGCGCCTGCTGGTGACAGCCCAGATTGAAGGACATAATCAGAAGAGCTTTTGCTTTTGCCTGCTTGCCTTCATTCTCACTGGTGAGTTTATCTCTCCTATTGCTGTGGCATTCTTTCACCTACATTAGAACCTATTGCTTTGATTCCGACATAGATTTAAAACCAGCAGCTCTGCCAGAATTCTCTGTTACCATCATTGGGACTGCTGAGACACCAGGCTTGCAGACTGAGCAACTACCAAATTCTCATTCTATCCAGTGCGAGCCAGTCATCATTGGACTTCCTAGACTGGGTCCTTATGCCATCTAATCAATCTCCTTTCAATACAGAAATTCATTCTATCAGTTCTGGTCCTTTGGAGAACCCTGACTAATACATGGTAGAAATGCTAATTAACCTGATTATTAAATATTGTTCAGATCTATCAAATACCATATCATAACTCATTAATATGTAAATCATTTGGAATTTTTTTAAAAGCAGGATTACTGCTTTACTGTATTTCTTACTAGTGGAATACAAACAGTAATGTGAATTTCCATTCCTAAAGATATGTCATATCATACCACTGGGACATGCACATTCATGTGAAATGATTTACATAGTTATACAGGTTTTATGAAATAACTGCACTCAAATAATGTCAGGGGGGACCAAGAAAACACATTCTTAAATATAGAGTTCCAGAATCCTCCATAGTAACTGGTTTTTTATGCATAAAAAAGAACACTAGAAAGCTATTAAGTAAAACCGCAAAGGTAGCCATGAACCAGATACGCCTCTCAAAACATGCTCAACCTGCTTGAAGCAAGGAAGTCTTTTTAGGAGAAAGTGAAGATGATTTAAATTATATTCTTTCCCATAAAAGTACAACAACGGAAAAGTAGAAATTTATTTTTCTCCCCAGTGTATTTTTCTATCAATTAGAAAACATTGAGAGGAATGTTATGAGCTACTGCACATAAACTCAAAGTAATATTCCAATCTGTGCATCTTTGGGGTAGGCTACATGTTAAAATGGTATACCAGATAGTGTAAGCAATGATTCTTCGGAGAAATCAAGTGAATTGTGAGAGAATTAGGGAGTAAAAGAAAGACTGTCAACATGAAAAGACTTTTATAAATGTAAATCTAATTCCTAGAGAGCAAAGCTAATAGTCCTTACCTGTGTTTTTTAAATCATAATAATCTTTCATTGAAGGTACACCTAAATATTAGTTACTTTCAGAAATGGCACATTCAACATTGTTCCAGGCTCCTTTGTGAAGTAAAAATGAGATATGCCACAAGGAATGGACAAACACAAATAAATGAAAAACAGAATTCTCACCACCTGACTGTCTTTATCACTAAAAATTACAAAGAAGGATAGTTTCATTTCAAGCATCTGATTTCCTTAAGTGACTGCCTTAATTCTTCCACACATTTTGTGAATCTAAGAGAATCTGACGGTGCAGATGGTCAAATACAAATCTACCCAACAGGCCACTGGGACTCGGTTACCTGTTCCCACCTTCCAGAAAGATCTTATAAGAATGAGAAACTGACTTTTCTTACAAAACACAGAAACATAGCCCATCAAATATGCACCCAAACAATTGCAGATTCTATTTTAAACTTTAAGTATTTCTAATCAATGCAAAAATCATTAAGAATTTTCTTTATCACCTTAAAATACATAAATCAAAATATTTCTTATTAATGCTTGCAAAATTTTTGCTTATATCATGAGTAATTCATTTTATTCTATCAGTTTATAACTCATAGGAAATTTGGCCTTATTATATGTCCTTATTATAAATAAACACCTGTTAAAATTAACTGTATGGAGTATTTACCATTTCATTCGTGAGCAATCTAGTACTAATTATTTGGTTTCCTTAAGATTACTTTAAAAATAAAATGAGGGATCTTCTAATTACTCTTTGTGGGGTGTGTGTGGTATGCATCTCTGTGTGTGTTTGTATGTGTGTGATTTTCTGTAATGTGTTCTTTGGAGAGAGGGTCTCACTACTCAGTCCAGAGGCGGGCCTGTAATTCACTCTATAGACCAGACTGGTCTCAAATTCGTGGAAACCCACTTACCTCAACCTCCTGGCACTGGGATTACAAACAGAAGTCAAAATGCCCAATTACTTTGAGTCAACTTATTTGTGTATATATGTGTCTGTATATGTGTTCAGGTGAACATGCCCATATGTATACACATGTCAAGCCCAGAAGTCAACTACATGTGTCATTCTGTTGAGGATGCTTTCTCAAGAGTTGTCTGCCTTATTTTCATTTTGGTTTTGGTTGTTTGTTCTGTTTTGTTTCTGAGTCAAAGTCTCTCATAAGCTAATTAGTAGTTCACAAAAAAAGACTAGGCTGGCTGGCCAGCAAGCCCCAGAAATCAGTGTCCCTCTGCCTTTCCTGATTGGGTCTACAAACCCAGATTTTTACATGAGTTCTGCAGACTGAATGCAGGTATGTTACCAACTGACCTATCTCCTTAGCACTTTGTAATCATTTTAAATACGTAATTACTAGAGTTCAGAGGAAACTAATTTAGCCTACTCATGCTCTGTTTATCTACAGGTAGACTCTCTCTCAAAAGGATCAAACCACTGGACAATGGCTTTCTACTGAGAGTGATGTTGTCAGTTTCCTGGGGCTATCTGGCAGGATCTGCAGATATTTTTTGCAGTTATAACATAAATGAAGGGGATGTTAACCATATAAGACTCAAAAGTGAGAGGCAACAGTACATGCTACTGGGCACACCAAAGCCCCACAGCAAAAAATAACCCAGTCAAAAATGTCAACAAGGTTAGGAAACGCCATTCTTGGATAAGTCATGAACAACAGGGAAAATGTGTGTGTGTGTATGTGTGTCTGTGTGTGTGTGTGTGTGTGTGTGCGTGTGTGTGTGTCTGGGTGCACATCCATGTGAGAGAACCGAGGAGATGAAAGAGAGTTTCAAGAACTATTTCTCAAGCAGTGTTCTAAACCCACCAGTTTTTAAAGTTTTTCTAGTGTAATTTTTAACATGAAATCAAAAAAGATTGGAATTTCTACCCATGGAACTATGGACTACACCCAAATTTCATTTTTTGTCCTCAAAAAGAATCAAAATTGACTTATCTTAAGGAAAGAACACCTTGTAAGCTTAGGTGGAATGAATATTGTTACTAAATAAATGAATGGCTCTGTGAAATGTAGCAGACATCAGAGTGATGTCAACAGCATTATGGAAGAATAACTCCAGGGAGCCATCTTTCAAAGGACCATCAGCAGCATAGAAAGCTGAACGGGGAGAGGCCATGGGAGAGACTGGGAAAGTGAGGTCTTACAGCATGCTGTCTTCTTCCCCGTGCTGTCCTGTCATTGGTGCTCTCCCTCTCTGGAATTCTACAGGGATACAGGCAGCAGATGAATTCATCTCTGCACTGTAAAAATCAAGTAAATACCCACTAATCCAAAAGGAGGAACAAGGAAAAGTGGAGAGGAAACCACTTAATGACATGCACAAAGCTCGCTCCCCTCCTGCTGCGGAGAGACTCCTTTCACTCAGTTAGGGCCATTGGTTTCCTCTTCACTTCAACGAAACCACAAAGATAAAAACCAGGGGAAAATGCCTATCATCACCCTCTCCAGCAGTCAATAAATAGTGTGAAAGGGAACAAAGGAATTGGGAACCTCAGATATACACCTGCTATTCTCAGGGGAGGTTGCAGAACAGAACGTAAGTTTTCTTTACAGCACAGTGTGTTTTCATCCTCTCTACTTACTGGAACAGAGGCAGCTAGTTTAGGTGAGGCACTGATTCTAAAATCAGCAGCACAAGAGCAAAGACTGAACACAGAAGCCACTGCAGGAAACAAGGGGAAGACAACCTCAAAAGCGGGAGTATGTGCAGGAAGGACAGAAGGATTTCATTGGACAAACATAGGAGGGCCATGTCCTGACCAACGCAAAGTTCACCAATGAAAGCTCATCCGAGAAGCAATGATTATCCAAAGGGTCAGTATCTGGTATCTAATCCAGTAACATTATTACCTACTTGCGTATGTTAGACTCAAAGTGCCTACAAGACGTATTTAGAAGAAGAAATGATTGACCAGAAACATTGTTAGTTCTCATGTTAGTAACTGAAGGAATAGCATACCATAATTCACATCTATTTTATCTATACCATCAAGATATAATTTCCCTTTAAATTTTAGCAGGAATACAAGTTGGCTAATGGGAGGAGGTAGGTTGGATGGTGAATTTGCAGGATTATACAGGATGGTAACATAGGTAAAAAGAGGAGAGAGCAAATGAACTTTATTGAAAGTTGCTGAGGGCAACATGAACATACTGAAAGAAGAAATGAAAATGCACAATGGTTGTTTTTCGAAAGCAACTGGCATTATAAAGTGATTTGATAATAAAGTACTAAAATTTCCTGCAGCAATAAAAGCACTATGCCTTTCCCATTCCAAGATGTGTCAGACTAGCAAAGAAAAAAAATATTTTTCCCATAGTCACAGTGAAAAAAAAAATACTCAAGACCTCTGGAAACAAGCATTGTAAAATATTGTCATTTTTATTTTGCTTCCATAAAATGTTCAAACAAAATACACAGTGCAGATATCAAAAAAAAAATGAGTTTAGAGTCATTAAAAGCACCCTAACAACCAGATGCAGTAACTTTTTCAATACTAAACTTGCTAGAGACCAGCTGTAAAATACACAGTCACATGACTAAAAGCAAAGGAAATGCCAATAGAGCATACATTAAAACTCACTGCTGGACTCATGCTTCAGAGGGCCCTGGGGGTGGACTGCGAGGATATGGCAGGGAGCTCAGCAGGAATAGTGCCGGCAGGCAGATGTGCCAGGACGGAGTGGGAACAGAATGCCTAACTGTCTTTGGTTATGGGATCAAGCCCTTAATCAAAACCATCATCTTCTTAGGAATTTCTACACAAAGATATTCATACCGCAACAACACAGACAGACTGACTCTTTTAGTATGGTTCCCTTAATATTTCTTGGTTGAGGTATTACTAGGATAAATGATCATGCTGGCTTGTTGAAAATTTGAAAACCCACTTCTTTCAATACCAGCTGTCACTAAAGCCAAAGCTTACAAACTCATTGCTTTGGTACATAGATCCCATAAATAAAAGTTAAATATATATTTCATTTACAAATAGAGGATGTTAAAACTGATGTGAAAATGTATTTTACATCTCACATACTTCTAATACAGTACTAATGAACACAAAATTAAGAGGAAACTTAAAGCTGACTTTTAAAAAGCAGAACTAGAAATCCTGTAAGTTTTCCTGAGCCATATAAACCATCGGGGGCTACTGCCCTGGACATGTCGCATCTCAGGGCTTTTTCACAGATAATATAGAAGATCATAGACAAAAATGAGAGCTTGCACTCATCTAGCCACAAATCTTCTTCTGCAGTCAAATGCTTAATGTGAAACTAAAAGGCTCAATGTCTGTGCAACAGCAAGTGTCAACATGATGTAATGCAGAGGGGAAAAGACATTGTTGCTTGCAATTTTCATACAATGTCCTTTTCTTCTCATTGCAAGTCATCTACACTAAACTAGAATAACTTCACACATGAACTGGGTTTTGTTTGTTTTAAAAATGACTTATTTCATTCTTTTGTTTCAAAACCCCTTTTGAATAGGAGGCAGCCACACTGACTGGATCCAGAGTTATATAACAATGCACAAGACACTGAGGTCTCTGATGCTGTCATCATCTACTACGAAGGTGCAGAAGAAAACAAGCAATGCAAAATGCAGAGAGGAGTGGGCTTGCAGCTCAGTGGTAGAGAGCTTACGAGTATGCTGGAGAGCCTGCGTTCAATCGCCAATGCCATAAAACAAAACAAGCTCAAAAAGAAGTTACCTAGTAGCCACGGTAAGGAAAATTAAGTTGTGTAATGGGGTAGGAAACAAGTGAGCTGTGACAGAACGAGCTTTACATAGGGTGAGATGCCACGACTGGGCCCTAAAGGAATGGCAGATAAGCCCGACCCTGAAGGAGGGACTAAGGAAGCTTGCAAGTTAAGAGCCCAGACAGAGGCTTAGGGAGAAGGCACACACGGTAGCATCAGAAAGGCTTAGCAGAGAATGGGCAAAGACAGGGTGGGAAGCAGGGTGGGCCCGGATCACACAGTGCCTGATGGATACAGTGGAGAGACTGGACTTCATTGGAAACACCTCTGAAGAGACTAGAAGGCATTTATCCAGTGCAACAGGCCATCCGGTTTATATTTAGATGGCTGCTGCAATGGCTAAGCACCAATGGTTTCTAAGTGCTACTTTCCATCAGTGGCTTCCCTTGCTCCAAATCACTTACTCACACTTGGTCACTATGGTGTACTGTGTAGTCCTTTGATCCCTGAGGCACTTCTTCCTTCTCCCTGTTCGAAGGCCTCTCCTTCTCAACTCTACTTAAAACAATCAGAAATAATGTTCTGCTTCTTAAGCACTGACCTGCCTTGTCTATTCTGGCATAGCAACACATCTTAAAAAAACAAATGACTTTTTTTCCTCTTTCTCAGTAATCTCCCATGGAGAAGTTTAACAGACTTCAGAATTTTTACTTGAAAAGCAAATAACCTCATGTAAGTTCTCATTCATGTCCTTAAAAATGCAAATGGGGCAAAAATATACTTTCATGAACCAATAACTCGTGGGAAGAGGGGCCTCTGGGTCACACTTCTCGATCTCTGATTTGGGAAAGACATTCTACACTTTTAAAAAAATGATTTAAGTTTATAAAGTTCAGTAGGTCAAAGGTTTGTTCTGTTTTGTTTCCTGTTTTTTTTAAAGCCTTGTAACATTAGCAGTGATACTAATATTTAATAATACACTGGAATTCAGTCTGTTAGAAACAAGGCCTTTCCAAAAATCAAAAAATTCTTTCTTTTAAGATTTAGACACCAGGTCCTGGTCGAAGACAGTGACCTTCCAGAACAAGCTCTTTAGTCTGAGTCATATTTTATTTTTCATCCCCCAATGCCCCCTCCTTAATGGAAGCAAGGCCTTTAACACTTCAACAAGAAGTCATTTAAGTCATCTGTTTTTCTTAACATTTACCTAAATAAATGTGAGATGACCATTATCTAACCTTCTTATATGCATTACAAGGAAGGCTATCAACCAGAGGTGAACAAAAAGATCAGGAAGGCAGTGGGGGAGATGGACAATTAGGGAATGGTGTGATGGGACATCACGATGAAGCCCATACTGGAGAATGGTGTGATGGGACACCACGATGAAGCCCATACTGGAAAATGGTGTGATGGGACACCACAATGAAGCCCATACTGGAGAATGGTGTGATGGACACCACGATGAAGCCCATACTGCGTATGGAGATTTTAAAGGTTAATTAATAGAAGCTGCTGAATAGAAAGTCAATGTCAAAAAGGGTCTACATGCTCACAATTACAGAAGAAATACCTTTAAAGTATTCAATCTGCATCAGTGCCAAAAGTAAAAATAATTAAGAAATCAGTGTAACAAAAGTTGACAAGATTTCTAAGCAGAACATTACAGTGTTATTAGCAAACTGGGAATGACTTAAATTATTATAATATGTTTGAAAGACACATCACTGTGAAATACTGGATTGAGTACTAACAGAAAGCATGAAATAGAGCCACAGCAAACCAGACACTGATTTACACATCCCCTACGATGTGCATACCCCTACGATGCAGTGGAATCATTGCCATATTACACCATATACAATATCAATGCAATAGAAATATAAATATCAAAGATCAATATACCTTGTCAAAATAACAGAATATCTTTGTTCTCGAGGTAGCCAAGATTTATGAAGAAAGTAAAGTAATAACAATAACAGCCTATAAATTAGAATCTGGTAAGTTGAAAATATCTGTTCGTCTAAAGATATCACTTGAAAAGGGCTATCCACAGAGTAGAAGATATTTAGAAGACACTCACACACAGAGACAGCGAGTGAGAGAGAGATACTCTGAGATGCTATCTTACCCAGGATGAGGCTGTCATTGAGAAAAACAATGGCAGTGGTGTGAGAAGGGGCACCTTATTCCCTGGTGGTTAGAAGCATAAGTTTGTGCAGTCGCTATAGAAATCAGAGTGAGGATTCTCAGAAGACTAAATCTAGAACCACCATTTGACTCACCTACACCACTTCTGAGAAAAGACCCAGAGAACTTCATTTCCTGCCGTCGAGAAGCCTGCCCATCCCTGTTCACTGCTGCTGAGCACAGTAGTTAGGACATGTAGGCAGCCCAGACACCCATCAACAGAAGAATGGACAATTAAAATGTGGTAAGTACATATAATGGAATCTCATTCGGCCATAAAGGTAAATTATAAAATTCACAGGAAAATGGATAAAATTGGAAATTACTTTTAAACATACTTGACTAGATTTTTGTGAATTTCATATAATACATCTAAATCATATTTAGCCCCTCCTTCTCTACCTGCCCCCCCATGTCCTGCCCACAGGAACTCGTGTGTTTTGCCATATATGTTAAGGCTTGTCAAGTCAAGCCTGTGTACGCAGATGTCCCTTGATGTGAGTTCATCTACTAGAGCCTGCTCAGTCTGATCCCTTAAAGAAGATTGACTCCCCCTCACCTACCACTGATCAGCTGCCAATAGTTCCTTGCCAACATGGCCTCCTGCCTCACAGTTCTATGCTGATATCTGTCTGATTGAGTTTGTATGGGTCTTAGGCATGCTGTCATCACTGCTGAAGGTTCATATGAGCAAGGTCCCAGGAGCCTTTCAGACTCTGTTTCCTTATGGTCATGCACCTCCTCCCCTGGCTCTTAGAATCTTTCCGTCCCCTCTTCTACAATGGTCCCTGAGTCCTGGTAGATGAAGTTTAATATAGGAGTCCTGTCCAGTGACATGTATTCCTCAGTCTCTTATTCTACACATTTTCGCCAATTACAGCTCATGGTCTTCACTGTCCTCTGTTGGATGAAGAAGCTTCATTGATGAGAGTTGAGAGATGCATTAGTATTCTCTCACCCCTTGCTCCTCTATGTTCTGTGAGCCTTAGGTGTACAGAGTCCATAATTACATCTGTGAGATGTCCCTGGCTCAGAGGTAATCACCACCTATTTTCTCTAGTATGTGGATTCTAGCTTCCATGTATTTACATTTATGTGGGAGTATTTACAGGGGCCAAGAAACTAGAAAGCAGCCTCTGACGTAGGGAAAAAGTACCCTTAAGAGAAGGAGGCAAGAACCATAGAAACATGGACATGAGAAGGTAAGGGGAAACTACAAATTAAAGGCTGGTGGGGATGAGGGATACAAGACGGTTTGAGGGGAAGACAGAATCAAAAACCATATTGGAAATATATGCAGTGGTAGAACAGTAATGAGCAGCCCAAAGCATTTAGAATCTAAACATCTATGGCTTCAGGATACATTGACAGTTTTACTATTTGTAAAAACACAGCCCTAGGCAATTAATACTGAGTTTCATGTGGTTCTAGAGTTCTAAGTTTAATAGGAAGTTACTGTGCAATTGCCAGACTTACTCCATGTTTGGAAATTTTTAAGATATATATATATATATAAACAGTTCTGACAAAGTAAGGAAAATATCAAAATCACTGTTTCAGAATCTCACGTTGGGCCACAATGTGGCTCAACAAGTAAAGGCACTTGTCCCGATGACCTGGGATCGATCGATTGTTGGGACCCAAAGTGTGGAAAAAAGAAAAACAACTTCTCTACAAGTTGTCGTCTGACTGCCACACATGAGCCTTGGCACACAGGCACCAACATACCCAAGTAAATACATGCAATAAGTAAACAAATGTAATAAACATGCAGTAAGACCTCAAGTTTTCTTTCTATGTCAATAGTTATAGGAAGCTTGTTTAATGCAAAAACTAAAGAGCTGAAATGTAGTTCAGAAGAATCTATGAGCAAGTATTTACTGAAAGTCAACTCTGTAGATCTCACATTATGCTAATGTCAGACACAAGAAAAGATCAAACGAAGACAATGTCACTAACGAATTCTGTGGTTTGGAAGCACAGGCACGGGATATTTGCAAGGCACGACTGTAGAAACTGCCGGATTAATAAACGCAGTATGTGTGTAGAGGAAGAAAGTTCTCATTAAACTGACTGTATTTGACAAAGATATTGAAGAATGCACAGAATCCTGATTGAGACGAAAAGGCATTTCAACTATAAGCATAAGAATTAAAAATTCACTCAAATGTATATCCCACAATTTTGGTATAAAAAGGAATTAAGATGGCCAAGTTCGAAGGAAGCGAATATAAACATCAAACCACTAACAGGAGAAGTAGGGATACGCTGAAGTTAGGAACTCCCAAAGTCTGATTGAAACGTGCACCTCCTACAAAAATCACACAAAGAAATAAGTCAGGTAGTAGCTAAGCTGATAGCAATGAGACATCGTGTGGATTTTAGTGAGTTAGATAATAAAGCCACAATACTATATTCCAAAAACATTCAAGTTATACACACAATTTTGATGAAATCATAGTCCCATTTTTGTCTCACATAGTTATACACATTTCTGAAGTCCTTAGGATCAATATCCATAAAGAACACCTGATACCTTCTTCCTAGTTTGAAATCTCCATCACAGAGAAGCAGACTGATATTGGGCAGTATGGGTGTCCTCCTTATCTTGTCATTATCTATCTCAACAAGGCTCTGGAAGCAATTCCGACATCTCCATGCTTTGAAGTCCATCTGTGTTAAATGAAACAATGGCTGCCTTCTCCCTGCCTCAACATTATCAAGAAGAACTTCAGAGAGAAGCATGTATCCCTTGTCAATAAATCCAAGACAAAATTCAGTCAGCTTTTCTCAAATGGGTTCCATTAGATAGTTAATGCCTTGCTGGAGCTGCGTATCACTTCTTCATTGTCCCAAGGCCGGCACAAAGGTGGTACCACTCTAGATGCATGGGCAGAAGCTAATTCATTACACAGTGGAGGCCTGGGGGCATTAGTACTCAATTTCCTAGTGAGTACATTTGGAAGGTGCTGACACTGTATGTCGTCTACAAATTAAGCTTTGGCATTTGATGTCATTTCGTGTAAAGAAAAAAAGCTCTGTGTTTATGGACCTGTGGCTTCAAAGTCTCACTACACTGCTGATGAAAAGGAAAACAGCCTGAAGCAATGCTAGCATGAATTTTCCATAAATTTTAGGATGTCACAGGAAAGAAACAAAGAAGAGTGAATAGTGCCATACTTTATAATTTACAAAATATCTTTTGAAAAGCATTTCTGACTTAATAGCTAACATTTATGGAGCTCATTTAAAGCTCTGCAGAATGTTCTTTGGAAGGCAAGCCTACGGTTTCTGCATTAGACATAAAGATGAGACCCAAGAAGAATGACTTTTCCATATCTAAAGCAGGTGAGGTGCAAGCCAAGAATCAAATCAGTGGAATGACAACACGAGACTATCCAACTTACAGCTATCTAATTTCACAACAGCTTCTCCATGGAAGAGTTACCTTATTATTCTAGATGAAAAATCAGAAAAAAAAAAAAAAAACAGAGAAGTAACAGGTGTATATCTAAAAAGCTCAGCACAAGCACTTTTCAGATATGACTGCTCTGACTGATTCTACAGAACTTCCCAAGCCACCATTGAGAAAAACCGCTA
Source organism: Eospalax fontanierii (assembly GCA_035773235.1). NCBI lineage: Eukaryota > Metazoa > Chordata > Mammalia > Rodentia > Spalacidae > Eospalax > Eospalax fontanierii. The sequence continues at coordinate 21,485,803 of CM069528.1, read as the reverse complement.
AGCAGACGGAGAATTCTGCCCTCGGTGCACTGTTCCGTGTGGTGCACAATTCAGTTTAACCCCAGCATCTCAGAAGGAGTTAACAATAGCAGATTCTGTCTCCACAGAGTCAATTAAGTTAAAACAAACCAGTAGGTTATCCTGAACCTTAATTATATATGACTATTATTCTCGCAAGAAGATGGAAAGTTAAACAAAGACATCTAAAGAGAAAAGACAATGAAGAGACCCTCAGAGCAGACTACTGTTGGCATTGTCCAGGATAAGAGATGGAAAAGGATCCTTCCCTTGGTCCACAGAAGGAACTTGTTCATGATGCCTTTAACTTGCCTCTTGAACTCAGATAACAAATTTCTGCCATGTAAGCCACACAGTGTGTGGTACTTTGTTGAAGCTATACCATAAATGTGATAATATAGACAAATGCTGACCAAAATTAAAAATTAAAATTACCTTTCAATTCATCAAATGTTTAGTACAGAACAATTTTTCCCTTAAGTCTGTAATATTTATGTTTCTTGGGTATTAAAGTTGAAACTTTTAGAACAATCTGTAAAATGAATTTTTATTTTCATTTATTGAAAAAAATGAATCTATTCTCAGGTTAAATATTTTGAAGTATTAATTTTACACTGTCAAATCACAGGCTTCATGGTGGCATTCTGACTCTAAAATGTTTTTATGTCATATGTGCAACTGTATATATGTAATAAAAAATTTAAAAGATAAAGAGCATACACTAATTGTTTATAATTTCAACAGGAAACAAAATGGAATGTGTTTTTTATAAATAAATACATAATAATTCCAACAAAAGAACAGAGAGATGGCTCAGCAAATAAAGGCACTTGCTGACAACTTGCATCAGACTCCCAACTTCCACATGGTGGTGGAAGGAGAGAGCTGACTCCCAAAAGTTGGGAAAGGGAATCATTTTTCTGTGGGGACAAGCTCCCTGTAGGTTATCTAATCCCAAAAGGTCAATCCTAAATACTTGTATACATGGACTCAGTATATTATCTGTATTTGTTTATTTAGAAATGCATGTATGTCTATGCAACAATAATAAAGAAGAGGATAATAAACTGAGAGGGAGTCAGGGGGATATGAGGAAGGTGGAGGGAGACTGGGAGGGGTAGAAATGAAATGATGCAAACATAACACTCATGTACGACATTCTCAAAAAAATGCATATATTATATATATATATATACAGGTTTATATATATAAAAACTGTCTCCGATCTCCACTTGCACACCATGGCACATGGGCACACAAATACACAAACACACAAAATTAATGAATGTAATTTTTTTAAAAAAAAGAAAACATGATCTTCTTCCTCATTAGATTATGAGTCCTACCCAGACTATCAAGTCTATTGCTGCTTTTCAAGGTGAAGATGATAAGGACGATGGCAAACCCAGAACACATGGGATCTATTTCACTTTGCGTTCTTTTAGATGGTCTTTTCAGGGAACAGTTAATGAGAAAGACACACAGACAAATACTGGATGAATGCTAGCTAGTTTATTATGACTGTTACTAAATCCATCTGGGCACTGGAGAGATGGCTTAGTGGTTAAAAGCTCTTGCAGAAACTTGAGTTCCATTCCCAGAACCTATGTTGGGCACTTAGAACTGTCTATAACTCTAGCTCCAGGGGATCTGATACTTTCTTCTGGCTTCTGCAGGTCCCTTTCTTCACATGCACATACTCAAACCCTGACACACATATGTACACATAATCAAAAAGTAAAAATAAATCTTTTTTTAAAAAAAGTTTATTTAAAAATCCAATATTAAGTGCAAAAATACTCAGAAACAGTATTGATTTTGTATTTGTACTGAATTTAACTGTAATTACAAATTCAGATGTTAATGACATTATTATCTTTTATCTGAATACTTCCAACCAAGTGATACAGGCAGAAAGAAAAATATGTCCTAAGCAGGAACCTCCTTCTAAATGAACTTTTCTGAGGCGGGCGCAGAACCTTCCCACTGTATACTCGGGACTTGGAAGTTTACCCTGGTGCCTCTTCATTTTCTTCATCTCCCTCACTTTTTCCATATACGGTGTGGTCTGCATCCCGGAACAGCAGGCAATGCACAGACTTCCCATCACTGTCTTTGCACTGCCCCTCTTCTGACCTCAGTCTTTGCACTGGGACTCCTGTTCAGTGAGCAGTCCAATCTGTGTGTCATTCGCATTCTCTCCACATTTCTCTTACTCCTCATCAACCCCATTTCTAGCACTTAACTATTTTTCTTTCACCTCATCCTGCTGCCATAACTTTCTGTTCTTTCGTACAGATGAATCTTCTTCCTTTATGCTAAGGAAGTAAAACATCTGCTCAAAAGGGTCTCTTAGCTATAGTACCAAGTCTTATTCAGAAGGCAGGTCTTCTCTTCTGCCTCATGCACACAACACTTCTTTTTCCCATAAGCTGAAACATTGGTTCATGGCATTGTGCCAGTTTATTTATTGCCATTTATCATTCTTTATTTTCAAAAGACCTAGGCAGATACTGTGTATCTTTATACACAGGCAAACCTTACTTCTGTGGCTTGAATGTCAAGTGTCTTCATAGGCTTATGTGCTTGAACACTTGGTCCTCAGCTGTGGCACTGTTTGGGATTATGGAATCTTTAGGTGGTGGAGCCTTACTGAAAGTAGGCCCCAGGGATGGACTGTGGGAACCCACTCTGTTCTCAGCTTCCTAAGTATGGAATCCATGTGGTAGCTATCTTTCTACTCCTTCCAAAATTCCCTCCAGCCAGTGGTGGCATCTGCCCTGCCATAATAAGCTCTATTCCTCTGGAACTGTAAGGCAAAATAAACCTTTCTTCCCTTAAGTTGTTTTGGTCAGAGTTTTTCACCACAGCAAAAGAAAAGAAACTAGGATATTTGTGTTCCTATTCTTCATTACCTAATATAGCAAAGAGTTGAATATTTTCTACAGCTTTAAAACCCAAGGTCTGTTTGCTGTAATTGATCTACAGTGACAATGGGGCCAAGGTAGGGCTACTCTGTAACTGCAATGTCTAGTTTTCTTAGAAGAGAGAGCCAAAGGGTGCAGGAAAGATTTCAGTAGCCTGGACATACTACCCATATTTAAAAAAAAAAAAAAACATGGAAAGACTCAACACACTCAGTTTCAAAATTAGTGCACCAGACCCCTCACTGACTACTTTTCAAAATGACATATAATCATTCTGAGTCCATAGCCCATCAGCAGAGAAAGCACTCACTTATCCTCCACGCTGTTCCTCTGGCTGTGTGATGATAGAAATTCTCTTTAGATTTTAATTATAGCCATCTGTCACTTTAGTGTCTAATATTACTTGGTTCTATTTTTTCAGGGTTCATGGGATGTTCTTCTGTCTTTATGGTAAAATGAATGAGACCGTGTCAAGGACTGTTGGCCTAATACTATTTTAAAAGGAAAAGCTTAGAATTAAAATATTTTTATGTTCTTACACACATATATAAGTATTTGTCTATTTGTTTTATTTCATGTAAATCATATTAGTCTTTAACCTCCTGTACTTAAATAAGAGATAAAGATAAATGATATTGATATTGTGCTTTAGGCTTTGTTTGGTCCTTATTATTTTATTTTTACTTATTTTTGCTGCTGGCCGGTTTTAAACAATTATAAATTGAATAATAAATTGAATATTCTAGTTAAAAATAACAAATCTGTTGCTTGATTACTTCATTCCTAATATTTTTCTATTCCTATCTAAATGTCTTTTTTATTTTTTTAAGGGGTCTTTTGATCTTCTCACATACCAAAGTGCTGAAACCAAGAAGCCCCTGTTATGCACCATATACTCTTTGTCCCTTCTCTCTCTCTCTCTCTCTTTCTCTCTCTCTCTCTCTCTCTTTCTCTCTCTCCCTCCCTCCCTACCTCCCCACTTTGAGCCGAGACACCATAGTGGCTAGGGGAGGTATCACTTTGACTTATAAAAGTAATACATATCTCTCTTTGATGTTTACATGGGTTCAAAGCAAACAAGGCCTTTCAGATGATTATCTTCAGTGCTGTGGCTTCGAGCTCAAGGGAAAAAAAAAATTGGTACAAGTAGAAAGTGAATTAAGGTTAGAAATTGCTTTGTTTGCTTGGTTTTCTTTTTGTGGTGCTGAGGAAACAACCCCGCCTCATGTACACCGAATGAGAACTCTATCACAGTTTTGCCACCCTCTGTCCCTATGCACTCTTGATGAGGAAATCTGACGCCATAACTACTTTCACTTCTATTCTAGTGGCTTCTACATAGAACACATAAAATTTGTATGATGTTTTACTTTATAAATTAATCATTTAATTTTTAGTTACCTTTTTTTCACTGAAAGGTTTATATTTGGGGGAAGCCAAGATGGCAAGTCCTCAAAAATCTTTTCTCTCTTAATTGTGGGATAAAGCTGCACATAAGAACATGTAAAATAAAAAGACAAGCTGACTGCATTTCTTTGCCTAGAAAACAAGTCATCTAAAAATTCAGTTCACAGCTTTTCCTAAACAGAGTTATATATAGTCACTCTTGTACCCTAATAGGGCATATAGGTAATTATCAAGCACTGTCAGGACAAGAAATAAATTTTAACAAGGTATCTATGAAAAGAGACCATAGAGACTCTACTAGAAAGAAAAAAGCAAAAGTCGTCGTTAAATAAGGAACAATCTAGAAAAGCAGATTGGAAATAACAAGCTCAAGATAGAATTCTTTGTCAACATCAATTATAAAATCTTACTGAGCAGTTCTTTTCATAAGCTACATGCATTTCAATCATTACTGATAGAAAGGGCAATCAATCTAAGGATGAGCAACAGCACTAAAGTTACTCCATAAGATTTTAAACCCAAAGCTGTAGCACAAAGCAGAGGGTCAAGGTTAAAAGCACTCAGATCCATCAAACACATCTTCAAAGGCATTACAGACCTGAAAACACGCAGCTGATTACAGACTGCAAAGCCCACCAGCACAGAGAATTTTACAGACACATAATCATACTGTGGATAATATCAGTCCAAGGAAGATAAATGAAAAGAAACAGGGTCTATAAACAAAAGGAGTGGAGTGATGGTGAATGCTAAGGAGAAAAGTGATTATAACACACATGGATTCTGCCACAATAGTGAACAGAGACACACTTAATGTGTTTTAGTTTTAACTATATTTGCAAGGGAGACCAAGAGTAGATATGCAGTATTTTATCCTTGGCTTCTCTGAGAAACTAGAAAACAAAGTCCCTGAAGACCCATCAAGACATGAACTATAGATGGTATAATTCTCAATGCCCTTTCTTGGTAGTGAATTGTGTCCTATCTAAGCTTCCTTGAAACAATATGGATTCAAGTTTGAGTATGATATTTGATTGGCTCTGGATATTATTTTTCATTTATAAAGCATAAATAAACATCTGTATTGTTGGAACTGTATCAATGAAAATGCATATATCACCTTCATACAGCACTTGTAGGAGAAGACTTCTATACGGATAAGACACTGATTACTACAACAATAACAATAATGGGGTTTTAGCATAAACCATTTATGATTTTTGTAATTTAATTCAATTCATAGAATCTTCCCAAGATATACCATTAAGTTATAAAATTATCCCTCAACAATCCAGTGGCATGGAAGAAAGAAATCAACACACACACTTCCTATCCTGTCACCACAGCTGTGGGCTCCTTCAGTAGAATACTCCTCTCAAAACTCACGGCCTGCTGCACAAGATGAGTGCTCTGGAAGGTAGTGTTTATGAGCTTTCTCCTAACTTCTGGCCCTTGAAATTAAAAGCACGTACTCTACCTCCTCTCTTCCAGTTAACCTGTAGGAAAAATGTCTCTCTTTATAACAGGGAGAAATTTTTATGTGCCCAGAGATACAGGTATATAGATGAGGAGAGCCAATTCAGAGCTTTCCCCCAAAAGATGGCCTTCCAGCGGCCAGATAATACACAGATTGCCTTGAAACAAGGGTCCTTGTATTGGGCTAAGCACACTCTCCTCCACGGGTAAAGAAGAGAAGCCTCCCAACTTGGCACTGGCATCTACGCACGCTCCTTGGGCTGATAACCAACCTGAGGGCTGAGGTGTGCTCAGGGTCCATACTTTCGTACAAAGTATAGTAGCAGCCATCAATCAGGCTTCCTGGGTTGTCTGCCAAGAATGGGTTCAAAGGAGAGAAAATCTGGAGGAGACAAAGCTCTAGCTGCCACCAGCTAACTCTACTACAATCAACATATAGGAGGATTGAGTTCAAATTACAGTAGCAATAATCACATACTGCTATATGCACATGATATATGCATCAGGCTGTAACATGTTTCAAATATCGTTTTTTTTTTTTTTTTGGTTCTGAAAAATGAAACAGAGAAAGAAGCATTTCAAAAGAAAAAACTTACCACAAGGTTTTCAGAATTTTGTTATTTTGGAGGGCAGTTTTTCCTACCAGAGTGCATTCACAGTCTTTATGTGAAGCAAAAATTAAAAATGAGATCATATGCACAAAGAGAAGTAATCATTAATTCACAAGAAGTCACCGAAGACATTTTCCAGTTTTTTAAATTTCTTCTTTTCAACTTATTAAATATGGAAAATTCAAGACCAAACTATTTCCCCCGATAATTCACTTTCAGAAAGCTAATGCTTTTTAAATATCACCATTTCAGGTTTTCATTAAGAATTATTGGGAGATTGTTTCTTAATAAGGAAATGCAAATATTAAAAGTGAAGGGAGTGTTAATTACTCGAAAATGTGAAACCATTTGCAGTGTTTAAAACAAATGAAGGCTTCTCTACCACTGTGACGGTTTCAGACTCGCACGTGATCCTGGTCCTCATGAGAGCTGCGCATATGGTGTTAACATTGACATGACACATGCGTGAAGAAGGGCTCCCATCTTCCTGCTCTACACATTTTACTGTGGTCTGAGCCATATGTTTTCCTGCAAACAGTGGTATGAAAAGGCTATTTGCAAGAAAGGGAAACTCTTGATACAGATTTCAGCAACACAGAAAGTTCTCTTCATTAAAAACACATTATTGTTTTGCTTCAAGGCATTTACCTTATGTTCCCAGTAACACCCTGACAGTTTAGAGATTAAAAACATCTGGAATGCAGGCATTAAGATTTTAGGGATCAGGAGTCTGACATTAAAAATACCAACCATTATGGAATACTCAAAGTAAAGGACTTTGGGGTGGTGACAGGCCTCATGTGATGCATAAATTAAAACATAATCAGTTAATTATTGAACACCTCTCATGACTGGGCGTGAGGATACAGAGGTTAAAATTTTCAGGACTGGTATCACCTACTTATAAAGCAGTCTCTAACATGAAGTTATGTTCCCATATTAATATCATAAGTTTATTTTAGTTGTTCAGTCTGATAAAAACGAGCATCAGCTTCCTTTTACTGTCAGGAAGTAAGATTAAATGCTCATTCTTACTTTGCTATTTCTAGATGCTAAATAGGGTAAAACATATAAATGATAATTAAAAGATACATTCACAGGCTAAGAAGATGGCTCAGTAGGTAAGGACATGGACTGTGCAAGCATGAGGAACTGAGTTTGAATCCCCAGCCTCCTGGAATCCCAGCACTGGGGATCAGAAACAGGAGGATGTTGGGAGCTCACTGGCCAGCCATCCAAGACAAAAGGCAGAGAGCCTATCTCTAGGGAATAAAGCATAGAGTGACAGAGGAAGGCATTCAATGTTCTGTTCTGGCCTCCACATATGCAAGCTTGTGAGTACACCTGCATATTTCTGTGTACATGCCACATATATCACTCAAAAACAATCAAAGTTACATTTATAAATTATTTCATACTTTTCTTCCCATCATGGAGTGCAAGTCCACTCCCCTTAAAGTGAGGGCAAGAGGTAGCAACATGGCCTATGGCATAGTGACACTTCCAAAATAAAGCTATGCAAACACTGCTCTCCCCCCACCCCCACTTTTCCACTTCTGTCAGGTTGTCTCTCTCACCAGCTTCCAGAGACTGAGGATTGGCCAGACTATGATGAGCCCCAGGCACTGAGGAATTGGCCACTGCCAGCAACCACCCAAGTGACTGTAGAGGTGATTTTGATCAGCCCCGCAGTGGTAAAACAGTGAGTCTACAAACCAGAATTCCCTGGCCAGTCACTGAGATGACTGCCATCGTAGAGACATCTGGACGGCAGCCTCGTGGCAGATACTAAGCCATCACCACTGCATTCATCTGGGCCTTTACTTTTCATTCATGGACAATGTAAGGTAGCAGTTAAGCTGTTAGCCTTGGGAGAGCTGCTACACAGCAGTGCCTGTCTAATATAACATGAAATGACTATGCTGTGGTAAGCCAGGAGAAGGGTGGGAGCCCAAGTCTTAAGTTCAAAGCCAGGAAAAAGACTTTCCAGTTCTGTTACACTTGAAAGGGTGACACAACATCTCCAAGGCTCATTTCCTCATCTATGTACAAATATTGTAAACAAAATCCAGAAACTCTATCTTTAATATGACAAAAGGAAAATACTGGAGAAACCCAGCACCAGGGTTATCTGTTCTCTTGCTCTGGATGGAAAACATTACCTTCCATTTTTTCTAGTGAACTACCTTTCTAACTCTAGATTGCAAGAGAGAGAAGAGATAATGCCACTAAGTTAAATTAGACCTAAGCAATCATATATAAAAGAGATTCAGGTGAACTATTTCCCCACACTACTTGAACTAATATCTGACCACTTAGAACACTACCTACAAAAAATTCAATAAGAACTCAAAAATACATTTATTTTAATTTTTCTCTTTTTCATAATGGCAAAAGTTAGAAAATACACAAATGACCAGTAATCACAGTGAGCTTTGTCATCAAGAAAGCATGGCCAGAATCTCTCTTGAGAAAAATATTGATTATAAAAACTCTGTCAGGAAACACAAACCTGGCCACACATTAGCATCCCAGGCAAGATGGTTCGGGCGTTTGTTGCTCAACTCTGATGGGGAAGCTATGCTGTAGGCTACCACAGGCAAGATGTCAGAAGACAAGTCCCAGCTGACTGCATATTTGTAAAGCTTACTCCATGACCCAATGTGCAGCCGAGCTGAGAGTGGCGGTCTTGAGTGTCTGAAAAAGGAAAAAGGCCCTGCTGATGTATATTGCCTCTTTCATAAACTGAAAAGGAAACACACTAAGTAATGTAATAGGGACTGAAGTGAAAAGGAAATTTTATCCTATAAATTGCTACTATAACTCAAAAGGTCAAGAGGAAAGAAAACATTTTTCAAATTCCTCAAATACCTGCATGATCTGGAACAAACAAAACAGTTATTACTACTTAGCCTCGATCTTTGAAAATCATTAAAATATCAAATAGTTTGAAACTAATTTAAGAAATAAATGTAATATAAAAGGGGAGTTTGAATGAAGTACCCTGCCTGGGTATACAATGTTGCTCCAAGAAGACATGGGTTTTTAAATGAATATCTCCTTGCCAGACACAGTACAGCTACCTATGAGTTACTGGTCGGTCAGGGGGCACCAAATGGCCCCCAAAGAACACAGGCTATTGCCATTTCTATTAGTAGCTCCCCATAACTAACTAGCAAGACCCTATCTCTCACAGTTTGGTTACAGGACTCTGAGAACTCTCAAACTGATCAGGAAACTCTCCCCGCTGGCTAGCTTTCTAGTCCTGGAAAGAACTACAGGCTGCTGGAGGAGAAAAGACATCTTTTGCTTAACCCAGCACTTGCTCCTGCATGCTACAATACCGACTCACCAGCCAATACATGCCCACTGGTGCAACAATGGTCTGACAGGTATGGGGCAACCCAATCAACAGCTCTTTACTGGACCCAAAGCCTGCTACACAAGAGAGTTTCATGCCTGATACTGTAATCCTGGTTAAAAAAAAAAAAAAAAAAAAAAGCCATGGCTGGGGAGCACACAGGGCTAAGGAGCGAACATACTGGTATTGACTGTTTCACTATGTGGTCAAACTACCTACTACTTATTAATGTTTATATTCATAAATGTATGCTGCTATCAACCTCAGTAAGAGAAGGTTCCTTATACAGTGGGCAACAGTCAATGAAGAGATTCATAACTGGTCAAAGTGCTGAGAACACATGACTCTGAGTGTTCACCTTAAATGGCTCATGTGTATCAACCTCCTCCAATACAAGGCTCATGGCACACCGCACACCGAGGAAAAGGGATGGAAGACTGTCAGAGCTAGAGGACCGGGTGAAAAGATGGGAAGTGCTCTCTTCAGGACACTATATGGCTGTCACACACATCTTTGCTCCTCAAGTTGTGGTTGTCTGCACAAGATCAAGCCAGCCAAGTTTCAGCATGGATGGGGAGGTGCTCCTGGGGCCCCACCCTTATGTGAGGAGCTGCCTGCAGTGGATGGCTGCTGAGGGAAGGACAGTCACTTTTCTTTGGGGATGTGGCTGCTGATAGATTGCTCATGCCTCAGTGGAAGGCCACACACCCATGCACAGATGGTCAGCACTAATTGGACTCAAGGGTTTTTAATAACAGTATTAATAAAAAAAAGACAGGAAGCCTGGAAGGAGACACATCATGGATTTCTGAGAGAAGTGGTGGCAAGTGACTATGATAACAACGCCTTGGATGTGCATATAAAAATTTTTTAAATCTCTAAAACTAGGTACAGAATGGCAAAAACCCTGTTAAAAAAGTAGATGAACCAGCTGCCAAATCTATAGTATAGAAGACTACTCTTTTTAAGAATTCTTTTATTAAGGAATAATTTTCCTCTTATCAATGAAGATTTAAAAAGAAAATCTAAGACCCTTCATTGGAAGAAAATTCATTAAAATCTGCATGGAATTTACTCTTTGGAGTGAAAACAGAGATAAAATATCCTACCTTTTTCTTTTAAGATATAAGGAAGCTGACATTTAAAGAATTCAAAACAGTTGTTAAATGGCTCGCAAGGGACTAATACTTTGATTTAATAATAAGTCTAATAGTGTTCTTAATCTAAAATCCTGCAGTATAATGATGATGCATTACTAGTGTCTCAAAGGTGTTTATGCAAACAATATGGTCACCAGGAAAAAAAAAACCTCGCCAAAAAAAATCTACCTCACTCTTTGTGTTAACATAATTCCAACTTTTCTCCATGATTTATGAATCATCTAAGGAAAATATACTATGTAATAGCTGAAAGATTTTACATATTTAAACATTCAGTGTCAATAGGAAATAAAGATTACAAATTATTTATGTTATAATGTCTACTAGGAATTAGGAGGCCGTTCTGCATTTGTTTGAATTCATTCAGAACTTCACTTACTCATGCACTATTTACATGAGTCTGCTTAGCTTTCTCAGAGTGCTTCAGTTTTGTAAACATCAGCACTGGGAACTAAATGCAAATTACAAAAGCAGAACTGTAGCTGGGTGAGAATGGTAAGCACTCATCTTGAGCTCTAGCCTAAGTGTTTGGGATGCATCATCAATCAATATTTATTGAACACCCACAGGTTACAACGTGATTTGGCCCAGGCAGTAGACAATAACAGGATTTATAGATCTGTGATGGATTTCTCTTACTTTCCAAAGAGGTGGAAACCTGCCAAAACACTAATGTGATAGGTAAAAATACGTCCCCCTCCACTCATTTAAATACCAACAGTAGTGAAACAAATTTCCTTCTAAAATTATCCTTTGCTATAAAAATTTAATGGATCTACTCCATGAAAATGGAAGACAGAAGAACAGTTTTCCTTAGTGATTTTCTACCTCTTGGAGAAGTTTACTCTTTGTTTTTCCTTTTTTTAAGTTTAGGAGGAAGGATTTATTGTTGCTCAAATTTTTTTAATTTTGAAAAAAATACATACAAATTGAACGCTATTCTCCTTCCTCCAGTGCAAGGGCCCCATTAATGGAAATCTAATACATGCTGAAAGAGGTTTTAATAAATATGCATTAAGATGAATAGTAAACAAAAAGTAGTCTATAATATATTAATATGTTAAGGGATCTAAGATTAAAAACAGTTTGCTTCAAAGTACCTTCTCAATTTATGATGAGTGTAATGACAGAAAAGCTAACAAAATAGATATTTTTAATGGGGAAAATTTTTCAAATATTTTCTTGGGGCAATCAACAGCTACCTAATTGGACTTAAAGCCCACTCAAAGGGAGGAAACTCATGTGTGATACTGTAAACATAGCCAAATACACATGGTTGGTGAAGTTATAGATCTTAGAAAAAACCCCAAGGCTGTCACATCCCTAGGCTAACGTAACTTCTGACTAAGTGCAAAATATGTATCCTTATATTTACAGTCAAGTATTCCAGTCACCAATCATGAAAGAAACTTCTTTTACACCAGACAGAGACTACCACAGAGTAGAACAACTGGTCAAATACAGACATCGCCTGTGATTACCCATGCATAAGTGGCACATTTACAATGCAAACTCTACACCTAAGACTCTCACATAGAAGAAGGTGTAATAGGAAACGAATGAATCTCTCAATTCTCATTAATGAAGCTCCCTCATGCAACAGAGGATCAGGAACACAGAAGGTCACAAATGGCTAAGCACAGAGATTAAGAACCTATAGAATGCTGGTCCTTGGATAGAACTCCTATATTAAACTTCATCCACCCACCAAGGGCTCAGGGACCATTGCAGAAGATGGACAGAAAGATTTTAAGAGCCAGGGAGGAGGTTCATGACCATAAGGAAAAAACAGGTTCTGCAAGCTCCTCATATGAACCTACAGCATGTGGCAACATGTGCAGAACCCATGCGAACTCAAGCAGACAAAACCCAGCATAGAACTGGGGCAATGGATAGCAGATCCCAATCTTAGATGAAGAAATGTTGGCAACTGATTACTGCTGGATGAGGAAGAGCTGCTCTTCCTAAAGCAAGGGATTCTCGATAGGCTTCCTGGACCTCAGTGGACGAACTTGCACTGAAGAACGTCTGGGGACACTAAGTTCACACAAGAGGCCTTAACACAAGTGGCAGAGTGTACAGATACCAGTGGGAGGTCCATGGAGACGGGGAAGGGGTATAAAGTTATTAAGACTGACTGACGGGGAAGGGCATAAAGTTATTAAGACTGACTGAGGCATTCTGTGTGAAATACACAAATTTTAAGTGAAAAATGCAAAAAACGAAAAAAAAACACAAAGCTTTGAGTTTTGGCTATTTTAAAGAAAATTCACGTCTTTGTGATAAAAGCACAGTTTCTATGAACCATGTACGATGGAATATATTTAGCGATGATGAGACAGTGCTGCGTTCACTCTCAGCCCAGGAAATTAACTGAGAACAAGGTCTCACCAAATATAAAATCTTATACTTTAGAGTAGATCAAACTTAGCAGAAAGTGATCTTTCTGATGGTATTTGACTTGTTTTTATAATTTATAGTTTTCATGAAAATATATTATGCCCTTTATTTTAAAAATATTTTCTATTGAATATATTTTATTTATTATTTTAATTTCATGTATAGGAATGCACTGCCTGCATAGAAGTGCACCCATGTGGTTCAATGCCCACAGCGGTCAGAAGAGGTCACTGGATCCCCTCGAACTGGAATTATGGATGGTTGTTAGCTACCATATGGGTGCTCGGAATTGAACTGAACCCAAGCCCCCTGCAAGAGCAACTAATGGTAACCACTGAGCCATCTCTCCAGTTCCATATTGTATTGCATTTTCCTAAAAGTGTTCATATATTACTGGGCAAAAACTCAACTGAAAAGCAAGAGAGAAGAGAAATTTATCAAGGTTAAAAATCAGTCACTGTCACTGGCCCAAGTAAGAATGCTCGTTGCACATTTCCTTTGATAATAATCTCTGCTGTTTGTTTAATACTCCTTCCAGGCCCGGTGTTTTAAGGCTAAAATGAAAGTTTTTAGAAGGCTAGACATGAGAGTAGGTAGTTCAAAGCCTGTCTTAGCCATAGTAAGTTCAAAGCCAGCCTGTGCACCCTCATGGGACCCTGCTTCAAAATAAAAAAGCAAAAACTAGGACTGGGGTTGTAAGTGTTGTATAATGATAGAATACTTAACCAGAGTACACAAAAGCCCAGGTTCAATCCCCAACGCTGCATTTAAATAAATAGTCCTCCTATTTCAACTAAATAAACTCAATGACATTTTCCTAATCATTTTTCCTGCCACATAGCCTTTTTGTACTGTAGAGAATATTTAAGGCATAAATACATCTGTGTACATAATAATAAATACCATCTTTATACCTTTTGAATTTTCAGAATTCATCATCAAGTAAAATGTTTCATTCTTTATTATATGAACAGAACCATTTTGGCTGCCAAGAAGAAACACAAAATATTCCTTTACCCGACCAGCGACAGGTGATATACATAAGTCAGAGTGGTGCAGTAACAGAATTACAGTAAGTATTCAGTGTTCAAGCACTGGGAATATGTGCTTTGCTCCTGCTTTATCTAACAATCTGTGGTGATGGTGACTAGGTTGGCAGAGAGTTTTGCTTTCTTTTAGTTTGAAGTTTTGTTTTTATGTTTTGTTTTTCTGCTCTGGAGTAAGCATGACCATGCACATCCTGGGTAGCCATTCTACCAATGAACAACAACTCTCTGTCCATGTACATTTGTTTTATATATAAATGAATCTTACTCAAAATCCCAAAGTTCAAAAGGATAAAATAATATTTAAAAGATAATTATAAGACAGCATCCTCCTTAAATTGCCAATATACAGACGCATGCTCAGTGAGACACAGCCTTTTTCTTTAGATGATGAAACTAGTAGCCGCAGCTGGGGGCTCCTCATGGCTGCAGCTCACAAATCTGCTCCTTCCTCCGGCCAGCCCATGCCAGAGACCCCACTCAGAGCCGGCATCTCCAGTTCCCACAGTTTCTAAGGAAAGTTAGATCACAAACCAAATAAATGGGTTTCTCTACACAGTGACTTATAAACTAGTCAATATTAGGAAATACCAGATTATAAGCATTACCATTAAAAATAAGAACTACTATTTATTCTTTCACGGAGAAAAAAAGCGATGGAATGCCACAATTCTCTTATCATCTCTTTATGGAGTTCTCAACATTATTTTCACTTTGTGGTATGGGATATTTTCACGTTCCTATGAATATTCTTGCCTTTTGTTCTGGGCAATTAAAATTCTTGAAAACATTTTAACCCTTTCAAATTGTGTTTTCAAGGTCAGTGACACCAGTTCGGGAGTTAGCCTAACACTCCATTTTTCCATAGTCGAGTACTTTTTCTTACATTTGTACCGGATGCTCTGTGAAATCTGGCACTTTCCTTTCTGATAGGCAGGACCAGGCACCATTTCCAGTCCTTTGCAAATGGTAAGGATCATTCTCACAACTTCTTTCAACTCCTTCTTTGTCCACCTTGGGTAGCTTTTTAACGTGAAGTCTGTGGAACACTCCAGGGAGTCTGAAAGCATTCAGCTGACTCCCTCTCTGAGTCCTGAATCCTAGACGCCCTCTGAGGGCAGTGGCTGCGGGTCACTGGTTGGTCCTCTCCCTCAACAGCATTGTTCTTCATAACTTTGGATCACTTGTCTGGAGAACCACTGCCTTGTGTATTTTATCTGCTTTTCGACCCATTTCATGTAGGAGAATAAATTAGTCACTTGGTCCCTTACGCTGTGTGCCATAAGTCAAAGTCAGAATTATCTTCTGATAACTCAGTTTTGATCACACAGATCTCCTGCCTAAAATGCATCGCTGAATTTTCATTGTTAAAATACACTCCAAAGTCTTTATATTAAGAAATTGACTTCATAATTTAGACCTTATCTGCTTCCCTTATCTTCTTTCACAAGTAAATATACTTAATAATGAAACATTGCAATTTCAAACATACAGAATTTTTTTCATTACATTTACCGATGTTCTTCTTTCTACCTAGAAACTCCACCTCTGCCTTGGGTGCTGTGAAAAAACTTATTTAACCATGAATAATCAAATATAAGTTCCCTCCTATGACAGGGTCCTTGAGCCTCCTCACTCTCTGCCTCACTCCAGCCCTAAGAGGAGTACTCAACAAACCTGTTATCCCCTTTTCTGCTAAGGTACCTGTTCCTTTGTATCACAGCATTTTCCCCATCTTGGCTAAGCTTTTTAGACTCAAATGTTGGGGCCCATAGAGTAAATTTATCTTAACTCATAAATTAGCTTTTTTTTTTTTTTAACCTCCTCACATAGTTCATTTTTTTGTTCCCTTCCATTTCAGGATTTTTCTAAGATCACGTACCTTAAAAGCATTTGGGTCCATTCACTAATCTGTAAAAACATGATATAAATCCTACTTGGAGAATCTTAAGAGAGAAATGACCTCAGAGCCTTGAAAATAGTAGATAAGAAACCACAGCAGAGTTAAAGAGATAAAGCTGCAGAAGTAACGGGGAGCCCCAGGGGCTATGTGAAGGATCTTAGACTAACTCTGATGTCAGTGCAGTAAGACTCCGCAAGTATAAACAGAATGAATGAGAATATAATGGGAGGAAATGCATTCAAGGTGCAGAGTAAGTCAGCTGTTGATTATGGGGTAGTTCATTGTACGGCAATCAGAAATAGTGTTGATCTCAAGGAAATATTACAGTCACCCACTCACCCTGCATTGAAGATGGGGTAAAAAAGGAGCAATTTCTGATAACAACTCACAATGGAATAATGGTTGACAATTCTTGACCAGTGGCTATTTCTATAGATGTTTAAATGCCATATTGTAAAATCCCTTGGAAGGAATTTCTAATCATTTTTATATATTTGTATTTAAATGCATAGTTGGAAAAAAAAAAGTAGTCTCTAATACTTCAGAGAAAACATAATTTTTAAAAACAGCATTTGAGGAAGAGCTTTTTTTCTGATTAGGGCTTGGTTAAGCTTTGTTTACTTTCTCAGCAAGAATCAAGGCCTTGGGCAACATTTAATTAAAATGCTCCCTAAGCTTTCCTGCTTCCTGAGGCAATAAGACTGGGGACACTGAGATAGTCTTCTCACTGTGGAACAAGGATGGATAACTTTGAACTCTCAAAACAGTGTAGAAAGGAAAGCCATGTCCCTGCAAAAGCCAATTAGGTGAGACGCCCCAGTCAGCGGGTGTGGAATATTTGAGAGCAAGACTCAGAGGGAACTGCCAAGTCCTCCATTGCATGCTGTTTCTGTTATCTCGTTTAGAAACCAAGAATGTCTAGGATCAAATAATCTGTAAAAATGAATGATTGTTCTAGTGCTATAGACTGCTATTCTCCCAAGTAGCATCGTGCTTACTTTACACTGGGTACATCTCAGACCCTGGCAATGGGTAAAGTTGTGGTTTCTGAATTAGAAAATGATCAATGGATTGAAATTTGAATTAAAGAGAAATGAAGATTAGGTTTTGGCATACTTTTGTTTTCTTTTGTATGAGTTTTAAGAACAGAAAATAACAAATATTCACAGAAATAATCACAGAATTTCCATAACACAGGATGGAAAATGGAAGGAAAGAACCTGGTCTTGAGGTCAGCTAAATGGTGGCAACTGGATTCTGAAAGAGCCACGAAACAGTACCGAGGCTCATTCCACTCTGGGGAGAATGCGATGCTAGTGAAGTTAAATGAGATGCTATAGAGAATAAGCATTTAACAAAACAGAAGCTGTAATAATGATGACCTACAATGCTCTGGAAGGTTATTTTAGCAGCATTAGGAAATCTACAGAACACAGAAAAGGGGCTCTTAGGAAGATAGGTTGTTAAGTGCTTATACCAGACATTAATCTATTAAATGTAAGTCCAATATTTTATGTTATCATTTAAACTTGCTTGTTAAGTGACTATCTCTAAAGCAAATTCATACAGAGGCATTGCCTAACTGGCTAATAACACATTTGCCCTCTGCTACGTGTCCTCTGATAAAAAGCATGCATTAAAGGGGAAATGACTTCAGGGCAGACTGGTAGTAATTAACAACAGCAAGATATTTTCATATAACCTTTCAAGCAGTTGGCACACATCCCTTCCCAGATGTGCAAAGAAAAATAACTGTTTGCTATCAAAACAAGTTTTATAAAACAAAAAAGATTTCAGAGCTAATGCTTTTAAGGCTTGATAGTCATAGAGCTATCCTGAGAATATTTTCCACTTTGAGTAAGATATCTCAACTTGTGATAGTCAATCTAAAACTTTGCAATTGTAAATGATGAGAGTGTAACCATCAGTGGTGTGAAGGTCATGGATTAAAAAAGGAGGATGGCATATTAAAATTTTCTCATTTATTTATCTCCTGCCTGTCTATGTCTGAAGATTGGGGAGCAGGCCATAGTGTGCATGTGGCGGTCAGAAGAAAAGCTGCGGGAGTGGCATCTCTTTCTACCACAGGGGTTCCAGGGATCAACCACAGGTTGTCAGATTTGGTGGCAGAGGCCTTTACCACTGAGCCGTCTCACAATCTGGTATATTAAACTTTATTGAAATCCTGCTTCACTTCAGTTCCTGATTTCTATAGCCCCACCTATTTTGTCAAAAAGATATGGTCCTATGAAATCTAATTTTAATGACTGGATTCAAGCAGAGTCTATAATTCTTTGTCAATCTGTCATTTTTATAATTTGATAGTGAATCTGCATTGTCAGTCAGACAGAATTTAGAACAGTTTAAGAGACACACCTCTGAGTACGTGCAAAAAAGTGTTTCAAGCGTGTGTACCTGAGGGAGGAAGACCCATCCTGAATCTGAGCAGCACCATCACAGTGGCTGGAGTGTTGTAAAAGAAAACAAACAAAAAACAGGAGAGTTGGAGAAAGGAAGCTAAGGAACTTCAGCACTCACAGTTATTTCTCTCTGCTTCACGAGAGCAGAAGCTGTGATGTGCTGCCTTGCCCTCCAGCCACCATGTCCTCCTTCCCTTCAAACTGCAAGCCAAAATTAATCCTTCCTCAGATTTGCTTTTTGTCAGGTATGTAGTCAAAGCAAAAGAAACATATTTCATATCGCCCAACCTACCATGAAAAACAAACTCTACGTAAAAGAAGACATTCAGGGCCCATTTTAAAGCACTGGCTCGTTCACAGTCTCGGTGCTTCCAATTTAACTACTGCAACTACTTGAATATAGTATTTCTCCATGACGACAAAGCACTGCAAGCCTTATGGAGCTGCCCAGTGGATTCAGGGGCTAACAGCCATAATAAGCAAGCAAGAGAATATGATCCTTTATGCCCAAATGGAGAGACAACACAGCAACAACCAATTCATTGAGAGATGGCAGAGAACACTGACAGGTAGGGATGATACGACACAGACACGGTAAGTGAGCAGGAATGATGAAGGGATCTGTTAACTGATGCAAGTGAAGCAGGTTCAATTCATTCTCTCTCTCTTCTGTATGTACATTTGGAACTTCTGTCATTAGCCAAGGCAACCATGGTCCTTCCTCAACCCTTCATACCTTCATATACACTCTCAATTATCTGTCAGTCCTTCCAATCTCACAAATATTCATGGCAAATTAACATTCTGACAAGGGAGTAGGGGAGATGGATCTTAAAAGATCCAGAAAGGAGCTTCTTTTTAGAGTCTTAGGAAATTTCAAGCTAGCATTCACTTCCAATGAGTGTGAAATATTCTGTTATAAGTACAAATAACATCAACAAGGCCACCTTCTCCCTCCCTCGCTTACATACATACACGCATGCACACACACACAAACACACACACACATGCACACACACACATGCGCACGCGCGCACACACACACACACACACAGAGGAGGTGTGGGATTGGAGAGAAATACTACTGTCCCCTCAGTCACTGAAGCTTGCTTTTTAATCAGCAGAGTAAACAAGCTTCTGTGCCTCTGGCTGGCATTCCACAAACTCAGCCAAATCATGGGGTTCTGTGAGTGCTTCAGTCAGCAGGGCCCGGGGACATTTTCCCTCACACATTATGCTACTGATATTTTGTTGTTGTTGTTGTTCATAGGGATACTTCTTTGACAGTATAATCAATCAAAGACAGCATTTATTTTACAATGATACTAATTTCTTTACATTTAATGATAATTATGATTCATAGGGATAGCATTCAGTAGATATTATCCAGAAATCTGATACCAAAGTCTATGGGGTAAGTTCAAGTATCTGTCAAAATCTCCTTTCTGGGAGATAAGTGAAAGTTAAGAAAAGTATCATCAATACATAGAAATAAAACTACTCTAAATTCCCCAGATAGATCATAATCATCCACATAAAATTATAAAATACCATACACACAGCATTCAGTAAAAATTTAGACAATTATTCTACCAGATAGGATTAACAAGTTTTAAAGGTAACTGTTCTGTAACAATTAACTGAAACAATAAAACAAACTGTAACAATTGTGTCCCTACTGCATTGGTAGGAAATACAAACAAACAGGGAAAATTACTTTACAAATGCAATCCTGGACAAATCCAGTGCTGGGCACAGCAGAAAGACTTACAAAGAACAGCAACACTGAGGCTACACTAAAGGTTCAGAATCTGGTCAGAGTTCCTTGAAGGGCTTTGGACTGCATCATGTGTCCCTCAGATAGCCACAGGATTAACTTTTGCCATTTGCTGAGAACATTATCTGGAAACCTCCCAAGAAAACGTCCAGAGCAGTTTCAGCCAAGCCAAAGTACCGTGATTTTCTACCCGAGGTAACTGAAACTGTTTCTGAGTCGCATGGGTCCCACCGTCTCTTAGTGGAAAAGACTCCTGGAGTAAAATGCTAGAATTCTGGAAAGGGTTTAAATGATACCTCTTAAATGTACATTAGTTATCATGTGTGATCTGTAAGACCCAGAATATTGAATCCTCAAAGAGACAGAGATAAGAAATAGAAATGAGAATCCTTATAATTCAGTTTCTAGATGCCAAAAATAAAGCTCAGATCAAGATAAGCTTCATAGTGGTTATGCTGTGGTCATTATCGACATAAATTTGATCATGGTATCTCTAGTGTTTGCTTCTGCACATCCCAGATCTGTTATTGATCAGCTGTGGTCAGATATTGTAAGTAGAAATTAACATGCTCCAGTGAAAAACACCCATGGGAGCCATTACACTCTGAAGAAATCCTCTCCTTATGTTTAACTGTAATTAAAACCAGAATTCAATTGAAGATGGGGGCTGGTTAGTCCTTTAGTTCCCAACCTTTCTTTGAAGTCCCTGATAGTGAGATTTCTACAATTTATGACCGAAAAAAATGTTTTGCCTTGGTGCATCTACAGACTAAAAGTATGGGACAAGAAACAAAATCTATCGTCAGCACTGGCAATCAGCTGTCAAGAGCTGCATTGTTTATCGGAGAATCCTGGGAGTCAAGCGGCTGCTCTTTAATTGACTTTGGCAATTCCTCTGGAAGGCTTAGAGGCTGTCTCTGAAGCCTGAGGTATGGTGTCTCTTTTAATCCATATGAGTTAAAATTATCAGTTCCAAAGAAAATACCCTTGGGAGACAAAGATATTAAATAAAAGAAGAGAGAAGGTCAGGAGACCTGCACCCTCCCTGAGGAGAAGATAAGTCAAAATATTTATGATGAATGAAAAGCAGGCTATTAAAGTAAGGTGACAACTAATTAAGGTGACAAAACGGGAAAAGCAGTAACAAAGATATAAACTCTGCATTTTGCTACTGTTTTCTAAACTAAAGTTTCCATGCAACACTATACCAATGGTTTGCAATATGGGATTCCAGGGTAGTGCTCTAATTAAATGAATTCCAAAGTTCCTGGGCTCCTAGTAAGAAATGCAGAAAATGTGAGGTGGTCAGACTACTGAGCAAATCCTGTCTCAGTTAGCTTCAGCTGTAGCTGAACACAAAGCTACAGTCACCTGGGAAGAGGTAACCTCAACTCAAGAGTTTCCCAGATCAGTTGGCCTGTTGCCATATCTCTGAGGCATTTTCTTGATAGCTAACAGATGTGGGAGGGACCAGCCCACTGCAGAAGGTGCCTTCTCTAGGCACATCAGTCTGAGCTATTTAAGAAAGGTAGTTGAGCAAGCCAGGGAGAGCAAGTCAGTAAGCAGCATTCCTCCATGGTCCTGTTTCCCTCCCTGCCTCCAGGTACCTGCCTTGGCTTCTCTTGATGTTGGGCTGCAATCTGTAAGTTCAATAAACTCTTTTCTTCTCCAAGTTGCTTTTGGTCAGTGTTTTATTACAGCAACAAAGAAGCAAAGTAGAACAAAGGTAAACCATACTTAGACCCTGCACTGAGCACATTTTCCAGAGGGACAGTGTGTCCCCTATCTTTATAGTCCTAATAATTCTTGACATGGTGAAAAGTCTTCAGTCTATACTCCTAAGCACCCCAACAACTGGTTCAGATCAACACTCGGTCCACTGAATTTCCAGGAAGCCAATTCAAAGTAGAGTGCTCATAACAAATATTTTCAATTTCCTTTTTAAACTAATGAATATAAATATTTATACATTTATGATGTGCAACATAATTTTACCTATGCATATCCTGTGGAATGGCTAAGTCAAACTATTTAGCATACCTATTGCTTCATATGTTTATCAGTGTTTTATAATAAGAACATTTAAAATTCTATTCTCTTAGCAATTTTTAACTACAAAATGCACTGTTACTACTTAACATCACCATGCTGTAAGGCGGATCTCCTGAACTTTCTCACCTGTCTAAATGAAATGTTGTAACCTCAATTTCTTTTAATAATATGGCTACAATACACCAACCCATCCTTTTTAATAATAAATAGGAAGGGCATCTGCAACCTTTATCAGTGCAGAGACAAGTCCATGAACACTCAAATATTCATACTTTATATTTTTTTATATTGAACTTAATAATCCAAATAGTAAAAAAAAAATCTCAAATAGGTATGCAGCAACACTTTACCTCAAAACAGATTTCTTCTGTAGGCCTTAGACATTCTTCTCCATCCAAATAAATCTTCCTCATAAATCTCTTATTGATTGTAAACTCAACAACTCACCACAAGATCAGGCAGATTAACAGCATAATAACATGATCAGAATATTAAAAAGAATGAAAAGACATAACATATGACTCACAAAAATAAGTATAAATGTGCATAGGGCAATCAATCTTAAAACCACATCACAAAGGTATTTACAAAAAGATTGAACATCTGAGAGAACAAAGTACATTGGTGCATTGACTCTCAAAAGTCAAAGAGCACAAAATGGCATCAAACACAGTGGGGTTTTTTTTGTTGTTTGTTTCTTTTAGTTTATTTCCTGGTGAGTTATAGACTTTCATGGCAATTGTAATTTTCTAAGTATTTGAAGGTCACTGGTGTTTTCAACTGAGAAGCATTAACATGTTATACTCATTTTGCTTGTTATGTCATAGACCCTGCCAAAACTGCATAGGCCTGCTTCATTTTTACGTGCAAGTAACTAGATAGTAAGTGCCGTTACCTAGCACCATTTTGCAGATAAGAAGCCAAGGTTTGGTGAAGCTACAGAACTTTCCTAGAGTGTTACAGTGAGATAGGTAGAAATTAATTCCTCTGCCTCATCACACGAGTCATTCCAACAAGTTTCCTTACGGTAAATTCCATAGTCACTTCAGGAAGGCCAATGGTTTAGCTTTTTACATTGATAAAATGGCAAATGGCTCAGTTCCATTTTATTATCCCGGTGTTGGTCTGATGACTGGAGTAGACTGTCAGAGGATTTTCAACTGTGTTTCATTGCTCTAGAAATTCCCAGATAGGATAGGACAGTAGGTAAAGAAGACATATTACCCTCCAAAAAAAGAAAAATAAAAAAACCTGATAGTCAAGACACTTTGATATTTATATCACTGCATCAGCGCTATTCATCCTAATGTACCTTAAAGTTTTTATTTCCCTCACACATCCTGGGGCCTCAGTAATTCACAAAAGGTTTGTGCGCCTGACCTCTAATGATAATTCATCATATATCCTAATGCTTTCTTACTGAAGCTGTAAAACCATGAATTAGCAACAAATCCCCCACTCTTTGCCCCTTCAGCCCTTGGAATTTAACTCCTCTCACATTACAGTATTTATTGAATTTCCCAGCCAAACGGTGTTCTGCTCCATAAAATTCTGACAAGTGGACTCTGCCAAGCTAATAATGGCTTCATTCTGCTGAAATAAACTTATTTCACTGCGGCAAACAAAACGCCATGACCTGGAAAGGTTATTTTTAACTAGGTAATGACTCAGTCCCAACCAAGCATTTCCCTCAAGGCTCCTTGTTTTAAATAAGTTACGTTTCTTAAATATAAATATATGTTATTATGTGTGTTCTTGTCTGTCAATCTTTCACGATGAAGTCAAAGATTTCATTGCTTAAAGTGTTTGATTCCATTGCTCAATAAGCTGATCAGCTTATCAGAGTATCTATCCCAAGTTCCTTCAAAAGGAATCACTCTAGGAACTTAAAAACCACGATGCAAAGTCCCCTTTAAACAGATCCTGTTGGTTGCAATTTTTCTTTCAATTAACCAGTATCAAAACCTTTAATTCTGAAACACTTTTAAGTGTGCCTCGTAGACATGGCTTTCTTATCACACTATTTTTAAAGTGTGAATACATTTTGCAAAGGTTGCTTAGGATGTTTACCAAATAAAGGTAGGCCAAGGCACATCTAACTACAACCTCATTAGTTAACATTTCACTCATGTCTTAAATTGCTCTCACACACAAAAAAATGTCTCCTATTCAAAAGTTTGAAAAACAAAGACAGCTTCAATTTTTCTCCACACTACATTTATGTTTTAGCCTGATAATGGTCTTTTTCTTATATTTCAAGACACTAAGATAGCAAAGAAATGAGAGAAGAAAAACAACTGCCATGGTAGGGGCAAATTTCTCTTCAAGTTTCAAATGTGCAAGGACCCAAGAGCTCCCTTACAACAGCTGGGATCTTGTACCAACATGCTGCACCCTGCCAGCCCTGCCTTCTGAGACTAATAAAAGAGAAAAGCCTGGACAGAGAACAGCTGGGCTCTTTATGAAGCTGTTCAGTAGAAACCATGAGGCCCCCACAATCCACCAAAACTCAGAGCTGAGTGGATAGGTACAAAGGGACACGAAAAGAAATCTGGGAAGAAGGGGCACGTATTCAGAAGACACTGAACATAGGAAGTAGCGATGAAGAACAGAGGATGAAGAACAGAGGGGAGTGAATACTGATCAAAGAAGGTGAAGCCCTGACACACCCATGTCTGGCACTGATAGAGGCCTCCAGGATGCCAACTGTATTATATATTAGCTAGTGCAAAAGGAACCACTGACAAGTGCGAATCTGGCTAGGACTGCTAGACCAGAACATTTTCAATAAATTCATGTAGTCATGGTTGTGGGCAAATCTTTTTAAGACATAGGTCACCCATCTGATGACCTATAGTGAGTATTCACACTTGCAGTGTGAATTGAAGGAGGGAACCTTACTGAATCATCTTACTATTGCTTCCTGTAATTCCTCTGCCTTCAGAGCACAGAGGGCGTTGGTTAACAGAAAGATCTCCAGTCAAAGCCATGTCACAGAATCATATCAAGCCACACTGAAGATGAAGGGGGGTAGTTACAGTGTCAGGGGCGATAATCACACCTTCAGTCCCAGCACTCTGGGTGGGGATGCGGGGTAAAGGAGATGAAGCTCGGTGCAACTGAGGCAAACAAACCTCTCCCTATCAAAAAGGGGGGTTGGTGATTACATTTACATAAATCAAAATTGTCTTTCAAGCTCAGTGAATCACCAAGTTTCACAGTAGTAGGTAAATTAAGGTTAGACTCACCATAGGGAAACTACAACAGAAACTAGCAAAAACACAAGATACACAAAACCTCTCTTGCACTGCATTATGTTTAAAAAAAATTCAGGACGGTTTTTATGGATACTAGCAAGGAAACAAAAGCTTTAAATCTTTTCCCTGCATAGCATGTCCACTTTAGAGTGTATATCGCAGTCACCCTTAATTGCTACAGATGGATAATAAATACCAGAGTCTGAGAACATACATTATCTGTGTGTGTGTGTGTGTGTGTGTGTGTGTGCGTGTAAGAGAGACAGAGAGAGACAGAGACAGAGAGACAGAGAGATAGACACAGACACCACAGACACAGTGACTGAGAATGTGAAGCTCAGATGCACTGTACACCAAAGGTGGCAACATACATACTATTCCAGAACAAGAGAAACGGGAGGAAGCAATGTTACAGCAAAAGACCATGGCATCATTCATAAATTAATGATCCTTAGGCACATGTACTGGCTTCTGCTTTAAGTATGATTTTAGTTCTGTTAACCAACACAGAAAAGATGTTTTACAAAGTCATCTAAGAAAAGTACTGAGCTTGAAGAAAGTGGTCATTTCTCCTTTCTCATGTGTTAGACAACTATCTACTATTGAGATTTGTCCCAAAGATACAAAATAGGAAAATTGATCTATGGGAGAAAAATAAGTTGATGCCATTTCATCAAGAGCTATAAAGTGATTTTTATTGTCCAAATCCATTATCTTTAATCTACTTAACACAATGTTTGTTTCAACTGTGAAACCAGATGGATACAAAACATAGTTAGTGAGGGGGCTAGAAAGATGGCTCTGATGCTATAAGCACTTGCTACTTTTCCAGAGAACCTGAGTTCAGTTCCCAGAACCATGTCAGGCAGCTCACAACTGCCTGTAACCACAGGGATACCTGCACTTATGTGCACATACCACACTCAGGCACAAATATACACATAATAAAAATAAAAAATAAAGACAAATCTTCAAAGCATAGTGAGAAAACCATTTTTAAAAGCCAAGATGTGCACATCCCTATCACTGTGTACATCCAGACTCTGGTGCTGCATCTTAACAATAATCCCATCAACTCAAAACACCTCTAGAAGAACTCAGACTCTCCTTTTCTTAAACAATAGAAATATAGAGTCAAGCCCATTCTGACTAACATTATTTCTCTAATCTGAGAAACGGTATCTTGAGAAACTCCCAAGTATCTTGTATTTCCTTCCTTTTGAAAGACAATAATAATCATTCCTATTGCAGTCAGAGAGAATCAAGCTAGAATTGAGCTGGAAGCGTCCTCCCTGCTGCCTAGTATTCATAGTACTAGAAGGGTTATATAGGTTATGGGAACACTGGAGGATACACTACAACCTTACTAGCAATACAGGTCTACTGAGCCAATAATGGCATGACTGTATGAGGTGTAACCAATCATTTAAAAAAAAAAACATTTTTATTTAATTGGCACTGAGGCCTGTTCCAGAGTAAGGAATAATGCATTCCTGGTACTGTAAATCTTATCAACAGCCTATGGCTAAGGGGGCAGGAAGGCTTAGGCGGGAAGAGATCTACTGTTGTTTTGCTAAATCAGTATTTAGTAAAACATCCTTCTACATACATAAAGATGTTTATACCCACAGACTAGGTCTGCTTTCAGTGTTGGTCAGAGAAGCTTCTTTTCTTTTCGAAGTAGGCATATCTAAAGCAGAGTCTCATGTCTGATCAAAGTGATACAAATAAGTAACTGTTCTACGCCAGCATCTATCACCCGCCTCTAGGCCCAGGGAATGCTGTGGGACAAGGGGGAGAAAGAATGCTAAGAGCTGGGGCATATTGAGGGGTGCTGTGAAATAGTACTTTCCAGATATGAACTTGTCTTTGAATTAATGATCACACAGCAGCTGTGACACCAGCACAAGACCTGCCCAAGATGGGTCCTTTAAGGTGACATCATGGATGGGGAGAAGCTCATATTCCCCCACTGCTCTCTGAAAACACTGTCAGTTTGTGTTTGTCTTGATGGCTGCCAGGGGAGGGGGAATCATTCTTCAGTGGTATAGCTTATTTAATCCACTTAATGGGTAATTTGTGTTTTTTATACCTTATTCATGTCTATTACAGGGGTAATAGGAATTTACTTTGGTTTAAAAGGAAGGGGAGAAGGAGAAGGTAGCTGAGCAAAGCCTCATCCATCTGAAAATATTTCAATCCTCACTGAAAAAATATAAAATACATAAAGCTGAGGAGTCAGGGAACAGGAACAAAAAAGGAAACTAGAGTGAAGTTTTATTGAAATGACAGAGAGGAAAGTACATAGAACATACCCAGTCAGGGAGCAGTGCCTGCAGATCCTCCTAAGACATGATTTCCCATCTCCAGAAACTTCTAGTTTCTGATAACAAGATTCTTTCATTTCATATACTCTCCAGCAAACTTACACATGCTGCCTCAATCTCTTGTCCAAACGGTTGGAAATTTTGGTTGTTCCAGGTAGCAGCAATCTTGCACCCTAGATATACCCTGTTTCTTTTTTAAACATTTAAGCCCTATCAAAAAATGCCATTTCTATTTTTTAGAGGTTGCTTTTGCTAACTATGAAAGTAAATGAAACCACTTCAATTACTGTCTTTCCTGAAAATGTTTCATTGTGTTAAAATAGAGCAGAATCACAGGACATCTCGAAACATTCTGTACTTGATCACTTCTGTCATGGCGAATTCAAAATTCATTTAGGACAATTAAATTAAGAGCAAAAAAATGGTTGTGTGTACTTGTGGTACAGCAGAAAAGGAATCATCAAATAGATGTTAGTTGATAAAAGATGACATTCTTAAACTTAGCCTAATCATACTTAGAATCAACAATGGGGAGTTATGACAGAGGAATGACCTAAGGAACATTTACCTACACTATTGACATTCTGTATCATTCAAATGAGATTTAACTATTTTGCAAAATCAAATTTTAAAAATGGAAGAAATAGCCTGAGCCATTCCATTTGCTTCAAATCTACCTTGGAAAAACAAAATTTGCTTAGTGACCAATTGATTGTTCAAGAATGATACAGTATGCTCTAGTACTTTGGGAGCTGCGGGGATCATATCCCAGTGTACATGAGAGGGCTCATGTATTAGAATGTTCTTTAGCACCAATCTCATGGTTTTTAGACTTTATCAATATCACATAACTATACTTGCAGCATAATTCGTGGCTGAAGAAATGCAGAACTGAGGCACTGTAATTACATAAGCATCTGTCACAGAGGCTCCTTTGGTGGTAAAGGATGCCATTTGTTCGCACCAATAATGACTAGGAACACTTCTCCGAAGACGCTGCTTTGGAGGTAGAATCTTAATCAGACATAACCTGTGAACACAGAGGCATGGACACACTGTGTGCTTCAATTAAGGAGTTAAAACAGATCCAAAAATTGGCCCCAACGCTGTTCTTTTATACTTAGCCACATTTTGCAGTAAAGCTGCAACTGCTGATGGACACAAGATCCAAAATGTGTCAATGATCTAGCACATACCTGCAATTCTGGCACATGGGAAACAAAAAAAATCAGGAGGATCAGAATTTCAAGACCTGCACTAGCTCTATTACATGAGACCCAGAAAAATGAAGGAAGGAAGGGAAGACAGGAATGAAAACGAGAAATTAATGGAAACAGCCTCCCTGCAGGGAAATACAGTATGTGAAACTGAAGAACTGTTAGTAACCTTAACTTACACTAATCTGTTCTGAGAGAAACACACACGCATCAGTGCCAGACTGCACCAGAATGTCAGTCTCTTCGCTGTATCACACACCTGCTCTGTGAGCCACCAAAGCTTCTCCTCTCTTCATGGTTTTAACTTGGTTGAAAGTCAGATGCCTTTACTTTCAAATGATGCCTCTGAGCACTTAGGAGGTGATTTAGCAAAACTAGTAGTCTTAAGATTAGGTGAATTTGTAGTAACAAGGAAGCAAACAAACCTTAATTACAACAAGAAATATTTGTAAAGATACGGAAGAGCACAGAGCCAGCATCCCATATTGGGGGGGAATTCAAAGGAAATTCAAAGCCAACCCATACCATACGAAAGTACTTTCAAGTAGACGGAAGACCCAAATGTAAAAATTAATATTACGTACCTTTTAGAAGGAATTACAAGATATCTGTACTAGTTACTTTTCTGTTGCTGTGATAAAACACGATGACCAAGGCATCTGACAGAGGAAGAGTTTATTTGGACTTACAGTTCATCATGGCAGGAAGGCATTGTAGGAGAGGCCTCCAGAGCAGAGAGTTCAGAGCTCTCATCTTCAACCACTCCCAAGAAGCAGAGAGAGTGAAACTGGAAGTGGGGAGGGCTGAGAACTCACAAAGCTGGCTGGCCTCCTCCAGGGGGTCACACCTCTTAATGGTCCTGTGATCTTCCCCAGCAGCAACACCAACTGACCCAGTGTTCAAATATTTGAGTCTAGGGGGGCATTTCTCATTCAAACCACCACAGAATCCTCACTAATAGTTGATATTGCCTTTGTTTTCAAATTTACCAATTTAGTAAGCGTCATTGCTACTTTTTATGGTCTTAAGTTTTTACTTTCATGGTTATTAATAAGTTTGAACATCATTACAATAGTGTGCCTATCTTTTTCATTCTTATTTCCTTGATTCTTTCCCCACTGCAATAACTGTACAGTTGAAGGAAAGAGGATTTATTAAATAACACATAAATTGAACTAGCTAGAATGAAAATGACCCATATATTTTACTTCATTAAAATTCTAAATACCCTTCATTCAATGATAAAAAAGTGAAATAGCAGGTTGCATACGGTGAGAACATTGAAACTGACAGGAAAAATGTCAAGCAAATAGAAGGAATCTTGCAAATCAGTAATAAAATGAAAGCAATCAAATAGAAAAATGCACAAAAGATGTAAAGAGTCACTTCACAAAAGAAGGAATCTTACATTCAATAAACATAAAAAAAGTTGCTGGATGCCATTATCAGTGAGAGCCAGGTGTGTGTTTATATATAACAAAATATGCATACAACAGCACTCAGAGTGGAAGTCTTCATAAATGTCCAAAGCTGAACAAAGTATTTTCAGTAGCAGAATAGATAAGGTGTGCGTTATTCACACAAATACAGTAGTAGATATCCAACAGCATGAAGAAACTGCATAAATGCAAACTTATCAACAGAGCTTACAAACACAAGGTTGGGTCAAGAAGTCACATTAACAGAAGGCACACAGTTCTATTTTATAAAGTGCCAAAACAGGAGAATCATACTGTTTCTGAATATGTCTCCAGATCCCAAAATATGTATGAAGAAAAGCAATAATAAAAATCAATATACAAACAAGAACAATGGTTGCTTCTCTCTAACAAAGGAAGAGAGAAAAGATAAAGGAGGAGACAGCAATACAGGAAAGTTTGAAGTGCCTACTCCAGAAACACAGGAGTACTCAAGCTTTACACAGGTGTGTGCCTGTTTCTACTGCTGGTGCTGCAGTGCAAACCACCATCATCAAGGAGCCTTCTGATAGGTCCCCTGATTTCACAATCATTTCCCACGTCACTCCTTGTCTTATCAGAAAACATGTGGCACGGTGATCACCAGTCAGGCAGTTCATCTCACTATCTACGTAAACTATTTCAATTCCTTTTTTGAAGGATTTATTATTTATGTATATATGTGTGGGAGTGAGTGAGTTTATGTGCACCACATGCATGCTGGTACCCACAGAGGCCAGAGCGCACTGGATCCCCTGTAACTGGAGTTAAAGGTGATTTAAGAGCTACCTTATATGTGTGCTGGCAACTGAAACCGGGTCCTCTGCAAGAGCAGCAAGCCCCTTTGATTACTGATCCTTCTCTCCATACCACTTTTCTTGAAATAAAAGTTTGTATAATTGTCTACAAAATCCATTTCCTTTCTTAACCATGTCAGTCACATTTCCCTCCTAGGTATATTTCTGGCCTTTGATATGGATTCTCCCTCTGCATGGAATGAATGCATTTCCTCTACATGTCTTACTGTTCACTTGGCTTCTTCACACCTTTGAGTTCAGACAGATGTACACCACCAAACCCCTTTAACATCACAATCTTCCCCTCCTGATTTCTCTTTTTCCCAGTTTTCCTTTTACTTTTTCTATCACCTTCTAATACCTTATGGAATTGCTTTTCATTGTTAGTTCTTTTACATTCTCTTTCTCCTCCAAGAAAGTACTATCCCCAGGGGACTTGGAATCATGGTTTATTCATAGGTGTATTTATAACACTTTACACCTGATTGGTGGCCACTAAATATTTCTTGCACATATATATGACCATCTTAAGAATGTCTTCATCATAACACAAAATGTACTTCTTGGGGCCTGAGAAATAGCTCAGCAGTTAGAAATACTTGTTACAGAAGGCTGACGGCCTTTATTTGTTCCCTAGAACCCACATAAAGTTGGAAGGAGAGAACCAATTCCAGAGAGTTATTCCCTGACCTCCACCCACTGGCTGCAGCACATATACCACACACACACACACACACACACACACACACACACACACACACACTATGCATAAACACACATATGCAAAAATAATGATGTAAATATATACTTTCATACATATTTAAATAAGAAGGTTGCAAAGTATCAAATTAGACAATAACAAGCTTTATATACAATTAGTATGGAAGAAAGTAAAGGAAATAATTAGTAATAAAAATAGAAAGCAAGCATCTAGGAAGATGGCTCAATGGGCAAGAGCACAAACAAGATAACCTGAGTCTGAATCCCCAGCTCCCACATAAAATTCTGGTTATAGCGGCACCTACCAGTAACTCCGGTGTTAGGAAGCAGAAGCAGGAGGATCTCAAGAGCTCACTGGTCAATTAATATATCCAAAATGTTGCGCTTCCAGTTGAGCAAGAGACCCTACCTCAAAGTGAAAATTCAAGCCACAGTAGAAGACAGTGCCTCTGTCTTCTGTTCCAGCCTCTGCATGCTCATCCACAGGCCTACTCAGTATACTCACATGTATGAACCACACAAACATACATAACACACACCCCAATAAACAAAAATAGAAAGGCTGTACTACATCCTAAAGTCCTGAGTCATCCAAGGATATCATAAGATAGCCAATCGCATTATGTATCCTTTTCAATTAATTTAAGCGTTGGCAAGATAGCTCAGCAGGTAAGGGGGATTTGCCACCAAATCCAACAGTCTAAGTTCCATTATTGAGACCCACATGGTGAAGAAGGGAATGGACTCCTGCAAGTTGTCCTCAGCATGCATGTCACAGCACACTGGTGCCCATCCAGGAACACACACACACACACACACACACACACACACACACACACGCAAACAGACAAATGCAAGATATTTTTAATTGAATTTAAAAATCAAAATGAATATTCAATGCCTAACTACCCATGTTTCAAGTGCTTGGAGCTACACTGGTCAGTGGCCGCTCCACTGGACAGGATGAGTACAGCCTGTTTTCATCTCTGAGAAATTTTTCATTGGCAGTCCAACTGTAGATCAAGAATATTTTATGTTCAGGAATAAGAGTACATGAATGTTTTTAAGGCAACTCTACCCTTGAATGGAGTGAACTCGAGGAAGAAGTAGAAGACTCAAGAAGGCCAATTCAAGTAAATTAAAATGGCACATATGTGCCAAGAGACCACAGCAGGGCGCAGATGGAGTAGAGACTGAGGGATTTGCTGGAGGAGGATCGGGATTCGCCAGCACGCTTGAGGCAGGCATGAGGGAGAAAGACTGGGAGGTAGCTTAGGTTAAGTTTCCAGGAGAACCATTTCAATGGGTGGAACCTAGAAGGTCAGCAGCTCCTTTGATTTAGGGTCTTTTCTGAAGATGACATTCAAATAACTGTAGTGTTCATGACCAGAGAAGTCTGTAATACACAGCAAGACCATCAGTCCCTCCTTGGTGTGCTCCTCAGACACGAGGTAACTGGGAGTCAGGACTGAGTAGGTAATGAAGCAGAAATGTCTGAGAACTATCAGGGAAGGTGTGACGCCACCTGTTGTAGTCATTTTCTAAGAGGAAAATGAAGCTGAAATAGTCTATGTTTGGACAAATCAAACTGATTTCTCCAAGTCACTGTCAATGCATCTTGCAAATACACAGGTTGAAGGGGACATGTCAGCGTTCCCGTTACTGGGGCCAAATACCAGAAATAGCTATGCAGATGAATGGGCTTCCCTGTCTCACAGCTCCTTTTAGTCTCTGCTCAGTTGGCTTCGGACTGCGGTAGGGCATGATATCATGGATGTGGGCTATCATGGAACAGAATGAGTGATAAGCAAAGCATCAAAGTTCAGGAGCAGAGGAGCACAGAGAGAGCTAAGTACCCAGCATCCCACCAGCTCCTTCATGGGCCTGTTCTGGGTGACCCAACTTTCTTCAGCAAGGCCCCACTTGCTACAGTCCACCAACTCACAAGGACTTCACAGGGCTGTTTCCAAGGGTTTAACAAAGACATGAGCCTTCAAGGGTCTTCTGTTCTTGAAAAGAGACTATCAGGAGAGGTCTGCATCAAGTTGCTTTTCATCCAGTTACCCTAGAGAGAATTACTAACTGCTGAAGAAGTTTGCCAAATCTGTTCAGCACAGCTATGGCACTGTAAAGCCCCACTGGCCGCACTTGCCCCATTTTCACATGTGACAATACAGGAGCCTGAACTGCAGATATGCATACCCCACCAAGGACAGCAGGGTTGCATCTCCCTTGAATATGTGGAAAGGCGTCAGGAAGAGGAACAAGGCTACAAATGCAGAAACATCTGCTCCCCAGACTCATTTAAAAAGTATCCCGGCAAAAATAAATTTGAATCATCTACAGCACACAGCAGATGGAAGCGCAATGTGTTTAACTTATGGAGAAAACGGAGGCAATTGAGGAACTAGAGAGTATGGAAATGTGAAAACACTGAAGCCCATTTCACATACTGCTGCCCATTCGGTTCCACAGTTTGTCAAGCTGTGGAGAGAATTGCCTTTTATCTGTATCAACTACTGTGAAAGAATTTCAAATAATTACAGAAAATTCTCTAGTAGAATTTACAGTAATGGATTATTTTACATCCAAATTTGAGGGCAAAAATATTTCCTCCTAAAGTAAATTATAGATGTGACTCTTGATTTCAGGAACTTAGAAAAGAGAAAATTTAAAAATAAACATTAGCGCAAAAGAGATGGCTCATCAGCTTAAGAGCTTTTACTGTTCCTCCAGAAGACCTGAATTAGGTCCTTGGAAGCTCATGACTGCATATAACTCTCCTCCAGAAGATCCAACACCTTCTTCTGGCCTCTGCTGGCACAAACACAGACTTGTAGGAACACACACACATGCACACACACACACACACACACACACAAATAAATAATAATCACTACTAGCTTGAGCAGCACGTCGGCTGTGTATGTAGCCTATGTAGCTGATAGACTTTATCCTTCATTTAATCCACATTTGCTGATGGCTGACACCAGACTTTTGATAGAGGAAGAGTTCAGGAGCAAGAAGGAATTCGCCTGAGTCCTGGTGCCAGTGTGTCAGTCTGGTCTTCCTCTGGCTTGGGTTGGAGTCCTGTGACAGGTGTTTCTCAGGAGTAGAGACATGCCTCCTCAAAGACCAACATGCTTCTTCTGGAACTAGTTCCATAAGGCTTGACCCAAGGACTCTGTAGAATTCAGTACCACCCATATTGAAGACCAAAGGGTTGTTTCTAGGCTAGGGTGAGTGATGTAGCATGCCAAACTCTAACTATGAACCCCAGCACTGAGAATGAATTTCCATTCTACCTATCTGTAGAAATAAAGTCTGTCCTGTGTCTATGATAAAAAATAAAACTAAATACAACTTTAAAAAATTAGAGCAACAGGACAATGGTCAGAGGTTTTAGTGAAATGCTACATGAATTTTGATTAACAGAAGCCATAGCCCACAGGCCTTTGAATAAATGGTTGGTGCCTGACAGTACACAAGAACAGAAGTCAGTGTTTGGTCTGCACAAATTATTTTTTTGGCACAACCTTAAGACAGACCTGCTTATCATCTCTGCATGCACACACGTCTCTCAAATTTCTAATATTCTGTCGCCTGAAGGATAGAGCATTTTAACACTTTCAGAAGTCATTTTAAGATTTCACTACAACTTCTAGGGCAAAAGCAAAGTGGGAAAAGATTTCGATTACCCTATTACTCACACCTGTGTTTATCTGAAATGACAAAATAAATGTCCTACCTATGAAGGACAACAAAGAAAGTATGACAGAAAATTACCTTCACCCACTAGATAAATCACCAATACAATGGATCTCTGATAAACAAACACTGGGAGATCCAGTATCAATTACTATATTGTTCTCCATTCATTATCTCAATATTTTTAACCAGACCCACATAAAAACAAATTATAAGATCCTTTAGGGCAGTCCAAACATTTTAAGACTAGAAAACTGTCAAAATCTGTTTCTTAAGGTGACACCCACAATCAAAGTTATCTACAATTGCTACTACTGCTACATAAACGCTATAAAGAATGGAGCTACGATAAATTCTGAACGTACTTTTGTTTAAAAACAATGAGCTCAAACAGAGCAAAGCTCTTTCAAAGCTCAATGAAAACAATTCACCAAATTCTAAGTTTAAAAAACAAAAAATAAGACTAGGGTGAGAATGACAGGTCACACTCCCAGAAGCTCAGCACTCAGGAGAAAGAGGCAGGAAGGACCCCACAAATTTAAGGCCAGCCTCACTTACAAAGCAAGACCAGACCAACCAGCAGAATATAGCAAGAACCTGTCTAAAAAGTAAATAGAATAGAAAAGAAAAAAGGCATTCTAATTGCATATAGTTCATGTGGGAGGAAAGATCTTGCAACCTGAAATCCATATCTGAATAAATTAATTGCCAAATGAGGAAATATTTCTGAGGAAAATAAGTAAGGCTTTTTAAAGTCATCTTTAGAAGGACTTCATGGCCACTGTTAGCTGCCATAGCAGAAGATGGTCCAGAGGTCAGAAGACAGTCTGTGAACACGTGAATAAGAGCATGAGTGCAGAAGCATGGCCTCTCTTATTTTGTTTGTGTTTGTTTTTGTGTGCTGAGACAAAGCCTGGCTATCTAGTCCAGGTTTCTGAAATTACAGATGTGTGCCACATGTTCAAATTTCTACAATTCACATTTGCCAAGATATGAGCAACCCTTAACGAATACTAAAATGTAATATTTTAAATTTTCTGGGGAGGGGTATTTAAATATATAAAACTAAGAACTATGTATCAGAACTAGCAGAGGCCAGTGAAACATTTGCACATCAATATTAATTTAAAAGGGCACTTGATATCACCTAGCCCCACTTCATTGCAATGAACCTCACTCATCAATGCCTCAGAGTATGCCTGCTATAGCCCAGAACATTTATTACATTTGTCTATATGTGCTTGTCAAGTACAAATATGCTATACAATTGTTTGCTCCTTTCAAGAATTTTATTTTCAAAATTTCTGTAGATGTCACTATCTTTCTGATTTGGATATATTAACTTATTTTAAGAATAGTAAGTTACTAAATCAAATTCTCATATGCCCAATAAAAAGTTTTAAAACAGAGCATAATTCCAGTTTTATTGGCTTCTTAGAACTTTATAGACTGAAAACAGAAGCTCTAATCTTATGGCTGAGATGCTCAAGCATTAATTAACTTAGAATTGGAATAACCAGAAATGCAAAATGGCCATAGTTTATTTTCTGGAAAACAGAAAAGCATATGCCTCTACCGACATAAAACATTACCAGTACCTGAGCAAGCCTTCTCAATAAACATGAAATATAATATACATTATATTCACAATATTTTACATGCTAAAAAATTTTATTTTTTTTCTAGCTAATGGACTGGAATAACCCTAGCAAATATTCCTGTAATCTCTGAGCTACTGTAATGTTAGATTAACCTCAACATTCAGTCCCCAGTCACTTAAGAAACTGAAAAGTGTCCTAACAAGTTATTCTTTAGTATTAAATTGAATTCAAGATACATAAAGCTTATAAAACTTGATCATGTTATAAAACAAATTCAAGCTACAGACGAAGGTAAATCCTAATATGATCATGTTATGGCAGAGAGATGTATTCCCAGTTCTGCCAAAGCCTTAATATGCAATAACACAAAAATGTCATTTAGGCATATATTCCAAACTCTCTCACCAGCGATTCATTTTCCAAAGCTATCAGATAAATAAGATTATTTAATTGTGATCTGGTTAAACTGTGCCAATGCAGGCCTCACAAGCAGAGAGATAGCCTAAGTGGAATATTAATGACACAGATAAAGGATACCTAAGCTCTCTAGGATGCACTGTCACACACCAGGTCAGGGCCTTACTCCTAGGAACCCTTTCCAGAAAACTCTATCTTTGCAGATGCCCCATCCCAGGGAGGCTATGAAACTCTCAGTCCTTCTCTCACACAGAACCTGAGACCTCCCTCTGCTCACAGGGACTAACAGCTGAGCCCTTCTCCCATTGTGCTCTGTGTTAAAGAAATGTATGTGTTTGTCTCCAGCTCTGTTAGTCTGTGAACTCCTTGAAAAGGGAGAATATGCCTTGCATATATAGCTATATTGATTCATTTTGGTGTCTAGAAAGCTCAGTAAACAAGTTTAGCAATATCTTTCAAAAGGAAAGGCAACTTGACTCAGAAGGCTTAAACCAAGTTGTATAAAATATCTCAGGCTGGGCTTATATGTGGAATTCCATACTTATAGTTTGCAGAATGAAACCCTCTCTCTCTTTTTTTACTTTAGTATATGATAATTTTAATACTTTAAATATTTAAAGAATTATATGGCAATATTTTTCTTTTTCCTCTGGTTTTATTTTGTTTTGTTTTATTTTCTCAAACATCTCTTACCATATCAAATCTTTAAATAAATGACCCAAATAACTTGATGATGTTGATTAAATCCTAGGGTCATTAAGTTCAGGGTTCCATAAATTCTTTCAGCAAGGAGAAGCCAGATGTGGTAGTGGCTGCCTGTAATCCCAGACAGGGAGATGAAAGCAGGAGGACAGAAAGTCTGAGGCTAGCCTAGGCTGCAGAGGAAAGCCTTATTTCAAAATAGTAATTATAATAGAAGAAGTGGGGGGAGAGAAACAGAGGGAGATACCAAGTAGAGAATCACTCTCAAAACTTCTGGCAGGACTTGGAGATGCATGTGTGCAATCCCCATTTGAATCTAGCCCAGTCTACAAAGTAAGGCTTCAGATCAGCAAAACAAAACAAATAATAAAAAGAAAGCCAAAAATCTTCTTAAAGCTCAAGTCATGACTAAAGAACAATTCTATTCTTATGTCAAGAATGTATATAATATTGCTTTCTAACCATGATCATAGAGAATGCAGAACCAAACAGGTCTAGATTTGCTGGTCTAAGCAAAGGAAGTCAGTAGAGAGGTTCTGATACTAACAGGAAACAAATTATAAACAAGGGCTGTTAAAATCTACTCAAAGCCATTTTGAATCATCTTTAAAAAGACTGACTTCCTGTTGCATTCTAAAGCTAGACAGCAAACCCTCCAAAGGCTGTGGTGTTTTTACTCATCCGTTCACTTAGCAAATGTTTATTAAACACTTACTGTACCTGAGCACTGCTGGGAGGGGCTGCAGTTCCACAGTTAATAAAAGAAAGCTGAGCCTCCTTGAAATTTGCAAGTAGTTAAATATATTTAATCTGCGATCCTGCCTCGTACTAGTGCCTCAGCAATCACATACATACACGGTTATTTCAGTCGCAGACTTCTCATTGATACAAATTTACAGTTATGAGTCAGAGCCTCTGGATTCTAGTCTAATTGCTACAGTTCAAATGCTTTGAGAAATCAAATAAGGACTTAATCCTTAGTTACATGTATAAGGTGATAATGCTCTAAACATATATGTACTACACTGTTTCATGCATTAGATACTCATAAGAAATCTGCCTTGCAAAATTTTAGTTTATTTCAAAAGAAAGGCATTAACTTATTTTTGTTCACACAGTATTATTAGTTGTCTGGTAGCAAGAATGTCACAGGTGCCAGTGAGCCCTTCAAAGCTTGTCACAGTTTTGTTGTGGTTGGTATGAGAAAGAATCCCTGGGGTCATCTGAGAATTCATGAAAGAGAACTGCCTCAGGGTGACCCCTGAGCAGCTTTCAGGCTTCCCTGAGGAGACCAGGAATTGTCCAATTTGGAAGACACCATCACTAAATATGTAGCCCCGTGATAAAGAA
Organism: Eospalax fontanierii; assembly: GCA_035773235.1. NCBI lineage: Eukaryota > Metazoa > Chordata > Mammalia > Rodentia > Spalacidae > Eospalax > Eospalax fontanierii. The sequence continues at coordinate 21,445,692 of CM069528.1, read as the reverse complement.
AAAGGACGATGGAACATGGTTAAGAGACAGCAGGGGAGAGGACGGAAGCACTACCTTGCAAACGCTGATATCTTTAATGTTAGCAAAGAACAAACTGTTTCTGTGTCTTCCCAGAAATGAAATTCAGCAGTTGATTGAGCTCAAAGGCTTAGTGAAAACCCGGCTGCCTCCCCAATAAAGACCGAACAGCAGATGCTGTCAGTTTCAATTAAAATTTAGCCTTTCTTCTTTGATGTTTAGATGCACTTTGTAATGACTTTCCATCACTCTTATTTACTTTAGGAGTTCTCCACAGAGAAATCCTCCTTGCTTAATTACACTTTTAAAGTTTGTCTCCCACATACACATTGAAAAAGGACACACCTACCTTTAATTTTTTTCAGCATGTATGTGATACCAGTCAATCCAGGGAATACGTTTCCAGAGTTATAAAACAAAATAGGGGCCTTCAAGATTAGCTAAGCAGGTAAAGGTTCTTTCCGGAAAGCCTGGGCACATGAGTTTGAATGCCAGGACCAATGAAATGGTGGAAGGGAGAACCAACTCCAAAAAATTGTCCTCTGACTTCTGTAAGTGAGCTGTTGCACGTGTACTCCACATCTCTCTCTCCCTCTCTCTCTCTCTCTCTCTCTCTCTCTCTCTGTCTCTCTCTCTCTTTCTCTCTTTCTCTCCTCTCTTTCTCTCACACATACACACAGATACACACATGCATGCACACATACAAATAAATAAATAAAACAGAAGTGCAAAATGAACTTGTTTTTACCTTGAAACAAAGAATTTCTACTTTTACCAAGGTAAACACTAATCAGATTCTTTTGGAAATTTAAAACAATCTCCTGACCATAACTGCTTTGTAGATTGATGATAAGCAAACATTCACCTCCAAGATCCGTTTTACATCTCATATAAACCATCCAGTCATTCTCTAAATTGACCCCAAGGTATTTGTCAGAAAACTGCACTAGTTTCAAAAAACTGTTTAAAGGTATCAAAAAAAATGTATGAGAAAAGAATCCAGGATCAAGTACACCTGGATTTGCACATCAGTGCTGTGGCGCTGTAACATTCACAGTATCTGAGTTTTAGCTCCCTCATTTTTAAACTAGGTGTAACAGTAACTAAGCTTATTTCTTCAAGAAGTAGAACAAAACGTGCAAAGTATCATACCTCTCTGTCAAATATTTTCTTCTTTACCAATCTTTCTCTTGTGAGGATCACAAGCACATAATGGCAGCTGTTTCCTATACTACCTTCCGGTCACAAATATACAGACAAATCAAGAAATGAAAATACACTGGGAGCTATTACCAATTCAAATAGTAACTACTCATTCTTTTATTTTGCTATACTTAATAAACTTTTATCTCATACTAAACATTTTCACATTATCTCAGAGAATTAAAAGTGATGGGTTTATACTTATTTCATTGCTATTTAAAAATATTTGCAGCATTCTGAGTATATTTTATTCATTTTGATGATTTGACATCATCACCAATACACCCAGCTCCTTAACATTGCCTTCTCTACTATGTAGCATGCTTTTAAACTTCCCCTGAGTTTCAATTTCAACCCTTAATTGTATTAACCACAATTCCCTATAGATGCTGGTAAACATTAAAAAAAGAAAGAAAGAAAAGGAGAATGGGAGACCTGGACAGGGAAAGCCACACAGAGACAGTCCTCTTATTAGCACCATTCAAATAAGATAAGAAAAATAGGAAATGAAAATTCTAAAACAGTACTTATTGCTTCCATTATGGAACCTTAATTCTATTTCAGAACTGGAGTCAATTGCATCAGCAGTTTAACAGATTATTAAATTCTTGAGGTTTGCTAGACAGACATGGGGGGGAAACCAAGTGGTAGCTAGAGCTAGAGATTGATGCAATCGCACAGCCCTACTGGAGGGAGCATCTTGGGATTACTAAAGCAGGTCTCAGCACAAGATCAGCTGAGACCACCATGTCTGGTGAAATAGACCTGCTTAATTCTAACCGCATTACCATTACCCCAAACAGGATGCTCACCAAATATCCAGCGTCATGACCAAGGGAAGCTCTGCTGAAGGACAGAAAAGAGGAACAAGCCCCATTCCTGGAAAATTCCAACCCATTCGTGGAATTCCCTGACTCGTCCACCCCTACATCTCATGAATAAACCTCCCCTCATTAAAACTTGCACATAAGCTGTCCAAAATCCCAGAGGGGGTAGTGCAAAACTCTTTTGAGAACGCCACACCATCCCCTTGATTGTGTGCTTCCTCTGTGTTAACTCCTTACTTCCTCTCTGAATTCTCTCTCTGAGAGAACTGGGGAGAATGGGTTGAGGATGACTTCTGCCTTATGTATCTGAGCGGGTCCAAGTTTTTACCACCACTGTACTCACTGTCATTTAGGCATTTGTAAGACTCTGACTCTTCCAGTCACCCATGTTGTTGTTAGAGTCATAAAGCATGGTGGTATAAAGAAACCTAGAGAGTATCTGAGGCAAGCTTCCCTTGAGTCCTGATGAGATCTTGCAACTGAGGTGAAATGATAAAGGAATTTGAAGGTGCAGCATACAAAATAAGAGAGCAATGTCTATTTCAGACACGATGTGGTCAGAGGAGTCTTGAGGTTGTTTCTCTGAGTTTCATCTCACTAACAGCAGGCTTCATGAACTATCAAGCAAAGCCTAATTGTCATGATACAATAGACACTCACTGTCTTTTCTCTGAATGACACCTCCAACTTCAAAGGCACAGCAAGAAAACACAAAAAGAAAGTGAAATAAGACAGATAAATTGATACATCTACAATGCAAGCCTTACACATAAGACTCAGGAAAGAGGAAGATGTAAGATTGCAAGAGCCCAAGGCCCCGGACATCTGATGCTAAACAGTGTCTTCTAGATATGACAGGGATGTTGGAAAAATGAAATCTCAACAATATGGTTACTGAAGCAAGCCGTGTATAGACATGCCAGGGCAGATAAGGGAAACATCACACTATCACATCCCTAGATGAAGAGAAGAGATAGAGGTAATTAATGGTTCCTGACAGAGGAGAACACACTTTATCCAGGGACGAGCCACCCGTAAGTAATACCATCCCAAGTGGTTGGCCCTAAACCACGTATACAAGAGCAACACAAAATAAGATGTCATGAATTTGAGAGGGGATCTGGGACACAAAGGAGGAGTTGGGGGTATAAATGCTGTAAATACAGTATTGTATATGAAATTCTTTTAAAAGTTAATAAAGAAAGAAGCAACTGCCAACGTTTGGATGCCTGAGAAAAATCTGGACTCTTATGAAAACAGGCCACACTCCACCTACATGATGTTCTAAACACAGTGACTATTTCCAACTGCAAATTCTAATTCTACTTCTGTCCTTCCAAGTACAAATCAAGATTTTAGGACTACTGGCCTTTATTAAGAAAAGAATTTCACCTAGAGCTGATATTCAGCAGTCATATGATCTTGATAAAATCACTCCTTTCAGTCTGTTTCCTCATATTTAGAATGGAGCTAATCAATATGACAGTAACAAGGATTAAATAAGAGCATGCATGTGATATGACTGACAGAGATTTACTGCCCATGTGGGCAATCATTTTTGCTTACAAATGGATAGATATACTTGCCAAGTGTCTGCACAACAAATTTCTCCTCTTTGGTTTGAACAAATGCATACTTTAAATAGTATGAATAATATGTATATATCAAAAATCTTAGGCTTAACCTGTAATTTGCTTAAGTGAAAGAATAAACGGCTTTTAATGAATTCTAAAGTCAATGGAACTAGTTTCGCCAATCAGAAAACAGAATTCACTTGGAAGCTCACTGCCAGTGCTCAATGATATACTCCTTTCAGATCCTGTCAGCAATGTCATCTTACAGTGTTATCTGTATCTACTGAGCTCCTCATATGATTATTTATAAATATGTATCCTTTGGGGCTGGAAAGATTGCTCATCAGTTAAGAGCACTAGCTGCTCTTACAGAGGACCTGGGTTCAATTCGCAGCACACACATAGTGGCTTACAACCATCCTTAACTCCAATTCCAGAGGATCCAACATCCTCTTCTGACCTCCGAAGGCACTGCAAAACACAGGTGCACTAACATACATTCAGGCAATACATCCATACACATAAAATAAAAATAACAAAATATTTTTAAAATATGTATCTTTAAAAGCTTTATAAACTTACATATATGAGTGTTTGCCTGTGTGTGTGCATCACACTACATGTGCCTGGTAGTCACAGACATACGTGACCTGTGATGTGGGTGTTGGAAATCAAAACATGGTCCTCTGAAAGAACCTCAAGTGCATTTAATCCTAGTCATCTTTCCAGGACCCATAAAAATACAACACATTTATCATCCTACTCGTTACAGTTATTTAGGCAGAGGAAGAGAAGACAGAAACCCTAATGCCAGAATCTTGTAAAACAAATTTATTGCTAAAATTTTCTAAAACATACACCCCAATTTTTTGTTCTTTTGTATTTACTAGACTTTTTCATTATTTTTCGATTCCATTATTCTTCTTGCGAATACAAGTACAGATGTTTTAAAGCAGCTATCCAAACTTGAAATACATCCAGCATGAATTTTCTTTGATTCTGAATACTTTATTTCTATTTCCTTCTAAATTAAAGGCCTTGAGGAGTGACCACATTTTAATTCAATGGAGAAGAGTGACTGACATAGGATCCTTGGCTATAAAAACTCAAAGTCCTGTAAAGACAGGTAATCCATACAGTATGTGTAAGCTAAGGACCTGCCTTAACACCTTCTGGAAATCTTGACACATCTTGGATTTTCTCAGTCTAAAAGAGAATTCTGATGACCACACCTAATCAGAAATTTGTTTTCTGGTTCTGTTTTAACAGAGGAGGAAAACAGGGAAGCTCAGAAGGGCTCCTTGTCTGTTCTTTTCTGCTCCTTTTGTGTGGCCTGTGCCCATCACAGGTCAAAGTCCTTCACTGTATCAGACCCTGTTCTTTGTAAATACTATCTAGAAATAGAAGGAAAATTAGGAGGATATTTATCCAAGGTCTACCTTCAGTCAATTACATAAAAAATGCATGAGACTGGTATAATTCAAATTATAGTAGGGAGGACTAAAATTTAGAAGGACTGAGTAGCTCAAGCCCAGAGAGTAAGTTAGAGCAGTAATTAGAATCCATGCTTCCCCAACTTCTAAGATCAGACCAATTTCTAAAAAGTACATACTTTTGATGGTAGCAGAGGATAAAACCAACCTCAATATCAGAATGGAGCATCTTATGCAGATCATCTCTGCACAATAATTATAATCTTAAAAACACTGAGGGCTGGAGGATGACGCCCATTGGCACAGCACTACCTTAGGATGTGTAAGGCTGTTGCCCAGGTTTGATCTCCAACACACACACACACACACACACACACACACACAAGCTGTCAATTGTAGATGATAACTATAAAACTAATTCTAATATAAAGAAAAACAGATAAATTAATAAAGGCAGAGAAGGAAAATCTTGAATGACCAAACTATGATTTACAGCAATATACTGTGTATTATTTTTGGAGATAAATGGCCCATCTTTGCATGCATATAAAATGTCACATTTTCAAAGGCATTAGATGGCCAGTAAAGTGGCCTCAAAATCCAAACTACAATCATCTGATTTTTTTTAAACACAGATCCTATATTCACGTGTAATGAGTATATTCAAACCACTTTTCATCACTGCACTCCCCGAGATGTAAGTAGTCCCTGCTATACTCAAATAAAATCACCTTATCCCTTTCACATTAACTTCTGTAAGACATGCAGCATTCCAAAGTGCATGCTCTGCGATTAGCTGAAAATATCAAGTATATTTTGACAAAGCCTGATGAACACTAATTGCATCTGCTTAAAGCAAGGACAGATTATAGTTTCACATCTTGGCTGGTTTAAGGGGTGGTGCGGTCACTCTATTGTAACTAACAAACTGAGATGCTATTCAGACTTTTCATGTCCTGCAGGTGATTAAGCAGGTTGTAAGAGGAGATATATTTGGATTACTATAAAAATGTATTTAAAGATTATTTTAGCCAAGTTCTGTGCACAGCCTACTCCCTCCATTTACCTGTTATGCTGAGATGTGTCATTGTGGTACCAGAAATACATTTGCATTGATATAACCTAGTCTATGGAAACAAAAACCTGATTCTGTCACAGGAATAACGGGGACAACTAGAATGCAGCAAGAACCACCGTGAATTGCCTTTGTTCCATCACAATTACAGTGACAGAAATATTTATGTTAAAGGAATAGCTACTGACAGTGAGAGAAGTGGGTAGTGCAGTTTTAAAACATGGAAATAGAAGCTTGAGCCTTCACAGACTCTAGCTGATTTGAAGACATGAACCACCTCACCTACACAGTCAGTACTAATGAATACTATAATCACTGTAATCAAACAAACAAAGCAACTGCACATTAAGAGAGACTTGAACTATTATTCAGGAAGTTTCACAAGGTTTCTATGTGGGTAATTTTATGTGTGAATGGTTAAGAAACTTACAATTGCTTTTTCATAAAAGATTTTGCTTTTTTTAAAAAAAAATGTGGGTTGGGTCAGAGCTTACTTCGTATCTTCTTAATCATCTCCCTTTTAAATAAATTCATAAAATAAAACACAAGAATTCTCCTATAGCCATTTAGAACCTGAACCTGCTAGTAACTCCAGCTTGGAGTGTCCTCTCTTGAATTTCATTCACCTCCACAGTCTCACAATGCTCCCTAAGCAACTTACCTCCCTTAATAAAACACGCAGTGGAGGGGGAAAAAGATGTGGGGTCATGAAGCAATAGGGATCTAACCAAGAAGAATCTTACTGAGCTCATCGTTAACTCTACCATATTCCTAGGATATAAAGCTACAAACAAAATACAAACTTAAATTCAAATACTGTTTCAGGACACACCCACAAAGCAAAATAGAAATCTCATTTACTAAATACAAGTGGGCCAGTCACAGTCTGTTGATTTTTCCCTGCTTCCTGTTTCTTCATTCCACATACCACGTTTAAGCCTATTGTGCCATGTGATTTTGACTTTTTAATTCACAAAAACATCTCATGCACATTGCCAACTGATCTGATATCTGGAATTATACAAAGATAAGGTGTACAACCACAAAGGATTAAAGGCCAACCAGAAGCCACCACTCTTGCACCCATGTACTTCCTCACCATAAACTTCAGGTCTCGCCAGGTCTTTTGCATGGGAAGTACCAATGAAATTCCACAGTTTCTGGCTTTAAAATGACTACTTTGAAGAACCAAATGCAAAAGGTATAACCTAGTAGAATCTTCAAAGTATATAGTGGCTTTTGTTTGCTTTCAAAGAGGAAATACTAAAGAACGTAACTTAAAAGTGTACAAACCCATTGTATACTATAGCATACTCCATACACACTCAACTACCCATGTCAATTCATGGACTCTTCATATATATATGAAGACTGCTTAGAGATGAAAGAGAACCCACAGCCTCAAATTGAAATAATGAACTGTATAAATTTTGTATGACCATATCACCCTAAATGATTTCCTCTGATTCTATAAATTATTGCTGAATTTTAGCAAAGCATGAAATGGATGTATGCTCAAGACCAAAGTTTGTCAAGGGAAAACCTGCATGAGATTCAAAGAAGATGCTAATAAAAATCAAGATGCATTGCTCTAGACTGGCACCGCTGTTATCAAATTCACTGGTTGTACAGCCTCGGTCGTGCATTTTTTCAGTTATTTCCCAAGCAGCGAAGTTCCCAGACTAGGACATGAACAACATGTTTGAACTTCCTGATCACAGAGAAGTGAAGAATCACTGTAAGAGAAGTTCTTTAGCAGACTGAAGGAAGCCACTAAGCAGAGAACCACAGAATGGAAGGAAAGCTAGAAGAACTAACAGTTCCACAGGACTAAAGAAGACCAGAAGTGGCATGCTCAAGGTCACCAGCTAAGTGTAACATCATGAGGCTTCAAATGTAGGTCTCCTGACTCGCTGGTACCCAATCCAACTCTCTGTACATTTATCTATCCTATACAACCTGGGTAGCATGACATTAGAGGGCTAATCCCAGCATTTAGAATGCTGACACAGATCTTGAGTTTGAATCTAGCCTGAGGTACATGACAAGACTCTGTCTTTATAATAAAAACCAGTTAAGAAACACTATTAACTTCACACTTTATCATTCTAAAACTTTACATATTCTGATAACTAAAAATAGCAGCACAAATGACATCAAAAAATGCTTCCAAATTCTTTCAACTATCTGATAGTGTGAGGTTGCCAGGTAAAGAATACCATCTCCACCTAACAGTTGAGAGGACCCAGGCTTCCAGGCCCTTAGCAACTCCTCCAAGCTTTCAAAGCTTTAACAATGGTACTAAGAAACCAATACTGACTAAGTCCTTTAAAGTTTAGTCCTGCTTCTGTTTACACCTCCCTGATACTTATTTAAAAACCAAAATAACCAACAGTAACAAAAACCTGTCAGTTCAATTACTGACTTTATTTTTCACTTCTTAGACTCAAAGACAGATTCCTTAAGGATCTTTCCTAACCGGAGGTTAATTTATGACACGGAGTCTCCATGGACACACCTGAAACTCTGCATGACAACTACATGTAATCTCGATGGATTTCTCAGAGAGCTGGTGGGAGGTTTACTATTGTCCAAACCCAGCAGTTACAACAGTGCTGTCAAGGAACCAGTGTTCATCACATTATCACCTTCAGTCTGATAATTTGATATGATGGGCGTAACGTATCAGTTACAAGTCTCTCCATCACAAAACAATAATTGTGAGCCTTTATTCTTTACCAGGAATATCAAGGTCACTGTCTGGATCAAATCTGAAAGGGAGCTTCCATCAACAGATGTCATAAGAGATAATCACCAGGCTGACATGTTCTAACAGAACTATCACCTGCTATCAGAACTGCTATGACAGCTGTGTGGTAAGACAATGTGGGCCAATTCATCAGGCCTCTGGGCCCAAGTTCTCCCCTAATGGATATGACAAACATATGCCTCCCTGCCACACAATGGGTGTTATTACTATAGGGCTGTTTGTATAACGATCCAAGTAATCAGTGTTGATAGTCACTTTTTTTGTAATTGATGAAAACAAGGACTGCATAACTCTATTGAATGATCATATCTTTTGCCACAGGGTGAACTTTGAGAGGAAAAAAGCAAAAGTACTACACACACAAAATCCTTCAAATATATAAACAGCATGATCGTCTCCTTGGATGTAGCACGAAGTTGTCTTTGCTGTGTAAAGCTTTCCTCTTCCTTTCTTCCTTAGAAGAGTCTACCTTAACTTTCAAAGGCAACACAAGTGTTATTCTGCATCTCAAATCCCCTGCTTCAGAGCCTTGGCTGATATTTCAAAAAGACTCATCTGGACAGAGGCAAGGTCAGCCTTCAAAGTTTACCCTCTTCTTTTCTAGCTTTTTAGCTACTTTTATGTGTATGAGTTATTTCTCTGCATGTATGTAAGTTCACCCATGCAAACAATAACCACAGAGGCCAGAAGACGATGGTGGATACCCTGGGACTGCAGCTGACACTTGTTAGCCACCACATGAATGCTAGGAACTGAGCATGGGTCCTCTGCAAGAACACTGCTCTTAACCACTGAGCCACCCCTCCAAGCCCAGTGTATTCCATTCTACACAGCAGTCTGTCTTCAAAGGCACTGCTTCAGTAGACTGCTGCCAATGAGGGGATGGGCTTACAGGTCTTGAGTGTTGTAAGAAGGAAGATATGAATTTTTATTTGCCAAATTCTGATCTTATATACTGTCAAACTCTTAAAATTTTGGTTTCCCTGGAAGTACGAGTGGAGACAACAGTGTCTGAGAATTCATTTCAGAAGTGATTCCAGAAGGGAGAAAGGTAAAGGAGGAAGCAGTTCAAAAACCAACCAGGAGAATTTGCCTGATCCCTGAGCTCCAGACCCTTCCCTGTGGAAAAAGCAAAACAGGAGGCAGGCATCTCCTTGCACCTGTCCTCTCCGGACTTAACAGGTGTTCCTCCAGGTCATAACTCCTCGGCACTTCCCACCCGAGGCTGCCAAAGCAATGAGTGGGTTCCGCAGCTTGGGGAAAGCCTTGAGCAGAAGGGCAGCTATGCCCAGGATAGGGTGCCAACGGCACTCATGACGTCACACTGGGACTGACGGGACAGTGACTGACAGGATGTACTGGCCACAGAATCTGATGACTGGTAGCAGCTATCAGAGCTATAAACCCCCTGCAGATCAAACAATGGGCTCAGGCTGAGTCTGACTCACAGATTCCACCTGATTTTTATCTGCACAGAGACCTGATTGCCTCCTAGTCCATGTCTTACATATCACAATGTAGCATTTACACCATATATCAGCATGCCTGGGATCTCACAGGCAAAGCACACATTGAGGACACATTGTAACCTGCACGCTCACCATAGGATGTGGTTTAAGGTAAGCATACCATAAAATTCTGACTGAATTAGCTCAAGGAAAAGGCCCAACTGTGTTTGTGGAACTGAATAAGGGAACGTTTGAAAGAAGATGATCGATAAACAGATAAACAGATGACAGGTATTTTCTGGAATTTTCCATTTAATGTATTTGGACTAATCCTGACTGTAACTGAAACTACAGAGTGAAAACACACACCAAGGTGACTAATACATGAGAATCTATAGAGACACATTCTTATAGAAGGGGAACTAGGTCATTCTCAGATAAAAATTAACTTCAAAACCTACCTCAGCGGTTCAGAGCACTGAATGCTCTTACAGAGGATCACAGTTTGAGTCTCATTATTCATATGGTAGTTAACAACTTTCTGTAACTCTAATACCATGGGATCTCACGCCCTCTCTTGTCCTCTGCAAGCATTGCATACATGTGTGCACTTACATACGTGCAGCTAAAATATACATATTCATACAATAAAAATAAGTAAAATAGTTTTTAAACCTGCCTTGGTAAACTTGGGTACCTTAGTTCCCACTGTTTCTTCTCTTAGGAAAAGCTAATTTATGTTGACAGTAAAATATCATAATAGATTCTAAATGATGTATGTACAGCTACTCAAGAGAGATCAACCAGGGAAGGCAAACATTGAGCAAAATTTGTTATGAATTCAATAAACAGGTCATTTTGATCTCCAGTTTTGATTCCACTCTCCTAAAGGATGAAGCTGATGTCGGCAAAGGTGACAAACATTACAAATATACAGGAAACTCGATAGGGTTCTTCAAAGAGTGTAACAACCAGAGAATTACCTAAGAAGTACTGCTAAGAAAAGCCACTTGGCAGGCATCGTGATGCAGACCAATAATCTCAGCACTCAGAAGGCTAAAGCCCCTGCAGGATCTTAAGTTATAGACCAGCGTGTACTATGTAACATAGCGAGATCCTCTGGAAAATAGATCAGAGAAAACAAGAAGATAGGAAAGACAGGCAGAGTCAAAATGAAACAAAGAGAAAGACATCCAGTTGCACTCACGTTGAAGAAAAGAGAACACTGAGTGAGAACTAGCAGTCCAGTTCCGTCAAAATAATCTCATCTCAGGGTTGGTGAAAGGGCTCAGAGGACAAATGTGCTTGGCACGATACTCGACCATGAGTTCAATCCTAGTATCAACACAGTGGAAGGAGAGAACAGACTCCCCTGAAAGTTTTCCTTGCACATGCACATACCTGAAAACAGAGGCATACATATACACATAATAAATAAATAAATATCCAGTCTCCTCTGGTGTACTGAATGACACAGTGGATCAAGAGAAAGAAGCAAGAGATGATTTCTCTTTGGCTTTTCACAAAAACTTTGGTTCTGTTCTCCATGACATATTCATCAATAACCAAAGAAAATAGGATCCACACTGCATTACTCTAAAGTGGCAGCAAGGTCACGCCTGGGGAGGCTCCATCGATGGAAGAGGACAGCCTCAAAGGGAGCATAACAAATGAGGCCCACTGTGGTCAATTCTGAACAGGGCTTTGACCTGGAGAGGGGAATAATTAGCACCATCATTAAGTCTGAAGATGAGACCAGACTTAGAAGGGCCGAGAGAAGGGAGGGGGAGAGGCCAGAGAGGGGTGACCAGCCATTAAGAAGTACAGGATCAGAATTCGAAATCACCTTGAAAGTTTGAAAAGGTTGCTGTGGACAGAATGAATTTCTCTCTCCTTTTTATCCTGGGGATGGGAGACCTGTTCTTTTCAGTCACAGGGCTGCATTCATTCACTCAGTAAATAGATAGGAGATGCTATGTTGAGCTCCAGGGATACACAGCTAAGAAATAAAGTCGTGGCTTGTAATTCTACAGAAATATTTACTTTAATGAAGAAGAAATTTAACAGGAACTGGTATTTTTTCTGGGGTTTCTCCTTTGATTCTGGGTCACCTTTCTTCTCCCTTGAAGTCTGACTTAATTATTTCTCTTGGGTGTTTTCATTTCTCTCAGCCTTCCCATGTCACAGAACACTGGAATGTAATCAGACTCATTTACGCGTCTCTCTCCAAATTGCTAATCTCTAAAAGAGCACAGGCCATGGATGATGTGTCTTTGTGTCCCTGGAACACAGCATCTGACACACAATGGCTACTCAATAAACGCTTATTGATTTAGAACTGAAAACAAATTATACACATGCAAAGTGGGATTTATGAGAGTATTTTTTAATCTAGGCCACTGTCTGGAAACTCAATAGGTCATGTCCTCAAATAGTCAGAAAGGTAAGGTTAAAGATACATAACAAGCTAAGCACGGTGAAACATGCCTCTAATCCTAGCATTCTGGAGGCAGAGTAAGGAGGATCATGAGTTCAGGGCAACCTGGATTACATAGTGCAACAAGAGCTACATAGTGAGACTCTGTTTCAAAAATCAAAACCAAACAAAATCATGTTGAGCAAAACATGAGGCATTTTACACACAGATAAATGGAAAAGTACTCTGCAGAATGAGCAAAGGCAGATACCCAAACTAAACAAAATCTCTTGAGCGAGAATTGCTTTAAGGAAAGCAAAGAGGGTTTGCTGGGAAGAAAGGGAGGAATCCAAAGAAGGATGCTCTAGGATGCAGGGAAATCTGAAAGAAGCTGACCACCGGGAGCCGAGGGGAAGGAAATGTGAAAAAGAGTCAAAGGAGGACAGGAACTAAAGCAGATATCTAGAAAACCCTAGATGACACAAGCACATCACAGTTGTCCAAACGTCAAGCATGGGTTTGGAAAGCACAAAAGCAAAGGGACACAGATCACTGGACCATGGGGTGACCGAGCATAAATGACAGCTGGGACTGCGAGGTAGAGCTCTGCACCAGGGAGCAGCCTCTGCGGACAAGCTCAGCACACACACATACACACAGCACACACTGCACACCCAGGAAAGGATTCGCTATGTCTAGAAACATAACAAGAAGCTCCCAGCCTCGCAAGAGGGCACATCCATGACTGAACCTAGATATATGTTAGGCATGCATGTAGCAGAGGCCGTTGTTCATTTCAACACATAGATCTGACTCATAACTCTCTTCCTGCTAAACGTGGTCAAATCTGTCTCAGCTTTGTTATAGCTCCAGCTCTGGTAGTAGATGAGTGTTTGTTGTCAGTCCTGCACTTATTGCAATGGTATTCCTGGACTTCTGTTTCAATTTCTGCTTGATTTGCATTGAAAGAAGGGACAACTTGGATGGTGTGGACAGGAGAGAGTGTGCCCGAGCTTTGCAAAACTCCACATTAGACAAAGTCTGCTTCTGTCTTGCAGTCAGGCCTCAGCTACGCCTACTGTGAGAAGCTTGGCTTCATTCACAGAGAATAGCATACCACAAAAACACAAATTTCCCAAGAGAGTCCATAAAATCCTAAAAATGCAGGTTAATTAAACTCATAGCCTGGTCTAATCTTTCTCAATAGCTTATGTAAATGCCAGATTCTTTGAGATAACTCAAAAAAAAAGGGATTGGTTTATAAATTGTAAATAAACAACTAGAAATTCTGAATTTAAATATTTTATCCATCAAAGATAATTCTAATATAATTACATGTCATGATATATCAATTTTGTTATCAATCATGGCATCCAAAAATTAGAAGCAATATTTCAAACTTTTTAAATATTTTTATCAATATAAGGTAATATTTTTCTTCTTACCTCCTACATAAAATTATAGCTTGAAAACTTTGAGGTTAAAATTCTTTACTTAAAGCTATTAAGTCTATTTTGAGTATCTGATTTCAAGGCTCTAAACCCATGAGTGAAAAAGCAAAACAGAAAACATGTGGCTTATTAGAAAAATAGTTAAAATATGCCTTACTGCTGTTATTATTGAATGTACAAGTGAAATAACCATTAGCCTGTTTAAAGCTCTAGAAAACACCCTATGGTTGCACTTGACTGATTCTATGTGTTTCTGTACACAGTTGCTGTGCTAATGGAGCAGACGTTTACCCTGCAACAAAGAAACACTGAAATGTAAGCCTTAGGGTTTACAGTAATTCCAGAACACCAAACCAACAGGAAGAGTTTTAAATGAAACCCCTGCTAATGTATTAACTGGTTAAAACCTTTGGTCTCCTAAAAACAGTAACATCGCTCACAGAACAAATTATTGATAAATTGAAGAATTTCAAACAAAGATAAGCAGAGCATTAAAAATCCATAACAGACATTAGCTTTAGGAAATGCACTTAACAGAATATGATTGTTGGTCTGGATACGGTTCACTCTTTGCATTTCAAGACATAAAGGGCTCTGTATGAGATTCCTATTCACAGAGAATCTTGAAGAACTGAGCTGACGTGGCTATGGGCTAGGAAAAGAGCCAAGTAGTCCGGAGTGTTTATCATAATCTATAAACACAAGACACGAGGTTGGTCCTCAAGGTGATCTCTTCACCTTCAGACAAGGATGGCAAGCTAGGAATATCGTTATAGGGTACAAAGCAGCATTTAGGAAAGGTTCCTAAAGGAAATCTTTCTTCCCTTCAACCATGTTGCTATGGTAACCACACCAATCAAGCTACTTCACAAAGGCTTTTATGTCAGGTTCTGTTAGCAAACTCATATAGAAAGTATAACTCAACTAAAGTAATACTGCATTTGTTACCCTATTAGAAATGGACAAAAGGCACACTTTTGAAAACTAGAATATGTAATGTCATATCAATATCCCCAATTAGTCTTTTATATAAACAAAAGCCTCCAGAAGACCCTTCTTCAGGAAAACAAAAAAGAATGCACCTGGCAGGAGGACCTGCCTCTCCTAAATGGAGTTTTCTCCACCTCCCAGGCAGGGAGACGGTCCTCCTCTTACTGGACTTCCTATATGGTTTTCTCACAAGGCTGTGCTGCTGATACATTCTTACAGCAGGTGTAAGATGAGTGGGAAGAATTCTCCTGTTTTCTGCCTAGCACTTTTAACCTAAACAGACAAGGTGCAGAAGCAACACCAAGTCAGTTTCTTGCAGTGCATTCATCTTCAATAAAGTATCATGAAGGTGTTATTGACTCTGAAGAGTTTCGTGTTAGTGACATGGTTTCGTATTAGGGTAACATCATTTCTATAAAACATTCCCCAGCTTGTTAAATGTGCTGTTTTTAAAAGCAAACAAAAACTATTGATGGGGAGGTGGCTCATACCTTCAATCCCAGCATGCAAAAGGATGGGGCATGAAGATTGGTATGAGTTGAAAGCTAGACTGAGCTACACAGAGAATTCAAAACCAATCAGGGCTAAAGCACAAGACTTCATCTCCAAAGAGAAAGAAGAAGGAAGGAAGGAGGGAGGGAGGGAGGGAGGGAGGGAGGGAGGGAGGGAGGGAGGGAGGGAGGGAAGGAGGGAGAGGTGGGCCAAATAAACTTCTGAAATTGGCTGGAGGAACAGTGGATTTTGACAAGGAAACAGTAGTCCGTTTTGTAGAGAAAATCCTTCCTATTCCTATCTTTTTTTTCCAGAAATACCAAGAAAATAAAATTTAAAATCTATGTTCTTTCTAGTCGTCAATACCCTAAATTTTAGACTTATAAAAAATACACCTTATATTACCGTCCCAATACGATGGAATTCATTAAAAAAATCTAGCAAGCAAAATTTCAGTGAGGAAGAGAGTGCGTTGCTCTGGCTTCTGCCTCAATAGCCCTCTTAAACTCTGAATAGGTGTTTTCTTTTTCCTAGACTTGGTAGACTTTTACAATTTCTGATAAAGAGATTATGCTCTAAGACACTTGACAATTATGACCAGATTGAAAATAATAAGATGAACTGAGAACCATAAAACTAAAGTTAATTTTCCAGAAGTTTTTGAAGGATACACATCATCATCATTAACCAGCACACTTCAACACTGGCCTACTTCATGCTGCTGAATGGACTGACGGTCCAGGATAAGGCATACACAGCTTAGGAACCTCAGGGCATTTCAGCTAGAATTAAATTATAACTATAAATCACAATCAAGGTAAAGGGATGCAGCTCAGTGGAACAGAACCTGCCTAGCATGTAAAAGTTTCATCCCTAGTACCTCCAGTAATAAATAAGTAAATTATAACTAAGAGAATCTGAAACACTGGAGGAACCAAAATTGTCTGTTTTAATTTTGAGTCTTTGACAACAAAAGGCTAGGGCCAACCTAAAACTATAAAAAATATCATTTTATTTAGATTTATCTCTAGGCAAATTTAAACACTTACCCCTAAATAATGATGTCACTATGCACCTGTGTGGAAAGTAGGGACTTTGAAATAACAGCTTTTCTTTACTGTATTTGATTTTCTTCACAAATTAAGCACACACACAGGAAGATACTACTAGGAAAAAAATGAAGCTTAATTCAGTTTAATAATGTGTTAATATTAATAACTGTAACATTAATTTTTAGTAGATACCTATTAGAGGCTAGTAATCAGTCTACTGTTCTTTATTGTTAATATATTACCAGGACAGACAAGCATTTATATTTTTAGTCACAGTGATTCTGAGAGGTGAGTATTTTCCTTTTACAGTCTAATAAACAGAGGTTCAGATAGGTTAAGTAGCCTGTCAGCAGCCACACAGTAAGAAAAACAAGCGTCCAGAATGCACAATAAAGTCTAGTAAGACAACATTGTATTTGCTTGGGCTAAGAACACAGCAAATAATAAATGTGTTTCCAAGATCACTACTTTCTATACATGAGAATCAACATGGTATTTCTAACATTTATAAAATCTGAGACAAATTGTTTATTTGGCTTTGGTTAACTGCAACTCTGTCTTTCAGTGATACATCTGTCCAATGATATAACATTATAAATGCCATCGTTACAGACATGAAGCTGCTTGCCCTTACAGCAGATTCCTGTGGGCCTGCTCTGTTGTCCTTTAGAAGAACCTTCAACTAAGGTGGAAAAGGACCTAGTCTTCCAGTTACCATGTCTGATTATTCAGTTACATACAAAATTTCATCGAACCAGAACAAGGCACAAATGCTAAGAAGCGATGTTCTAACAAGAGCTGACTTTGCAAAGGGAAGAGACAAAGGATTAATCCTTAACCTTGTTTAGATGAAAAGAAATCACTAGCTCTCTGAGTCCTGGGCTTTTACTGTACAGTGGAAACAGTCTCTGTGTCAGCTTGTCACTGAACTGACTTTGAATAAATGGAAATATGAAATATATACAGATTCTTCCAACACATTTTATTTTTATCTATTTTATATTAACATATTAATTTTGATTTTATAATTATATATTTATCTAACACAAAAGCTCCTTGGAAATAGGGGATACATTTTATCTGCTACGTTACATTTGACTCTTTCAATAAAATTATCTGAGAGATCCTTAAACCTAAATCCCTCTGTGACCCAGCATTGTGAACTTCTTGATAGCTGGAATTACCAGATAATTCTTTCATTTGCCACATAACCAGGGAATACAAAATGAGAAGCCTCACTCCCAAGCTTTCCTGCTTCTTGTTCTCCTTGGCCACTCAACGATATGCTCTGAGTGCCAGCATCTTTTAGGGGTAAGATCTCCCATGACAACAGAGTTGAGTAGCTTTGTGTCAAGATACATGAAGCAATGGTGCTTTCATGGCAACACATTACACTTGCTGAAATTTCATCCTCTCTCTTGGTAAGAACAGTGAAATGACGTATACCATATGCTAGAAAATAATAGCATACAACACTATAAATATCTGCTAATACTTTATATATGTATGTGTATATTTTAATATATCTAACCATTCCTCAATGTATACTTCAAAAATTATACATATTTTGATTGATAAGTACATATAATTACCTGTTAATTAAAAAAAGAAAGTTAGATACGGGGGGGCACCTGCTTGAAGTCTCAGCATTCAGGAGGCAGCAGGAGGATCAGGGTTTCAAGGTCAGCCTGGACTATATGAGCCCTCGTCTAAAAACAAAAATACAGAAACAAAAAAGAATGACAAAAACAACTACAATAAAACAAACTAAAACCAACTGAAATACGTATTCTGTCTGTATATGTAATATAACCAACATAAAATGAGTGTAACTGTTGCTCCCACTTTTTAAGTATGAAAACGGAGGCACAAATGAATTAAGCAAAAGGAAACAAAGGTTGCCCAACGCTTCAGTTACAAAGCTAGGACTCTACTGAGTAACTAACTTTGCTCCATAATCTGTATTTTAAACCTCAGCATTTAAAATGAAGAACAGAGGACAGAATCCAGGGCTCCCTGCTTCTTTGCTGTTTCAGTACTGAGAGTTCAACCTAGGGTCTCACGTGCTGGCCAAGTATTCTGCCACTGAGTATATCCATGGGTCCTTTTTGTGTTTTCTGTTTTTCATTTTTGATAGAGTTTTGTCAAGTTTTCCAGGATGGCTTGCTTTCTCTGCAGCCTTGAACTTGCCATCTTCCTATCTCGGCCTCTAAGTAGTTGAAATTAATTACAGGCTTACACCACCAGGCTTGGCTTCCTAGTCTGCTTTTTAACCTGAAGAAAGTACTAAACAGAATGTGTTCCTATCTACCTCCTTGATGTTAAAATGCACAGACACTACATGCCCACACATACTTACATGCTATGAATGTCTCTGGACATTCATGCAAGACTCCAGAAGCAGAACTAAGAATAAACCTTGGTGACAGTCAGTCTCCATTGTCAACTTAACTGCCTTTAGAATTATATGGAAACACACCTCTGGGCGTGTCTAAATAAGGAAAATCTATCCTGGATGTGCATAGCATCACGCCATGGACAGGTATTCCAGACTGAATCAAAAACAGAAAGCCAAATGAGCTTCAGCATTCAATTCTATGTCCTGAGTCCAGATGTAACATGACCAGCTGCCTCAAAATCCTGCCAACACATGTTCCCTGCCATGGTGAACTGTAGCCTGAACTGTGAACCAAAATAAATCCTTCCTTCCTCTGGAGGTTTGAATGAAAATGTCTCCTATTGGCTCCAAGTACTTGAACACTTGGTTCCCATGCAGTGGGTTGTTTAGGGAGGGTCATGTTTGAGGACATGTCACCATGCTGGAGGAAGCACATCACAGGAGATAGGCTTTTTGAGTATATAGCCATGCCCACTTCCACTCTGGCTCTCTCTACGTCCTTTGCTTGCTTGAAGATGTGAGTACTACTCAGCTTTCTGCTCTGGCTATCTCTGGCCACCTCTACATCAGGATGGACTCTCGTCTCTCTAACACCATAGCCAAAATAACTCTTCCTTCAATAAGTTGCCTAGGGCATGGTGTTTTATCACAGCAACAGAAAAGGTAACTAATGCATTTCATTAAGTTGCTTTTCTCAGGTATTTTGTCACAGCAATAAGAAAAGTAACTAAGGCGATCTTTGTGCCACTCTCTGCTGTTTGTTTAACATTCAGCCAACAGGAAAGGTTCTATTCTACTCCTGAAACAAAAACTCAAACAGTTGACTCAGACATTTCAAGTCACCACATAACTCAGAAGTTAAAATGCCTAGGTCAACATACTCGTTCAGTTGAAAACTCAGCGTCTAGGTACCTCTACCACCAGACATAGTGAGCTACACTAACTGAAAAGGGATGCAGTCAGCTCCTTCTTTTCCTTTTTATTTTCCTTCCTTTGATCTCTCTTCTCCACCCAGAGATTTTTCTGAACCTAAAATGACCAGGTTAAAGCGATGAGAAAGAGGCAACTTACTTAAGAGAATTCTTCGCCACCTTCAGTTCACTGACAACATGCTCCTCTCTAGTTCTAACTCGTGTTTGCAGCTCACTTTTACACTGTCTCATTCTCTCCTGTTCTCACATTCTCTCTCTCTCAAGGCCTGAAGGTCTGAGCATATGTGTCTTTCTGTACCTCTCTCCATAGTCTTAAAGGCATTCCTCCCAGGCAGCTGATGTTGCAGTCCTGAACTTGTGCCATACTATCTCTAACTAGCACCTACTCCTACAGCCCCTTGGATTGTGCTGAGGTTTCCTCCTTCTTCTTGGTAACTCTGGACAACATCCAAGAGGGCCTCAGCTCTTTTGCAGGCAGTCCCAGAAATCTTTACAAATCCTTTGCACCAGAAACCTCAGAGTGGAGGCCAATCCCAACACATACCTTTTCTTTTTTATTTTCTCCCCTTGGGATGAATTGCCAGCCTTCCTCTCTCTTGATCCTTTTAGATTTTCTGCATAGGAACAAGGACCCTAGCCTACTACATACCTTCAAGAAACAGGGAAAGCTGTGAGGGGCCTCATTTGAAAGTGTCTTGCCCTATTGGTTTAAGACGGTGAAATGTTCTCTTATAGTGAAATGCTTGTCCCCAAACACATATCCATACATCTTCTCTTTTTCAACCCCATCACTTAAATAATTTCCCAGTATTTCTTTTGAAAACATGTGTCTTCAGACTGCGGGGCTTTAGAGCTCACAGTCAGAAGCATGTGTGTTCAAAACCCAGGCCTCTCTCATCCCAGAGAATAGCTGTTTGGGACATAAACTAAGATCTGCTATCAAGCTCCGTGGAGACACAGTCAAAGATTCTAGTTACTATTCTTACCTTTACCTACACACTTAGAATTAATCATAACGAGTGACTGAAAAGCATTATCTAGATTTGTTTGAAAATACTTTCAAATAATGAGCTCTTCTTGAATACAATATTTTAGATATTGATGTGTTTAAGAACAGAAATAGAATTCTAAAAGTATTATTACATAAAACAAGTCTCTTTTTATGATTACTTCTATGTTGATAGTTCTTGTTTTTTTGTTTGATGTTTGGGATTTACTTCTTATTTTTGGTTTGGTTTGGTGTTTTGTTGGCTTACTGAGATAAGATCTATGGAGTTCAACATGACCTTGAACTCCTGATCCTCCCAGGGGCTGGGATTACACATGCATGCCACCATATTTTATATTCTATTTGGTAATTTATGTTTATAACTATTTATCCATTAATAAAATTGACATCTTAGAGATGTGCTAGATATTTAATAATCAATAGTTTGGAATATGGTAATAGTATTTGAGAACAAACACTCTCATTATTAAGATCAGAATAAAGTAGATTTATTTTGTAAAATAATGACTCTCTATAACTGACAAACCATATAAATACATTATTCTCAAATTTGTGTTATCTTTCCCTCAGCACCTTAAGAAAGAAAACTCTAAAGCAAGGCAAAATCATCAAGTATTAGGTGGCCAAAGGCAGTTGCAGGACTGACAGCTGTCATGCGACAGAACACAGAAGCCACCATGATCTTAGGAATCAAACTGCTGGTTGATTTTGTTTCACTTTGTTTTTGTTTTTATTTTTTCCCTTCCTAAGCATTTTCCAGCTTCTACAACCCTTCTTCTGTTTCTTACTCTGAGCTACACGAGTCACTGACAATCCCTCTAATGATTCGGGACATCTGTTTTCTTTGACTTTTGCCCCTGAAATATTTATCCAGTCCCTGATAATGTCTGCCTTACTCAGGCCACTAGTACGTTAAATGCTTTCTAAGCAAACATAGATGGGAAAAGAGAAGTATATGAACAGTGAAAAAAAAATGCTGAAGTTCAAACTTATATAAGCATGTGCTCTGACAGAAAAAATGCACTTTTGTTGAAGATGTGCAAAACCAGGCACTCACTACAGTTTGAAAATTCTCCCTGAGAGAAACGAATTATTGCAGATCTTGAAAGGTTAAGGATACGTGATTGATAGGTGATGTTAAGAACCTAGGACATGGAACAAGGGAAGTACAAGGATTTACTGAGATCAAATCTTTTAGAAAAGCATCATATGCTAATAAATCTAGTACCCATAAGAAGGAATATTAAGGAGGACTTACTTGTCTGTTAACAATATACCCTCCAGAGTACTTAAAGTCACATATAAGGAAATCAAATTGCAAACTAAGCAATTTGGCCAGGATCCCTGGTTTGAATTCAGAACTTGAGGTTTGTTTTGTCAAACTTCAAAATTTCCATCCACACCTGTTGTGTAGATAAGGGGTTTTCTCTCTCTCTCTGCTGCGAGGGACAGACTTCCAAATGTGACTGGCAGCCAACTAACCAATGACTTAAGGGGGGAAGTTTAGCCGAAATCCATGGGAGGATGGGAAGGAGAGGCAGGTACCCAGGGATCCACTCTTGTGTGCCTGTTCCAGAGGTGGGGGGAGGAACACACAACTTATGATCAAAATGCAGTCTTCACCACACAACATCTCTGTCTCTCTCTGGGGATTAATCCTTTGTAAGTAACCTGGAATACATTAATTTCTCTAAGAGTATTCTCTCTCTGCTCAGTCCATTCAAACCTGGGGGTGGGATGGGGCTGATTGCCGGGCCTCACCGTGAGAGAATTCACGATACAGCACACCACAGATGACTATGCATGTTGCAGATGCTGGTTTTAAATTTAGGAAACTAAACATGGTAGAAAACAGAGAGGAATGCACGATATCTCCAGATTCACCCTAGTGTTCATGTGGTACACATCATGATTTTCCTAGTATACTAGTGATAGTTAATAGGAACTGTCAAATTGATAGACTCCAGAATCACTTTAGAGACAAATCTCCCACATGTCTGTGAAAGATGACTGAGAAGGCAAGCTATGCCTCAGCATTCCTGTTCCTCTCCTTGCTGACTACAGATGCACTGTGACCTGCTGCCTCCTGCTCCTGCTGCTGCACAGTCCTTCCATGATGGACTATAACAGGAGCTATGTCAAAATAAACTTTTACGTTTATTTTGCCCTTTAAGTTGCATTTATCAGGGCATTTTTTTCATAGCAACTAAGATGCTTCTGATGATATCAGTCTTCTGCAGGAAATTTTTCTATACTTTCCCAGCTCCAGTTGAACAAAGTACATGCATTCTAATACAACACATAATAATGGGCATTGTTAAATAAAAATGACTGAGGACCACTATCTTGGATCAGGTTCCTGGGTTATGTCTGAGGACCACTGTGTTGCACCAGGCTGCTGCACTGCATCCCAACAGAGCAGACTGAAAATCAAAAATTCAGTCGCTCACATTAAAGTTCCAAAGTAGTAGTTCCAGAGAGTCAGAGAAAGACAAATTCGTAAACAGACCAATGGGAATTGTCTGTATGGTGTTGCAATTCCTCTTACTGGAAATGTTCCATACCAGAAGGAAACAACTTAAGACTTAGGAAGTTGTAAATGATGCTGTTCAGACTCAGAGAGCAAACAATTCTTAAGTCTGAGGAAGTCCCTGAAGCTTACCAAATGCACAAGGCCCCTCCATCCCTAAAGTAATGCAAAGTGAAGGGCTGCTGAGGAGGAAATTCTCTGACCTCTCAAGCTGAATACAGGTACTCCAAAGAGCTCCCAGGCTCTTGCTTTCCTAAGTCACCCGCATGCTGGCATGGGATTTGGTGATTCAGCTTCCACTGAGACATCTACACTCCCCTAAATAACCTGTCACCCACACTCCTGTAAATAATTCCACTAAACTCAGAGGTTCACCAAGGTCCTGAAGGCTGTCAGCCACCAGAACTCCAGAATTCCTGACTAGCTCTCACCAATCTTGACTTTTCTACTGTGCCAGTCAACTACTCTCCATCCTTAATGGCCTTTTCTTAGCTATCAGAGCACTGTTTCCCACTACTTGTTCCTCAGATTTATAGGTATTTGCTGCACATAATCAGCTAATGACTTCCCATCCCCTCCTACCTCAAGTCAAAAGTCTCCACAGAGAAATTTACAAACCCATGATTACAAAAGGTCAGGCATCTTTTTTTTTTTTTCAATAACATTCATCTCTAAGTAATTTCATCTGCCTACGCATCTGTTGTTTAACTCTTCTGCTGGACAGCAAGCTCCTGAACGGCAAGTGTATTACCTCCATGATCAACAGTGAAATTCGAGTGCCTAGGATAGTGCCTTACATACACACATAGAAAGCTCTCTATGGACACCAGAATCCACAGCCTTGTGCGCCCTGAGCCACTTTACCCTCCACCCTTATTCTCAATGTGTGTCAAAGGCTTCACAGATGCCCAGTCTTTCTGCTCAGAGCTCTGTACCTCCTCTCATTTGAACTGTAGGGGTTTTATTCATTATTTGATCAAACTCTGCTACCTTTTACTCTCCCCACAGACACAGACACTCACTGAAGACAGCATTGATCACTGTCTTTCATGAAGGTTCACTGTACTGCTATTAAACTAGTATCACACTGATGCAAGATATAAAGACCAGGAAAACAATGCAGACAAGGACAAAGAGAGGAACACCTCATCTGAAAGACGTGGTAAGGCCTACCAGCAGATGAGAGTCAAGAATTCTGGTACAATTAACAATAATTACCATGAAGGTTGCCTGTGTAGATAATATAACTTTTCTATACAAATGAATACTAAAATACCAATGAACCATACTTAAGGCCTAAACTTACGTAACTTTCACATATGATCTGACTCCTTTTCTAGATATTATGGTAATCTCAGAACAAGAATAAAATTGGTTTAGTGTAAAAATATCTTCCTCTGCAACCTTTGAGAGCCAAGGTTTTATCTTATTAGCTATAACCCTATCCAATGCACAAGGAGCCTTCCATTCTATGATTTCATTTAGGATCCTTAGCAACTCTTTTGTCTTCTGTTCTTAAGTCTGTTATAAAAATTTCTCCCGTAAACTCCAGCTCTTCTTCATACTGGCCTATCCTGCAATTATTTTCTGCAACAAAGTCAAGGATCTGGTATTCTCTAAGTTGAGATGCCTAAAATATTAAAGGAGCTCATCAGGCTGCTGCAGGCAAGAGCATGGAGCTACGTCTCCATCCCTAATGCTCCAATAACACTGTTAATCATTTAACATAAGGAGAGGAAGAATATATCCAATGCATATTTCAATCCCCCAAATCTATGGTGAAGGAACAAATGACTGACCCTATGAATGCACGATGATATTCAAGGAATGCTAGTTTTCCTCTGCAAAAAAAAAAGTAATTTTTTCTTCCCCTTTAGATTGTGGGACACAAATTTGCTTATCATTTACATTTCAAAGAAGATCATGCACATAACCTATAGGACATATATCATGTCCCATCACTCAAAGATGTATTATTTGCTAGAGGTTACTAAAATTTCAAAATTAGTCTAAACATGGATCTAACTCAATTAACCCATGGCTAAATGAACTTGAATAGAATCCCTTTAAAATAATCAGCCTGAAATTATGTGGAAGACCATCTTTTTGTGATATCTACATTTCTGTAATTATTAGTACAATATCCCAAAGCACATTTAATTAGTACTTATCACCATCCTCAAAAATAAGAAGATAATATATTCAATAATCTTGGACCTATTTTGCTAGTATAACTATTATTAAAAAGTGATGTAAATTCGGTGAAGGTCTTTTGGTCATATAACACACAAATGAAGAGATTAATTCAACGATTATGGAGCAGAATAGCTTGGCACCTTGTTCTTGGGTTTCCAGCCTCCAGACCTGTGAGTAACGTTTGTTATTTAAGCCTCCAATCTATGAAACTATGCCACAGCAGTTCAAGCACATTAAGATTGTATGCTTGTTGGTTGTAGGGCAGTAATTATTATGAAATATACAGACTTGCTGTAAAATGAATAGTAGATTATGGGGAAGTTGCAGAATCAGTTATCAAAAACTGAGAGACTTACTGAGATTGCTATTGCCAATATATGTCAGTATATATGCAAAAAACATAAAAATATGTAGGCTCTGTTTGGTCTAGATTCACTGTAAAGCTTTAACCTTTCCAATAGGGTAAAATTAAATATGACATTAAAATTTGTGAAATGCTATTCCCAAGTAAACCCTGACCACTCACTCCATATTTTAAAAAATAACTCAGAATGCTTTCAGTCTTCATGGCACCTGCCATGGCCAGAAAATCCCATAAAAATCAATACTTGCAGACAAAACAAGTATCCTTAGGGTGCTTTAGCATATTCTACCAGTAATGCTAAATGCCATGTTTGTGTATTTTACATTTTCTGTGGAGAGCTTGCCAAATCAAATAATTTCTGCATGTACTCATGAAAATTACCTTTCACTTTATAAAAAATTTGAGGTATAGCCAGGTGTGGTGGCACATACCTTAAATCCCAGCACTCTGTGAGATGGGGACCAGCCTTGTCTACGTAGTGAGTCCCAGTGCATTCGGGGTTACATAGTGAGACTTTGTTCCAAAGAAGCAAGCAAACAACAACAAAATGGTTAAGCATAACTCATATAGCAATCTGGCCACATAGAAAGGACAGGTGAATGTGTTTTCACATACATCTGTCTACACGATGATGACCTTATCAAGATCCTGAACTGGTCTATCACCATGGGAAGGTCCTTCATTTCTGAACTTATCCATCACCTCAGAAAGTGCCTCCAGTTCTGTCCCATCATACCCTTGCCCTAGTCCTCCAACTTCTTTCCATCTTGGACCTGGACAGACATTGTTACAGCCTGTCCCTGAAGATCAGCTTGGTTTGTTTAGATGTCTCACTGAAGGACTCTTGGAAGATTCACAATGTCCCTTTTGTCTCACATGGCTTTTCATGTTGCTCTGTTTATTTTATATATATTTGCTGTTTTTAATTTTCAAATTTTCCTATGTAGTAAGAAATATTATCCCACTTTTCGGATGACCAAACAAATGAGTGACCTGCCCAAGCCCTCACAGCTGCACTGAGGACCCAGGAACTCTGACCTTCGAAGCTGCACTCTGAACCACTTTGCTTTACTTTCTTTCAAAACTGTTGTCTAATGTAACTTTATAGGATTATTTAGAACTCTAATGCTTCAAGGGTGAATAAAGAACGAGGGATACAAAATAAAAGGAGAATTTTAGAGAGATCCTGAAGAAGACTCCTGGAAGCTTCAGGTAAATGAGCCAGCAAAATAAATCTTGATGTTAAGAAACAATGGTTTAAAAGACAGTAGACTAGAGAATGAGCTAAAAACAGGATGCTGTCAAATATTCGGAACCCAGCATTTCTGAAGCACTCTGATGATCCAGACCTTTGAAAGGGTGGGCACCTAAAAGGACTTCTGCTATGATTCACTGGCTCCTATCCTCTGGAAAGAAGAAATCGAAGGCTCGCGGAGTTTAACTGCTTTGTCAAAGATACTAGGTATAAAAATAGTTCCAGCATGCATGTTTGCAACTGATAATGAATAAAAATAGTATTTATTGAACATTTTGCTGTGTGCTGAGCCTTAAGCTCAGACACTTGGACATGCTGTTTTTAACTAATCTCACAATGATTTAAGATTTAAATAGGACATATTTAGACTAGGCTAAATAGACTTTAACTGGTGTGGTAATCAGAACGAGAATGCCCTCCAGAGGCTCTCACTTTTTGAACACTGGGTCCCCATTTGCTGGCAGTGCTGTTTGGGGAGGGTAATGGAACCTTTAGGCTGTGGCCATGCTGAAGGAAGCACTCCACTGTGTCCGGGTTCTGAGAGTAAATAACGATGTCCAATTTTCCAGTTTGTCTCTCTCTGCTTCCTGCATGTATTTGAAGATGTGAGCACTCAGCTTCCTGTTCCTCTTGCCACGCCTTCCCCACCAGAATGGACTCTTTTTCCCTCTCTAAGTTGCCTTGGTCATATTAATCACAGCAACAGAAAGGAAACGACTATAATAATGGTCCAATTCTACATAAGGGCTTGGCTAAAGTCCAACTTTGTATTACCATGAGAATATGATAGTAATCCTGGAAGATGGCATAACTAAGTTGTAAATAAAATCTCGACACTTATTTCAGTGACCAAAGGATCCTTTTTCACAGTGATAATCCTGGACTAGATGTTTTTTTTTAAGAAAACACATCCTGGCTAGCTTGCATGTGGACAATGAGTTGAGTAGGTGGAGAGCAGGAAAGTTCTGCTGGAGCAACACCTTAGCTACAGAAAAATCATGCCACCCTATCAATGAGCATGCCAATCAGATACACGGAAGTCTGCCTTCCGTTGCTCACCATAAACAAGGCATAAGCTGGCTCAAATCAAGTTTTCTAGCTCTTTTAAATTATTTTCCAAAAGAAATACATTTCTACAAGCATTTGACCTGTTCTGTACACACACCCATTAGCCAATTTGCAATCACATTTTAGAAATGCATTTGTATCTTGAGCTGCACAACGTGCTTCGTGGTTGAAAGGAAACTGGCTCTCCTATAGTTGATAATGCTCCCAGCTGTATTAAGCAGCCCTTCCTATGATCCACAGTGCACAACATACTTCCAACAAAACATAAGGAGAGTATCGCTTGAAACTAAACCCTAGAGGATTGACCTGCAGAGGGGAGGCTACACTAGAGAAGGCGCTTAAGGGCTGCTAGGTGAGAGGCCTTCTGGAGTGGGCTGCTAACTAGGCATGCTTTTCCCACTGAACTTTATCCTGTCTGCACAGCTCACAGGAGCAAGTAACCAGAGAGCATGAGACTGTTTACAGTTCCTGAGGTAGGAAGAAGGCCAGGGGAGGGGCAAGTACCAAAGGGGAAGGAAAGGAGGAGGAATGCAGAGGGAACTGAAACTCACCTGGCCAGTCCACCAACCTGTGAGGACATCACAAGCAAGGGAAACTCTGGGGTTTTTAACCACTAATCACTTTTAAACTAAAGCTTTTCTTTAGCTTCTGATCCTTAAGAATGAGAAACTCCCCACTTGTTGTTAGGATTCCTGCACCTGTATCTATTTCTCATCATTATCTTTCTTGGCTCTGTGGTATTGAATCTTAGAAGAATGTCCAGAATGGTTTAATGCTAACCAAGTCTGTTAAAAAATTGAAACTCTTGCATTCTCTGTGTCAAAGTACACTTGGCTGGCTTCCATTCCACTGTTACAAAATCGCCCGAGGAGTGGGTTATATAAGCATGTGTGGTGGCTGGACCAGAGATTATACAGTTCACATACAATTAAGAAGAACACCGCAACTTAAATCAGCAGATCTAGTCATTTCAGTAAGGGAAATGGCTAGGTGAGCAAAACTGAAGTTTGCTAAGCTTCCTCCTAAACACACACTATGTTTCCTCAGAATGCCAAGTCCTTCTGAATCACACATATCATCACTACAGATTCAGAAAAAGAACCCACACAAGCTTCATCTCTTCCTACCACAGAAGGAATCTTATCATCTTGAAAATGCTTTGCTATTCATTTCAACACAGTATTTCTTTTATGAGTCAGCTGTATTGTAAACACAGCAAAACCTCAGAGAAAGTTTCACAGGGCAAGGAAAAAAACTCATTTACATATACTAATTTGGCAGAAATGGCTTTCCAAATCATAGTGTTTCTATTTTTCCTTCAGTGTCTTTTTGACAGTTGGAAATGGGTACAAGTTGTAATTTACTTGTATCATTTCCAACTTTAGTAGTGTCCAGTAAAATCATTCAAACAGTGTGACAGCTCAAAGGTAATAATGACAAGTGTTCGTAGTCTTCCAAGAACAATAATGCACACTGAATGTAAACAGCAGAGGATGACTGTATGTGGGTGTCTGTGTATGCATTTGGGTGGTGAATGATAAGAAAATACCTGATTATATTTACAAGTTCTACCATGAAAATGTTACATGAAGTGATATGCACTGAGCCACAGGCTCACAGTCCACCTGTGATGCCCCTCGCTCAAGAGCTGCTTTGGAAAAAGTCACAGAAGACAAGGTGCATCAGACAGTGAGAAGCAGTGGATTTTGTAATCATGAAGGCAGAACAACAAAAACATGCAAGGCCCATGGCAGCTACATCTCTCTATCCATCATGGCTTGTTACAAACAATGCTCCATGAAATGAAAATTAAGGAGAAAATAAGTAATGAACTACAAAGAAGAGAGAAAGTTAATTAAAGTGATTACAAGAGCCACACATCTCAGAAATAGCCAACTCAACAAGAATACAGTGTACTTCCACTGTGAGAACGAGGAAATGAGGCTGTGTCTGCACCCACAATTGGGGTTTTGTTAACAAACTGATTTTGATTTAAGTTTATAATCACACTACAGAATCACAAGACTTAACAAAGGATTACCGTAAATATGAAATCTTTCAAATGTAAAACTAATCATTTCAGATAGGGATACTGGATAGTCAATACTTCCCTAAATTTGTACTTTCTCTCTTCTTTGTGTGTGTGTGTGTATGTGTGTGTATTGTGTCTCTCCTCTCTTTTCCCTCCACACTTCCCTTTTCTCCCTTCTCTCTTTGTTTCATGGATATTTATTCTTCTGCAAATTGGGCAACTATGCACACCCCTCAAAATAGAAAATAACTGAAATGAACTATGACCTCTTATTTCATGTTGGTAATTTCAGACAATTAATATCTGTCCCAGTAGTTTTTACTGTCAACTTGACACAACCTAGAGTCACTTGTGAAGAAGAACCCTCAATTTAAGAATTGCCTAGATCAGACTGGCCTGTGGGCATGTCTGTGGGTCACTGTCATGAATGATAATTAATGGAGGTGGGTTCAGTGCTAGGCAGGTGGGTCTGGGCCATATAAGAAAGTAGACCGACAGAATGACCCAGTCAGTCATAGAGCAGGCCAGTGAACAGTGTTCTTCCATGCTTTTGTTTGAGTCGCTGCCCTGGCTTCCCAATGATGGACTGTGACCTGAAATTGTAAGTCAAATAAACCCTTTTCTGCCCTAGTTGCGTTCAGTCAGAGAATTTTATCACAGCAACAGATATCAGACTAAAACATTATCAGTCATTCACTGTGTATAGAGCTCCATGACGTAAAAGACAGTTTTTCCCATTCTTTTTTCTTTTTCACATGAAAAGAAAATCAGTAATACAGTTGAGTTGGTATCTTCTCGGTGAGATAGTAACAATGGCAGTAGCAAATCTAGTTCATGTAGAGGCCAAGGCAACAGAGGTCATATCAGGAAAGAAAGAACAGGATTTAGAGCTCTCATCGGAAGTTTGCAGCTCTGTTCTTCTCTAAGGAATGAACTTCATAGGACAGTATCCCACTATGCCTAGTTCCCAAGAGGTCAGTGCCAATGATTTGTGAGAGTCCTCTGAAACTTCCGCAGGATGTCTGAGCATAGTTACTTCTGATACTTTATAATCCTGACATATAAAAGTGACAGGCAGAAAAGCAATCCAGTTCAGGAAGCAGAGATGTGTACTATGAATGGCAACACTTAATTATTTAAATCTATTTATTTCTCATGTCTTTAGTAAATTAACATTTAACATGTAGATGCTCCTGTTATTCCTCTTTTAGGCAGCAAGAAACTAAGGATTAGGGATGGGCAGATGGCTCAATAGGTAAGAATGCTTGCTCTGCAGGCAGGATGATCTAAGTTCAAATCCCCTGCACCTACTTTAAAAGCAAACCAAGACTGCTAATGCCTATAATCCCAGTACAAGAGGCTCTCGAGAGTTCACTGTTAGCCAGTAAAGCCAAGATGGTGAGCTTCCAACTCAGTGAGAGAAAAGACAACAACTATCCTGCTCTGATCCTTCAGGTATGTGCGGAGACACAGGCACCTGCACATTAACATGCATATACCCGACAGGTAACACACATACTCATAAACACACAAACATATATCAGTACATGCACCATACCACACATATACATATCACACCACACATACATTCCACTATGTACAAACAAACCAACGCACACACACCCCACCATGTATAAACAAAGCAACAGACACACACACACACACACACACACACACACACACACACACTGCACACTGATGTATACCACCACCACACCAACCCACCACACATAAACAAATCACATACTACACATATCAGCATACATACAAGCCACCACACACATGCAAATACTATCAGAACTACCATGCTAACACACACACACACACACACACACACACACACACACACACACAAATCCCCCAAACCAAGGATCA
Organism: Eospalax fontanierii; assembly: GCA_035773235.1. NCBI lineage: Eukaryota > Metazoa > Chordata > Mammalia > Rodentia > Spalacidae > Eospalax > Eospalax fontanierii. The sequence goes on along the minus strand of CM069528.1, from coordinate 21,413,284 downwards.
AAGAGGTTTCAGGCAGGAATTTAAATGCCGAGGCAGTGAGACAGGACATAGTGATTTTTAACAACATCCAATTGGGTCATCCCAATACATGGCTTTAAGCAAGACAAAGATATGATTTATCTTAATTTTCACATAAATATATAATTTTATATAAAACAAGCATAAAAAGGGGCTACAAAAGAGCTTTATGCAGACCACATAATGGCGAATAATTAACTCAGTACGGCTGAACTAAGGAATCCAACTGCATGCACTGGGGTGCGGTTCCTGTCCACCAAGGTTGTATAAGCATCCCAGATGAGAGTTATTACCAAAGAAAGGCAGTGATGAGGGCTAAGAATCAAGTAGGCCCCACAGCTTCAAAGTAAGAGTCAGCAAAGCAGCCATGGAGTGGGCAGAGGAATTCAGCAACATGTGTGTTTCTGCTTGGTTAGACTTCACCAGGGTTTATACACCAGCTACAGAAGCCAGAGGTGTGGGTTAGATCTGGTCCTGCAGTTGAGGCACGTAGATACAGAGAAAAATCTAGGTCTAGAATGAGAAAGTCCATAAATAGCACTAAGAAGAGACTTTGTTTCTCAAAAGATTGGGAGAATGTGACCTGAGCTCACTCTGGGGTTGCTCCTCGTTCTCCTGGACTCTTTCCTGAGCATCCTTCTGAAAGCCTGGCCTTAAGGCAGCAGTGAGTCCCATGCACAACACTGGTCACTTCACATTCCTGAGTCTTGCCACACAGTTTTCTGTCATTACTGATTTATGCTGTGTACATTGTTATGTACCTGTTAATTGGCCAGCTCTGCATGAGAGTGAATGTTCACAAAGAAGAGCACCTGGCGTTTGTTGCTGCCAGCGTCCATCGTCTGGGACACAGTGCATGTATTTGTTAAAGTAGGAATAAATTTGAAAGCAACATTATACAAATGCCACTTTTCACTTTTTAGAATTTTGAATTTTATGGACTGTTACATGATCTATTTAAATTAAAAGATGATTGAACTGATAAAAATATTATCAAAGTGAGTGACCTTGAAACTTGTGAATTAATTCAAGCATAACTACGCTCAAAATGTAAAACTTAAATGTTTTGATAGTTTAACAGAATATTGACAAAGCAAACTAAAAGCTACACTCTATTTCACAAAGAAAGAGAGCCATTGGCACACATCTAAAATACCAGAATCATTGGTTAATTACTGAAAACCAACACTCTCCTTGGACTTTTTTCCTTAGCTAAAAACAAAGATTTCTTTTTAATACTACAATATCCATCAAGGAACCAATCACACCAACAGCATAATTAAAATTCATCTTTAAAAAGCATTAGGCCGGGTAATAAAGAGTTTGTCTTCTCTAATAGGCTGGCCAGGCTCCAATGGATGAACTCACACTGAGGAACATCTGGGCACACAAACTTAATAGGCCTTAACATATATGACAGGTTGCATAAAATGTGCTGCAGGGAAGGAGGGGGCACTCTGGGGAAAGGTATAGATAGGGGAGGGGTCTAAATATGATTGAGATGTGCTGTATGAAATACACAGAAACTCAATTAAAAAACAGAAAAAAACATTAAGGCCAATTTTCAACACTCATGTCTGATATATCGTTCTCTAAGAAATGTTAAGTTTTAAATAAAAAAAACTGATTAAAGTAAATATCTAAAATAAGAAACTACAGCAGATAAACATTAAATGTTTGACTTCCAATCAAAAAGAATCTGAGACACAATTCCAGAATTATGAAAACTTAATTTTAAATCAAAACCAACATTCAGTTGCAACACCTTTATCTGACACTTAAAGCAGTCTGACTCTTCTTTTTTTGAAGCTGTAAAGCAAAAAGCGAGCGTTATCATTGTAAGAATTAACATGAATATTTATATTTAATATTCCTACTTCCTAGAACATGAGTAAGCGCTATGCTAATATTCAAAAACCTGAAGACTCAATTTCTTAACAAAATGTAAGGAACAACTTATGTTCACTTCAAAGAGTAAGCAGGAGGCCTTACTACTGAAAAGATTGAGAAAAAATTCAAAGTACATGGTATGATTTCAAATAAGACTTTTTTAATGAACTTTTGCAAATAATTGGAGACAGAAGACATGTTCAGTTCCTTCTTTAAGGCTAAGAAACTTAGACACAATTCTAGAATTATGAAAACTTAATTTTAGGTCAAAATCAACATGCAGCTGCAAGAAGACCATTATCTGTCTTATTATTTAAAAGAAAAGAGTTTTGCTCTTCTATTTTGTAATTGTAAATCATAAGGGGAGCTTTACCATTACAAGAATATTTTACATCTATTTAGTACCTAACTTTATACCACAACCATAAAGCAAAAATTACCAGAGTATGAGATTTTCAAACTAAAGTTGCTGTACTCCTGTAATCAGAAGGCTGAGGCAAGAGGATTACAAATTCAAAGTCAGCTTGGACAATACAGTCAGATTCTATCATTGTGCCTTTCTTATACACACAAGCATGTACACATGCATACATATGCACACATGCACACTCACATACACACAACACAGAGTTTCAATATTTTTCAAAATTTTTCAATTACATAGGAAATCAACTAACATCATCCTCTTTATAATTAACTTTAAATTCAATATTTTACTAAATGTTATACTCTTTTGAATAAATGAACTGAAGCTGAATTTTACAAACAAAAAAAAACAAAAAGATCTTACTGATTTAATAATAGGACATTTAGTTAAACAGCTTATTATTTTCTTTCTACTACGTGCATGTAATTATTGGTTGTGACTCTACATGTTTTAGTCACACTTTCTCTTGGCAAAATAGCATCTGAGTTTGTGTGGTAGATTTCAATGTAATGGTATTTAGTAATGGTAATTAATAGTTTTATCTACATCCCCACCAAATAAATTAAGAACCATTTGAATAAAAAGTGAGACAAAAGCTCAAAAAATTTCAGATATCATAGAAAAGAAAATTATGTTTAAATTTTAGGTGCAAAAGGAATAAAAGAAAAAGGCTTCAACTGTTTAGGCTATAAAACATCATAAGTAAAAATTCTGCATTTTATAGCAATGGACTTCCTCTTCTAAGGATGTTGATCAGGGATCCCACAGACCTTCAAACAGTACTGGCCATTGCTTCTGGTCTCGCTTATCCAGCAGAGCTTGATAATAAGACCTATTGCTGAAGATACTATATACGTAAGTTGTAAAACAATCAAGGACAAATCAAACTGGGACTGACTTCAAAGCTTTATCTCTCCTGGTGAGCTTTCATAGTGCTAGAAGATACTCTGCATGCCACTGGAAGAGAAAATTAATCATCAGCCTTACCCAGCTGTGAGTCCTGTGAACTCCAACAACTCTGACAAGATTTGCCCACTGGTTTTACTAGTGGCATAAATGTTATGGAAGCAACCAACCACTTTCTAAGTGGATTTAAAGTCTCCTTCAACAGACAGAGCCCAGACTTGACATTGATAGCAGGCCTAGGAACCTGTGGCTAAACAGAACACAGGTCATAGGGGAGAGCCTAATATTATTATTCTACTAAATAGATCCAGGAGTAAACTGACTCATAATGACTTGCAATCCCCATAGACTAATGCACCTGGGCTCTCACCAAAGAAGTGCCCTTACGCAGCAGATGGTGATTAACATAGAACCCAGAACTGGCAAATGTGCAGAGAACAAGAGGCTGCAGAGGGCTTATTGCTGAGTAGGACACCTGTATCAAACTTCTGCCTCCCAAGGATTAGGGCTCATTGTGGAAGTTGAGGGGGGCAGTAAGAGCCTTACGAGGTAGACAACCACAAGAAAACAGACAGCTCAGAAGTTAGTCATATGAATTTACAGCGTTACAGCAATGGTGACAGCATGCCAGACAAAATCCCAGCACGAACATGGGGACGTGGGTAAGAGATCCCAACCCTTCCTGAGGCACTATTGGCAACCATCTGAAAGGGGGAAAGTCAGTCTCATTTAAGAATGAGACTCTCGGTAAGTTAACCAGGCTCCAGTGGACGATCCCACATCAAAGGGCATATGGGGACAGTATGACTCTGCAGGCATAGATATATAGATTTAGATTTAGATATAATATACTATGTAGCAGATAACATGAAATTGGGCAGGGCACAGATGGGGGAGGGGACCTAAATTTAATCAAAATATACTGTATAAAATTAATTTTTTTAAAAAATGACTTAAAAATTCTATAAGTTAAAAAAATCAGTACAGAAAGAATAAACAGACTAATGTGTTATAAATAAAGCAGTTAATGTACCCAATATTTAAAGAATAAGAACAAATGAGTGAAATCCCCTAAGCAAAGGGAATATAGAAAGAGCCTTCTTAACAGGAACAGTCACTTGCAAGCAAACATAAAGGAGAAATTATCACTCTAGGAATTAAAGAAACTCATATTAAAACTATAAAGTGCTATCCTTTCCAACTTGGGCCCATCACAGTGGCTCCTGCTAAGAGTGGCGAGAAGAGTCTTTTCACCATCAATGGTGTAGGGATCCCAGAATATACCACCAACATTCACAAGAACATCCACGGAGCAGGCTTCCGGAAGCCCAAACCTCAGGCACTCAAAGAAATTCAGAAATTTGTCCTGAAAGGGATGGGGGAGTTGGGGGTAGGGTCCAGATGTGAACATTGACAGCAGGCTCAACAAAGTCATCCTAGCTGACAGAGTTAGTAATCTTCTATACCATATCAATGCACATCTATGAAGAAAACGTATAAGATGAGAATTCACCAAAACAAGCACTATGCTTTGGTAACCTGTGTCGCTGTTAACATATCCAAAACTCTAAAATCAAAGCAGATGAGAACTCATTGCTGAGTGCCAAATAAAATAATAACACTTCAGAAAAGGAAGAGAGAGAGAAAAAGAGAGAGGGAGAGAGGGAAGAAAGGAAAAAGAAAGAATGATCGACCACTAAGGCAGTAGAATTCACCCATTAAAGCCACATCTAACCAAAGAGAACACCCACCAGTAGCTCCATAGATCCATAGATTTAGGTACATCGTCCCTGGAGTGCAATTTAGCAATCTGTTTCAAACAATATAAAAATATACAAGTCTTTTAACCTCTAGATGTCATTTCTGTACAGTGGTCTCAGAGAAAATTGTGCGAGAACCTGTAATCCAGCACCCAGGATGCTGAGACAGAAAGATGTCAAGTCTGAGGTCAATCACAACTTCATACTTACCTATCTCAGAGAAATCAAAGTGTGAGATAGAGAAAATAATGCAAATGTTGAGAGGAAAAAACATATTTCCATGAAAATGTTAAACAAATTGAATTTGTAAGTGTGAGTGGGGCTGAGAGAAACTATGTTCAGATGCAAATAAATAAAGACATCTAATGCAGTAAAATACTGGACAGCCATCATTAAAGCTGAGGGTCATGAGGAAGGGAAATTGCGCACAGAAGGGAAAGTGTTGGTACTAGATGTCAGCTGACAAAGAAAGAGGCAGCACACTCGTTATAGAGTATAAAGGACCAGGAATCTACTTGAGTCAGAACAGTGGGTCATTTCCAAATGAAACTATTGTGAGGGAAACATTTTCTTTCTATTTCTAAACTTTCCAAATGATTCTGTATCTCTTTTATGGCTTTAAAGTACATGAAAGTCCAGTCTAGAAAGGAGAAGTTAGGTATGACTTTATCACAGCATTTGAACAGTAAATCAATGAAGCTTATTTGGTATCTCCTCTCCTTCAAATCACTGCACTGTGTTCCCATCTTTTTTTTTTTTCTGCCACATGTGAAACACACCAAATGGGATGCTCAACATTTCCATTTCTTTCTGGTGTCTATTCAGAATGTGAAGCAACATTAAGGCTCAGTAATTACTCAGTGAGCCTAGAGCTACAGAAAATGTGAAATACTGACTTGGGCTGGGGATATGGCTCAGTGGTAGATGTTTATTCAGTGTGCAAAAGAACCTGGATTCAAAGCCCAGGTCCACAAAACACAAACATATACTGAAGAATACACTATGTCTTTCTTAAAAGCAACCATTCCAAACCTTAAAACTTAAAATTCAGATAATTGTTGAATTTTTTTTTATGTGTGAGTGGTTTGCTTTCATGTATATAAATGCATCACATGCATGCAATGCCCACGAAGGAAAGAAGAGGGTGTCCGATCCTCTAGAGCTGGAGTTACCAACAGTTGTCAGCCACCATGTAGGTGCTGGGAACTGAACTCAGGTCCTCTGCAAGAGCAGCCAGTGCTCTTTATTGGCTGAGCCATCTCTCCAGCCCCCAGATATTGAAATTACTAACTGTGATTTACATGGACTCGGCAAAGCAGCGCCGTGCCTTCAACGCCACAGGACCAGTCCTCTTCTGGATCTGATATTACCACTACTCCAGCAAGTGTTAACACTATGGACAAAGACCATATGGACAATGACTGTGTCCCATCCCGTCCTTCCCAGGGTAAGTCTGAATTCTGCATTGCGACCTACAGCACCAAAAGCAACGACTACAGAGTAAGGGGAAGAGAAGGTGAACTACTAAATCTTTCAGGGGTGAAAACGTGGAGCCATTTTATATTGCTGATAATATTCTGGTAGCCATAAAGATTTAGATCTGTAATTATGGGAAGGAACCTGATTTTCACCCCAATTACTAAGAGACATGCTACGCAGAGTAGCAATAAAGAGCCAAGGCTTGAAAAATGAGAGTTTGCACAGGTGAAAGTTCACAAACTCTGATGATGATCTAGGGAAAATACACCTCCTACGTTAACATTTTGTTTAGAAACAGCTGGAAATGTCCAAATATATGGACTTCCATCCTGTCATGAGTACTTTTTGGTAAATAAATATCTAAGTAAGTAAACAAGCAAACAAACAAATGCATTTTTTGTAACAGAAGCAAACTTTTTTTTTAATAAAGAAATGTTGTTTAGATGGATCAAATCCACTGTTCTGAGACAACACAAGACTATTATGTCACAAAAATTCCTTCTCCTCCTGTTTAATCAACAGGAGTTGGCCTGCAAGATAGCTCAGGAGGGAGTGGCCCTTGCCTCAAAAGCTTAAATACCTGAGTTCCATCTCTTCATCTCCGGACCCCCGTCAAGATCCACATGAAGACAGAAAGAAAACAACCCACCCCACAAAGTTTTCTTCTGACCTGCACACATGTGCTGTGTACACACACACACACACACACACACATTTCGTAGCAAACAAACTTTTAACGAAAGAACAAAAATTAAAACAAAAGACAGGCTGCCTGAAAAAGACCTTTGTATCTTTTTAAAAAAGACCTTTGTATCTTTTTAAACTACAAGCATTGCTTAATACACAAACTGTTTATCCCTAACCAACTGCTATCAAAAACCTTAACCTCTCAAAAAACTGTTTTATCTTAATTATAAAAACTGGAAGTACATGCCTACAAGCCATCTAAGAACTGGGAGCTTAAAACCTCACCCCCAATGACTACAACATAAAGACTTCAACATAAAGACTTCTAAACTATACACAAAACAAAATACCTTCTCCTGTAACAATAGTGACAGTGGAAAAAAAAATACCTGAAAAATGCAAGCCTGAGTAGATAAACCAGGACCTGTGGCGTTCCTCAGAGAAACTCATGATGGAAGGGAAAGAGAAAAGTTTGTGGGAATAATTACCTCAGATGCAGTGACCAGGAGAAGGACTGGAAGGAACAAGGAAGCTTCACTCCAGGAGTTGTCAAAGAGCCTCGTGGTTCACCTTCCTTCTTCTCACTGTTCTATTCTATGACTGCAAACTCTCAAACTGAGCCCTTAATACTTTGCCTGGGAAGGCCAGGCTCTGGAGGGGCAAGGGTTAACAGACTGGACCTAGTCCTGTCACCCTGCTTCTCACTCCCAACAGATTGTCAGGGGTGGAGCCTTGAAGTCACTTATCCTGCCCCTAGATTTCTTTCAGTGATTTCTAACAGGTTGTTCTGATATGTGCTTGCCAACATTAATTACATGTGACACTGAATGGGCTTGATGGCTGACAAAATTTAAGAGCAGTATAATAATGCAAAAGGGCAGCAAGGAGGCCACCAAGCGCAGGCTGGTGGGGGGCTCCGTCCCTTCCCCCAGCTCTGTCACCCTGGTGATACATCTGCTGCACTCTGCAGGCAGAGATCTGGGACAGCGACCTATCCACTTGGCTTTGGACAGCCCAGCCCGCTGTCCCATCAGAGGCATCTTTTCCCTCATAGCATCCTGGTTGAATGTTCAAGTATAAAATCATCCTGCTGATTCTCCTCTTTCAACTACACTACCCTTCCTTAATCCCACCTGTACAAGCTAGCAGACAAAGATCACCTGGAAAGTACAAAGAGCTTCCCTGGAAGTCTGAGAGATGTGGTGAAACTGGTATGCTCAATCTGTCTCTTTATTAAACTTCCATAGACTCGTGTTTCTGCACCGTGAGCCAGTACAAAATGAGAGGGTGTGCATTCATCATTGGAAAAAAGGCACAGAATCTGCTATCAATTCGTTTTCCTTGAGAATCAATGTGTTTCCGAAACTCAGTGTCTTTATTTCCATCTGTCAGGTACATTCTTTCCTACTCAGTAAGATTAACAGGTATTCTAAACATGTAAATGTGTGTCTTCATTTTAGTAGATTGTAATCTTGAAAAGATCAAATGATATTTCAGAAGTCACGCCAATAGAGCATCGTCAATAAAGTCTCAGCCAGCAAGGCAAACCTCTCGTGTCAGGACCATTCTTAGTGATGCTCACAAGCTACATGTGTGTTTGGCCACTTGAAATGTAGCTAGCACAACTGAGTGCTTAATTACATTTAATTTTAATTAAGTAATAAGGAAACTTGGCTTCTTAAATTAGCAAAAAGAAGATCTGTCTGCTGTTCCTTCCCTTCAGTACTAATGAGAAAAGACACACTTCTTGACTGCTGTGGAACTTTCTCCCTTATAGAAGCAGCAATGCGTGGGCCTAGCTGCATTGCTGTCAGAATGGCAGGGATTGTGCCATGCACAGAAAGGACTGGCCTTACATTCCAAGGGGTCAGCTGAGGCCTCTTGAATTCTTGGTATCTTTGTTTCTTAAACAAAACTGCATGAGGTTTAATGTAATGTTCTTTTTATCATAGTTGGAAAAATTCCCACTTGGTATCTGAGAACTGAACAGCACTGTTACAAAAGGACCATCATGATGCCCCAAAGACCCTTAGTTCTCATCCATACATATGGAGACATGTGTGATACATGACTCCAGGACATGAATGTTTAAAAAAAAAAGACTCATGCTTGAGAGATCACTTATCTCTAATATCCTTCCAATAATTCAACAATGTTGACACAGGTATGTGAATGCAAGTCTTTATCTGTCTGTTTACTTCATTATTTTTCTCAAAGTTAATGGCTAAGAACATTAGAACTACTACTACATTGCTGTCTTCCTCTTCTATGCAATAAAGGGTTTGAAAGATTCAGCAGCACAGGGAGCAGATCTGAGTACATCCGATTTAAAAAGTGCTGATCACATGTACATTAACTTACTTTTTAAAATATGAAGAACAGTGACTAAGAAAAGTAGTGGTATACCTCTTAAACGGTTATTTCATTTTAAAAATACTTTGCCATAAAATATCACTCAAAATGGGACAAAGATGATGCATATTGTTGAAGTTTCCTCATAGAAACCAGCCATCTGTATAATAATCCATTGTCTATTCTACCAAGGTGATTTATTAAGGATAATGAAGCATATGATTTAATAGCTGATGCAAATCCTGTTTCAAGTAGAATGGGAATAAATAATACAAAAAGATGGTCCAATAATAGGCAAGGCCTAACCTAAGGTCACCTTACACAAGCTGAGGTAACTGTGGAGCAAAAGAAAGGGCGGCTATGCATGCAGCCAAGATCTCACTAACCTCCATCTCTTATTCTCACGATCATCATCGTGATTATTATTTAGTGAAACCTATAAGCTCCACTAGCACAGTGGAATGCGAGCAGCTTTTTCCACTTGACAACACAAAGCTCTCCAATCGGAAACGAAGATTACGCCAGCACAAGTTTTGCAAAAACCTTAAAATCCAGATCTCTGAAATTCATCAGTACAAATTATAGCTGGCAGTGCTTTGCTCAGCCTTACATCCCCTTGGCACCTTGCACGCTGTAATGTATGGCGCTTCAAAGAACGAATGCATAATCAGGGAGCAGGTGAGTGAGAAAATCACATAAGGTCTCTGAAATCCAAGATACATATACTGCCTTCCTGGGTCCCTGTGAGACCTGGTTCTGACCTACACCATCATTCATAGTTTTCAAAAGTTCACATGACCAGGTATCAAGAGGTTATTTTCTATGATGCAAAGCTTTCCGGAGGTCTGCTTCTTACAAAGAAAAAAAAAATCACAAAATCATGCATATTATTATCCATTACTCAGTCATTAGCTCTTATTTGCACACTGGCTATCTCTGATCATAATCAAGTCTTTACAGGACCTTATGAAAGCAGTAAGACAAATTTCTAACAACAGGGAATGCAGGCCATCTCACATGCCAGCTGTTTGGCATGAACAGACTGCCTGGCTGTGCCTTACAGGCATGACATGGACATTCACTGATAAGCTGGAACAGTCAGCCTGTCCACATGCCACCCAATGAGTCCATCTAAATAAGACTGGATGTTATAAATCCTAGTGTCCAAGTAACACTGGGTTTTGGGAAATGTCCATGGTTTATCGTAAGCAAGGGACCTATGTGTGAGACATATGTCACGTTCCAAAGAAATGTTTGCTTCACCACAAGCATTTACCATCAGCATATTTCCACACTGTAGTTCCTACTGCTCTCACTCTTGTGAGCCTGGTTTGCCAAAACTGAGATCATTTTATTAGATACCATTAGTCTCAGTTAGGGCGGTCATTTGAATAACAACAGATTGGCAAGTATAAAACTAAGGCACCTGTTGTACATTTGGCAGCCTGGTTGAAGCCCCTTAAAATGAAAACAAATAAGAGCTATAATCATGCCAAGCAATGGCTTTTGGTTCAATAATGACCATGTGTCAGAATTAAGTGCATCTGGGAATTCTTACCACAGCCAGATGTAAAGGCAGATTTGTCTTGTCTAGTAGCATATGAGTGGATGCACACAGTCTACTCAGATTTGGCTTTGTCGTGATTTAGTAACATACTAGGTAAGTGGAACTTTCTCAAGATAAAATTAAGTACTGGAAAGAATCAGCAATATGCTCATAAACATTATCATAAATTGTAAACCTTAAATATGTCAGATTTGGGCCATGTCTAATTCATCTCTGATTCGTTCACGGTGTAGTGGAAAACGAGGGGACTTCAAATGGAAAAACAAAAGTCCCAGAGGTACAATGGGCAACTGAAAAGACTTTGGTAAAGCTATGCTACAGATCCGTTGAGATGGGAGAAAGAGGAGAAAATGAATGACAATGGGGGTGATCAGAAAGCAGGAGAAAGGTCACCAAGGGCCAGGTACTTTTGCTAAGGAGAATTTCAAGTTTCAGACACGGGGGAACCAAATTCATGTATGTCCTGGACAGTAATAAAAGTCAGATTCCAATAAATTTAGGCAACAATTGCTTAAAGCAGCATCTGAATCTGCAAAATACCACTTAGTAAATGTTTATTATGTAAATTATTATGAAAATTATTTATTAAGAATGTAAGTAGAAAAACTAGGCATGGTGGCACACATCTGTACTCCCAGCACGGGGAGGTTGAGGCAGGAGGATCAGGAGTTCATCATCCTCAGCTACAGAGTAAGTTAAAAGACAACCTGGGATACAAGAGATCCTGTCTCAAACAATGACAAAGCGTCTTAGCATATGTTTCCCACAAAAGATAGTACTTCCTGAGTATCAAGAGAATGACTTGATGATTTGAATTTTTCAAAGATCATGTTGCTACAGCAGAGAGCAATGCAGTGAGGTCAAAATTGCACGCAAGGAGGGTGCAGTCCAAGCGAAGGATGACAGAAGGCTATGCAGACTGATGCTCACAGAAAGGACGACAATATTTATGTTATCACTGAGATGACCAGGATGATTTTTTAAGAGAAAACATAACAATTTATAAATTTTACAACTCTATCTTAACTATTTTCTAAAATCTCTCTGTGTGTCTGTGAAAATATATCAAATTCAGGTTCATCTGGAAAACAGTAGCAGTCAGATTCAAATACATGTACACAACCATTTCTTACAAGCAGTAACTGGGTATGCAGACGGTATTTATTAAATTTGCCATTTCAATTTACAAGAATTTTTATTTAAAAACATTTATTAAAAACCTAGTAGTAGTTGAAATCTTCAGCCCACATTACCCACAGAAAGCAAGACTGTGCATCCCGGAGTTTATGATAATAGATTAATTTCTACAAAAGCATGTGGCTAAATAGACTACTGTTTACATATGAAAAGCCTTTTAGAAACTTTGGTCCAAAGGACTTAAATGTTAAGACTCTCTAAGACCCATAAAAGGAAAAATATCCCCCATGTGACTCTATTTTATGTACCATGTCTGATTTAAAACTTCAGGGTGCCTTGCTGTCAAAGAAAAAATAATTTTCCAAATCATCAAACAAATACAACATTCTGAATTTTATTATTTATAAAACCATAATTAATCAGAAACAGTTCTCTGAAACCATATCCGCTCCCCCCCAAAAAGCTCCAAACTAAACTTCTATAAAACAGTTTAAATGGAGGGAAAAAAAAATCAAATCATCCATCTGTTACTGATAATGAAAATTATCAGGTAAGCAGTAAAAAAAATATATTTTAGAAGTCATCTATAATGGACAAAAGTTTCCCAGATGAAATTGTGTAGGGCAAGCTGCCCTAAACAGAACACCTATATGCCAGTCCCCTGGCAGAACTCCATGTCTTTGACAAAGGCTGCTCTTCAGATATTCCTGCTGGATCTATATTTCTCTTCATAAAAAAGCTTTTTATTCCTTACCCGGTAGGCGGTACGAAAATGCCAGCTTTTCTCATTTTAAAAATCATTTTTTGGTGTAGATTCTATACCTAACCATGCCCAAACCTGAACCCAGAGCTCAGATGCTCATCACTGCCTTGGAAGGCCTGACACATCGGAGTGGGTAAAAAACAAAGAAGAAAAAGGTCATCATCCCCAACCCCTGTGGCAAAAAGCATTGCCCAACACCTCAAGTTCCAATTGATAAAGGAAGAGATGTCAGACTTGGCACAGCAACCTTAATAATTTGGGAGCCTGAATTTGTGTTTCTTTAGAAACAGCGATGTCACTTGGTAAACTTGTCTGGTATATGTGAGATTCTTTTTTTTTTTTTAATTTTGTTGTATACAAGAATGAGGGGTTTAAAAATGCAGAGGATAAAATCTAGCTGCTAACATTGCCTGACCTACAGTCATGCTTCTCAAATCTGTCTTTCTTGCAACTTTGAGCAAACTATTTGCCTCTCCAATAACCAGGTTCCTTTCTGTAAAATTCTGACACAGAGGTGTCTAATTTATTAATTTACATAGTGTTATTAGACTAACAGTACTTCTGAAGGCATAGTACTAAACAGAATGCTTAGCACCACACAAGTATTCGATCAATCTTAGTAAATATCACAACCAGGATTATTACACACCAATCACTATTATTATACTGTAATATTGATGACATTAAGAAAATTTTCTCCATAATGGAATACTGACTTTCACCTATCTCCAGGTCCAGAACAATACTGGAAGGGATTTTGGTTTACTTTTGTTTTTAAGGTACTAGGGATAGAACCTAGGACTTTCTGTGTATGTTAGACAAGCACTCTGTCAAAGAGCTACAGTACTTGCATTCTCATTCTATCATATAAATTTTTAATGAATGATTATCCTTTACACTCTTCATCTCAGTCAAATTTGACTCACATCTCTTTAGTTCAGTTCAATCCAAAGAAAAGGATATAGCACTGGATTGAGCATTAGATGATAAGAGGCTACTTAGACAGACTTCTTTAATGGACACAGGTTAGGGCCGTAGATAAAGAGAAAAGGGGAATTCCATGAACCGTATTGGAGAATCAAAGAGATGCCCAAGAGCAAAGAGAGACTGCTCCATGACAGCTCAGAACTCACTCCAGCACAGAAGCAGAGGACAGGGGGGCTACGATCAAGAGCTGGCTGGACATGCAAATTACAGTCAGGCTGTAAAGGACTGTGCCTGCTGCACAGGGTATTTAGCACTTTGTTATGTAGACATGGAAAGCTTTGCATTCCAGAGAAGAAATGAGAAAACACTGAGAAAACATGGGAAGCTATATATGGATTGCTGAGCATCGAAGCACATGGTAAATTCAGAATGGGAAAGGAAGCTATAAAATAAAGAAATTACAGGAATAGAATCTACGAAACTGGATGGGAGCAAGAATGAAAGAAAAGAATGCCAAGGGTTCTAACTGACTTCTAAATCAGGGGAGGGATGGAGGACAGGGGAACAGGTATGAAGAGGTACTGGAGACATTATTTAGAGTTTACAAAACAGAGCTTGGGATTCAGGACAGCCTTTCACTTCTTAATGATCTGTCAAGCTGATAGAAATTCAGGAGTGGAAAGCGATAGATGCTAGGAGACTTACTTTGAGGGTCATCTATGGAGACATTGTAGGTTCTAGGCTAACTAGAATATCCTAGGAGACTCCAAAGACAGGGACCCAAAGTAAGCTGTGGATAAGTAAGGAGTTCAGAACAGAGACTGAGGCCCAGAAGACTAAACATCAAATAAAAAGGGAATTCGGTGCTGATAAAGAAATGAGAATTAAGTAAGAAGTTCAGAAAGAATAGCTCTCACTCGTGGGATATTTCCAACAGAAGTTGCTTCCAATATTTTATTCCTATAAGGAAATATTACAACACCCTCCAAGAGAAACATGATTATGTGACCAGTAAATAGATTTAGAATAGTTAAGATTTTTTCCAGGTAATTACTTCTTGCTAGTCAAATAATCTTAATAAAAGGTTTAAAATAAGATATTAAATCATTTGTCTAAAGAATTACATTGAACTATTTTGACAAAAAAAAAGTCTGAATTGGTGGTATCTCCCCCTTAAAATCCTTTAATAATATTTAAATTAAGTTAGTATAAGGATACGGAACACGTTTTAATGATTAGTACATACTCAAAATGTCTCTTGTTGGGGCGAGCATAGGCAATGATGGTGAAAAATTGTATTTTAAACATCAAAAACAAATGTCTTTTTGGCCTATAATAGAACACTGGATCAGCATTTGATGTGTCTAGTCTAGTTTCTTCCTGTGAAATTGTACTGGTAGGTCTTAGGGAAAGACAGAAGGCAGTAAATTCCTATCTTCCATCAACACATTTGACCTCAGAGCAAACCCCACAACTGGCTACAGGCACCCACCATCCATCACTGTTCCTGAAACCTGATCTTTCAGGAAAGGACAGCTGCACCCGGCAAAGGGCTGAGCAGCTTTCTAAGATGTACCATGGTATTTTTTAAGGCACTTATTTTGGTTTAGTATTTTAATTAACTGCGTTTCTAAGCATTTCTTCCCCCAAACTGCAGTTCCACATCAACAACTATTCTCGGGAACCTATTAATTCATTCTTGACTTTTAAAGGAAATGCTCTGTGTACATTCTAGGTGAAATCATTTCTAGCTTTTGCTTTGAAAGCTTTCTGAGATAAGTAGTGTACTGAGGCATGCCAATATGCGCAGACTTCAATGAGCATGGTGGGTGAGAGAGATTGTTCTAGAATCTGCAGTAATTACAACTAATCTACAGCAGAATGTCAAGAAGGTGAGTGTATGCAGACACCTACATCCAACAATCGGACTCTTAAACCGGGTGGGAGTAAGGAAGAGCAAATAGATTATCTAAAAAGATCTTTATCGTTAGCAAGTGCTGTGGGATGGCATATACTTATTGTATGGCTACTGCATTCTGGTTTGGGGGAAAGGCCTTTTTTGTTATTGTTGTGTTGTTGTTTATTTGATACAGGGTCTCCGTATAGCCCCAGCTGGCCTGGAACTGACTATGTAGACCAGGCAGGCCTCCATCTCACAGAGATCTACCCGCCTCTGCTTCCTGAGTACTGAGATCAAAGGTGTATACCATCAAGCAGAGTTAAATTTTTGTTTTTAATTTAACATGCAGAATGGGACAAACTCGCATTACCCACTTAGCTGGGCTTTAGCATCACATATATGATGATTCTGTCCACCTTACAGATGGTGAAACTGATACTCTGAAACGTTGCTTCCCTTTCCCTGAGATTTCATAGGGAAAGAGCGACAGAATGGAGACACACTGAGCTCTTCTCACAGAAAGTCTATGTTCGCTCTGCTGGAGCACGAGAATGGAAGGAAGCTGACATTCCCCAGGAAGTCTCTTGTAACTTATAACCCAATAATTACAGATGATCTTTGTAATATATTTTAAAATAAAATTTCTACAAATCCCAAAACAAGACTTGGAAACTGTCTTTTAAAATGCAATCTACCAATCTCAATTTAGTTATCTACTGCCACCCTAAAGAAGGTAGCTCAAAGGCTGTTTGAAAAAAAAAGACAATTAAGGTTTTATAAATTCAATCAATCTCATGAAGTTGACAGATTTACGAAGGTTAAAGCCAGTAAACACCAATGTTGGAAAGGTTGCAGGGCTCCTGATACTGTCAGGAGCTGCAGCAACATTAAGAAGCATTTCTGGTCAGCGAGTGTGAAGGACTCAGAGAAAGCCTAGGGTAGGCTCAGAGGGACCCCCGGCTTATAGCTGAGTGCTAAAGCAGGCCAGCAAGGGCCTGCCCTAAAGGAAAGCAAGGCTTGTTTGCCACAGGTGAGGGGTGAAGAGCACCTAAGGGGCAGGTCCGTGCTATGTGCCTGCCTGTGCCCATGGCCTGCCCCTTGCAGACAGAATAAGCTGCTTTAGCTTTCCAAATTGTCATCCTTTTGGTAGTCTATTGTCTGTGACGCACAGAAATTTGATTTAGCAGACAAAAGAAGAGGTTAAAAGGCAATGAAAAGGCTTTCTGAGAAAAACTGATATATACCTATTAAATATACCAACATCAAACTAATTCAGAACAAGCCACTGAATTATTTTGAGAGGGATGACACTGCGAGACTTGTCCTAGTTCATTTTTCCCTATGACTCGCTTTGAGAAGCATGGGAATATATACGAACATCATACTCACATTACTTTAATGTCTACGGCTTAAAGATATTTTACAAATATAATCGTAACAGAAGAAAATGAAAATCGTCAGCTACAAGAAAGGATAGGTGATTTCTTAAAGGGGAAACGGGACACAAGCATTTGATGTAATGCTATGATTTGCAGCTAGTAGACACACCTTCTCCTTATGCCCCAGTCTCACCTACCTGTCACTGCATTACTGTGCAGGTCACACTAGGTCAGAGACAGCTACAACACATGAGCATGCGCTCTTTGACCTTGCCGAGACTTATGACGTAAAGGAAATTCTGAACTGTTGCACTAGAGGCTATGATTTTATGTAATGAAGAACCAGTAAATACTAGTCATATATTCTTTCCTAAGAGCTTATCTGTGAAGGACTGAAATACTCCTTTACTTTTTTACAAAAGAGGAACAATTTAGACACTTTCTCTGCAAGACGTTTTAGAAAGTGTTGCCAATTCCTGATTAGAAATAAATGAGATTATCCCTACATAAAATACCCCCAAACAAACCTATCCTTTGGTAGAAATGTCGCTGTGCTATAAAATTACAGACACTTAAGAAACTGATGATGCTCGTTGCTGTGAAATTCACTGGTGAATCCCTTCTAAGCAATCTCCTTCTGCATTACCAGAGTGCCTCCTCTGAATTGTTACACAGGAATTCTCAGCCTTGTAGTTCACAGAGAACAACTCCTCTCTTTGGTCTTTTGTGGCAAATCAGTGATAATATAAAACAGAATGTTTTAAAACACTGATTTGCTTGAGGCTGCAAATTGCCTTTGTGTCATCACAATTACACAGCTTTCCTTAACCAAGAGACTTTCTCCAAAAGACTAAACAGTAGGAAGATTAGACAAGGAAAAGTTAAATAGCTGCATGGGGCAGGGAGAGATTCCCAGCAAGCTTGGTTTAATGTAACCTCACTTACTCATGTTGACCTCAGTTAAAAACTACTACCCTTTGAAGAAAACAGGGAGGTGGAGCACTCATTGGACACTTTGGAAAAACTGGATAGCTTTCTATTTAGTACCTTACATATCTGGATTTGTAACCACAAGTATACTTTGTGACTGCTACACTGAGTATAGTATATCAAAGGTAAAAATGTCTTCCCAGGCAGTTTTGAGTGCTAGGACCGAGGCTGTACAGATTTTAAAGATAATCACCTGAAGGAAGTCTGGTGCTCTCAGGACCACCAGTCAGAGCACAGTCAAGCTTCAACTCTAGACTACCCTGAAGCACACTGACACTAAAGACAGGTGTTTGGAGAACACCATCGCCTTGAGGAATCCATCTTCTCAGGGTGGTACTTTTCATACAGAACTGTGCTCATTTTTTGATTAGCCATAGAATCTTTTTAAATAGAGAGCTGTTCAGTGGCTTGATATACCAAGCAAGGTTTGAAGGAAATCCAATATGCAAATGCTTACACTGTGCTCTTTTGCAAAGAGTCACCCATGTCAGTTTGAAAAACTAAAAATCAACAAAAGATCAGGGTAAGTATACTTGACCTTATTGCCTACTGACCGTCAAGACTGGCAAAAACGGGTCGATTTCAAATTTGTGAAAGTGACACTTCAAAATATACAGCGCATCTCAGTACAGGCCCTTGGGTACTGACTAGACTGGAGTTGGAGCCTCAGAATCTCCTTCCACACAAACTTGCACAGCACTTTCAAAGCTTGTTTAATCACACTATCAATCTATGCCTACACTTCCTTTAAAGTAATTCTCTTTCATTTATCATTTAACCCAACATTATGCAAATAATATCCTTCTCAGACCAGTCAGGAAAAGTTATTGTTTCTTCTTGCTTAGTTTTGCCATACATTAAGAAACTGATGTCATATATGAATTTGCACATATAATTCTTTTCTGTTTCATACTCTGTATGAAAAGTCACCCTAATAGCACCATAGTGTCAGAGGATCCACAAATAACATTTTTGAAAAACCCATCAATCAGCATCCACAACTACTATCAGAGCATGAGTTCATGGTTTTTTGTTTTTTGTTTTTTTTTTTTTTTCTAAAGAAAAAAGCAAAAGCTTGAGGGATTGCCTATTTAAATTTTTCTTAAATGTCTCTCTAGGAAGAGTTTGCGTAGGCCAAAGCAGGGTGTCTCCCGAATATAAGAACAGTTATACAGGCCCCTAGTGGCTTAGCAAATAGCAGCACATGAGAGGAATCCAATTTTTAGTTCTGGACTTTGAGGTATTTTGGTTTTAGATGAAAAGCATATCAAGTCATGGTATTTAATATTTTAGGCAGTTCTGCATCAATAGTTATCTACTTTAATGTATATGTTAAAATATATTGCTGCATTCTAGGCTTGTACTAACTGTCCATCTGCACTAGCCCAAGAAGAATGCTGGTCCCGTAACCCCTCAACAGCACAGTTAACGTAGTTACTCCTTTACATGTCATTACAAAGTAATGCCTCATCCAACTACATTAAATAGATGTGAGAGGCACTTTTCCTTTCTGAATGTCATTTCTATTATGTCATCATTAATAAGGGTTTTGTATTAAGAGCTCGCTATTTAAAATTAGATACAGATAAAAACTAAATGATACTTTTACAATGCTAGAAATCTCCATGTGCTTCCCAACAGCAGCCAGAGCTAAAACTGGCATTGTGGTACACCTATTTTAAAAGATTTACAATTAATGACACCCTTTAATCCTCCATCCTCTTGCTGTCTTTCTTTCACAAAAGAAATTTCCAAGCAGGCACATTTACAGCTTTTAGCAATTTTTAACTGGACACAATCTGACAGCTGAATTCATGAAACTGACCAGCTTGTCAATTTCACACTTTGAAAGTACAATAATAGCTGATAACATGAGGGTGAATTTAAGAAATCTGTCACACAATTACTTAGCTCCATTGAAAAGCAAAGTACAGTGCATAATTACGGGAGGCGGGAGGTAGGATTTTACTGTCCTTTTAGGATATCTGCTTCAAGAATTCGGACATGGAGCATGGAAAATATGTTTCGTCTTCGCTACAGTGTCCACCTGGGGCATTTAGTTGTTTTCCAAATTATTGGAAGCTTTTCCCTGGACACCATCACAAGGCCTACACGACTGGGATTATCTAAAGATTCTTTAAATCAGAGTGCTTCAAGTTTTGGTATATTACCCTAGACTTAGTTAAGTTGAGAGCTTGATGTGTGCACTACGAAACAGAGAAATCCTAACGCTCAGAAGTATCTCTGGGTGGAGGAACTCTCTGATAAGTGAGATACAGAATAGTTAAAATATATATAAATATATATGTTTACATATCTCAAAGTCCATATTTTGTAGCTAAATGCAACAGCGAATCTGTGAACTCAGGAGCGGTTACTAGTTACTAAGAGGCTCCAAACGAGTGTGCTGCGGATCTTAATTCAGCAGCACACAGTCTGTGGGATTGTAAGAGAAAAACAAACACTTTTGAGAGGAAATACTGGAGGGGAGCATACCCTCGGAATCTTCCTGAGGATTTAAGGTACAAACCGTGGATGAGGCTGGGGGACAACTCACCCTAAGAAACCTCGGGAAAGGGGGCGATCCTTGGCTAGCAGAGCCCTGGGAAGCGAACTGCAAACAATACAAGCGGGTTGTGATAGTCCCCGTTTTGAAGAATAGAATTACTATTTGGAATCTCTGTATAGCACAATTGATGAAACCCAAGCTCTCACTTACTGTTCAAGATTTTTTAGACAGAAAATAAAACTGACTTCACTTCTTAAGGGTTTAAATACAGTGCACGACGCGGAGAAGCAGAAACAAGGCAAGTTTTCTACACGTCCACGTAAAAGCTACAAGAAATGAGCAGGAAAGCGAAAAATCTTTGCTTGGTGGCTTTCTTTTCATTTGTTTCCCGCAACTTTAACTCTTCGTAATAAATTATGCGTTCCCTTCCCTGGGAATGAGCGTCTGAGTACCGCAGACTGCCCTGGCCGAACTAGGAGCTCCGAGCCGGCCACGGAAAAACCTCCGAACAGTCCCCTCGCGGCGGCCGCGCCGACACTTTGGCTCCTGCCGCTCCTCCCGCCGGGCACTAGTTCGGAGCACGGAATCCGAAACCGCCCCCGCCACGGCAGCCCTGCTCCGCGGCACGCCGCGCCGGGGGCCCCGGGCCGGAGCCGGCTGCGCCCTCCGCAGAGCTCGCGGCCGGGGCTCGGGGCCCGGGCTCGGGGTCCCGGCGGGGAGCGCGGCCGCGGCCCGCCCCGACTTACCTGCTCACGTCGGCTCGGGGCAGCCGCCGCCCGCGCCGCCCGCAGCTCCGAGCTCCAGCCCTCCGCCGCCAGCCGCCGCCTCCGGGCGGCCGATCCGCCCCGCCGGCCGCCGCCCTCCCGCGCGGCCAGCCCGCAAGTGGGGAGTCGGCGGGAGTCCGGCCCCGGGCGCCCCGCCTCCCGCCGCCGGCGCCGCGTCCTGGGCCCCGGCGCCCGCTGCTCCGCGGCTCCGCGCTGCTCCGCGCCGCGCCGCGCTCCTCCCGCTGCTCCGCGGCTCCGCGCTCCTCCCGCGCCTCCCGCTCCTCGGCGCTCCTCCCGCTGCTCCGGCGCGGCTCGGGGGTCCGGCCGCGTCTCTCCTCCTCCCTCCGCCTCTCCTTTTCCTCCTTCCTGCTGCTGCTTCTTTTAAAGCAGATTCTTTGGCCACAAATAGCAACTCGACTGCCCCCCTCAGCGCCTCCCTCCCGCTCTTCTCGTCTTCCCCCCAAAAGTGAAGCGCACGCGGATGAGCAGAAACTGAGGCCCGGGGGCGAGGGGGCTGGCGACTGGGGAGCAGGCCGGGGCCAGGGAGTCGGGGCCAGGGCGCGAAGCCGGCCCAGACCTCGGACCTGTGAACCTGGTGGTGACAGTTGCAGATGAGGTGGCTTGGTGGGGAAAGGGAAGAGCTCAAGAAAGTAATTTCCCAGGCTTCTCTCTTTGTTTCCTTGACTGGGTGATTTCTAAAATCCCCGGAATGTGCTGGAGATCCCACACGGAATCGCCGTGCCCAGCGCTAAGGGGATTGTGTGTGCCTGTTGTCTGCGGGTGAGGGTGCGTGTGAGTGTGAGTGCGTCCCGGGAGAGCAACAGGGCCACGCCGGCTGCCGAACCGAGCCCCTGAATCTGGCCCACTGGCCCACTGAAGGCCACGGGGCTGGACCACCGAGGGACAGGCTGGAGAGCTGAGAGAAGGAAGCCACAGAGAGCGAGAGAGAGAAAGAGAGAGAGAGAGAGAACAGGGGAGGGGGCGGGGTGACGTCACTCCCCAGCATCCATCCACCAGGCCAGAAAAGACCCTCTCTCTCAGATCCACTCATCTCCCAAGCAGGCACACCCGGGCGCTTCGCGCGCTGCTTCCTGGAGCCCGGGAGGAAGAAACGTTGGGCGCACCCCACTCAAAGCAGTGACAATAATGCAAGGGGCGCTCATTGATGAGACTCAGTTGTGTCCGCCCCAGTTCACCTTGGCAGCTTCCTTCCTGGACATCTGTAGGATCCACGTTGGAGACAGAAAGGGAGGCAGGGAAGTACTCAAACCACCTTGGAGTAAGAACTCTTACGTTGCCTTCACGCTGTTTGCTATCTCTATGTTCGCGAAGCGCTGCTCTGGGCTTTGCTCAGAGACCACATAAAACCTCCACAAACAGGCACCAGTTGTTTGCTGGAGGGTGGCGAAGGTGCCCAGAGAGAATTGTTAGCCAAGATGCATTCAACCCTTCGGTATTCATAGGCTCTCCCGCATGTGGGGGAAGTCAGCAACTAGAAGCCTCCATTGGCAACTGGCCCATCAAAATTCATTAGGAACACCATCAGAAAGGTCAGGTGGACTGAAGTCTGTGCCTTCAACCACCAACACTGCTCATTCTGTGTTCAGGCCAGCTTATGCAAACAACTCTTCCTCCGACTCCAGGCAGTCTTGGAAAGAGCAAAGGTAAGCAGCAGACCGACTAAGAAGCAACCTAAAAAGATCTGGCATCTACTGTCCTAACTGTCTCTAGCTGACCTTTTGCTTCCACCATCTGCATGCTGTGATTCTGAAAAGCACTGTTGGGGTGTCAGTAATCCTCTACTCTCTATGTGTTACAGGAAGATCCATCCTTTGGGGTGAAGTCTTGTTAACTGCAGTTTTCCAACAAGTAGGGAGTACAGAATCATCCTTGACTCTCTTCTTCCTTTTCCTCTTTTTTTAATGGCTATCCTTCTAGTGAAAATTAGGAAATCTATTACTGTACAAGCTCCAAGCCAAAGATAACTTCCAGTCTTTGGTGGCACAAGCTGAAAGCTTAAGCAAATCTTATGAGCACCTGCTCCTTGTTCCCTGGGGTGAATCGAGAAGCCTGAAATTCCCAGTACCATTTCTCTGCCAAGGGAGAAACTCCAGATTGGCTGTTGCTTTGCCCCTTTCTTTGCACACATTTGGCCTTGCTGTGAAGTCTGACAGTTCTCAGGGAGCAGGGTCTAGGAAATACCTTCTTCTCCCAAGGGTAGCAAATCAGATCAGCTAGAGGATTCAATCCTGGTTGTTGCCAAGGTGACCGACAGGTGGAAAAAGGAACCCATGAACTTAGGAGACAGAACACAAGTAAATGAGAAGCCCAACTTTTCCAAAACCCTGAGGACCAGAATGTTCTAGTTCCTATTATATTCAAACATCCTAAAGAAAGAAATAGCGATCTGGGGTGGCAACTAGCCTGAGCTTTTATTAGAAGAAATTTAGAAAGATTAAGGGTGATGCTGCTGAGAAAGGGAAGACAGAGCCAGTAGGGAAGCCAGACCTTCTCCACACATTCAAGTAGATGTGGGAGTGAGACAGCAGGGAGGCAGACAGAGATTAACACCATGGCAGCACATTCAGACCACACAGCACCCAGTGCTGCCACATCCCCTGTAACAGCTGGGCTGCTGGAAACTTTAACCAAAGAGTATCAGAGGTTGGCAGGTTACCTGCTAAGAGTGTTTCATTGTTACAGTTGAGGAAACTGAGCCTCTTCGAGTATAAGATTATATGTCTTTGGTGGCGGAAGTGGACTGTATTCCCCAGTTCATTTCCTAGGTTCTCTGATCTACCTATCATCACTTGTAAGTTCTGGATCAAAGAAACCATTTTTGCAACGGATCAGTGAACAGTAAATACAGTCTATTTAAAAACTGCAGCTATTTACATGAAAGAGAATGAAGCCATAGAACTAGACTCTCTTCTAGCTCTGACGTTCTGTGGTGACTAGCACATGGGAAATTTGCTGGACACACTCTCTAGTGCATTAACTCAGCATATGATGAGTATGAGACTGTTTTGGACCCCAGCCAAAGAAGTTCATTCCTAGAAGTACTAGGGAGATTTTATTTGCATTTATCAGGAAGCATATTAAAGGAAGACTGAAAACGATCGTGATGACAACAGTGGTGGTCAATTGTTACTTTTGCGTTATGTGTTAAGCATGTTATATCTCACTGTATTGCTTGGGGGCTGCATAAAGACAGATCTCATGTAGCTAAAACTGGCCTTGAACTCTTGATCCTGCTATGTCCTCCTCCTCGCTAGCCATGAGATTGCAAGAATATGCTACCACACCCAGTTCCCACTGGTTTACAAAGGGCACATCATGGCTTTTCTTCTTTCACAGATCTAGTGGTCACAAAGAACTATGAAAGTAGGAAAGAAATGTTTTGATCATGTGGCCATTTATTAAACAGGAAGGTTTGAAAGCCACTGCCTCATCTCCCATGTCAACCATTGCCCTGATGGTTGAGTATTACTAGGCCCCCTGTGTCAGTGAGGAAACAAGATTAGATAAGATGTGCAGTTTGGCCATAGGGACAGCTGACAGGTGGTAAGCTAGAATTTTGCACCTGTATCCTTTTCAAGTTCAAATTGCTTTACTTCTATAATAATAAAAAATGATAAGCTAAGAAGTACAAAATTGTTAGTCATATTTTCTTTGGAAGGAGTTCAGTGCTTTTATGGAGGCCAGCTTGAATGGAGAAACAGCATAGATCCAAATGGCATGTGAGTCTTTCATAAGACTGAAGCTTTACTATCAGACCTTTCCTACAGGTGCTAGTTTGTGTCTAACATTTTTTATTAACTTGTTGCTAAGTGCAAAAATGAAATAATAATGAATGGTTTTAATCCCCAAACGTTCACCTCTACAGGTTAAAATGCTTGAAAGAAATTCTGAAATTTAATTCATGTGGCATTTCTCAACAGCATGTGTTCTCCTAATGCAGAGGTGATGTGAGGAAAGATTAAAGAAATGTAAGACCCTAAACCAAACAGTATTTTACTTAACTTGGGGACATAAGAAACATACCTATAATGAAACATTGTAATTCCACCTACACTACAGAAAAGAAAGGAAGACAGTAACTCAGGTGCATGCTTTTCTGAGGATTCTACCCACCATACACACACACCACACACACACACACACACACACACACACACACACACACACACCCCACATTTAAGAGGCTTGCTTCCATTGCTTGAAAAGCTCAAATTGAGGGAAGACTGAAGCAGATATCTAATCCTGTTCTTCCTGATCCTACTATAGAAAGGTTCTTTATAAACAAGTGGGCTCCCAAGATATAGAAGGGGGTTAGGGATTTTGAGCAGTGCTGTGCAAATATTCTAATTTTTCTGCATATGAAAAAAATGCACTTTTTCTTCAGGATAGCATCTCTGTTTCCAAGGTAGAGATTTCAGAAAAGAAATCTCTATCTTCACCAAAGAAAAATGCAGAAAAACCAAGCCCTCTCCTCTGCCGGCTCAGTTTCACTGCACATTTCACACTCACCTACACTGTGTAGAGGACGTTATGCTACGATGCTATTTTCCATTGGCTCTGCTACTGGAGATTACAGCATGCGACTGTGACAAATGGATATTCCCATTAAATTCTTTGGTATAGTGGGGCATTCCATTAACCACTGGCGCTGTCCCAACTCAAGTGAAACATTGGGTCATTTTTTTTCTTGTGAGCAAGAAGTGAGGGAGGGAACAAAGGATATACTCTAATTACCTTTCCTATTTTTTTGTTGCATGCATTATTATAGCCGTATATTACAATTATTTATAATTATCATATGACAAGCTGTCAGCTAAAATTTAACAAGTGATTTGTCAGAAGCTCCACTAATGCATTCACGAAGCACTGGTTTTCAGTATTTCCTAACAAGAAAAGTGTGTCAATTTTGTGTATTAAAACTCTGTAGTTTAAGCATTCAGAGGCCACCTATCTTAAATAGTAAAAACATCTTTTTAAAATGCAACTATTGCTAACACACGTGGTTATTCTGCTATTGATATAAGGTATAAACAACTTGTCATGTCAGGTTTTAAATACTAAAGACTTCCTTGGGAAAGCCAATTTCCTACTCTTTGTTTTTAATCTTTCAGAATTTTAATTTTCTAAAATTCTGCGTGTGTGTACATGTGTGTGCATATGCAGTACTGATGTGTGTATTGAAGTCAGAGGAGCTAGGGAGGCGGTTCTCTCCTTCTAGCATGCAGGCCCAGGGATGGAACTCAGGCTGTCAGCCTGAGCAGCAAGTGCCTTTACCCTCTGAGCCCCAGTTGTTAATACGCTTCTAAAGGATGAATGAACCGAGAAGATAGTAAAAGCAGATATTTACAGTCTATTTAGTATTTGCATCTTGCCTCAACTGAAATGAAGGAATGTCTTTAAACATAGACTAAGATTAAGAAGTTATTCTTTTTCCAAAGGCCTTTAGTGTGGGTTATTTCTCCCCATGCACCTCCTCCCCCTCCCTTCCCCACCCGTCCTCATTTCACCCCTCCTGGTTCGTTATTCCTTTCCCTCCTCTGTATCACTGCATTCTATCTTCTCTCCTATGAAGCCACCTCCTCCCCTGGTCCCCTTATTAGTTTCCTGACCTCGAAGGATTTCCCAATTGAAACACACCTATCTAAAGATTCAAAGATAGCATGCACATATGACAGAGAGAACATGCGCTGTTTGTTTTTTTGGGCCTGGGTTTCCTCACTCAGAATGATTGTTTCCAGTTCCATCCATTTTTCACTGTGAATTTCATAATTTCCTTTTTCGTAACAGCTGAATAATATTCTATTGGGTACCATATTTTCAATATTCATTGATTAGTTGATGGACAAATATATATATATATATAACATAAAATAAGAAAACTAAAAAACAGAAGTCATTGAAAAAAGCTAATAATCACTGAATAGCAGAAAAGCTACAAAGACACAAAACTGATACCATGATGAAGCTGATGGAGCTGATGAAGAAGATGCCATTTCACTCAGTGGCACAAGGATGGGTGGCGTACACAATGGAAACGAATCCCAGACAGACCTTGAGATGGGAAACAAGAATCTTTGCAAGAACAAAACCTTGGTTCCAATCTACAGAATGCCGAATTCATAACACACAACCTGAAAATGAAATTAATTATCATACTACAATTTTATTATTGGCCCTACAGCCAGCCACAATTTGTACTGCTTAGGAGCATGACAGAAAGTACAGCAGCGTTTGTTCCAAGTGTCATTTACACAAGGCTGACTCTGATCTTTAAGACTGCGACATGCAGCAGGCTGTTAGTGACTGACAATCAACTACTTGGGGGTGCTGAATCTCTTTAATGAAAGAATATGCTTCAAGATTCAACACAAACACAAGAGTAAAACCTATAGCACAACTGCTTTCCAAGTGAATAAGACATGTCACCATCCAAGTTCACCAACCAAGTTCAGGTTTCACTTTTTTTTTTTTTTTTTTAACAAGAAAGGAGTAACACAAGGCATGAAATTGTTTTTAAAGGTCCTTTCTCACTATTTCTGGAAATGACTCAGAAGTAAAACACCATAAGCTGGCCTGCATAGAATGGGAAGTGTGTCTATATGAAAGTTGGAAATTACAAATAACCAGTGACTAATAGGTCTTGTATCCCAGCCCAGAGTCTCACAGTTATCAGGCTCTCTGGTCCTATGCATTCAGGAGCACTTATCAAAAATGTATAAAAACTACTTTTCTCAACCATTTCTCATATTTTCTCTCTCTTTGTTTTTGACTTCTAATTTTGTCTTAGACATCAATTATGTCAGTTAATTGGTGTAATATTCTCTCAGCTGTTTGAGAGCAAGATTTGTGTCTGACTAGAACCAAAAGCTCCTATCATCATGTTCCAAGTACTGTAAGAATTTCATAAATACTTGAAAGGGGAACGGAAAGGACAGAAGAAGGTAAGAAATGAGAAAAAGAGAAATAATGGGATGTCGGTAGTCCATCTTATATGAAATATCACTTTCTTTATAAATTTTCAAACATTCATTAAATAGAATAGATTTATTCTGTCTTTGGGCTCTCATGTTTTCCTTTTATTTTTCTTCCCTGTCTTTCCACATTTTTGTTGTGAATACGATCATCCTATGAGACCCTGAGAACCTTCACACTCTTTATATTAGACCAACACCTGGAGTATAAGCACAGCTCCAAAAAATGTGTATTACATGAATCTGTGTAATGGCATGTGCTTAGACACTACTGTGGCTGGTGAGATGCCACTCCTGATCCACTCCTTCTCAGTATGCCCTGAAAGTACCTAGTTTGTTCATTGAGATTTCACCAGCAACAACACACACCAAAATGTCATAAGGAATAAGAGAATCTGAACACAACTGGATGGATTTGTGATTCCAAAGAGTTCTTGATGAAAGCAATTTCACAGTTTCATATTTTCTTCCAATATGTTAAATTTTATTGGATCATTGGTAAAAACATCTTTCATATTTCTAGCAGGTACTGAGCTTTTTATGCTAACTAGGAAAACTCTATTTGATAGAAATATTCCTCTGCACTTGAAAATATCTGTAAACATTCCCTCCTCTCTAGGCATGTGTTCATCCCTTTTTTGAAAACTCATTAAGTATACCTACAAAATTACTACTAATACTAAAAAAGTCTGGGAGAGTGTTTAAAAGCAATCTAGAAAATATCTGTTCCCACATCTATGATTCGTTCTAATGTGCTTCCTAAGTCAGACATTGTTTTATAAATGTGGTTGTTTTTGGTTCCTTTTTTCTTAAAGGTTTGCTTTAATTCTTTATTCTTTAGACACACCCTGAGCTTAACACCGTCATTACTTATTGTTAACATGAATTAAAAGAAAATACACATTTTTTTATACTAGTACAAACTAGAAAATCAAGACACAGTTGCCCTCATGATATCTTAATCTTCAGAATTATCCTCTCCACAAGGCTGGGCTGAAGGCATGCCGATTCTACCCAGTTTTGAAATGTGTCATATTTAAGCGGTTCATTTCAGTTTTTGCCTGAAGTTATTATTTGGGTCTTTCCAATAAGCTCTGTCACCTACTTGGCAGTAGATGAACACACATTCTTCAGTAACATCCTTTGGCCCCTCTCTAATGAAAGGCTCAGCTTGCATGCATTTAGGACAACAGCTCTTTCCTTTGTTGTCCTTAGAAGTGTTAAAGTAGGCAAAAATGGTCTTCTATGATACTGCTTCACAGACTGATCAAAGCCCTTGAAGCCAACAGCCTTGAAGGTGGCTGTGGAGACTGCCCAGAGATGAGTGCTAGAGGAGCCCTCCAGTCCAGTCACCACAAGGCAGAGTCCATTGATTTCAGTTCTTTAAAATTATGTTTTATCTGTTTCTTAGCACCAAAAGCCCATCTTTCCAATATAAATGATTTGACTGATTTCTCGACTGATACCGTTTGAAAGCATTATTTCTTATGCTGTCCAATTAACTAAAACAAAACTCGAGTTTCATTAGGGAACGCCTGTGCCCAAAAGATACCAATGGTTCATTGCTACAAACATACCATGTAAAATTCACAAGTGTTCTTCTATCCAAGACTCACAAATGGAATGTGCTGAACCTCTTTTTTTTCCATTCTAAATTTTAAAACTGTACTACCAATATCTTAACTTTTAAAGACATTATCTACATAAAACTGTACTTTTATAAAAACCCAGGCAGAAAGTTTTGCCGCAATCACCAGCATGGTGAATAGGCATTCATTCTTAAAGGATCCTCTCACCTTATTTGTTTTTTTGTTTTGTTTTGTTTTGCTTTTAATTTTCTGTTTCTGGTGACCAAATAACAAATAGTACTTGAGACATTTAAAGATCTCTCTCAGGTTAAATATACAACTGAAAACCAGTTAAAAGATCACGTTAAAGATCACAAGACATTTTCCGTGCCTGGGTTTATTGGTATTGATCTATTCATTGGAATAGTAAAGTAGAATAAATACAAACATGACCTGGATGGAGTCAGTGGAATTTAGGCCAATTTAAGCCTAATCATCTCTTGCAAAACTGCTTTGTTTAGTCCCACCTTGAAAGTTCTCATGCTTGATGACTGTTGGGAAGAGAACAAAGGAATTCTAAAGATTCTGATTTAAGATCAATGTGAAGAACAGCCAACAGAAGTCTTGAACAGCTTCTGTGTGCATGCAGTGCTGCACATGGATCTGGATTCTCTCACGTGCTAGGCAAGCATTCACTGAGCTGCACATTCCCAGGCCTCCAGGCTTCTCACTCCTAATTCAGTTTGGAAAAGAAGCAACCTGGGACTATTAACAATCTGTGGCCTGGAAAAGCAATGAAACCCACCAAGGGAGGCAGATGTTTTTCTGTTTCTCCTCCTTGGCAGAGGTACCAGGATGACTGGTGTGGAGATGACTCCCGAAGAGACCCTTGGCACTAATCTTTTCACTTCTTCCAGACTGCCAGACTGATGAGCCCAAGGCTTTGACAAAATTCTTCTGATGAAAAAGCAGAGATTAAGAGGGGACACGGTGCCTAATATTGTTTTTCAGAACTCACCCCCCGACCAATAAATAAATAAATAAATAAATAAATAAATAACCGGCTGTGTTCTGTGATTACAGGTGTCAGTTTCATTGTGTACAAAGAAGAGATGAGAAATGGGAGCAAGTGCTGAAAGCTGGACTACTCCATGTGAGGTTCAGTCCTACCTGTATATTCACAACACATCTACCTGACATTAGTTATGCTTGTGCTTGACTTTTTTTTTCTTTCAGTCTCCATGCCCCTGCTACAGGCCGCCACCACCACCACCACCACCACCCACATGTTTTCAGACTGCAAGGCTGTAAGTGGTTGACAGGGAGGACTGGGGTTTAGTTTTCCGTGGGCCTTTGGGTCTTTGCAGAGCAACATTTTTCTGGAGTCCAGCTGTTACTTTAAAAATAATAAAAACCCTGTACCGTGATAACACATCTCTGCTTTCACAGTTTAATATATTCTCTCATATTGTTTTCAGGGAGCATAGTTATATTTATGAAATCACAAGTGAAATAAATGGTCATATGGATAAACCCCATCATGGTGATTTATAACCTGCCTATATAGTAAAATTCCTGTGAATTTAATTTTTTTATTAATTTTACTTATTTGTGTTTTTATATATATGGGTATTTGGCCTGCATGTCTGTAAGCTTGCCACATGTGTGCAGTGCCTATGACAAAAGAATGTGTTGAATGCTCTGGAATTGGAGTTACAAATGGTTGTTAACTGCCTGTAGGTGCTGGGAACTTCTCTGCAAGAGAA
Organism: Eospalax fontanierii; assembly: GCA_035773235.1. NCBI lineage: Eukaryota > Metazoa > Chordata > Mammalia > Rodentia > Spalacidae > Eospalax > Eospalax fontanierii. The sequence continues at coordinate 21,381,503 of CM069528.1, read as the reverse complement.
GCCAAGTGCTCTTAACCATTAAGCCATCTCTCCAATCTTTTTTATGAACTTTAATATATACCCATGACATATTTGTAGCAGCTAAATTGGGTTCCCTAGTGGGTTCTAGTACCTGTATTTTTTTAAACTACTCAAGTGGTCCAAGTGGTTAGTTAGGAAAAATTACCAACTCTAGGAAGCACAATTAAAAAATCCTAGAATAGATAATCTCTATAAAGTTTTTCTTTTTCCAGTTTCTCTCTCTCTCTCTTTCTCTCTCTCTCTTTCTCTTGTGTTTTATATTTTACAAGTAAAAAAAGAAATGACTGACTGAATTCTATTATTTTTAAGTACTAAGTACAAAGGAAATACAACCAAAATTTCATTTCATTTTTTCCTGTGGTGTTTCCAGCCTTTGTTATTGCTTGATTTCAAGCTTGCCTGTTTGCCTGTTGCTCATTTGTCAGACCTCCTTTGTGATTGAGGTACTTGAGCTATGCATATCAAATCATGTTAGAATGTGAGTATGAGCGAGGAACATGTAGAAGAAAATGCTTTTATTGGAATCTAATACAAACACAGCTTATTCTCTGAAACTCCACTAAAAGAAGCCTGCCGTCACCATAGCCTAAATTCCATCCTGCCCCCAAATAAGTGTGTGATCAAAACAAGGCAGGATAAAAAGAGCGAGGGATAAAGAACAGGAAAGAATGAAACTTCTTGCTTGGAAACAAATTGGAACTAGTTTTGATACCTGCATATTATTTTTCAAAGTAAATCAGGAAAAACAAAACTTCTGAGGGAGAAAGATGTTGTTCCCAATTTTTGCCTTAAGGAATTCATTTTGCAGAGAAGAAAATATTCTTGGCCAACTCTTATTGTTCTAGTTTAATTTCTGTTTCTGTGATTAAACACTCTTGGGGAGAAGAGAGTTCATTTGACCCACATTTGCTCTTCACAGTCCATTGCTCAAAATAGTCAGGGCAGGAGCTCAAGAGGAGCTGTAGTTGAAACCATGGAGGAACGCCCCTTTGGGGCTCACTCCCTGATTCATAGTCTGCTTTTCTCATATGGGAAACCAAGGCTAGCTTCCCAGGGATGGCACTTCCCATAGTCAGGTGGGCACTCCCATATCAACTAGAGAGCCAGAAACTGCCCCATAGTTAAGCTCATAGACCAATCTCATTGAGGCAATCCCCTAGTTGTTACTCCCTCATGTAACTCTGGGCCCTGTCAGACTGAGAACAGAATTAACTACAAGACCAACAACAAAGACCATCAATAAACAACTTGAACAGCACCTTTCTCTGCGAGTTCCTGGTATGTGGACACTATCTACCTTCTATTAGTTAGACATGAGCACGTATGTGGGCCGGGACTGTGTACAAGAGAATGTTAAGACGCTGAACACGTTTAACACTCCTAATAACTTCCTAAAATACCCATTTGACAGATACACTTACATACTTAGTCATTGCTCCAGATTCAGACACTTAAGGCTAGTTCCTGGGAGTCTATTTTTTGGGCAGTTTTTTGGGTAATTTTGAAAACCAACATAGCTCAGTTCAGACTAATTCATTTCTTTCATTGTTCCCAGAATAGCCAAGCAGATTCTGGCCCTGCTTAAGGTGGTAACTGCCTTTTTTCTAGGACCTCCCCCATTTCTTTCCTCTACTCTTTAAGGTGGGGGCATGGTGGGTACGAGGGCTCTGGTTTTGCAGGTTTTACCTGAATCTACAAGCTTTTTGATTATGCTCCGTGCTGCTTATTCCAGCAGGGATCTCTGCTCTGAAGAAAGATCCCAGATCCTCGTCTGGGGTGAGGACTTAAATCCCACCCTTCTCCCTGCTGAGTATAACTAAGGTCCTCACAGCCTGTGAGACCACAGGCTCCTTCAGCAGGCACCCATAATGACATGAAATTGTACTGGGCATCCAACTACAAACCCAGCAACCAGCCAGCACATTCAGTGGGCTTTGCCACCCTGCTCCAGATGCCTCAAGTTCTAGCTGCTGCCCTGTGGGAGAAGTGGCCACGAACTCTGTGGTGGCAAGTGCCTTTTCTCAACAGTTAAAAAAAAAATAAAGATATCTTCTTTTCATGACCCCCACTCTAAATTTATTACACTGGAATAATAATGTCGTTGGACATCCAGTCTCGTATACGCTGTGAAATAATCAGCAGACCCCTGAAAACCCTTGGAATAAAATCACATTTTGCAAGGGAGGAAACTATATTATGGTTACCTTCTAATTACTCCTGCTCTGCAGAGAGCCTGAAGAGAGGAAAATTTTGATTTTATGTCTAGAATGAAATTCACTTGACCAGAATTGAAGTTGCAAGGGAAAAAGCCCTCAAGAATTAAACGAAAAGAAATGTTTATCAACCAGCCCACTCTTGCTGATTCTCAAACTTTCCAAATTCTTTTGGTTCACCACCCATTCTTAGTAATTCGCTCCTGGGTAACAACCCTCCAGCTCTCCTGGGCACAGTTTCTGGGAAGTATGTCTGTCACAAGAAGCAAGGCTCCAAAGAGCTTGACATTCTTCCTTTGGGGCACTAGCGGGGTTTACGGCATAAATATGAACACACACTCTTGACTGTGGCACCAGGTGACGTGCCGAATCCTCACACTTTAAAAAGAACACTGTGGAGGGGAGGGGGACCACATGGATCACCTGACATCTGTGAACACATTGACTGCCTCAGAACTTGACCTTCAGCTCTCATAGTGACCCTGATTGGAAAGGCATTAGGAAAGGACACAGGCAGTTTGTCCTATCTTTGAAGAGTCAAAAGGTATTACGCCTTTTTATTTCCAGCCTTCTAAGTAGATAAACCATCAAGTTTGAGACCACCAGGTATCCTACCTACCTTTCCCTCTGCCTTAAGCCCCTTAAACTATCAAATCACTGCACATGTTGCTAGTCTCATAATTAAACTATTGGCAATGTCTGTTCCCTTGCTTTCAATTTCATTGGTACAAATGTTCCCATCACTCTTTTTAAAAGCCCTGGGCACATGTTCAAAACACACCACCCAAACAAATAAACTGGATAACCTAAGCCAACCCTGCCACGTATGGGATCATCCTTCCTATTAGACAGGCCCCTGAAAAGTTGCAGAGAAAGAATTTTCTCAGGGCTGAAAAATGGAAGTTTTTATGTTAGCATGGTATTATCAAAGAAAGATGCAGATTGTACACAGGGCAGAACTTCAGTAATGCAGAATTCCAGGAAGTGAATTTCACTTTGAGTGTATCTTTGAAGACGTAATATTTAGGGAGGAACAAGCTTCATATGTGGATCTAAGGGAAGAGCCTGAGTTTGGCAAAATTTTCTACTTCAGGAGTCTATATTTAGCACTAAGTTCTTGATCTTATCCAGTGATTGACTTTCATGGCCTTTGAAAGTAGCTTTGATAGCAAAGTTCCTGCCTGTCATTTACCCCCGATGCTGACATGATCATAGAAGTGGGCTGCTCTATAAAATGCCGTGATAAGAGTGGAGACCTTACCAAGGTGAAGGCCTCCACCATGTGAGGAAAAGAGAAGTTATGACAAATTATTTCGTATGGGAAGAAAAGGAAAAACAGAATGCAAATTTTGCTGTAAGACTTTTACACAGAAGAGGAAGAGCTGTCCCGACCCACTACTGAGAGCAGGGAGGAAATGAGGCATTTGACTGCCACTGGCAGTGATGAAGGCCAGCACTGCTCCTTTCCCTGGCAAGATGGTAGCCTGTTCAAGATGGCAGTGAGGCAATTCATCACACAATGAGGGCCAACGGCTCTTGCTTCCACTTCTCCACAGAACAAACTGCTCAAAAACCACTATAAAGTTAGCTCATTCCTCCAACAAAAACTATAATGTTTCTAACAGGAGGTACCACGTGTGTGAAGTCTTAGCCTCACCAGAACGACTTCCTCTGTTGGTTCTGTTAAGGATGAGGAGCCAACAGTGAGAATGGAAACAGAAGAAGCCCATAGAGTGAGGAGAATGAACTTCAAGTCAGTCTCTCCTTGGGATCACCTGTGTGTGACAGGATCTCCCATCCCTGTCATAAAGGCTCTATGTTCAGGAAACAAAGACTCCTCTGCACAATGATCTTCACTCAGATGACTGAGTTTCTTGCTGGTAATATTATATTATTACAACCTTTTGTAGAGCTGGTGATATAAGTTTGTTTTAAGAGTAAACAAAATAGCTTATTTATACAAACCAAGACTTTAGTCCATAATTAGGCTTTTTTTTTTTCTGTGTTCCTTGTAAATAAGGAAATTTTGAGTCAGTTATCTACAGAAAGCCTGTATAAATGGAGGAAAAATTGGCACACTATCCATGATGTTACCTACATTTGTGCAAATCTTGTTGCTACAAAGGTCTCTTCTATTATTACTTAAAAGCCCATTTATTAAATCTTCAGTTTCAATGAAACCCATCCAGGGACAGTCCACATTTTTCAGAAAGAACACATTTTTCAGTACAGGAGACAGTGTTTGCCAGTTCAAGAAGAAAGCAGCCAAGATGCTTGGAGGAGCTAAGCAAGTACGTTTCAGTAAGGACCCAAGCAAGCTTTGGCAACCAACTAGAAAAACAAGTCATCGTTGCATTAAGGAAGCCCTCAAATATGAATGATGTCTGTGGAAAACAGAGTTACTCACCAACTGAAATGTTTACTTGAAATGAGACTTATTTTATGGAAACCACTGTGGGTTTCAGAATACTTACAATCTGTTCAGATTGGTCACTGTGTACAATGTTACTGTAGCAAAATATGCCCTGAGACATCTAATCTGTCTGCCTAATGGAGCAGGTGGTGAGATTCTCTAGTGAGCTGTGGGCTCCTGGGTGGCAAAAACTGTATCTTATTCATCTTCTATTACCCCTTTTCAAAACCAGTCAATAAACACTGAATGAAGGAATATATATATGTATATATATATATGTATATATATATACATATATATATATATATATATATATAATATCCAAACACCCTGTCCTAACTAATTTTCTCCAGCTGTCATGTTTGCATGATTCTTTGTGTTATTAATTCTCTTTTCCTTCAGCAGAATATACTGTCTCCAAGGTTTGATTTCCTTTAGAACTCTAGTTTTCAGACTGACACTTAGCACATCACAAGTCAATTATAAATCCTTGTGGGCCCCTGAACAAAGTGATGAGTCATGTGTCACTGGGTAGTTCTGCTTCCCCTTTCTTCCTTCTGTTTCACCTTAGTGAGCAAGCCTGGAAATTGTATTCTCAGCTTCTGTCAATCATAACAAAATAACAGGTGGTTGATTCTCAAGAATAGAAGGATCAGAGACTAGGTCTTTCTGGTGTCAGGCTTATGAACCTTCAATCCTGCAGATAGATATGAAAAATAGAGAGGGAGGCCTTCGTAGGAACCGAGGCTACCTCCTATGGACAACGAAATGCATATGACCCTGAGATCCAGGCTTATCAGCTATTCCGTTAGGAATGTACACTTTTAAAAATATAATCTGAGGTTTGTACCATTCTACGTGGAGTCTACATGCACTTTCAGGATGTGAGGGGCATAACTATGCCTCATCTACATTTTGAGTATTTATATAACTTTTGGATTGGAGTAAAATTTTAGTACATTAATTTACTAATTGTTTTGCCAATTCCTCTGTATATGAAATGAACACAATTCACAGCGTATCCAGAAGTTCCATATTACCACGCATATTTAAATGGCTGGGAAAGCCAATAAGTCCTGTTCAGTGACTTGCTCAAGACTTGCAAGAAGGTCTCTCCAAACAGAAAGCTGTCATCAGCAAAGCTCTTTTTCAGACAACATAGGGAGAAGATACTTATACTTTGCAGATGTTTCTAAAGTGTAGTGACAGTTAAACAGACTTACATTTAGAATTTCTCAACTTAGGTATCACCCAAAGAGCCTGGGATAAATAGGAAATTGTCCCAGCTGTAGAATCTGTCTGGAGAATGACTGGGAAGTGTCTGTCTAGGGACCCTCTACTCTCCTCCCTTCTCAACACCTCCCTGTGCTGCCTCATGGTCTCCTCTCTGACCAAATCATCCTGGTGCCTGTGAGAAGAAAAACACTTGGTAAACTCGCTCTCCTAATGACTTTTATCTCTCTACTAATTCTCCACGCTGGAACTGTAGTAGGGTTTAGGATTGTATGTCATGGGGCTGAGTTCTTAAGACCTCCAGAATATTTTCTTTATCTAGATAGTTGTCGAGAACTACACAGGATTCTAATGGAACTTTCAAAACAAACACAAACAACCCTTTTTCTAGTAGATGAGAGGCCTGCCGGAGATGGAGCAATGGTGGCAGAAGAGGGATAGTGGAGAGGTTCGTGACTGCTGGACAGCTGTGCAGTCATGAGCCTGCGCTGCATGCAAGGAGTCAATGCGGAAGTCAACCTCTTTTTTAAGGAGCTGAAAATAATCCCTCTTTCAGGCTTCAGGAAGGATTATAAGAAATGATAGATAAATAACTTAAAGTTATTTATAAAGATCTCATGGTTTCTGATTTAAAATGTCCATTATACTAAATATCAAATGCTTTTTGTCTGGCTTTCTAGTGATGACAGTAAAGCTCTCTGGAAAGTTGTACATTAATCAGAATAAATATAACTGAAAACCAGCAGAATGACTATGGAAAATTTGTATTTGCTTCGTATTATTTCTAAGGGTTCATGACCATCAGCAACCCTGTTTCAGGCATAAAGGAAGGACCTCATGTGTATTCACACATGTATTTAGAAGGATGAAGAGCTGACAGCTATGCAATCAGATTTAGCTGCAAGGATGCTTACATGCATTCTTCTTAATACACACATGGGCTCATTTCCTTAGAAAATGTCAGAATCCACAGTGCACTTCATGACTTCAGGTGGGAGTCAGGCAACAAATCACAGCTTCAGGCAGCGAGAGCTAAAATCTAGGCTCTGCAACTTAGCTGGAACCTTTGTGCATGAGTCCTTAAACTCTGAGTCCCACTCTGTGGAAAATAGCCAAATAGGCCCAGTTCTTACAGTGGTTGTGGAGAGACTGAAAATTTAAAAACCCTCAGATACTTTGTGATGCACAGCCACCAAACTGACCAATCAGAAAATCAATGCGTGGATTCCTGTTGAGGTACCATGACAGTTTGTTTGAATTGCCAACTTGACACAGCCTAGAATCACCTAGCAAGAGAGTTTCTATAAGGATTGTCTACATTGGTTGGCTTGTGGAATATCTGTGGGGGACTGTCTTCATTAAATTAAGGGACATTGGAATCTTTTTCTAGGCAGTGGTCCTGAACTCTTTAAGAGTAGAGAAATCGAGCTGAGCACAAGCAAACAAGAAGCATGCATGCATTTATTTCTTGACTGTGGATGTCGTGGTGATTGGCTATCACAAATTCCTGCTGCCTTGACTTTTCTGCAATAATGGACTGTACCTTGAAACTGTGAGCTGAAACAAACTGCTTCTCTCCTAAATACATTTTGTTAAGATATTTTATCACAGCAACAGAAGCGAAACTAAGACAGAGAGTAGGATTTCTATTCCTTTAACTTTTCAGTTAGATTTTCCTCTTCCTTAGGTCTAAACAATTCCTTACTGGCACATCTCTTCTTTTTGATATATCCATGTGAACTTGATTTTAAAAGAACAGAATCCAGAATTTGCCTAAATGCTGTGTCTGTCACTTTTGTTGTAATGTTCTATACCAGGTTGACCTAAAACCATGTGTGCATGTATATGTGTGTTTAAAAACACTCATAAGGCACAGCTGAAATCAGGCATGATATTGTACCTTTATAATACCAGCATTTGGGAAGCTGAGGAAGAGGATCATGCATTTAAGGCCAGGGGCTGGAGAGATGACTCAGCAGTTTAGAGCACTGGCTGCTCCTGCTGAGGACCTAGGTTCAGTTCCCAGCACCTAAATGGCAGTTAACAACAGTCCTTAACTCCAGTTCTAGGGAATCCAGTGTCCTCTTCTGGCCTCCATGGACACTGTGCACACATGGTGCACTTACATATATGTGGTCAAAATACTCATGCACATAAAATAAACACAAATAAATTAATTATAATTAAAAAAAGAATTAGAGGCTAAGTTAGCATATATAATTAATCTGAGGCCAATCTGGCCTCATAGTAAGACTCTGTCTCATAAAAAGAAAACTATCTAAATTATTTCAGTTTGAGGTTTCTTCAAGCAATTCTATTTCATTTTCATGTCTTATTTTAAAATTTATTTCTTTATCTATGTTTATATTTTGTGTATGAGTGTTTTGCCTGTGTGTATGAAAATGTACCCATGTCATGCAGTACCCATGGAAGACAGAAGAAAGCACTGGATTCTCTTGGAACTGGAGCTATTGATAGCTGTTAGCTGCCATGTGGATGCTGGGAATCGAATCCGGGTCTTCTGCAAGAGCAACAAATGTTCTTATCCACAAATCCATCTCTCCAGTTCCAAGCCAGCTGAGTCTACAGGGAGACCTTGTTTCAAAATCCAATGAAAACAAAATAATAAATAAATAAATAAATAAATAAATAAATAAATAAATACATTGAAAATCACATAGAAATCCTGGAAATGAAAGAAAAAAAAAGACAGCTGAAAACATCCACTCAGACTAGTTCTATTAACCCTAACTTGGGGTGTACACTGGGGAGCATTAGTCACCTACCCACATGAGCTAATGAAAACCTATAATCTACTAAATATCAGTTTACTTTTGCCTTTAAACTGGAATAGACCAGAACCTAGTTTTCATGGGAAAAAAAGATTATGAGAGTCCAGGCAAATGCTTGCACCATTTAAGCTCCTTTGTGACACTTACGAACAATCACAGTACTACAGCACTGTCAGAAGAATGTAGACTCCATTATTTCCTGGTATGGGTTTCACTACCGGTTTCAGGCAGAAATCTCATCAGTCAGTAAGAACACATTGGTTGAAAATCTGAGTGAATGTACTCTGACCATTAAATTCTTAGGACTTTACTTGCAAAAATAACTCAGCACATTTGGTGACCTTTAAGAGTGTGGTAAACATTTTCTCCCTGACAGTCTTCTTGGCAAACAAGAACTAGTTTTCAATACGTAGAGAAATAAATGCAAGTTTGTTTGCAAACATCTTTAAAAGTTACGAAGTTCAGGGTCATGGCCCGATATGTAGACAAGGTCCTTTCTGTTTAAGTGATTCATTTTTCTTTTTTGTTTGTAATGACAGACAGTGTTCTTATGTATCCCGGGCTGATCTTGAACGTTTGATTTTCCTGCCTTGGTCTCCCAATGATGGGCTTGTAGTTGTAACTGTACCCATCCTGGTCCAATGTTTCCTTTTATATGTGTATTTTTTTGTTTCTTTCTGTTACTACTCTGCTTCACATTTAAAATATTTGTATTAGCCAAATTTGAAGAAGAAACATAACCTGGGCCTTGTTCCAAGAAGTCAAACATGAATAACCCAGGGAAACCGCTATATCAAGTAATGATTCATTAGCCATCAGTCACTCTACTTGAACAGGTAGACAGCTCATTTTCAGTTATTTATAGAATTTATAAGACACTGACACTCAAGGAACTTTTGCAGTAGCAGTTTATTTCTCCTACTATAAAGGATTTCAGAACACCAATAACTAACATTACACTTGCATATTTTAATGAACATTATTATTTTATGTTACTCTGATCTTCTAATAGTCCTTTTATCTTACAAAGATTAAGTAACAAAATTCACATTTGCATCATTTACAGAATAAAATCTTACAGGAAGAAGAGAAGTCAGACTTGAATTTGACATATTTTTCAACATTTTCTAAAAATGATAACCCTCATTGAAATGAAACAGGCAATCAACAAGTCTCCAGGGGCCAACGTGTGCTCTTCAGCCCTTCTAATGTAAGCACAGCAAACAAGCGTCTCTAACACTTCTCGTATGATCCAGGTCTCACTTTCTTAAACATAAAGCTATGAAGGATACTGGATGGAAATAAAGGTATCTATCAACGTAATTTTATGGAAGAGTGGTTTATTATCTACCTGAAATGGTATGAAAAGATAGGTTGAATTCCATCTCAGCTGTTGACAGTCTTAAGGGAGGTTGCGATGGTGATTACCAAATATGCATGACTTTGAAGGTGAAATCTTTCATAGCCATCACAAGGGTATATATTACCACAATGAAGACTATATTTGACTGGCATTGCCAGATCTTATTTCTCAGGAAGTTATCTGAAGGAACTTTAGGAAACATTGTGCCTTCATGTTCCCAGTGACTGGTTCATTTGTAGAGACTGGAAAGCAGTCAAGTGGTCCACATCCTGTCCTTCTGTGCAGTTCTTCATTCCAAGCACAGACAATACTTGGAAGAACATAAAACGACTGCTGTACCTAATGTGTTGTCAACTTCCTCTGTAACCATCCAAACAAGTGGAATGACACCAAGTCATGCCAGTGTGTAGGAGCAGATAGGGGATGGTAGAGAACAAAGATGGCAGACGGCATATAAATACAGAAAGCCTGTATTTGCTTAAGAGGAAAAAAAGAGCTCTATTGTTTCCATTCTCTGCACCTTAAAGCCTCCCCAACCCCCTCCATGAAATTCAAAACACAGGAAAGAGTGGTCACAGACACTATTGTTGGCTCTGGGAAGATTCCAATCCTGTCCCTCCCCAGGCTACCTGTGTTTCTCTTTCTATGCTCACCAGACTCTCATGGGGTAATATAGAACACTGATTTAACCCTGGGCATGAATGGAAAAGAGGTCCCAGTTGTATGCATTCAGACTTACTTAATGCATCTTTCTGTATTGCAGAGAGGTTCGGATCTGAATGTCTGCAAGCATGTGTTGTCTCTTCTTTGGCCCATTATAACTTCAGATAAATTAAGTCTGTTAGCCTTGAGATGAGTGGTGAGCACTGAGGAGGAATCCCCTTAAGACAATGTTAGATGCTTATGTTGTTCTGGTTTCACAGAAAGTCAACATGCTGGGTGTAGTAGTGAGTAGTCATGGGAATGAACCCTGTGTGCTTGGGCACACATAGGCTTAGCTCTGGATTTGTTCATTCACTCTTTTTCACTTGTACCTGTTTTTCTTCATTTGCTCAAATTTATATGTGTGTCTAGTACCCTGCAAAACCTGGCCTGGGGGAGTGGGGTGTAATGCTAAGTTCAAACAAAATTAGATCATCATCACAGAGTAGGCTGGCCAGTGCAGTCAGGATTGGTTGCTGTTCCACTTTTTAATATTCCTGTATGATGAATATGCATCTCTTTATTCAAATTATAAATTACAGACTTATTAAAATATTTCAGACATTTTCAAGAGAGGCATATTCTTTCATTTTAATGATTGGAAACAGAATTTTGTGTTTTGGGATTCCTGCTAACTGCTTTGAATTTGGCATGACAGCCTTTTAGCCTTAAAGCTCATCAGGCCCTGCTTCATTTTTACTCATAGAGCCAGATGGAAGGAAGATGAACCAAACCTTGAAGCCAAGTCTCCTAGAGCTCCTCTGAGACCACTGCAATACTCCTTGTGTTTCGAGGCACAGGAATGTCCAAGGAGACAGAACAACCCATCAAAATAAACGAGCCTTGGTATCACTTCCTGCCTGAATTTTGATTTTGTTTTGCTTTGCCATATCTTATTTTGGTTTGTTTGAGACAGAATCTTGCTACGTGTCACTTGCTGAATTACAGTTCCCTACACAGACCAGGATGGTCTTGAACACTTGGCTACCTTCCATGTCTAACTCACAAGTGATAAACTTACTATAATACATCACTACATCCCACAGTAAGATCAGAAGTTTCAGTGCAAATCTTTTCAAGTGTCTCCTTATTATACTGCTTGGAGGCTAAGCATGCCCTGTGTTTGCGGTAGAGTCAAAGCACAGGATTACAAAAAGTGGTGGGGCGATTCCTGGGGGAAAGAGGTGAAACTGTACTGGAATTCTAACAGTAACACAGCAAGTCTTCTTATTCATAGCTCTGAGAAATTCCATTGTCTGTTCTACCTACCAATTTTACCTGGTGCTCTGGCTGTGTGGTGTAAGCTAGGATGTTAGCTATGTTTATGCTCACTGAAGAGAAAGCATATTAGATTTTATCTCAAGTTGTCAGTTCTGAGTGAAGCTTCAATTCTGGATTGGGTTTATCTGCATTTGATTTTAGCTGTGGCAATCACCAGGTACCTGCTTCTGTCTTTCTTTCCCATGAACTCAATAACATAGTATAGTACACAATCAACTCCTATTCACTGGGTTTGATACCATTTTTAATTGAGCAAAATTGTAGTTGCTCAGAGCTAACTATTACTGTCTAATCTGAAAGTGAGTATTAGAAGTAATAGCAAATAGTCAGGCATACTACATGGTTTTCCCTCTGATGACTCATGGTTGCTGTCCCTCAGCCTGCAGAATAACAAGCACTGATTATTCATGTTATAGCAAATCATTGATCCAAACTCAACAAAAAGAGACCAAAATTTTAACAATTTTCTTTCACTAGGCTGCGATATGGTTTCTAAGGTCATTTGTGATAAGCATTAGGGGCGGGCACTGCATGGTATCCTTCATCTCAGTAACAGACGAAGTGCTTCGTTCCTTCTCTCATTTGCTCACTCATTTGATATATTCATTTAGCACTGACTGTATGCCAGGCCCTAGTGGATACAATGGAAAAAAATTCAAATATTGTCCTTGCTCGCCAAGGGGTAAGATTCTACTGGGAAAGATTTGTCCCTAAAACAGTTGTATATTAATCCCATCTTTATAAATTCATGTTAAAAATCAATAGGGAAATTTGAGTTTAAAAGAAGTTCTCAGGACTGTGGAGATGCAGACAATACACTCATACACATTAAATAATAAATAAAACACTTAAAAAAAGAAGTTCTCCATGAATACTTTTGTAAGGTCAAGAATCGACTATTATATGTCTATTGGGTTAGGTAAGATATGTTAGGCTTCATTAAAGTAAAGTATATTTTAGCTCCCTAATATGAGAATGTCTTCTTTCTACAAGGTTTCAGAAAATGAGTGTAATACACATCTACAGTTCTACAGCACAAGGCACTGGGAGAGCTTTCACAGTCTATCCTGAAGATGAATATATGTAAAGTGACATAGAATGAAAGAAAAGGCATAGATGCACACACCTAACAAAAATCTTTTTTGAGACTAATCTCACTATGCTGCCAGGTTGGCCTTGAACCTGTGACCCCTGCCCTCACCCCACTCCCTGCCTCTGCCTCCTAAGTGCTGGGAAACATGCATAGGCTCTCTGTCCCTGATTGTTTGTGTGCTTTTCTGACAGCATAGGTGGGTAGCACAATAGAAATAAGAGGCAGCCTTCAAAATTCCTCGGGGCTTAGATATGTACAGCTGACGAGCCAAAGGAAGACAGGCAAAGAGAAAGGAACATATTCAGAAAGCCAAAGATGAATCCACACACAATTTCTCCATTGACCCTGTGGAGATAAATCGTAGGAAACCCTTCTGGACTCGTCGTGGGTTCCTGACTGTTCTCATACTCAAGGAAGAAAGACTAAAGGAGAAAATCCCCATTTAGCTTTCCCATCAGTTAAGGAAGTTACATTTTATAGGATAAGATTAAACTATCCTGCTGCCTGGAAGGTGGCAGGGGACTGGGTGGGAGAGATGAGCTCTGGCCTCCTGAGGGCCATGCCCTTAGGTCAGCTTAGATCAAATACTGCGGCCAGTGAGATGGATCGGTGGAAAAGGCACTCGTCACCGACGCTAACACCCTGAGATTCCATCTTGGAGCCCACACGGTGGAAGGAGAGAACTGACTTTTGAAGCTGTTCGTTGACCCCCACTGTGGAACAAAGGCACACACACTAAATAAATGTAAAACAAATTTGAAAAACAGCAAATATTAAGGTTGCACCCAACTTTAATCCCAGCATTTGGGAGGCAGAGGCAGGTGGATCTCTGTGAGATGGAGTCCAACCTGTTCTACATAGCAAGTCCTAGGCCAGCTGGGGCTACAGGGAGACCTGGCATGTATATAAGTGTACCAGTGTCGTGCAATAGCTAGAGAGTCCAGAAAGGGTGTCAGATCCCCTGGAACTGGAGTTATGGATGGTTGTTAGCTGTCATGTGGGTGCTAGGAATTGAACTCGGGTCCTCTGCAAGAACAGCCAGTGCTCTTAACCACTGACCCATCTCTCCAGCTCCGCTTACCTTATTTTACACATTATTCTGAAAAGTGTTTTAAAATTCTTTTTTTGATTTATTTGTTTAATTTTATGTATACGAGTGTATTGCCTGCATGTATGCAAGTGCACTGTGTCATGCAATACCCATAGAGGCCAAAAGAGGGCACACTGGATTCCTGGCACTAGAGTTAAGGATACTTCTGGGCCTCCATATGGGTGCAGGGAACCAAACCTTATTCTTCCATAAGAGCAGTCAGTGCTCTTAACTGCTGAGTCATCTCTCCAGCCCCAGAAAATGTTCTTAAAAGTAATGTAATCCAGTCTCCTTATTCTACAGATTTGAACATCAGAGTGGTGAGGTCATTTATTTATGATCCCACATTTTAGTCGAAAACTGAGACCAAAAGCCAAATGTTTTGATTCCCCCTAAAGTAAAAGTGATTTAGAATTTCTTTAACCACATTTGATTCTGTTAATTATATCCTTCCTTTGTTTAATGGAAGTAATAATACTTTACAGTCAAGCTGTGACAAAAAATAGATGGGAAATAAGTCTGAAAAACACACAGAAGAGTTCTGAAATCTTCACAGGGACACAAACTTACTATGCCTTCTTCCACTTTCATCTAACAAAAACCGTTGCAATGGAGTGTGATAAAGACATTTTAGAAATGACTCCTGAAGTCTGGAACACAAGCACCCGGGAATCAACTGGAAGCACACACAAATGTGCGTGCACACACAGTATTTCCTTACAGTGAAGTCTGTCCCGACATGGTTTTGATTCCTTACAATGTTGGTTATATCAGTACTTATTACCCACTATGTACTAAGTATTGTGTCAAATTACAAAGCCCAGTTCTCACAACTGTCCTGCAATTACTGTGTATATGTCAACAAAAGACAAAAATGTTATGTTAGCCATAGGCCAGCAACAAGAACAAGGATTTAGACAAAGGCTGCGGAGGATGTTCAACATTTAGACTTGCTCCATGTTGAGGTCAGACAGACAGGTGATTTCTTTCTTCCTTTATTAAAGTTTATTTATATTTGTGTGTGTGTGTGTGTGTGTGTGTGTGTTTGTGTAAATGATATGTTGTATATGGATGCCCCTGGAGGCCAGAAGAGGGTGTCAGATTCCCTGGACCTGGAGGTACAAGCAGTTATGAACTGAAAACTGAGCTCAGTCCTCTGAAAGAGTAGCCAGCACTCTTCACTTCTGACCATCACTCCAGCCCTTGGTTTCTTTCTTAACATCTACTTTACCACAAACTCCTTGATACTAAACCAATAGCTGTTCATGGACCACCAGTGGGTGGTGCTACTAAATTTAACCAGTCAGAATTGTAAAGTTGGGTAATTTAAAAATTGAACAAAGGGCACAAAAATGATTTGCTGCAAGCACATACCTGCTGTGAGATGTGTGTGATTGTCCCAACAGTCAGCCATAAGAGCATTTAAATTTAAGTATGACATGTTGTTTATTCACTGTGGAAAGAAGAAAATCACTAAGGAGGGAGGTCAGCAAGAAGACCTCCTCCCTCTGGTTCTGAGAGGTCCCCAGCCAGGACTTGTTTGTTGGTTTTGGTTTTAATCTCCATCGGTCTCCTATCTTCATATACTGTGGTGCTCCAACCCCACTCTCAACAACGTAGATCTGCATCTTCTAGAAGCAGTGCAATAGCATGAAGAACCTCTGCAGACATGTGGTCAAGACTTCTCACAAATTTTTTTTCTATATAATTTTTGGGAAAGGAAGTAGACCAATTTAGAAATGAGGGGAGAACAGAGATGAACGAGAGCAAGTGACCCCGTGGACCATCGTTATGAGCACCTCATGAGTTCTCAAAGTGATTCCACCTAGTCAATCACAAGTAGATTATTTCATGATGCTATCATTTATTTATTTATTGTGTATGGGGAGGGACACACGAATTCAAGAATTGAACTCAGTTTTTCAGAGATGCCAGAAGGTGTCTTTACCACCTGAGCCATCTTGCTGATTCCATCACAAATATACTTCTT
Organism: Eospalax fontanierii; assembly: GCA_035773235.1. Taxonomy (NCBI): domain Eukaryota; kingdom Metazoa; phylum Chordata; class Mammalia; order Rodentia; family Spalacidae; genus Eospalax; species Eospalax fontanierii. Next base: position 21,365,312 of record CM069528.1, on the reverse strand, counting down.
ATACCTATATTATCAAAAAACTAATCAAAGCACAGAAAAATGAAAACATTTCTTTCTTTATTCTTTATTTTTATTTTATGTGTATGAGTATTTGCCTACTTGTAGGTGTACCCGTGTTGGGCAGTGCCCTCAGAGGATAGAAAAAGCCATTGGATACAGTGCCCTCAGAGGATAGAAGAAGCCATTGGATACAGTGCCCTCAGAGGATAGAAGAAGCAATTGCATACCCTAGAACTGGAGTTATGGACAGCTGTTAGCTACCATATGGGTACTAAGTTTTAAACCCAGATCTTCTGCAGGAACAGCTAGTGTTCTTTACAGTGAGCCATCTCCCAAACCCTGAAAACATTTCTTTAGCCATCATGCCTGTAATGTTATTAAAATCCCAGCTCTGCCTGATTACGACAGCCAGTACTCTGAGAGGATGAGTGTGCCAAGATTGTACTTGTAGGTTTGAGGTTAGGAGTACCCACTAGGAAGATCTTTTTGTAGGAACTGGGTCCCAGGTTGCAAAGCAGAGAAAGGAAAGAATGTGGTATGCTATATCTGACCTCCAAGATCCCAGATATGGAGGGTTGGAAGGACAGCCATGACTTGGATGATGCAGAATGCATAGGAAATCAAGTAGTTTTCATGCTAGAATAAGGTGGAAAGAAATTTGAATGATTCAAGGGGATGTTCTATGAATTTGGAGCTGGATCAAGTAATGAGGTTCCCCACGGCTGGTGGGCATTGCCACACAGCAGTGGGGCAATCTGAGGTTGGAGACGGAAAAAGCAAGATGGAACCAGGAAAGAGAGGGCCGAGTAGATGGGGAGTACTGAAGCTTTGTTCTAGGAAGGTAATACATTAATCTGACCCATAAAGCATAGTAAGCAATGGTTCTATGACATGTGCAGCGACGTCTACAACAGAAAACCTGAGCTGATAGGAAACTGGATGTTTTCACACTGATTTGCTACACCCTCCCTGTACTTTGTAAAATTGTGTGTATAGACTGACACTTTACTTCCTGGGTATCTGCTGCAGGCCCACGGGGGCTCAGGGTTGCCCACAGTCAGATCCTGAATGGGTACAGCACATTAACTCTATATGGCAAGAAATACAAAGTTAGTCTTTGGATTCTGGGAAAGATGACATAAACTCAGGAGCGCTGAATCAAGGATGGGGACTACAGAGTGAAGACATGTTTTGAGAATGAGGGAGACTCAACCAGAGTGACTCTCCTGGTGTAAACGAAGTGTTGATTGTGCTGAATAAAATGGAAACAGCAGAGCCGAAGAGGAGACAGAATGGGAGATGCAAACGGAATCTGTAGGGATGACAACAGTTCCCATCTGGCGACCTCTGTGCTACATGTTTTTCTTAGGCACTCATGCTGCACAGCTCTGTGAGGAAGGCTTTGCTGCCTGGATGAGTCCTGGATGACCAATGGCCTCCTTGAGGGGCTGAGATTTCCTGGGGGAAGAAATGGTGAGTGCTAAAATGAGAGAATCCCAGACCAACTGGAATGGTTAGCTACCTTAGATGAAACTAAGGCTCATGATGTTCTAAGGAGAGTAACTAAACTCATGCCCAATTTTTCTGATGTCAAGATCTGTGTCTTTCCAGTGTAACACAGTGCCTTCCTCTTGAGAAATCCTCACTTTACCAACATCAACTTGCATGCCTTCTGTAAACTCAAACATGAGTAAGATTTTATTTCTTGAACCAAATATTCTTGACTCTCTCATGCTAATATTTTTCTCATTGCTACTATCTTGACAATCAGTCTCCATGCATGACCAATCATATTGACAGCATCTTTCAACACAGAAGAAATAGTTACCTGACAAGTAATGCATTCTGCTGCTCATTAATTTAGTTATAATCTCAGTGATACTGGAAGGAAAAAAATCTCCAAATAGATTGTGTAGACAAGAGACTAACACATGCAAGAAAATGAAAGGAAAAACTTAAGTCCAGCTTTTTTGTTTAAAATCCAAGCAGAGTGATGTTTGGAGACATCTGGAGAGGTGACAGGGCTTTTTGATATTCATGTGGATGTCCTGTGTCATATAGTCACAGCCCAAACTACATAAGGAAAGATGGTCATAATGGCATTTCACTAACTATGTAATTACCACAGAGAACCTTTTCATAATGCTAATGTCTGTGGACAGGATGCAGACTCACCTTACTAGCCTCACTGTTACATCAATTATATTTTACAGCATATGGTTATTATGTTCCAAGACATATATTTTGAACCACATAACCATGTAGATGTTATGGATTTTAAAATGAGTTACTTTATACTTTTAGATTTTGTTGGTTAAACTCAAAAAAAATATGGTGGAATTTACTGGATTCCCTAGGTTTTCTTAAGTCAATAAACTGATGTTGTTTAAAATGCATGATTCACATAATTCAAATTTTAAAATGATGTCACATTCAAACTAAATATAATCTCTGGGCTCAATTCACCCTGTAATCAGCACTCCACCCCCATTTGCCCGTTGTGTGAAGCAGCTGCATTATCTGCATTTTTGCCCAGTAAACAGACTCTGCACCGTGCAGTGGTGTTTGTTGTTTGCTAATGTGCTAGTGGTTAAAAAGTGCTTACAAACTCTAATTACATATTTTCATATAACGTAGAGGCGGCGTGTGGGTGTGCTCTGTGCCTAAAGATATACACACACAAACTGCATTTGTATTTTATCTGATTCATAGTAGTTATTCAACAAATGTTTTGTCAATGACTCAAAAATCCTACCATAGCCTTCCTATGTGCTGGGTGCTGGAATAAGTATTTAAAGTACACATGATGGTCAGTCTTGACTGTCTCCATGGGAAGCTCAAGAGTCACCTGAAGGACCGACCTCAAGGCGTGACTGTGGAAGATTTTCTTGACTGGGTTAACTGAGTGGGAAGACCCTCAGTGTGGACGCAGTCATTCTGGATAAAGCTGAGTACTCATCACTCTGTGCTTCAAGATTGTAGATGCAGTGTTACCAGCTGCCTCAAGCTCCTGTGGCTATGATCCTTCACCATGATGAACCTGCACCTCAAATCTCAAAACAATAAACGCTTTCTGCCTTAAGTTGCTTTCTTCAGAGTATTTGATCACAGCAACCGAAGTAATGAAAACAATGTATAACACTTCTCAGTTCAAACATAATCCCGTGGGTAGTTTTTTCTTTCATCTTGCAAGGGCAATAACTAAGGTACAGAAATCTTAAGTGATATACCCAAAGAAGTAGAAATGCAACAGATGGCAATACTATCTTTTGAACGTCGGTTTTTCTGACTCCATAACCCATGTTCCGAACCATCACACTGCTGCTCTCCTTCAAATGAGCATCTCCTGATAAGATGTAACTTTGTTGAGGTTCCAAGGCTTGGCTTGAGATCTCTGTCGAGCACAGACCTGCACAGACCATCTTATTTCTATTTCATTAAGAACAGGGATCACAAAGTCTGACAACTTGAGTTCAATCCCTGTAATACAAATGGTAGAAGAAGAGAACTGACTACTAAAAGTTGTCCTATGTCTTTCATATATGTGCTGTGGCATGCACTGCTCCATAAACACACACACACACACACACACACACACACGTGCGTGCGCACACACACACACCACATTAAATAAATAAATGTGTGCAATTTTAAGAACCATTTTGGCTGTAAAGTGCTGGTTCCTGTATATAGACAGGAGAAGACTACAGTCATTACATAGACCCCACTTGCACACATCCAAACTGATTTAGCCACTGCAGAACAGAGATTGTTTTAAGCCAAATGACTCCTGTAAAGGAAAGTTATGTCATCGCACTTTCCTTTTAAATCTGAACCTCTTACTTACTGACCTGGTGAGTTGCAAACATTGATGTGTCATAAAAATACGTTGCCTTATAAATCAGATCTCTGCTGTAGCAGATTATGACATATTTTATTGCCCATTTGAAGCTCTTGAAGTTTTGTTTCTTCAAATCCTATTCTAGTTACCAAGAGATGAGATTTTTACTTCAAAGGAAACAGTTATAAAGTCTATATTCACAGAACACAAAGATGCCTCTTTAATTCAATACTTGACACCTCACTCATTCTTGAAATTGCCTTTTAAAACTTTACAATCCTCAGAAGCATCAACCCTCTCTGATTATCCCACCACCAGCTTTAATTAGACATGTGAACACACCAGCCCTCTGATCTAAGGTCTATCTTTCCCTAATGAAACCTACAAGACAGGTCACCTCAGTTCCCAACCACAGTCTTAACTAAAACCACAACTTTTGGTAATTTTTTTCATGGAATACATTAGGAAATGTATTGTATGTAAACTCAAAGTTGGGGATTTAAAAACAAATATTTGCATTTTTCAGTGCAAAAGTTTTAAAGGGAGAATAATTGTGCCATCCATAATTTAATAGAATAATCAAGTGGCATTGGGCATTCTGCTTCTGTTTTCCTTAAATAATGTTCAGAAAGTGCTACACAAAAGACTGTTTACACACCAACATAGTATCTTTCATTACATGACCATTTATAGTTACAAAGTTCTTTTGAATTTATCACATAATTGGGAGAAATGATTAGAAAAAATAAAATTATACACCAGCTATAGTCTTCAGACTACTTTCTTGTCATTAAATTCAAGGTAGATATGATTTAGGGGCAGTGAGTTTATTAAATAGGTTTTACACACACACACACACACACACACGTGTGCATGCACACCCATAGTATTATAATCCTAATGAGATTTTACACAATAAAACAAAAGATGAAAAACGTGACTCATATGAAACTAAAATTTGTAAGAAGGGCTTTTGCAGAGGGGCCTCCAGCTGGATCAGTGTGCTGCCTGACAGTGCATTCTGCTAAGATTAAGTGCTTCACCTTGGCGCCTTTCTCTTAATGGCTTCTTTTAACTGGCGCTTCACCTTAGATATAAAATATCACCTCAGAGAGATGAGCTAATGGTGTGTGTGAAGGGGTCCCTGCTGGAAACTTCTGATTGAGAAACAGGAATGCATAGTGACTGCCAAGCACGTGGCATACTAGAAAGAACACAAACTTTGCCATATAACTGTTTTGCATTTGGACCAAAGCCTTTCTTGTAATATCCTTACTTGTATTAAAGGTATAATTCTGGAAAATATTTATTTAATTCGGTTTATTCATTTTGAGGTAAAAATCGTGCTATGTAGCCCTGACTGTCTTGGTACTTACTTTATAGCCTTGGCTGACCTCAAGCTCATGGCAATACTTCGGCCTCAGCATTTCATGTATTTGATGTTTGAAATAATAAATGATTTGCAGATGGGTTGCTGCTTATTTCCAGGAGCAATTCTAAGTGACTGTGGACCAGGGATAAGTTGCAGAAGGATGAACAAGAGGAGAGGTTTAGTCTGGGATGGCTACCCAGATTGTGGGGTTGGTGATGACATAAATGAAACAAATTCAAGAGAGATTACAGTGAGTAAGAAATGGAAAGGGAGCCAGATGCACACCTTTAATCCCAGCACTCTAGAGGCAGAGGCAGGCAGGTGTCCATGGGATTGAGGCCAGCCTGGTCTACACAGCAACTTTCAGGTCACCTGGGCTTACAGGAAGACCCTGTCTCAACCAACTGGAAGAGCAAGGTGAGCTTCTTGAAGAATGGACTTGTCTTGGTCACCTTTATATACTCAGCTTCTTACAAGGCCCCTGGCACATGAGTATAACACATAAGTGCTGGATGAATGAATGCATGAATGAATGAATGAATGAATGATGCACAATTTTCCCAGTCTTGTTCCGGGGCCATATCTGAATCAAATGAATACATTTCTGATGTTCTTATTAGAAATATTCAAATATCTAACCTGGCGTTTCTACTGTTTTATCAAGGAGTATAACAAAAGGCTTCCACAGCATTTCAAATGACAAGGATAAGGAAGAGGAAACACGGAGGGCCGTTTTACCCCCACAGGCCTGTGGGCTGGTCCTTCCCTAAGTTAGCAGGCAGGAAGATGAGGACAGTCTCCACTTCCCAGTCCTATCTGGAGACCCCAAAGTCTGAGAGGTTACTGAAGAAGCAGAGAGCTTGCCACTCCACCCAAGCACACTCTCCTGGACTCCCTTGAAGACTCACAGGGACGCAAACATTCTCTAGCTAAAGTTCATCTCTTGGATCTGGGTCAAGTCACTGTGGTTAGAAAAAAAAAAAAAAATATATATATATATATACATATATATATATATATATATATATATATATTTGTTAAACAAAAAACAGCTCAGACCCATGCATGGCAAGGTCTTAATTTTAATGAATGGATTATGTAGCTGTTTTCAGACGTCCTGGGATAGTCCCATTTCTAGAACAATCCCCTGTCACTTTATGCTATTGTAAGGTCCAGCAATTGGCCCACAATGAGCACAGTAGAGACAGTATGCAAATTACAAGAGCAGTTTTATTCTCGAGAATCAGCCAGCATGCTGGGTCTACCATTCAGAGAAATGCGACCAAGGTAGTGGCTCACAGGCCTTTTAAACACAGGGCATTTCCAAACAGGTATTGGGAAACTCAGGCTAGGATTGGATAATTGTTAGAGGGGATGTTTAGGGTAGTTAGAGACTGATTCTTAGTCTTTCTGATTCAACAGGTCCTTAGTCCATCTGACTCAACAGTTTCGACCCTGAGAGGGGATGTTTGCCTAAGATAGGTTTTCTGTGGTTAAACTGTAATTGCTGACTAGTCAAGGCCAGGGGTGGGCTGTTCTCCAAGAAAAGGAAACTTGCCATGAGAAATGGAATTTTAACAAGAAGCAAAACCTAAGGCTAAGCTAAAATGAAGGATATCACAAAATGGAGTTTCCTAGATTCCTACACCATGCTCTACCTCACTCTCCGTTCAGAGTTTCATCTTTTATATTTTATTTATTTGTTTTAATTTTATGTGTATGAGTGTATTGTCTGCATGCGTGTAAAGGCACACAATGTCATTCAGTGCCCACAGAGGTCAGAACACGGTGTCTGATCCCCTGGAAGTGGAGTTATGGATGGTTGCTAGCCTCCATGTGGGTGCTGGGAATTGAGCCCAGGTCCTTTGCAAGAGCAACCTCCAGTGCTCTTAACTGCTGATCCATCTCTCCACCTCCTTAACAGTCTCATCTTCCAAACTACTGTAGGCAAACAGATAGTCTAGCTGCTATCTATGTAGGAGAGATGTTTTTTTCTAGGAGCATTGGGCTTGAGGAGGCAAAGTGCTGTTATGCTGCCTGTATTCATCTGTTCTTTTATCATGAAAGCAGACTAAAATGATGCAAGGAAGAGGCAGTGATTGACACCTGCCAGTCTCAGTGAGGAATGGGCAAAAGAAGATGGTCCATAGAGCATGTTTGTTAGCCTATTTGGATTACAGATGAGATGACCCTCGTGTTTTTAAAGTTTAAATTATGGATAGAATTTTCTGAAGTGAATTACAATATTTAAAAATGAAGACCAAGGTTGGTTCAGTGGCTAGAGACTCTTGCCTCCAAGCCAGACAACCTGAGTTTGAATCTCAGACCCATGTGGTTGAAGAAGAGATCTGATTCCCACAAGTTGTCCCCTGATTTCCTCCACAGGCACATCGTGGCTGGAGTGGCCTCTCCACAAAAAAAGTAAAATAAAATAAGAAAATTATTGCAAAGCACTCTAAGATCAAGGTTTTGAGGAATTCAATGAGCCCTTGTATTAAACAGATGATGTTTAGGACCTCCGAGCTTTGTCTCCTGCCCTCCCCCCTCCCTTCTCTCCCATGTTTGGTAACAAACCTAGTGCCTCAAATATGCCAGAAAAGCACTCTGTCACTGACTTATATCCCTAGACCCTAGTATCCTACAACTACCTTTTTAAAGAGAAGCATTCTTTATAAAAATTTTTAAAATGCTTTATTTTTAATTTTATATGTAGGAATTCTTTGCCTGCATGTACATGAATATACCTATATCATACAATGCCTGAGGAAGCCAGAGTTGGATCTTCTGGGATTGAATTTACAGACAGCTAGAAGCTGCCATGAGGGTGCTGGGTACCAACCCCTGGTTCTCTGTAAGTGCAGTCAGTGCTCTTAACCAGTGAGCCATCTCTCCAGCCCCAAGAGAAGCATTCTTTAACATACATTAAATGACTCTTAGAAATAAGAGCCATTTGTTATATGGGTGAGATGGCAATGTACAATTGAATATAAGATTAGCAACTGATGATTTAAGAAAACAGCAATTTCTTCTTCCCAGGGAAGCAACACAATAACCTGAATTCTGTCACTGCTACTCACATTTAGTGATGGAGGAAGGTTATTCCCAAACAACACTGAGCCCGGGAACATGTTAATGCTGACTCTTACAATGAGTGAGGCCTAGGAAACACTACGAATAGCCACGGGGTTCTAGGCAAAGCTTGAAACAAAACAGCCATTTCGTGACAGCTTAAAAGCGCCCTGGGATTCAGCTGCACCAGAGTTGGCAGATTTCAGTGATCAAAAATAAAAGTCTGTTCTTGTGGCTCACTTGATTTTATGCCTGCTTTTCTGAGTGGACTGGAAACCCTGTGATTCCTTCACCTACTTAACATGGCTGGGCCTTCTCTTCTTGTTCAGTAAAATCTCTTTTCTTCTCTCTTCCCTGCTTTTCTTAGTTTTAAAGTTTTTGGAATGGAAGACAAGGAATGGCATTCTACTCTGGGTTTCCTCTGGTTAGCTCTCTGGTAGCTCCAGTCTTTAGGAGTTTGGGGTTCAGTGTTTTTCCCACCTAAGATGCTGATCTTAGATTGTGAGAGTTTTGTACAGACCAGTACGAGCCCTTTGGATTCTGAAGGACTTCTCCAGCAGGAAGGGTATTTTCCAAATGCTTAAGGCAGGAGGAAAGAACATCCTAAGGCATTTTCAGAGACCAATCCAGTGTGCTTGAAGTTGAAGAGACCCGGAGAAATGCTTATCTCATCTATTAATTCATTCTACAAACATTTGCCAAGAATCTGCATTAAACATCAGGGATGCAGAAACGGAAATCCTTTAGAATCTCTTTTTATCGCAGATAATTGTTATTAAAATAAAATGTTGAAAGTATAGCCAGGTTCTATGAAAGTTTAGAATAAAGAACCCAAATCTCTGAGGTTGAGTTGAAGCTGAATCTTAGCAGGGAGCAGATGTGCAGAGACTCCGAGCAACAAACAGGTGTCGAGTAGTTAATAAAGTCATGAGGCCCTCAGAAGTGAATAAAATCACGATGATCAGGTGAGCATTGAATGTCTATGTCCGTTTCCGTGTGCCCAGAGGCCACTACAGTGAGACAGGACAGTGAGACAGCAGAGGTCAGGTCTCCCACCAGAGCTCATGCTGAATAAGAGATGGGAAGCTTGGACATTTGACTAGATACTATATAAAGGAAAAATACTGAGAAGAGATTTGAAGTTGTTTGTATGTTTTCAAGTAGGTACAGGTCAAGATGGAAAAAAAAAAAAAGTATAGGAAGGATACAACGAATGAAAGCATGGGCCAGAAACAAGTCCTGAGAGATGACAGAGAGAGCAATAGGCAACAGCTCAGGCTGGGCGCTAGTTCCCTTTCAGTAATTAACAGGATAGAAGGAGATTAAAAATTAGTGATATGGGGCTGGAGAGCCAGCTCAGTGGTTAAGAGTACTGGCTGCTCTTGCTGAGGACCCATATGGCAGCTAACAACAGTCCGAAACTGTAGTTTCAAAGGACCTGACGCCCTTTTCTGTCCTCTGTAGGCACTGCACGACATGGGTGTACTTACATACATGCAGGCAATACAGTCATACACATAATTTTTTTTAAGATGGTGTTATCACCTGCAAAATCTATAGGGGGACAGGAACTGAGTACGGAAAAGCAAATCACTTTTAATAAAACGCAAAGTGGGGCCTGGAGAGATGACTCAGAGTTTAAGAGCATTGGCTACTCTTGCAGAGGACCCTGGTTCAATTCCCAGCACCCACATGGCAGTTAACAATCGTCTTTAACTCCAGTTCCAAGGGATCTGGCACCCTCTTCTGACCTCTATGGGCATTGTATGACATGGGTGCACTTACACACATGCAGGCAATACACTCATACATATAAAATTCAGATAATAAATAAAATACTTTTTCAAAAGAAAAAGAAAGACAAAGTGAAATCATCAAGAAACAGCTGCCGTGTTCAGCATTGCAGTTTTCAATGACATGTTATTGAACTCTCAGAAAACAAAGCCCAAAAAATCATAAGTAGAGTTACTTTTCAATTACAATTGCTGATGTGCAGAGCAAGGAGAGTTTTCTTTCTACTACACCTTTGAGATAATACAATCTATCATAAGGATGAAACCATACACACACAGGCCCACCTGCCATCAATTACGCTTTGTAGTATGTATGCAATGGAGAGCCTCCTGCACTCACGTGTGAGGAGGATAGGATATAAACTGCCATCGGTAGCTCTATATGAGTGCATACGTGGTGTACATGGATGTACAAATGGTATTGTTGGTGAACTACTATCCAGATGTTAAAATTAACTGAGCATACACATATCAAAGTAGAAAGCATATGTATAACATGACTTTGAGAGAGAAACTTGTACAGGATCATGTGTATATAGTTAAATACTATTCGTGTAAGATTTAAAACACACAGAACAGTTTTATGTGCAACTAGTTGATATCTACATAAGTAGAAAAAGTAAAAACACTAGAAAGGAGAAAGATTTCGCATATACACATTGTGTGTGCCCATAATTTTACCTTGTAAACTACATTAGGAAGCATGCGTATGCTGGAACACTTTGTAGCAATGAAGTTAAGCAATCCACAGAGAGGTGAAATTCTATTGTTGTCTCTTACAGCTATGAGGCTGAGCAAATGATATTCCTAGGAATACATGTTGTGTGATTTATGCAGAAACAGAAGTCAGTGCATCCTGATGGAGTATTTGGTGCTAAGGGAAGGTTAGAGACTCTAAGAGGGTTCAGAGGACCTGCGCACAGTACCGGTATGCCCTGTTCTGATCTAGACTCTGGTTGCACTGAGTTGTATGCTTACTAAATATTTACCTTTCTGAATGCATGTTATACTATAATAAAACTTGAATAATTCTATTTGAAAGAGAAAAGAAATGTCTTAGGTAAAACTTCATGTTGACATTTATTTATACTTGCTTATGTAGGTGTTTTATGATAGTTCCCGTTTATTTACAGTATTTTACTGGAAGCAGAGGAACTAGCTGCAGAACTGGAGGAAGAAGATGGCACCAGTCAACAGAGGCCACAGCAAGAAAGGAGCCCAAGGCCCAAAGAGCACCTGATAGTTCCAGTTGGCAAATGAAACGTGAGTCCGGTCTTCTCACCTCTCTTTAGTTCAGCACTGACTTCCTGTTTCTATGAGCTGTCCCAAGATTTTGGCTTATTAATCTTGAAATCCATTCACCTTCTTCTTATCAGTCTTGTAAAAGACTCTTTTGCAGTCTTCCCACGCCCTCTTCAGAGATGTTCCCTCAGTCTTAGGTGTAGGAGTTGTGATCTACATGTGCCAGTTGGGGTCGGGCTCCCTGCAGTCACTTGTTTGCATTTTGAACAGTTGGGATCTCTGTAATAGTTATCTGCTTCTAAAAACAAGCTTCTTTGCAAAGGAGTGAGAACTCCCTTATCAGTGAGTATAAGAATAAGGAGAGCACAGTGAGAAATGGCATTGGTTTAGCACAGTGGCTGTAATTGCTTCTCCCCTCAGGCCTGTGACATCCCCAGCCACTGTTGGTTGATTTGGTTTACAGTACCAAGTTTGAATTCTCTTCTATTGAACAGTTCTAAGTCCAATTAGAGAGCTATTGGTTACCTCCAAGACAAAAATGCCACTATTTCACCACTGGGGATATCTTGTCAGGCCTGTTATTTTGTGATATGTTCAGAAGCAATTGCCTTACTTTCAAGTTCTTTGGGTCAACTGAGGACAATAGCAATAGTCTACATAGTTTGTGGTGTCTCTAGATAGCCCCTCATCAATGACTCATGTTTGACACTGGGTGTTTTGTTAGATTGTTTAACAAATTTAGAGGCTCTTGGGCAGAGTATTATCATCCCATGTGGTGTAACTCAATTTAAACTACATATATTTAAGTAAGCTTATAATATAATGTCTCTCTGTGACTTTTCAAAAGATCCTTCGTGTTGCTTGTCTCTCCTTCCTCCCCCTCCCTCTGTGTCACCCATCCTCCCTCCTCCTTGTCCAGTTTAGGTGTCCCTTCCCTGTGTTCCCCTTTCCCTTCCATGGTACCTGTGCCCTACTCTCTAGAGCTCCTTCTCCCTCTTCTCATGGTTTCTTTCTACTTTGCTAGCCTAATGTTCCATAGTGTCTTCTACACATGACAAGGACACTGTAGCCATGAAATTGTAACAATATGGTTGCCTAAACAAGACCTACAGAGTGACAACACCAGTCCACATGCTAATGTGCATGGGTAAAATTTCACAAAGTGCCACTGCTAGATGAAAAGCTACAGTCAATCAATGCCTGTTGAGAGAGAGAGGGGATCGGTTTTCTCCAGGGGCGAACCCTCTGATATGTTATCCAATCCAAAATGGTCAGCCCTAAACACATGTACGTAGCAACCCTGAATGGACACAATAGGTTTCATACATACATATAAGCACGGAACAGTAATAATTAGAGAACAGATCATGAATTTGAAGGGGAGTGTGTGGGGATACAACGGAGGAGTTGGAGGTGGTGCAGGATGGGTAAAAATGCTGGTGATACAATGGTAAGGTATGAAATCTTCAAAAAAATAAACATTTAAATTTTAAAAATCTGCTGAATTCTATATACTGCCAGAATTATGGTAACTATGCATGAATATTTTAGGGAAATATAGAACTCATAAATAAATCGTATTGTCTCTTGTGGACAGAGAAAAGTAACTGAGGAAAGCATCTGTCATATATAATATGTGACACAGGACCTTAGAAAATATTTTTAAACTTTCACAAAACCTTAGACTCAAATAGCCATCAGAGGTATCCTGAGGTCCACAGGTTTCATTTAACAAATGGATGGTCAGAATTTGACTACTAGAAAGTTAATGTGAAAAGATCAAACATCTAAGAATACAATACATATATTTATTTTTAGGTTTTCTGGGACAGAAAGTTATGTGTTATTATTAAAACTTTCCTATGCAATATGTATTTAAATGTTTAAGTATGATTCTAAAAACCTGGCAACTAAACCTGGCAAAAATTATAAATCTTTTATTGGACAACAATAATTGCTTGCTTATCTAGGATTCTATGGCTTTTAGTTATTTTTAAATCCCTAAATTTACATAATTCAGGCAAAGACAAATAATTATAAAACAAGGGAACATAAAGCAAGAGAAAACAGTGTGGAAAATATACAAAGCAGGTAGCTGACCAGTCATCATAAACATGAAACATGATACCATATTGCATTCCTCTGTGAAAGAATAAATATATTACTGTTCATTTTCCCATCAAAAGTATTTAATTTAAATTTAAGAATTACAAAGAGCTTTGCAGACCTCGTAGCAGCTGCTGATGCTTTACAGCTGCCAACTTGAGGCAGGGGAAAAAGTGGTCATGTTTCCTGCTCTGCTTTTCAGACTCCTAAACAAGGAAGATAGGCCTAGGGAAGCCTCTGGAAGATGCTAATTTATAAGATGCAGATACGCTGGGCAGGACGAGATCAAAGCCTTTCTTAAAATGTCTGGAATTATTCTTCTTCTTTTTTTTTTTTTCTATTCTCAAAATTAAACAAAGGCAATGTCCAAACTATGGATAACTGATAGGCTCCGGCTTTCTCTGTCCTGAAAGGCAGACCTACACTTTCATTTGGGAAATTCAGTGATAGTTTGGTTTTAAATACACCAAGTATTTGGAAACAGTCTCTCAGATACTAGAACCTTAAATAGTATGGGAACTTTTTCAGGAAAGTGCACCGTCCTCACTTGCTCCACTAAATGAAATAGTGGACGCAGCTCTCTGTTTACCTTGCGTGTGTGCCATTCCTGTGCCCTGAAGCTCTTCAGTGACCACACAATCCCCGAGTTTTTAATCAATGTCATTTGAGCGTGTCGTCCTTGTTTGCAGGATTTGGAGAAGACAATGAGGCGTGCTGCAAGTGCCAGCTCCTGTGGACTTGAGCTCGCTAGGAAAAGCTGAGTAGGAGGGGGCGACTTTGATAGTTCGCTCTTAGGTACCTTGCAGCTAAGGGTGTAAAAGGATGGTACACTCCATGTCAACCTTAGGCATTCTCATCGGGGAGAGGCCGGGCAGCCCAGAACCAGCTAAATCTGTTCTTCTCCCCATCTCAAGAGCCTCTTAATATTTGCTGCCTCCTGTAGTTCTAGTAAAAATGCTAAAATATTGAGACCCACCCCAAACTGTGCTTGCTCTTCTACGTCCTGGGCGCTTCTGGGAGTCTGTTCCCCATCTCTGCTCAAATCCAGCCCCACACAGCAGAGTGTTGACTTGGGGCAAGGAAGAGGACTGTTCAAAACCCAACCCACACACCGGAGTGTTGACATGGGGCAAGGCAGGTGAATACTCTTGTGAGCAGCGCTTATTTCATCAAAGTGACTGAACTCGGGGAACGATTGCCACTTAAATGTTCAGATTGTGTTATATGGGAAAAGCCTGCTCAAATAAATATGAATTTCTTTCAAAAGGCAAAGGAAGCATCTGCTTATTAAAGCACTTTCTCAATTTCCTATTACCTTCAGAATTGGCTGTGTGACATGTCTGCCATTGTCTCTAAGCACAATAGCTTCTAATAACATTAGGCTTAAAATAATATAGTACAACAGTTCACATTTGAGGTTTGTTCATTTACTGACAATAATATAAATGGTAGAAATTTTACCCAAGCTCAGAGTCGCTTAATATAGCACATGGAACACTAGAAAATTTACCCTGGCACAGTTATGAATGAAATTTCATGATAAAGAATCACAGTCTAATGTCTAACTTTTGTAAAAATTTTGGAACTGGTTATCAGCGTGAACAAATGCTGGGGCTGAAAGTAAATAAAATGGCATACTTTGGCAAGAGATCAATGAAGAGTAGGTGATCCTAAGATAATATTATCCTTTAGTCTCTATGACTTGAAATACTGTTCAGTTTAATTTCATGATTCAATTGGCCTGTGTGCATGTAACTCCCAGAAAGATTATAGAAAGGTGTGATTAATTTGTACACTGCTAAAGCTTCCCAAAGGCACAGAAAGGATCTGCTTTAATTTCTTGAGCATCTACATTGTGTATTTAGGTTTGTAAAATCAGAAATGCATCTAGAGATTGATAAATCCAATCAATGAGAGAAAGGAGAGAGAGAGAGAGAGAGAGAGAGAGAGAGAGAGAGAGATCTATAGTTCTTTTGAGATCAAGAAACAGAATTTGAGGCTAGCTCCAGCTTTTGCAGTTAACTGAAATTACTTAAATGTTGCCACTTAAAAAATAATATTTTTTAAAACAGAGTCTCATGCATCCTAAGCTGAACTCCCACTTCTGTTATGTTGCTGAAGCTGGCCTTATATTCCGGCTCCACCTCCAGAGGGTTTGGGGTAATACATGTCTGCTGAGGTGAATCTATAAAATGAATAGAGATTGTGCGCATTCTTCTCAGGGTTCATGTAGACCGACTATTGGGCAAATGAGTTAAGAGAGGAAGAATGCCAGAAGTTCACTACAGACAGATTCTGTTCCCTAAGACTGGTTAGGAAGGTCTAGCTTGAAGATAGTTGGGATTTAGATAGGATAGCAAATGTGCAGATGCAAGTAATTAGAAGGTTTTCCTCAAGAGCACACAGAATACATGCTAAAGATTCAAACCCAGCTCTAGAGAACTGTCCTGTTGCCAGAGGAAACACTGGTCACAAGCTCCTCTGCATCCAAAAACCAGCACAGAAGTGTCATAATGAAATTGGGATTTGTTTGAGTAATGCCTTGAAGCGGCCCTGGTGGATGGACCTGACCAGAAGGAAAGAGAGTCTTAGGAGTGAGGTGAGATACACTGCTGGATAGGAAGCTGAGTTGGATGCACATGATTTTTGATTTCCTGTTCTTTTCTTACACTGTGAAGTTTTGTTTGGTACCAAACTTTTCTGGTTCTCAAATATTTTATTTACATTGTGAGGAACAGTAGTACTTCATGATGTTAAAGTAGCTGGACAGACATTAGCAGGCTTGGAGCCCACAGGGGATGGCCTGCTCCTCATAGTCTGCTTTGGACCCACCTCTTGTTTCCCTGGTAATAGGAGAAAGGAAAACATCACAATTGCCCCTCCTTAAGATTAAAAAATCCACATGAGAAGGTGAAGGTGTCAGACTCTGTTGAATTGCCTTCAGGGAACTCTGGCCAGAGAAGAGAATCTGAGCTCTCCCTCTGGCCCCTGGTGATGACCTGGTATTCTGATCTCACACAAAGATGAGAACATCACATACAATTGTCCCCTCCCTTAACAGGTAATCCTCTGGAGCCTGCCAGTCATCCAGCCTGGGCTCCACCCTCAGGAAAGTGGATTCACCTGAAGGCATGCTGAGGTGATGGGAGGAATAAATATCCCCTTAGTGAGATAATACACTTCCGACCTTCAGAAACCCCATCCTCTGCTGACAGATCTTTACTGCTAAGCCTGCCCACCTTCCTGAGTTCTAACTCAAAACATAAACGTTCCTTTTCCTTTTCCTTTTGGTTGTCAGATACTGGCCCACTGTCCAGCATTCTTTCTCTGACCTGCTGGGCTTTCTCACTGACTTCTGCAGGTTTTGCCTTTCTGCAGCTGCTTGCAGGTCTCCATGTCTAAGGCTGTCTCCTAATAACTGTCTCTCTTCTTCTCCATCTTCCTCTTCCCACTGACTGCTGGGATTTGCAAACTGTCTACCCTGTTGTGTTTCTCTTACACTCTAACAAAATGTTCCTCAAGCTTTCTTCTGAGTTTGACTTTTAAATTCTTTTATTAATGAGACTGAGAGCCCACAAAAAGGACTCTCAATTCTTTTGTAATGATGGAATCCTAATGGAGAGCAAAGAAAATGATATGATAAACACTCTGCAACCTGGAAAATGCCCCATTAACCAAAGTGCTATGATGCACATTCATTGGGGAGGTAAACTTCCCTGGCCGAGCCCCAGCTGCTGGAAAGCTGCATCTGTTCTTCCTCATCAGCCCTCCCTCTCACCACCTGCACTATGCTCTCTCTTTTCAGGGAAATTTCTCACCTTGTCAATTGTCAATTTAATTCTTAAGTATTCCTATGTTCCTTTAATTCATAAGTATGGTTTGTACGTTATCTATTTCTATTCTTTTACATAAGCCACTCTTTTGGTGATCTGTGTTTTTGTTTTAAAATGATCATTTGAGGGACTGGCAAGATGACTCAGAGGTTAAAAGCACTGACTGCTTTTGTGGAGGACCTGGTTTCGGTTCTCAGCACCTCCATGGTAGCTCACACCAATCTCTAACTCCAGTGCCAGGGGATCCAGCACCCTTTTCTGGCCTCCCAGGGAACTGTACACACCTGGCCCACTAACATAGATGGAGGCAAAATAATCTGTAAGCCCCAGAATGCTGCTGTACTGAAAAACAAAGAAAGAAGATAAAGAAAATTAACTGTTTATAGATGATGATAGAGAAAACCAGAGAACAGACTGAGTTTGTCCAGCAACCTGGCTGTTATCTGGATCTAGACAATTCTCTGTTCTTTTCTAGACTTTTATTGATAGGATGAAGACAATCTTGTCTTTAGATTTCTATTATACATGGTTTGAGTTGTATAAAAATAATGACTTACAGAAAGTATTATGCAGTTTGAATGTACAAAATTTTATTCAGAACTATATAATAAAACAAAAGTTGAATGAGACATAGTATTTATATCAAATACTTTTAACAAATTGAGTACTAATATATAAGATATGCAAGAATAAGATCTTAATGAAATTCTTTAAAATTCTCAGAATGTCTCTCTCTGATGAGACATAATTACTGTTTCTAGCACTGTGTGATGAATGTGGACATTTCCATCAGATAGACAAAGCATTATAACCAGTTCTCTATTTCACTACTTAACCAGACAATTGAGGGCCTGGAGAGATGACTTGATGGCTTAGAGTACTGATTGCCCTTCATAGAGGACCTGGGTCTAGTTCCTAGCGTCCAAAGGGCAACTCACAATCACCCCCAAGTCCAGTTCCAGTGGATCCAATGCCCTTTTATGATCTCCCCAGATACTGCACTCGTGTTGCATTTACATCCATGAGAGAAGACGCTATTACACACAAGATAAAAATTAATTTACAGGAAGACTTCTTTTCTTAAAAAATATAAAAAATATAAAGAAAAAATATAAAAGATATAAAAATGATCTGGACCACCCATATAATTGATGATGTGAAATTTTGATTTTTTTAAACTGAGTTTATGATACTATTTTTTTAAAGCATACTATTTTCAGATGGGAAATTAGGAATTTTGAAAATTCTAAGCAAAATTTATTTTCATCAGTTTTCATGCTTTTTTAATGTCAACATTATATTACTAAAAGAAAGAAGTCATAGACTACTTTCATGTTCTCATCAATTCACTGAAAAAAACTAATTCAGTAAGTTCATAATATAAGGAATGTTTCAATAAAAGTGACTATGAATTATCATTGTTTTGGATTATATACCTAGTAATCTGCCAATGAAATGTCTCCCTTCACAAATGTTTATGTCACGACTTTACCTTCTTTCTATGAAAACTCCTGAGCTAAAGGACAGCCAGTGAGTGACCAATTATCTGCTGAGGAGTGGCCTACAGTCCTGTGCTAGAGGCTTCAAACAAGTCTAATCCAGTAGCACTGTGATTACCACTCTGAACCTAGGCCGTGGAGCAGGTGATGCTTCTTTAAACGGCTCTCACTGCAATACTGAAGGTAACCTGCCCTTTCCGGGAAAGCAGTGGGATGATCCACTGTGTCTCTGACATTTAAAAATTGACTGTGCTTTCAGACATTAATTCAAGCCACTGCTCAAGTCCAGGCAAAGGGCTGGGTTTCCCTACATTTCTTGCTGTTACTCAAAAAAAAAAAAAAAAAGCTCCCTGATCCTGAGTATGGCTAGACAGCAGCTACAGGTGATACTCAGACAGTGATTTTATGGTTTTTAAGGCAGAAATTTGCGGGGGAAAAATCTTTGCAGACCAGATTGCTTACATTTTGCTCAGTCTTCTCCTGAACGTGGTGGACACCTCAAGGCCGGGCAGTTGGGGGTGGTTGTTAAGGTGTGTTTATGGAAAGCAGTCTGTGTTTGACCGGAGGAGGAGCTTAAAATCCACTCCTTGTGTGCTTCCCTTGTCACTCACAACTGCAGTGGGGACAGCTAAACTCCACCAGACGCTAGTGTGGATATTTCCTGTCCTTGTGGGTAACTGCTTGGCGGTCAGCCTGGTGCCACAGACACTGAAATGGGAAAGGTTAATCATGTGAAAATCTAAACATTTAAGAGCAGCAAGCATTTGTGGTGTTTACAATAAAAACAAATATAAAGATTTGGTAACTATGAGGATTTTTGGGAAATCCAAATTATTTCAAATATGTTTGGATACATCTTTCTTTTAGTAATTTTTGATGAATATAGATATGTGCCGAAACATTATTAAGCAGGGCAATAGACTTAAACTGACCATTTCTAACGCAATGAGTGGACTTCCTGACATTAAGAATATCAGTTCATTGAAACAGCTTGAACAGTGCCAACATAGGGAACAATAAATCTCTGTTAATGCCACAAAGCTGTTCTTCAAGGTTGTGCCTGATTACCCTTCCAATTAACATGTACAAAAGAACTGAGATGTTGACATTAAAAAAGCATGAAAATAAATTTAGCTTAGAATTTTCAAAATTCCCAATTTCCCATCTGAAAATGATATGCTTAAAAATAAAATAGTATCATAAAATCAGTTAAAAAATTCAAAATTTCACATCATAAATTGTATGGGTGGTCCAGATCATTTTTATTTTTTTTTTATATTTTTATGGTATGTTATATATTGTATTTATACTTGTATGTATGTTGTGTATGTGTAGCGTGTGTGTTCTGTGTGTGCGGTCTGTATGTTGTGTGTGTTTTGTGTATACGTATCTGTGTGTTATTTGTGTGTCTTGTGTGTGTGTGTGTGTGGTGTGCTCCACAGCATGCATGTGGAAGTCAGAGGGCAACTTTGGGAGTCAGTTCCCTCCTTTCAGCATAGATCCTGGGGATTTAGACTCATGTTGCAATGCTTACATGGCAAGTGCTTTTACCACCGAGCCTTCTTGCTGGCCTTCAATTATTTATTTTGAGAGTTATACAGTTATTATTTTAAGGTTCTCAGTCATCAGGTCAGGTAAATATTTGACCTGGAATGTTCCTGCACTGATCTTCTGTTGTGATTGTACTAGCATACAGGAGAGTGGAGTGGTAGCAATACTTCAAGAAAACTCGAGTCCAGTCTTCCACATGCTGACAAAAAGACAGTCATGTCTGAAGGTAATAAGCCCAATTAGCACTGAAGGGGGCAAAAGGCCGTCACTGGGTCAAACAGAGATCGCACCACAAAGCAGAAGCCTCAGATCTGAACCGTGCAGCTCCGTAGTTACACTGGCAGAACATGTACTTTTGTCTATCAAAGCCGAAGCAGGCAGCTTTATGAACTCCGACTCTGATGATTATATGGAGACCTGATAAATTATAACGAATAGCATTGGTGCCAGTAGACTCCATCAAATTAGAAAAAGAAAGCTAGAAAAGAAAGGGAAGAAACGCAACAAAAGAAAGAACAGGGGGAAATTAGAGCAAATCAGGAAAGGGACAAAAATTAGGAGGAAAGGTTGAAAGAGGCTGAGGGTCTTCGAGAGTTTCCTGGCCTCGCTGACCAGAAGTGGAGCTCAGTGTATGTCCCACAGTGCTTGGTATGGTATCAAGCCACTTGCTGTTCTTACATGCCACTGGACTGTTGCGAGTGGAGAAGAACCTAAATCTGAACAGATATAGAAAACAGCTGGGAAAAGATTCAAAAGAGTGAAAACCCAGCTGATGGTGATGTTGGCTTTCCTCCACGACATTGAAGAGAGTAGCTCATGCACACTAAGAGCAATTTGAAAATGACTGCATACCTTGAAGAACTGCTCATTCCCACAAGTGTTTCACATCTATCAGCTCACAACAGGATTGTGGGACATGAGCAGGCAACACTTTTTATGTCCCTTTACATGTGAAAGCTGAGTGCAGAATGCTCCATGAACTTCCAGTAAGTATTCTCAGGATGACTATTCTCAGCTAACCCTCAGAAGGGTGGCAGTGGGGGCTGGAACTCGGTTCTCTGTTTATAGGGCCATGTCTGAGGACAAACCCACTAGTACACTTCCATTTGGATACACCCACTAGTAACCTTTCCCTGAGAAAACAAATCACTGAGTACTTTGTAATCCCATGGTTGTATTCGGGGTCCACTGGACACTCCCTGTTGACCCCACTGCTCCTGCCCTAACACCATGGTTCCCTTTGCTCCCCATCAGCTTCCCGTTCATGGTGCAGATGAGAAAATCCTTCTGTTGTTTAATTAGAGCACAGGCACAAGAACCTGCTCTTCAGCTTCACATCGTCATTCTTGAGAACGCATATGAGATTCTTTGCACCTCACTGTTCTTATTCAAACCACAGGGAAGTCAGAAAGAGCACTGCAGAAAGCCTCCTCTACACAATCTCTCTTTCTCTTTCATATACCACACATACCACATACATACCACACCCACACCACACACACGCAGTACCACATACACCACAAGCACGGGCACACATACACACACATACACACATACATCACACACACACACTACCACACCCACACCATACACATAACACATATACCCCCCCACATAATACATGTACATTACACACATGTGCTCACATGCATGCGCACACTTATTTCACAGCCATACACACAATTTACCTACTTAAATTGCTGTTTTATCATATTTTATGCATCTAATTTTTGATGTGCCACTATGCTTAGTCTCATTTACTTTGCCTTTGACCTGAGTTTCTAGGTATGTGTGTTTGTGATATTGCTACATGTTAGAAAACTCCTGATTTTCCAAGTTAACAAAGCAGCAACATCATCTGAGGCCTTGTTTGGACACCTGTTAGGACCAGGCCTTCTGAACCACAATCTGCCATTTTATCCAGGAGATGCCCGCACTGTGAAGTCTGAGGTCTTGTGGTAGACTGTGTGCTTCTTGGAAGCAGAGAGAACAAGGTGAGCAAACCTGCTCACAGATATCAGAACTGGTCTGGAACCCGTCTGAGTCTGTCAGTGCTTCTCCCTTTGTGGTTTCTGTTTTCCCATTGTCTGTCTAGCTCTCCATGTCACTTTTTGACAGTGTTTCTCCTGCAAAGAGGGCACTGCTTCAGCTAGCCTAGCCTGCAGGACCTCCATGTCAAGTGTTGGCATCATAGCTGTGTCATGAAAGCCAATTTCAAAATGCCTTTTGAAGTCTTTCAAATTTTTGTCTCCAAAATTATCATCTGAGGGCAAAAAATCTACTTCTATGAAGACTTAGGGGAAGGCAGTAGAACTAAAAGTCAGCAGATTTTATTTTATTATGGCTGTTGTTTTGTGAAGGTTTCACAAGTTTGGGGGTATAGGGACAACGGATTTAGGATGAAAACAAAAATATAATTTTATCCTAATTGTATTGAAAAATGAAGTTCAGCAAAAAGGAACCTCATGCTGTGTTCTGGATTCCAGGTCTGTTACCAAGTGTAGGTAGGGCATGTAGTTATTAAGTGGTTTATCTATCCAATCCCTAAACCTGGTCCCACTGTACTAGGCTGGAAAGATAATACCAGAAAAGGAATTGTTTATTTCAAAATTTTGGATGTAACCAAAGGTTATATATTACACCAATTTAAATGTTAAATCTTATTTTAAATATTGCACAAATTTAACTGCTATTTTTCAGAGGCTGGGGAGAGGGGAAGGCTTAACAGATAAGAGCACTTGCTGCTCTTGGAGACGACAAGAGGAGAGTTCCCAGGTTCTATATCAAGCAGCTCACAACCACCTGTAATTCCAGCTCCAAGGCGTCTAACACTCTCTTCTGATCCCAGAGGACATCTGGGTATACGTATGTATACATAGGCACTGACACACAGACATACACAGAAATAAAAATGAAATAAATCTTTAAAAGAGAAATATTGATTTAAAAGGAAATAAGCATGATTGTGATCACTTTTCCAAAAGAATGCTTATATGGAAGTTCCCATATCTGATTATAAACATACATTTTCATAAACTCCAGGTGAAATGTTAACTCAATCAGAATTTTCTCTGATACATAAACACACATTTTTGCCCACTGAAATGAACTTGTCCGGTCACTTTTGGTATGTATAGACAATCAAATTGACTGAAATTATAATGTTGAGACTTGGCAAGATTGTAAGAAAATAAGGCCAGAGTCAGAAGAAAAAAAAACTCTTCAAGGCTTAAGTGACATAAACAATCAGAATTACGAATAGAAAAAAAGAGAACAGAACATTGTCTGCCTTTCAGGTCATCCTTACCAGACTCTCCTGATTGGATGGCCTAAAGTCAAGATGAAGTAAAAGGACTTCATGATTGTGTAAGTCCAGCCAATGTTTATGATTAAAACAAACCAAGCAGTTTGAGAGAGCAATGTGGACTTTTAACTTGGCCTGGTTTTCACTTTTGCTTTTGTTATCATAAGTGTTCATGGCTTTTTTTTGCAGTATATGAATTCATTTTGAACAAGATGAATTTTATGTTGAAGACCTATGCCAGAAATTTGGATGTTTTCCTGACCAGATGATGGTTTTCCTCATTTGAAATAGCATTACAATAAACATTTTTTCCTCAAAATCATGACTTAAAGAACTTTAAAAGTTTGTTGATTATGAGAATATAGTCCCCCACCCCCTTTTGGCATCTGTTAGAACAAACAAATTACTTTCTGTTGTCCAATAATTCTTTCATAATTAATTTGAATCAGAATAAGCTGTACCACAGGCAGATTCTGACTCTATAAGTTTCTATCCATGTAACTTTGGGGAAATTACTTAGTCTTGATAAAGCTCAATTTCCTTACCCATAGATAGGGATGACTTATCTCAAAAAGTAACTGAGATACTGTGATGACATAACAGCACAGTGTAAGCCATCAACAGCTCTCAGAGATTGTTATCATCATAATTATTACATTTTCACCACTAAATATACCATGTTGTCATAAATATATTATAATTAGATTTTATCCTTCATAGATAATATGGCTATACTTTAAAAAATAAAAATGAGACTTCTAGGCACGTAAATCGAATGGGGTAGCAATCTCTCCAGCTACAAAACTGAAGAAAAATGTAAGAAAAAATTAACAAATTGGAAAACAGTTAATTATAAAACATACTGAACTTCATGTAAGAACTGTGGAAGTCTATGGCATTAATGCCTATACATAAAATAATTATTGTGATCAAGACCAAAAAAGCTGTCACTACTTACCCTGCAGAAAATTAAAATACCATAATTCAAAACAATATGGCAATGATAAGCACAAATTTTTGTTTATAATTACAGTGTAAATTCCCTATAATATAAAATATATAATTATGAATATTTTGAAAACAAATTTACACAATCAAATCACAGTTAAAACAAAACTGTCTTAGAAAAAAAGAAAATCTTAAGGAAATATACCCAGGGCCAAACTATCCTGAGAAGGAAGAGAAAACCTGAAATAGACATCAACAAATGAAAATGAATTGAGATGGGAAGCTCAGTACAAAAGTTCCTCATGGATAAATTCTATCAGGCCATTATAATTATATAAAATATTCCAGGAGAGAGAGAGAGAAACAACTAATTCTATGATGTTATAATCCCAATACCAAAACCAAAGATTCTAGAAGAAAACAAAACCACTAGTCAATATTGTTTGTGAATGTACACTCAAAATATTGTGTGTCTCTGTGTGTGGAGGGGAGGACAATTGTGTGAACATTTCCTGCTGCTATGTGGGTCCTAGTGATCTGGCTCAGTGTAAAGAGCATGTAATAAATAATTAGTCTATAAGTTGTAAATACATAGTTTCATAAGTATAAGGAACATGTAATAGATGATCATATAATAGTTTATAAATAGTGATGTTCGAAACCCATACTTTCATAAGTGTAAGGGACATGTAATAAATAATTAGTTTAAATCCATAGTTTCATAAGTTAGAAGCCCACAGGCAGAGTTCTTTGCTGACAGGGCCCCCAGAACACTCTCCTTGTCAGAGAGACTTGAGATTTCTAAGCCCCTAAGCCCTTGCTTGGGGCCGCAGAACACTTTCCTTCTGGGAAAAGCCTATGGCCAGGTTCTTTGCTGATAGAAGCTCAGAGTGCCTCCCCTACGGAATCTCGAAGTTGCACCCCCTCCACTCAAGAACTCAGAGCTCTTCCCATGTCAGATCTCGTAGTTGGACCCCCAGCTTAGAGCCCAGGGGCTCTCCCCCTTATCAGATCTCACAGTTACACACGCCATTAAGTTGTGATAAGAATGGGACAGTGTATCAAGTCAACTGGTACCTGATTGGTGAATGGAGCCACACTGCCAAGGTGCCTATAAAATTAGGAAACAAAGGCTCGGCGGTTAATGTTCGTTCTCAAGAATTCCCAGGAGAGTGTTCCCCTGTCTGAAGACCCATCAGACCAGACCAGGGATCGCGAGCGGTACCTGTGAACCTGCCACAAGATTGGAGCCACCAGGGCAACTACCGCAGCCTGGATGGGAGATGCCGGAGAAGCCTGGATGGCAGCAGGACCCGCCTGGATCGGAGCCAATAGCCCTGCCTGCCATGTCAAGGACTGGAGCGGTGCTGGAGCTGTCTGTGAGCAGACATGGCTACCAGTCTTTCTGGGACAGGTATTGGGATGACTGTGTGGGGGCTTGTCAATTGATAAATCTGTTATACCTTGAAACCTGGTCTCTAAAGTTTCCTTTCCCTAACCAATCTGGGTTAGGTCTAGACTTCTGACAGGTTGTTCAGACTTTACAGTAAGTGCCTTTATTTGCTGATTCACATCTTCTGCCCTGTACTCTAAGTTTTGGAACAAAATGTTAGCAACCCAAACCCAACCATCCACATAAAAATAGATCATATAGTCTGACAAGAATAATTTAACTCAGTGATATAAGGTTGATTTCCTTTTCTAGATGTAGTTGATTTAATATAATTTAATAGAAAAGAAGGTCAAAATGATATTATCTCATTAAGTACAAATTAAATACCGACTCCATATAAAACTTTCCAACAAACTAGGCAAAGATGATGTTTTTCAGCCTTATATAGGGATACTGCAGAAACAAATCTGTAAGTAGCACCATACTTAATGATGAAAACTATCATTTGTCCTCGAGGATCGAAAATCCACAAAGATGTCTATTTCCACTTGACACAGCATTATTCTGGAGGTGAAACAGGTGGGGCAGGGGCAGAATGAGGGAATTGACTGATTGAAAACAGGAGTTTTGTGACAAAATACATTGAATCATGTGGTTGTCTTATGTGGTATATGAATTATTCCCCAATAAAGCCATTAGAAATAAGAGACTGCTTACTAAATGCTTTATTAAAAATGAAAAAGATTTGGTCTGGAGAGAGCTTAGTGGTCACCAGTACTTGCTGCTCTTCCAAGACCCAAGTTCACTTCCCAGCACCCACTTTGAAGGATTTACAACCACCTTTAAGCACTGGATTATCCCATTTGCATTGAAAACAATAGGGGTGATTAGGCAGATAACATCTGTTTGAAGTTTTGCTATTCAGTAAAGTTCAAAAAAGCCAACTTCCCTGATTTCCTTCTCCATTTCATGCTGTATGTATGTTTCAGTAAAGAGAGAGGAAGGCTTTTGTTCGAGAGCACAGTTCTGTTAGAAATCTTAAAGACGCTCAGTCAGGCTGCTTTTAGTCAGGCATCACTGTAATGTGGCATTGTACCACTGCAACAAACAAACAAAAACAGAAAAATCAAACTTACATTTTAAAGGAAGGTCTTGATTCATTTTGAGTTTGTTTTTGTGCAGAGTGAGAGGTATGGACCTATTTTCATTCTTCTAAAGTTTTATACCATTTTCCTAGCATCATTTGTGGGATTGGCTGTCTAATTTCCAGTGATCCTTTTTCCTACAGTATTTAGGTGTCTGGTAGTGTGGGCGCTGTCTCTGGGTCCTATACTGAGTTCGATGCCTCTGCATTTCTGCTTTTGAACCAGCACCCTAGATTCTTTGCCACTATAGCTCTGTAGTATAATTTGAGCTCTGCTGCTATGAGGCTGCAAGCTGTGTTCTTCCTGTGAAGGATTACTTTGAGGCTTAGAAGTCTTTTGTTTTCTATATGAAATTTTGGATTATTTTCTAGTCCTGTGAAGAATGCCATGAACAATTTGATGAGGAATGAATTGACTCTGTAGGTTACTTTTGGTAATTTAGCTATTTTTACAATATTAAGTCTTCCAAGCCATGAGAATGGACAGTCTTTCTATCGTGTAACATCTTCTTTAATTTCTTTTTCAGTGTTTTAAAGTTTTCATAATACAGGTATTTCATTTCATTTCTTAGGCCTATTCCTAAGTGCTTTAGATTTTTTTTTTTTGAGCTTATATGAATGAGGCACTTTTTCTAATTTATTTCTCTGCAAGTTAGTTACTTGGATATATGAAAGCTACTGATTTTTGTATGTTGATTTTTATTCTGAAACTTTATTGGAAGTTTTTATTAGAGCTAACAGTTTCTGGTAGAGTCTGTGCCAACTTTTAAGAACAGAATCATGTCATGTGAGCATAGAGATAATTTGACTTCTATATTATGCATTTTATATCTTCTGTCTTGTTGCTTTAGTTAAGGAAACAGGGAAATACAGAGAATACAAGTCAAGATGTAGGTATAGGCAAAAACTCTCTGAACCAGAGTCCAATAAGAAAATTACCCTCAAGAATTAACAAATGAGACTACGAATTTTTTTTTTAAAGTTTCTGTGCAGAAAAAGAAACTATCAGCAGAGTGAATTGACAGTTTATAGAACAGGAGAAAAATATTTGCCAACTATTCTTCAGACAAGGTGCTAATATGTAGAATATATAAAGAAATTAAAAAAACCCCAAAAGAAAAAAAAAATAACCCTGCCACTTAACAAATAGACTAATGAAATGAACATATAGTTCTCAAAAGAAGAAGCGCAGATAAATGACCAATTAGTATCTAAAAAAGAGTTCAGCATACTTTGCAACAGGAAAATGAAAACTGAAAGTTCTTTGAAATTCTAGCTCACTTCAGTGAGAACAGATATCACCAAGAAGAGAGACAACAGTAAATTCTGTGAAGATGTGGATAAGGAGAGACCCTCATTCACTGCTGATGGGAATGCAACCTATCATGACCATTATGGAAATAATCAGACTGGAGATTTCTTAAGAAATTAAGATCGGAACTTCCATATCATCTCCTATACCACTCTCAGACACATACTCAAAGGACTCTATATTCCACCACAGAGATACTTGTACACTGATGGTTGTTGCTCCTCTATTCACAATCGCAAGGAAATGCAAATGATGTCCATCAGCTGAAGAATGGAGATGTGGAAATACACACCTTGGAATTAGATTCACATGTAAACAAAAATTAAAACATTAAATTTCCCAGGGAATGGGTAGAATTAGAAATTGTTATATTAGATGAGGTGTCCTGGGATCAGAAGTGCCAAAATCACATGCCTGGAGAGGTTTAAATGGAGATGATGTGGTAGGATGGAGGAAAGGTAAGGGTTGGGTACAGGGTTAACTCAAACAAAGGATTTATAAAATGCCTGCAGAAACCCATTGCATTATAACCTAAGTAGAATATATAATTTCTCAAAGATGTCTGAATGTAGCTATCTTTCATGGTTGGATAATTTTCCTCCCAGAAGCCATAACTTTTAAAATGAAAATCATGGTGCCAGGTGTGGGATACCTAAGAGTCATTAACCAGGAAGGCCTCAGAGCTTCAAAAACAACACATACAGCCATGTTACTGGTTTTGGTTACCTGATAGAACTATATTAAGACCCTGTTGCTAAAGACAACACAACTTTAGGTGTAGGACAGAAAAACGTCAAGCTTCTTCTCCTTGGCAGTGTTTATAGTGAAAAGGATACGCGGGCTTCTAGGTAGAATAAACAACTGTAGATTACAATATCAACTTTCTACTGGTGAAATAGTGGCATAGTTGTTTTGGGGGTAACCAACCAATTCCTTACTGGATTTAAGGCCTGTTCCATGGAGGGAATATATACCTGGTACAGTAAACACAGTGAAGTCTGTGATGGCTGGGGAGGTCACAGGTCCTGGGTGTGGTACACACTACTGGTGTTCTGCTAAATAGGCATGTATAAATATAGAGAGATATATCACATTTTTTTCATAGTGGATCTTAGCACTAGCATATGATGTGTCTGTATGGGAGTGAGTATGGATATAGGCTATGAAACTAGTAAGGAGAGTAGGAAAATAAGGTTTTGAGGAAGTGGAAAAATGGGCTGTGGAGAGGTGGAAGGAAGTGGGAGGGGGGCTGTGGGTGGAATGGGAGTAGGTGGGAGAGATGAATCAACAAACAAGTATTTGAAAATTCCATTATGAAATCTAATACCGTGTAAGCTAATTAAAGTCGAAAAACACTTTATGGAGCTGGCAAAGTTAGCTCACTTAGTAAAATGCTTTCCTTCTAAGTAACAAGGACCCAAATTGGAGTCCAGAACCCACTAAAATAAAAACTTGGCCTAGTAGCATTCTCTTGTAAATCCCAGTACTATGGAGCCCAAGGCAGGTGTGGCCCAGTCAGCCCTCTTGACTTGATGAGCTCCTGGCCAGTGAGACACCAGCTTCAAAGCAAGTGAGTAGCATATAAGGAAAAAGAGCTGAGGTTATAAAACCACTCTGTGTGCATGCATGATTTGATTACTGAAGAGTGCACCGGGTGTGATGTTACTATGTGTGGTTGTAAGCATCAGTGAAAAGACGTAGACAGTAATATATATTCTATACACATTTTTAAGATAAGATGTGAGTGTTCCCTTGTCTTGGAATCCTTTCTACTAGAATTTACCATTGAAAGACATACAACTGAAGATATTCCACTGGTAAACTGTCACAAATGCATTTTGCAACCTCAGTTTGTTCACATAAAACTTCAAAAAGCAAGCAAAGTACATTATCTACACATGAGAGGTTCTATTCTGAGTCTGCATATATCTGGCATAACTCATTTTTTCCCTCAGAATTACACTTAGAATGACTAAGTGTAATTGAGTGCCTTCCATTTAATTGTTGTAAATTGGTAAGCTTCTGCCCTAAGTTTGGGAATAAGTTTAACAAGAATGGACTTCTTAGTGAAAAAGGCTTCTCCTGGCCTACTGCCTACCCCCCCTTCATTTCCTAGACTTCTAATGAAATGTACAAACAACACTTAAAAACCCGCATTATAACTGGTCTGCAGGTGAATACTCTATTATTGTTGGGCAGGGAAGAGGGAAGACTAGAAGACAATCGGGATATAGTGATTATGAGCTGCCTTGGAGCTAGAAATACTTGGGTTGAATTCTGACCTTGTTCATTCATTCAGAAGACATTTATTAAGAACCTGCGTCATGACAGCATTGAGCTGAGTTCTGCAAAAGTAATGGTGGGTAGAAAGATATATGGCGTTCTTATTCTCAGAGACAGATGAGTTTGGTTAAAAATGCAGATATTAATTATACAAACTGTTTAATTAATATGGATTGTAACTAAAAGAAAATGTTCTGAGGAACAGAAGTGTGTTTCATCAAGTGCCAGAGATTTGACATCTGAAATAGAGTTTTCAAAGCTCTGATGATAGAACCCAGGACCTTGTTCATGCAGTGATCTACCACTGGGCTGTATCAACAGCTCTGAACCCTGAAATAGATAATTTTTAATCACTTTTCTTATCCACATAACAAGCCTGTTTCAAGTTATATGGAATTAATAGATATTAACTACTACTAGAAATAATAAAATTAAATTTCGAAGGTATTACTAAAATTAAGCAAAAGTGTTTCTTAGAACACTTGTTCTTCTCAAGCAAAAATATTTTAACTCATTGTGTTATTGTTCCTTTTTAACTTTTAAAAGAAATTAAGAATTCAAGCAGACACAGAAGACTACGGAACAGGAACAGCTCAAATGGTTTCTTTCTCTTACAATCTCTGTTCTCTCATTGCTCATTTGAATTAGTTTTAGAAATGTGTCATGTGCTGGGGCTCATTACAAGCTATGTAATGGCTGTGAACTTGTACGTACTTGATATCTGAGACATGTGTGTAGCTGAGTCCTTGTCAAGGACTGATCATATAATATGGAGTTCACCAAACAAACCTCTAGGCAGACTTTAAACTTTACAAAGCATATTCTTAAGCAATAGTAATTTAAAGTGTATATAAATATTACAATTCAATAGTAATTATATTAGTTGTTAGAATTTAAACAGACAGAATTGTTCAGAAAGGACATTGAAACTGATAATGCAAAGTTCTCTATTAGAAGCTCTCAGCACAATAGGAAGGAAAAGAAAGAGGGCCTATGTAGAGCAGTGAAGAAGGGATTCCAAAGTCAGACCTTGGGGAATCACGTTTTATGTCGGGGTCTGAATTTCCGTCTGGACAGCAGTTGCCCATGCAGAAGCACCTGGAGTACAGCCTGAGGTGAGGGCTGCTTTTCCTTATAATAAGGGAAGGGAGCAAGAATGAATGTGAGACAAGTATGTGGAAGCCAGAGAGTCTCTTAGTGAAAAGATTTCCAGAGCAGGAGAGCAGCCACTTAATATAATCAGAAGGTAGCAAAACCTGTACCTAAGCTGAGTGAATGTGTGGAATGACCACATCTTAAAGTCTGAAGTCATTCCCCCCTAGAAAGTCATCCTCTTCTCACAACTTTAATTTTTTTTTAAATCAGAAAGAATGAGCTATAAAATAAAGTCTGTTAACTATAATTAATTATACTAAATATTTATATATCAATGCATATCATCACACGATTAAACCTTTCCTGTGCAGTCCTCCGTGGTTCCAAATATCCAAAGTAAATCGAACCATTGATCGCAGGATCCAGGTAAGTTCCGAATAGCTTTATGCCCTGTTTCTGAGGCCTCATGGGACAAATGCATCTTTTTTTCTTTACGTGGTATGTACTTCATTTCATTGTGCAGGAAATGAGAATTGCGTAACTGACTCTATTTCCCATTTTGCATGAACGGGGAAGCACAAAACTGAGTTATCTGCTGGTACTGCTGCAAAGAAGGATCTTAGAGCATGATTTTGTCTGCGGTCTCTCACTTTAGATTTTTTCATTCCCCTGGTTTTCTTAGTGAGGAATAGTACTATGCTACGTATCTTTTGCACCGGGCTCTACTTTTCCTGACTACAGTACGGCATAAGCACAAGCAGTTCCAGCCATCTACACATATGGGTGTATACACAACTGTGAACGTGCAGTGCCGCTCTCCCCAGAACCCGTGTGAAGGGAACATTTGACAAACAGTGTGAAGGACCTCACGGTTTCCTGTGGGAGTCATTTGACGGGAAGGCAGGAAAGAACGGGCAGCTTTACTTTAAAGGCGGATTCTGAGGTGCTGCACGTGCATCCGTTCCTTCCCACCACACACAGACAGTTGTTAAGAGAGCTCTTTTGGAAGAAAGGCGGCGTGTTTTTAATGAGCAAGACAATTAAAGGGAATTTGGGGCCACTCGAATCAGCAGCATCACAACAAGCTTTCAATTAAGGAAATGTCTGTTGGGAATCCAGAGGAGTCTTTACTAGACAGTTGCTAACCACATTCATCTGGTCAAGCAGCAGACAGTCCCCACACTGGGGCAGGCTGCTTATTTCCCCTCGCTTAGTCACATTGCCCGAAGGGGCCACCTGGGCAACGTGTTAGCTCATACCTGCCAACCCACCCAGGCCAACAAAATTCACAAAATCAAACTTCTAAAGTAGCAGGACGCAGCTCCTGGCCTGACCTAGAATGGAAGAAAAATGAGCAAGAAAAAGCCCTAAACTGAAAACACACAGCTAGTTTTCTGGAAACCATTGCTTTTGGCCCTTTTTGCTCCATTGATCTTTAAATAGTACATTTAAGGATTCCTACACTGACTGGAAAATTCAGCCTTTTTTTCACTTTCAGCATAATAGCATCTACATGAAATCTGACCAAACAGCACCCTGATCTCTACACAGGGTGATGTTGAACAGTTTTGAATAAGCATGCATGCTTGTATCAGTGTAAAACATGTACATACAATTACCCAGCCTAGGTTAAAGAATATACTGTATACTTCCCCACGCATGCAGGATACTCTTAAAAAATCAAAACTTTAACTTAATTAGATGACAACTGAAAGGAATAGCATGTATATTTAATGGTATCAAACACGGAATAATAGTACAGCACTGCAGATTAAACATTCTCTTACATAACAGAGTGCATTGCCTCTTAGACTTACTGTTATTTTTCTGCTGGGTATGAGTTCTACTTATAATTCTTTTCTCTTACTTTTTTTTAAACAGTGGACAGTTGACAAATCTGAGAATACTTAAGAACTTTGTCCACAAAGAACAACCACAAAAGTTAATACATCGATATATCTTAAACACCAAGGGTTTGTTTCTGAGGCTTTAGAAACATCCAGGTGGATGTGCAAAGACTCCATGGCTTTCTTGGGCTCATTTAATCTGCAGTATAAAGTCAAGAGAAGATGGGATCTCCTCTCCAAAAGCTTCAGGAAAAAAGGAAAGTGCACACTCATTTATCTATTGAAACCTTAGCTTCATTTATCTTTTTTTTTTTTTTTAACTCCACCTAAGAATCATTCCCTTCTGCAGGTGGCTTTGCCTGTTTGGACATAGACTCCATGTGCTTGCCAAGTTCTTCTCCATGAAGACTGGTTTAATAGAGCCTTCTGGTGAAGGAGGGCTTTCCTTTTTTCAGCTGAGCAGGTAGAAATGTTCCTCTTAGGCACAGTCACATTTGTAAGTGTTCTGTAATCACTAGTGAATATATTAAAACAGTGCTGCCAAGATAACATCTTTACTGAAATATTAGAAAAATCAACATATTTGAAATGGAAAAAATATTGAAATATCTGGCTTGGTCACATAGTTATACTTTAATCAAAATGATTAATGACCAAACCCAGTCCTTGCTCTAAGCACTTACATGCAATTGATACACTGTAACGAGAAAGAACACTGAACATGCTACAGCAGTCTGTAATTCCCAGTTGCCACCTCTGCTTCCTGATGGAGACACTCAGTAAGCAGGTCTCCAAGGCATCTATTAATCACTGTCAATGCTGACTAAGTAAAGTTCAGATTGGTTGCTTGGGAATGGCCAGTTGCTAAAGGAAACTAGAAAACCTAGGAAAACAAAATCTATTTTTCCTTCCCAGAAATCCCTACTAGTTAAAGACACAAACAGCTTTAAATGAAAAGAAAATGAAACTAGATCTGAAGACATAAATGTGGACATTTGCCAGCTAAGATATTAGGTTCCGAGTACCAGCAACTAATTTCTTTTGACAGAGGAAACTGAATTAAGAAAATTAACATATGCAATAAAAATCTCACATCTAATAAATCACCTTCTCTAGTCTCTAGCAGCTTGTATTGGAGTTCTCTGTTTACAATTAATCTCAATGCTCATGTTCATGTAATGGCCACAGGACTGTCACAACATCAGTATTTGTATCTTGAAAGCTGGGATAGAAATATAAGCTAATAACCATACATTTCTTTAGTGTTTTAAATCATAGCTAGTCAACATTAGTAGCTGTTTATATTTTGACATTTAGACATGAAGTTTTATCAGTATTACCTAATACTTGTGTACTTACCAAACGAGTAGTTAAAATTTCTCTTGTTGTATTTTGTACCAAAGAACTGGGAGATTTGAACTAGGAATAAACTAGGAAATACTGCCTGTAATATTCAAATGACAGTAACTCTGTGTTGTTTGTCCTTCCCATCTTTTATCTCTAAAAAAGAGGCTGTGTAGGGTTGGAGAGGTGGTTGAACAGTTAAGAGCACTGGTTGCTCTTGCAGATGACCGGGGTTCAATCCCAGCACCCACATGGTGGCTAAGAACTGTCTGTTACTCCAGTTCCAGCAGATCTGAAGCCCTCTTCTGACCTCCACAGGCAGTGTAGGACACTGGTGCACTTACACAAATATAGACAATACATTCATGCATATAAAAGAAGAAATGATAAATAAAATATTTAAAAAGAGAAGACAGTGCAAGTTCATGGCTTGTCATGTGGCCTAACAAAATAGTGAGCATATTAGAAACACAAGTTCTTCATCTTATTTTAGGCAATGATCCTCTATTGGTTAAAGCCTGAACTTGTGGGCACATACACAGCCCTCACTATCCTCAGCTCTCCATGACTTACTAATTCCCATTTTCACTGGAAGCAGTAAGACTTCCAGAAATAGATAGGAATAGTGCGAGCCTTACACAGTGTGCATATTAGACACACATGCACACATGGATCATGTAAGTCAGAGTCAGGTTTTGCTCAGATCATTTTCTTTCAATGAACATGGGTCTAGAAACATCGTCAGGGAAGTTAAAAAGTTTAAAAGTAGTTTAAATAGCATTTTGTGTATTGGATAGCCCTCATTTATGGTACTTCCCACCCATATGCATTAGAATTCATCTGACGACCTAACAGGCAAGGAGCAGAACTGGAATTAGAAGGACTGCTTCCAGCTTTTTAAAACTTAGTTACTTTTAATTTTAGAAATAGTTCATAGTAACCTAAAAACCACCACATAGCTTAACAATTATAAGTCTCTTTGAAATAATAATAAAATATAGGCACATTCTCCAGATGTTGTGAATGCCTTTGGTAGTCTGTCCATAAAAACCTGTTAATGAGGAGTAATGAATTCCAGTGCATGTGGTCCTTGATGCTAGGCAACACTCTGTGATGGGGTTACTGTGAAATGCTGTACCTCCTTGCATGTGATTGTTAAGTCTTATGATTTTAGCAAAGTATTTTAAAGTCTAGAAGATGCAACCTATATTTTAATCCTCCAAATGTTTTAATTAAAAAATCCTTTAAACCATGTAATATCATTTACACAGCTAAAAAGACTGAACTATATGCAAGCCGCTATCATTTACAGGAAGAAGACAGTCATTCTCTAAATTTGGAGCAGTGAAACACTTTAATTTTACTATTATGTCTACTATTTGTCTTCATAAGGCACAGTCCCCGGGGCCTCAGCCACTATGAAATCCAACATTTGTACATCACTCTTATGAGTCAGTACCTCAGAGAAAGGGAATTCCTTGAGTAAGTCTGCAGCACTGATCACGTTGGAAAGCTCTCAATAAAAAATCTACATCTTTCACTAAGGCAAAGTACTGCTGTTGGTTTTTGTATTTTTTCCCAACAAGCACAGTTACATTAGTTATTTGTAGAAATTTTAGGATTTCTCAGCTTTCTGCTCAATACAGAAAAGGTAGAAAAATATGAAAAAATAAATTTATAAATTGTATTGTTGAAGATAGACATACTTTTACACAAAAGAACCCTTCTCTCTGAAGACTAGCTCTCAGTACCAGAGGATACTAAGCAAGTAGCTAAGGGGGAAGATCAATCCATGGTCCAACCCAGCTGTGGAGTCTAGAAACCACAACCACTGTAGCAAACTATCTCTAATGGAATAGTAGTCACACTTTTATTTGGGAGGTAATCAACAACTCTGTAATTTGAATTAAGGTCTATTCAGTGGGAGAGAACACATGTGTGG
Source organism: Eospalax fontanierii (assembly GCA_035773235.1). NCBI lineage: Eukaryota > Metazoa > Chordata > Mammalia > Rodentia > Spalacidae > Eospalax > Eospalax fontanierii. The sequence goes on along the minus strand of CM069528.1, from coordinate 21,328,394 downwards.
TCCTGTAAACATAACCAAATACATATGACTGGAGAGGTCATAGATCTTACAGAAAAACCTACATTTGACACATACTGAGGCAAATTATAATTTCTTACTGTATGCTAAATATGTATCCTTAAATTTACAGACAAATATACCTCTCACCACTCATTAAAGAAGCTTCTTTTTATGATGGATCGAGACTATTACAGAGTACCGCAACTGATGAATCCCAGAAAATAAGTGTCTGTGAGATGCTCAGCCCCAAGTGCCTCATCTACAATGCAACCTCTATACTTAAGGCTCAGGGAATAGAGTGAATTAGCGAGCAGAGAGAATATTAATGTATCTCTCAACTCCCACCAGCAAAGCTTCCTCATGCAACAGATGGTGATCAACACAGAAAGCTACAGTTGGCCCAAACACAGAGAAGAAGATACTGTAGAGTGTATGTCTGTGGACAGTACTCCTATATCAAACCTCATCCATCCAGGGCTCAGAGATCGTTGCACAAGAGGGGCCGAATGACTGGAAGAGCTAGGGGTGCTGGATGTCTGCAAGGAAGTAGGGTTTTCCAGGCAGCTGGGAACTTACTCATATGAACTTAGGGCACTGGTTGCTACATGCACAAGACCCAAGAAAACTTAAACCAGACAAAACCCCCCAGATGTGGGGAAATGGATAAGAAGCCCAGCCTTAGCTAAGGAGCTGTTGGCAGCTGATCACTGCTGGGTGAGGGAGAGTAGGTCTTCTTAAAGTGAGTGATGCTAGATAGGCTGACCAGGCTCCAGTGGATGAATGGGCATTGAGAGATATATGGGGACACACACTTGGTTTGATAGGCCTTAATATATATGATGAAATTCATGAAATCTGGCCGGGGGCTATGAGGGGGCGCAGCTAGGGGAGGGTGTCTAAGTGATTAAGATGTAATATATAAAATGCACAAAATTCAATAAAATAGAAAACTAGGACATGTAAAAAGAAAAACATTTAGTCCGCAGTGGGCTGGAAGGAGGAGCCATTAGCTTCCTGCTTACTGTCAAGGTCACCCGTGGATACTTTCAGCACGTGGATACTTTCAGCACATTGCATCAGTTTGTGGAATTACGGTCTAGTTTTCAAGCAAAATACACTTCTTTTACTAATCAGAGAAGAAGACTTTCACTTGAATTTTCAGAGCTTGTCAACCTTTCTCTCCCGCATGAGCTTCTCTCTAGCTCAGCTCCTAGACTTACGGGTCCACGAGGGTTTCCTTCCCCCTCAGACTCACCACCTCCTCACTTGAGGAGGCAGGAGTGGTCTGCCTGCAGGAAGACTGTACAGACTCTGCAGTGCGTTTCCTTGCGGCTCTCACCTCTCCGATTCCTCTCAGTCTAGTAAGGCTTGGTCTGAGTTAGCCACCACAAGGTAAGCTAGAAAGGCAAATGTATTTGCTGAAATCTTTCACTGATTTACTTGTGTTAAGATATGACAGCACTGGGCATTCATGAGCTTTAAAACATATAGGTAATCTGAATGGGCCTATGAAGATGCCGGGACTGCCATTAAACATGAGGCCATGACCTAGCTAGTTCCCATGAGCTGTAGCCCCTAAATACCCTAAGAAGTCTGAGAGTTCAAACAATAAGAATTAAACAATTCTTCCTGTTTTTTCCTTTTACAACCTTTTAAGTGTTGGTGCTCTCTCACAGTTCTGTCCTCGGCCTGATTCTCTTCTACACTCCATTTTCTTTGTGAGATCAACTTATTCTTTGATGCTAATAACTTGTTGTGTGATGATGCCACCTCTCTTGACTGGCAGCCTGAGGACTTCTCTTGAGATTCATATCCTATAGTTCACTATTGACTGGTTCTCTCAACACAGACTTTTGTAGGCAAGACACTGGTATAGGACAGCTACATGGTAGTGCTGTTGGGAAAGATGCGTTTTCCTCTTCTGAAACTTTGAAGCCATTTCTCTTACTGCCTTCCAGCCCAAAACAACCAGAATTCTAATTTTTTATGATTTCAACTCATTTTAGATTCCACCTGTGAAATCATGCACTATTCGTTTTCCTGTATCTGGGTCATTTTACTTAGTATATTGTTGCAAGATTTACTTCTTTATTAGGATTAAGTAATACTACATTTTATGCGTGTATATTTTTTCTTCCTCTTCCCCTTCCCCGTTCTCTCTTCTCTCTCTCTCTCTCTCTCTCTTTCTCTCTCTCATTCAGGCCGGCCTCAAATTCATGCACCTCCCACGTAGCCTTCCAGCTTCTGGCTTTATAGGCACTCCACACCATGCCATGCCTGGCACACATTTTCTTTAGCTACTCATCTGTTAATGGAGACTTAGAATGGTACCATATTCTGGCTATTGTGAAAAATGTGTACTGAGCATGGGAGTGCAGATACCTTGGGAAGCAGCAGTGAAATGAACTCTTTTTGGAATTGATAAACTGTTATATCATTCTAAAGACTCGAAGAAAGTTCTCTTAGAGATAGTAAACTAATTCAGTAAAGTGGGATGTAAACCAATGTGCAAAGACTAGTCATGTTTCTTTACATTAACAGCAGGGTATCCACGAAAGCAACAAAGAGAAGAATCTTATTTGCAAAAGCATCAGAAAGCAAAGCAAAATGAAACAAAGAAGCAACAACAACAACAACAACAACAAAAACCTTAAGGCTAAATTTAGCCAAAGAGATAAAGAGCTGTAGACTTAAAACTATAGAGCATTGGTGGTGCCTATACTAAAGTTATATGTCTTTGAGATTTAAAGTATTAGCAAGTAACAGATTCTTAAAATGACATACAAAGAGATATTTATTATGCCTTTCATGATTCCATGATCCTCCTGTGTAGACCCTGGAGAAGCCTAAAGGATGAATGTGTCACTGACATCACCAGCTCTGTCTTGTGTGGAGCCCTGGAGAAGGCATTTGAAATCAGCTTGTGTGTTTCTTTTGGGAGCAACCTAGCAATGAGAGAGTGCATGAAGGTTCGTGCTATAGGTAGGAGAGGCTGCAAAAAGAACTTTCAAAAGCTGCTCCAAGAAACAGGCAATAAATCTTGGTCTGAGTCTTTTTCTCTTCTCATAATCAGTTTGCTATTTCTTCCTCAAAATGGAAATGTACTTGCTGTTTGGGGTGACATGTCCAATGTGACAGTAATACCCAAGCCCCGTGTCTTTAGATATCACTGAAGACTTGATGTGGGTCTTGGACCTTTTTTTATTCCTGAATTATTTTGATCAAACTTTGTTGGGGACTAGGCTGCTCCTGCCCACCTGGCTCAACATCTGTTCCAATAACCACCAAAGAAGTATTTGTTGACATATTATTTGGATGATAATGGCTTCTTTAAGTCATTTGGTAGAACTCAGGCAGAAAGAGAACTTTGTGTAGTTTCTGAAGCACCCTGCTTTTACTATGAGAGACAAGCAGACAGTGTTCTGTTTTATGTGACAACTAACCTCTGCTTTCAGCACTTCTAATTCAGCATTGCTTTGGGAAATCAGAACATTCAGTTAAAGTATTCATGTGGACTGGAAACAACCATCAAGTGGCATGAATGGCAATATTAGGTTTAGTTTGCCTACGGTAAATATTTGTAATTATATAGACTTCATTTCATAAATCTGCCCTACCACTGACCATGTTCTCACTAGAGCTTGGCCATAATCAACTCACTACTAAGTATTCAAGGGTCAGAAAGTTAGCATTAGACATGAAGTAATTCAACATGATTTCTTCAAGAGAATCCACTTTGAGATCTACTTTTGAGATCCTTGGAATGGAAAATGAACAATCCTGATGAAAATGTTGATTTTGCTTACTAACCCACTTTTATATACTCCTTAGGTCAGGGAACACAACGTTTGGTTCACTTATTTTTGACTCAGAGGAAAGAAAAAATTTACTTGAATGATTTTATATGCATGATCACTTTCTAAACGGTTATCTTACTTCTAAACTTAGAGAATAGAAACTGTCCTCACTGGAGAAGGGTGAGATGGCCCAGTGGATAACAGGTGTTTGTTGCCAAGCCTGGCAATCTAAATTTGGTCCCTAGAATCCACATGGTGGAAGGGGAGAACAATTTCTGACCCACAGGCCCGCTGTGGCATCAGGTGCCCAAATATATACACATGTGTGCTCACATACAGTAAATTTTAAAAAAATTAAAAATTAAAAGCACCAGTCTTAGGTGAGACAGGGTGAATGTCAGCCCACACTACATATACCTTCACACCTATGCTCACTGCAGCCCTATTCAAAATAGTCAAATTATAGACTTAGTGTAGTTGTCTATTAAAGGATAAACTGAAAAAGAAAATGTGGCATATGTATACACAATGGGGAATATTCAGCCATGAGTAAGGAAGAAATCATGTCATTTACAGGAAAATGAATGGAACTGGGAATTATCTTATTGAGTTAAATAAGCCAGAGTCACAATGCTGCATGCTTTTTCATATGCAGAATTTAGATTTGAAGACAAATTTTAAAAGTCATGCTGGGCCTGATAGAGCAAACCTATAAACCAAGATACCTGGGAAGATGAGGCAGGAAAATCACAAGTTCAAAGCCAGCCAGGACTACAGAATGAGTTCCACATCAGCCTGTAAAACTGAGTGAGCTCCTGTCTCAAAAATAAAAAGTGAGAAAGAAGGCTGAGGGCTTGACGTAGTGGGAGAGCACTAGTCTAGCATTCGAAAGGCCCCAGTTCAGTCTCCAGACCACAAAAGTAAACAATTGCATAATAAATAAAATAAATTTGTTAATAACAAACATATAAATAATAAAATTAAAGAGACTTGAAAGTGGAAAGGGGCTATTTGATGTAGGGAGAGGCTTCTTTGGGGGGGAAGGTAGCCAGTGAAGAAGGAAGAAATATGCTCAGGAAACACTGCATATGTCTGAAGGTGTCATGATGAAACCCATTGTTTTAGACAAATATTAATAAAGAGACAAATCTAAAAAAGAGAAAGAAATCACAGTCTTTCAACTTCATCCGCCGTAAATTGTGGGCTTCCTGAGTAGTATAGATGGCAGCCTGGTACTCAATATCATGTTCTTAAAAGTCCCTATACAGTGTGAGCCAGCCTTTACAGCATTACTGTCCCATCTTGTTTGCACTGTAGACAACATGGACATACAAGATAAAAGCCAGGAGACATGAACATGGATGGTCAGTGCATATAAGATTCTTTTACGAAAACACATTTTTCAGAATCACAGTTTCGATGTGACAAAGACAAGCAGAGATTAGGTTTTCAAGCTATCTATACTCTGCATTGATAAGTGCTGTGGTTCATCTAGAGAGAAGACTCCTGGGCGATGTCATCAATCAGTTTCAGTGCTGTTCACTCTGCCTGTCCTTCCTGTGTGCCCAGTGGCCTGCCATCCAGACCTCCTCCCTTTCATCCCTGTAGTTTTGCACTGCAACTTGGAATGACCTTGTCTGACCTTGACTCTTTGATCTTTGCTCATTATTCAAGATCCAGAATGAAGTATTTAAGTGTTTGCACTTGGTCTCTCCTCCTCTTTCCCTCAGAAGCTTACAATTAAATAGCTATGCACTTGGTTTCATTCGCTATTGGTTTTCTGTTCACACAAGTGAACTGAAGAGCCCTAAATCTTGTGACTGCATTATGCAACCTTCCTACTCCCTGATTCTTATAATAAATACAGGCCTAACAACATATTTTCTTAAGAAATTAGGTCAGTATATACTATGTTTTTACTCATTTTTGGGGCTCTTATTAAGTGTTAATTTATGTTACTGTATTAATAAATACAGTCTAGTTTCAGTACACCAGGATTGATATGGTTCTCAGAAAGTTATGTTTAGAGAGGAAGGAGGACACATGCATAATCTTAGTAATGTGAAATTCAGTTGTCTTCAGTATATACTGAAAGATTGGCTTTAGGACCGTCTTCAAGCATCAAAGCCTGTCCATTCCCAAGTCCTTTACATAATGCATGTTCACCTATGCAAGCCCTTGTGCTTTAAATCATCTTGTAATGAATACAACACAAACAACGTGCAAATATTTGTTAAACTATAAAGACATGTGAGGCCACACATTTGGGTACACAAATATAACTCTATAGGCATGTATATATATATATATATATATAATGTATATATATATGTATATAATATATACATATATAAATATGTGTTTAAAAATACAACTGTGGGTGGGGCAACAAATGGTTCAGCATACAAAGGTGCTTGCTTCTGAGCCTGATACCCTAAGTTCTATCTCTAGGATTCATATGGTGGAAGGAGAGAACTGACTCTGTGCATAAATATACACACAAACACACAAACATACACATACCTAAAGAATAAATAAATGATGTTATTTAAAAAATAAGAATACAGCAAGGATGGTTGAGCTGAGCCAAAGCACCATTCACTGAAATATAAGAGAGACCACATATATTAAAATCACATGAAAATATAGCCATTCAGCCTAAATAGTCACTATTAAGCCCAACATCAATGTACTTGACTTATTCTTTCATAAGAGTCCTTGGACTTACAAGGATATAGGTTTTGACTTATGTTTAAGAACACAGGGATTACATTTACCATACTATTCAGTATAGTCTATACCATATTTAGATGCACAGAGCCTTACAATTGCAGGTTGGTTAAATGACACTCAATGTTCAACCTTAGTGTTTAAGAGAAAGCTATAAATGAGGCTGCTGCTGCTGCGCTTCCTCAGCAGACGCATTCATGGGTACAAAGTATCCACGCTGAGCCTAAAAATAATTATAAATCTGTACTATTGTCCTAGACTATTGTCTTGAAGATTCTACATATCCACTAAGTCATTATCTTTGTGGATAAATATTTTACAAAGCAAATTTGAGCTGAGCATGCCTAAGCTTTCAGCAAAGACATTAGCTTAGTTAGCATATTAATTAAGACAAGTTCAAACGCCCTCTTCCCTTCAGTGCTGTGTAATAATCATTCACTCAGTGTTTGTCCATCAGAAGCTGCCCTGCTGAGGTTTCTAATACCCCATTCCTCTGCCCTAAAAATCACTGAAGTTAAGGATTCTTAGCCATTGGATGCTTTATTTATTTTGTAGATCATGTAATTGAATTTTGAATGTACACTGTGTGATTAAGGATTTAGAATACTGCAAGGTCTTTCAGAATCACTCAATGTGGACGATAATGCTGCTGTCCACGCTCATGGTTTAAGGCTGTCGCTTATTGCCACTAGAACTTTCTCATTCCTTTAGAATGGACATACTTTCCATTACTACTCCTAATATTTGTTTGAACAGCCTACTTAAGTTCTGTACTCAAACAGCTTTCAGAGAGAAAATACCTAGAATATTTTTTAAAGGCTCTGGAACAGATTCCACATCTTTTTGGAATGAAGGTGGAGGACATAGACTGAGCCTACAAGCAGCTCAGCAGACACAGTGACAGCAGCATACCGTTAACTTCAGTTGTAAAGATAAGACATTCTTTGTGGTTCCACTGTTCAGTGGGACAAAGAGATCATTTTATAGTTATCAAGACTTATGAGAGGGGGCTAGAGAGATTGCGAAGTGGATAAGATCAATAAACTGGTTCTTTCAAAGGACCCGGGTTCAGGAACTCACAGCCAGCTGTAATTCCTGTTCCAGGAGACAGGATGATGCCCTCTTCTGGCCCCTGAAGGCTCCTGCGTGGATGTGGTGCACATAAACTCATGTACACCCATACAGTAGAAGAATGTTGAAAAAGAAAATTATTGAAGGTGAGGAGATGGTTCAGGGGTTAAGAGCACCAGCGGCTCTTGCAGAGAACTAGGTTTGAGTCCCAGCATTCATATGGTGGCTAACAACCATCCACATGGTGGCTAACAACCATCAGTAATTCCAGTTCCAGAAGAATCCAGGGTCCTCTTCTGACTTCATGGGCATTACATGACATGGGCATTACATTACATATATCTCGTACAGGCAATATATTCATATGCGTAAAATAAGATTAATAAATAAAATATATAAATAGGAAAGAGGATTATGAAAATAAAAGTACATAGAAGTACTATTTTTTAATGAACACTTAGTCTATGTATTTCTATGTGACAATGAATACACATAGACACAGGTACAAACATCAGGTTATTCCCAAATGTGCTATATACACTGAAAATCTTTTTAAATATAATTAAAAGGAAACCCAAGAAAGAATGACCCTAGCCCCCTAGCCATTTCTTTCATTATGTAGGAAGAGAAACAGCTAAAAATGTTTCTATCTTTCAGTCTAAAATGCTTAGGCATTTGAATAAGTTAAATAGAAACGAAAACGAATCAATGGGAGAAATGCTGATGTTCACTGTGGTGTGTTCAGTGACAATATTTCATTCATTTATCTTTTATTTTAAAATGAAAGAAAAATATATAAATTAGCAAGGACATCTTTGGGCCTCTTTAAGCTCAGATGTTTTTTTATTAAACAATATAAAGGAATAAAGCCAAAATAGATTAAAGAGCTAGTGTTTTAAATAGAGATGAATTTTGCATTTATTTAATTAATAACAAAGTTTTAAAAGTGATGAGTCTTTGTAAAGCATGGGATTTTGGACTACAGAATGGCTGTGTGTGCTAGTCTTGGGGCTCTGAAATCAGTCTTAGACTTCACAGGCTTTGTCCTGCTATCTGACTTTGGATCTGGTAGGTTATTTTCCTTTAAAAGACTAATTCGGCTGTGGCCTTTCACAGATCTGTTAAGCAGGCTATATCTAATAGTTCAGTGTCTGCCTCTGATTGGCAACATCTTGCTGCAGTGGCTGAGTTGGGGCTGAAGGCCCTCTCCGTCTTTCTTGTGCCAGTACTTCTGTGAAATAAAATGAAATTAACATTTTCAGCACTGTGCCTCGAATCCTGTAGGAATTTTTTTCTTAAAATTACTATAGGAAAAAATATGATAATGATGATGGTGGTGGTGATGGTCACTAGGCCAACTCTGTCTTAGTAACTCATATTTTGCCGAGATTGAGAGTGCCTTAACCCTGGGCTGCACCTGTCATAAGACTTAATTTGAAGTCAGAAAACAAAACAAATGCTTACAGCTTCCTGTCTGAAGGTCTAGATATTATCTTGGCCAAGCAGTAACTGCTCATCAGTAACCCTCTATAACCTGTCTCAGGAATCTCATTTGTGATATTCTAACAGACCCTTCAATCAGGCCAAACGAATCACCGTATATTCCTGCTGCTCATAAACACCTCAATTACTCTAAAGCCAAGGCTAAAAAGCAAAGTACATTTCTCTTTTCCAACTCCTAACTCAATTAGGAATTTTTGGTCAACACTTCAAGTCAATGAAAGTAGGGGAAGTGAATGTTTCTAGAGCACCAACAAAAGTGTACACATAGATTATGTTCATATAATCTATACTGTAGGTACACATTATACTCACACAGCTTTTAAAATTAGTCTTAGAAAAGAAGTTATATTTAAACCCCAGCTTTGTTAATTCTAGCCACTATATCTTAGTTAATACTTCATTTATTATATCAGTTTTTAAAAATAAAACAGAGGTGGTGATCTTTTTTTGAATTATTGTAATACGTTTAATTAAATTAATAATTAAGTAATTAATTTAGTGAAGGCCTTGCACTGTAAGGTAAGCTTCTTGCCTCAGCCTCCTGAGTTCTATAATTTTAGGCATGCTCTAGCATGCTTAAGCTGGGAGTGAGTTTAAGCATTCACTAGCAAATGTAACTAAGTATATTCAAGAAAAGTAGCAATGTTATGTTTAGCAGAATACAGAAAATTAACCAGATTTGGGAGGAAGCTTTCTAATAATGACTCAAAGCAGACAAAACAGATTGGGCAAAAAATACCATCGAAAATAGGACTTCCTTAAACACCTTAATTAGATGGTCAGTATAAAACTGATAATAAAGATCTACAGCTGCATGTAGTAGTACACACCTTTAATCCCAGCCCTCGGGAGGCAGAGGTAGCCTGATCTCTGTGAGATGGTGGCCAGCCTGGTTTACATAGCACATTCTAGGCCAGCTGGGGCTATAAGGAGACACTATCTCAAAAAGGCCTCTGCCTCCCCAGTGCTGAGACTAAAGGTATGCACCATGGACAGTAATTTTAAAATCCTCCAGTTTTATTATTAATTCAATAGATGGTAAATATTCTGTCAATTGCTATATAGATTTCTAAGCAATGGATTTTTGCTTTCTGCATAAATTTCAGATGAAGCAGTTTATGGTCCCTAACCTAATACTGGTCCACCAATCAATTTCGAGTCATCAGACTCACCAATCTTGCACTTAGATGACCCTTTTCCACCTTCTTTCAGTTTTGCTTGTTACAGCTTCAATCTTGAAAGGCCGGGTGCTAAAATTTTGGTTGCCAGCCTGTGACATCATCGGACAGAGATGGTGCCCTTTAGAGTTGATGCTACCTGGCCAGACAGTAGACTACTGTAGCATGCCAGGAGGCATCCTGCCCTTTCCTTTTTCCTTATTTATTTATTTTTAATTTGTAATGTTTTTGAGAATTTCATACATGTGTGTAATCCTTACATTATTTCCAAACCTCCCAGCCTACCTCCAGCTCCTCCCACGTCCCTCCCTGTTCTGCTCTAGGTTTTTGGTCCTATTATTGCCACACACACATACACACACACACACACACACACACACACACACACACACACACACACATAAATTCACTGAGTCCCCTCAGTGGTACTTTTGTGTACCTCTGTTAAGAGCTGCCTACTTGGAATTAGGTGATCTCTCCAGGAGTTAGTCCCCGAAGACAACTGATTCTCCCTCCCTCCCTTCCTCCCTTCCTCCCTTCCTTCCTTAACATCCTGTAGCTCATCTTGAAATCTTCCCGCATCCACCTTGTCTTGTCAACCTGCAGTCTCATTATACACTGTGGAGAGTTTATTGATGTAGTTCCCTACCATGTCGGGAATACATTAACTAGCAGCAAGTGTCTTGTCCCTGTGGCTCTTACATTCTTTCTTCCCCTTCTTCAGTAATGTTCCTTGAACCTTATTTAGAATATAGTAAGAAATAACATTGGTCTAGGGGAGTGACAGGAGTAGGTTTTTCTCTAGGGTGTATGGCATTTCTAATCATATGTACTTGACTGTTTTCACAGTTGAGTTCCCTATCACCGAGCAGGCCTTAAGTCTAGATAGACAGCCATTGATTACTTCCTAAGTAAAAGTGCCACTACTGCATCAAAAGAGAGATTTTTGCTGGGCCAATCTTTGTTTATTAGGCTATATCACTTTGTAAGACCATTCATTGGTTTTCTCCATTGACTGAGAGCTTAAGTATCCTCTGATACCATGAGAGCTAGTCTTCAGGGAGGAGGCTTCCAGGTCAGCTCCAACTTGATTGCTCCAGTCCTGTGTCTGAAGTGTGCTTTTTCTTCAGCAGTATGGTCTTATCTTCAAGTTCTGGGAGACCATCAAGGGCTGTGTCAATAGACTGTACTATTTTGGGAGTCTCTTCGACTATCCTGAACATTTTTTTTTTTTTTTTTGAGACAAAGTCTCCCTGTAACTGCAACTGCCCAGAAACTCACTATGTACACCATGCTGTCCCCAGTCACACAGAGATCCATCTGCCTCTGACTCTCCATGCTGACGTTAAAGGCGTGTACCACCAAACCCGACTACAATTTTTTAAAACCTTCCTTCTTTCTCTGGAGTATCCTATTCATATCAGAGCAGCCTCCAAGGGCTGCTGTTGCTTTTCTTCCATTTTCCTACTCCGCTGGCTTTCAGTTCTCTCCATTCCCATGACTCCCCCCAACAGCCCGTCCCTTCCTTCCTCCCCCCTCCTTCCTCTCCTCCTCCCTCCCCTCTTCTGCTCTTTTCTTCCCTCTCTCCTCTCCTGCCCTTCATCCCTCCCCTTTGTGTCTTCCTCCTCCCTCCCCTCCCTCCTCTTTTTCTCCTCTCCGTGCTCTCCCCTGTCTTTTCTTTTACGAGGGATCCCTCTATTGTCCACACTGGCCTAGAACACATAGTTCCTGCTCCCACCCTCTCAGGGCTGGGATGGCTGCCCACAGTGCCATCCCTGGCTCTGTTTTTCTGTATCTTTATCATCCTCTCATAGTCTCATCCTACTCCTCAGTCTCTCTTGATCTCTTTCATTAAGACTCTGTCTTTATTTGCTTCTCTGTATTCTGTCAATCTCTGCCTCTCTTTTTGTCTCTGTCCTTCTATCTCTGCTTTTATATATCTATTTCTATCACTTGTTTCTTTCAGTGTTCTTTCTTGTAGTATTACTGATATTCTTTTCTGTTATTCCAAGTTTATATTTGACTTTATTTTATTTAAAAAATTCACTATGATAAGCTCTTCATCTTGGCTTTAGGTTTAGAAAAAGTAAAATTATCTAGGCTTTCACAATACTTTGACCCAGGGACACTCTGTATATCAGAGGGATTTTTTTTCTTTTTTTCTATTATTACTTTTTATTTCATGTGTATGTGTATATTACCTACATACATGTAAGTAGACCCATGTGGTGCAATGTCCAAAGAGGTCAAAAGAAGGCATCAGATCCCTGGAACTGGAGTTATGGGTAGTTGTTACCTGCCATATGAATGCTGGGAATAAAACCTGAGATCTCTGCAAAAGCAACCAGTGCTCTTAATGTCTGCTGAGCCATCTCTCCAGCTGCAATCAAAGGGATTCTTGATGAGTTGCTGGAGCTCTGTGCTTGTACTTTGGTTTGGTTTGGTTTGTGTTGATGAGCAGGGGATACAATGTCTTAATGAATATCTTAATGAATGCTTTATGTATGCATTCTGTATTCTTCCCATGACTTGTAAGAGCAGAGTAATTATGGTGATTGAGTACAATAAATATATTATTTGTAAAATTAGGATAAAGACTATGAATTACATTTATGAAACACCTACAGTGTGCCAGGTGCTTTAAGTATTCTGCTTATAGCAACTCATTCATACTGTGTGCTAAATTGCTGTCACTGATACCACTGCACTGAGTTTGGCTGCATTGCCAGAGAGCATTTTAAATAAGTCCTGATGGGACACGAGATGCTGAACTTCGTGTCCATGCATCTTCGAACGAATTGTTATTAACAATGTGCCAATTGGATTTGTTTTAATAAAATAAAAATCTGTAAGTATTACTTGGGCCAGGCATAGTGACTCACACATACAATCCCAGCATTTGAGAGGCTGACACAAGATGGTCATTAAGTATGAGGCCAGCCTGAGCAACATAGCAAAACACTGTATGAAAACAAAACAAACTAAGGCAATATATACAGATCTGCTACTTGCTTTTAACAGTGGGACTTTTTGGATTTACTTTATAGATAATCTTTATAGTAACACAGCAATGAGTTTTAAAATGTGACATATTTTATTAATAGAGCATTTAGTTCTGTATACCTTGTATTTCTGTCAGAATACATTTTCTGTGCTTGTGGAATGATTGACTGAAGGGTCAAAAAGGGATGAGTAAAAGCATATTTCTAGGATACTTGGATCATAACAAATGGTATATAAAATAATTTAGGATCACTAAGTGATGACTGGGACAAGGGCTTCCAGTTTTAATTTTGTTTCCCAAATTGAACATTCTTGTAAGATGAATGAATTAAAACCAAATGTAAATTAAACTTATTGAGTGCTGAAGACAGTTTATAATGCAATAATATGAAAATAGTGTTGTATTAATTCTAAGAATACATTTCCTTGAAACTCAGTTTCTTTGGTTGATAGAAAGATAGCATCAACTCTACTGCTTGGTTCATAGCTTACTCTGCATGAAAAGCCAGAGTAGGATAAAAACACTAAATATGCAGCAAATATGCAGCTGGTTTAGTCATAAATAATAACCACTTCAATTTACATAACACCTTTGAAAAGGTCCCTAGAAACTTGGTAACTCTTCAAATCATGCACCAGATTTCAAATGCAAAATATCCTGGGATGTGATACTGAGGTTACAAATTTAAACACTTCAGGTCAGCCAGTGGGAAAGGTCTGGTTCTCATTATAACATCACCTCATGTGCATTAAGTACACTTAATTTTTTCTTATTCTTTTCTTGAAAATTCAACTGCTCTGAAAATATTAAGTCTATCTAAATATTTAGCATTCCAGAATGTAAACAGTGTGGGACTGTTGTGTTCTATGTGTTCTATGTGTTTTAAAATACAGCATGAAATTGGTGCTATTTGAATTTTTATTTTTGCCTGGATTCCTGAACTAAATGAAAATGTTCATCCAGATGGCAAATAGGAATGTTATCTGGTCACCTCATTTACTTCTGTTTGTCCCTTCCAGGGCTGTAAGAATTAACAAAGACTTGGTGGTGAGGGTAGCAAGAGCAGGTATGGTACAGTTCCCTTGGGTTGAAACGCCATGTCATGTGCTGTGCCCATGTCAACGTGTCAATCCTTATGTAACAACTGTAAACAATAGGAATTTGAGTATTTATTTTATGCGTAAGAAAACGGAAACTTGGAAAGATTAGGAAACTTGGGAACTGGGATACAAATCGGAATTAGTTGGCTTCTATATTGTTCCCACTTTTCTCAGTGGGTGGAGTAGGAGAAGAAGCTGACTAAAAGCATCTCTACCGTTCCACATTCTCCGGTCAGTATGGTTAGGAAATAGACTGTTGGAAAATGCAAGGGCAAAAATTTAAGCACATAGTTAAAATTCTGTAATGTACTGCTCACAATTGACATTCAACATTTTAATTTAGGAACATATGGAGAAGGGTATGTGCGTCCAGTTGAGAGGAAAGCTGTGGGGCAAGACCATCTGCTTGTGCGCAGCAGTTCAGTCACCTTCTGAGAACAAAAGTGATCCTGGTGCAGTTTATCAGTTAAGTTTGCCTCGCACTGGAGCAAAAGGGCTTTCTCTGCAATGGATCTCTCCTTGCAGCGGGACATGCTTTCAGATGCCATGCCATCACATGCGGCAACACACATGACACTGTGTATGATGAAAGAATGTTTTTCTCAGTAGGCAGAGAAACCTGTACACTCCCTACCAAACCTGTACACTTGTTTTAAGCTACTAAAACTTAATGTTCGTTTTGTGCTGGGGAGAGTCTGAAAGCAATTGCGATCTTTTCCCGAACTTCTAGAGTGGTGGGCAGTGCGGACGCTTGAGTTATCTGAGTGCAGAGCCGCTGACAGGACCCGAGGCTGTTCATTCTACTTGCTCAAATTCTACAGTCAGATTGTGACCACTGAAACATGCATGCATTCGTTTTGTGTGTGTGTGTGTGTGTGTGTGTGTGTGTGTGTGTGTGTGCATACGCACCACAACAAACATATGGAGGTCCAATGACATCTTTCCCGAGTCCCTTTCTCTTACACCATTTGGGACCTGGGTATTGATCTTGAGCTCCTCATCAGCCCTCAAATATTGTTGTTGTTGTTATTTGAGATAGTGACTCCCTGTAGCCCCAGCTGGCCTAGAACTGGCTATATTGACCAAGTTAACCTAAATTTCACAGAGATCTTCCTGCCTCTCTCTGAATTGAAGATTAAAAGTGTATGCCACCACGTATGGTCCAAGCGTACTTTTAAAGGCAGCTTCAGAGTTTTAGTCTGCTTTGATGTAGGGAGTTATTTCAAGCAAGTTTTGATAGATGTAACCTGTTTGCCAAAGGCTGGTATAATTCATTTAGAGAATATATTGTGGAGTCCTTTTAGTAAATGAAGAATCTACCACAGGAACAATTTCACTTTTATATTAAGGCTGAATGTTTTTGTGGTTTAATGAAGCTATTTACTTGGGTCAGTGCATGTGTTTATGCACATATGTTTTTATGTGGCACATATATGTGTGTGTATGACAGAGAAGGAGAGAGACAGATGAGAAAGAGATCAGTGAGGTAGAATACCTCCTCTCTCTTTTCTGGTTTACCACACTCCCCTGGCTTCTCTCATACGGGCCCATTTCTTAGTCATTGCTTCTGCTAAAGCCTCTGTTTTCTAGACCTCTAAACCAGTCATGTGTCGGGATTCAGCCTTTGGTCTATTTTTCTTCCATTTCCTCTGTAACTCTTAGATTACTTAATTACATTGTAATATCATCTGTAGGCTGTTAACTCCTAATTTATTACTTTACTCAATGAACTTCACTAAAATCTAGATTTATGTAGCTGACACTGTATTGGGTATTTCTGCTCTGTCACACCCCCCCTGTTTCCAGGATCCGTGTGTGTCCCCCTGTCGCTCAGGCTCAGAACCTTGAAGCCTCCTCTGCTTCCCATTACACATCCAGGCAGTCGAGCATTCTTTCCCGATCTCCTTCATAAAGCATCAGGTCTACCTCTGTAATAACTCTCCACAGTACTTGATTTCAAGCCCGTCATCTCTTCTGGGGATAATAGTCAGTCACTTTGTCTCCCTGGTTCCACTGTTGCCCCTACATTCTGTGAAGCACTACACAGCGACAAACATATGCTCCTGCTGAAATTGTTTTATCACACTTGAAATAAATTCCAAAGACATTATCGTAATGCTCCATGCTGCCGCACCCTTGTTTCATTCTCTGGTTTCAGCTCGAATGATTTCAAAGGGCTATTCATCAGCTATCTAAAACAGACATAATATACTGCTTATTTATCTGATTTATGTGTACATACGCATATGAGAGGGTACTTTTACTTGACTGGAGTTAATTTCTCTCTAAGTTTCTTTCTCTCTATATATACACATGTATAATGAAGCATGTTTGTAGAGATGAAATAATGTTATAATAGAACACATATGCATACACATACATATGCATATATACTTTTGACCACCTCTCCTGGTAATCTATCCGTTTCCTTAGGTCAGGGATTTAACTTGTTCTGTTCAATGCTGTTCACTCTCCACCACTGATAAATACATACTAAGAAAACAAACTCATAGTATTTGTTCCTGCATGTCAAATTGTGGACCTTGGGACACAGATTCAGTATATTAATATAAATAATTTTCTTTTAAGTTACTTCATTTTACTTATACTGGCTATTCAGAGGATCTGCAGTATTATTTTTAGTATATTGGATGCATTTTCTGCCTTCACTCTTTTGAATTATATTACTAACTACAAGATAAATGTTGAGTATATGGCTAAACACATAAATTTGCATAACATCAGGAAATAAAGTTTCCTTTGACCCAAAGTGATGATGAAAGTTCTGTAGTTCAGGAAACTGCAAGAAAATTAATTCTATAGGCTGTAAGGCTGTAGGTAAACAGGTTATTTGAGGGCAAAGTTTATCTTTCCAAAATGGAAAGACATTCTCCACCTTCCTTTTTTGTGGCCTTTTTGAAACAGGGTATCCCTGTAGCCACAGCTGATGTGCCTGGAACTCACTATGTAGACTAGGCTGGACTCAGTCTCACAGAGATCCACCAGCCTCTGCCTGGCTAGTGCTGGTGTCAAAAACATTACCACTCCCAACAGGAAAGGCATTTTTTTACTTGGTTCTTAAAGATCTGAGAACTTTAAGATTTTCATTGAAGATTCAGTTCTATGTAGAGTGATTGTATGACAAAAACTGGTTAAGTGCATAAAACTCATTGGAAGAAAGAAAAAGAATTTAGAGAATAAGAAAAATAAATAAAATTTCACAATCATCATATGAAGTGAACCTAAAAGCTCAGGATCTAGTAGACAGACGGGCGTAAGGAGCTGAGTCTTCCCTGGTCTCCATTCCCAAGCACTTTCTTGTAAGGTTAGCCTTTACCTGCTGTCTTGTAAAGATGTTCACAGACTTGGAAATCTCTCTCTCTCGTTGCTCCATTGCAACGATTTTAGAGTTTCAAACAGCAAATAACATTTTAGCATACCATTTCTCAAATAAAATGAATGTTTCTGGTGAGCATGGGGCATTTGCAGGATGCTATGGGATCTCACAATAGGGGTGACTAGAATCTCCTGGTCTTCTGTGGCATATGGTGTAAATATATGAGACAGATGTGGGAGTTTTGGAGAGGCCCATTCCAGAGGGAGAATGCTGACACGTGAAAAATGTCCAGCTACGGAACAGGAATAGCAGGCTTGGCTGTTGAAAGTTGCTGTAGAAAGACATAAAAGGATGAGCCTCAAAACTACCACTTGTTTAGATGCAAAGAAATCCTTACACTTAGTCTTGATTTTTGTTGCCTTCTGTTTTCTTGAGCTAATGCCTATTCAAGGTTTCTTATTTAGGATACAATGTGGATAAAAATAATGAAGCCAGAGTCTAGGGTAACGATTACATTTTAAGAAGAGTGTATCTAAATAATATAAATAATCTATATTTAAAGGACAGCTTGTGACCAGTAAAACCACTGGCTTGTTATTACTACACATGCAAAGGGGAGACAACCACATTCTTGCTAACTTATCTTCTGACATATTTTAAGCTTGTGTTCCAGCAGGGCTATTAAACTTTGAAAAGAGTATTGAAAAATTAAATGGCATGTATGGAAAGAGTTTGATATGTATCTCTTCCCTTGGTAGAGGAAAACCTTGATATCAACTAGAAGACTTTGCATTGTTTCGTCTGGAAGAGAAGGTTGAAGAAGGGTACAATAACTCTCTACAAGTATGAAAAGCTACTGGTATTAGGAGGATTCAGGGCAGCTGGCCTTCAACTCCATTGAAGCTACAATAAGTAAACATTGGTTAGAATTGTTTGAACACCCGAGAGGAAGGCTTGAAAGTAAACGTTTCTTATGGGTTTCTGGAGAGAGGAGATTGGTGGCCTTCTTGACAGATCTTGAGTTACCATTTGCTTGGATAGAGAGGTATAGCCTCATCAGAGGAATTCTACTATACTTGGATCTATAATAAAGTATTCTAGTATCACAGCCAATGATAGTTGATAAATGGGGGGGGGTGCTTATTTGGGTCACTGGGGAAATTGGAGTTCTCTCTTTTGCATTTTTGGTCTCTTTAATAAGAGAATTTAGAAATGGACTTAAACATGGAGGCAATTTGTTAAAGTGTGAGAACCAAACAACAAGGCAGGCTACAGATCTAAGCAGCTACCAGAAGAAGGGAGAAGGAGAAGAGGAACGGGGAATTAATGACATTTGTGTTAGGGTCTAAGAAAGCAGGCAGCTTCCACAATGCAGGGCACCAAGCAACTGCACGAGGGAGGATGGAGGGCTTCAGAGAAAGTAAGAAAGACCAGAGTGGCAGGAAAGGGGTTTTAGACTTCTTGCCAGAATTTGGAAGAAAAACAGATATCAAGAAGGAAAAGAAAGTTACACTTTTCTAAGTGACTCTGAAAAATGTAGAAGAGACTAGTTTTCTCTGGCCAAGGCAGAACCAAGGGCGTCTCCTGCTCCCGCCAAGGACAGGAGCAGACCTGCTGCTTTCAGGTTTCCAGTTCTAAACCCTGCCAGACCCATTTTTCTCTTTTGATCTTATGCTCCTCCTTTTTAGGAGGTGACCCTAGTAAACATTAGGGTATTTAGATGACAACCTAACCAGCTCTAGAGCAATGGAAGTGGCCTTTCTCTTTAGACATTCCTCGCCAGCGTTCTTGGTAAAAGCATCCCTGGAGTCTTTCACAGGAAGATGCTTCTCAGAGTCTATTTCTGGGTTCTATCATCTTCCATAGCAGCTGATTTTCAAACATAAAACAAGAAGGGAAGAATATTTTTATTTTGAAGCGTCTGAATCTGAGGTTGAAAATATATGCCTTTTAATTTCACAATGTCTTTCACTCATATTGTTGCTAGCATTCCTTCTGGGGGGGCACAAGCTGCATTCAGCTCCTCCTCCTCTCTCTCTCTCTCTCTCTCTCTCTCTCTCTCTCTCTAGGTCCCTAGGGACAAAGTGAGGTATAACTTCACAAAACTATAGTTTGGGAAACCAGAATTTTGGAGACTTATTTACAGAGAAACGGGTGAGGGGTTTATTTATAGGAATTGTGAGCAGGAGGGGGGTCCCCTACTGAGACCGTTTAGCAAATTCCATATCCTGGCAGAAACCCGGTGACCTCCTGACAGCTGCCCAAGATGGCGAAGGGATTAGCCTCTCTCAGGCTTCCTCAGTCCCTCTCCCACACCCACAACTCAGACCACTGGTTGATTGGGAGGGGTAGCTGACTCTCCAAGTTCCTTCTTTCCTTGTGGAAGGTGAACACATTTATAATTCTGGGCAAGCACGCCCCCAGGCTTGGGATGGATGCTTTGTCCATAGCTTGCCAGTCCAGCTTCACAGGCAGAGGACAAGTCCATGCAGCACATATCTAACTCCTGTATCATATAAAGTGCTAACTCATTAAATCATCTCAGAAGTGAAGAAAAAAAGAAACTCATGCCTCAGACCTACATATAGCACTCATTTGCATACCCATGCATATATACACACACCTTATTTTACATTAAATCTGTCTCTATACTATTTATATTTATACCCATTTGCGGAGTCCAAATATATCTGACCATTTTTGAATTCAGCCAAGTGTTCTTTAGAAAGTATTCTTGTTATACTTGGTAAGACTTTGCAACAAAGCTGCATTATGGTGGAAATCCTATACAAATACTCAATCTTTCCAACAGCAATAAATTACAATGCCAGAAACATAAGGTGCTGACCTCCCAGTGTGAACAAAGGGTGGGGGGTGAGTGACGGGGATAAAGCTCTTGATTAGAAATGCTTTTCTTGAAGAATAAAGCATTTATGCAGGGAAACAGCTATGAATAAATCTCTCACCTCCTGATGTTTATCCCTATAAAGCACCAGATGATTTTCTTCAAAGAGGAAAAAAGAGAAAGAAAGCCCTACATTTTGGACTGATACTGGAAGTTATAAATGTTTAATGCATCTCCTTACCGCAATTTTAGTCTACTTTTTCCTTAAACAAATGAAGGCATAATTTTTCTAAACAAAGACTCAAATGAGCAATCCTTAAAGGGAAGAAGCATTTTGTAATTTTAGAATATAGAAGTGGATCATGGGTTATGTGTAAATTTCTTTGAAAAATAACAGCACACACTGCTTGAGTTGGATTGCAGTTTTTAAAAGTCAGGATCAAGGACTGGCGCTGTGGAAGACATTTCACAACAGGGAAGCAGCTACCGGACTCTGGAACTCCATCAACCCTGACAGAGGAGGAGCATGGCTTTCATTCTCTCCCCAAACCTTCCCTCCACACTCCTGACAAAATAGACCCTTCAATAAGGAATCCGAACCAATCGTCATCTTCCTCAGTGACTCTTAACTCTTGACTCAGTTTGCTTTTTAGACAATACCAACATCCATACCTGTAAAATCTTAGTAGTCCAAAATCAGTAATCACAGTAAGGGGAACTCAGTCACACAAAATATCGCACTGCTGCCCCATGTCTTCAGGGTCCTCTCTGATTCTTCTTCTCCTGTGCCATGCACTAATCTCCTTGCCACTTCCACAAACAGATCCTCTGGGACACAACTGCACTTTGACAATAGTCTCTCATTTTCACTTTCCTGTCTGCACACAAAGATCCTCTTTAGGGACAGGTTTCAAACTTTTGTTACCCAAATGTCCCTCCAGTGTTCTGTGGCTGCCTACTATCCCCAGACAAACATTTTAATTGTCAATTATTGTAGGTCCTTGACCATCCAGTGTCTAAGCTTTTCACTGGACAGCAGGATCTGTAACTCCTCTACCCTTGTCTGGATTTATTTCCTGAGCACCTAATTCTGCTCTGCCTTCTTTAGGTTGTTCTGTTCTGTTTATGGAATCCTGGTACCTTTTCCTCAGTCAGAATGCAGCCCTGTCTATACTGTCTTAACTGAATTATTCTTTCCTGAAGCATTTTTCAAGCATGTGAGAGAGCTCTCATCACTTTGGTTATTAACATTTCTTTTTTGGCACTGTATAATTTTGATTTATCACATTCCTTTGATCTTTGTTCAGTTTTGTAGCTGGTGTTCCAGTGAAGATCTCCAAAAGAAGAATCATATAATGTCTAGAGCTTTCACCAACTGGCAGAGAATCCCCCACACAGTAGGTATTCAATACTCATTTGCTAAAGGAATACAAAGTGATTAGATGGCACAGAGTGTACATGATCTCATATCTGAGGGACTTAATGCTGAGTGTGCAAGTGCTGGGAAGTACTGTCTGCATTCCAGTGCCAGAATTATATTCATGAGGACACATGGAGGACAAAGTAGAGAGGAACACTACAGTCCACAGAGACAAGGAGTCCGCATCCTTCTCACAAAGAGAGGACCATTTTTAATCATAGACTATTTATTTATCCAGGAGATTACAACCAGTGAGCGAAGAGAAGTGGGCTTCAGCGAGGAAGACTCCAGCTCTAAGCTGAATAAAATGTGGTGATAATTAAGTGCTCTATATGTGGAACTTTAACCTCTGTTTTAATTCAAGCATCCTGAGATGCCAGTTGACTCCTGCGCCCTGCTGCAATTAAACTAATATGGGAAAGGATTCAGAATTTGAGAGAATAAGAGAAGAAAGTTCTGTATTTGGGGACACATAACACCCCACTCTCTTCTCTGAATCTTGCTTGCCACTTCTGGCTCTGACTACATAATAAAGAGGTGGAATCTGCCTGCATTGCTCCCCAGGGACACCCTTTCTGCTGTCCTTTCAGAGCTAAACTTTTCTTGTAGGTTCTTGTATCACATCTGCTTGAGCTTTGATTTTTTAGTACTAAAAAATAAAAGAGCATGCAAACAATACTGGTAGAATTTTGAACATAAGACAGAGTGGGTCTTTTGCTCCATGACTGGCCATTTCAAATTAGTAATACTGTGTTCCTACATCACCCTATTAAACTAAGATGGGCCCATTGCTCATGTTATTGACTGAGTTAGGCCAGTGAGCCTTACTAAATTATAAAAAGTATTTAAGAAATAGCCAAAGATGGATTTGAGACAATAAGATACAAATTGCTTTTGGAAAAATGTCTTCTTACTTTTATGAGACATTCACAGAAGACACAGGCTTGCTCACTCTCTCCCACTAGACTTGGCTAAAGAAATACAGTCTCATTTCATTGTTGTTTGCTGTATTGTGTTCCTCAAGCTGCATCTGTTCAGACTGAAGGTTTGTGAACATCTTAAGGGGAGCAAGTCTCTCGGGTTATTTTGTTTTAGCACAGCATGTGACAGTTTCTTGTGTCTATGTTTTAATTCTCTGTGTACTTGAAGAGTTTTCATTATTGCTGTATCCATACATAGCCTGGGATTAGTTATTTGTGATGTTGCTATTTTAGTCATTTGGGGTCACCAGGAACTATTCCCGTCATTATAAAATGGACGGTGTTCCGACTGCTCCCATGAACATCTGTCCCCTCATCTCTGTCCCTCTCCCCGAGTCCCTGAGACACACAATATAGAAACTGGAATAGTGAGTAGTCATCTCAGGGAATCCAGGTGTGACAGCTCATACCTGTAATGCCAGGACTTTGAGACAGAGCCAGGAAGTGCTCTATGATTTTGAATCTGGCCTGGGCTATACTGTGTATTCCAAGGCAGCCTGGATTACAGAGTGAGACCCTATTATAAACAAACAAAAGAAAAATTAAAGTCACAGGTGTCTCAAGTTAAAATAAAAACTATAAATGAATATAGAGATGATTATTGAGAAAACTGTGTTGAAAGCCAAGATAGGTCAACCTTTCATCCTGTTATATCAAGCCTTTGGCAAAATTGTAACTGAAAAGCAAAGCTTACTGAAGGAAATTGAAAAGGCTACTGCAGTGAGCAGATGAATGATGGGAAAGTGAAATGGCAGTGTGTTGAGACAGAGGCAGTTTAGCTGACTAGATAGAAAGAAGATCCATGAGCTGTTAAGCCATAATCTGAAAGGCAACAGAACGAAAGTGTCTAAGTCTCTTC
Organism: Eospalax fontanierii; assembly: GCA_035773235.1. Classification (NCBI taxonomy): domain Eukaryota; kingdom Metazoa; phylum Chordata; class Mammalia; order Rodentia; family Spalacidae; genus Eospalax; species Eospalax fontanierii. Next base: position 21,304,570 of record CM069528.1, on the reverse strand, counting down.
AGTTCTATCAAAGAAGAGAGAAATAAGATCCAGGAAGAAAGATGGAGGCTGGGTTAGGTGGTAAAGAGGGAACCTGTCTTCATAAATCATAGATGGGAGGTGGAACAGCCAGAGCTGACTGAGAAGCTGCAAACAAGCTTTTGCTCATTCATGAAGGGCAGGGTTCAAGACAGCACTGGAGAAAGAGGCCCTCTAAGACCTTCATAGCTACAAAGGAGAAGTTAACACTGTCTTCAGAGTTTCAAAGGACAGACACCCTTGTGAGAGATTAACACAGTGCATAGCAAAATTGATGCCACTGCCATTTATCGTTCTGAAAATCCCAGGGACACAGTGAATGACCCACGTGCCCTTCTTGTGCTACACAAGTTTAACAAATGAGCCTGTACAGCATTATATTGACTCTTCACAACATGTTTACTAAATTTTATTTTGTATTTTTGGTACAGGGTCTTTCTGTATACCCCTGACAGGCCTATTCCTCATCACATCTCCCAGGCTGACCCTCAACTCACATGGATCCTCCTGTTTCCAGCTCTCGAGTTCTTGAATTACAGATGTATGTATCTAAGACTACTGAAAACATTTAAAACCAAGACTGAAACCTACTGCTTAGGAAAAAAAGTAAAACATTATTGCTTACTGACAATGTACGTGGGAATCTAAGAGCTTTGATGGAAAAGTTTAGTGGGATTGATTTTTTATTTTGCAAACACAGCATTCAATTTGCAGTCCACAGACCAAGGAATGATTTCGGTGATCATGGGCACTTTTTATCGAGATGCATGTTCCTTGCAGATGTAATGCCATTAAACATGTAATAAGCTATGTTGTAGGATAGCATAGCTTATAGGATATAATAGTTCTAAATAGCATAGCTTATAAAGATATAGTAGGATAAATATAACTTTTATTTAAGAAAAAATAAATAAAGGCTAAAAGGATAACTATGGGGTAGAACTTTTGTCTATTATGCAGAAAGACCTAGGTTCAATCCTCAGCACTCAGAGCAAAAGGAAAAGCATTTCATGACATGGGATCTGCCATGTGTAGTCATTCTTCCTCTGGGTCTGGAAAGGTCCATCAACATCTGGAAAGGAGTTTCCATTCCAGATGCAATTAAGAAATTTGTAGTTTTGGGACCAAGTCAAATTGCCAACATCAAAAGGAGTTGGAGGAAGTTGAGCATGGCCTTGATAGGTGACCTTGAAGAGTTCAAAGCTCTTGTGGTATAGGGGGGGTTTGAACTTGATCAAGACAGCAAGGGACCTAGAAGTGAAAGTGGAGTGGGAGGATGTTACTGTGAACTCAAGGCATTGCTGCTCCTGATAAGCAAAGACAGTGGTCTTCAAACTTTGACTGTTGTCTTTAGAAACTGTCACGTGGCCGCAGGTCCAGCAGCCACCCCGCTGCTCAGTCAGCAGCTACACATAGGGAATGAGACCCTCCATTGACAGAGTATGCTGGCCCCTGAGGATGCAGATGATTCCAGGCAATTTTTATTGATATGTATATTCATTTTAGACATAATGTCACTGCACATTTAATAAACTATATAACTATATAACTTTTATGTAACTTTCTTTTGCATGTGCTGGAAAACAAAGGCAATATCTCCCTCTCTTTCCTTCTTTCTTTCTTTCTTTCCTTCTTTCTTTCTTTCTTTCTTTCTTTCTTCCTTTCTTTCTTTCTTTCTTTCTTTCTTTCTTCCTTCCTTCCTTTCTTTCTTTCTTTCTTTCTTTCTTTCTTTCTTTTTTCTTTCTTCCTTTCTCTTTTTGGCTTAAGACAGGGTGTCTGTGCAACACCAACTGACCTGGAACTATGTAGAGTTCTCTTCCTGCCTCAGCTTTCTGTGTTGAGATTAAAGGCATGTACCACCACGCTCAGCTATGCTGCTTTCTTGGATTCAGTAATCTTTTCTTCAGTAGTCTGAGACTGAATGAGCAATAGCTCTTGAAATATGTCTAAATTCTCTTTTGTCATTGGTTGATTTTTTATTTTGAGATAGAGCCTCACATAGGCCCGACTGGCCAAGAACTCACTATGTAGCTGATAATGACCTTGAAATCAGGCATACTTGTTGTCTTAAGTATGACCAACAGTCATTCAGTTATCACAAAGGAGCAGGACTGGGGATCGCAGTTACATGACTAGTGTCTGACCCACAAGATAAAAAGAACCAGATTTTATTCTTAGCTACCGAATTACATTTTGTTAGTCTGGGTTGAGATGAATTTATAGTTAGAACCCTACTTTCCTTGAGTGATGTGGTGAGTATGGCAGCTGAGGTGGATGCAAGGGAGGGCACATCTGATTCCAGATGCCCAGCTGGCTCACACATCAAGATATACTTGCTTTGTTACAATTATTGCTGTTGCTTTCACTAGGGTTTTTATTTTTATGTATTTATTTATTTGGAGACAGGGTTTTACTATATAGGCCAAGCTTGTCTTGAGCTCACAAACTTCCTGCCTGCACCTCACAAATGATGAAATTATAGATGTCTATCACCAGACTGACATACTCATTTTAAAACTGCCTTATTTGGTGAGAGATACTGATAAGGTATCTCTTTAAATATAAGATATTTAAAAGGTAAAAAATATTCATCAAACATTTATCATAGGAAAGGCAAAGAAGAGTGCTAAGAGATGGATGGTGGACACAGTGGTAGGGTGCTGTGAGTGTTGGGAAGCACAGCAGGGTGCTGTGGGATAGACCAGATCTGTAAGAAGGAGGTAGGGCAGGAGGAGCAGCTTGTAGGAAATCTTTCATGAAAGAAAGATTTGTCTTCTGAAACCCAAGGTGCTCAAATGGACAGCAGGCTAGGAAGAGAGAAGAAAATGGAAAGCCTGGAGAGGCATGGTGGGCATTTTGGGTTTCATCGAATGTCTGGATATTTGCAAGTACAAAATACTAGAGATAAACACCAGAAGAAGAACACTTCATTAGCAAGTTACTTGCAGTTTTCAGTTGTTTTTATACTCCTACATTTATTTGGAGAAGCAAGGCAGACATGTTAATAAAAGAATCTTTGAACATATCCAGAGGAAGTCAACCATAGTCCTATCAAATCCTCCATTGAGCCAGGTGGATCAAGTTTCATGAGTTTGAAAACTTTTGAGTACTTCAGAATATTCTAAACAAATGCTTCCCCTTGGAACTTGTTGCCGAAGTCACAAAAGCACTTTCAGCTTTACAGATTTATCTACGTTGGTGCTGGAAGGAAGGACACTTGCCCCAGGGTTCGATGAGTACTTCATCTGTCAAGTGATGAGTGTACATCCTTTCTCACCCCACGGTGTTAGGCAAATGTTCACTTGCTGCTTTATATCACGGATGATTTCCCAGAAATCTGCACATATTCCATCGTGTTTAATATATTCCCTTTACTTCAAATGCCTCTTCTAGCTTCCTTGTCTCAACTGTGGTCTATCACATACCATTTTAAGCTTCATTGTCTTTGTAAAGTGGAGATCCTATTAGTTCTAGGTGATGATCCTGTTCTCTGGATTAAATGAAATAATACTGGATTTGAGACCTAGACCATGGCAAGTACTTAGAAATATTAGCAATTTCTTATGAATTGTCATTGTTACTGATATAGAGTACAGGTAGAAATATCAGTCCATGTGGAGCAGCAGCGTGATACAAGTTATTGGGCAGTCAGTCTTGGAACTTCGGTTACGCTCAGAAGTGTTGCTAGAATCCAGGACACTGTTGGCAGCAGAGTCACTGAGATCAACCCAAGTAAATTCTGTCATAGATAACTGGCACCCAGAAATTCAAGAGTCAAAGTGTCGTGGAAGACAAAGGAAGATGTTAGGCATAAAAAAAGATTTTGGACTCTCTACTCATGAAAGATCTGCTGGCCTGAAGGCAGTAAGTTTGGACTGTGGGAGAATTAAAGATGTGATTTCTAGTCTAATCCTGCCACTTATATGCTATTGATTCTGACCAAATTTTATATCATTTTGATGATTCTATTTTCTCATTAGTAAAATGGGGATAGTTATGTCTTATGTGTGTATCAAAAAGCATTGTTGGTTTGATTAAAAGAGGTAATAGATTAGAAACTACTTAGAAAATGCCAAAGAACTTTATCAAATCATTAATAAATCCCTTTAAAAATAGTTATTGAATCTTTGTCCTATTACTAAGATTTCAGTATGAAGACAAAAAAAAAATCTATTGTTTTAAAGGAAAAGGAAAGTTTGTCTTTTCTGAGTAGCTCAGTAAAGTGCTCGGGCTCTGCAGTAATGCCTAATGTTGCACTTCAAGTGTCTGCACAGATGGAGGGACTTTTGGGATTTATAAATATATTATCTAATCATGAGATAATTATTGCTCTATCTCCTTGGCATGGTTTGAAGTGAAGTGATTTTCCCTGTGTCTGGACTCCTGGTCAGGTGATTGACATGCCCAGCTGGGTTAATTCTTAAAGAAGGAGACAAGAGTATGGGATGTTTTAGACAGTTTAGAGTTTCCCAATCTACTGCCAGAGGTAGAACCACCACCCTTTTGACAAGGGAAATGGTTTTGCCTTAATGGATGGGATTCAACAAAACCAAAGCACTTCCATCTTTTCATATGGGCGGGCTTATCTCTCTACGTTACCAAGGAAACTTGAAGTGGATTCCAAAGCTGCTTGAGCTCTGGCATTCTCAAGCTCTCTTCAGCCACATAACACATTGCAGGATGACCTTGATCCTGGAGTGCCCCGGTTATGTGATTCTTTCTGCTATCATAGAAGAGAGGATTCCAACCTCAATAACCTCCAAAGCTATTAATTCCTGTAAGGTCTTTGTGGAAGCTAGTATCTGTGTATATATTCTGTGTTGATTGTTAATATTTGTCTCTCTGTTTTCCTTCTTTTCTGTCTCTTTTTCTTTCAAATACTGGAAGCAGCCTCAATGCTCTCCCTGGTTGTCTGGACTTTCCCACTCTATATCTGGAGCCTCTCTTGTGCATGTAACTGCTTGCAGACCTCCATTGCAAAAGGCATGGCATTCTCTCTTCCCTCTTCTCCATGTTAATCTAAGCTGCTGCCAAGATTTACAGCTTGCCTGCCCTGTTGCCTTTCTGTGAAACTAATAAAATTTCCTGGAGCTTCCAACTGAGTCTGCTTAAAAACCTTTCATTAACAAGACTAAGAATCCCCAAAAGAAACCTCGGTTTTCCCAGTGACAAAAATGTAAAAGGTTCAGTAGAATTCAGTGTGGAAGAATGCAGGGATGGTGCCAAGGGAGACAGAACATGAGCTCATTTTAGGTAGATTTTCGGAAGCTTCCTGGGAAGCAGGGTTTAGGAAGGATGATCCTCGGACCAAGGATGAGGTGACAAAGCAGGAAGGTTCCTCCACAGACTGTTGCAAGTACATGAAGCTGCTTGAGCTCTGGCATTCTCAAGCTCTCTTCAGCCGCATAACACATTGAGGGATGACCTTGATCCTGGAGTGCCCGTGATTCTTTCTGCTATCACAGGTGTCCCGGCATTTACAGATGTCGCTCTTTTTGGTATTCAAAAGTGAGCATGCCTTCTGCTTCCAACCCGTACATTTTCTAGCATATATCAAGGCAACACTTCTACATCAGACTAAGGATATTAACTGAGAAACCACTGTGGCTGATTACATCATTTTTGCCTCATAGCTGAACGGAATTTTTCCCTTTTCACTGTCTTCTAGGCTACTTAACCCCCCTAAGCAAAAAATCCAGATGAAGAAGCCCAACTGTTCCAATAATCTTTTTGATGTAAGACATCTGTGTATGACTCCATAGCATCTGGCACTGCTTGAAACATACAGAATCCAGAGCTTCACATCTTCTAAATACATCATGTGGTAGCTTAGGAAACATTTCCTCACTGTGACAGCAGCAAAATTCCCAAGCCAGGTGAAATAAAGAAAAACATTCTGCAGAAATAATAAATCTAAAAGAATGTTACAGTGGTAGCAAACAAACAACAAAAAACGGTAAGAGTACTGGTCAAGAGAATAAGAATATCTAGTCTAGGTGGAGCCTTAATGTTCCAGCTCCAGTTTTGCCAGATCAACCACCTAGTCACAGGACCACTCCTAGGTTCGGGGGGGTGGGGTGCGGTGTTGTTTTAACTTAAGTCATGCAAAGCAGATAGATGGAATATTTAGTCTGGAATCATCTTGTTCTAGTGCAGTGCTTATAGAGCCTGCCACAAACCTGTAGCTTTCTCTAAGTCTGCATGATTTTCTTCAGACATGTATAACCTCTTTTTTCTTTTTTATATCTCTTTTCTAACCATGCTTTCCCTAACACATTAAGCTGCCCCAACATTTTGTATTTCTTTCCTGTTTCTGTAAAGCTCCCTTCCTCTCTCTACCATTGAAGCTTCTAGTTCAGCATGTGTCTGACCTCTATGGCGGCTCTAAACTGTTATGTGTAGGAAACAAGAGAGTGCTATAGTTCAGCTTCATTGCTGTGATAAAATTCTGATAAAAGACTACTTGGGGAGAAAAGGGTTTATTGCTTCTAACTACTCTTCCAAGTAGCAGTTCATCATTGAGGGAAGTCAGGAGAGGAAATCAGGGCAGGAACTGAAGCAGGAACTGAAGCATAGGCCATGGAAGAATGCTACTTATAGATTTGTTGCTCTGGCCTGTGCTCAGCCTGCTTTCTTATACAATCCAGGACCACCTGTCCAGGAGTGATACCACCCATGGTGGGCTGGGCCATCCCACATTACTCAGCCATCAAGAAAATGCCACACAGACCTGCCCACAGGCCATTCTGATAGAGGAAATTCCCTATTAGTGGTTCCTTCTTCCCAGGTGTGTCAAGTTGACAACTGAAGCTAATTATGCTATTCCACCACTTGTCAACTTTGACAAACAGATATCTTTAACCATAACCTTCCTTTTTCGTCTATACCAAGATCTCACATTCATATCACAGTATAAGACTCTAAAAGTCCCACAATCTTAAAAAAAATTCTATCACAGAAGGGTTCAATGGCCCTTTAAAATAATCTGATGTCTCTCAACTGTGGGCTCCTTTAAAACAAAATTAAGTTACATACTTTCTTATTTCAAAAAGGAATAACATGGCACACTTAAACAAAAACAAAGTCACGTAGTGTAACTCAGCGTAACCCAGCTGGGGTTCACTCACGACCTCGTGCTATTCAAAAGGCTTTAGCAGGTCCATTTTTCTGGCTCTGCCATCCACAGTACATGCAGCTGGATTTTAGACTCAAGCTGGCTCCATTCCAAATTTACTATCTCCTTGATGGCGGTTCCACATTCCTGGCATCTGTCCTGTGTCATGGAGTTTTCACTCCCACCTAGACTCTACCTTCACCAAATGTCTCCCCTGGGTTCACAGGGTGTCAAGCCTCAGATTCTATATCTATAAAACAAGTACCATATGGGTGACTCTCATACAACACCAGGTTCATCGACCAATTTGAGATGCAGTCTTGGCCACCTGAGATTCTGTGTGTTGAAGCTAAGGAAACACTTCCTAGAAGATCTTTCCTCAGTGAGGTTGGTTGCTTCTTAATCACAGCTAAGTTTTGAGTGCTAGATAACCAGCATTGCTTTTCTCAGTCAAGCAAAGACTCCACTTCAGTGCTGTTGGTCTCTTGTTAACCACAGTTTATTTTTCAGCCTCAGCTGAAAAGACATCACATATTTTTAATTCAAAATAGCACACCGACATCACTTATTATCTCATCATTGGCATCTCAGCAGTGTCTTCCAGATTCCCACAGGACAGCTCACTGAGCTCCAGGGGCTCAATGATTTTTCCAGTCCAAAGTTCCAAAGGTTTCCACAATAGTCCCACAAACAAAATGTTCCGGTTTATCACAGCAATATCCCACTCTTTGGTACCAGTTTCTATGTTAGTTTGCTCTCCTGCTGCTGCTGTGATAAAGCACTGTAGCCAGAAGCCACTTGGGAAATGGTTTAGTGCTTCTTACTCTTCTAAGCGACAGACCATCACTGAAGGACATAAGAGTAGGAACTCAGGGCAGGAATCTGGAGGTAAGATCTCAAGCATACACCATGGAGGAGTGCCACTTACTAGCTTGCTTCTCTGGCCTGTGCTCATCTTCATTTCTTATAAACTCTAGGACCACTTGCCCAAGCATGGCACCACATCATTCAACAAGCAAGAAAATACCTCACAGAAATGTCCACAGGCCAATAAGCCAGAGGAAATTCCCCAACTGAGTCTTTCTGTTCCCAGGCAGGTGTGTCAAGTTGACAGCTGAAGTCAAAGGTGATGGAGAACAAGCTGAAAGTAGGGTGTGTGAAAACTCACTGTTGTGCTTCCTTCAGTAAGGTCATACCTCCTAAAGATTCCACGACCTTCTTGAAACACTGCCGCTAAATGAGGACCATACACCGTGTATTCAAATACTTGAGCCTATGAAGGTCATTTCTCATACAAATGACTATGTTTCACTCCCTAGGCCCCATATGATAGGCTCATGGTCATATCACAATGCAAAATGTGTAAAGTTCAACTTTAAAAGTCATCACAGTTTTTAAAAAAATAATTTATTATTGATTATTTTAATTTTATGTGTATGAGTGTATTGCTTGCATGTATGCAAGTGCACCCATGTCATGCAGTGCCCATGGAAGTCAGAAGTGGGCATTGGACTCCCTAGAACTGGAGTTAAAGATGGTTATTAGCTGCCATGTAGATGCTGGTATTCAAAGGGGTCCTCTGCAAGAGCAGCCAATGCTATTAACTGTGGAGCCATCTCTCTAGTCCAAAAGCATTACCACGGTTTTTAACAGTCTGAACACTGTTCAAAAATCCAAGGTCCAAAGTCTTTTCTGAGACTCAATACAATGTCTTAAATGTCACCCCCTGTAAAATGTAAAAGAATCCTATATAATCTCAATGTACGATGAAACTAAATACACATTCTCTTCTCAAAATGGAGGAACGGAGGCAAAGTGAGGAACCATGGGACCAAAGCAAGGGTGGAGCAAACGCCAAATCCTGTAGCTCCATGTCTACTATCTGGGACTTTAGTTCCAAAGGGCTTGAATGGCCTCTTCAGCTTTGCAGTCTGAGACCCAAATTTCTCTATGACCTGGTTCCACTCTGTATGCAGCTTTTCTTAGGTAGATGTCTCACAGCTCTGGCATATCCAGCATTTTGGGGTCTCTACTGCAACCCAAAGGCTACCTTCACAGCTTCATGCAGTAGTTTGTCAGGGCCTCATGGCCAAGAAGGGCCTTCTTTACACGAGACTCCCCTGCTGCAGGCTGCCTGGCCTCAGCGTCTCAGAGGGAGAGTTCATTGTTCCTTCTCTATTGCATCTTTGATGGCGCTAAAGCTATCGCCATATGAACAATACTGCCAGTTTAGGCTGTCAGCTTGGGATGGACATTGACTCCCTTCCTCTATGTTACCAGCAGCTTTTTTATGTTGTGTCTTCTAATTCTTAGGCTTTCTCTCTCACAGGTGGAAGCTCACGTGGGTGGGATCTTTCCTTGGGGGCATTCTTCAAGAGGCATCTCCTTACTGACTCTCATCTCCTTGACCATGAGAGCCTGTCTTTCAGCATATGCCTTGGCTGTGATATTAAGCTTCCTAGCATGCTCTTTTTCTCCAAACTGTACACTTTTCATTTCTTTCTGCCCTACGTGCTCCTTTTAATGGAATACCTGCATAAAATCTATCCATAATAACTAATCCACAGATTCAACATTAGCGTGGCTTGAAATTTCCCCCAGCAAAGAAATAAATCTATTAATTTTTTAGTACAACTTCAGGCAAGTTCTTTGACCTCTAACAGATGGCAGGCAGATTTCTTTGGCAATCTACTCACATTGCTGTACAATTCCTTGTTCCTCCCTTGGTCTGAAATGTCCTGAGATGGGCCTCTACTACACCTGTTTACTAATTTCTGCTTAGAGCTTTCAACTACATTTCTAGTCCAAAGTCCAATCTCTTCCACATTTCTCATTAAAAACACCATTCTCAGGTGCTGCGTAGCAACAGCCCATTCTCTGCATTACTTTTTTTGTTGCTGTGATGAAATGCTATAATCAAGACAATTATAGAAGAAAAGTACTTGAGCTTTTGGTTCCAGAGGGATAAGAGTCCATCAGGGTGGAGAGGCATGGCTGCAAGCATCAGGCATGGTGATAGAAGCCAAAAGCTGAGGTTCAGCAAGGCAACACCTTCTAAAGCTTCCATGACTTTCCACAAACAAGGACACCACTTGGATGGAAACCATATACTAGGTGTTCAAATACCTGAGCTTCTGGGGGGATTTCTCATTCAAACCACCACAATATTTGAATGTGGAATGTTGTAAACATCATATCTTAGAACATTAAAATAGCGGAGATGAAGCAAAGTAAAGATAAGAAACCATTCCTTTAAAAAAATCTCAGGTCTGGAGAGAAATGGCTCAGTGTTTAGAGTACTGGCTGCTCTTCCAGAGGACCTGGATTTGGTTCTCAGCACCCACATAGCAATCAACAACTATCTGTCACTCTAGTTCCAACGGATATGATGTCTTCTGATCTTCGTGGGCATTGCATAACACTGGTGCACTTACATACATAGCAATAACCTCATACACATAAAATAAGAATGACAAATAAAATTTTAAAAATTCAACTGGGCGTGGTGGCACACTTCCTTAATCCCAGCTCTCAGGAAGCAGAGGCAGGTGGATCTCTATGAGTTCAAGGCTAGGCTGGTCTACATAGTGAGTTCCAGGTAAATTGGACTACGGGGAAACCTTATCTCCAATAAATGAATATATATATATATATATACATAATATATATATATATATATTTAAATACTCAGTTATACAGTATAAGAAAAACTACTTGCAGAACTACTTGCAGATTTGCAGATTAAGGCCCATGCTGTTGCTGTGGTAGACTTTGTGAAATAAGTACTGTACCTGTTCATAAATTTTTGTAGCATTATCTTATGTATGAAGGAGGCATGTATATTCTGTGAAATAGCTGTTCAATTTTAGAAATTTTGGGGCATATATATTAGGATACATGAGCAAAATACTTTTCAGAGCATTATTTGTAATGGACTTGAACTAAAATTAGAAATGTTCCCAATAGTAAAGTGAATAAATGCATACATAATGAGAGACTATACCTTCATAAAAATGAATGCAGCAAAATTAATTTAACAGCATGATAACTGTACTATCACACTATAAAGTGATGGAATCTAGGCAAGGAAACACATAAAATATGATTCTGTTCACTTACAGTATCCAAAACTCTGAAATACATCATTTAGGAATCCTTGATAAAATGGCAAAGAAAGGCAAGAGAATGGTCATTAGAAAGGCTATAGTCCTGATTTCTAGGACACCTTGGGTGTTTTGTGATAAGGAAGTAACCTATGACGGTTCTGCAGGTACTAGTACGGTGTTAGTGTCTGGAGTGGGGGCTGACAGCATGGTGTTCTCCTGTATTGACTAACTGGATTGCAATGTGCATGCCTCCTGCACTTGTGCGCTGAGTATATTTCACATTGAAAACCAGAATGCAAAACAATGCATTATAGTAACCAAGTAGATTTAGCTCAGGCATGGAAGAAATATTCAATCTTGAAAATCAATCAAGTTTATTTGCCACAAAAAGTGATTAAAGTGGGTGGAGAGTTAGTCCAGTGGGTGAGAGTACTTTCTACAAAAGCATAAGGATCAGAGTCTGGAACCCAACATCTATGTAAAAAATCCAGGAGTGGCTCTGTTCCTGTAGCCCCAGTGTTATGAGGGGCAGACGGAGGAAGATTGCTGCAGCTTGCTGACTGGCAACCTAGCTCCAAGTTCACTGACAGAGTGATAAAGGAGGTCACCCAGCATCCCTCTGGCTGCCTCATGTATATACACAGGCATGCATACCTGTACACATGTGTATGCCTGTACTACACTCACATACACACATAAAATAAATAATACAGTGTTTACAGGTGAATATAAAACACAGAGAAAAACTTCATGTATTATTTCAATAGACACAGAAGAGGATTCTCTTAATTTTCACAGCCACATAGAGTTTGTACAAAACCAACAGATGAAGACTAGTTGATAAATTTATTTCAAATATCCCTAAACCATATAGTCAATGAAGAAACATTCATTTCCTTTTGATAACACAGTAAGGTCATGACACTTATCACTACCACAGCTACTTAACAGGAATTGAAAATCTTGTCTAACTGGTCAAGCAAAGCAAAAGCATTTAAAAGTTAAGAGACTGCTAGGAAAGAAAATGTCCTTTCTAGGGAACGATACTGATATTCCCTTAGTAAAACCAATCAGTCAAAATCAGTTTCTGTTGAATACAAGCTTGACTTACAAAACAATGTTTTACATTTATTTTATTTATCATTTTAATTTTATGTGTATGATTGTACTGCTTGCATGTGTGTAAGTGAACTCATGTTGTGAAATGCCCATGGAGGTCAGAAGAGTGTGTCAGATGCCCTGGAACTGCTGTTACGGATGGCTGCTAGCCTCCATGTAGGTGCTGGAAATTAACCCTGGTCCTCTGCAAGTGCATTTAGTGCTTTTAACCATTGAGCCATCTCTATAACCCCCCAAATATTTATTTTTTATCAACATTAGCCAGGGTTAAAATGGCATCTCAACAGTAATAAAAGATACAAAATGTCTATGGGTTCTTATCTGTAGCAAAGAACATAAAAAATCTGAAAGAAAAAAATACACAATATTTCATGCTCCTAATTTGGATGACTAAATAATGAAAGTTTGATATTCTGAATATGAATAAATTTATATGCTCAAAAGAAAAATTTATCTGGATGATATTTAGCAGTTAGTAGAATCATCAGTTCCTATGACACAGTGAAGACTGATGATGGTTCCTTGAAAAAGATGCAAAGAGATTTGTTCTCTCAGTTGATAAAAGACTTAGTCATTAAACCAATATGGTTTTGGTTCAGGGACATGCAAGTCTAGGTTACTGAGCTCATTGAGCAAAATGGTTTGGGGTTGGGTTAATAACTGAACATCTGACATTAAAAACCAGTAAGAGAGTAAGTGCTTGTTCAGATGGCTTTGAGAAAAATAATTCACAATGTGTAGAAAAGTAAACCTGGATCCTTACAGAAACATAAAATATATTTGTCATTATGGAGACATTTATATTGTGTTTAGCATGTATAGATTAGAGGAATCAATTCTCTTCACAAGCTTATTGACTGATGATGATGAAGATGATGATGATGATAATGATGATGATGATTATGATGATGATGATTTATTTTGGTCTTTTTGAGACAGGATCTCCCTGTATTCCTAACAGACTCTTGATCTTGATATGCAGATCAGGCTGGCCTTCATTTCACAGAGCCCCACCTGCCTCTGCCTCCCAAGTGTTGGGATTAAAGGTACGTGCCACCATGCCTGGCCCCCATGTTTAGTATTTTTACGTCTATTAACAAGTAAATCTACAGGTATGTAGAGGGTTAATGTCTAAATTCACCAAATTAGAAAGCTCTGGAACCAGTATGGTTTCTTTAAATAGTATGTTTCTGTTAATCTTTCCCTTAATTACTACATTATAAAAGGCAAAACCGTAAATGAAAGAGTAAATCTTTAGGACATAAATATGGGGAAGGACCTCCTAAACAAAACTCAAAAGCAAAAATAGTAAGGCAAAAACAATGAGTTTTATAAAACAAAATTAAAAATTTTTATTCATCTTAGACTTAATGGAAAAAATTCACAATCAAATAACAGACTGGATGAGAAAATGCAATTTTCAGCCGAAACTAGCAAGATTTTCATGTTAGATTATTAAGTAATTATTGCTAATCATCAACAAGAAAACCACAGGAACTCAATTGAAAAATAAGCCAACGACAAAGCACACAGAATAGATGAAAGGGAATATCCTTTCTCTTCAAGCCACCTTCCTCCAAAACTGCTGTAACCAATCACATGGTGCCCAAATGCATGTGACTGACGGAGAGCAAAGCAGTGGTATCACGTTTACAAGTTGCATTAACACACATAAGAAAGCAGAACCATGCAGGGCTTGGACAGTGATACAGACGCCTTCATTAAGTTCTTCAGATGTTATGACGGCAACGATTGTTAAGGGTCTGTCAACACATGTGTGAGTCAGAATGTGCAGAGACCAGGATCATCAACATCACTCCTGTGCACAGAATTAGAGGAGTTCATTCTCAACGAGGAAAGAGCTCAATAGAGCTGAATGTTCATTGGTAGACTTAGTAAAGAGTTAGAGATTATCAAAGTGAATGAGCACATTCCATGCTGCAGAATACCACACATCAGAGAGAAGGAATGCACGGAGAGTGGTCTGGAGAATTCCTTGACATTGCCTAGGAAAAGTGCTAAGAACGAGTTCTTGTGTGTTTTGCAAGAAGGGACACAAACAAAAGGCAATGGAATTATCCTTAGTGGAAGGAGAGACTTGGCTATGGGAAGTGGACACAAAAGAGAATAGCTAGAAAAATGAGTGAGTACACATCAACTCAGAGTGACAGTGAGCCACCAGAGGAGCCTGCTGAAGGCATGCTTTCATCCTGGAGGTCATGGAGAGGAAGCAAAGCAGCAAGAAAGCAAGAACAGCCTGGACCCAGTCTTCACAGAATTTACATTCAACTGCTAATCACAGCATTGCTCCAAGAACTTCAACTGATTACTGGTGTAAGATATGTTATACTATGGGCATGTGTTATGAGCATAGTAAGACCCACATGAAAATTAGCCCATATTAATCAGGCAGAAGACACTGAATAATATGAGATATAGAAATTGGACTAGACATTCTTCCCTACTGTCTCAAACTGATCCAGGTGTGGAGTTACCAGGTGTTGTTTTTGATTAGGCATTCTAAGTCCATTCATTATTTCAAAGAACTCAGTATATATTAGGAAGTAATTTGATCACGAGCATTCTTGCTCATTCTCTAGACCAAGGCTTCATAGACTTACTGGCACGAATTAAGCACCTAACAAGTAAGCATAAGCCTCATCATCTGCTCATCCCCAGGATGGCCCCACACAGGAGAGTTGGAAATAGCATTCTTTTGAAACCTTTGGTTCTAGATGATCTCTGCACATTGAAGATGTATAGCCAAAGCGGGAGGGGAAGCAACTCAGTTGATAATGTGCTTTCTGTGTAAGCGGGAGGAACTGGGTTTGGGTCCTTACCACCCCAGTAAAAAGCCAGGTGCATCTGCACTCCTGAGGCTGGGAGGTGAGGTAGAGGTGGGGACATGAGGATCCCTCGGGCTTCTGGTGAGCTTGGCTTGCTGAGTCAGATTGATGAGCTCCGACCTGAGAAACCCTGTCCTGGAAAAATCAGTTTGAGAGTAATAATGGGAGCAAGCTAGCATTGACTTGAGACCCTCACAGCCATGTAACACACACCCAGCTGCACAACCTTGTACTAATCACCACACACACACACACGCACGCATGCACGCACCAACACATCCCAACTACAACAACAAAAAACAAACCAACAAAAGCCTTTCTTTGACTTATAAAAGCTTCTGCAAATTCCTGCCATGGAATAATGGAAAAGCACATTATACAAAAGACGGTGAAAGAGCAGCTCCTACAAATCAAGGTAGCAGAGGATGATCTTTCAAAGGGTCATCACAGCCTGGAGTGATGGCTGCTCTTATAGATGATTTGAGTTCCATCTCCAACATCCACAAGATGGAACTCCAGTTCCGGGGCCTGCCCAATTCTGACCTCTGGGGGCACTGCATGCATGCGCGGTATGCATGTAATACATGCATACAAAACACTCTCACATGTAAAAATATATAAATCAAAACTGTTTTTTAAAAGAAAAGATTATCAAACAGACAATCAGAAGTTGTATGAAACAATAAAAATTGACGAGAAGCAACAGAAGTGTTGTCTTTTAAATGACCTGTTAAAAGAAACCAAAATTACACGAACTAAATAAAATTCTACTTTATAGCTGGATTTGGTGGTGATGCATGCCTTCAATCTCAGTACACCAGAGGCAGAGGCAGGTGAATCTCTGTGAATTCATGGCCAGCCTGGTCCCCATAGGTCTCAAAAAGACCAAACAAACAAGAAAGCATAGGCTCGGCGTTGTTTCTGTTTAGGTGGAACAAATGAAACAGGTACAAAAGGAATGAAAGGGAAGGTACAGTCATGCAGCGGGCTCCTGGAAAGCTGGGTTCTGAGCTGTGAAGTCTCAGTGTGCCCCCTCCAGTGCGGAGTCTCAGTGTGCCCCCTCCAGGAACACAGGACCCACCAGGGATGTGTTCTTACAGAATTTTTTAAGTTAGAAGTGTTTACACAAAACTTAAAATCATCTTTCCAGAAATTGTTGTAAACAAAGAAACTACTAAGCTGCCAGTTTTCCCTATTTTATGACTTTGAAAGATAAGAAGACAGTGCTTCAGAGTTCTAACACTGTTTTCAGATCTATGTAATTTTACCAAACAATTTATCACAAGTCTTTTTATAACATGCCTAGTTGCTATCAATAAAAATAACTGAAAAATTTTTATTTGCTATAGGTTGGTTTAAATGTATATCTTTATCGAAAATCATTAGTCAAATATATATATTTAGTTTCTTAAAATATAAAGATTAAATAATCCACATTGGATAAAAATGATAATTCAAACCATAATCTTTCTGCCTTCTAAATATCATTGTAGCACTGTGTATAATAGCTGGCTTCAGAACCAGAGCTCTAAACCTGGTTCTGTAATCACCTGAAGAACAGTAATTCTTACTTTACAGAGTCAATATGACAATAGATTGGAT
The DNA here is from genome assembly GCA_035773235.1 of Eospalax fontanierii. Lineage (NCBI taxonomy): Eukaryota > Metazoa > Chordata > Mammalia > Rodentia > Spalacidae > Eospalax > Eospalax fontanierii. The sequence continues at coordinate 21,287,765 of CM069528.1, read as the reverse complement.
TAATATGTAAGTGTTTAGGTACCAGAGTCTGGTACAAAGTAAAAGTTCAGTGAAGATGGTCTATAATTATGTGTTGAGTCTAGCAACAAATTTTACTGGAGTTTTCTTCTTTGAACAACTTGCTTAGGGTAATTATTCAGGCTAATCACATTAATGAAATGACAGATGCATATAAAACAATAATATTAATAATACCTCAACCTTTATTCAGTATTTACTACATGGTAAGAATTTTATGTATATCCATTTTAACAGAATAAATTTGAGCCATAGACCCTAGTATTATCCCCATTTTACAGATAAGAAAACTAAGATAAGAGAAATAAGTGCCCTCCAAAACAGCACAATTGTCAAATAATGAAGTTGGGAAGTGCAAGCTGGCATTTGGTAGCTCAGTACTAGTTCATTGAATTTAATTCTTCACTTTATTCTACACAAAAGCTTTTTCTTCAAATATGTCCACAAAATTAGACTTACATAAAGTAGTAGAAAATTTGATGGCAGGCTATATTAAAACTGTATTTCAACACTCTACCATGAAATTGTTCAATCCAGAGATATCGCCTATGAAACCAACTCACCCAGTGACCAAGTGAGCAAGCAAGACTTCTGAGGAGGTGCTCTGCACCCTGCTGAATGCATTACCAACACATCTACTGCCCCTAGTAGACAAACAGTGCCTGGGGTTCAGTAAATGCACGTGGAATGGGTATCGTGATTTTCTGGGTATTACTGATACATACTAAATTTCTTAGAGCATTGTCGCAGTTAGGAGGAATTAATTTGCCGAAAGAAAATGAAGAAGGAAGAAGGAAGGAAGTAAAAAGGCAGAAGGGGAGAAAGAGGGAAGGAAGGAGGGGGAAGAACACAGAAAGGGCAGAGCACAGGGGAGGGAAATGGGATGGAAGCGAAGGGAGGACTGGCTGGCTCTCAGTAGTCAATGGTCCTGTAGCCAATGGACTCCAATAAAGGAGTCCTGTCTAATGACTGTCACTCTGCAGACTCTTATTTTCTGTGTTTTGGCCATTTGTGACCTTTTGTATTCCTGGCCCTCTGTTGAATGAGGGAGTTTTATTGATGAGAATTGAGAGATACAATAGTGTTCTCTTTACCCCTTGTTCTTTGTTTTGTGAGCCTTAGGTGTACAAGTTACATTGTAGATGTGCTACTTAGTCTTTCAGTTGCTCAGGAATTAAGATAAAAAAATCAACAAGTAGAATCTCATTAAACTAAAATGATTCAATACAGAAATCAAACTACCAAAGAAGTGAAGAGAAAACCCACTGAGTGGGAGAAAATCCTCACCAGTGACACATTTGACAGAGGTTTAACTTCTAAGATATATAAAGAACACACACACAAAAAAAAGAATTAAGAAGACAAGTGACCCAGTTAAAAAGTGGGCTAAGGTTCTGAACAGAGAGAGTTCTCAAAAGAAGAAATAAAGATGACTATAAACATCTTAAAAAGTGTTCAACATCCTTAGTAATTAGGGAAATGCAAATTAAAAACCATTTTAAGATTTCATCTTACTACAGTCAGATTGGCTTGGATCAAGAAAAGACATGATAACAAATGCTGGAGAGGATGTGGGGAAAGGGGATGCTCATTCACCGTAGGAGGGATTGTAAACTCATGCAACCCCTGTGGAAAGCAGTGTAGACAACTCTTAAAAACCAAAAATGAACCTGCCGTATGACCCAGTTATGCCACTCTTTGACATATACCCAAAGGGCTCATCCTACTGTAGAGATACTTGTATATCCATGCTTGTTGCTGCTCTTTTCACAACAGTTAAGAGATGGAAGCCACCTAAATGTACCTCAGTTGTTGAATGGATAATGAAAACGTGGTACATTCACACAATGGAGTTCTACTCAGAGGAGAAGAAAGATGAAATCATGACATTTGTGGGTTGGAATTAGATGGATGGAACTAGAAACTGTTATACTAAGTGAAGTAAGACAGACTCAGAAAAACAAATGTTCTCCCTCATTTGTGGATCCTAGCACCAAATCCTTGTATGTGAGTATGTATCTTGACATAACTGCAGGGATGAGGAAAAAGTAAAGGAACCAGAGAGGTAAAGGGAAAGAAGGAACCTAAGAGAGAAGAACAGTAGGAGACAGGTGTTACTAAGAGAGAAATGGGTAAAACGGGGGTGTAAAGGGGAGAGGAAGGTTATACAAGGAATTATGGGATAAAGGAAAAGAAGGAGCTTAAGAGAGATCGAATCATAGGAGTCTGGTATTATCAAGGGAGAAATGGGTACAGTGGGGACACTTTAAATGGGGAGGTTGTAGAGGGAGGGTCAGCCAGGGAGCTAGTCTGTACTACACAAGCCTTGTCTCAACACCCCTTCCCCACTTGGCCATAGGGAAAGACGCCGAGACCAAAACAAGTTGCAGACTTCCTGGCAATGCTGCCAACCAATCAGAGACTTTGTTTTTCTCTGTCTGTGTGTTTCCCGTGAGCCTTGAATGACAGAAAACTTAATGTTCACTGTCCTGAGAAATCAATAGGCACATTACACACAACAGTGAGAAAGCACAGAGCTAGCACCCACGTTTGTGCTGCCATCCACACAGTATTTTAGAGATCTTTAACGGAGTTGTGGATGAAATTTAAGCTTGTTTTTCTGTCTTCATTGGCAGTCATATTACTCTTGATTTACTACTCTTAGGGAGAAAAAAAAAATCATTTCACAGCTGAGATATACCACTTGGAAGTCTTTGTGTCACGACTCAAGCTAAGGAAACTGTCTATTTGTTATTATTTTGAATTAGGATTCTATCACCCTTCTGATTCCTGAGCATCCTTCCCGTCTGCACCTTTCCCAAGTTCAGAGGTGCTATTTCAGTGTGGCGCCTGTGGCTGTTGTTTGGGGAGCAGTCCTTTCCCTTACCTGCGATTGACATATATGCTGTTCAAGTTTATTAATATATTCTGACCCTTTGATTACTTTATAGAATGTAAAACTAAGTTTAGAATTTACATGAGAAGAGTAAAGTTGTGCTTTGGAGTGAGATACAGAGTAAGAAAGGCAGGAATCTACTGACTGGGCTTCACAAACCGAGAAGATCTTGGCTTTGGAGAAGCTAAGGCACCTGTGTCTCCACTGACCAACTAACTGCCTTGCTACACATTTCAGAAATTTCTGGCACATGCAGTGCACAGGTAGCCTTTGAGGGCTGACTTTGAGTGTTGGCCATTTGAATCCCCTGTTGTTCTACCTTTTCTCACGTTTATAGTTGTGGGGACTCTTGATTACAGATTTTTTTGAAGTTGAAAATCTGAAGTTTGAAACAAATCCAGACTTGTTATTCATTCATTTTTATTACTATTTCTGTAATTATTTTTGAGAGAGCATCTCCTTGTGCTTTCAACTTGCTTACAACTCCCCATGTTGACCAGGTTGGCTGCCATCTCACAGAAATCTGCCTGTCTCTGCCTCCTGAGTGCTGGGATGAAAGGTGTGTGCCAATACACCTTGCCAAGCAGTCACTGTTTATTATTTTTTAAAGTTTAAAGGATGTTGAGTTATGTATATATAGGCACATACTGGACAAGTCTGAAGTCTTCCAAATTCAAAAGAACACTTTTTAAAATTATCTAGTGAACTTATTCTAGAGCGTTGAGAGAAGCTCTGACGTATCCCTAACTGGCTGGCGTATAACCCCATCAGTTATTAGTGTGTCATAAGGATCTATTGGAAGATACCAATAAATTTCTAGAAATTTTATCAAAATTCTTAAGGAAATGGTGGTGGTTTGAATGAGAATGTCCCTCATAGGCTCCAAATATTTGGATATTTTGACCCCAGTTGCTGGTGCTGTTTGGAGAAGTCTGGAGGCGTGCTTAGAGAGTCCTTAAGCTTGGTCAGATCTCTAGTTGCTTTCTGCTTCCTGTGCTGCTGTTATAGTTACTTTCTGCCATCCTACCTCCCATCCATGATGGACTCTTAATTCCCCTCCAACCATAACTCAAACAAACTCTTCTGTTTATAAGTTCCCCTGGTGATGGTGTTTTATCTCAGCAAGAGAATGTAACTAAAACAGATATCAGTAATAGAGAGTGGGCTGTTGGTTGTGAAGAACCTGATTTATGTTGGTTTTTATAGGGATGTGGAAGACTGGAAGTTTGGGCTAGAAAAGCAGTTGATTGCCGTAAACAGAGCTATTAGGGCCATTCTAGTAGATGCCCGGTAGGAAGTAGTGCTGAGAACATGGTAGTTCCAGAGGAGAATAAGGACTTAAGCAGAAATTTGTGTATTTTGGCAAAGAGTCTGATGGGAGTCTGCCCATAGCCAAAAAGCTTACATGAGACTAAGTTGAAAAGTAATGGACTAATTTCTTTGGTGGAGGATATTTCAAAACAGCTTAATGTAGAAATGGTGGAGTAGTTATTAATAGTGAATATTGTGCAGATCTACAGTGAAAAAGAGCAAATGGGCAGAAAAAAATGCAGAATGTACAGTTTGGATTGAAAAAGAGCACTAGGAAGATTAATGTTGGAGCCGAGGCCTGTGCTGAAGGAGAGGATCCCTTTGATAAGAGATTAAAGTGATTAAGGAGAGATTTAAATAGTGGAGAGAATGCCTCTGGGTCAAGACCACACCCAGTTTGTGAAAGAAAAGTGATGCAGGTGTTTTTACTGGAAAACCACTCAAAAGTTTTGATAGTAGATGAAGCAGTCCGGTTCCAGCCTGTACCTGCAGCCGAACCTGGCAGTGTATTCACCTGGGGTTGGCTTTTAGAGGCATAAAAGATGCAAGAGTGAAGGGGTCATCAGTTCTTTCTCTGAGGTTTCAGAAAGCTGCCAAGGCCAGGCAGCATGCAAGAAAGGAATCCCTGCATTAAGAAGGCCCTGACAGGCCACTGAGTGAAGCTGTGAAGGTGAGGCCTGTGTGGAAATGCAGACCTCAAGAAGACTTTTGAGATGCCAGAACTGTGAGGCATCTGCCAAGGAGAGCAGTACATAGTACTGGCTTAAGAGAGATATGCATGTTGCATGAAGCAAAGGTGGTTAGACTCAGCCACTTAAGCCTTTGGAAGTCAAGTCCCAGAACCTAGATGTAGAGCTACTAAATTTGGTGTTTGCCTGGCTGTTTTTCAGTCTTGGTTTGGTCCCGCATTTCCTCATCATTCATCTGTTCCTCCTTTTTGGATTAGGAATATGTATTCCATTCCATTGTATGTCGGGAGTATGTAATTTGTCTTTGGTTTTACGGGAGCTTACAGTTATGAGATCGCGAGATTGCCTTGAGTTTCAGAAGAGACTTTGGACTGTGAACTTTTAAAGACTGCTGAGACTGGTAAAGACTACAAGGACTTTTAAGGATGGACAAAATGCGTTTGCGTTCTATATAGTCGTGAGCGTATGGGGGCCAGGGAGTGGAATGTGGTGGTTTGAAGAAGAGTGTTCCACATAGGTTTCAAGCATTTGGACATTTTTGTCCCCAGTTGGTGGTGCTGTTTTGGGAGGTCTTAAAGGGTGTGGTCTTACTGGAGGAAACACGTCACTGGGAGTGGTCTTACTTCTTAAGCCTGGCAGGATTTTCAGTTATTCTCTTGCTTCCTGTGCCTGCATGAATATGTGAGCCTCTGTTTCTACTGTTGTTAAGGCACCTTCTGCCACTATCCCTCCCCACCATGATGGACTCTGATTCCCCTAGAATCCTAAACTCAAATAAACTCTTCCTTTTAAAAGTTCCCTTGGTCATGGTGTTTTTTGCACAGCAACAGAATAGTAACTAATACAGATTTTAAAGCTATACCAGAAATTTCTTCATGGATGAATTGAGATTTATGGCTTTCTAAACAAAAGGACATTTTCTATTAGAGAAAATGACTCTGGTATTCCACTAAAGAATGTATCATCCACATGATCTAAAATATATGTAGCCTCACACTCTTACCCTGAATAACAGGTTAATCCTTTTGGGCACAATTTTGGTGCTTACTATATTTTTCAAAGTGAATCTCTGGAGGCCCATGGTGTGAATTTATGAATCATGCAGGGTAAAGAATAGTTCTAAAAAAGATCATGAACTTATAACACATACATTTTTCTGGGCAAAAATTCCACCATACATATTTTTATGGAGACAGAAGACTTAAAACTGACAGCAATGCTGAATGTGGTAGCACATCCCTTTAATTCTGGCATCTGAGAGGCAGGGGTCATCTGAGATGGCCTACACTGTGAGTTTCAGGCCAGATGAGAAATGTAATAAGATGCTGACATATCCCTCCCTGACTAAAACACCCCCCCACACACATAAAGACACACACACACACACACACCCCACACACACACCTGATGATAATGTCAGGCTCGGTACCATGACTGTGGGCATCCCAGGAGTCAGAGCTCAAATATCCCTACATTCTTGAGCAGCATCCTAAATGATTTATCTCCAGCACTTGCTAGCAAGCTTCCCTCTGCTCTGCTTTCAAGTGTTCAGTGATTTCAGGACACTGATCACATCTTTATTTTCCTGCTCTCCAGACTCCGTTGATATAATACATTTTGCTCCTCGATGAGCAGCCTGTCCTCTGCTGGATACTAATACACAGCTCTGGAGACAGGAAAGAAGCTGGCACCACTGATCTCACTCCTGCTACCAATGGGAAGATAACTTTTGAGAACAGTTTTTATACTGGGGATACAGGCAAAATATGAGATTAAAGTGCTCAAAATGATTCCACATTGAGCCAATAGGGAGAACCAATAGGGATAAAGCTTCCAGGCTGGTAGCAGCTTTATTTCTCCATGTCTTATGACTCAACTCTGTGCTTTCTTCAGCAATCAAGTCTTATCATCAAGTTATAAAGGGGAAGGAGGAGCAGTGACAAAAGCCTGTACTGTTTGGGAAGGTTCTGTGAGAATCTGTTGATCAACAATTCAAAAGCAGATAACTCTTATCTGGTACTGTTCTTTTTATCTCATAATCTATGGTTTCTGGGAGAGGCATTGTCTCACTGTTATAGGGAAACTTTATTCAAATTCCTTGTATATATGTATATACATATTTAACAATTTCTTGACATATGAATTTTTATTTTATGGGCGTGAGTATTCGGCCTGTATGCCTGTAAATGCACCATGTGTAATGCTCATGAAGGCCAGAAGAGGACATTTTATTACCTGGAACTGGAACTACAGGACGTATGAGTGCTGAGAACCAATGTAGCTCTTCTGTTAAAGCAGCTAGTGCTCTTAACTGCTAAGCCATCTCTCCAGTCCCTACATGCATATTTTAGGAAGCTTTTACAGAAGAAGAATATATAGCTTTTTCAAAGGTCTTTCTTATTAATTTCCCCTCCCCCATAGTCCGTCCTCTATCCTTCTCTCCCATCTCCTACCCCACTGACTTTTATGGTCCATTATCTCTTTTTTCTTCCTTCATATCATCTTCATTATATCCTCATTTCATAGTACTAGAAGGTTCTATGTACACTAATGAGAGAGCAATGTTACCAACAGTCTAACCCAGTTATGAATATTGATAGTAATAATAACTGGCCTGGCAAGACATGCCCACTGGTGTAATAGTGGCACAGATGTCATGGGAGTGACCTGATTGGATTTAAGACCTTCTCCATGAGGTAGAACCCATGCCTGGGCCAAAACCCTGTTGTTGGCTGAGTCATAGCCCTAGGGAAGAATTTAATACTATTATTCTGCTAAATGGACATAGTATTAATCTTCCCCCCTAAATTCTTATCCATCCCATCGACTAGTGCATTTCTCAACCCTGATTAGAGAAGTTCCTTTTTTGTAATAGATGATTAACAGAGCGGCTCACAACCAATCAACAGGCAAAGAATAAGAAACTATGGAGAGCTCAGCTCCAAATAGGACAGCTATATCATATCTCTTCACCCAAAACTTATAGAAAGGATAGAGAGATTATCAGAGCCAGAAGCGGTAGACATCTGTAGTGAATTAGTATTTACTGGACATAACAGTACCACTGCAAACATGAACTCAGAGCAGCTGGGGCTGGATGCACAAGGCCTGTGTAACATCAAGACAGACAAAAGTCTGATAGTGGATGATGGAGAGGAGCATGAAGTTCAACACTAGCTGAGTTACTTACTGACTGATGACAGTTAGGGGCGACAGAGTCAGTTTTCTTCAGGGCTGTGGTCCCTGAGAAGCTATCCATGCTCCAGCAGATTGCCCTAAAACCATGTACAGGCAGGTTGCACTAAGTGGACTCTGTGATTTTTTAAAAAAAAGAGTACATGCAGTTGGGAGGGAAAAGTGTTATGGGAGATAAGGAAAGAACTGTAGGTAAGGGAGTGAGAGTATATTTGAACAAAATATATCATAAGCATGATTAAATTCTCAAGTAATAGAAGAAGTACTTCACTGGAAACCATAACAATTTCTATCATTGAAATTAACTTGAAGAAGAATGCAAGATGATTTCAAATCACATATTGCTATACTATTCAGTCACTTCCTCTGAATTATTTTTTACTGGAAATCATTTATGAGAATCAAGTGGTTGCATTCTATATGTGACAAATTATAGATATATTCTGTTATACTTCTGAACTTTAGTTACCTGTCCTTACTTATAGGATTTTTTGAAGTCTAAATGAAATAATGTACGTGAATATGCTTACTATGATATTTGGCTTTCTAGTTGTCCAGAGATTTGAAAATATGCATTTCCGAGAGAAGAAGGTAGAAGATTTAAAAAATGTTATGGGTTATTGAATGAAAATTGCTGTGGAATATATGAGATATATCTCTAGGAGTTACTGATCAGGAAACTTCAGAGGTCTCTAAACATCACAAGTTATTGTCATTGCCCCTGATTACCCAACATAACTACATGGTACAGTCTTACTGCCGAAGATACTAAATCCTTTGGATGCAAGACATAGAGAAACAATCTCAAACTAACTAAGAAACTTGCTCTCTGTGTGCTAGTTCTCCTAGTGCTGAAAGGTTTATGCAGTCTGCAAGGGCAGAAAAGATGTCAGTGATCTTACCCAACACTGAACACTATATTATGCAACACTGACCAGTGCTATAAAGAGGTAACCAATCATTTTCTGATTGGATTTGAGACCTTTTCCACTGGAGGGTATTTCATATCTAGAACTAAAATCCTGGTCAAAGTATACGACTGGAGAGGCTATAGGTTCTAGGATAGAACCTGCTATTGTTATTTTTCTCAATGGTCATGCTGGCAAATTGCCTTCTAAATACCCACAGACCCAGTCTGCTCTTAGAGGTCAGAGTAGTTTCTTTTTGTAATCAGCAGCAGTCAATACAGAGATACATAATTGTTCAAGGAAGTGACAATATGTTTATCAACCACTCACAGGGCTCAGGGAACATCATGGAAGAGGAGGAGGAAAGACTCTAAGCTGGAGGGTGGAAAGAAGTACTGTGAAATGCTTTATTCTGCATATGACATGACCAACACCCTTACAAATCCCAGCAGCTGTGGTTTCTGAGATAAGACCTGCACAAGATCAAAGCAGCCACAATTCCAGCATTGATGTGGGAGGTGGCCTCCTGGGTCTGTTCCTTTACTGAGGAGCTGTTAGCAGCTGTTAGCTGCTGGTAGAGAGGGAATAATTCTTTTGTGAGAATATTCCCACTGGTAGGTCATTCATGCTCCAGTGGCCCTGCAGCGCATATGGACAGCACTAACTGGACTTACTGGGTTATTTAAAGATAAGATAAGGAGTTGTAAGGGAGATATGTGTGGAAAGATGCAGGTAAAGTTGCAGGAGGAAAATGAAGGGACATTTGAGTATATTTTATTGAGTACATGCATGAAATTCTCAAAAAGAAAAAATGCAATAACAGATCATTTATTCATATAAATGAAATCTAAAGTCTGTGTAAGAAAGTTTGTAAGTCAATAGGGAAAGAAAAGAAGACAGGTCCACAAGGGAATAAGAGTGAAAACATGTACTTCACTGAGATATCAGCACATTAACTATAAAAATTTCACATTGTGAAATGGAGTAAGGGTAAAGAAATATTACTAAGCACTTATGAAATTCAGCATGTGAATTGCTTAGCTTAGTCTTAAATGGGGTGTAATTGAAATGCAGGGATCTCATTGCTACATTTTTAAAACAACACACATTTTTCATGTTCACGTTCATCTAAACACCACAAATTAGCTGTGCTCAGGGTTTAAAATATATAGACCTTAAATCTTCATTTATTTCCCTCTGTCCACAGCATAAGTGAAGTTCTTGCCTCTGTCCCCTCTACTAAACTGACCTTTTATCTTAAATAAACACTCCCCTGGCAATTCAATCCTGAAATCCACATTTTAATAACAGTAAATGGTTTTCTCACATTTGTCCCATGGATTTCAAATATGACATTTAAGTATAATTCTTACCTTTTATTTTTAAAAGAATGAAATGCCAACTAAAGAGACAGAAGAGAAAAGCAAACACCAGGGGCTGCAAGGTGCTCAGCAGGGAAAGTTGCTCAGCACAGGAGCCTGGTGACCTGAGTTGGATCTCTGGAACCCACATGGTAAGGGGAAACTTTACTCCTACAATTTGTCCTCTGACCACTGCAAGATGCCATGGTATGCACATACACACACACACACACACACACACACACACACAAGTGTGCACATATACAATAATAAATGAATTTGAAAAAGAAACACACACCAAACACAATAAAATAAAATAAAACACAATGGAACAAATAATAAACAAGCCTCTAAACTAAAGTGTCAGAAACATCTTTATTAACATCAATTCGTTTTGTAGCTCATGGATAAAATATTTAGAAAATGACTTCATCTTTGCAATCTAGCTGACTCTTAGCAATCTCATTATATCTTTGCTAGATTACTAACTTGCATCCAGTAATTAGCAGGTCTTTAGATGATAAACAAGCCAAATGTTATTTAACTTGTCATAATTTTCATTGCGCACAGAGTTCCTTATATATTCAGAAGCATAGTTTGGTGACTATTCAATGCAAATCAGAGGCAGCAAGAATGCTTTAGCTCCTGGTGTGGGGTACAGGGGACTGGCGTTCCTGGAGGAGCAGCACTCCCAGGCTAGTGTGCTAGGCTGATGAAGTGGATCATCAATTAACCTCACTTACATGGATCGAAGCACATCATGTTCTAGTATACTACAACGTACTGTGGGGAAAATCTATTTGATATAATACAACTATCTTTTTTTAAAAAATATGAATCATTTTTTTCTAGTCTGTTTTTACCTGAAGTTACTTATTATGGTTACTTTCCCTGGTAATATAATAAAAATATTGTGGTTAAGAACACTTAAAATGGCAAAAAGTAACCTAGTTACTGGCAGTTGAAATCAATGCTCTTTTTCTTTTGTGTCTGCTTCTGTGTGGCATGTGGGTGTGTATGTGCAGAGGCCAATGTCCAGTGTCTTTCTCTACTGCTTTCCAGCTTACATTTGAGTAAGGGTCTCTCATTGAATCTGGCACTCATGGATTTAGTAAGACTAGCCAGGCACTGAGCTGCAGGCATATCCTGTCCAAGTCACTCCAGTGTTAGGATTAGAAATACATGCTATCATGCCAGGTCTTTCTGTTGGTAATCTGAACTCGGGTCCTCAAGCTTATGCAGCAAGCATAAGCCCCTCTAATTAACGTTCTTCACAACATAAAATTTTCACTGAATTATTTTGGCTGTAAGAGAAAATGCTTTATTAGCAATAAATGTTGACAATTTAAATGAATTGGAGAAAAACCTGACAGTAGCAGACAATGAAGATATTTTCTTGAAGAATTATTGAGGTGCTCAAGTGTGTTTATTTACTTTGTCTCCTTAAGTGACTCTTCTGTGTTTAGAAAATGTGTTACTTATTTTAAGCACTTCCTTCATTTACCCTTTACCCCAATTCTAAAGGTCAGATATTATGTGAAAATAAAGATTCAGAGAAATGAATTAACTTTATTATTAAGTGATATATTTGTGACTGGAACTCAGAACACAGATTCAAAGACCAATGTTGTTAGCATTTTAAATGGATATCTTTCACTGCAAATATGTTTAAATAATGGAATTCTACTATCATAATTACTCAGTAGATCTATGTTCTACTTAATACAGAATATCAGTTAAAAATTATAGATCTGTGTTTACAAAGTCTGTTTTGTTAGCACTAATTATGACATGATTAAAAACAAAATAGTAAAATAAAACTGTAATTGTTTTTACTGAGGTGAAATTATTGATTTACCAATTGAATAGCAAAGATTTTCTAGGCTTTAAACTATAATTAGCAGTATATAATGAAACCTAGCTTGTAAAGTGCTTTCTAGGAGGAAACACAAAATGCAGACTAAATTCTTTCCATAAAAAGCAACCAACAGTGAATAAGAAGATCCTCCAACTTTGATGGCTCTGCTTCTTCTTCAACTGTATCAACTAATAAAAATTATTTAGATGATTTGAATTTTAGCATAAAATTATAAGTAGAAACTGACAAAGTGTGGTGCTCTGCAACTTTCCATAAACTCACTGGGATGGGAACATCCCTAGAAGCACAAGGAATGGTAAACCATCCTTTTCTGACTTCTCAGTCACATTAGGCTAATTCCAGAAATAAATTCAGGCCATTGGCAAAATAACCTCTTGCTCTCATCACTGAAGACATTTATAGCCTTGACTTACACTGTTTTTTTTTTTGTTTTCCTATTTTGTCTTAGTCCTTTCTTTACTGGCCCTGTATTTATGGTGTCATTTGGGAAATTTGTTTAAGATAAAAAATGTGTGTCTGAAAATTACTATTTTACAACTCTTGTTTGTTTATTACATAAATCCCCTTTAATTATTTTAACCTTTTGTCTTGTGGGATATACCAATTCCCTCATTTGATGATTCTGTATTTTCAACAATACCTATACTTTATTTTGGCTTTGGAATTAATTGAATCAAATTGGATAAAAATGCCCATTTAATGCAAACCTCTCCTGGGGCTCAACAGGCTAAAAGGAAAAAAACCAAACAAACAATAATCCTTCTGTAGAGAGATTATTTTTTCAATGTGTGATTCAGAAATGCAAATGGTAAACAGGGCATATTTACTTTTAAAGATGAAGTTTGAGAGGGATGTTATTTAGTTTAAAAGTCACTGAAAGAACAACTACCTTCCATATGAAGAATGTATTAAACATATACATACATATGCAAATTGTTGCTCATAAATAGTATTTTGTTGTAGAACTAGGTGATTGGATGTTTTATTCAATATTTTAAAAAATCTTCATACCCTACAGTGAAATTATAACTTATTTTGAAAGAGACTCTGACACTTAACCTTTAATAAATCATTGAGTAACTGTGAGCAACATATATGATTATGGGTTATAACAGTAAATAGCAATCACAGGTACTATTCATGTGGAACTAACTGTGAGCCCTTCCTCGTTCCAAGCACTTGATGTATTGAAATAATATAATCTTCCAACCATCCTATGTTCAGCATGGCTGAGCAACTTGCTCAAGCTCCTACAGGTGTTAGGAGGTAAAAGTAGGTGATGTTTCCCACCAGTCTGTTTCTGGTCTGTATTCTTAATTGCTATGCTAAATTTTCATTTAAATATGTATCTATGCAAGGAAAGATTTGATTACATTTTCTATTATTGAACAATATATAACGTTCTTGTATGTTGAAGTCGATAAAGATTATCCAATGTCTATTTTAAACAAATTTTGATTAGAATATCTACTTAAAGAAATATGATCTGAAAAGCAAGAATTTTTCTATTTTTTATTAGTCAAAAGATAAATTTTTGTTTTGTTCTTTCAAATATTTCTTTTGTTCTACTCTTTCCAGTGACTATTAATTGTAGTGATTTCTTTTATCGTGGACCATCCAAGCTATAAGACACAATTTGGGGCATGTTAATATGTTAGTGAGAGCCTGGGAAGAAACTCTAACTTCAGTGTATAAAGATTAGACTGTGTTATTATTGCATATCTTTAAAGTGATTTTGTGAGGTTCTAGGCATACTGACACAATCGGCTAAAATCTCCAGGGAGAAAACTGGAGAAATTTGGGTAACAGCTAACAGAAGAGGTTGCTGATGGTTAACAGTCTCTAGCTTTATAGCAAAATAAAGTAAATGTCACAAAGAAGAAGAGGAAAGAAAAATAGTCTGTCCAGGAGGGATTGGTGGGTTTTTTGGAGTTTCACCTCTGCTTGTGAAAGGTTTGACCAGACCTGTTTAAGACAGAGAGTCTCCCCAAATCAGCAGTAGTCTCAGTAACAAATAAAGAGAAAGGGGAGGGAGGAAAGGAGATAGAAGTCACTTGTGCCTGCAATAAACGGAGAGGAGAAACCAGAAAACCCTTTCTGCTTGACACTGGATGGAACAGCAACAAGACATTATTTTAAAGACGCTTCCTGAGTCAGCAACTTGCTGGCTCCAGATCCTCTGTGAATCACACAAGTGGTCATGGGACTATATGCTGAAACATGAAAAATCTCTAGAATGCAAGGCAAAACCTTGGCGGGAGAGCCTGGCAGCAATGGGCAAAGTGGAAACCTGACAGAAGTGTGAATCTGCAGGTGATGTGCAGGGATAGAGCTGAGATCCACACCTGGCCTCCTGAGGAGCTTCCACCTTTGATCCAATCTGTGAAGGATTGCCCACCAACCAGAGAAGCATATCAAATCAACCTGCAAAAGGATCTATGACCTTCTGTTTTGCTAATGGTGGGGAAATGTTTCCCTATCTAGACACTTCAATTGCATTTTTTAAATGACTTTACTGTTATACCTGGAGCTATTCCTGGGTGGGTTCCTGCCCTCAAGGCACCTGTGCTCATGCTCCAGAGCCAGTTTCTGAATTTCTTGTTTATGCATTTAAGGATTTAACTTATTTTAAATTATGTGTGTCTGTGTGTGGATATATGCAAATGACTGTAGAGGTCATGTGCATATATATCCACATGATGGTGGAGGTCAGAAGAAGGCATCAGATCCCCTGGAGCTGGAGTTAGAAGATGTTGTAAGCTTTCTGATATGGGTGCTGGGAACCAAACTCAAGTCTGCTGTATGAGCTCTTAACTCTTGAGTCGTCTCTCCAGTTACCTCTTCGTAATAGTTGTAATCTCTTTATCAATGATAGCAGCTTTGTTCTAATCGGACTTGCCTGAACAGGTTCACCATTCCATCTCATTTACAAAATTAACTGCATTTAGACTCCTTTCTTCCCCAAACTGCATATTCTCCTGTCTTTCTGTCTGTTACTATAAATATGAGTAAAAACAGTGTGGTGGATATTTCATATTCAAATCACAGCAGCTTGATAATTTCTAACACACACACACACACACACAAATATGATCATATCACACATTAACAGTTAATGCCATTATTTCTAACTGCAGAGTTTGAGAATGCCAAACTCAGGGCACCTAAAGTCATTACATCTATTTGTTCTTATATTTGAAATTAACATATCTGAAAAATTTCCTATCTATCTCTGGTGTCTAAAGCAATTAATACTTTCATATGTGTATTAGGTAAACATTTCTTTTCTTTTGGATTGTTGGCTTGCTGCTTGATATTTGTTATTGGTAACCCCCAAAGTCATCTCTGAGAAATTATGATCATGTTCTCTTAGAAGGACAAGATATTACTAGAGAGTTCATGTATCTATAGACCTTGCTAATCATTACTTTAGTTTGAACTACATTCCTTATTAGGAAAACTAAGTCAGGAAAAGATACCTGTCATGAATTGCTTGGCTAACAGTGCTACTAGATTTCTGTGATTATTACTAGACCTGAGATGACTGTTTATGGTTGAAGACGCATTTAAATGTGTGTCAGAATTTGCGTGAGGGGAAAAGAATGAACTTTGGTAAATTGGCTTCTGCTAAGCAGAACTGGGGACTTTGATAATGTAAATCTTCCCAGGAGCATTTCAACACATTTTGCAATAGTTACTATTCTAGTATACTTATCTCTTAGTTTTCCTCAAATATTTTTGAGAGAAAAAATATGAAGGTACTAAGTGGTTGCAACAATTTGTAGGAGGAAAATTGTGGAGGAAAAATGTTATGTTTGACGTATGTTACTCATTCAAAAATGCTGTGATCTTATTTTTTATGCCAGTAGAAACTTTCAATGTTAGTAAGTGTTGTGGGTCTTACATATGCATGTGTTTATGTGACATGGACTTGTGGGAGCAGTGAAGTGTTGATTGTTGCAATCATTCTATACCTGCAGTGTGTGAGTAAAACTACTCAGGTGAACGTATACCAGGGGGATGGTGCAGGTCATGTCCCAACCTGAACACTGCCTTGAAGGATTTCAGAGGAGTGATTATGTTGAGTAGCTATTTAGAAATTAGCAGGCTTGAAGGTCACGGAGGATGCATCTTTTCCTTCATGTCAGTGTCAGGCCCCACTTCCTATGTCCTTGATAACACAATGACCGGTAGTGCACTCCTCAAGAAATCTGATTCCCCCGGAGACCTGCTAAGGACATGGGATGAACAATTAAGCCTTTAACTAGTTAACCTGCACTTCCCAGAAGCCACTTCCTGTGCCGTTGCTTAGAGCTACCACCGTGAAGTTTTGGTAAACCTGCTTACTTTCTATATTATTCAGGAAAAACACAACATTTTTTCCTTCTTTCTGTCTCTTTCCCCAAGTCCTAGAGATGCTCCCCTCAAACTCCGGACTTCCTCACGCTTTCTCTGAAGCTGCTTCCCACTCGTGGCTACTCACAAACAACATGTCCTTCTTTTCTTCCTCTTCTGCAGTTTCCTGCTCCAGGTAGCTGCCAAGATTTATAACTTGACTACACTATGGTTTTTCTATTAAACTGTAATAAAACTGTCCTTAACCTTCCTTCTGAGTCTGCTGCTAATTCTTTTTATCAGTGAGACTGAGAACGTGTGAAAGGGAACCCCAGTTTCCCCAATAGCATGTGGCGCTCATGACATGCTTCTGATAATATGTAGGCGGCTATGTGAATACACAGAAGGTATCTGGAGACAGTGAGTGCCATCTTCGATGGGTCAGACCACGGGTCTAGTCTGGGAGGTACTGGTGAAAGTCGGTAGGAAAAGTATGAATGCTCATTATGAAGAGTACTGTGGAGGGCAGAGAGCTGAGGATGAGCTGGGGCAGGGGTAGAAATGTGCATTCTTTTCAAGAGCAGTTCAGGGTCTGCGGATGAGGAAAATGGCTCTGTGAGGAAGAGCACTTGCTGCCAAAGGATGAAGATATGAGTTCAAACCCTTAGCAGTTGCATAACAGAAAGCCAGATCCGGCTGCAGGCCACATTCCATAGCTCTGTGGAGGTGGAGACAAGAGGGTGGCTTGGGCTTGTTGGCTGCCAGTTTAGCACGAGATTCAGTGAGAGAAATTGTTTCACAGGAATGAGGTGGAGAGTGTTAGAGCAGGACACCTAAAAGCCCTTCTCTGGCCTCTGTGGGCAAACCTCTGTGTTGAACTACCAACAGACGGAAACACGTCCCAATACAGAAAGAACAGCAGAGATGTGACACCCAAGGAAGAAAACCTGTTCACGGCTGTAGGTGTACTCAGCACTGTAAACATCAACAGAGCAAACCATACTCCAGTCCTGGACCAAAGATGGTTGGGAAAGCAATAAGAAGCTAGACCGCTGGTAATTTAGTATTTAAATAAGATGATTAACCTGCCCCTGCCCCTGCCCCTGCCTAGTGACAGTTAATAGTTAACGTAAAGAAATAGTGAGACCAATTAGTACGTTTTCAAACGTTTCTATTGACTGTTGAAATCACAACCATTAGGGCTACTTTTCTTTAGGAAAAAAAATAAATCATAGCTTTTATAATCAAAACTATAGGTGGTATCTTTGATTAGAGTTCATTATTTGGGATCAGATAATAAAATGCTTGATTTAATGATTCTATTTGTTGGTGTGACCTGGAATTTTATGCTACTGGAGATGAAAACAGGCTGTAGCATTTCCACTTGTGATGAGTTTTATTTCCAAAAATAAATATCTTGGATTAATTTACATGGTAATAGCTTGACAGTGCAATTCATTCACTTCACTAATATTACAAAAGTTGTTTTGAAGGTTTTTTTCCACACATTCTTTTATGAAAAATCTTTGCTTTATCTGTCTCAATGTAGGCTGTTTTCATTTGCTTGTTTTGTGTCCCTAATTGGGCATTTGTTGTGCCTTTTTTAAAGACAAGATGACACCAATTTTTTTTTTTTTCTGTGTTGAATTGTTCCAAGATGTGAAGTCAGTCCTTAGGGGTATGAATTCAGAAGGAACCTGGCATGAATTATTGAGAATTATTGTATTCTAATTGAAATGGAGAAAGCTGGGTTCAATTTCTTCTTTACTATAAAAATATTCTTACAAGTTTTAAAATTAATATTCTGATGGATTTCATAATAAACATTAGTGAATATTGTGAATAAGACTCCAGACAATCACTATGCACATCATATCTAAATTTTTATCTGTAAAAGTATGAGGCTAAATCATTGCAAAATGGCTAAAATGAAAAGTAACATACTTAAAAAGGAATTATTGGACACCAGGCATGGTGGTACATGCCATTGATCTCATCCCTTGAGAGGCAGAGGCAGGCAGATCTCTGAAATACCAAGGTTAGCCTGATCTACATAGACTTCTAGGCAGGCTGGGACTAGGGAGACCCTGTCAAAAACAAAAAAAAGAATTAATGGGGTTGGGAGTCTGTAAAGAGTCTGCTGTGCAAGCATGAGGACCTAAGCTTAGATCCCTAGCATGCTCATAGAAGCTGGGAACGGTGACAATGCCTATAACTGCAGAATTGGTGGGAGGTATCTAGAGTTGGCTGGAGGCTCAAACATTGAGATCTAGGTTCAATAAGAGTGACAGAGGTAGACAGTATTGATTTCTGACCTCCGTGTACACATGTGCATCACACATATGAAATAGACTACACTGGGTCGCATTCATTCAGAATTTGGGATAACATGTACAGGTTTAGACTTGCCTTTTCTTATCGTTTATGAAGAAGTGTGTTATACAAACTTCACCATGCAAAATGTCTTTAAGGGAATACTTCAAATAGGTCCAGATGTAGGAAGAGTATAAATTTACAACCTGCAGCAAATTCAATTGTCCTGTGGTTTATTTATTTCTAAATTGTATGGTTTAAAGACATTTATTTTGCATTGTATGTGTATGCATTTATGTGTATGGGCACTTGTGTGGGTGCCTGTAGAGGTCAGAAAAGGGTATGTTGAACTTATGGAAAGTGTTCCCAACAGCAACACTGTCCAGCACATAGTCAGTGCTCAGTAACTATTTGAATGAATAGCCTACACTGTTAAATATCCCTTCTTCAACACTTGGCTGCCCCCAGGCATACACAGTCCGATGTGACAGGTGAGAGGCTCTGCATTCCTAGCTACCCTCTGTAGTAGCAAGATAAAAAGCCAGGTGAAGAGAGCCTTGGACTTAGACTGTCATATGAAATGGTTGGGTCTACCGATTTTTAACATTATTTGAATATTTTTCTAATTGATAGGCATTAGAGTAACTCATTAGTTCTGTGCAATATGCTCATTAGGGTAATGTTAATTAGAAAGTATTTTTTTTTACCTGTCCATTGGATCAATAGTATTTTTTATGTAGTTAATTATATGCTTTCTAGTTCATAATAAAGATATTTGGAATCTACCTGTATGTTTTAATTCAGAGAAATTCTTAATTAAATTCATTCCTTAATTCTTAGTTCGTTAGAACATTTTCAAAGAAATTAGCAGTGATCTAGGACTGAGCATTAAATGTTACTTTTACAATAAAAAAGCATTTGTAATAGTCAACCTATGGTGATAGGATCCAGTATGGTAGGATAAAGCCCAAAAGAGGGGTTTGAAAAGGGTTTAAGAGAAAGAAGGTGAGTAGGTTTATTTATCTACTTTGAGTCAGGGTGTTATAGGAAGGCCTTGAACTCATTCTTTGGTCCAGGCTGGCTTCCATCTGTCTGTCCTCCTTCATCCTCAAAGTGCTAGGGTTACAATGAGTTGGAAATATACAACTCAAAGTCTTCTTCATTTTACCATTTTTCCCCTCGAATGAATAGCCTTGAGCTGGGTCATCAGAAGAAATCTGATGTTCAGTGCTACTCTTACAGCATTATGATTTGCTGGTAGAAATATTTCTTTAACTCAGAATGGTGATAGAAAGGTTATGTATTCACATATCGAACTAAGTAATTACAAGGAAAGTGGGACACAATTTTTCTAAAGGAGGTTTTCCATGTCTCCAGAATTTGACTTGTCATCTTGTCTATGATTCATATCAGAATAATGAGAAGACAGTGTGATATGCATTTGCTGGGAGTCAGTGTGTGTCCCGGAGCTGAGGCTGCAGAGTATAGTGGAAGTCAGTTAACATTTTGAGACCCTAATTAGGACTCCTCACAGCTGGGTGGTGGTGGTAGCCATTACTTCAGAGGGGTTTTGACCACAGGATCCTTCAGCTTCTCTGTTTTTACTTCTGACCAGCACTAGAATTTTGATGATTTTACTATACTCGATGTGAATTTTCTGTGTGTCTGATGACATAGATGGGGCTCAGGGTTTGTACTGTTAGAATCATCTGATGATCCTGTGTTCCCATGCCTTATGGCTCTGGTTTTAGAATTCTTTATCAGACCTTCGTTTAAATGATTATTGAAGGGATTTATTACGTGGTTCTCACTGAACAGTTACCTAAATTATGCCATGATTCAAATGAAACTCTGATGCAAGAAGCTGTCAGAGGACCAAAAAGGACAACCATTTAGAAGTTAAGTTTTCAAGGTACAAGGCTGTTTATAAGTCTACATTACTATAGCAATTCTTGGGAGAGACTGCTGGTGGTCGGATTACAAGCAATGAGTTGTATACTCTCTTCTTCCTGAAGGTTATTTTATTTTTTTAAGATATTGATTGACTATGTCTGCACAAATGGAGTTAGATAATTTCATCTCAGTTGTCTTCAGAGGAAGAAGAATTAGGTTTTATGCCTTATAAGAAAGTGCCCCAGGTAGATAGCAGGAGCTTCCAGGTCTGGGTTTCCCAAGAAAACTGCTTATTCTTTTCCTTTTTTATTGTTTTGATTGGTTTTTCTTTTGGAGGAGGCAGATAGGGATTGAATCCAGAGCCTCAATGGAGCTAAGTAAGCACTGTATTACTGAGCTACACCCCAGACAACAGCTATTATTATCACAGTCTTTAAATGTGAAGATTGAGTCTGGCGTTCCACTCAATTGGTATAATATTTTCACATTAACCATTGTACTAAAAGTTGGTTAGTTTTGTTGATGTAGGAAAAAGAAAATAACACTTATCTGAGGCTGATCAGACTAATAGTATAGGAAAAACAGATTCAATCGATCTTGAAAATGAGCTCTCAAATTTTATGAAATGGTCCTGTATTTTGACTTTAAATCATGAAGTAATTGGAAATTATAGCATTTGTTAGGAAGTTTGATTAATGTTGGCAAAGCTAAGCTAGCTTGATAGATAGGGACTGGGTGTGGTTTCAGCTCTGGAGGGTTTAGGAGATAGGGTCTGCCTAACATGTTCAACAGGAGACAGTGTTTCAGCATCCAGTTCCTATCTGGTATGGTTGTGTTGCAGGCCAGTTCAAAAGCAGAGCTGCGGGCATGTTTGCTACATGGTCCATCAGTGGATGTCCAGCTCTATCTGAAGTATTCCTGTAATGCTACTACATTTTAATTTTTTCTTGACAGTTAAGTTGTTAATCCATCTATAGTATATACATAACTTGAGCATTATTGGTTAAGTAACCAAATTACTAATGGAATGGAATGATTTACTTGAATCAAAAACTTCCTAAAATTGTCAGAGATAAAAATCAACTGAGATTCCTTTTAATTTTCTGCTAGCTAGAAGAAAGCTTCATGTTGTCTAGAATATTTGAGGACCAATAATTTTACTGCTCTTTCTGCTCTGCTTTATTACATGCTTCTGATTATCTAGATTTTTTTTTATAAAAGTCTTTTGTCTATTTTGATCAAATGTTTATGAAGTGCTTATAATATGTGCCATATGTGAGTGACCCAAAGAGATATACTACAGTTTATCTATCATAACTGACAGGAGCGTCACATTAGGAATTGGGCTAATGACCATTGAAGTGCCTATTGCAATAAATGCAATGATCTTCAGAGGACACAGAGAAGGACTCACCACTGTATACCCCCAAACTTGTGAGCATTACCTGCATTGGAGAATGTGGAATTATTCAAGAAAGTTTTATCCCAAAGTAGTGTTTGAACAATGCTTACAGGAATACACAGAATTCAAAGTGTGTATGATTGTATTGCCTGCCTATGTGTAAATGTACCCGTGTCATTCAATGCCCACAGAGATCAGAAGAGGATGTTAGATTCTCTTGGAACTGGAGTTTTGTATAGCTGTTAGTTTCCATGTGGATGCTGGGAGCTGAACCTAGGTCCTCTGCAAGGGCAGTGATTTTAACTGCTGAGCCATCTCTCCAGCAAGGTGGGGAAGATTGCATACGAGAATCTCTCCTCCAGAAATAACAGACTACTTCTTCAATCCACCAGCTTAATGATTGTTTTAAATAAGTTGCTTCCATTAGCAAGTTTACTGAGATTCCTTAAAGTAAGGATGATTTGAAGGGACCGCATAATCATCTTTTCACAATATGATGTGATTTATTTAGTTCTTTAAGGTTAACAGCTCTGTCTCTGGACAATTCTTTGATCATGCCTTGTTTGGTGCTGTGCCGGCAGGCTTAGATGCCAAGGCCAACAGGTTTCTTTTGTTTAGTTTATTTAATCAAATGATTTTTTTTTAATTTAACAAGATACTGAGATCAATAGGACAATTATTCAAATAAATGAGAAAAACAGAAGAGGGAATCTGAGTGCTAGATTATTTGGGTGGGTTCCCAAAGTGGTGGATTTGGGGCAAGCAGATGGTTGCAGGAGCATCCTGTGAGAGGAAAAAAAGACTGTCAGGAATGGGAAATCAGGACAGAGAAGGTGGCCATCAGATTCCACACACATATAATCCATCTGTTTTATATGATGAGATTCCAGAGGGAAGGCAAGGCAGAAAGCACAAGCACTAGTAAAGGATTCGTGCTAACAGTGAGATATGTTTGGGAAGATAGGCCTGATCTTTGCTAAACTTGAACATCAAAACGAAGATGTTAGATTTTATCCTCTAGTGTGGAATTAAGTTGAAGGGAACATCTTAAAGATATTATGTAATATTTGGGAGGAAAATGACAGTGGTTGGTGGAATTTTCAAACGTTCCCTTGTGTCAAACTCTAATTAGTTACAGTGAATAAGAGAGCTTGAAGAACAAAGGGGCAAAGAAACATGCTCCTTAAAATGAAAAACAAGCACTGAGAGGATGATACCTGAACCCTGTTGTGATACACATCTGGCATTTTTCAAAAGAAGGGGAACATGGAAGAGAAATAACAGCAAAATGTGTGGAGATAGTGAAATTATTTTACTTATTGCAATTCTACCTATGTCATGTTAAAAATCCTTATTGGTTTTACAGTATTTGCAAGTGAAGTACTTTGCTCTCTGACATACTGTGTAAAAGGCTTTCATTTCCCTTACTACCTGTCAGAGTCAGCTTTAGCTGTTAACTAGACATAAACCTGGAGTCACTTGGGAAGAAGGAACTCCAACTGAGAAATTGCATCTATCAGATTGGCATGAGGACATTTCTGTGGTGCATTTTCCTAAATGCTAATTGAGGGGAAAGGTCCAGCTCACTATGGGTGTTGCCATCGCTAGGTAGGCAGGCAGGCCTGAGAGAGATAAGAAAGGTAGCTGAGTAAGCCAGCCTTCCTCCATGGTCTGCGTCCTGTCCTGTCTCCATGTTCCTGTCTTGAGTTCCTGTCTTGATGAGGGTCTATAACCTGTAAACCAAATAAGCCTTTTCCTCCCTCCAGTTGCTTTTGGTCAGTGTTTACTAGAACACTACCCAAACTGGTATTAAGAACAAAATATTGGCACTGTCTTGATAACTGAAACTTGCTATGATTTGATTTTTATAATATCCCATGCTTACGACAGGTCTGAAAATGTCCATGGTAGACCAAACATTATGAATTTTAATGCAAGAAAATATAGGGGTTTTCACAGAACCTTAGGAATGTGATAACTGGCTGCTTACTGTCTTGGATGAACTTTATTGAGAAGAATGTTTCCATATCATTTAATAGCCAGAACAGTAGACAGGGAGCTTAAGATCAGATCAATCTAACACAGAGGATGCCAGGGCTTCAGTTTTCATAGGAGGGGATCAGAGCAGAGCTAACTGACAGAAGTATTGGGTTTTGCAACAAGATATACTGATTTCCGAAAAGTCTCTTTGGAAAGCACAATGCAGACATACTTGCATGTTACAATGCTTTAAGTATAAGAGACCATTTTCATGAGCTGATTCAATTGATTCAGTGATTTACAAAGATTTCACAAAAAGCCAAATCTCTTCGTTTTATGAAATGTGAACTTCTAAACATCGGTTTAATCCATTTACATGGCTAATAAAGTGAGCACAGAAAAATACCACCACATGGTTACTACAATGGCAAAAAAATTAAAGAGAAAATTAAATAGATGGATACTGTTAGCTGATGATACAGAAAGTGGTGACTACTGGTGTTAGTGTTGACAGTGTTATAATTACTTGTATAAAGAGTTTGTTAGTGTCTGATTAAAGTTAAAACACTTAACCTCAAGCCAAATAGTCCACTCTAATAACCCTAGAAAAGGCAATTATCCAAGAGACATGAAAACATGTTCTTGTTTAAAAAATGTATTTTTGAATAATTATAGTAACTTAATTCATTATCTTCAAAATGAAAACAAAATCACTCTAAGTCTTTCAACTTGTGAAAAGAGAAATGAGCTGTGGTATAACCGTAACTGGAACATTGCTTAGTTAAGAAAGAAAGCTATTATTAATAATATATATATATATATATATATATGAAAACATAATTAAATCTCAAGTACAGATTTTGTTTTTCAGGTGCTGTGCATGCTTTTAGAACCCAGCCCCTTAGTGCTGCTGGGAAGAGCCTCACGTACCTTTCCCTACCAGCGCCCTTAGTCCATTACCCCTCACAGCACCACTGAGACAAATCACGCCCAGCCTCTGTAGCCTTTGTCCCCTTACAGTTCTCATAAAAAGGCCAAATCCCCTGACCTTTCTACCACCTGGGAATCAGAGGCAGCTTGACTACAGTCACATAGCACAGGTCCGCAAAGGAACGAAGCTTCCTTCCTCGCAGTGCAGAACTTCCCCTGCTCTGGGAACCCCTCAGTAGTAGACACTTCCTTAGGACCCCTGTCCCTCTGTGATGTTGCCTGTTTGCCTGCTGGTGTTATAGCTCTTGCTTGGAGGGCAATCTGACTCAGCACTGTTCTTTTGAGCCCCCTTTCCTCTCCCTCCTCCTCACAAACTAACATCTGGTGCCAGCAAGAAGTGCTTGGGAGAGGTGTCCTTGAGGTAAAGCCCTGCCGCTGTCAACATCTATCACCAAAGCTGCCGTTCTGCTCTCCTCCACAACCAGGCCTTTTCCTCTTATCATCTCACCTTGATTTCACTGGACTCCGAGTTCTTGGGAATTCCTGTTCACTTGTGTCCCTCAAATCCCTCTGGCTTGAGTCTGTCTGTCTATTCCTGGATGCCATGAATTTGGCCTCGGTTCTAGTTGTGGCCTTCTGGCAACACTTCAGGAAGGGAAGCGGAAGAGTATGACACTTGCTTCCCCTCTGCACCTGTTGACTCACCAGACACGTCTCAGATCCCTCAATCCAGGACCTTTACAACTTCCCACAAGGCTCAGGGAAGCCAGCAGGGCAGGCTTCTTCCTTTGTCTCCCTGCTACCTATGGCCTAGCTTCCTTCTGATGTTTGTGAAGACCACCCAAGTGGCCCTGCAAGCTGAAGTTCCTTTCAGGCCAGAAAGAGCAGGCTACTTCCTTTTCTTCTAGGAGCTCCCTTTTCGCTCAAAGAAGCCCTACCCTTCTCTCACCCTCCCTCCGCTTGCTGGCACCTGCCCCCCAGGCCTTGACTCTGCCATGCCCCTTTTGTGCCTTCTGTGTTTTATTTTTCTTTTCACAGCAGCGGGGAGTAGGACAGGACACCGAGAGTGTTTATGCCCACAGTTTTCCTTCCTGGCCAGACTTCCTGCTCTGAGAGCTCTACAAGCAGCCAAGATGTTAGTTTCTTCTCCTTTCCTCACAGCTGATTTGTGACCCCGACTCCGCATCATCCCTGAGGTACATCCCTGAAAGTGCTCAAAGTTTAATCAGCAGACTCTAAAATGGTTTTTCTAGAGCCTGAAATGATGCCGTAGCCACACATGTGGCTGTTAGCAGTGCTGTTCTTCTTTCTCCCCCTGCCCCTCCTCCCCCTCCCTCCCCTCCCTCTCCCTCCCTCCCCCTCTCTCCTCCCGGCCCAGCACTCTCCAAATGCCCATTTGCTTGTTGAACATCATACAGAAGATTCAAGCAGTGATTATCCGTTCTCCCTTAAAACGTTTGTTTCTTACTATCGCTGGCTGTCTTACTCCTCTAACCTAAGCCAATATAACTTGCGTGACTTTCTACCTTTGCCTGCACTGAGCCCCTCTGTACTCTGAGGTACAAATATTCTACCTGGTTTTTACTAAGGGAATACTCTGACTAAATGCAATCACGTGACATCTCCTTTGAGTTTCTAGTTAGAGTTCACAGTTGTTTTCATGTAATTGTCAGTTTGTCTGCTGGCCAGCTGTTAAGTGTGTTAATAGAGGTTGAGTCCATTTACTTGTCTGTGTGCCATTTTGTGTCCCAAGAAAGAATAAAATAACAAAAATCTTTCCATGATTCTTTTAAAAGTACTTAGTGCTCTTCTTGGCATATGCCCAATTTTAAGTGTGTGCATTTCTGTGCATTTGTATGCATGCCTATGTAAACATTTTAAGATGACATTTTGACCCATTCTGCTTTTTAAATAGAAAGATTTACAAGATCCTTTTCTTAGCTAAGTCTAGATAAGATACAACTCTAAAACCTTGAAAGTAAAAATATGGTCAATTTAAAAACTCCTTAACCTGCTTAAAGATACACAGAGGGTTACAGATGGTCTTAATGCTTCATTATATCACAGATATTTATTTTCTACAATATATGAGCAAATATCTTTGTGCTTTCAGATTGAACATGTTTTGCTGTATTTGACTGTTGGATATTTGAGACACAGTTCACATTTTTCGTTTCCTAAGTTTTTATTGAAAATAAAAAAGATGTTTTTAGAAGCTGGTACATAAAAATAAGACAGAACAGAGTTATCAAATAAGAAAAATGTGAACTTATGGATAGAAAAATGCAGTTTTCATAAGGAAGGTTAAGTAAAACAGAAATTCTTCTGGATAAAAAAAGAATTTACATGGTAAAATAAGATTTTATTCTAAGGTAAAGGATTGGGTCAAAAGAGAAAGAGATACAGACAGAACAAGAATAATGAAATATGTCATAAATAGATTATAACAGTTGAAATTATAGAAAATGACAAATACAACTGGCTTAACTTTAGTTAAAAGGTTTTCTGACATAAGTCAAAGTTTTGGGTGATTAAAGTGCCTGTTCCCTCATCTGCTCCTGCTTTGCCCTACTGTATTCTTGTTCTAACTTTTGGTATTGTACACCTATTAAATGTTATATGTAAATGTTATTTTAGATAGAGAGGACAAAAAACAACAAAAACACAGGCCTAGATCAAGACAGCAGGTAAATTTGTAGGTTCCAAAGCCTTCTTCTCTAATGGCTTTGTTGACTGTTTCTCCTGGGGAAAGCCTTTTTGCATATTTGGTTCCATCTATATCAGATCCTAGAACTAAGCCTTCTGAGCATCAGGACACAAGAAAATTTTGTAGCATGCACAAAACATGATGCTCTGTCAACAGAGGGAAATGTGAACTATGTTCCCAGAAAAATGCTGCAATAAACATTCAAGCTTGATTAAACACAGCACAGCAGTTGTGTAGAATTAAAATGTTGCAGGTCCAAAGCTGAATTACCTTGGGCTTTCTAAATTTCTTAAAATAGCCAATTTATTACCTACCTCAGTATGTGACCTAACATCTCTGTGACAAGAGTTCTTGTGCTAAAGAGTTCAGCAGTTTGCCTTAGACAACATACTCTGACATGAACTAGTAAAAGATTTAAAACTCCTCTTCCAAAGAGAACAGATAAGTGATGATTGGATGGCAGGCTCTGAGAAAATTCTGTTGTGGATTACAGTTTTCCTAGGAATAGTCCTTCTTGTACTATGGGCCTGCAGAAGAGCATGCCGGAATCATTCTCTTGTGATGCCAGGAATCACTTCTGAATTGTCCTCTGCTTTATGATTTATACAAACCCCCAACAATTCTCTAACTTTTCTTTCTATTCCTTCCCATGTTATCACTGGTGAAAGAACCCACTCTTTATGACCTAGCCATCAGTGACATCGTTTTTCTTTTAATTTAACTACTCTAGCTGGTGGTTATGTATCTCTACTTAATGCTGGGGCTATATACAACCTACAAGAGTAGATTCTGAGAAACATTTATTTACAGGGAAATACATGAGACCAGTCTGGCTAGATCTCTGTCAGTCAGTGGCCATTGTCCCACATAAAATGAGATATACCTAAAACTGAAGTCCATTTCCAAACTGATCATAAACAGAGATTTATACTTCCCTAGTAGACCTTGGTTCATATATTCCCTTTTCTAAATTTGGAGTAAAAGGAACTCTGGCTCCTAGGTAGAAAACTTGTCTTCTAGACTATGTTCATCTCTTTTTTTGGAGAGGACTCCAAAGCCACTTAATTTTTCACTGACATTACCCTTAAGGATATTTATAATAACCCCGTTACTATCTTTACTCTCAAATGTCTTCCCCAGCTTTAACCAAATCGAGAAAAGCTCAACAAAATATATATAAAATACTCATCAGGGAGCAGATATGAATACTTTGTTCTCATGGACACTAGCAATGCCTACTCTGTGGTTAGTTCCTCTACTTACCCCTGCAAGCCCCAATCAATAAAATTACATAGCCCATCTGCTCTAGAATTCAACAAATTCAACTTAAATGGTTTCACAACCCATATATAGTATCTTTCTGATTCATAAATCCGAACACTAACCTCTGACAAGAAAAACAACACCTAACTACTCACCACAGGTGGGGGAGGGGCAGGAAAATATTAACCCAGTGATGCCCCAATCCAACAAGCCAGGCTGATTTTGATGTCATTTGTTTCCTGGGTCCCTTCATTCCTTTTCTATAAAATTATTACTCTGTTTCCTTTATAGACAAGTAAAAAGGCTGGAAAATCTTAAGAGCCCAGACCCATCAGGTGCTGCTAGAAGGAGCATCCAATCCTTGAAATGTGTCTGCACAGATGCTGTGAAGATTCTTGCCTCCTTAACTGCCACCTGGGCTTTGGAGGCAGTTTGAGTACAGCAGTAACACCGGTAAAACTAAGTCCATCAAACTAAGCAGGCTTTCTTATATTAGCTTCTTATTATTTATTTATTTATTTATTTAGTGACTGTTTAATGGCCTACCATTTGGGTGAACGATCATTTTCACAGCAATGATTCTGGTTGAACATTTAAGCTATCTTTGTACTTCATACTGTGAAAAAAGTTGATTAAAATAATGGAGGATGAACGGTATTCTATTCTTTACTGATACATTAATGTAGTTGGGACTATTCTGATAATCTTTGTAACTAATATTCCTGCTTTGCTTATAAATGAAGTCTTGTGGATCTTATAGAAAGACACAAAAAATATGTTCATTGCAGTTTCAACAATACTGAATGCCATGAAGAAGAGCAAGTATTTCAGTGGATATTGCTTCCCAATGAGAAATATGAGTTCTCATTTGCTGGAGTGCTGGTGGCTAATTTAGACTCTGTCCGAATGCTGCTTTTATGGGGGACTGGGGGAACCTGTGAGACTTTAGACTCTGTGGTAATGGCTTTGTGTAAGAAACATGCTAAGCAAGTTTGAAAGTGCAGATGTCCTCACTGATAGTTTTAAACACCTTTGTTGCCTCTGCATGTGAAGCTGTGTTCTGAGTCACTCCACATATTAAAATACATAACAGCAGTGGTTTTGGAATACCACGCTTGCTTCCATCCCAAGTCACTCTAAAAGCCTTTAATTAGGCAAACCTCAGAGAGAAACAGCACATGATCTGACTTCGCTCATAAACAGCTTTTAAGCTGTTTAGGGTACCAATCGGAGAATCATTGGATAGAGAGGGGTAAGTAGGAGTGGAAACATAAAATTGGATAATAAATAAAAAAATCAAGTTTTAAATTATGTTTTTATTTCTTTGTACACCTCTTCTATGGGCATATATGACTAGTAAGAACACTTCTTTATTAAGACTTTTTGCATACCTAAGCATTTTAATGACACTCATTGCCATGGAACCATTTCAACATCTCATATTTTTTTAAAAAAAAATATGGAATTTTTGTGTATTTCATACAGGACACCTTAATCAGTCTTAATCATCTTTATATCCTCTTCCACACTGGCACCATCCCACAGCCCCCTCCACCACGGAATTCATACATTCTGCCATTTATGTTAAGGAATATTGTGTCAAGTTAGTGTCTCCAGATATCCCTCAGTGCAAGTTCATCCACTGGGGTCTAGGCAGTCTATCTAGAGTCCCTCCCTTTAAGAAGCTCATCTCTTCCACACCCAACAATAATCAGTTGCCAATAATTTTTCAACTAAGATTGGGGCTTGTTGCCTATTTCCAAAGTTCTGGAACACCTTATATTTAAAAAATAAACATTTAAGCATAATTGATGAATTCTAACTTGGATACTTTTTATGAGATCTGACTACTAAATGGACAATCAGCCCCCATTCAACCAAATTAAACATCGCTAAGCAGAAATATCACACAGGGTGTATTAACATGTATATATTGTAAATAAAGCTTAGCTTAATTTTTTATAACAAGAAATGTGATGGAAGTACGAAATCAAACCACAAGAAATAAACTGTTGGATTTGGGCCAGAGCACAGCTATCACGAACCGTCATACAGAGGCATCTCCCTTTCAGGCCAGCTGTTTCTAACAATACAAACAGCTGCAGCAAAGAAAGCTGACAACAAACGATCCTTCCACTGAACAGGCTGGGCTGTCCTGCCTTCTCCCTGAGAAGATGCCTCTTGCAAATGCTGCCTTAGACAGCTGTATGGGTTCTTTGCTCTCTCTGTTTTTTATTTAACTTTTTATTGACCTTTTATACATTTCATACAGCGGTTATTAATCAAATTTAGATCCCCGTTCCCATCCATACCCACACCCCCCAGACCTCATGTATCCCACTGTACGTTAATTCCTTTCTGGGCAAGCATTTGTGCCCAGGTGTCCTTCAGTGTAAGTTCATTCCTGTAGTATAGAGAGAACATAAGTAAGGTCTATTCTCCCTCATCCAGCAGTAATCAGTCTCCAGTAGTTCCCCGGCTAACACCAGTCCATCCATCTCCCTCACTCACTCTGGGCCCTGGTCTGAATGAGTGTTCTTGTGCTTGACACCACCATTGACGGTCATAAATTTCGAAGAAAGATTTGAGAATTAATTCTAAGAGGTAGCTGTTATTTATGCGACACTTTTGATTCAGATATCCACCCATTAAACATGATCAGCATAAGCATAGCTATATGGCATACACTTATATTCCTGTCTTTGAAGATTATGTTCCACTTTGAGCTTTGGACAGAGTAGGCAGAAAGTTGTCACCTTTTATTATCTGTGTTTTTGTGAGTTAAATATTATTTTACTGATCAGAAAACCGAGATGCAGAAAGACTCAGTGTTCATACAAGGTTACTCAGTCTGGGTAACAAAACTTCATTAACATCTAGATCTCTAAAGGAGATCTTTCCGGCCATTCAGAGACTAGGCTTCATGTAAGCATCTCCTGACCTTCAGATGCAAACGATGACAAACTTTTCAAACTCAGAATCAGGGTTCAAGAAATAGAGCACTAGAAGAATGGAGGGGAACTCAGGCCTTCCATCAACTTGATGTGGACACTTTTAGGATTTGATGGGGTTTTGAACTACCATTTTGGACCATGTTGGTGTTGTTAGGAAAATACATCCAGAGATCTTGACTGGTGATTTACAAGTCAAATTTGAAATCCACTCACCTGATCCTTTAGATTCTTAGTGGCTTCCAGAATCTACATTTCCGTGCTTATGTTGTCTTGATTAATAGGCACACTATTTTTTTTCATTTTTGATTACTTTTAGAACTACTCTCCCAGTGGCTGCTTGTCCTGTCTCTCCTCCCATGGCTCAGTCTGAAACAACTGAAGGTTATTCCCCATCGACAGCATATGTATGAGTGGGAGACAAGCAGCAAGCCCAGGTCACATCCCGTAACTCTATTCGAATTACTCTCATCCCCATAATTACAGTTTGTCTTCATTTTACAAGAAATATTAAGAGAGCATAATTCATATAATAGAGAGGATAGGATATGGTATCACTTCCAAATGACCAGGACAATGGTAAGGTAAAAAGAGAAACAATATTTTTATTAAAAAGTGTTTACTACAATGTTTTTCAGAAAACTGACATTCACACATTTTAATATTATTAAAGGACTAAACTATATTAAAATTGCTATGTAGAAATTAATCTATTGAAAATAATTAAATGAAAACCAAGTAATGATCAAGCCATTAGTTAGCCTACCCAAAAGACTGATTGTAGAATCAAAATTCAAAGGAAACTTACATCAATAGTAATAAAATAAAATTAATTTCCTAATATATAAACCTTTCTAATCTATAAACTTGCCATCTCTAACAGTTATGTCTGGTTCCTTTATAATTAATTATATGTGCAGTGAATTTATAGTTTGGGGTATAGCTTTATAAATAGAATTTTTTATACTGACAGTAATGTCTTTTGTGATGTCTAATTTGTATTGCTCGACATTTTATATATAATTATACTTTTCAAATCTTAAAACTTAATATTAAGCTTTAGCCTGGTTACTAGACCTCTGCCTATTTCTTTGTACCCAGATATATGATTTGGAAAACTGTTTGCTGCTTTTTCTCTCTAGGAACTGAAGAAGCTTGCTCTGTCTCAACAGGGTCCATCCAGGGGATCATGGCCTTTTCCTATAACCCATTAAGAAAGGGCCCTCACTATGCACTGTGCATCCATAAGCTTCCTTTGTTTCCTCCTCGTTATATTGTCAATGCTACTTTTGGTTGTATGATCTGTCTGGAACTTTCCAGTTAGCAAGAATTTAGTGAACTTTGTAGCATGAAATTGATCACAGTGGAAGGATTTAAACCAAAAAATAAAAATAAGTAAATGAATAAAATGCTTTTTGCTCCTGGAAAGTTGCTTTAAAAACATGCCACTGGTACACTGTGCCTTTTGAAATACATCAAGAAGTCTATTTGGACCCCTGGACCATAAACTATAATTGAAATATTGATATTGCATCATTTCTTGGGCCTTATCGACCTCAAGATGCTGCCACACAGAGTAAGCCATTCTGGTTCTGGATTCCGGGTCCTTCAGTGCTTATTCTCTCCACTGCTCTGCTTTATGAGCAAACAAGACATGGAAAGCTGAATATAAAACTATGGCCCTTTCCAGGTGTGGTGGGACAATCCTTTAATCCTAACACTTTGGAGGCAGAGGCAGGTTGATCCCTGTGAGTTTGAGGCCAGCCTGGTCTACATAGTGAGTTCTAAGTCAACTTGGGCTATATGGATACCCTGTCTCAAAAGGCCCAAACAACCAACCAAACAAACAAACAACCATCCAATCAACCAACCACAAAACCACAACATGAACTCTGACATTCTGAAAACTCTGGGTAACCTGTCTCTTCCATTTGTAATTGGAAGCCTCCTTGGCTGATCCCAACTTTTATAATACACCCCTTTATAGTCTGCTGTCTCAACTGCCCAGATGGGGTGTGAGAATAGAAATGCCCACTATCCTTTAATGTGAATTTCACTGTGACTATGGAGTTGGAAATATACTCTTCAAGGGAGATGATAGAAGAATTCTGTGATGGTGTTTGCCGGATTGATGTGTTCATGTACATCCTTCTTTAAAGCTAGTTAAACAAGAAAGAAAACTGAGCTGGGCTCTGGTAATACAGATTGTAAGGAACTTGGCTGCAGACTTCCTGCTTTGAAATTGAATTGATTTCTTTAACGTTTCACTGCACATTTTTGAGCTTCTCTAGGATAGTTGGTAAAAGATAGTACTCTCCATTTTCCAAAGTTATTAAAGACTTACTTTTATTACCTTTTTTAATAAAACTGAACAAATCCCAATCTGTCAGTGCCTGACCCTATTATAACACATAGGGATATAACTGCTACCAACTTCCAGTTGAGTTTGTTGGCTTTTAAACAGGTCGTCCACTTCTCATCTTATGGTCATTATGCACCTACATAAACCTAACTTCAAGTCTAGATTTCATTTCACCATAAATTATTTCTTGAAGGGCAAAGAACAATACTGGGTATTTCTCCACATAAATCTCTAGTTTTAAAAGACTCTGAGCCTTAACACCTTATAGTTCCATAGCTTAAAATTATTTAAAATAAACAGCATTTGTCACCCCCAAATATTCAGAAGTGCAATGTATTTTGAAAGTCTCTATTATGTTTATTTGTATAAATTATAATTTAGGAAGCATTCACCTTATCTTTATTGTGGTTTAACAATGTGCCATAAAAGGCTTTGAAATATTTCCAGACTATACTTGAAGTATTTTAAATAACTTATCATATAAAATAAAACTCTAACACTCTAGCCCTTCAACTGCATTTCAGACATCTGCACATGAGACTTGATGGAGCTATACAATCATGACAGTTCTAAATCACCTATCTGCTATAAATATTCTGGAATTCTAAACTTTTGGCACATAATATCCTGTGCCTGTTTTCCTACTTGGCTCTTGTTGGCTAAAATGATCTAGATCCAGAATGACTACATCCCGTATAATTCTTTCCAAATGCTTCTCTTCCTGACATTCTTCAGCCACATGAATCATTTCCATTTTCAAAAGGTGAAAAAGTGCCAGGAAGAGAACGCATTTACAGTTGGAAAATATAACAACGTTGCAGATTAAAGTATGAAGGCAAAGCTACCCATGTATAAGAGTAGGATTGAAAATCTTAACCTCCTCTGGAATCCACAAACTCATCTTTTGGGGAGAGAAAGAGAGGAAATAGGAAGCACACTGCACTGAGAAATAGCTCAGATTCAAAACATGTGTGCATATGCAGACACAAAGCGAGACAGAGCAAAGTGAAGAAACAACCTAAACCGGGCCTGTTTTCAGAGCAAGTCTTGTTTGATTGCACAAGGCACACGGAAGCCAAAAATGAATTTTTAGTGCAGTTTACATTATTTGCCAGGTGTTAAGCTCATTATCGACCACAGCATCTTTAGTTGGATTCATCCATTTCTTCATTACCTATGCTGTTTTTACACCCACCAGCGCATGCATTTTCGAGTGGACCTTCAGAGGAAAGATTCAAAAAATTCTGCTATAGCACCACTCTGCTTCCATTGGTTGAAGGAGAAGCACACACAGCTCACTAGATGAAGTTAATAATAGGCCAGTTATGACAGGTGTTGACAATTTTTCTTTGCTCATTTCACTGCTAGACCTTTTATAGGATATAGGACAAATGAAAAATATGATCTGAGCCCCAATTTCTTCCCCTATACAGTGAGGCTAAAAAGCAGTCACCTAGCCTGACTCTAACAAGAACATGAAAGAGTGTAGCATGTTTGTGAACTTCCTGTGGTATATGGGACATACTCTGGGTTAATAAATAAATGAACACTACTGAAAGTAATTAACTTGTAGTTATCACAAGTGAGGCTGAGATGTCTGTGTTAAGCCATGAAAAACCATGGAAGTATGAAATTCACATGTGTCCAGATTGAACCTCTAAATCACTTAAAAAGATGACTGCAAATAAAAAGAAAGGTGACCGCAATTACACTTCCTCAATCCTGTCTGTAGAAAAGCATTCTATAAAAAGCTAAGTACAAGAAGACAAGAAGGGCCAGGCAGCAATTTCTGCTGCTCTCAGCTGTAGAGGATGATGGGATTGCTCCCAAGGGTGCCTTTTAATAAAGTTCACTTTATTATTCCCTAATACATTTTAGCAAGCTTCACTGGGTTAACCATGACTTTATTAAATGAGAGATTCTTTTTCTTTTCAAGGAAGCAAATGGAGATTTCTTACCATAATTTGGTATGTCTAAAAGATAGACTCATGCCTTTCATTGCTCAGTGGCTGGATGGCTGTTATGGACCAGCTGGAAAGCCTGACTGTACATGTTACAGAAAACAGCATACATACAATGGTTATTAGGAACTATAGAGCCCTGTAACTGTCCAAGTAACTACTTGGACTTCTAGGCGAATGGCCTGGACTTTTTATTTTGCTTATCATAAGGGACTTTTAATTTTTGTAGGACAGAATCCATCAAGAGCCTCAGGATGGCTGCTGCCTCATTTGCAATGATGCAGGCCAGTAACTGACTCACTGAACACATCTTTCAGTGTTGACTCTGAAGCTCATGGATGTAGCTGTCAAAGGGAAGACTGGAGATGTTCCAACTGATAATGCTATAGGATTTTCAGCATTAAAGTGTGACTGTCACTCTGGGCTCTATCACATGAGAAAGGACAGGAGAACAAACATGATGCAATTTATATACATATTTATACAAATATGTGGAATTTATAAATTTGGGCTCTCTTTCTATTCTCTTCATATTGCTGTTATTTTCTTTCTTAAGAATGAACAAAGTATATAATTTTAAAATGGAAGACTATGTTGGGGAATAGATAAAATAAGGTTTATCCATTCCCTTATTACTTATGTATTTCATCTTAAAGACTAACATTTCAGCCACTGATCCTTACAGCTCTATCTCTGTAACTGACTTCATGTTGAAATGAAGACAGAAATTTGTAATTCTAAGTGGGTTGAAATCATCATATTTATTTACATAATCTATCTGCTATTTTCACCCCCAAACTAGGAAAAGATATTTTGTCAACATTTGCCTACGTCTGTTAATTTTAGGAAGCGTTATAGATATTATAAATCAGTTTCCCTGATAGCAAAGGAAAAAATTCACTGAGTACAGCAAGGAACCAAAAGTATAAGCTGAAGTTCAAATAGCCTCTGGACGTTTTCAACATGTCTTCTTTATATCTATATCTATATCTATAGACATACACACACATATGTAATGGGGACTCCCCCTTTAGGTGACATTTGTTAATAAGAATGAGAAAAACTTTTAAAAAGTATTTATATTTAAAGTTGAATATTTATATTCAACTAAATAAAGCAGACATGTAAATCTAATGGCCTTCTCATTCTCTGTGTGAAAACCCTGAGTAGAGAAAACTGTCATAGTTAATGATTTGTTAATTAGCAATAAGAAAAAAGTCTCCATAATCTTTCTTAAACTCTGAAAACAACAAAATCAAAGGGAAAACAATGTTAATATACAAATGTCCCTTCAGTACAAGTTCCTTACTTGTTTATAAAATTTAATTTCTGGTTAATTGCTTGTTCTTTCCACTCATTCTTTTCTCCCTCTCTCATTCTGTTAATACCTCCTTTCATTTCTCCCTCCTGTCTCTCCCTCTCTGTCCTTTAACAGAACACTTTGCTAGACCTAGCACAATAGAAGCCTATCAATGCTTCACACTTATACATGCTGACAAACTCCATGTACTTTGTCGGGGGTCCCAGCACTAGGGCAAACTGAGGGACCCAAGGGTCTCTGCATGGGGGAGGGGCGAGTAGGCGCAGATTTAAGACACAAACTCTGGGAGCTGAGTGGGAAGCAGGCAGGTATCACTGCAAGCTCCTTTATTCAAAGAGGTGCAAAAGATCTTATAGGTCTGGATAGCCAATAGCATTATGGGGTGAGTCCTGACTGCAGCCAATCGTAATTTGTTTCCAGGTGGATCAGGTTCTTTCCAGGTGCTGGGCAGAAGCTGGTCTCACAACTAGCTGGAGCACAGCGCCATGCCCACAGGAGGTGTAGAGTAAGCACTCTTAACTTTTGGTTCATTTTTCAGTCCCACATTTTTGCAAAAGATCATTTTCATATAGGCGTGTACTGTGCAGTAAATATATTGCTCCTACATCCCTAAGGTGCTCTTCAACACACCAGTTTGTCTCTTTGTTTGTCTTGTAGTCTTGTTTCTACTTTCATGTCATATGTAAAACCATGACTTTATGTAATTATATGAACCACAAATGAGAGAACATATATTTTTCTTCCCGAGACAGAGTGTAATTTGCTTAATATGATCATCTCCAGTTACATTAGTTCTCCTACAAATGACAAAACTTCTTTATTCTTTATGGTTAAAAAATTCCATTGTATTTATAAACCACAGTTCCTTTACCTGTTTCTCTCATGTGGACACACAGGCTGGCCCCGTGACCTAGCTACTGTGAACCGCGCCACAATAAGCGTGAATGTGCAGTGTCTCCACGACATGTGGACTTGGAGTGCATTTGATGAGTACTTAGGTGTGGTGTAGCTGGGTCATATAGAAGATCTATTTTCACTTTTCTGGAAACCTTTCTACTGATTTCCATAGTAGCTGGACTAATTTATAATCTCCCAAATATTACTTCCTGTTTTTAAAATTTGTTATGCTACTTTTATATTCTAGGGGTTTGTCTTCTGTCAGCTGAAAGGCTAGCCAAGAATTTTTCCTGTTCTGTAGGCCATCTTTTCAGTCAATCAAGTGTTGACATTGCTATGTGGAGGCTTTTTAATTCCATGCGGTTTCACATTTGTCAATTGTCAACATAATTCCAGAGTGACTGTAATCCTATTTGTTGAAAAGTTCTTGATGATGCTTGTATCGTGAAGGGTGTATTAGTTATTGCTTTGATAAACATCAAGACCAAGGAAACTTAGAGAAGGAACAGTTTATTTAGCTAATAGCTCAGAAGTGTAGCGTCCATAATAGCAAGGAAGGTACGGCACCAGGAGATGGCCAGAGCACAAAGCCTCGCAAGCACACCTTCAAGCAGGTTCAGGAAGCACCTGGAAACCCTGCAAGGCTTAAGAACTCTCAAAGACTGCCCCCTGCGACATGCATCCTTTAGCAATTCTGCACCTCCCCAAACATCCCAGAACAGCGTTGCCAACTAGGAACAGGATGTCTATAATACTTGGATCCCATTGGAAACATTCTCATTCAAACCACCACATTTCACTCCCTTGTAAACTTGGGCTCATGACTATAGAAAATGCAGATACATTTAGTCTACCTTCAAAAGTCCCCATAATCTTTACCAGTCTCAATACTATTAACAAAATCCACAGCACAAATTTCTTCTGAGCCTCAAGTCAATCTCTTAACTGTAACCCCTATAAAATCAAATGACAAATTAAATGCTTCCAACATACAATGGAACTTTATGTACATTCCCATTCCAAAAGGGAGAATTGGGGGCACAGTGAGGAAATACTAGATCAAAACAAGACTGAAAACCAGCAGGGAAAACACTAAACCCAATTGTTCCATATGCGACTTTTGAGAATTTACTTGTAAAGGTCTTAGATGGCCCAGTCCCTCCAGCTTCACTGCATGCAGTATACACCACTTTCTTGGGTGGTACCACTCCCTGTATGCAGCTCTTCTTGGCAAATGTCTTATGGCTCTAGAATCTTAAATGTCTTTTTGGTGTCTGCAGTGCTAACAAGGCTTCACCTTCACAGCTTTATGCTGTCAGGACCTTCTTGATGCAGGGCACCTCTGTGGCATGCTGCTTGGCCTCAGCGGCTCTCTAAAATCATGGAAAAAGAACAGAGGCCCCTTCACACTTACACCTTTCATGCTTCTAAAGCGAGAATTGTTTGAACAATTCCCCCAAGTTCAGCTACCAGCCTGTGATGGACCCTGGTCTACTTCATCCACATCAGCAGGTGTTCTATGCTGTGGTTTTCTAGAAACATACCCCCGACCTCCCTCAGCATTTTCCTTTTACTAGCTGGAGGATTAGCCAAGTGTGGTCTTGTCCTGAGCCTACACTTTCCATTGTTTAAGTGCTAATTTTTAGGCCTTTCCTTTATGTCTCTAATATCCTTATCAAAGCGTGGCGTTCCTTCTTCAGCCTTCTTCAGCACATTCTTGGCTCCAGCATTAATCTAACTAGTGCTCTTCTTCAATCCAAACTGTCCATTCTGCCCCAGTTGCTCTTTTTCATTCTAGCTCTCCATAATATTCACCATTAATAACCATTGAAATATTTATGGAAATTGTATTGATTTTTAGATTGCTTTTTGATAGTATATTCATGTTCATAATACCAACTTTTACAATCCATAAGTATGGGAGATCTCTCTATCTTCTAGTGTCTTAAGTGCTTTGAAGTTTTGCTTACAGAGGTTTCTCACTGCTGTAGTTAAGCTTATTCTGAAATGTTTGAGGCAATTGAACTTTCACTTTATTAATTAAATGAATACAGACATTTCCATTGGAATTTTCTTTTTTTTTTCTCTAATATTTTAATGGATTCCTCTCTCATAAGAGTGTGCAATGTTATTTTGGGAAATATGATTCATTCTTATTCCTGTTCAGTAGTATACAACCCATGGTCATCACTGCCCTATGGGTTGGCAGTGGGTTTGGGGTTTAGAATCATTAGCTTGGCTATTTTGCAATGTCTGCACTATGCGTCTCACAGTTAGCCTTAGGAAAAAATTCATTCATTAACTTATTACTGGATTCTTCTACTCAGAACAATTAAGTCTTTCAGTCAATATCTAGGAATAATTTCTTCTGTTATATCTTGGTTATTTTTGTGCTTAGACTTTGTGGTCTCATTTTTGAAAGTCATTTAGTCTGATATTAGATATCCTGAATTAATTCTCTCATAAAGTTTCTTTCATCTTAATCATCACCTTTTTAGTTTTTGCTCAGTTTTCTAGATGTTGTAAACATTATCTGTCCAACCCTGTTCATTTTGTGTATTTGCTATGATGTTGTCAGTATCCAAAATCCTTGAACTTTACTCTGAGTGTTCTATATTTTATGACATCCGTTTCTAATTTAATGACTCCAATATTTTTAAATTCTTTTGTGTTATTTTATCTTTTTTGTTTGATTTGCTGTTATATTACAGTTGTTTCTCATACCTGATAAGAAGTTTCTAGAGGGAGTCCTGTGTTGAATGAATTTGGTGAACATGATTGTTGATTCAGGAATTCATGACAAAGTTTTTGAATGATGAAATATTGACATCTGCATATTATTCTAAATGGTAATTTTCTCAAGCAAAATTAGGTCTATCCAAATAAAATTTATTTTATTCTTTGTTCTCGTAACTTACATGAAAGTGGCCAGTGTCTAGAAGGACCTCTGAGTTCCTTTATTATTCATTAAGTTCCTTCATGACATTCATTTGCTCTGATGTCCTTGATTTTTATTTTATTTGAAATTTGATATCTCTGATTTTTTTTAGAATGATAACAATTGTCTAATAGCTATGTATGAATGTAGAAAGTATTTGGTCATCTAAGACTGTCCTAGAGACTTTTGAATAATCCTTTTTGCATTCTGATCCTTTTGTGTACTGAAATATGCCTGGAAAACTCAAGAACTGATCTTTCTGTTCAGAGTTAGGGGAGTGAGGCACATCTGTCAACATTAGCTAAGTTTAATTTGCTAGCCAAAATCTAGGCAGAAAGCCATGTATTTGGGTACTTTTTTTTTTTTTGGATGCTGTGATGATATAAGACTTTTAGAACAGAGTGCAACAAAATACTAGATAATAAACTTTCATTTGTGATAATATTTAAAAATTCTTTCCATATTTTGACTGACTTGCTTAAGAAGTTCTGAGAACTTTTTGGTTGACTTTGGGCTTGTGTTGAGGGACCTTGGGTAAATTTTGTTCCTTTATGGCTTCTGAACCTTCATTAAAGAAGATTTAAACTCATATAAAGATTTTAAATTTAGTTAGCTTCTGTGAGTATGAAAATTACTGGTTTCTTCAAACTACTGTGAATGCATTTCAAAAATCTTCTTGGAATTTGCAAGATTCTGAAAAGAGACCAAAACCTAAGTAAATGAAATGGATGGCTGATGTAGTTCTTGAAGCAATGTAGGAGAGCAACAGGATCAAAATCTTAGGAAGCATAGCTAATATGATTCCAATAAAAATGGGACAAAATCATCCAGAAAGTACCAACATATTTCTTTTCTTGACCCATTTCCACCTTTCATCCCCTACTCTGGACCTGGAGACTTTATCTATGGAATTTATCAAGTAGAACCTTTAACTTGCTCTTCTGCATGGTTCAGTCAACAGGAGCTACTCACAGAATATTAGATGGTAGAAGAAAAAAGTTGTGCCAGAAGAGGCACAACAGGAACAGGAGTTATAGCTGTTTGTGAGTCAGCCAGCACGGGTGGTGGGATCTGAATTTGGATCTCTGGAAGAACAGGAAGCACTCTTAATGGTAGCTCCATTGCTCCATTCTTCTAGTCCTCTGGTTCTTTAATTGTCAAGG
This sequence comes from Eospalax fontanierii, assembly GCA_035773235.1. Taxonomy (NCBI): domain Eukaryota; kingdom Metazoa; phylum Chordata; class Mammalia; order Rodentia; family Spalacidae; genus Eospalax; species Eospalax fontanierii. Next base: position 21,245,092 of record CM069528.1, on the reverse strand, counting down.
TTCATGAAATCGTTTGCTGTTATTATTTGTTTGAGGTCAAATTTCAGTTGGATGGCCCTCTTTAACAATAGAGGGCTTTCCAAATTCTGCTAATTCTGTGTCTCTTCAAGGCAAGGTATGAAAGTAACACCCAGTTAATAGGATGCTTTACTCTCTTTTAACCCTGTTCATCCCTCTAAACATAGTTGTTTTCTTCCCAGAGGGTAGTGACTGGTTCACCTGAAAAGGATTTCTGAATAGTCACAAGTCAAGTTGAAAAGAACTGCTGTGGTTTGGACATGTTTCCCTATAAAACCCATGTGATAAGGACTTGTTTCCAACCTGTGGTCCTGTTGGGAGAGGGAGGAAACTTTAAGAGATGCTTGGAGTTTTCTTGCTACTGGGGAGGGCGCCCTTGAAGAGGAAATCGGGATCCCAGGCCCTCCGCATTTTCTTCTTTTTTACTTCTTGGATGACATGGATTGAAAAGCTTCCTCAGTATCCACAGATGAGCAGCTTCACTACAGGCTCTTGCTAATGATGCCCTGCCCCAAACCTAAAAGCATTGGAGTCAACTGACTGTGGACTGAAATCCCGAACTGTAAGCCACAACCAGCCTTTCCTTTTTTAAATTCATTATTTCAAGAATTTCTTATATTAATGAAAAGTCAACTAACAAGGTGGGCTAATAGAAATCAAGTACATATTACAAAATAGACACAACATCCAGATAACATGAATAATTATAATTATTTTAAAATTTCAATGGTTTAGATGGATTATTTTGGTGTGGTAAAAAGTCTCCTTTGCTTTTGGGTTCACGTGTAATTTACTTATAATTTACAGCCTTGTTATGAATTGCTAGGGAGTGTGTATCCTGGCACCCGTACATATTGCTGCTTCTTAATAGTAAATGGCAATTATAGTCTGAAGTGACAGTCTGAAACAGTATCTGTTTCAGCACAACACCAGGGTGAAACATGTTGTGAAGTTCTTCCAGGAATCATCTGATGTGTCTTCCCCTTTGTTACAAGTCCCATAAATCTCTTTGCCAGAATAGCTTATAATTCACCTATTATTCTCATATCCTGGAAGGCTAGTAAGCCTGGAGCTTTTGACTTAAATATTATATAATTAAGCGTTTATTTGAGAAAACAGATCTATGGATAAATAGATGGTGAAATACATAATAACTACAGCGTATAATTACACAGTATATAATCACCTCTGTGGTTGTTACAGGCCAGACAATGGGAGACATTATGACATGCATATTACCAGCAAGCTGTGTAATTCAAAGTCCAAAGTCTCAGAATGCACTCGGCAAGAAAAGAGGTTCACATGCTTTCCATTGCCAGTGCATCTAAGAATATAATCCTGTTCCCTGAAGATTCAGCCTCTATCCCGGGAGGTGCTGTTGAATGAAAGACTCCTGCAGATCTGGAGCAGTGGCAACCCTCGGACCTACGCAGAGTTTAACGGCCGTTTTAATTACTAAGATATTTGTTTTCTTAGCGTGATTTTAAATTCTAGTTCAGTTTTGGGATTCTGGCCTTTCTCCGGCAGTAGTTCTTGTCATGATCTTTGTGAGGCAGAATGAAGTTATTCGGTTTGTGGTTCCCATCTTGGTTTCCACACCAAAGTTTCGGTTCTGAGTATGGACTCCATCTTGTCAGATTTTTGAAGACAGCCCTTTTTTTTCCATTCTTACTTGGTTTATGGAACTAAAGTGCTTTTTTGAGAGAAGGACATGGGCAGGAACTTCAAGAAGCTTCTAGAGCTTAGAGGAACTGCAGTCAATGGCCCAGAAGAAGTCAGAGCCCTCAGTCCCACAGCTAAGAGAAAATGAAGTTTTATAAGAACCTGGGTATATAAGGAAGAACATCTGTCTTCAGTAAAGTCTCCCGATAAGAACTAAGCCCTGGCTGGCACTGACTGCAGAATCATAAAAATCTGTTATATTGAGTTGCTAAGCTTGAGCTAATTTGTTACAACACAGAGAAAACTGACATAGTTGTCCATACACATGGTTAATGAGCAACGGCTGAGAGCAACATTATTCATAGTTTTGAAGAAGACTACAGAATAGATAAATCCATGTACTCTAACTGAAGCATCAAGTGGGTATGGCATTTCCTTTGCATGCAAAGAAGGGGTACTCTGACTATTTTCTTTAAGTGAATATGAGAACAGAGTATACTTTAAAAGAGACTTATAGCATTGTAAGCTGCTTTTAATAAAGTCTCATCACAGTCCATGTCGTATGTGTATATTTTCGCCTGTCTGCTTTCCAGGATAAGGAATTTCTTCCTCCGCTATGTGTGGTACATATTCTTGTTATTATACTCACCAACATCAAGTAGAGATATACTTTACAAAACCCAGAAATGCTGAAAGTAAGTCATTTTTATGTGTTCCCTACCCACTTAGCCTATATCCCTGGATGTCTGCATTAAGTCTGTATCGGACAGTTGGTACAGACTTAGCTGAAATCTTCCACAAATTTTTGAGTGTCTTAATTTTTTGAATGAAATATATAAACACTACAGATCATACTAACGGAGGCAGAAATAAAGAGATACGCATGGTATAAGATTAATTTTTTAAAAATCACTGAACAACAGTTTTTTTCAACAGGTTTTGAAAATTCTTGTCAGTTTCTAAGCTTCATCTGCCCTTACTGGAAGTTTCAGGAGTTTGTGTCTAAGTAACAAAAGGCAGCTAAAATGTGATGTATTGGAAAGAGCTTCTGCAGTAATAATTAATATATGTGGCAAATGACACTAGAATTAATCTTGGAAACAGGGAAAATAAATGTGCTGTGGGAGTTCCCCATAGTGCAGCACTAACATTGTTAGTTCGTATCATTGATCATTGACGATAGCAAAGAAATGATCACTCACAAGGAGATCTAATAATAGCACTCAAATATGGAAGAAGTTATATTCATTGCCAATTTTGTTAATAGTCTATGTTAAGTGGATATAGATATATATGTATATATTTATATATGTATTCTTCACAAAAGGGCAGAAGCAACAGTCCTCTTCATCATTTTCCTGATGTGTTGGAAGTTTCACTGGAGGCTGGTTTACAGTGCCCAAACTGAGGTTTCTAGGAAGATCGAAGCAGCTTCATTAATAGCATGCAATGCATGTTCACCCTAAGGCTCTTGGCTGCTGTATGTCTGCCCTCTTGATGCCTTCCTAATCAGCAGTAGATATGAAAAAAGAACCTTTGTATTATAGGAAGCAGACCACAGGCTCTCTGTCAAGTAATGGAGGAACAATAACACTCTTTGGAAATAAAGTGGTAGAAATGTAAAATAGACAATGGTTTGGCAAGCTATTTCTTTCTGAAATAAATTATTACCTGGGTTTCATGCCTAATTTTGATATTCTTAAATAAAATTATTCCACGATCCCAACTGGAAACAGTCATCCTGAATGAGATATCCCTGACTCAGAAAGACAAATATCATATATACTCTCTCATAGTTGGATGCACGTTTTGGAATCTTAGCTGTCCTTGTTTCAGTTTGAGGGATCAGAAAACTAATGAATGGTCATGGGTGCATGGGCAGAAGGCTAAGAGGGATGGTAGAATGCCACGACGTGAGGGGGGAAGAGGATCTTAGACAAGAAAGGGCTGAATGGAGGGGGGGCAGCGGCGGGATTATGGGGAGAAATGAATAACACTCAAGGCCTTTTGAAAAAGCCATATAGAGACCCTCCACTATAGAAGCTCCTTAAAGTAAATATGTATAGATTATAGAAAGAGACTAAAAGGAGTTATCCTATATAATAGGCATTGTCCTTCCTAGATATGATAAACTAATGAAAAAAAACTTTCGTTGTCAGGAATGGACTCCCTCTCTAAAATCTGTTGATCAGGAGTCCCACAGACCCTTAAACACTACTGGCCAATACCCATGCTCTTGGTTACCCACCAGAACTGATTGATAAGTCCTTATTCCTGAAGGCACTACATATATGAACTGTAGCGAAAACAAAGAAAAATCAAGCTGGTATTGACTTCAGAGCCTTATCTCTCCTGGCTAGTATTTGTAGTGTTACAAGGTGCTATGCATGCTACTTGGAGGAAAAAAATAATCATAAACCATACCCAGCTGTGAATCCTGTATCTACAACAACTGGCCTGGCAGGATATGGTCACTGTTGTAATAGTGGCATAAACATTATGGGAGTAACTAATCACTCTAATTGGATTTAAGGTCTGCTACCTAGGATGGAGCGCATACTTGACCTTGACTGATACCAGGCTCAGGAACCTGAGGTTAGCCAGAATATAGGGTAAGGGAAAACCTAATACTAGTTTTCTACTAAATAGCTATGATATTAAATTGCTCCTAATAACTTATCCTTATGCCCATAGATTAATGCAACTCACAACTCTCATCAGAAAAGCTTCCTCTTGTACCAGATGGTGATTAACATAGAAACCCACAACTGCTCACAACCAGCACAGAACAGGGGGTTGCAGAGTTCTTATCCCCGAACAACAACAAAAAAATCTATATAAAAGTTCTGTTCCCAAGGCTCAGGGATCATTGTGGAAGAGGAGGAAGAAAGACTGTAAGAACCAAAGGTGGTGGATGACCACAAGGAAATAGAATTTTCCAAGCAGATTGTCAATTACTCATATGAACTCACAACATTGCTGACAGCATGCACAATTCCAATGCAAGTTCAAAGTAGAAAAAAGTCCCAGTATAGCCATGAGGAAGGCGATAAGAAGCTCCAACCCCAGCTAAGGAAATTAGAGTAACAGATGGCTATTGAGAGGCACAGATAGTCTCTTTCAAGCATGGGACTCAGTAGGTTAACCAGTTCTGAGTGGATGAACTCACACTGAAGGACATTTGGAGACTCAAATTAGATTCTCTAGACTTTATTTTATATATAATAGAGTATATTAAATTGGGCAGGGGACAGACAGTAAGGGGAGGTATGAATTGGGGTATCGATCTATATACCATCAAATTATATTGTATGAAAATTGAAAAAATTAAATAAAGAATTTAAAAAATTCTATGATCCCAATATAATGTTAAGTACTCATAATCTAGGTGGAAATGTGCCTACATTATGCAATTGGAATTCCTTCTCTTGTGTGAAACACCAGTGTTCTTTAGTAATAGCATCCTGTTTCAGTTTTGCCCTGAAAAGGATCAATCACTCACCACATGTCTCTACACTTCTCTGTACATGAAATTTGGTGTTATAAAATTATGAAGAATGCCCATGTGATTACACAGAATGATGAGATATTACCCAAGGAAAACATCATATTTGTATTGAATTTCTTTCCAAGGAATGATCCAAAGAGGAACTAAGTATGTTCATGTATGATAATAACAATGCAGATATAAAGTTAACTTTGCTAGTGTCCTCATAAAGCAGCATGTTTACAGAAGACACAGTCTAAGGAAGGAGAAGTCTATGTTGTGTATTAGCACAATGAACATGAGTTTGAAATGCATTCAGCCTCTGTCTCAGAAGTAGGATTCTGACTACTGTAAACAGTGTTCAGACCGAGGATGGGCTACTTAGAATACAGATGTCAGTAAATGTTAAAGTTCAATCAATTATTTCATGTTTTTTTCACAGTTACCTTTTCAAAATTCTTCTTATTGAAGATATAATTTTCAATGATGGAGCATCTTTTTATATCCAATGTATAATTCTATGTGTGTATATGTCTGTACATGTGAAAGCATCCATGTATATGAAAGAATTATCTATTGATCTTTACTTAACATTGTAGCAGTCCAGAATAAATTTATCTAATAAAAGAATAAAACTTTTATATTTGACTGGTTAACAGAGATAATTACTTTTAAAATCAATCCCATAATCGTGTAGAATCTTTAAAATATTTTTTTTCAAACAACTTTTTTTCTCTTAAAAAAGTTGAAGACACTAATCTCCAAGGGACTGTTCAGTGTGCATTTGGATATGATAATTACAATCCTTCCTAACTTTAGGAAATCTACCAAGTCTAATCAGAGGAAGCAGAACTCTCAACATTAGAGCTAAGCGAAAGCACTCAGAGAACAACTTTGCTTTCTGCTTACACAGATGCGGAATCATATAAGACCAGGGTTTTCTGTCTCTTAAAATAGCACTGAGGAATACTGAGGGATTGGGTCTTAAAGGCATGCTCAGAAAGGCTTGATGAATCCTTCTGTTAACTGGTCAAGGTACAAATAATTGCAGAATTTTCTTTGAATCGTTTACTAATTCCATGTGCAGAGGTTGTGCATGGCTCAACTCTGACATGGCACTTTATCCCTTCTTGGTCATTATTTGGGGAATTGACAATGACTCTTGCTTGTCTTTAAAGTTAGTCTTGTTCATTAAATATTTTTTCCATACCAGTGAGAATAAAATCACTGTGATAGTTCTCTCAGATATTTATACTAAAGATATTACAGTTCTCTGAGAAAAGTATAAAGGCACATTTGTAATGTACCTGGGCTGGAGAAAGAGTTCTAGGATCCAGTATGTCAGCTTCTTTTCCTCTTTATTATGTTACAAAACCTTTCTGAAAATCCTCTGAAAATGGCAACCATCCGATGCTCTATTTGAGGTTTATACAAGATAATGTAAGAAAACGACCTAACTTAGTATTGGCAAAATGTCAGGAGAAAGCCTTGTTTCATTTCATTGGAAAAACTGTTTCATTCCTTTGCAGGATCAACAGGTGGAGATTTTATGAGTCTGAAAGTTCTTCCCCTGCATTCCCGACAGAGCACCACGAGGGTGATAGGGCTTTCTATATAATTTCTATAATATAATATAAATTCTAAAATAACTTTTTTAAATGGTAAAGTTAAATCATAGGTACAGACCCTTGCACAAATTCTTATATTCAATTTTGTGGTTAATGGGCCCCTGGGCAAGGGCTTGTAGGGATTTAAATGCCAGCGCCTTCAGGTGTCTTCCAGTAATTTTTTCTTAAATAACTTCAGAATGAGCACTGTTCAAATGTCCTAGCAAGTCTGTGAGAATGTGAAGTGTCCTCAGTTCAGACTTGAAATCATTGAGGGCCAGGGATCTCTTAATGGCAGTGCTGGGATTTCACCCAGTATTTTGGGATCATAATCAGTGGGCACTTTTTGCTGCCCCAGCTAGTTATGAGCAATCAATCATAATTCCAGGAAGCAGCTTCAGACCTAACGAGTCGTAAATAATAAAAAAATCCCAATCCTTGTAGGCTATTTGTATCATTCTGTTTTTGTAGTACATGGTTAACATATTATAGTCCCCCAGGCCTATGATCAGCAAAGAAGGTGAACCCAGAGTTGCATGTTCCAGGTGCTGCTGGGCAGTATTTTCCTCATGTGTGTCTTTATCCTAATAAAAAGGGAAGCTACCTTGCTTAGTGCCATACTTTGTACTTTAGGGTAGAAAAGTTCCACAGTTTCCTTGGTAATGTAGATCATAATTGTGATGAGCATTGCAGTTAACCTTTCCTTTGCCAACAAATAGCAATTACAGGAAAACTATAGGCTAATTCTAAGGCTTTTTGTCCCTGAAGATGAGAGTAATTTCGACTGCTGTAACTGTAAATTTGAATGGTTTAACATATGGTTTCTGTGAGCTGGAACTACATCTTAATTACCCATTTCACCTCCCAAAATACATGATTTTAACTTTTGGAGAAGTCAAGTGATTTCGTGAGCATAGAAAATTTAGAAATTGAAGTTGAAGATTTAGCTCAGTGATAGAGGCAAGCACAAAGCTTTGGATTTGGATCTCAACTCCAGAAAAAGTAAATAAAAGGCAAAAATGACAAGAAAGTTTCAGAAAATAATTAGTAAAGCACCTTGGATTTACTCAAGAAACAGTTTCTTCATTTTAAACACAGCTTAAATTGAGCATAAACCAAGATTCCCCCAAATATCAAATAACTGCATGATGAATAGAATATTAGAATATTTCCATGTTCAATGAATAGATAAAAATATCCAGTGCCTCCATTTTCAAACCAGGCATATTCCAGTTTCAATGATCTAAAGTACCAAAGAAGTGAAATAGTAAAAATTAAAGTAGAATCTTCTCCTTCTGTCATTTATTTCTGTGTTCTTTCTTTCCTGTCACGTGCACTGCACTCTGTGTCACATGCACTGTGTCCTCTACTGTTAATTTGTTACTTTGAACATTGTCTTTGTTCCAAATACCCGGAGCTGAATCTTTGGTCATTCCCTTAATATTTATGGATATTTCTTCTTCCAACTATTTTCAACTCTCTCCTTACTCATTTGGTTTTCTTTTGGTGACATGCATCTCGATCCTCTTCATTAATCAAAGTTTCTCCTGCCTTCTTACCAACATATCTCATTCCAATATTGGGTAGGTCTCATGTTCAGGCTCTGGCACTTATAGTCTTCGTTTTACCTGGGGCAGGACTCAGTGCAACCCACTTACTTTTTCCGTTGATAGCTTAGAGGCCAGAACAGAAAAATTACAGCAATTTGCATCTTTCCACAATTACCTTACAAAAGTTTACAGATTCGTATTTCTTGACAATGAAACATACTGAGGTCTTGAAATGTCACTGTTTACAATGTCACAGAAAATTCATGTAGGTTTAAGTCTGCATGAATAAATCTGCAATTATTGACAATTCACTTTTAATACTCAAACTACATAATAAAATTACTAACATGACAAAAAGAAGCTACAACCTACTGCAACAAATAAACATATGAAACTTGAAAGTCATGTAAAAGCCAACATGTTTTAAATCTTACTTGTTCTTTAGGTCCCCTGGGTATTCACCAGCCTTCTCCCTAAGTAAAGAAAAAATGTCAGAACAGTTAAAAGTGAAGACAATGCTATTGAAAGACTGTTAACTTAGGTGACGTGTGCTTTTATTGACTGGCTAGAGGAAATGCCTCAGTCCATGAAGAAGTAAAATTTGTTGTATTTTGGCCTTTTCCTTAACACTTAGTGTCAGAAATAACAGCAAAATAGTCTGATTATTGTGGGAAAAGGAACATAGTTTAGAGTTCAGTGTGCTACGTAAATTATTTACAATATGAAGTAAAAAAAGTCATCAATATTATTTAAAAATTGTACTGGAAAAGTCAATGAAAAATTCTCATAAAAGGAATTTTCTTCACATTTTAACTTCGGTTGAGATCTAGGCTTTTGGGAAACAAAAAATTCCCACTGAGTTGGGACGATCTCCCACCTATGCTGATAATATTAAAAAGAGAGAAACATCTGAATTCCAAAACTGAACTATGGAAAGTTTTAGTAAGAATTTAATTAAGGACTGGTGAGATGGCTCATTAGATAAAAGAGCTTGCCACCAAGTCTGATCATCTCCTGAGTTTGATCTCCTGGACACATTGCAGAAAGTGAGAACCAACTTCTGCAAGCTTTCCTTTGACCTCCACATCATACACCATTGCGTGTGCTCATTATGAAATAAAAAATAAGTACATAAATGAATTTTTTAATTAAAAAAGAATTTAAATCCTGGGTACTTACTATAAATATATTTTTCATTAGGATTGAAGAAACTATAAATGACTGATGAAAGTATTACAACAGTGTTTCAGGACTTTAGTTTTATAATCTATTAGTCACTTTATAATTAGGACAGATATTTTCTTATTTTTACAGTGATTTTGGTTATATTTGTTTACTTTGGCTTTGTTTTGAATATTGAAGGTGGAGAAATTAATCTGAACTCTATGAGTAATTAAGATAAGTGAACACGTAATTATATTTCTGTACTTAAAAATCTTTTTGAACAGGTGATCTTGTATCACAGACTGGTCTTAAACTTTCTATAGCCAAGGATGATTTGAATGTCTGATCATCTTTTCTGTACCTCTTGAGTGCTAATACTGAGATATTTGCTACCATCCCTGGTCTATATGGTACTGTGGGATGAATTCAGGGCACAGCATCAACTGAGCCACACCCCATCCCTGTTTTTGCACATTTTTGAACAATATCAATTGATTTAAGTGACAGAAGGAAAATGGATAGAGGCATGTGTTCTTGGATGGGGATGGGAAGAGGAAGACATTCAGAGTTAGCACTGAACTTCAGCGTTGAGGACATACATGCTGCTATGATTGTAGTGAGGCATATACCTGTACAAAAACCTGTAAAGCGGTTTGTTGACTATTTTAACATATGCAGTATATTTTATGTTATTTATAATTTAACAGTTTAAATAAAGGAGTGAAAGAATGCCTCTGGATATTTATTATAGATCATGCCATATATAGATAAATCTTCAAAGAAATTAGTGTGGATGGGAACTTATTTTTCTTTTAAAAGATTATCTGGTGTTGAGTAGGTGGCACATACCTATAATCTCAGGACTCAGAGGTTGAGACTGAAAGATCAGGACCGGCCTGGGCTCCATAACAAAGTGTTGTTGAGTATGATTGAGAGAGAGAGAGAGAGAGAGAGAGAGAGATCCACTAAAGCCTTAAGATCAGAAGTGGGGTGGCATTCTGTAAGCAGGAATGAGAGGTCTACCACATAGGCAGTGGAGCAGAGGATGCTGAATCCATCCCTAGTACAGTTAGTAAGTGCAGAGAGGCTGGCTGAGCACTGGATGTGAAGTAAGGCAAAACAAGGAACTTCAATGGCCAGGCTTTTAGACATGGGGTGATAAGTACCTGAATGCTGAAAACTTAGAATATAGAAAGATATGAGGAGAATACAAGATTTGTATTTTAGACATACTGTTTGAAATGCATGTGAGATAATGGAAATTTTAAGTTAGGTAAAAGTTCCTAGAACTCAAGGAAAAATCTCTTGTTACACAAATAACACATACAAGACAATGTATGGCTCTCATGGAGAAGAGATGTACCCTTGAAGAGAGATAGTTGAGAAATCCAGAACCAAGAAGTTACCTGACCTAACTATTTGATTGTTTACATTTCTTCAGTCTAAACCAGGAAGAAGGTGAAAAGGATTTCTATGAGACAGAGGCTGAAATGAATATTTTTATTCCTCAGAGATAAAAGCCCACAATGTAGCAAGGCAAGAAAAATATAATAATTTAGCAATTACCATATATTTACTTCATTTTTATATTTGAATTATCCTCAGAGGACCATGCTTTAAATATTTAAATATTTTAAATCACCAGTTGGCTATTTAAGTGATATTTTTAATAACCACATCTATTTTCTCTTAAAAACTTGAAATATGGGGCTGGAGAGATGGTTCAGCAGTTAAGATAACTGACTGCACTTGCAAGAGGATTCCAAACACCCACATGGTCTCCAAATTCAGGAGACTGGACACCTTCTGACCTCTGTGGGCACTGCATGACACAGGTGCACTTACACACATACATGCAATACACTAATCCACATAAATAATAATAATAAAAAGACTTGCTATATAAGCCATGCCTGGTCAGCAGGGGCAGGTGGATCTCTGTAAGACTGGGGTAAGTCTGGTCTTTTTAGTGAGTTCCAGGCCAGTTGTTCTTACAGGGAGAACCTTTCTGAAAAAGATCAAAAAACAGAAAACAAAAACAAATAAAATAAAAACAATCAAACAAAAAAAAATCCCCAAACTTTGTTATATCTTTACTTTTTTTTCATAAATAATTTTCAAATGAAATAGAACATAAATATAATGCAAAGAAGTAAGCACTATTTGTAGAACTTGAATATTCTTTCTTTCCAGGAAGACAGATGTAGAAAAATAACTGTGATATGACTTATTGAAGGAAACTGTAAATTTTATATTGGGATGCTCCAAAGTTGAATACTCTTATATACTAATGCAAATCAATTATGCAAAAAGAACACACTTGCTAAAATTGCAGTTTATAATTATAAAAGAAAGATAAATTTTATGCTTAATATGATGTTTTTCAAGGTAATACTCAGCATTAGAATAATCCATGGAAATTATGGGTTTACTAACTTCCATTGACTTTCACTACAACTGGAATGTTGAGAAGCCAAGATCACTTGCTAAATTCTGTTTCCTAATTTGTGTAACAGGTAGTACACAGCTACCCAGTCTCTTTTCTATGGATTAGTATATATTTTATGAGCTCAATAATGATATCATGATCTAATTTTACTTCTTTCCCATGAATATTTCTAAATGATGTAAGGATTTTCCTGTAGTGTTTCTTCACAATATTGTTAAATGTTGCATAGTTATTTTAATCCTTAATTTCATGGATGAAACATAGTTTGTTAATCTGATCAAAAACACTCTTGTTCATGCTCTTTTTCCATAAAAGCTGTATTTTTGCAAGAATCCACTGTTAACTCCTTAAGATGAATTCAAGTTGTATACTGAATTTCAAAAATTATACGTCCTACTGCCAAATTTTACTTCATAAAAGTTAAAACACGTACTATCACTGCTAGCAAGACACAAGAATGCCTACTGTCCCACTGCAGATAATGGTTGATTTTATCCTTTCATTTTTGAATTTGATTTAATTTTGTGTTTTTTAGACAGGGTCTCCTATAGACCCAGCTGGCTTTGATAGACACAGCTGGCTTTGAACTCACTATGTGGATGACAAGGCTGTTCTGCATTTCACAGAGAAACACCAGCCTCCAGAATTCTGGGATTAAAGGCGTGTACTACACCTCTCAGTATACCCTTTCAGGTCTTAATCTTTGTTATTATGTATTTATTTTGATAGCTTAATGTGTGTCTTTGGTAGTATTGAAAAATGCTCTTTTTACTGTGAACTTGTTAGCATCTGAAATTCTCTTCATATTTTTAATCTGGTTATCACTTAGAGCACATCTTTTCTATATTACTTGTAACTGCTTTTTTTCATTTTAGATAATTTAACTATAAACGTAGTTTTGATTAAGAAGATCAGTAATAACACTAACAGTTTCAATACTGACATGTGCCAAGATTCATCCAAAAACTGAAGAGACAAATAAGAATTAAAGAAAATATTTTTACAACTTGAGGCAAAAATAAGTCTAAGTAGATGAATGAATTTAAGTCAAAATTTTACTTGTTTTTAATTATGTCATTTCGACTGAAAATTTGAATCAAAGTTGCATTAGTTTATGTTTTTTAGTCACTCACACAATTTTTCCATTGTTTATTTCAGCAAAGTTCTATATAACATTATATCAGTTATATTTATTTTTTCTTTCTCATGTGTGTGTATATATGTATGTATGTATGTATTTATATACTACATTGCCCCAAAGCAAGATAATATAACAAAATTTTTCTTGATTTTGTTCACTCAGGGAGCATCACCGACTTAACTAAAGTTACTGCCTTTTTGGAAGGATTTACTGCACTTAGCCAGCTTGTTTAATGATGTCATTTCATAGAGAGCTATTCCTCAGAGATCAGCATCTAGTCATGAGTGGAATCTCCAGTGAGCTCAAATGCAGGTGTGTGCTTCCATGTGTGCTCCTGTACACTGACAACAGGCACTCTCATTCCCTGACAGAGTCAGGAACTCATGGAGCCTAAAAGAATGTCAGCCAGTTAAGTTCACCTGCAGGTAACAAATGTACCCTACCAATAAGGTTCAATGAAAATAAAATCTCTCTCATTACTACTGAGTATTGTAATCTGTCCACCAGCTCATGAAACCTCACAATAATTTGGAAGTAGGCAAAGAATGTATTATAATAGAAAAGAGCTTTGTTAATATATACACCAGCTACATGTTGGTAGGCAAGTCAATTTTTGAAATGCCAGCTTCCTTTTTAATATAGTAGCTGAAAAATTAAAATAGTATGTAACTTTCAGAACCACTGTAAACTTAGAAAAATACAATTGATGTTTTGCTTTTAATGTTGATTCAGTTTTCATTTGTTCAACATGTGTATTTGAAAATCTACCATAGGTTCTTCGCTGGAAACTAGCAATTTTAGTTTGAAGAAAAATAGCCGAAGTTCTGGTGTGTCAAAGATTATTTACTAATAAGTAATATAGGCAACAAATAGCGATGGTAACAGCGTACAGATAGCTAAACAGAGAGAGAGATGAATGGATAGTAAGTATTAAATCTAACTTAAGACCATGAAGAAAATACAGAAGTACAATGGGTAATTAAGAAGGCTTTACTAAAGGGTGAAGATTTGTCCAGAGATGTCAAAGCCTTGCCAGAAGTAGTAGAGACTTCTAGAAAGAACATACAAGTATAAATTTGACACAAGGACAAGCATTAAAGCTTGGAGAGCACAGATGTGTTCAGTGTGGTTGGAGACAAGTGAACCAGAAATAGCCTAGTGTGAGAGGGGTGGGAGAGGAGGTGTGGGCAGAGTTCAGATTATATAAGTCTTTGTAAGTCATTGTGAGGCGTTAGCCACAGAAAGGGAAGAGAGCAGCCCTGATGATGAGGAGGAAACGGGGCTACAAAGCGCAAGCTGACGAGCTAGCTGCTTGTCGGCACAGGATATGGTTTCTGCCTCCATATTATACAGCAAGTTAGTCATTAAGCCAGTTTCCTGTCCCTGCTCAGTCTTAGAACGTCTGTGTTCATTGCTACCCACAACACCAATGTTTTCCATCATGTATTTGCTGCTCTTCCCAGTCTTCCTTCAGATTGCAACTCAGCTTCCAGGTCTGCACCTGAAACCATCCTGAATTCTGTCCGGCTTCTTTGCTTTTGGTCCCCACTTATACCAAATGCAGTTATCAACCAGAACTGAGTTTGCTTCCCCACATGGACATTTGCCTGCATTTAGATTAGTAAAAACATTCATTAGAAGAAGAATAAACAGATTTAAACCACTCATTTTTCAAGTTAGGTTTTCTTGCCGACCTTTTGACAGCAGCCGCTGTGGGAAAAACAAATCCTCAAGAATGCACAGTTATCTAAAAGCTATGAACACGGGTCAAATTTAAGAGACATTTAAAAATTACTCCGTAATTCATTATTATGACATATTAGTTTATTATCATTATGAGTTTTGGATCTCGGCATTAGTCTCATAAACAGGAGGATTATAGTGTAATTTTAATTATTAGGGTAGGGCTTTCAACCAAATTCGCTCTCTAACGCTGACTCTTGTGCTGTGTGCCTGTGTCATATATTCTTCAAACATGAAAAATCCATTTCATGGAACTAGAGAGATGGCTCAGTGA
Organism: Eospalax fontanierii; assembly: GCA_035773235.1. Taxonomy (NCBI): domain Eukaryota; kingdom Metazoa; phylum Chordata; class Mammalia; order Rodentia; family Spalacidae; genus Eospalax; species Eospalax fontanierii. The sequence goes on along the minus strand of CM069528.1, from coordinate 21,229,997 downwards.
TTAAGAGCACTGGCTAGCCTTGCAGAGGATAGGGGTTCAATTTCCAGCACCCCCACATGGTGACCAACAGCTCCACAGCTCCAGTTCCAGGGAATCCAATGACACGGGACATTTTTACACTTGCAGGCAATACACTCATCCATACCAAAAGAGATAATAAAATATATTTAAAAATCCATTCCATGGGAGGAAACTTGTGTGGTACTATCAAATCTCTCCATGATCCCCCCTGGGGAACTATTAGGCTCCAGAAGTGAACCTGGTTATCAACTTGCCCTCTAAATTCAGCTCTCTCTATCTGTAAATTACTGCAGCTTTTACACCTCATCGGAAAAGTCTCTTTTATGGTGGATGATGCAGAAATTCAGAACTGGTCAAAGTGTAGAGAATACATGTCACTGGAGTGCGCAGTCATAAATAGAACACCTATACAACACCCCTCTCCAAGGCTCAGGAACCAGCATAGACAGAGGGTCAAAAGACTGTAAGAGCCTGAGGTCAGAGGACCAGACAGTAGCATGATTGGACCATAGTACTCATGAGCTCACAGCAGCTGTGGTTGACTGCATAGGACCAGCGTAAGGTCAAGCCAGTCAGCATTCCAGCACAGTGAAGGGTCTCAGAAGTCCCAGGCTCTAGAAGAGCTATGAAATTGATAACTTTTGAGGGAGAGAGAGTCAGTTTTTTAAAAGATGAAGCCCTGGTAGGTCAGTTATGCTCCTATAATTAGCCACATTGCCAGGAGTATATCCCAGAAGTATATGGACAGCTCAAATTAGTAACAGTAGGTGATGAAAAATAAGAGAGAGAAGAGGAAGTTGGGGGTGGGTGTGGATCTGGAAAATGTGTTCAAGGTGAATATGATCAAAATATGTTGTAGGAATATATAAAATTCTCAAAAAATTAATTTAAAAAATATATTATGGAAAAAACGAGAACACATCTGAATGGCCTATTACATACGAGGAAGGCAATGTGGGTCACCACAGACACTGTGCCCTAAGGGAGAGATGGGTTTTGGAAATGGTAGAGTTCGTGTGCTACAAAGTACCATTCATTTGTGTTATAATTTTAGGTCAGATCTGCTTTGTCAGGCTTAGGATATGTTTAATATTTTAGTGAGTCGTGCCCTTCAAACTAAGCACTGTTTGGCCTACTAACAGTTTCTACGTTATGAAAAATTATAGTAACTCATAAACAGACACCCTACGATGAAAGAAATGTTGGGGCCATTCAAGTTCTTTACCCTTCACACCAGGACTCGTTACTTTAATCTGTAGTTCTCTGTGTGAAATCCCATCACAGCCTTCGTGTATGGATAAACATGCAAACCCCCACAGCATTCATCCTTTCCTGATGAGGCATTGGCCTGCGCTTTTTAGTTCACCAGTCACAGTGCAGAACTTTTCCAACACAAATTGAGGGTGGAAATTACTTATCAAATCACTTTTCCTAACATATCTTTTTATTAAGTAAATTTCAAAATACATTTCGGAGAAATCTTTCATATAGATAAAATAATCAGGCAGTAGTTGCTGAAGCTCACTAAATTATATATTTCATAATACTATTATATTCAACATATTATGGTTATCAATATTCACATGGTTCCTCATACAAATAAATCTCATCCCTAGCATTATACTAGCATCCCATGAGTTTTTATCTATGTGTGTTACTCTTTTATTTCTGGTATTTCATTTCTTGTTGTAGAGCAAGAATACATGTCATATTTCATAATATGCAGAGATATTTCATAACATACAGATTTCATAACAATTTTTAATTGCATTGATGATTGACTTATTGATTGATTTTTCTGTGTGTGTGTGTGTGTGTCCCGCAGCACACCTATGTAGGTTAAATGACAACTTGTTGAGAATTGGTTCTCTTCTTACACCATGAGTCTTGGGGACTGAACTCAGATCATCTTGCTTGAGGGCACCTTCTGAGTTATTTCACCCATCCAGAAAACAAATTTTTAATGACTCCAATAAAGTCCAAGTTATACTGGATTTAGAATAGCGTGCTGTTAGAGTCAACAGGTGCGTATTATAAGACTTCATAAAGCCTTTTTATTTGTATTATATTAACTCCATATTGTCCTTATTGCTCAACAATATTTGGTATGTCATTTCTGTGAAAGGCATTTTGCTAGGTAGCATTAGAGACAGGGAGCAGTAATCATTTTCAAAGCATTGATAAAGCAAATTGATAATTGGTTCTCACATATTAATTATGAACAATAGCAAAAGAGAAATGACACTCAGTAGTGTAGACAATTCAGTTCAGGAGATGAGATCCCAGTGCCGCAGCAGTTGAAGTGAGGTATTCAACGCAGTTAGAATTTAAGCTTGAAGAGCCTTGATGTGTTGTCATAACCTTATTACATCAAACAGAAGTGATACATAAAAGGAAGAAGGGCATGAGCCAGGAATGGAAGGTAAGGCCCAGGGCATATTGTGATATGATAGTCCTTAGACGCATAATGGCTGCTCAGTTCTTGCCATGGCTATTCTAAATTGAGTTGTATATTTTCAAAGACACAGTATAAAATAGTGCAGTATTTGATTAACACTAGCTATTATATATTAACATAATATTGGATGTATTGAGTTAATTATAAATGATAACATCATTATTAAAATTACTTTTACAGTTTGTAATGTGTAAAGAAACTCAAGTTACATACCTGGTTTACTTTTGCGATTTGCATTATAGTTACATGTCTTATTGTTATGAGAAAATACCCTGACAAAAGCAACTTAAAGAAGGAAAGGTTGATTTTGGCTCATAATTCAAGCATATATTTCACCATGACGGGGAAGCCAGACAGCAGGAACTTTAGGCAGCAGATAGATAGCATTGCATCCGCAGTGGAAAAGCAGAGAGAGATGATCGCCAGTGCTCAGTTGACTTTTCTCCTTCTCATTAGGTCCAGGACTTCAGCCCACGAATGGTGTCATTCACAGTTAAGGTTGTCTTTCCACCTTGGTTAACCTAATCTTAGTAATTTTTCACAAGCAGAACCAGAGGCTCCTTTCCTCAATGATTCTAGATACTGTCAAACTGATAATTAATATTAACGATCATCATATCCACTGGGCAGCGTTAAGCTATTGAGTTACTATGAGGAGATTACAGTTACTAAATCTACATTTGAATTTTTTGTTTATTTTGAGACAGGATCTCCCTGTAGCTTTAGCTGGCTTAGTACACCCTATGTAGATTCAACTGGCCAAAGTCTCAGAGACATCTACCTGCTTTTGCCTCCTGAGTGGTGGGATTAAAGCCATGTGCCACCATACCCAGCTTTAAATTGGTAAAAATAATTTGTTGGGAGAGGCACAAGGATAAAAATATAGAGATTTTTTTATGACTTTTAAAATTTTTATGTGTATGAATGTATTGACTGCATGTGTGTAAATGTATTCATGTTGTGCAATGCCGTTGGAGGCTAGACGAGGTTAGCCACCATGTGGATGCTGGGAATTGAATGCAGGTCCTCTGAAAATGTAACCAGTGCTCTTAACTGCAGACCATCTCTCCATCCTTGAAATATGGAGAATTTAATGAATCACAAATTATGTGTCAAGGTCTTAAAGGAAAAGGTGACAACAGAAAGAGGTGACATAGCAATATTCCCTTTTTTGTGTTAGCTACTTAATAAAATATTATCTTAGACCATTAGTATTGACAGAGATATCATTGAAGAAGAGTTTCAGAATAATTAACCATGGTGACCAGCGTGGAGATAGTAACCAAAGACTCTGATTCTCGCAACAAAGGAGACAGCAGGAATGATGATGGATTTGACAGGAGAATCTGAGGAAAAGATTTTAGGCTCTGAAATATAATAATGTGCAGTTCTGGAGATGATTAGACCCACAGAGAATGAAGAATGTGAGGAACAGGTCAATGGCTCAGTCTGGTGTGCCGATGAGTCGACCAGAAGGAATCACAGTTTAAAGTTTTAGTGAAACAGAAGGAGAATTTAGGGGAGTAGAAATGGTCAAATTGGCAACAGAGGAGTGTAAGGAAATTGGTGGAGCTGAATGTGGAATTCAAGGATGACAATGAAATTTCAAGTGATGATTTGTTGAACCATGGAGAATACTGACATTTAATGATTGGAGGAGAATGTTGTACAAAGATAAATTGGTCGGTCATGGAAATCAGAAGAAAAAACAAGACATCGTGGGATCACGGGGACTAAGAAGAAAAAAAAAAATCCAGAAGAAAGAACCAGTCAAGAGAAGAAATTGTTTCATGAAGGGTATGAAGAATGTAGATGGCATTTTATTATTTAGCATCATAAGAAAACCTGGCAGAAATACAGCCGTCAACCATGAAATACAAAACACACCAGATGTTCTATGATCTGTCTTAGTGCCTTTGGATCACAGGAACCATGCTGAGTCTTTCCTGCAGATGTGTGCCCTTTTCTCATTTTCTGGTGAGTCTGCCTACCTAATAAATTTCCCGATAGGGCAATTTATGGTTTCCTATATGCTTAATATCTACGTCCTCAATCAACACGTATTGCTGACAGACTAATATTATTATCACTCTGTACATACCAAGTCTTCTGACTCAAAAGCTATGCTTTTTGTCCTCCATCTGGCTGCCTCTATAGACTCTCCCGTAAGCCTTAAAACATGTCATGCACAAAGGAAACAGAACCAATAAAGAAAGATGTGGGAATTGGCTAGCAAAAATAATTGAGGCAGCTTTTCCCCAGTAGTGCTCTCCCAAGCCTTGACTGTTGTTTAGCAGCGGAATGCTCATGTATCCATCCAATGAGCTGGTAACACTTAAAGGTTATAAAAATGAATCTTCTGTGCCTGCTGCACTTTCTAAATTGTAATTTGCATATCTAGTGCCCATGCTTAAGTCCTTGAGGGAGTACCAAGTTATCAATGTTTGCAGTCTTTAAAAATATTTACTTCTTTTGCATGTGTGCATACAGGCATTTCTCGGTGTATATATGGAGATCAGGGGACAGCTTGCAGGTGTCAATTTTCTCCTTCAACCTTGTGGATTCTGGGAGTTGAACTCAGGTCTTTGACAGGCTAATGGTAAGCAAGTTTATCCCCTGCGCCATCTTGCCAGGCCCTTGATATTTACATTCTTAATATCTAGATTTCTCATATTTGGTAGGCTATCAACTCATATTATTTAATGAATATATAAATGGAAGTGTGAAGTCATTAAAAGTACTAGCATATATTAATTGTAAAAATAATGGCTCTCCTGATGGCATTTATATCCTTGTATGACTCTTTCCTTGAAAGGGTCATACAGACTGACTAGTGAGAGCAAAATAATTTACAGTTAAGAGAGAACAAGTAAAGACGTCGGGGGATGGTGGGAGGTGGTGGTGGGCGATGCTCATGGAAACATACTGCAGGTTCCTGCTCCTTAGAGGAATGGAGATGGCTGAGCTCTGAGCAAGGCGATGTGGGTGGAATGGCAGCAGGAAAACATGGCACTTTTTTCCCTCAATGACAGAGGCTGATTAGGTGTAGTTATTAATGAAAAACACTTTCTAGGCCTCTTTGTTTTTTATTTGAATTCCTGTAAACTTTCATTTTTCCATAAGGGTTTTTTTTTTTTTTTCCTTACAAAATAGTCTTACAATATGTAGCTACACAGTCAAGTTTTATTTTAAGGACAATGGCATTTTTACCTCCTGTTTTGCATAAAGGTCTGTGGGTTGATAAAGATGAGAAAAGAGAGTTCCCAGCTGCCACCATCCAACAAAGCCCTGCGAATGATGACTGCATCCATTTGCAGCCAGTACCACCTTCTGAAAGTGATCTTTCTGAAATAAGGATTGCAAATAGCTGCAGCTTTGAGAAGCTACAGTTGCCTTTCCTAGTGCACCTTGCTGTCTCCCTGCTGACACAGGCAGGTACTGACACACTGGCCAGTCTGCTTTTGAACTCTTAATTCCTAACCACGCAGAAATAGAGGGATCTTATTTTGATAGACATGAAGTGGATGAAATGGGCAGGTGTGAAGTAAAAATGGCAATGAAGGAGGACAGAAGAGATACAAAATTTGCTCTGTGACCCCAGGTAATGTTCTGTATATCTGGGAAATGCTCTGAAAAGATACTCATAGACAGGTGAAAATGAGTACTAGAAAAATAAAAAAGATATGACTGAGAAAATGAGAAGCTTAGCATATAGAAGGGGCTGTGTATGGGAGCATGTGATCGGACAGCTCACGATTTGCAGCTCACTATCTCAGCGTCAGGGGCTTTGTGCTGGGCTGTTTTTCACTTCCCTGAGTTGCATTTCTTTCCAAGTTCAAGGTCATGGCAAATGGAGATTGCATGACTTACAAGGAGGTGGCTATGAAGTCTTTGAGATGTGGGTAATTCGACTTGGTTTATAGCATGTCAGTGTCTTTATAATATGGCTTATCACATATTACTTTCCTTTCCTTTTCCTGTGGGCACTTGGGGAATCTCTGGTAGGAGACTTTACAGACAAGTCACCATTTCTTATGGACAGGGGCTTCCCTGCCTTTCATTGAAAAGAGCGTGTGTTCTTTGTGTCTTTATGCTTTCCTAACGCAGAGATAGGCAGCTCTCCTTTCTTAGTGTCCATTTCTCATTTGACTCACTGGGAACAGTCCATACACATGACAAGTGATTTGGCAGTAACCAAGGCAGTGTATTCATACAATGCATTCCTTTCCCAAGGGTATGGTAGGGTAAGAAACACCATATTTTATCATTAAAGAAAGCTTTAGAAAGCATCTCATATAAATTCCTCATACACACAAGGAAGCAACAGCCTGTGAAACAGCCCAGATCGTAAGAAAAATTTATCCTGCGTTCATATGAGAGTCAAGAAGTGTACTGCTCAACTTCGAAAACTTTCCAATCAGTCCCATTCTTTCCAGTAACAGACATTATTCCAGCTTTGTCAGAACTTACCATGGCAGTAAATCTGTATGTAGGACAAGCCATATGAGAATCAATAAAGGTATTCTCCTAATGATGGTACTGATTGTGAATATTTAGTAGAAATACTAGAAATTGGAAAGCATTCAGACTTCTGTTTCCTTCTTGGACCGGATGCTATCTGAATGCACTCTCCCCTCCCTGCCTGCCCTCTCCTCCCCTCCATCCTGCCCACCTCTTTTTTTTCTTCATAGTTCTTCTCTCAGAGTATGTTGCCTAGGTGGTCTCATTTAATGATTGCACTATCCTTGGCATGAAACACCATGACTTCTTGCTTTGGGGACTATAGTATGCAAATTGGTGAAAGTAAATTGTACCTGATTTTCTAAATTGCCTCTGCTATAGCAATTCTCCCACCGATAATAACCCATTGAAATCAAACAATGGGATTGATTACACATTCCTCACTCTGGGGGAAACTCTATTAGTTTTACTTGAATCAAGACCACAGAGCAAAGCCCAATTTGGGTAAGTAGTGTATGAAGTTATCCAGGAAGCACAGTAGAAACAGGCTTGAGAAAACTTAAATATTACTTTCCCCCTATAGGGGCTATCAAGCAAAGAGAATTCTGTTTATAAGTCAAATAGAAAACAGAGGCATATGTAAGTGAGGATTGTACAGGGTTCCAGAGTTGCTAGGATTAACATTTAACATTTATGCTAACTTGGCTCTTGGAAAATAACGGTAGACCTCAGATTATTAGTAAGAAATAATTTCAACATGTAGGAGTATTTCTACATACCTTCTTTCAGTCAACCTAGAGATCTCGGTGCCCAGTGCTGTCTGCGGTCATAGCCTGCTATTTCATATTTTTTCTGCTCTCTTCAGGAGAGACTCCTGAGGACTTTTAGGGAACTGAAGAAATATTGGAGTCCATGGGTATGATCATCCCTTGAAGCACAGGAGTAGATATCCTCTGTATTCATCAATTATTCATATTCATAGTGTCTAGCTTAGAGTCTGGACCACAGCTAGCTCTACAGTGCACATTTGCTTGAAGGGGGACAGAAAGTATTGTCTTGTGTAAAGCAATGAGACCAAGAGGCTTAGTTACTGTTACTGAAAATGTTTTTGTTAGAACATTTATCTTAGAAAAATTGCAAGTACTGCCCTTTCTTTTTGAAACATATCACTTCAGAAACTAAGCAGGCCTTTTGTCAACTCGATCTACAAGTACCTTTTTCAAAGCTCCAAAAAACTATTATTAGAAATGTAAATATCAACGGACAAATTAGCTGTAGCTCCCTTTTTTATGGGAAGGTATCAGCCCAACTTCTGTGGGTTTCTTGTTCTAAATGTCAGATTTCCTACTGTCATAGAGTCTGTCATTCCCTGTGGGTGTAGTCAACCAGCTAACATCGCTGTATGAGCAAAGGGGCCCTTCAAGTTCTCTTATCTGAGGGCTAACTAGGTATTGTTCATCTTGTAGCAAGTATGTAAGGGGACTTATTTGCGTGGCAGTATAAAATAGTTGGGTTTCTTTCTGCTGTGTGTAATCTCTTAATGAATTGTCTGTGCTGCATGTCACAGGCTGCTTGAACATTGAACAATGGAGCAAGTTTCTTTATTAGCATTGTGACAAAGATTTCCAGGCGGGGAACATTTTGTTTTAAAGGTATGTTTTCTGTGAACTTGCTAAACAGAGCATCATGATTCTCAGCCTTAATGCCCTCTAATGACTCTAGAGATAGTGAAGGAAAGCCAGCTTTCCTGTACTCTGAATTAGATAGCAATCCACATTTTCCTAGGATCCTTCATCCAGCATTCCCTCAGGGGAATCACCTTATTTTCTGATTACACATACAAAGTACTGGAATTCTTGGTTCTGCTATTTGAAGTAGATACAGAACCTGTCTCAAACTCAATGAACCTGTTAAACATCTTTGCATGAGATGTACTAAGAAGGTGTAAATTGTTCTAACTTTTCTGGAGAAGATAAGAATTTTAAAAATTAATGACAGTGGCTCGTAACTGCTCCCCAGTCCTTCTTATGTGATTGTGAACTTTTAGCTAGTGTCTACCTTTTTGAAAATTAACTAGGTTGTTCTTGAGTTGAGTGCGATTTAAGAGTTTCCAGTTGACTGATTCACTAATAAAGATTGTTCAGTTTTGCCATACAAAGCAAGTCCTTATTAATCAGAAATTCTCATCACCTTCTGGCTAGGATTGTCCTCATTACTTGTATGTGTTCTTAAAATTTTTTAAACTCTTGGCATTATATGGTAGATGGGGATTTCCAGAACATTTTTGCAGCAATGGAGTAAATAATTGATGCTCTGTGAAGTATAAGAAAAACTGAAGAAATCTCACACAAATAAAAGAAACAAGTGAAGTTATTGAAATAAAAAGAAACTGGTTCTTAAAAAAAATTAAGGGTTGGGGCTGGAGAGATGACTCAGCAGTTAAGAACACTGACTGCTCTTACAAAGGACCCAGGTTCAGTTCTCAGTACTTACAAGGTAGTTTATAACCGTCTGAAACTCCAGTTCCAGGGGAGTCTATGTCTTCTGGCTTTTGCAGGCATGACACATACATGGTGTACTTACATGCATGCAGCCAAAACACTCATATATACAAAATAATATAGAATAAAAATTAGGGCCTGCTATGGATAGCAGATTCTTGTGACCACTAAGGATGATGTGGAATCATAGCTGATGTTCTGTAATGAAACTGATATTATGTGAAAACTAAGAGCATCTCAATGTATCATGTATTTTAACAGTTAATGTTAGCAATCCTGTACCCACAACAGTCCATTAACTGTAATATAATTTACTACATCATTCTAATGCTAGAGATTGTTAAAAAAGCTGAGGTGAGATACAAAGGAGTCAGAAGAGGGAGAAGGAAGACCTCGAAGGCCCATGGGAAACAAGGACATGTCTCACTCCTTTTTGTATACCTAGGCCCTGCATAGGGCCATTTACTCGATACTGACTGAAAATTATCTTTGTTTTCTTAATTCCTCCCTTGGTGTTTTGCTTGAATATGAACTGTCTCTTTTGCAACTCTAGGTTAAAACTCTACTTTGGCAGCACCAGGAATCTAATTTATGTGGTAGGACTTTGCTGGAGGAAGCATGTCTTGAGGGTGTGCTGTCCTTGGCCATTGGCTTCCTGTCTAAAATGCGGTGAAGAAGGCCCTCTACACAGCTCACCCATGGCCATGATGGGTGTACTTGGTTCGTCCAAGTATCCAGGATTTAATTCTCTAAAACCATGAGCAAAATATATCTTTCCTCTCTTAGGTGTTTTTATTTTGGGCACAGGTATGAAAAAGTGAAGCACCTGTTATGGTTCAGATGTTATTTCATCCCACAAAGAGTGCAAGGATGGACAGAAATAGACTAAAAATGAACTTTTAAAATCTCTTCTGAGAATCATATACATCTATAAAGCACTTTTTGTTATGATTTCATGATTATTATCTATAAATAGTACAGAACGGGGCTAAGAGGTCCTTATTTTCTGAAACATTGGAGTAGGAAATAAGATAATATTTTTTTCCAAGCTGTGAGCTAAAAGAAAAATAATCTAAACATTATATAGATTACATATATATATATATATATATATATATATATATATACATAAGCTTATATAGATTCTGTACAATGAGTTAGAAAAATAAACAGTTGTACCAAGTTTTATGTTAAACAAACAGAATAATCACTGGGCTAAGGCCTACCTGAAACCAAGATGAAGTTATTTCCATACATGGGGAGAATGTGTCAATAAGGGGAATCAGATTGACACAATGTTCACAGGTCGTAAAGTGATCCTAACCATTTTTCTCTGTACAGCATTCATAATGCCTTCTTTGCCAGGTACCTCTAAGGTTTTCCATGAAACTTCACTGCAAGGGAGTTGGAAATGCACTTGTCATCATGGCATTCAGAGTGGTAAGAAAGATTTCTTTTCAAGAAAGATCAATTTTTCATTTTAGAAAGGAAGAATAAATGTTATATAAAAGAAGTAAAGGAGCATCAGTGAACAATGGAGACATGAGGTTCTAAGAAAGAAGCTCTGATTGTGACCGTCTCCTGCCCACGTCAGCGATACAGTGCACTAGGACCCCAGGTCGTCAGAGCAAGTGTTGAAGGCATCTGTAGGTTTAATCCTGCAAGGAAGGTAGATGAGCCTGGTGCACTTGATTGACTTTCTAATGCCCATAAACCTAAGCCAAGAGGACCAAATGCAGCCCACTAATCCCTCATTGGGAATACATTCTTTTGGAGTATAGTCACCGCCACTTGCCCACTTTCCACTGGAGCATTAGGGTTGAGTAGGCACACTTGTGAAGGGAGCTACATGGCTATAAGGTTGAACTTATTTATCATTTGGACCTTTACAGAAATTATTTTAAGAACCCGGACAATTCATCCCGCTCTCCTTGATTTCATGTCACCAACCTTTGCAGGTTTGTTTATTTCTATGCATGCTTGAGAGAGCAAGAGCTTGCAGAATAGTTATAAGACAGTCCTCTTAAAGTCCTTCTGTGTATTATGGTTGATCTTCTCAGCTAACGAAGTTTACAAAATATGAGATCGAAGGTGGTGATGGGTTTTAGGCAAATCGAAAGTTAGAAAACTAAAGGAACACGGCAAGAAACAGGAGCAACCCACCCCTGATGCTCGAGAAACAGAAAAACCGTGGACTAAGAACGGAGTTTACAAAGCATGTCCCTGGCCTCCTTGCCAACAGAAGGACTTCTTTGACCTTTTTGACTAATGTTTTCTACTATCAGCTTGTAAGCTTAAATAAAATACCTCATAATCCACTTATAATCACACTTGCTAAAGAAAAATTCCTTAGATAAAAATGTGCATACTGCGGCTGGAGAGATGGCTCAGCGATTTAGAGCACTAGCTGTTCTTGCAGAGGACCTTGGTTTGATTCCCAGTACCCACATGGCAGCTAACAACCATCTGTATCTCCAGTTCAAGGGGAATTTGATATCTTCTTCTGCTTCCATAGGCACTGCACGACGCGGGTGCGCTTACCCACATGCAAGCAATACAGTCATACACATAAAATAAAAATAAAATATTAAAAACGTGCATACTAAAAGCTTCTCACCTAATGTTTTTTATTGGTATGCACTTATTAAACAGTGATGTTTTATAAAGACATGTTCTTTAAAAATATTTGTTTTTTAAAATTTTTTATTGATGTGTTTGTGTTGTATATATCTCTGTGTGTAATGCACATGGATGTGAGTGTCCACAGAGGCCAGGAGAATGTTGTATTCCCTGCAGATGGAGTCACAGTGTGAAAAGGAAAAGCTATATTCTTATAACTAACTGTGTTCTTAGATAATGTCCTTGTAAGCTTAGGCCATCAAGTTTCCTTTGTTTTACTTAGTGGGTAGATTCCTTGAAATGCCATCCTGGGCTACTCTGAGATGCCTTACTGTGCTTTGGTGATTTCATTACCCTGAGAGGTTGTGTTATTCTGTAAAGTCTTGAACTCTGTGATGCTTTCTACTCACTATGTCTGGCTGTTGATAAAGATGTAAAACTAGAAAAAAAAATGGAAAGTTCAACTAAATGGTTTAATAAGTGAGTTAGTTTGTTCAGTTAGTCCAATAGACGTGTAGATCGAATGTATAGGAAATCTAAACTTAGGTCAGTGATATCAGTTTTTGAAAACTGTAATGGATGTTTGGCAGGGTCCTAACCCTGCCTAGTTATCAAAAGGCAGAAGATATCCTGACCCATGCCTGGGATATCTATTTGTAAGCTCTGTTGGCCCAGTGATTTAAGGAAGGAATTTCCTAAGAAAACATGGTCCATTATGAAAAAGAAACATAGGGCCCAGGCACTAACCAGAAAATGATGTTGCAAAACCGGCTATTTTATTCTTCATCTATACTTCAGTTTAGGACCCTAGAGTATCTAAAAGCCTTTGTTGCTTCTGGGTTCCTCATGCATGAGTAAGGAGTAAATGAGCCTTCTGACACTCTCCTGGGTAAATGCTTGGTCTCTTAGCTGTTTGAAAAATTCTTCCATAACAACAGGAGTGTATGAACCACCAGATATGGGTACTGGGAACTGACTTGAGTCCTCTGGAAGAGCAGCAAGTGCTTTTAACCATTAAGCCATCTCCCATAAGATTTTGATGCAAGAATATCAAGTTCTTTGAATATATTCGTGCTCTTACCCTCTCTCTCTGCCTGCAGTATCCGTCTTCCCTCTCTCCAGCTATCCTTACTTCCTTTCTGTATAGTCCCACTTCTGGTTTCATCACACAAACAAACAAACAAACAAGCAAGCAAGCAAACACATACACAATCACATACACACATTTGTGATTGTACCTATGGACATGAAATCTAGGGTCCATAAGTGAGAGAAGTCCTGATATTTGTCTTTCATAGACTGTCTTATTTTAGCTTAATGTGATTAAGTTCCATCCATTTTCCTGAAATTAATCTAAGTTCATATTTGTGATGTTTGAATAAAACTCCTTTGTGTGTGTGTTTGTGTGTATTGTACTTCATTTCTTTGAACACTGTAATGTCAGAAGCCACCAAAATCACATGTGACTATGGTTAAGACACAAAGTGTTATTTTCTTTTGAGAAGCCTACATTCATACTTGGGTGTGTACAATTGCTATTTCCTTAAGTTGCAGTTTCTCCCTCAAGGTTTGTGTTTAATTCTACATTAAAACTTTTTCTGAATAAATTCCAAATTTCCTGTATACTGTCTTAGTTTGAAGTTCTTTTTCTGCAGTGTATGTTAAGAATGACAGCTTCGCACAGTCTTTGGAAAGAACACTTCAGGCTGCTGTAGCTGGCCATGCTGAGCCACTTTTCCCACAGCTACTGACAAGCTGACCTGTGACTGTGGGCATCTGCCATCAAAGAACTATCACCTGGACCTATGTGTATATCAGCTCAGATCAGAGTAACCTTGGAACAGAGGCATCTTTTCTTTCTAATGACCTGTTTGAATTTCTTCTTCACAAATGGAAATGCTAGAATCCAGTCAGAGAAATAAAACTCTCATTCATTAAGCACCTACTATATATAATGACATTGAACTGTTCTAAGTCTGGAAGGAATTAAAACTCAACTTTGTGTTTTCATTGTTGTGGAAAGAGTAAGACCATAATAATTTGCTAGAACAGCCAGAAACTGAAAGCAGGTGCTCAGACTCAAATACTTTTATACTATGGTATTTTCACATGACATATACTGCTTGGCAAGACTTCTGGTGAGAGGCTTAAGAAAGCAACACCATATGCCTCGATCTCTTCCTCCTACCAAGGTGTGCTGTTATTCCTTAATAAACACTGGTTAAGTTAGAAAATCCTAGAGATTATAAAGGTATACATCTTAAAACAAATTTTGAACACTTACACTGCAGTGTAGAATCGTAGCCAGCTATTTTACATAGCTAACCCTGCTCTTGCATAAGAATCTTGGTGCATCATGGCCTGATATTCATAAATAACAGTTCCTGTTTTTTTTTTCAAAACTAGTTTTCTACTTATTTTAAATATTGTACTTTGAATCCACTGCAACATGAACATATTTTAGAATTGCTGAAAGGTGAACAGAATAGAAAGTTATCCATAACACCCGTCATGGTCATAGTGTTGGTATCTGCTTAAACAAAATACTGGGAAGACTTATATGCTTCTTTCAGGCCAAATTCAAGGTAATTTCAACATAAGTAGCCTATAAACTTGTCTAATGTTGCTCCCTGAGACACATTGTTTTCTTTCAGGAGTTCAGTCCACTGACAAGATTTTCACTTACAGATTTCTTAGCAGTGGAGCTGGTTCCACTCAGTCACAAGAGGGCTTATGTGCTCCCCTGCCTTTCACTCACTAACACCCTACTGGGGTGCATTTCTTCTCTCTTGAAAACTCTTAATGACACAATGTGGCTCCATCACACTTAATTTACTGCTATGCAGATGATGGTTAACTCATTAACATACTTGTCAATGCATCATATTGCTATAAGATAGGAGTCTTAACAAACAAATTACAAATGGATATATACATGGAGCTATTAAACAAGTCTAATCTGTAGCAGCTTTTTTTTTTTTTTTCAAAGTTCTTGTCTCTATTTTCTTAACTAGAGAAACAATTACCGCTTGAGGGGATATGAACTTCAGTGACTATTCACCACCAGAAGTTATGCAGCAATTCTTGTCATAGAAATCACTAGACAGTGACTTTGAGATGCAAGATTCAACCCAATATATAAATACAGTGAGGGCTTCTTAAAGAACATATGTCAGGAGCTAAGATCCTGGTTACAGGGCTCACGAATAGCAGATCTGGGAGGAACATCCTAAACTACAGAATCACAGCGTATCTCCTGACTGCACCTACTATCTAGGAAAAACAAAAAATGCACATTTCCTTTAGAATTCTTTGCACAGGAAGTGTATAAAATGAAAAAAAAAAGAAAGTTATTTTAGGTCTCTTTCGTTTTGGCAGAAAAGGGACAATATATTTCTTAGAAGGCTGTTTATGGGAAAGAAATTTGTTCTGTTCTGGCTTAGGCATGAGAGGGAGAGTCTGATAACATATTTAATGAAGCTGCACATGGTGATGGCTGTGGTGAGCAGACCCAGAGCTCAGGCACCACCGGCTGTGTCTCTGCATGTTTCACATCTTCGTTCTTATAATCACCTAGATGGTGATTATATTCTCTCATCTGATTGTTTCTGTGAAGCTTTAGACAGCTTCATCACTACTGTCTTGTAACTAAGAGGAAAGATCACTCCTTCCTACCAGTTTTATGGAGGATTAACCTGGGAAAAATTGGATATGGAAAGGTCTGGCAAGATCAAATAGATGTCTCTTTGACTGAAAGGTGGGCAAAGGAGTCGGGTACCAGGAGAACGAGAACGGACTCAGCTCAGATTCACATTTAGAGTGTGAGAGAGGCAGGTCCCTAAAGGAATGGGGGTGAGAGTACCAGACAGGTATAGTGAGTGAGGGGGAGTCACGTGTTTCTCTAACGCTTTCCCTTAGAGAAGCGTGAAAGCTGGGCTCTACTTCTTTCAGAGACTCATGTATTTCAGGAACCTTGGTTTGAAGCACAATCCCTTTCTACAGGAGATGAGAGCATCATGTACTCCATTTCCAAGCCTATCATAACTAGAAAAAAGAAATATGACATAGATTTAGCCAATACTCTGGACTTAGTCAGAAGTTAACGATATTCAATTGTAATCAATAGTAGCTTCAAATATTCAGTTGAAGCCTCACAATCAAGGGGGAAAAGCTATGTTCAGTACCAGCTGTGTCTTACTAGGATGAGAATTATATCTTGAATTTAAAGTAACTCTTCGTTCCTTTGTTCCTGGACATTTTTGAGTCTGAGTTCTCTTGCAATCTTAATAATACTATGAGCTCCCAGAAAGCTTAGGATAAGTGGCTTTTCTGTTTCATCAACCCATAGATAGTTTCTATGCTCCCAGGTAAGGAAAATCATGGGTCTCAGCAGAAGAAAACTCCGGCATTATTTATTTGTATGTCTGTGTGCATGCATACCTACTGTAGTATGCATATGGAAGTTAGAGGAAAACTTGAAGGAACTGGTTCTCTAGGACTGAAGGTATGTGTCACCAGGCCCACTTAAAGTTAGCTTTAATTGATATGACATCAGTTCATATCAGTGGGTTCTTGTTAGTCCCTGCCACCTTCCTATGTCATTACTAAACAACACAGAGCTCCATTTTCTGCTAGCACCTCATTCTCAGGACCATCTCACTGCTAACTCTCTGATGTTCTTTCCTTCAGTTCTGCTAAGGCAATGGTGCTTTTAAACTTCCAGGCAGAATGTGTCCCCAAAAGAAAAATGGTCTGACTTCCATTTCTCCAAAAGTGATGAGGAAAGGTCAAAGAGAAAACCTAAAACGTTAATGCTAGACTTTAATGCAGTCAATATTTAAACAAGGCTAATATTTTCCTTTGAAAAGTCTGGTATATCAATGAAATAGCTGAACCTTACATTACTACAAAGACCACTGAAAATTTCAAACATTGCTTTTAATATGAAAAATGAGCTTCACATTTGTTTTTAATGTTTTTGGTAGAAAAAAGTTTAATCTGGACTTGCTAAGGAATGACAGGAAAGCATTAGAGGCTAAATGCCACCAGAAGCTAGGCTTCATCTAAGAGCATTCAAGATATAACCAAAGGTTGCATCAATTTATCTTTTCTCTAGCCTTGGTTTGTTTGGAAAAGAACCTGTACACACATGGTTGTTTAGGATGGATGTCACTGACCCCTATAAATGGCTCATGCTAATCTGTCAAAGATGTTGAAACATGCTGCTTGGCACAGAATTACTGGGAACAATTATGTGGCATTCTGGATGATATGAGATTCTCCACTGCGTTTTAGAAGTTCATGAAACATAAGTGTAGCTGGCTCACTCAGTTTATGAACATTAAACAATTTAGGCCTTTCCATCTCCTTGGGACAGAGTCAAACATAAAGTGAATGCCTGTCTAACTAATGGCACTGTTAAATAAGTGGTGTTCTTTACAAACTATAGATCTCAACTTGGGATTACTGCAGAACCATCAAGCTATATAAGTGGACTATCCTAGAACTTTTGCCCAGGGAAGATACACAGTATTTGCCTTCAAGCATTTTTTTTTTCATCTTTTTATCTTTTGCCTTTTCCCTCCCATAAACTTTTACTTATTTTTTGGTGGGGGAGGCAAAGGACCTTTGAGAAAGAATGACAAGTATCTCTGAGCTTTAGTTTCATGCAGATTGCTGAGAGTCACTACAGGTAATAATGATGCTTCTATAACGGAATCAAGATAATCAACAGAAACAAGAAACAAACAAATCAAGTGAAAGCTCTTGGTGATAGAATCTCTGCCAGACTGATCCAAATGAACAAAATAAAAATATGATGCTAGAGAAACGTAACTGTCAAATTCAATCAGGTAACTAGACATGTTGGTTAGGTCCAAATTAGAAGAATAAAATGTACTTCACAACCTAGGCACTTGTACAGTTCTTAAATGATTTACAAGTGACATACAGGTGCTCATTAAAGGAAGGTAAAGTTATAAGCATCTAGGGAGCTGGATGAAAATGAGAGCTTTTTATAAAATGCCTTCTGGGGTCAGACTGATTGGAGGGTGCTTCTCATTCGTAAACATGGTTCCTTTATCTACAGTGCTCTAGTGTTTGGGGAGCCTGACTCTTGGCCATCCTGGCAAGCTTCTACATTGTGGAAGCTGAGAGAGGGTATCATGGAGGCAAGGGTCATGTTTTGACAGAGTTTGGCATGCAAACAAAATCATTGAAGAGTCATACCTCAGTGAGCCTACTAATGCCGTTTCGCCCAAACTTCAAGGTAGTGCTTGAAATTGTAGGAGCAAGAGATGCCTATGGCTATTTCTCTGTTATGGAGGCTGTGTCTGCATGTTGAGCTTTGAATGACACATTATTTCCTCTGTGCACCCCAATCTATTTTCTGCCTGACTAAGCTTATAAAACTCTGCATAAATTCTCCTCTCAGTCTGTTCCATAATCCTATGAACACATTGTCTTCCTGTTCATTCCTTCAGCCAGCAAGCACCAGCTGTTGGTTCTGGAAACATTTTATGATAAAGAAAAACAAAAAAAAAATGGAGTAGATGATCAGAAAGCTGCAAAAATGCAAGATTCTTGAGACGTGCAGACTTTTTAGGGAAATGAATATCTGGATAAAAGAAATGATTAGACTTCCACCAATCCTCAGCCCATCCAAAACTGTGAAGAACACTTTATCCAGATGCTGTCTGGGTGCCCTGCTTCTGCACAGTCTGTAAACTAATCCAGCATGGTTTGATATGTGCCCCAGAAAGGATAAACTCTGAGCTTAAAGATATAAAGTGCAATGTAATTGTATTAACATAGCACGCATGCTTTCTTTAGTATAGAATGCTATAAACTTTATTTCCTGTATCTTTTAGTTTCTAAAGAAAAGTAGAAGTTGCTTGATAATGTCTTTCTAATTGCTTGAATGCACACTTCATGCCTCAAATACACAGAAAAGCTAGCTGTTATAATTAGAAGTTATATAAAGGAACAGTTTATATAAATTGCAGCTAATTACTTAACTAAAATGCCAGTCTCTTCCCATTCTACAGGGAAGATATCCAACATGTGATTTAACAATAGGTCAAAGTGGGAGAAATGATGATTATAAAAGGAAGGTTGCTCAATAGTGTTTGTGACGTTTTCTTTAAAAAAAAAATGATGCCTCTTACTGAGATTCTCTCTTACTGAGAACTGAACAAATACTGTTTCCATTTGGAGACTTAGTTCAGGACAGAATTGGAAAAACAACTCTTTTCTATAGTCTAAGTAGTTTGAACAGAAGAAAATTTATGCATATCCTGGTACTAAAATCTTCCTATCCCATTTATTGATAATTTTTAAAGGGAGGGGTGGAAACCTATTTTGTAGGTGACATTATTACAAGAAAGGGGTCTGGTAACTTTTGTTGTTGTCTTCTCCTTTACTGTATTGGACTAGATGTCAATATTTCAGGCATTGAAAAGGCAGAAAGTCTTTTCCAAATTATACAAGCAACTTTGTCATTGTTACTGGGAAGGCAGCCATAGACAGAACATAAGGCTCAAGCATGGCAGTGTTTCAGTAAGACTGTTCATAGAAATAGGTGGCCCACAGGCTGAGTTTGCCATTTCCTTCTCTGTACCAAGTTTCTAATAGCCTGAAAGAAAGTTTGTGAATTTTGATTCTGAAAAAGCTAAAGCCTAGCATCTGTTCTCCAAGACCATCTACCAGAACATCACTGGACTGTCCTCACTGTGTTAGGCTCAGGCAAAGGGGACCTTCCATTCTGGGCCTTCAGAATGATAGTAGTTTTGCTAGCCTTAGGATGACAGATTAATTACTATTCTGTAAGGTCTAATTTCTGTGAGGGACATTATTAGAGACACAAGGGAACAGGTACCTCACCAAAAGACAGTGTTGATTTGTAGAGGCTCTTAAGGTAACAGTACTGAGATGACTGAATCAAAAAATATATTTGAAGACAGGGTGAAATAGCATAAATATTTGTTTCACTTCTGGTCTATAGACTTGCCATTCCACTGGGTTGAGCAGAAACATTTAAATTTAAAAACGGAATCCAAACTGAAGTATATAAAATATATGGATTGTTAAGAGGAAAAAAAAATTAAAGTGAATGCATTTTAGTAAATGGTCTAACTATTAATTTTCTGCTGCTTTTAAATACAATGAGTGGGAATTTGGTTACCTGCATGGAAGTAAAGAGTGGGGTAGTTGTGATGGTTAATCTAGGAGGTCAACGTCACAGGATTTAGACTCACCATAGAAACAAGCCTTTGGATGTGTCTGTCAGGGGTTTTCTAGATACGGTTAGCTGAAGTGGGAAGATCCAACCTAAATGTGGGCAGCACCATTCCAGGAGCTGAAATCCTGTGCCGAAGAGAGGAGGACAATAGCTGAGCACCAGCATTCAGCTCTTCTTGCTTCCTGAATGCAGATACAAAGTGACCAGCTGCCACTTGCTTCTTAGCCGTCTTCTCTGGCTCAATGGACTGTATCTCCTGGAACTGTAAGCCTACAAACCCTTCCCTAAGCTGTTTTCCTCAGGTATTTTGTCACAGGGATGTGATAAGCAGTAAATGAAAATATGAGTACTGAGAAGTAGAGCTGTTACATGTGATTATTAGATCTCTGGAACTGGTCTGTTAGAGGAATGTGGAAAAGTTAGGAACTTTGGACTAGAATAGCCTAGAATGTCATAAATTGGGTTCCAAGGACCATTCTGGTGAGATTTTAGAAGGCTACAGTGCTAGAGAAATGCATGAAGTTTCCAGAAAGTTACTGAGTCTAAGTAATGTGTGCCCGGCTCAGAGGCTTTGAAAAGTTATTGCATGAAGGCTGATTGAAATGGAAAACCCAAGATTTTTGAAATTCCAGGACCATGAAATATCTACTTCAGAAAACTTTGTGTAAGGAGAACAGCCAGCCCAAGAGAGAGGCTATTTGAAGTCCAAATGGACTTCAGGAGATGGTTATCCAAGCCATGTGGAGCCTAGCTGATTACCTAACAAGTCCCATGGAGGACCTGGAGCTGCTGGATTTGTGTTTGCTTTGCTGGGTTTCTGTCACAATGTGACCTCATTCTTCCATTTTGGAATGGGGATGTTTATTCTGTACCACTGTAGTAGAAGTGTGCAGCTTTTTTTGATTTTATAGGCACTAACAGTCAAGAGATTACCTTGAGTCATAGGGAAAGCCTGGACTTTGAACTTTTAAGCAGAATTAGAACTGTTAAAGACTAGGGGGCTTTTGAATTTGCACTGAATGAATTTTGCATCATGAGATAGCCACGAAGCTATGGGAATGGGTGGAAGGCATTGCTTTAAAGTGATGTGTGTGAGTATCAGTTACAAAAAAGGGAGAAACTATGGTAGTTAATCGGGATTGTCATCTTGACAAGATTTATAATTACCATAGAAATACATGTCTGGCCATGCTTGTGAACAGTTTTCTACACTGAGTTAATTAAAGTGGGAAGACTTAACCATAAATGTTAGTAATGTCATTCCATGGGCTGGACCTTGGACTTAATAAAGGGGCCAAGGGTGAAGAGCAGCATTCCTCTCTCATTCCTGACTGCATGACACATGATCAGTTACTACATGCTCTACTGTTCTATGATGTATCTTCTGGAACTCAAAACAAAATACATCCTTCCATCCTTGAGTTTCTTTTGTTAAGCATTTTGCTGCTGTAACAAGCCAAGTAACTGATACATTAGGGCAGTGGAGATTCATAGGTATATTTCGGGAACATTCATGCAGTCCTTTCATCATTTAGGGAAAACATCCTGAGAATACCGTACATGGGTGTATTACTAGTCCCATATTTCTCTGTTGGGTTTCAAACTCTGCTCTGGATTAGTTTAGAACTAGAACCCTGTTTCTAGAGACTATGACTTCTAAGCATTAATATCATCTCCACTGAAATAAAACCAAGAGACTCTAGCCTGAGATTGAAAATACTTCAGTTGCTAATATCCCTAAAAGGATTTTAAACATTGTGACTCACCAGTGGAATCAATAGAACACAAGTGGCACAGTGTGGTGAAGGCCTTTGCTGTGTACAGGCAGCCACAGGGAGCCAGAGGCAGAAGACGTGGCTTCCTGTCCTGACTCCATCAGTTATCATTTGTGCTTGCTCATGTAATTTATTGTTTAATCAAACTCCTGTCTCTAAAATCCATGAAGATATTGGGGTACTACCAGAGAGAGGCATAAATGATTCACCAGTAGAAAACTTCATCTCTTTAATAGTATTTCCTGTAGTAAAGCATCATTCAATGTATCAGTGAAACCATAAGGTCTTAAGGCCGAAAGACTGGTCTGTGCAATGAAGGAAAAGAAGGCAGGAAAGTCAATAAATGTTACAGTTGAAAGAACCAGTTTGAACTTGCACTCTACACCTTCCCTCTTCCCATTCTACTCCACAGTTGTCTAACAATCAAGAACAATTAATGCTCCTGCCATCTCTGCCTACCAAGGATAGCATGCTTATTGCTTCAAAATACTGAAACAAAATTAGATCCATTGCACAAAATCTATCTGTGAGCTTTACTTTTAATTTTTTCCTAGCAACAAAGATCTAGCCTTTTGACACCAAATGACAGAGTTTTCTGTTGTCCTATTTAGAAAGGCTATTCTTTGTGCATTTTATATATTTAACAACTATAAAGAAGTGAGATGTTCTCATCATAGATTTAATTTTTTTCACATTGGCATTCTAATTTATATGCCAATTAAAAATAAAAAATTAAAATAATATTAGTATATCACTTTATAGTTTTATAATTTTATTTTTAAGCA
This sequence comes from Eospalax fontanierii, assembly GCA_035773235.1. NCBI lineage: Eukaryota > Metazoa > Chordata > Mammalia > Rodentia > Spalacidae > Eospalax > Eospalax fontanierii. The sequence goes on along the minus strand of CM069528.1, from coordinate 21,207,138 downwards.
AAAGCATGCTATTTAAAATAGGGCACATTTTGTTGAACATGTTTCTTATAGATTTTTCAACAGGTACTGTTTAAAATGTTTCATTATGCAGTGAGTGTTTATTCAGGTGAAAGAGTAGAATATTGCAGATCTCTCAATGCATTGATCTAAATGCAAATGTACCTTAAATGTAAGATCCAACATTGGTGTCATTTGGTATTGCATTCTGCCATCAAAATTTAGTGGCATTCATTTTCATTTTGCAACATAGAAATCCAGAAATCAACAGTAATTCCAAGAATAACTTGTAGAAATTGAGGTAAAATATTTGAAATTCACATGCTCAAATAATTTGCAATGCTTTCTTTCACAGACATAAAAAAATTGTTTCAGCTGTGCAATGGTCATTGAGAACAATGTTCAGTAGCTTCTAGATATCATGGCCAAAGAGATTAAGGACAAGCAGCTTTGGGTCTTTTTTTGTTGTTGTTGTTTGATTGTAGGACTAACGAAGCTGCTTTCAACCAAACCCATTCTTACCCCAAATTTTCAGGGGGAATCCAAAAGCATGTCTTTTTTTCTCTTCTGATTCCACCCCGTCAGAATTCTGTATCCACAATCATATTGCTCTGCACCATTAAATGACTTCATAACAAATGCAAACACATCAAACGTGCAGTGTGGACACGGGAATTAAATAGACTATTTTATCTGCCTTAGTCCATTTGAGGGCTATAGCAAGTGCCATGATGTAGGTAGTATAAAGCAAATGTATAGGCATTTGGGGATATGGTTTAGTGGCAAAGTGCCTCTTCTGAACGCACGAGTCCTGGGTTCTATCCCTTACGGCTCCCACTCCAAGGAAGCAAGCATCTATTTCTCATACCTGTGGAGGTCAGGAAGGCTAAGAGTTACAGACTTGGCACAGTGAGTGCCAACTTCCTTGGTTCGCGTAAAGCATCTTACTGCAGAGATTCCTGTATAAAGATGCCAATCCCAACCAACTCTAAGGCACCCTTCCTAATATTGCAACTTAGGAGTTTAGATTTCAGTATATTAATTTTGTAGTAACAAAAACTTAAGTCCACAGCATCATTTTATGATAGGTGTATTGAAATTAAATAAGGCTAAACATATTGTCTGTGATTACAATAATAAACTGAATCTTAGATCAGAACTCACACATTTAACGTCTCAAATTTTCTCTCTGTGACATTACCTTTAAGTAAAGTACTGTTCAATGTATCAACAAAGCTATAGGGTAACGACACTGAAAGTGATGTTAGTGTCATGAACAGAGATGAAAGCAGTGATGTCCAGAAATGGTAAACTGGACAGTTAAACCATACAGGATTTTTCTGTTTCCTCATTCTATTACACAGTCTCCCAATAATTAAACACAAGAACTGACAACCCAATTCACTATGTTATACTGTACACAGAGATTCAATGCTATAAAGAAGTTGTTGACTATGTTTAAAAATATCATTCCTCATAAGATGCGTTAATGGTTTTATTCCACTTGAGGCACACTTTTCTATTCATGTCAATGCAAAATAAGGTATTTTTATGCAGAATAAATCAGTACTGAAAAAGAATAAGCTCTTTCTTTTAAGATGGCTGGGTATATCTGTTACACCTACAGGAAATAATTTTACTCATCAAAAATTTCTGGCTGGAGAGATGACTCAGTGGTTAAAAGCAATGGCTACTCTTGCAGAGGACCAGGTTTGAGTTCCACATGGCAGCTAACAACTGAATATAACTCCTGTTACAGAGAATCCAATCTTCTGATCATTGCAGGTGTTGCACAACATAGGTGCACTTACATACAAGCAGACAGTACACTCATATGCATAAAATTAAAAATAAAAAATGAAATATTAAAAAAAAATTTCTGGCTAAGTCACTCATCTGATGAGTAGTCTTCTGCATTACTTTTATATAATCAATGATATTTTATTTGGAAAAATATATTACTAAAAGCATTTCCTATAAAACAATAATTTTTTAGATAGTATCTCCAAATAGCCCCATTTTGCCTGGAACTTGTATGTAGACCAGGCTGCCCTTCACCTCACAGAGATCCACATGCCTCTGCCTCCCCAGTGCTGAATTAAAGAGTGCACAATCATGTCCAGATAGAACAATAAATTTAGGGCTTAGTTATATATAGAGTACTTAATATAGTAATATAGCAAAGTGGTTCAGAATCTGGAATCTGGTCAAATCACAGCTCAGGGTCAAGTTGTAATTATTTTGTTTAGAATTTTATTATTATTTCTGTGGAGATATTAAGAGATAATCTTTGTAAAACTAGAATCATTGTGCCAGATTCTGTAAGTGCTGAAGAAATGCTAGTTATGGTACTCATAGTAATGGTAGTGAGACCTGTTTTCTACAGGTAGTCCACCTACGTGTGTCAGTGGATTTGGAGATTGTTTCAAATGTCCTGAATACCAAGATTAGAGAAAAAAGAATGATGAACATTTGTTTAGGACAGACAGTACCTTGGAACATGTAGAGAACCGGGCAAAGCGGAACTCTCTTGTAGCCTTGTAGCCTGAGAATTGGTAACGATTAAATTTCTATTTATTCAAGTCGACAAGATTGTAGTGTTTTTGGAAAGTGCTACAGAAAATAGATAAATACTATTTAATATAAGATGATGTATTTGAACTTTTAGTGGAAGCTGGAAGCTAATGAAAATGTTGTTTAGCAGGCTAAGTTTACTGGAAGATCAGGGCAAGAAAAAATTCTCTGGACTTTAAGTCACCATTACTGGTTATGGGCTGCAGCCAAAGCTCAATAGTGAAGCACAATTTTAAAAGGAAATGAGGTCAGAAAAGATTCTTTGTTAATTTTCTTATTAGTAGATTCCTCATAAATTGAGGCGACTTGGTAATATAAATGAGAAAACATATTTTTTCTCTTTTCTTCCTTAAGATCAAAGTTAAATAAGTGTAGCAATATAATAAGTAAAGCTGTTCTAGGGCCTGGGACATGTACTAGTAATTGTCTGAGACATTTTATAAAGCATTTGTAGGAAATCATCTTATTTAAACCTCACAACTCCCCTTTCAGGAAAATTTTGTCAATATCTCAATTTTACATAATGGAAAATTGAGTCTTAGGAAAGTTAAATTCCTTTCCCATTATTATGTAACTAAGAAGAAGGAATTTAGCATGTTGTTCAACCTTGAAGAAAATTTCCAGGCTATATAATAAAAATTATGAAGACCATTGGGGAACTTAACAATTCTTTCTATCATTCGCAAGTGTTTCTATAATGAACATTTAAGCTGTAAATTTAGGAAGTACTATGCTCTCCACCAACAAAGTTTCACTATCCTCCATGTGGTCTTTTATAACTTGCTGGGCAAGTCTGCAAGATAAAAAAAATCCATGCTATGGCCATGACAGGGCAAAGTGGAGGATCTGACAGTCAATCCTGACATTGTCTTGGTTTCTGCCATTCAGAAATTTCCAGGGAGTGAGACTTAAGTCTGTTTTAAATTTCAGAACATGACTTTATTTTAGTTCAAATAAATAAAAACATCTATTGCCCACATTTTCGTGTATTTCCATTGTTGTATGAGCAAGTAACTGAAAAGTGAGCCAAAGAGCAGAGTATGTGGAGTAAGCAAGAAGGAAAAAGGTGATTCAAAACCAGTTTATAAATTCTGCTAGAACTGTACCAGGCAGAGTAAAGCCGGGATTGGCTGACAGAGCTCTGAAGCAGGACCCCAGACCTGGGTTTTGACATATGGTCAGGGGCATCATATATATATATATATATATATATAACATATTCTATCCCAACTACAAAGTGTGAAGATTATGAAATCAAGATTTGACAATATCAGGTTTTGACAAGGGTCGGATACATGGCATCGAATTGGGGGATTCACATTGACCATCACATTAGCAATAGCCTACAAAACTGCCAATGAAAATATTTGTCAGACATTTTCTAAAAATTCACATGCATACTGATGTTCAGCACAGCATGATTTATAAGAACTTCAGATTAGAAGCAATAGCAGTGTCCATTAGTAGCAAGATAAAGAAAATGAACTACAAACCAGGGAACACAATACTCAGATTCAAAATTGTGGGAGTGTGTGTATATCTCGGCATAGACAGTTGCATAATGTTAAATAAAAATTGGAACTATAAATTCAGTAAAATACTATTTGTGTAAAAATGAAACCCATACGATGGTGTCAGACAATGGTAAATACGCCTGAACCTGGTGCAAACATGCCATTGCCAAATCTTCTATCTCGATCACCACTGGAAAGTCTTCCACTTTTGAGGCAGATGTGTTGAATTTATGTATTATCATTTCTTTATCAATGCTAATTATTCAGTCATACATGTTTACTAGATCCAATTACTTTAAGGTAAACAAATTTCTAGAATGTATGTGCAAATTAAAAATAATACTTGTATTTTCTTTTAAAATAGTTTACCTATTATTTTTATTTTATATGTCTAAGTGCATTGCCTTGCATGCATCTAAATGCACCTCTGTCATGTGTAATGCCCATGGAGGTCAGAAGAGGGTGCTAGATTCCCCTAGAGGTGGAGTTATGATCAGTTGTTAGGCATCATTCTGGGAATCAAACCCTGGTCCTCTGCAAGAGCAGCCTGCACTCTGAACTGTGGAGTCAACTCTCCAGTACCAAGGATTATATTTTCATGGAGATTATGATAATAACTTATTCAGCATCTTCTGCTCACTGACTCCACTAGGCAAAATGTGACTGTGTTGGTTAGATCACTTATAGTTTTGTAGTCTCATCTTAATTTTTTCTCTTTCTTCATAGAAAATCTGCTATAAATTGGCAGTGATGATGAAATATTCATAAAGAGTTCTTCATAAACTTTAAGTAGCTATACAAACATAGTTGTCATTATAGATAATACTCTGATTACAGGAAGCAGAATGGTACATGCTCTTTAAGAATTTTGCTCCCTCAGTAAATTAATGGACAAGATAAAATGTATTCAGCTGTTATTCTACCTGGACCTAAAAGTCGTCTATTTGTTCTTCTAGGGACTGTCAATATTGGCAATGTAATTTTTATTATTGTCAAAGCATATTTAAGTTACAAAGAACCTTGGAGTATATCTAATTCAACCGAACCCCCAACCCAATGTATCATAATGTGAATCTAAGATAAAATTATCTGCATGGTTTAAAGGATTTCATTTTGGTAACTATATGTTAAAATGGATCTAGATACCAATACCACCATCATACAAATGAAGTCTGAAATTTTAGATCCAAAATAAAAGTTTCCTCAGGGATTACTTAAAAATTTGATTAGTGCCCAAACAAAACAAAAAACCCAAAACAAAAAATAACAAACCAATTCAAATAAAAAGTTGTTGGGTGTGATTGGCATTTTGTCATAATGAGGTCTGAAATTGTGTGCACATAAAGAGAATATATGACCACTACCAAATGATATCAGAAAAATGTAAGGGTGTGTGAAACTTCAGGAAGTGTGGACAACATACATTCCTAATTTTTCTGTTATCCACAATTCCTTGTGTATTGTTTCAATGCTTGAATCCAACATACCCCACTGTCATGAGGCTTCTAACATTCCATTCCCTAAGATTAGTCAAGTGTTTGACAAGAGTAGAAAATTATTACAGTATGAGCCCAAGTAAGACATACTGGAGTGCAAATATTTTATAAAAACACTCATTCTTGAGGTAAAATAAACAGCATTTGCTATTCACACTCTCCTTTATTATAGGATTTCCCAATACATATAAAGATTCAATTATGCTATATTTACAAAGATTATTCTAAAATGAGTTATAGGAAAAATTAAATTCTTGGGACTCCTTCAACATACTGAACCAGCACTCTTCTGTTTGGAAAGAGAAAGCTTGTATAATTTGAATATTGAAAGTAAGGTCAAATGAGACACCACAAACTTATTCATAAGACTAACATGTTTTTATATCAAGATGGGCTTTGACAGAGTCACAATTTCACCCATCAACTGAGAGGAGAGACTTAGAAATCAAGTGGTATTTCCCACGTTTCATGCAACATTATGGGTAATGAAGTATAGAAACTACAGTGATGTTTACTTTGCTTTTGATCAGTGAGAATTCGTACTGAACAATCTAAATTTCCTACAGAACTGGCTTAGAAGAGAAATTCTACACAACAATATAAATCAGAGGTATACAAGGGGCCAATATTTTTTTTCTCCAGAGAGAGAGAGAGAGAGAGAGAGAGAGAGAGAGAGAGAGAGAGAGAGAGAGACTGTATGTATGTGCCACAGTGCCCTGTGTAGAGGTCAGAGGATAAGCTTGGGTGGCAGTCCTCACCTTCCAAATTGTTTCACACAGGATCTTCTCTTTGTTTGTCATCACATATTCTTCTCTTTGTTTGTCATCACATATGCCAGACTAGCTGGCCAGCAAGTTTCCGGGGAGTCTTCATCCCCATTCTTACTGTAGGGTGCCCTCATGTATCAGGCTTTAATGTGGGTTTTTATCCACTAAAACTCAGATTTTCACGCTTGCACGGCAGCAAATGCTGCTTTCCCGAAGGAGCCATATCTCTAGCTCAGGGTTTGCCTTTTAAGCAAGAGAAAAAATCCTAATGTGAGAGGGGTTGTAAAAGACAAGTCCTGAAGGAATGGGTGAGTGAAATTAGTAATGAAAACAGGAATGTGTGCTTGTTTGGAAGGTGGAACAGAGGAGGAAATGAGGACGAATGTGGAAGATGTTTATAAGTGATAAATGGCAAATATCAAAACACTTCCAAATAAAACAAAGGGGATTTGAAGTTCAGCTGGAGAACTTTAATCCGGGAAGAAGCAGGGTCGGTCTGATGTTTGCTGAAAAGCCATGAATGGAAACCTGGTGTTGTAAATTTTTAACCCTAGCAATCTGGAGGGAGAGGCAGGTGTGTTTCTGTGTTTGAGACTAGCCTGGTCTACATAGTTCCAGACCAGATAGGGCTACATAGCAAGATACTGGTTGTCCCATCAATGCAACCATTTGGAAGAGTAGCTATGAGTTATGACTACATAACAAATGAATTGAAAATGTGCTGGTCACACAGAAGATGACTTTGCCTAGGTGAGAAAACACAGCGGAGACAGCCAAAATGCCTTCTTCCAGTCTAGTCAGGGATGAAGAAAAAGAAGGAACTATAAGCAGCGGACAAAAGGCTCCTAACTTGGGCAGTGTGCTAATGAGCCACAGGGAGGGTCAATCGTGAGGAGTAAGTGGCTACAGAAAAAACACCAGAGTTTAGGGGCCTGGGAAGGGTGTCGGCAGCCCTCAGAGCAGATGCCAGAGTCAGGGGAAGGGAGGTTTAAGCACGGTATATTAAGTTAAAATCAGTAACAAAAAGAAAAACAGGCCAGCCCTGGGCGCATGCATTCAGTCCCAGCACTCGGGAAGCGGAAGCAGGGAGATATCTGTGAGACTGAGGCCAGGAGCTAGTGGTCCAGAACCCCCTAAAAGGAGCGCTCGATGAAAGTCAATTGCTTCTGACAATTTTAATGAAGTAAGAACATGAAGTTTTTATGCCATAGTTAGGATTTAGAAGATTCACCATTCTGAAGATGTTTACTTCACTGGAGGTTTTAAAAAATAAATGTAATAGAATTAGAAAGAAATCTAAATTTGTGCTGATTTGTCTATATTATTGTAACTCAATATGTGACTTTAAAATTTACTGCTTTATTTATTTTTTAAATTTTGCGTTGGACTTTTGTGCTTCGCACAGAACGTCTTCATCATTTTATAGACCCTCCCCATCGCCACTCTCCCATCCCCTCCGCTGGAATTCATGCATTTTATCATTTGTTTTAAGGTCTATCTAGGCGAGTTTATGTTCCCAAACATCCGTCAGTATCCCTCAGGGCAAGTTCATCCACTGGGGTCTAGTCTGCCTTTCTAAGTCCCTCCATTTGAGAAGATCAGCTCTTCCTTACCCAGTAATAATCAGCAGCCAATAGCTCTACGGCTAAGACTGTGGCCTGCTGTCCATTTCCACAGTTCTGTGCTGGATTTTTGTCTGCTACAGTTTGCATGGGTCTTGTGTATGCTGACCCCATTTTTGCAACCATTTAATTTTTGATAATTTCATACGTGAGTATTCTATTTACATCATTTTCATCCCTTCATTACTTGTTCCCTCCACTCTTTCCCACATTCCCCTCCCATTTCCTCTAAGAAACCTGACCTCTTCTTTATTGTTGTAATATGTGTGCATATGTGTGCATGTGTACATGTATATATATAAAACCTACTTGAGTCCATTTAGTGGGAGCTGATCCCTAGAGAAATCTGTTTCTCCCTCCCTCAGCAGTCATTGACTGCCAGTAACCAAGGGCAACATCAATAGCCTATCCTGTTTGGGGAGTCCCTTGTACTACCCTGACCAACACTTTGAAGGGAAGTTTCCTATGCTTGGCACTGGGATTTAATTAGGAAACTTAGAGTTACACACACACACACACACACACACACACACACACACACACACGGTATAAGGATGTCTGAAAAAGCCATAAGGAAATGTATTATGTTTTAAGTTTACTTTTAAAAATACTGTGTGTGTGTGTGTGTGTGTGTGTGTGTGTGTGTGTGGCTATAAGTTACCTAATCAAATCCCATGTGTTGTGTATGTTGGTGAATATATGGAATAATTCGAATTCTAACACCATTTCAATTTAAAAAACCCTACGCTGTGCTCTTACTATAGAATCCTATTCAGCATAGAAGTTACCAAACTATAGCTACTGCAGCTGGAGCGGGTCTCAAGAGCATACCTGCCGAGGTAACTTTATTGATAAGAAGTGTAAAAACAAGTGTAACTGGTTTCATTTTAGAATAGTGTTTGCTTTTAAGAAGGATAATTTAGCTTATTAACTGGAAGAGGACAGAGGAAGGCTGTCCAGCTGTCTGTTTAATTCCTTGCGTTTGATTGTGGCTATGTGGGTTACTATTTTGTAACAGTTCCTTTAGCTGTCAATGTGGGGCTTTTTTTGTATTTCCCTCCATGCATGTTACACTACACCAAAAACTATAGACATAAAAAAATGCAGAGAGAAATAGTAAATGTGCATTTCTTGCAATCATTACACAATAAATTTCTAATGTAATCTACTAGTGTAATGAATATCCTTTTTGAGACATGTAGATTTAAATTCTAGAATCTTGTTTAATCAATAATATCAACAATCAAGGCAACAAAGACACACATTACAATTTGGAAGCTTCAGAAAAGTTGCCTGGATGACTCTGTCCTCGTTTATTTTTCCTTTTATGCCAATGGATAGCTGAGGTCTGATACAATGCAATTTATTTCCCAGACACCTAACACCACTAATTGGTGGCCTAGAAAAATGACCACTTAGAATATATCTAAAATGTAGGTAGAAGGGGTGACAGCAAGGCATGGTGAAGTTAAGCTCCATTAAAAATGTTAATAAGAGCACCAATTTATTAAATGAAAATCCTCTGATCTGTTCAATGTAGCAAACAGCTGTTATTCTGTATCCTACCAAGGGCTTGGGGACCCAGTGACACTAGCAGATCTGCCTCTGTGTACATTTCTCTCAGCTGGTCAAATAAACAGGTCTTCTTTCCTCCTGTAAGAGGCAGGGTTGCTCTCAGTTGTCAAAATCAAATAATCCCCTTCAAACAGAGTCCATGGCAAGTTTAAAGAAAACACGCCATTCCCACTTTTCCCGCAGGATGTTTGACACTGAGAATTGACCACAAGTGCAGAAATAAGATGTCTCTGAACAAAGCCATGAAGAAGAAGGCAAGCTTATTACAAATATCCCGCATGTAATGCCCTTTCTCCTGAAATTAGCTTGTCCTTCGTGCTCCAGTTGCTCTTTTCTACTGTATTTCATATTCCAGCAGTTGAAGTTTACTTAGTAAAAATGTTATTAAAACTCTTTCCTCCATAAATGGTCTTGAATATATTGTAACCAAATCATAAGACAAAGCAGATCAGATCACATAAGAAAACATTGTAATCAGAAGAAATACAAAGTCCTTGACAGCTGATAAGGCCCAAATACTGCATGGACACTGATTAATTAAAAATCAGATAACTGATCATAAATAATTACTAAAACTAAGTATTCATTTACATACCTTGGGACTCCTAGAAGAAACACTAGTTTTATAAAATTTTGAATTTATTTATCAATTACTTTTTAGTTATCACAGTTTTTATTTGTACGCCCAAGAACCTCACTCAATAGGAAAACAGGCCTCTATCATCTATCTATCTATCTATCTATCTATCTATCTATCTATCTATCTATCTTCTATAAATCATCTCTCATTTATCCATTATCAATCTCTCTATTACTTTTTTGTGTATCTTCATCATCATAATCATTAATCTCTGTTTTACTTTGCTGGAGAAAATGAAATGTGAAGCTCAGGGTTCAGTAGGCAGCACTGAATATGTATTTCCAGTGCTGAAAAATGCCGCAAGTGAAAGCAGCACAAGCAATTCGAACTGTCATACTGCTGTGTGAACATCAGGGGTCTGCTTACCCTCATCGTCTTCATAACTTCCCGTATCCCCAGTGTACTTACTGACTTGCTATTAACAGGTACTACATGACTTATTTTTTCATACCAGGCAACTCTTTGCTTCAGAACTAAAGGACTGTTGTTTATCTGAAACGTTATTTTAAGTATAAATGTGATCACTTAGCAGAAAGTATCCTAATTAATTGGTGAAAAACATTATATAAAATGAATATGGTGGCACAATGGCTTTGAGTTTCCATGTTGATTCTGAGCCCGACATTTATTTAGGCTTTATGCCTTTCCTATCAACTGACCAACCCCTCACACCTGTTCTGTAAGGGTCAGACACAGTGGGATGCTCATTCAACTGGGAATCAAGGGACCTTAACACACTTGCGATTGCTCTTATTTACAAATATCCATTTCCTGTCTATAAATATAGTTAGACCCTCATCAGTAAGATACAGTGGAGCAAGACACTGGCTGGATTAGAAGGTGGTCACCAGCTCTAGCTTTGTGTAACTGTTTTAGCACAACCCATATTTCAGAAGGTCAAGAAGGATTTGGAAGCAGAAAATGTTCATGTAGAAGTTAAAGTCTCCCCTTCACTGAATTCTGTTCTGAGTGCAATTCAGACTTAACCATCACAGGTAACTCAAGACCTGGAAAAATAAATTCCTTTATCCTATCCAAACCAGTTCTCAGTTACCTCAGCAGCTCTTCATGCTACTTCCTTCAACTTATCAGAGGCTATATACCTGATTTCTTTCTCTCTCTCTCTCTCTCTCTCTCTCTCTCTCTCTCTCTCTCTCTATATATATATATATATATATATATATATATAAATTTTTAACTCATTTTTCTCTCTGAAATAGAATGTAGACTGTTTTGTTTGTTGCTGACTGTTTGGGACCTAAAGCAAAGAGTCATGTATCACAGAGCTCAAAAACATGCTAATTGAATAGCCGAATCTAAATCCTGACTCCTTAGCTAAGTGTGTGGTGCAAAGCTAGATCTATTCAGAGTACGATGCTTAATAAGATCCAACATGTGAAAGACTTCTTTTTTTCAGAGATGCCAAAAGCAAAGATGCATTGTTCTGAAAGCACATCAATAAAAAGCAGCTGGAAGTCCTCCCCCTCTCCCCAATTACTTTGCCAGGTCACTAGAGAAGTGTATGGCTTAAGTATGATGAGGTTATGCAGTAATTCAAGGGAATACTCTTCTATTTTACATGACATGACATTAATCCAGTAAGAACTTTGCCTAATCCTAGAGTAATTGCTTTTATTGACTGTGGCATGCTTTTAAAATACAAACAAGTGAAATGCATATTTTAGCAAAAAAGAAAAATCCACTGCGTGCTGCGTGCTTGGAGTGGTTTCATTTTGTGCTAATAGTATGTAATAATATACACATTTTTGTTACATATCACTTTAGAAAAGTAATTTATATATCTGAGTATAAAAGGAAATTCAAGTGGATTTTTAAGTTTTCAGTATCTGTGATCTCAGTGCATAGCTTCTCTCTGTTGTTGCTTATTCATTATGTGCATCTATTTTTAGAGATTTTAAGAATGAGGAACATGTATCTTGTGTATTATTCCAGACCACTTTATCACAGAATAGTCTGGTGAGTAATTTGTATATAGGTCACTGGGATTTTCAAAAAAGAAAATCTATAGTTATATTTCATGTAGCTCATGATGCCTTTTCTCTGGTCTTCTTCAAAACCGATTGTCACACAATGATCCAATCAGCTGTTTGATTGATCTGATTCAGTTCATCCCTAGCACCTGTATCAAACATCTCAAGGTCAGGCTACTTCCGTCTGACACTGATGGACATGGCATACATCCGGGGATAAAAAAGGACATTATATTAAATGCTGTACCACACCAAATGTATTTCCATTTTTTTCTTAGAGATAACCCAGACTTCCTGAACCTAATGCTGTGCTCAGTGGTTTCAGCCTGCAGCCGTCATCTATCCAGGGTGTTGTAATTAGTGAGGAGACACAGTCAAATTGATGGCAATCATGGTGGAATTATGGTTTACAGTTTTGTTTGGAAAAGTAAAGTGACTGTAAGATATAAAAGAACCTAATAGTGAAATGAACAGATAGCTCACAGGTCTACTCAAGATGTAATACAATTTATGCTTTAAATAAATGCTTGGAACTATAGAAAAGCTTTCGCATTTCTTGTCTTCTGAAAAATTAATTTAAAATTCAGATTAGTTTTTTGTAATATCAGAGTTTTGGGCTGAAAAATTCATCTCACAAATATTCATTGAAAGTTTGCTATGAAATAGGTACCTCTTAGGATAGAGATACTGCACTGTATAAATAAGATAAAAGGATCTCCTGCTTCTGTTTTTTTAAAAATTCTATTAAATAGAAACAGACAAACAACATCATAAAAGAAAATAAATAGTCTGTTACAGTGAAAGTGTTACTGAAATAAAGCAAGATCTTTGAATGGTGATTGTCTTGAGGCACTGGCAAACTTTTAAGAGAGATTAGAATAGAAATTGCAAAAAGGGACAGTGATAGGGATATAATGGTGTCCCTGGGAGGGGCTCCCTGACATCTGTGGGCAGCGTGCCTCTTGCAGACTGAGTGGCCAGACCTCAGAGGCAGGACTCTCGTAGCAGGGATGGGGATCAGGACAGTGGCACGGCTGGAGTTCAGTGGATCAGGGAAACAGAACTAAATAAAACTGAAGACCAGCTTGGCAGGGTTTGAAGATCTTCAGAAATACACTGTCTTTTACATCAGATACAATATGAAGCTGAAAGGATTTTGAACATAAAAGTAATGATTTCTATTTTACTTTGCTCATAAGTGAAAATAATTTATGGGATTTCAGTTATGATGAAGGAAAGAAGACAGTTAGCCGGAAACAAGATAATGATGGTTCTGACCAGTGATTTAATCCACAAAATGTCATCCTCAATGTTACGTTTTCCGTGGACATGAGTTTAGAATTTTTCTTGTAGTTAGTATTAGTAGAATTAATTTAGGTTATTAATTGTTTTTCATTGATTTTTTGGTAATAGTGACATTTTCATTTTGTTAAATTACATTTATTATTTATTTCTTATATTTGAATGAGAGCATGGGTTCATATACGACATGATGCATTTTTCAGAGGACAATTTATGAAAGTCAGTTCACTCTTTCCTCCATGTAGGTCCTGGGAACTGAGCTCAGGTTGTCAGGCTTGGTGGCAAGTGCCTCTCCCTGATGAGCCATCTCATCAGTCTCCTTTTTCCTTGTCTGTCATGTATCTTTTATAGAAACATTCTTTTGTTTAACATAGGACTTCTATAAAACATCTTATGTTTATAATAGTCTATTTAAAAATGTTATTAGTATAATACAACCGTTCACAAAGAAAAATTTTCCACTTTTTTCCTCATAGAAAACATTGTTATTGTAGCTGGACAGATGGCTTAACAGTGAAGAGCACTGGTTGCTCTTTCAGGGAATCCAAAGTCAGTTTCCAGCACTAACAATGCCAGTTACTTCAATTTCAGGGAATCTAATGCCTTCTTCTGACTTCCATGGGCAATGTCTGACATGGGTGTTCTTACATACATACAGACAAATCACTCATACATATAAAATAAAAATAAACAAAAACCACATTTGTTATTGATGTCACAAATTATATATGTATATTGTATATCTATTAATACAATTTATGGTTATAGTTATTTTACCCTTTTGTCATTAAACTGTTAAGAATTAAGAGTGATTTACACATTGTCATTACAGTATTACAAAACTACTATCTAAGTCATGACCTCTAATAATGATCTTCATACTTTCGTATCCTGCTGTGTCTCTGTGTCGTGATATTTCATTTCAAGTTGAATGATTTTCTTTATATTTTCTGAAAAAGAATGTCTAATGCTGGTGATTCTATTAGCTCTTCTTTATCCTCTCCTTCATTTTAAAGATACGTTTACTAGATAATTTTGTTGACAGCTTTTTTCCTGCCAGAACCTTGACAATTTCATTGCTCTCTCTTCTGGCCTTTAAGGCTTCGCTGAGACACACACTGATGGCCTTATTGAGATTCCTTTGTAGGTGACAGGCAGCTGTTTTCTTGTTACATTCCGGATTTTCTCTTTGATTTTTTTATGCTTTGATTACAATGTGCCTCTCTGTTGCATTTTAGAACTTTTTATATTTTTTGAATCTAGATGTCCATTTCCTCTATCAGACTGGAAAGTTTTCTGTTGATATTGCTGTAAATAAGCCTTCTTTAATTTTCCTTGTCTATTAATTTCCATAATGCATACACCATTAAGATTGCTGGTATTTTATAAATCTTCTAAATTTTTCACAGTGTTCATTTTTTTCCTACTCCAACTAGATATTTTCAGGTACATTGTCTCTGAGTTTACCAGTTCTTTCTTCTGCTTGATTAAGTCTACTTGTGAATTTTCTAAAGAATTTTCACTTCAATTATGAAATTCTTCATAGCAATTTCTATTTTAAAAATATTTTTCTATAATTTGTTCACATTAATTTTTTTTCTTATATTGTTTTTGTTCATAAAAAATTTATAGCTGTTTATTTGAATACATTGTTAATTAATAAACCTATGTCATAAGACTATTTTCTGAAATTTTATTGACATTTGGGGAGCATATTTAATATTTCTCAATAGAATTCAACACTACGTGTTGGTGTTTGTTCATCTGAAACAAAACAAAACTAAACAAAACAAACCTTACCTTTCCAATACTCTCAGCTTGGCTTTGTACAAAAGAACATCTTCATCAGTAAGTGTGGCTAGAAATTCTAGGTGCCTCATAACTTTTCTATGTATATGTATAGTCTCAACATGTTTGTGTAAATGCCTAAATAGAGGGACTTGCTGGAGATTGTGTTTATTTTTTCATTAGTTTTAGTCAAGCATTGAGAATCTCTTATTCCTCTCATGTGTACAAGCTGTGTTGTTCTCTGGAGATATGGAGTATCACCAGACTCATTTATTGACTTTTGGTTTCAATGGTCACCAAGCATCTAGAATACACCTAATCTTGTAAGTTTTCAGAGACAGATAAGCAGCAACAAGCTCTTCTGACATTCTCCCCAAATTCTGAACATTAAATGCAAGTTACAGTACCTTCTTTCCCCATTACCACAGTGAAGCTGGCTCCCGTTTTCCTGAGATAAGGAAGGGGCTATAGGTGTGAATTCATATCAGTAGATGTATTGGTCAGCTTTGTCAACCTGACACAACCTAGCATCACCTGGGCAAAGAGCCTCAATGAGGGGTTGTCTACCTTGGACTGTGGGCAAGTCTGTGCAGGATTGCCTGGATCAAGTAAGTTGATGTGGGGAAACTCAGCCCACCATGGGCAGCACCATTCCCTGGGCAGAGGGTTCAGAAATGTATGAGTGCAGACACCAAGCTGATCGGAGGAAAACAAGGTAGTAAGGACGCATGAATTTACTTCTCTTTGCTCCTGACTGTAGATGTCTTGTGAACAGCTGCCTCAAGTTCCCACCTTGACTTCCCCCAGAAGGATGGCCTGGAATTGTAAGCTGAAACGAACCTCTTTCCCCCTGAACTACTTTTGTCAGGGAATTTTATCACAGCAAACGAAGTAGAACTAGATCTGAAATTTGGTATTGAGAGTGGTGCTGCTGCTCTGTTAGACCTGACCACATGGCATTTAAGTCTTATGTTTTTGTGGGAGGAATGTAGAGGCATTGGGCACACTGTGCTTGGAAAAGCCATTGACTTTTGGAAACACAGCCTAATGGACTGTTTCAGTGGAAACTTGAAATATGCAAATACTGAGAGAAATGTGGACAATTAGAACTGAATCATGGAATTTTAAAGAAGAGCAAACAATGTATCAGGAACAGGAGTAGGGGTTATTCCTGTGATATTGATTGGCTACAAGTCTATGTACTGATTAGGCTATAAATAAAGAAGCAACTGTGATTGTTAGAGAGCTCAGCATGGCTGAAGTTAAGCTTCTAGTTCTTCATTAGGACAATGGGAAAGTGTTTCCTCATAGCACAAAGAAGTTGATACAGCTGTGGGCTGAGGGGTGATATCTAAATCTGGTAGAAGAACTTGGCAAAGTAATCATTATTCTCATCTCATAGTACTGATTTGAAGATATGAAAGATACAAGACTGACTAGGTCATGGAGAGGGCTTACACTGTGTGGTAGGGTTGGAATTCCTGTAGAGAGACAATGAGAGGTCACTGCTTGGAACCGTGATGTTCAAGCTTCAGTTGCAATGGGTATCACACAATACTGGAGATGTAAAGATCATGGGGCATGTGCTGAGGAGAACTAAACGTGTATAGAATGGACTCATCCTAGGTTCAAAGAAGAAGCTTTATGTATATATATGGCAGAGCTGGAATGGTGGGACTATCCAACTGGAGCCCAGAAGATGAGCCCAAGATGCTGGTTATCTAGTTACAAGATTTGATTTTTCCCTGGTAGAATTTGGTTTTGGTTTGATCTGATTGTTCTACATAATATCCTGATTCTTCTCTTCAGAATAAGAGTGCTGTTTGTGTCATCAGATATCGGACTATATAAATTGTTTCACATTTTCTAGGAGCCTACAGTTAAGAGACTGGATTTTTCAAGAAACTTTACTTTTAAAGAGATTTTGTACTTTTATAGATATTTTGAGCTTTTTAATTGAACTGTTCCTTATATATGAAAAAAAGACTTTTGGTATAAAACTGGAGAGTTATGATTTAAAAGAGATGTGTTTATGTGTCAAGTGAACAAGGGTAGAGTGTGAAAGTTAGTTATAATTGTCAAATGGACAAAACCAAGAATCACCTTGGAAAGGAATCTCAACTATGGATTTTTTAAATGTGATTTAGGGCTCTGGCCATGTCTGTGGAGGACTGTCTTAACACAGTTAGTTGATATAGGAAAACTAGCCCACTGTGGCTAGGGCCAGTCCCTGTGAAGGAAGCTCTGAACGAAATGAATGGAGAAATCAATCTGATCAGAGGCAAATAAGCAACAATGCAAGCATTTACTTCTCTGTTCTTGACAGCAGGCATGATGTGTCCAACTGTTTGAAGTACTCACTGGCCTGAATTCCCCACAGTGATGGGCATCAGCATGGAACTGTGAGCTAAAACAAACCCTTTCTCTTCTGAGTTGCTTTTTGTCAGTTTTTTTTTTTTTCAACAGTGAGGAGAGTAGGACAGTGTGCCATGGACATCTAGTGTATACTAAATTCTACAAATGTGCTGATTAGGTGATACAGAAGTCAATCACACAGGCACCTACCAAAAAGTAGAACACATTCAACACATGCTTCAACTAATTCTGTCTTTGGTATGAAACAGATTTAAGTGGGTTTTGCTCACTCATTCTGCACCGACCTACGTGGGTCTTTGGCCAGTGAATATAAAAACATACAGGCTTAAGACAGTCATTGTCTTTGTTTGAAGTTCTTTCTAGCCTGTATCCTATCAGCACTGAGATCAGGATAGAATCTAGTTCCTCTGAAAACCCCCTGATAAATTTAGAATGCTAACTATTTTACAGTCTTTTCCTTCTTTCCCTAGGAAAAAGCTTGCAACTACAGTTTTCTTCCTGACACTCTTCCCGGGTGAGGGATTTGGGGAAGAGATTGTTTCTTTGCTTCTGTCCTTGCCCAGAGTATAGGTGCCTCTTTGTTGGTCTCTGGACATCTCACAAAGGAATATTTTTTACTTTTGCTTTTGTTGAATCAATGTGTTCACTGAGGGGCAGGACTTCCTACTTAACCAACTTGCTGGTATAGACTTTAATTAGTATATTAATCCATGGACATCCTCCTGACCTATTTAGATTTAATTATATGCAGAGCCTTGTCTTTGCTTTTGCTTACCTGCTCTCTCTTGGTCTGTGTTACAACTTCTATTCTCTTTTATTATTGTTTTGATTTTCAAATTTTCTTCAATATTTTGTTTCCCCCTTTTAGTGTCTCATGAGTTTCAGCTCTTTAACTTATATTTTAGCATTTTCTTAGATATTGAACATGATTATTTATTGATATTAAATATAAATTAGTGCTTTGAACATTTACCAGGTCTTGGAACCATTTATCATTTATATAGTATTGCTTTTTATGCCATGATTTTTAAGGATTTTAGACTGATATATATGATATATATTGTGAATTTCACAGGGCATTCTAATAACTATGCTTCTTGGGTAGGCCTTGAGTGGTCCTAGGTAGATTCTAGAAGTGACTTCTTATCTTTGGTATTTGTTTGTCTGTTTTTGTGTGCACATATGTACCCATGCATGTGGAGGCCAGAGAACCACCTCAGGTATAATATCTCAGGCTCCATTTACTGTGTGTGTGTGTGTGTGTGTGTGTGTGTGTGTGTGTGTGTGTGTGTTGCATGGAAGAAATGTGTGGGTACATGAATCTATGTACAAGCATGAGAAGACCAGAACAGTGTGTTGGGTGTCATTCTCTACTGCTCTCTCACTTATTACCTTGATAAAAGGTGTCTCAGGTGAACCCTATTTTGCCGAGATTGGCTGGCCAGGGAGAACTTAAGGTCTGTCTGTCTCTATGCCCAATGCTGGAGTTACCAGCATGTGCAGCCATGCCCAGCTTTTTAAGTGAGTGCTGGTGATTCAAACATAGCTCTTCACGCTTGTAGAAGAGAGAAAGCACTTTACCCACTGATCCATCTCCTCAACAACTATTTCTTTTGAGACAGAATCTGTTATTGCCCTGAAACTCACCAAGTAGGTAGGCTGATGGGTCAGTGAGCCCTAAAGGTATGCCTGCTTCTGTCATTGCAACACTGGGATTACAAGTGAGCCACCATACTTACCTTCCTATTTGTAAGGCAAGCATTGTACCAGTGGAACCATTTCAATATCCCCTTCCTTTACCTTGATGTATATCAAACATGAGCCTCAAACAATATGCTGTTTAGTTAAAACATTTAGGAAGGTGCTCCTATAAGATTATCAACAAGAGCAGATAAGTAGAATGCTCCAGAAGTCAGTACTCAACAGACCCGAGCTGAGGAGGGTCTCTGTGGGAGACCATTCTTTGGAAGGCTCACCCCTTCCTACCTACCTGTATTAAGTGTTTGTCAGTTATTAGATATTTCTTTCATAGGGTAGTACAATCTATTTTATAAAAGCAATCTTCATTTTAAGGTGAAAGAATCTGTACCTGTTTGGGGGTTATCTTTTCTTTAGGAAAATAAGAAATTTTAGATCCTGTTGTTATAGAAACAAAATTCCATGAATAAAAGTTGAAAATATCCTCATTAGATACCATGATGTTACTACTCAGTGACTCAGTGTAGTCATTGTTTTAAATATATTTTTATTTTTGCTTATGTGTATGTGTGTCTGTGTGAATGTGTGCCACATATCTATGGTTGCCCGTGGAGGCCAGAAGAGGGCATCAGATCCCTTGGAGATGGAGTTACAGGAAGTTGTGAGATACCTGATATAAGTGTTATGGTCCAAACTAGGGTCTTACGGAATTGTCAAAAAGTATGGTTAACCACGAAGTCTCATTGTAACTCCAGCCCCATTGTAAGATGTATGAGCAGTCTTATGGGTATCATTAATTTTATAGTCAAAATAATGGACTCTATGCTCCTATATACATGCCTTTACTACGTTTTATTTCTTTTTATTTGTAGCTTTAATTGTATAATTTATATTTTATACTGGTAAAACTTCTCTAAGAAGTTTTATATAAAAGATCTTTATGCCTCCTTTTATTTTTATTTTTTAATATTTTATGGGTTATTTTTATTTTATATGTATGAGTGTGTTGCCTGAATGAATGTAAGTGCACACATGTCATGTAATATCCATGGAAGTCAGAAGAGGGTGTCAGAGTGTCCTGGAACTGGAGCTACAGAAGGTTGTTAGCCACCAGGTCGGTGCTTGTAATTGAACTCAGGTCCTCTGCAAGAGCAGCCAATTGCATTAAAATGGCTCTTAATCACTGAGCCATTTCTCCAGCCCCATCCTCTTTTCTTTTTATAGCCATGTGTCTCATAATGACATTGCATGCTGGTCCCAGAAAAATCATATTATATAGTGATGTAGTTTGTGTAAGTACACTTCATCATGTCAATATAATGATGAAATTACTTAATGGTATATACTTAAAACCTATCCAGGTAGTTAAGCAACACGTGCCCATATATAAGAGATACTATCATCAGGTTTAGAATTATGGATTATGGTATTTTCATTTTAATTTTAGAAATAACATTTAATTTCTATTCTAGTTTAATTTTCTTGACTGTGATAAAACACTCTGACCAAAAAGAACATAAGGAAGGACCGGATTTATTTCAGCTTACACTTCCAGGCCATAGTTCATTGCTGAGAGAAGTCAGAGCAGAAACTCAAGCAGGAATTTGAAACAGAAACCATGGAGGAATGCTGCTTGCTGGCACACTCTCAAGCTCACTTAGCTAGCTTTCTTAGACAGCCTAGACAACCTGCCCAAGGAATGGTATTGCCCACAATAGGCTGTGGCCTCCTGCAGCAATTAACAACCAAGACAGTCCCCTACAGATATGGTCACAAGAGAATCTGATGTGAGAAATCCCTCAAGTCACACTCTCTTCTTCTGTGACTCTAGTCTTTATCATGTTAACAGTTAAAGCTAAGTAGTACAGTTAGTTTTGGACTTTTTTATCATTTGTTGAGAAATTAGCTATCATTTTAGTTACTGCCATTTGGAAGGTAATATGCACTTTTATCTTTATTTTAGGATTTTTCTCTGTTTTCATTATATATTTTATGGGTTATACTTTTGGGGTTCTTAGTAAATTTGTGCCTTGATAGATATCTGCACTAATTACATTTTCTCACTGTTATGACAAAATACCTGACAAGCAACTTAAGTTAGGCAGGCTTAATTCTGGCTCACAGTTTGAGGGTGTGGTCTATGATAATGCCAGGAGCTTGAGACAACTGGTCATTGAGTCTAAAGTCTGAAAACCAGAAGAGATGAATTCTGGTGCTCAAGTCACCTTCTTCTTTTTACTTGATTTGATCTAGATCCTCAGCCTATGGAATGGAGCCGCAGATATTCCTACCTCACTAAATTGAAATAGAAACTCACTCTCAGACACATTCAAACGTGTGTCTCTTAGGTGATTCTAGGTCCTGTCATGCTGTCGATTTTTATTAAGCATCACAAGTCTAGGCTTTGTCAATATGACATTCAAACACAGCACTTTTAAGTCATATCCTTCTACTTTTTCCTCATCAGCTTGAGGCCATCATAATGCAAAAAGGCATTCGGTCCAGCTCTAAAATTTCCCACAGTGCTAGCAATTTGAAAACACTTTAAATCTCTTCAGAGACTCCGGAAGTCTCTTAAGTATAACTGCTATAAATTAGCATAAGTTACACACTTCTAATATACATGACATACAATAAGCATCCTCATTCCAGTGGAGAGGAATGAGGACATAGCAAGGAATAACTGAGCCAAAGGCTATCAGGGTAATTGCCAAATCCTGTAGCTACTGTTCGGCATTTGAAGCTTGTAAGGGAATTATCTGTGCTCCAGGACGTGGTAGCCTTGCCCTTCCAGATCTGCCACACTTACCATGCAGCTTCTTTCTTGGACCAGCTCCACACCATGTCTCCAGCTTTTCCCAGCAGACCTTCCATGGTCCTGGCTTCTCTATCATCCTGGGGCCTTCATTGAACCTGGGCTTGACCTTCACAGTTTCACACTTTCCTCTCAGGGCTGGTTTGCAGAAACCTGAACCTGGTACACTCTGACTGACCTCAGGAGCTCTCTGGAACCTTATCATAAGCCTACTATGCCCTTTCTCTTGAAAAATTAATACTTTAAGGATGATGCTGTCACATTCTTATGTCAGTTCAAGGTGCAGCCTAATCCCTTTGTAGCACAGTCTTCATGGTCTCTGTGACAAAATACATGACAAATGGAAACTAAAAATGGGAGAGTTTAACTGGGCTCACAGCTTGAAGTGCAGCCCATCATGGCAGGGGAATCATGGTGGCAGAAGTCTGAGGCAGGGGATCACATTGTTCAACACAGTCAAGAAGCAGAGAGAGATGAATACTGGTGCTCAGCTCACGTTCTCCTTTTTATGCAGTCTCAGACTCCATGCAACCGACCTGCCCCCATTTATGGTACATCTTACACCTCAGTGCAGAGACTCGCACACGTGCCCAGCGGTGTACCTGGCAGGGGATTTCCGGTGCTGCACAGTATCTTTTAGAAGGTTTCAGGAAATTCTCACTTCTATCACTTCTAGCTTCTCCTTTCCCCTTCTTTCTTCCATTCCCCTTGGAGAATCTGATAGCATTTATGATGCCAGATCTTTTCATGTGTCAAATATGATTCTAATGTGTTCGTGTTTGTCTTCATTTGGCAGATTTTCTGTTTAGGCTTTATGTCAGATATTTTCCGTTGACCTATATTCTTCGTTATGAAGTTTTCTCTTCTACTATTTCTAATTATGATATCTACCTAATTAGTTATTAATTTTCATTATAGGATTTTCTTATTTCTAGATTTTTCAACTGCTGTTGTATTTAAATCATGCTCATCTAACTAAATTTTCTTTGGTCGTCTACTTCCTAAAATATATTTATCATTTTCACCATAAAGCAGATGACTATCAACATTTGTAGACTTTGTGCTTTTGCTCACATTGTGTGTATATTTTTTCAGATAGGTTTGTTAGTTAATCCAAGCTTCTGTCCTGCCTTATAATCATTTATTTGAAAGCCAAATATACATAAAACAACAAAGAGATAATTTGAGGTTATGACTGAAGTTATATTTCTTTAAAATGATTCATTTGTTTATTAATAATCCTGCCATGCAAATATCAGCCATCTTGGTTGCTCTAAATCTTAAATACATATTATTTTTTATTCAGTGACACAGTTATCTGAATAAGCTACTTTTCCACTGGCTTGAGACTTTTAAAAAATTAAACAAAATGTATTCTGTCTACTCATACTGTTATCTTAAATAAGCCCCTGGTTTGCAAGCATATTTTCTTCTCTTCTTCAATGACTTTTATTGTTGGAAAATGGTTTGAATTAGTACCTACACAAGCCATTCCTTATAATCTTTAGAAACCATTATCAGGTTAATGGGTCACCTCACAGCAGTTTTTATATGATGTATCTCTATATGTGGCTGATTAGGCTGAATAATACTGAATAGTCATTGATTCCGTAAGTATAGAGTATTCTCTGATTCCTTACAATGCTTCGACTCCACTTCAGCTAGTCGTGACAAGAAAATGAGGAATAGTTTATTCTCCTCATCTCTTTTTTCAAGTTTGTTTTCTAATTAGAAACTAATGATTGGGCCAGGCAGGAGAGGTGGTACAAATCTTTAATCCCAGCATTTAAGAGGCAAAAGCAGACTGAGTTCGAAGCCAGTCTATTTTGCATATTGAGATCCAGAAGAGCCAGGACACACAGTGAGATTCTGTTGCATAAGACCAAACCAAGCCAGCTGTGGTGCCACACCCCTTTTATTCTATTACTTGGGAGGCAGAGGCACATGAATCTTTGTGAGTTCTAGGCCAGCCTGGTCTACATGTAGAGTGCCAGGTGAGTTAGGTCTGTAGGGAGACCCTGTCTCAAAAAGTCCAACCAAAACAAAACAAAACAAAACAGAACAAAAAGCAAATCAGCAAAACTAATGATTATGTGATAGTCATTGTCAGAGCCTGTTTTAATATTGCAAGTACTTACAACTATAATTTTGTCTTAAGACCTTAAATTTTATTTTTACTATTTTTTATGTGCACGGGTCTGTGTGAATGAATGCTATGTGTGTGCTTTCCCATGGAGGTCAGAAGTAACAGATGCTTGTGAGCCACCTGATATGGCTGCTAGGAACCACATTCAGGTTTTCTGGAAGAGCAGAAAGGACTCTTAACTGCTGAGCCATCACTCCAGCCCTATACCCCGTCTTTATTTTTAAATCATTACTGCTTACATTTGAATTCTTTGTAGTCTTATAGTTTTGACCTTTGAATATTTGATTTTCTTTCTGAACTTTTTGTGTGTTTGTATGTGCACTCCCGTGTGGGTGTGGAAGCCAGAGATCTGCTGTGGGTCTCTTTCTCTACTGTTCTACACTTTTGTTTTTGAGATAGGATCTCTCACTGAATCTGGAGCTTATCGTTTCATCTAGACTGGCTGGCCAGCCAGCCCCAGAACTGCGCCTGTCTAAACCCACGGTACTGATGTCACAGATGTACACTGCCACACTGGCTTTCATGGAGGCTCTGAGATCTGAACTCACATTCATGTGCCCACAGTATAGACGGCCAGTCAACCATCGCCCCAGTCCATTTCTGTACATTCTGATTATTTTTCTTTCTGCTGTTTGGGCTCCTCTTTTGTCACGTCCATATCATGATACTCTACAATGTTCCCCAGGACTCATTTTTCAAGAAAATGTTTTTCTTCCATATGTTCTCATTTTTCACTTCTTGGTGAGTATAACACACACATATATATAGCTGTACTTCAAGGTTTGTAAGGATATTATCAATTAGTTATTTGGGTTTTTTGTTTTAAAAATATGTTTTAAGATTTATTTTTACTTAACAGTATGTGTTCCTGTGTGTGGGCATGTGCACATGAGTACAGGTGCCCATGGAGACCAGAAGAGGGTGATAACGTCCCTGGAGCTGGAGATACGGGTGACTGTGAGCTGCTTGACAAGGGTGCCAGGAGCCAAACTCCAGTCCTCTGAAAGAGTAAGTAACAGGCACATTTAAACACTGAATCATCTCTGCAGCCCTACTTTAACATAGTTTTAAAAATATTTTTATGTGTATGAGTATTGGCCATTATTTATGTGTGTGCACCGTATTCATACTGTTCCTGTGACCTGGTTTCTGTGAAAGACAGAAGAGGGTGCAGATCCCCAGGAACTAGAATGACAGATGGTTGTGAGTTGCCATGTGGGTGTTAGGAACTGAACCCAGTTCCTCTGCAATATCACCAAATGCTCTTAATTACAGTGTCTTCTCTCCAAGCCCCTTACAAAATTTTAATTGAAATATTTATTTTATTAAAATGTAGATTTGAATAGACTTGTAAGAAATAACTGATAAATACCTCATGTAGGATTTTCAGTCTGTCACACGGCTATTACTCATAATTCTTATGCAGTGAAATTCTTATACCATGGATAAGAGCAAGTGGGGCGGAAAAAAATACAAAATGTACAGTTTGGAGAGAAAAAAGAACACAAGGAAGTTTAATGCTACAGCCAAGTGCTAAAAAAGAGAGTGTACTTGTTAAGGAGGCCAGTGCCATCAAGGAGGCCCTCCTGCTTTGCGTGGGGGCAGTGGGCAGGATTCCTTTGGGGAAAGACCTACCCAGCTAAGCTTCCAACTTGTGAGAGGAGAAATCGTAAGTCATTCTCTGCTCCCAGAAAACAATTGCTTCACCATACAAGAGCAGTCAAAAGGGGCTGGGGTCCATCACAAGCTGGCAGATGGTCTCATTAATATAGTACTGGCTTTATAGGTGTGAAAGATACGAGAACGAGAGTATTGTAGTTCCGTCCTCTGTGGATTCACAGAACCACTGAGACTAGTCAGTATATGGTAGGGGAATCGCTGCATAAAGAAGGCTGTGACAAGCCAAAAAGCCCTGAGAGGCCGTTGAATGAAGCTCCGAAAGTGAAGCCCAGGATCCAGGATTCGGTGGAGACCCCAAAATGTCGGTGTCAGAGCTGTGCTTCAGCCTTCAATGAGAGCTGCATATAAGGAGTAGAACCATTCCAAGAGAGAGAGAAATGTATACAGTAGGCGATAAAGCTGGGGGGCTATGCCATCTAAGCCCCTTGAAACTAAACCCTGTGGGGTCCAAGGAATGAAATGCAGTGGTTTTAATGAAAAATGTAACTCAGGGGCTCAGCTATTTGAACACTTGGTCCTCAGTTGGTGGTCCCGTTTGGGAAGGTTTAGGAAGTGTGGTCTTGCAGAATATATGTCACTGGGAGAGGGATTTGGGGGTTGATAGCCTTGTTCCACTTCCAGTTTGTTTTTTTGCAGTGTGTGTGGATATAGATGCTATCTCTAGGCTCATGCTCTGGCTAACTGCTGAAATGCCTCCCCTGCCTTTATGGACTCTCCCTTTGGAAGCTCAAGCCAAGATAACCCTTCCTTCCATAAGTTTCTTTTGGTCATAGTGTTTTATGATAGCAACAGAAAATTAATACACAATATACAATATATAATTATTAATGAAGCATGTGAAAGAATAAAAAGTAGTCATCATGGCATTATTGAGAGGTTGCTTTCATATGTTCACTGCTTAGGAGCTTTGTGATTATGCTGTACTGTTTTAGAAGTAAAGTTTTTAAGAAATTGAGTCAAAGTGGAAGGAACCTTAGTTTCACATTTACTGAAAGATAAAGTAGGCACAGACTCAGGACAAGATACATTTTCCTGATGCTATCTTGACTCTGAAATCATATTAGAGATTGCCGCTGTTTGGGGACTTCAATTCATCAAGGTTATCGACTTTTATTAAATGTCAATCATTTCCTTTTTTGTAATGATCAACTTAAGACTTGATGCAGCTCTTTCTAAACTGGACCATTCTGATTGAATTTGGAAAGACAGTGCTAGAATGTGAAGGTGGAAGAAATGTGTGTAACTCTTAATACAGAAAACCCAGGCATTACCCAGAATTCAGCTTAGTAATATTGAAAAAAAGAGTACAAAAATGAGCTCACTCCAGCTGTGCTTGCATCATGCATGTAGCTGCTGTGTAATGTCAGATGGAGGATCACGTAGTGCTTATTATTTCACCATGGCAGGAAAAGAACCTGTAAAGTTAAAAGAAAAGCTTTTCTCCCAGTTGCCTGCCAAAGAAGAGAGTTTAAAATAAGTCAACACTTTATTGTAAAATATTTCCCTAGTTGTTTCTTGCATGGATGAAGTCCTTGAGGAATCAATCGGGTGTTTCAAGTATCCGCAGAGCTGTGGAGACCAGCTGAGCTTTATAATTCTCTGCATTTTACTTTTTTTGAGAGGAAATCTTGACTTAAATTAGGTAGATTCTGACTTAGCTTCACTTGATTATCTAGATTTACACAGGGGTTGGAGAAGCAATTTATGCAATTCAAGGATGCCAACTTGTCATGGAGTAAATCAAGGTGATTTTCATAGAGCTGGTTTTACATAAATGGTCTCTTCTCCTACAAGAAATAATACGCCATTTTATGTTGACTCCTTCAGAGAAGTATGTAAATGCGGTTGTGATAAATGATTGTGGGTTCCCATTTTTTTCTCTCTGGGCACATGTTTCAATGATGATACAAGGGATTTATGAATCTTCAATTGACCCATTCAACTTTATCCACATTCCTTCCTACTTTGCATATTTTAAGAGGGAAACAAATTCATGACTCTAATTCCCGTCCTCTTCCTCTTCCTCCTCTTCCTCCTCCTCCTCCTCCTCCTCCTCCTCCTCCTCCTCCTCCTCCTCCTCCTCCTCTTCCTCCATTTCTTCCTTTTGA
Organism: Eospalax fontanierii; assembly: GCA_035773235.1. Taxonomy (NCBI): domain Eukaryota; kingdom Metazoa; phylum Chordata; class Mammalia; order Rodentia; family Spalacidae; genus Eospalax; species Eospalax fontanierii. Next base: position 21,179,049 of record CM069528.1, on the reverse strand, counting down.
GACAGGGTCTCCTTGTAGCCCAAACTGACCTGGAACTCACTATGTAGACCAGACTAGTCTAGATCTCACAGGGATCTACTTCTGCCTCCCTGTGTTGAGATTAAAGGCTGTACCATCATGTTTGACAATTCAGTTCTTCAAGTTTTGTTATGGCCTTTTTTTATTTTATAAAATCAGTGATTACTTTTCACTTAACTTTGAGATTCTGCTGCAGTAGAAAGCTATAATTTTGGTATTCTATGAAGACTTCGAAAAACTTTGTAGGTCAAGAATTTTATTTACCTTTGGTTTGTAGCTAAAATATTTGATGAGCTAAACAGCTAGTCCAGTTTAAGAAGCTAATAGGTGGCAGAGCCAGGACTAGTATCTAGAATATCTATTAAAAGCCTCAAATGATAATACTAAAAATTTAATTATAGTCACTATACTGATCAGAGTTTTTCCAAAGAAAGAACTGGAAACTTACACTTATACACACTGTTTACATACCACAGACATACACCATGTCCCCACCACACAAACACTGCACACAGCATACTCATACACCACCCCTGCCACCCTGCACACACCATACCTGCAGCCCTCATTCCCAACATACCACATACACAAACGTCACCCCTTCCACAATGCCCCCACCACACCCACCACACTCACATACCGTATACACACCGCGCACACACCCACGTGCCATACTCCCTACCACAGCCACCACACTCACATACCGTATACACACCCTCCACACACCCATGTGCCATACTCCCTACCACAGCCACCACACTCACATACCCTATATACACACACAATACACTGTACCCCCTACCACACTTACCACATACACATACCACACGTACCATACACAAACCATATGCACTGAGTCCTGATTTTGTCCATTTCAGTCTCACCCAGAACAGGAAGAACTGTGCCACATGTTGGTACCAGACTGCACAGACACAGATAGAAACGAGCTTGGAGAGGTACATTTCGGAAGTCACGGGGCACAGCATATGGTACATGCTGCTGCCCCTTCAGCTTCTAACTCTTTACCGAATAAGATGCGTTTCTGAAACAGTGAACTAGAAAGAAACATGTACGTTGTCTTCATGTGTGTGTGTTTATGTCTATGTGATGTATGGATGGATATGTGCTTATACACATGGGGGTACAGGAACACATGTGCTTATGTGTGCGTGTATGTAGAGGCCAGGGGTCGATGTCAGTTGTCTTCCTCTATCAGGCCTCACCTTCTATTTTGTGACAGGGGTCCTTTCTGAGTCTGACCTCGTTGACTGATCTAGACTACCTGCCTAATGAACTTTGGGGATCTGCCTCTCTGGGCCTCCTCACCTCCCAGTCTAGGATTGTTACAAGCATGTACCACTGTGCCTGACTTTATGGAGGTTCTGGAATCTGAACTGAGGGCCTTAGACTTGGGTCACAGGTGGTGTACCAGTTGAACCATCTCTCCAATCCTGTAACTTGACTTTTTATATCCCATTAATTATAACCTTAGAGAAATCTCTGTTAAGCCGCTGAGCATGTCTTATTTCCAGGCACAGTGCTACTCACTCAATGTTTATTATATATCACTGAATACTCATGGGAGTCCCCTGACTCGCACTCTGCAATTGCCTTCATTTTGTACATGGGGAATCTTGGGCAGCAAATATTTAACAAATGCTAACAAGCCTGCGACTTGAAAACTATGCTAGACTGTGCTATGGAGTCACATTTGGCTTGTAGGCTTTCCTTTTCTCCGCATTGATACCACAGAAGGAATACACCAGAGCCTCGATAGGAATTTCATGGAATAAAGGATGTAAGATCAGTAGCACAGCCACACTCTTCTTGGGAAACACTGAACTCAGGCTCAACCAAGATGCATTTCCTATTCATTTGATCACCAGGAATATAGTAGACATGTTCATTGATAACAGTCATTAACATTAACTTGTGGACTCTGAAGTCAGATTGTTCAGTTATGAATAAGATCTCTGTGACTGTATATAATAGAATAGTACAGAACTTCTTTAATAAAAATTAAATATACTGTGATTATAAATGTACCAATGGAACTAGATATTTTGTGTACCTGTTTGGTCAAACACTAGGCTAGCTGTTACTCTAAGGGTATTTTAAAGATATAATTAATACTACTGATGGACATATTGTCCTTGATAATGGGAGTGGACCCCATCTACCTCATTAAAGACCTTCAGATAAATATACAGGGATTCCCAAAGGGAAAGGATTGTCCACCTTCACTGCAATACTAACTCTTCCTGAGCCCCAAGTCTTGGGACTCAAGTATGCAGCAAAGATGCTCACTGGCCTCATCAGCCTGTGCAAGCTTTGGGGACTTTGGACTTGCCAAGTTCCAGTTGAGTTAATTTTTAAAAATATATTTCCTTTTCTGTATATGAATGTACCCTATTTTTAATCTTTCTCTAGAGGACTCAGACTTATACCTGTGCCACCTGTAAAATTCATTAAAAATTCCCACTGATCATTTTGGGTTGTAATAGTTTACATATGACATATAATATGCTGACTTTATTATTAAGCCCCTAGTCTATGCTACTTTAATTTCATTAATTTCCTCACTTGTAAAACAAAGGCTAATTACAGCATCATATTACAGGGAACTGGTGAGAGTGAGGTGAGATAATATGTCAAGTGCATAGCACAGTATCTGATACAACAAAGACCTCATTAAATATAAACTGTTTTATTAACCTTGGCTCAATCTTACATGTATGCTTAATTAACAAATGGTAAAACTGAGGCTGAAACATGAAATAATTCTAAGACACTAGGGTACTTCATTGACGGTGAAATGACAACCACACATAGAATATAACACCTGTTCCTTGATTTTATTTATCATTCCATGTAATTATGCTGATCACTGAAATCCTTAAGTTTACATAGAGATAGATGAAAAGAGATGAAGAGTTGGATAGGTATCAGAAAAGCAAAATTTGTAATACCTGTCATTTGTACTAAAATGCTAAAAGACTGGCTCACATAGGAGCAAATGCAATTACCCACTGAAGCATAATTGATACTGATTTTAATTATTAGAATTGCAATTTAGCTTGAAGGACATTTTAGGTAAAAAAATAACATTCTATCTCATACATGTTCTAAGATATCAACAAGGTAAAGAAAATATTGTTTTATTAATAAAGAATTTTATGGGTGAATATAGTTAACTAGTTTCTAGACACAGTGGGACTGAGTCCAGCTGACTAACAATGTTACGTTCTTGCATAAATGGGATGGATTGATTTTCTAATACAGCAAGCCTTTTCTATTGCTAACTTTGGGTATTTTATGATTGAGCAAATTGAATAAAATAAATGGTTGGCTGATCTTGATTAAATCACACATGGGCCCGCACGTGTGCGCGCATGCACACACACACACACACACACACACACACCCCACATCCATTATTTTTTTCCTATTTGTAGATACCTAACACAATTCATTTAAACATTCAGTTTTCTGAAAATAATAGAGGACAGTGTCTCATGAAGATCCATGAATACGGTGGTTAACTAACTGTAATGAATCATGATTTAGAGTATCACATCTGAGTGGACACAGTTGCAAAGCAAATATAGCTACAGACATAAGATAAAGCTGAAGGAAATTTATACTTGCTTGAAAATGTGAAAGGCGATGACCGTAGCTTAATGTAACTTAGCTTGAGTTCGTTTTGCGGTCAAAAGTCTTTTCTTGTATTTACCTCTTCTCTCTTAAAACTAAAGTGAATTCTTAATAAAAGTCTATTTATAGTCAAACAAATGAGAATGTGCCTACCTGGCATTAGCCGAAAAGGAAGAATTATATGAGAAAAGAAAAACATATTCCTCATCTATTGAAACTTTTTCAAGAGCCTTGAAATGTTCAACGGCCTATGAGAATTTACAAAGACCTTTGTATAAAATTTGAGTCCTTGAAATTAAATTTATTGACTTTAGAGTAAGTACAAAAAGAAAACCACAAAATCAAAATGAATAAATGTTTAATTAAATGTCTGTAAGACATAACCTATGTCAGTTCATTAATTATTAAAGTTAGTATTCATAAAAGTTTTATTGCATTTGAAAACACTTTGGTGGATGCATTCAGCACTTCACGAGAATTTCTGGATCTGTAGGATGCTGAAAACTCATAGCCTATTATGAACGCCATCAACTATATCATAGCTAAATGATTTCAAAAGCAAAATTATAAAACTCTTCCCCAATATTCTTGCAACAATAATTAACCCTGTGTAAGGATATGCTGTGGCATGTTGGTGTGATGGGGTCTGGGACTTTCAAGGGAGGGTGGAGTTCTTACAACTCCACACTGAATTTACCACAGGCCTGCTACATCATGACTGATGAGAAATAGTTGGCTTGTTATTCACTTCTTTCACACTTCATCTAGGGGAGACCTTAGACTGTCTGCTGTGGGTGCAGTCTCTGGGAAGGGGTCTATGTGCAGAAGCATTGCTGGGCAGTTTTCTTGAGCAGTACAACTCAGGGGAGAGGGGAAGGTAAAGTAAATAGACATCTGCAGTATGCGTAAAATTGAGGACTCGGTCGGTCCTGCAGTGAGCTCTGGAGATGGGATGGTCTTTTGGAACTTCTTCAAGTTAGGGCTTTTGGGTTACTAAGTAAGTCAGCTGTCAGTCATGTTTCTCTCATGGGAATGGGCTAACCATTTGGCCAGCAGGTCTTGATCGCTAAGAGAACCAGCATAGGTAGGGGATCGGGATAGGGGGCTTCATAGTATGTATCCATCCTGTATTTATGGGTGTATCAGAATTCTCACACCAAAATTTAGCAAGTATGTTACAGTTATAGACAAAGGAACATTAGGGATTTTTTTTCTAGCTCATGAGCTTATCAGTGAGTACACAGGTGATGTGCACTGCTGTGGCACCCTTGTTCCACTGAAGTGTACATTTAAGTGTACACATTTTGCTTGATAACATTGCCAATGCAATATCTGGAAAAGACTTCTTGAACACTGTGAATTCAATGCATGTGGCATTTTCTATATTACATGTAGAATATTGGATTTAGTCTGATTTGGTAAAGTCATAATCCACACTTATTACCTATTAAGGATCCATTACTGAACAATACTCTCAAATGTGCTATGTCATCTATTTCTCAATTTATGACCCCAATTTAAAGAATATGAAAGTGAAGTCTAAGGGGTTTATATAGCTTGTCTAAGTTCATACATGATACAAGAGATAAATGGTAGAATTTTTTCAAACTCTGATTCTAGTGTTTCTACCCCAATATACTGTTGTTGCCACTCTATTTCCTGGAGGCAGGAGCTGGAGCACAGGCCACGGCAGAATGTTGTTTACTGGCTTGCTCTTCAGACCTGTGCTCAGCCTGCTTCTTAAACAACACAGAACAACCCACCCAGGGATGGCACCACCTACAGTGGGCTGGGCGCTCCCACATCACTCAACAATCAAGAAAATATCCCACAGACATGACAACAGGCCTGTTCCGTGGTGGCAGTTCCCCAGCTGAGGCTCCCTTAACCCAGGTTGTCAAGTTGACACCAAAACTATCCAGCACAATTGACCTCTTGTCAACTTGATGCACAAAGACATCACTATTAAGCCACAACCTTTCCAGTTCTTGTTCCCAAGGTATGATGTTAATATCACAACATAAGAAAATATAATCTTAAAAGGCCAGAGTCCTTGAAAAATTCAAACACTTTTAAAAGTCTTTTGATTGCGGGCTCCTGTAAAATCCAAAGCAAGTCAAGTACTGTCTTATTTCAAAGGGAAGGATTGATCATACCTAAGAAAAACCCAAGTCCAGCAAATGGCTCAAGGATGGACGTCTGGAATTCACTGGCAATCTTCTGGATTCTAAAGGGTTTCATCACACACAGTTCATCTTGTAAGCCTAGACACACTCCATTCCACAACTGCTCCTGTCCTCGGTGGTTGTTCCGTGGTCCAGGCATCTCTGAAAAATTGGAGTCTCCAGGGAAACTGAGGCTGCATGTCTACCAATGGACTTTTCTGGCCTCTCCTGGTAAAAGAGCCTCAGATTCTCTCCATGATCTCTGCAATCCTGGAGTCTTCAGTGCAATTAAGACTGCACTTTCACAAACGGCCTTTGCAGACCTCTCAAGGAACCAAGCCTCATCTGCTCTCTGGGACCCCGTCACCATTTTAACACCAGAACTATGCAGGAGATGCTCACACATTATCAAATCCTGCTTCCAGCTTCCAGCTTGAGATGGAGGCATGGGCACCCCTGGAACATAGCTTCTGTTTGTTGACCCTCAGGAAATACTTCCCAGAAGATTTTGCCATGGTGATGCTGGTCTCTAGTTACTTCCAGCTGATTTTTCATCCCCAGCTGACCAGAACCTACAGATTCTCAATTCAAAACATCACACAGATGGTCCTGTTAGTCTCTGCCTTCCTTTGAAGCTTCACGAACCAGTCCTCCATCATCTACAAGGCTTTCAGCATAACTGTTCCAAGTTCACAGCACCAAACTCTAAGCACTCAATGGTTTTTCTAGAACAGAGTTCCAAAGACTTCCACAATCCTCCCCAAACAACAAGGTCAGATATTCACAGCTATACCCCACAATCCTGGTACCAATTCTGTCCTAGTTGGCTTCAATTGCTGTAACAAATCACTATGACCAATACCAACTTGGGGAGGAAAGGATTTATTCAACTCATATCTCCTGGGTCACAGTTCATCACTGAGGGAGCCCAAGGTAGAAACTCAGGGCAGGAACTTGGAGGCAGGAACTATATAGCACAAGCCATGGAGGAACACTGTTAATTGGCTTAGTCCTCTGACCTATGTTCAACCTGCTTCTTAAACAACAGGAACAAATATCTCAAGGTGGTGAGCTGGGCCCTCCCACATCACTCAACAGTCAAGAAAGTATCTCGCAGGCATGACAACAGGCCAGTCCAATGGAAGCAATTCCCCAGTTGATCAGTTGATGCTCCCTCATCCCAGAGGTGTCAAGTTGCCACTAAAGCTCTCCAGCACATCCCTCGTGCTGCAAAGGAGCTCTGATTTCTCTATCCAACATTCTCTATAATAAAATTCTCCTTTCTAAAACTCACTCTCTATGGTCTGTGAATTTCATTCTTCAAATTTGTAAGACAAGAACCTGAACACCTCTGCCTTGAGGTGGGTTTGGTGGCCATTCATTTTCCTGGACCCTAGCCTCTCAAGTTAAGTACAACAGTCGAGAATGGCTCTGTTGCTCTCAAAGACACTCAAAGATTCCTGGATCATTTGTGGTGCATCAACTGGGAATCCAAAAGAGGATGGGTACAAATATGTCTTCAGGAAAGTCTCCTGTGTCTTCAGCAGAGGCTCCCCTAGACACTTGGATGTCTTTGCTCCACAGACTTTAAGAAAAGAACATCTGAGATTTTTCTGCACTCAGGCCTGGCCTGGATGTAAGCTGGACAGGGAGAATGGCCTCAAGAGGGAAGTATTAATTCCAATACAATTTTACAACTAGATTTGTTTTGTAAAAAGAAGAGTAAATGATTTGTACAGACATTCTTTACTCTAAGAGACAACCCAGACTTGTGTAGGGAGTGTTATGCTGACTCAGCATTCTTGGCTGACTTCAGGTCTGGGGCCTCCTAAGCTACTAAAAGCCTCTTGCAGGCACAAATTACCCTTAGAACAGGAAACGGCTTCTCAGTCTCCCTGCCCTCCCTATCTTGAGGACTCAGAGCCTGTGAAGACCCTTAGACCTTGTTCTTGAATATATCCTTCTCTCTTGTCATTGTAGGAGACACTGCACAGGACTAGATGGGGAGATACATTCAGGTGCATGCTCCTTTTTCCATACAAGATTTGAGACAGATAAAGGATGATCTTGGAAGTTTTCCAGAAGTCCCAGGCAAATATATTGAGTTCTTCAAGAAACTTACTCAATCCTTTGAGCTAGCTTGGAAGGATGTAATGTTATGCCTAACTCAGACCCTGACCTCCACCAAAATGACTGCTGCTTTGCAAGCTGCTGTAAAGAATGCACACCAAGTATATGAAATGAATATGATAGAAACCACATAACAGGGGAAATTCAAGTACATATACAAAACTAGTGTCCCACAGGGAGACAGGAAATCCCACAGGATGATCCCTACTGGGACCCTATTGTACCATGGGAGACTGGAGAAGGAGATACTTTCTGTCTTGTGTTTTAGAAGGGCCCCAAGGAACTACCTCTAAGCCCTTCAATTATTCTAAGTTGTCCCAAGTTACACAGGAGTCTGAGGAAACACTTTGCGCCTTTTTAGATAGGCTGAGAGGGGCTTTGACTACATACACAAATAGAACTCCTACCTCTATGGAAGGAGATTTGATCCTAGGAGATCGCTTCATAACTCAATCTGCCCCAAATATTAGGAATTCATTGCAAAGGATTCCTTTAGACTTTGAACATATCCTAGACAACTTCCTTAAGACTGCCAATAAAATATTTTATACTCAGGACCAGGAGGAAATTAAGAAAAGGATGAACAAACAGGAGGAAGATGACGGCCCTTGTGGCTGCACTGGGAGAAGTCAATCTGAGGCTTACCTACCAGGACGTAGAAAAGATGACTTTGGCCTGGGACCTTACACCATGATTCTAGTCACACCAACAGCCAAAAAAGTGTCTGGAATTGAATCCTGGATCCACCACTCTTGAGTCAAACCCTGGAGGCCAGAGGGAGAAACACCAGAGGACAAACCAAACAAGCCAGTCATGGAGGATTATGCCTGTGAGCCTATGGAGGAATTAAAATACCTCTTCAAAAGGAAAAACAAAGAAGCCTATTTTCTTCCCCTCTTATAAAATATGCCTTGCTTTCTGTTTTAATGCTGGCTACCTTTCGTTTCTGCCTGCCTATACCCAAGATGAAAATTCATTCCTTGTATGGGCCCAAGAGTATGCACGAGATAGTTGACAGAATAATCGCTTGGTCTTTGGGCTCTGTCCTACTTCCAGCACGTCTGGACTTCCGTGGTGGGTGTCTCCCCTTCAAGGGTATGATTGGAATCAATTACAACAATACACTAATCGGGTCAAAGCTAACTCTCCCATTTAAAATAAGTTACTAGATGGGATGTCTCTCAGTGGCCTATTAACTCAACTAAGGATCAAAAAGGGCATGGAAAAAACTTTTCAAAAAGGGAAACTGATAGAGTCCTACAAAGATATGTTAACTCCTTCTGCTCAAGTAGTCCTAGTTCCATAATAAGAGAATGTAATCACAGATATCAGGTTGCCTATTTTGAGTTTGGGATACATATAGATGAACGACTTCAACAAAAGGCTGTTTAAGTCAGACGGCTCCTTTGTGCAGGGAACAACAAAACCATACTCACTCGAAATATCAGGGTGATGTTCAATATTTAGGATGGGTTGCTACTGACTTATGTCAGAACATTATTGTCCATTATTGTCAGACTGGTTTGCTACTGAATGGAATAAGAGGCCAGGAACATGTGGGGCAGCACCTAATGTCACCTAATGGTTTTGTGGCACAAAGCTTTGGCCCTGGTTGCCCTCAGTATGGATTGGCAAATGTACTCTAGGATTTCCCTGGATGTAGGGTAAACAGATAAAAACTCTAGGATGCCCTGCCAATTTACCTATATTACAACATTGCTGGACCCGTAGTGTCTCCCACAAGCAAGGGTCAGGTAAAGCCTCACACATGCTGGGCGACTGCTAAGCTACTGAACTCTAGTTCTAGCTCCGAGTGAGGTTTAAAAGGCATTTCCTCCTTTCTAGTGGAAAAGGGAGGTATTGATTCAAATATAGGATTCATTAATATTATAGCTATTTAGTTAGTAAATAAAAGTTTTGTGACTGCTTCTCATGATGAGAAATCACAGTCACTATAACGGTGCCTTCTACCCCCGCAGGGTATCCTGTTAGGGCCAGATGGAGGAGACAGAGGAAGCATGCGCACATCACCTTTCAAATCATTGTGCGATCATATTGTCAGGGCTCCTACGGTAAAGACTGCACGCGTCCCTAAGTGCGAACATTTCATAATGCTTATTTTGTCACACTTCAGAGAAAATATTAGTTTGCCAAGATAAAAAAATGCCATGCTAATTCTTGATTCTAGATGCTCTACACAGATGTAAGATTTGATGGGAACTAATGAGTGCTTCTTAGTTCTGACCCTTGGTTGAAAATAGCACCTTACTGTTATTTTTCAGAAAGAATAAGATCAATTTCCAAACATTTTAGAAATCTCAGGGCTTTTTTCCTTTATAAATAGACAAATAAATGGCCATATTAGCACTTTGCACTTCAATGTGAGCCAAGGACAGTTTTAAAATGTCACAACGCAGGGGTAACGCTCTTATTTTTGACATTTGGCCTTCAGATTTTTCTCCTTAATTGTCTGTTTGCTACTTTATTGCCATATACAGAGATTTAAGGTCAAATGCATCTCTTCCCTGTTTTGCCATAAGATATAAAGTCCAAAAGTTTTAAATATTTCATATACTGCAGACTGCCACCTTTTCCCAATCTCTCCCCAAGGTTAAGCCTAGTCTTCTCCTTGGGTCATAATCGCCCCCAGCAAGAATTGTCAGTTATTTGATTCCAGCTATAAGCTGTTCATCTTTTAGCAGATGCTTGTGGGTTTGTTTTTCTAGACCAGTCGAAACATTTGGGGCTAGTCTTACAACAGCAAATGCAAATGCAGCCAGTACATCATGATTTGCTGTTGTCTAAGAAATCGAGTACATCTCCAAGGAAATATGTGGCAGCTATAACTGGGATTTAAGATTTCTTTTTATCTAAGTAGCAGTTCCAGAATGGCATTGTATGAAGTATATATAAATGCTACGCACTCTCAGCTGAGCTCATAAACACAAAAATACTGTATATTTGGGGGTATAAATCACTGAATCTCTGTGTGTATATGTGTGTAACACATATGCATGTATGGTGTATATGTGCGTATGCCCACATGCATACAGATGGGCATGTACATTTGCACACATGAATGGGTAGGCAGGAAGTTGATGTCTGATGTCTTCCTCAGTTGCTATCCATCTTAATCATTGAGACGTGAACTATCCCTGAACATGAAGCTCAGTGACTTGGCTAGGCTGGTTGGTTAGCAAGCTCCAGGGTTTTACGGTACCATCTTCCTGGCACTGGGATATGGGCATGTGCCACCATGTCAACATTCTCATGAGTGCTGTGAATCCAAAAGCAGATCCTTATGTATGGCAGACACTGTTAACTTTCACTGAGAATAATACACATTAAAAAGCATCATGAGATGGTCTTTTGTATTGAGATGCTTGGTTTAGCTGTAATGTGCGTTGCTCATTGCTCTTTAACATGTACGTGCTGCAAAACCATTATGTATCACATATTAGGCCAGTTACTAGAAGAGACAGGAAAATGTTGCTTCTCGCAAGAGCCTTAAATGACCTATAGACGCATTTCCAGCTCACATACCACCCTTTGCATACTGATTTGTGTTTGTCTTCTGAATTACAGTGAATTTAGGCGTTCTAAAGTAGTCCGTAGGTAGACATGGCCCTGCTGCCCTCACTTCTCCTGCTTTCCCACCACTCGTAGCAGTGGATAGAAGCTGGCTGTCCACAGGTGATTGTTAGAAGTCAGGTAGACAAAGACTACACATGGAGACCCAACTCTCTGGTCACAGCTAATTATGACACCCATGTCAATGCCTGGGTACCAGCATTTGCTGAAGCATTAGGCAAAGGCTTTGTCACATATAGACAACGATAATGAGTTAGATCATTCACAGACTTCTGGGGGATTTGAAGAGTGCAACAAAAATGCTGATTGTAGCACACAGAAATAAAAAGCTGTATAACGGTGCTCTAGGGCACAGTGAGGTACTAAGGTGCAGTCATGCCTAATAAACTGACACTATGAGCCATAGGAAAAAGACAAATGCAAACACAGGCATAGTGGCTGAAGGAAGGCACAGAATGCAATAATCTGATTTTTTCTAATTATAGTAGCAATTCCTGCTCCTAGAAAAAGAAAGTCCATGTCTATAGTCTCTGAATTGGCTCTCTAATTGTCTTTGCATTTCTCTTTCCCAGTTATTTCTCTACTTTAATTTCCCAATACATATTTATTCTGAGTCAATGAGTTCCCATCCCTTTCAGTTGAAAGAGTCTAAGAAATTTCATGGCACTGACATTCTCAGCATCATCAAATTGTCCCACTGAATTACCAAAGAAGTTTTGATCTTCAGTTTTGAAGGCTTTGCATTATCATAGTCCAAAACTGAATGTGCATAGATGAACACAGAAGAGAAGACAGATAACAAACTGCTGGGATACAGGTACACATTCTGTCTGTGCTAGAACTCATTTCAGTCATGCCAGGAGAAATCTGGGACAGTGGCATTCGTGACGTGGTCTTTTCTCATCCATGCTGATTTGTCCCATCAAGGGGACAGTGCTTTCTTGTAAGGTAATATAGCACAAGTAAATGTCTTTTCAAAGAAGTTGACTCTCCATTATGATCCGCAAAATCTGTGAAGACTATTTTCTCAATTTAATAAAACTTCATAATAAATGATAGTATTGGTAGAGTATTAAATTTACATTAAAAATTCAAGGTCAATGATAAGCTTTTGATAAATATGAGTCATTGTGAAGGAACAAAGTTTTTTTTTTTTTTCACTCACCATGGCTTCTATCACTTACTTTCTAGTAAGTAGAACACTTTCTCAAGTCATCTGTAAGTCATCACAAGAGTCGACAAAACCACTTAATGTGTCTGTGTTCATGTGTGTTTGAGGTGGGGTAAGTGGGAATTCTTAAAGGGCAATGCACAACATGACATTTTCTATATTAGAAAAGGGGTGTTCTTTAAATAACAGTGTTCTTTAAACACTTGACAATTTGTGAGTCATATTCTCTCTATTGTAAATTAACATAATTATAGCTTGAAGAGTCACAGATAATGGATAAGCAAGTATGACTGTGTTCTAATGAACTTACTAACAAAACAAACCTAAGCCAAGGTAATTCCTTGGCTCTAGTTGCTGATGCTGAGTAACAGACGATGGGCACAGTATTTAGACAGTGACTATACAGCCTAGGCAGGGCTGCCCAGATCCACTCAGATATTACCATTTCCATTCTGAGCAGGTCATTTAACCTTCAGATCAAATTTTATCACTTGTGAGTTGGACTAAATATTTCATGAAGGTTCTTTAATATCATAATATATTTGCCCTTCACATATAAGGTCTTATACATCTCATGTAGCAGACAGGGGGAATCTCTCCTCTTGTACTAAACTTCCTAAACTTCTACTCAACATCTTCTAAATGAAAAGTTTGCCATATTGGGAAATTCTTCTTCCACTTTGCCTTACTTATGGGTGTGAGATTCATAATATTAAAGAAGTGGAAAAGGACTGGGGTAGATGAGCAATGTGGACATGCTTAATAAGATTAGTGAGAACAGTGTCTTAGAAGATCCCAGATTAAGAAATGTGTGTAATGTGTGAGAAAAGTAGAAACAAAACAAGGTACTGATATTGGGGCAAACTCATTCCTTCCAATGCCTGAAAAAGTGCCAAAATGACTCACTTTAAATCAGTTCTGGTTGTATATTTAATCAGAATATCATGGGTCATCATTCCTTAAATGTTGCCTATTTATGATTATTAATTTTCCTAGGCTGAGCAGTGGCAATGTCAACATTCTTGAAGTCTGTAGTGGTTAGCTCTGGTAAATTTTACAGATTTATTGTTAGTTGAAGGGCTACAGTTTCTGATAATAAGAACAGTTGGCAGCATGCCACTTTATTGCAAACTTGTAAAATATTTCCATCTTTGAATGTGGGCAATACTCAGGGTGGCTCTTGAGCCAGGACCCAACTGCTTTCTAGTGGCACCCTTCTCAGTTGAGTTGCTATAACTTGAAAGGAATCAATGATAGTTCAATTATTTATAACCCCATTGGCCATGCTTAGAAATAGAAGTTATTTTTTTTCTAATATTTGCATTTGGGGGAATTGTATATATCTGACAAATCTCCAATTACTACGCAATTCTTGTTATTATTCAAGTTATATTCCTCAAAACACATGCTTAATATGACAATTGCTTCTAAGACTTCAGTACACTAATGTAAAATATGTGTTTTCAACATGTCGTTTTCCCTACATAAGTGTAAGGGTTTGTGTCAGTAGTAACAGCTCTAAAACTTCTCACAATAAGCCTATTCAGCACTTCGGACAGGGCATAACATGCTCAAGCTATGTTTGTGTTGAGTAAGTATATGCATCATCACAGAGAATAGCACCAATACCCAACTCACCACAAGAAATGTAAAATTTATAAAAACTTCCATTCTCAAAGAAACTTAACAAATCAGGATCAGACAATTAATTAAGGTCTACGACTCAGTACAGATTGAGTACTCTCTTAATTTGGGGGTCATCAGGAACACTGCTCACTTTCAAAGTTTTTTCAGGTGTTATTTACTGTCATGCTTAAACCTCAGTTGGGCATCGTGTGATCTGTAGGAATGAGAACCACTGAAAAACATAAATAAAGAAGAAATCTCATCTCTTTAAATGTCACCTTTTAGCTGTAGGATTATACAATGGCTCCTGAATATCTCTGTGGCTTTCTTTTCTCCAAGTTCACCTTTGGTATTCTTCTTCAAATAGAAACTAATGCCTTTTTAGAACATTTAGTTTTAAACATTTACTTGGCATGGGCAAGGGTAATAGTGTTTTAAATGAATATAAAACACAATAATCAGTATTGATATAAACATGCTAATATGATTCCACTATTTTGTTCTTCTATGTCTTAGAAATAATGCAATTTTCAAATGTTAGGGGAATTCTGAATGGCGAAGTTCTTCTCTACAAATAATACTACTGGGAACTAAAGCAAGGACAAATATTGACATGGTAATTTCTTTATTCATGATAGCATGCAGCCACTCCACTTATTTATCCAAAAGGTTTATAAATGTCCACATTCTCCCCTCCCTCCCTTCCTGCCTCCCTCCCTCCCTTCCGCTCCTTCTTCTTTCTTTCTCTCTCTCTCTCCTCATTCTTTCTGACAGGCTCCAATATACAGTTGGCTCAAATTTGTAGTCTGTCTTTCCCTTCTGAGTGTTAGGATTATAGGCATTCACACCTGCACCTGGATCTTGGTTTTTAAAAACTGTCTCATTATTTTTGCTAAATTGCTACAGGTAATGTAATAATCATAAGAATGATAAGTGATATAGTGCTCACAGACTGATGTTTTAAACACAATCATGTTACTCTTAGATTGTATGGAAAGGTGAAATGTATTAATACTGAAGTGAGCAGTAACATATGGGAAACTCACACCTTGTAAACTTATAGACAGTATATCCAAGTGTGTAGTATAACGAAGAAGACAATGGGTATGAAAATATTACCATCTAAGAAATATAAAGTTTTCCATATGGTGTCATCAGCAATATGGTCTTACCATCAAGTTCCGGAGGGTAGCCAAGAGCAATGGCAATAGCCTGTAATGTTTGGGGCCTAGGGGTCTATGGAACAACACTGGCCAACAGTTAAAAGAATTAACTCATTCCTGACATTGAGTTTTCTTATTTGATAGCCTATGGTGTCTGTGAGAGGATAACTCCATTTAAGCTCCTTTTTTATATGTATGCATTTCAGGAAGCTTGTTTGTTCAAAGGTTTTTAGTATTGGCTTTTCCTCCCTGTTCCCCATCCACCAACCTGCTCTCTAATCGCCCTACCATCAATCCCCTTTCATTCCTGTGCTCTATTCTCCTGTGTGTTAACATCCCTTCTCCCATCCTCTTTCACTCATTTCCTGACTACTATGAGTACTCTGAGTAAAACACACGTTTCTTAAGATTCAACAATAGCATCCACATATGAGCGAGAACATGTAATGCTTGTCTCTCTAGGTTCTATATCACTCAGAATGATAATCTCCACCTTAATCCATTGACCTGCAAATTTCATAATTAAAACTTTTATGCTGGAACAATATTCTGTGGGGCCTGGTCTATTGCCAAAGGCATTGAGCAAGCAAAGTGACCCTGGATACCTTGAAGTGACGTAGGAGTCCAGCCTGCTCTGCCTTAAGCTATGACCTAGTGCTAGGAAGCCGCTGCAGGTTCAACATCCTCGTTCCTCAGCAGTTGCTTAATCTTCCATTGCCCCCCACAAAGATCACCCCAGACCAAAGCCAGGTTTGGGGGTTTAGTTTCCTCGTTCTTTAATTTCATATCAGCCCTACAACCTTCCCGCCTTTACCTAAAGACCCCACCCTGATCTTTCCCACCTTCAGTAATAGCCAAACAAGCCTCCCTATATAAACCCCTGCCTTGGTTTCAAGAAATGAGATGTCTACTGGCACAGTCTCCTGAGAGTTCCTTCCCGGCACACTCTGGGCAACCTGAGGACCTGTTCATCTGCTCTCCATTCTTTGGGACTGCTGGAGCACAAGGACCATGCTGGAGACGGAGACCCACAATAGTCTACTGTCTAAATGTACTGTATTTTTATTATCCAGTCATTATTTGATGGACACCTAGGTAGGCTGTTTCCATTGACTGGGTATATCTGAACAGAGCAGCAATATTAGGATGAGTATTTCTGTAGTAGAAAAATACAGCATAGTTGAGTCATAGGACATGAAGGAATCAAGCAGGCACCAGCCTGGAGGATTCATTTCTACTAGCTACTTTCCTACAGTCCTGAGGTTCTATTTATACCAGGGTAGATAATCAACAGTTTTACACAGCTGTGAACCCAGAGAGCTACAACAGTGACTGGGATGGCAAGATATGTCCACTTGCACAATAGCAGTATGAATGTGATGGGAATAACTAGCCACTTTATCCTGGTATTTAAGGCTTGGTCTGTAGGACAGAACTCATGCATGGTACCATTAATTGTGCTCATAACCAGTGTCTGTCTAGGTCCTAGGTCCTAGTTGAGAATTCAATACTATTATTCTGCTCAATGAATGTAGTATCAAGCTGCCCCTTAAATACTAATCTTTATACCTATGGCTTAGTGCAGCTCTAAACCTTCATCAGAGGTTTCTTTTATAATAGATGGTGATTAATAGAGCGATTAAAAGTTGATCGTTGTGCAGAGAATGAGTCTGTGGATTTTTCAGATCCTCAGTAATACATAAATATCATAACCTTCCCCAAAAGACTCAGGAATCATTGTGGGAAAGCAGCAGAAGAATTTCAATAAGCCAGAGACAGCAGACAGCTTCAGTGAAGGAGTGTGTTAGCTAGATATGACAGAGCACACACAATCTCATAGGAGCTATGATTTCATGTATAAGACTTGAACAGTATCAAGCCAGTCAAAGTCCCAGCATGGTTATTATGAGGGCCTCATGAAGTCATGTCCTACCTTAGGAGTTATTAACAGTGTCTACTGGAAGCGTGAGAGTGGCAGATAGATTTGATCAAAACATATTATATGTCTGTACAGAATTCTCAAGCAGTGAAACACAAATGTAAATGGAATAAATATTCATAGAATTCATATTATTTATAATGAAATGTGCTTTAAATACAATGCCGACTAATAGTTTGCAAGTTTACAAAAGGCAAAAGCTGTTATGATTACCAACCAGGCTAATAATCTCATTGTAAATGTTCTATATACATCAACTGAACTTCAGAAAAAATCATATTGCGTTTCATAAGCTACAAAGACTCTGTTGAGAAGAAGCTTGTTTTGAGTGTTTAGCTGGGCTCAGGGGAAAAGTGCACATGTCTACAATGCAGTTCAAAGGAGACCGATTAAAAGAAAACTGAGCTGGCTACATTACAAACAGACAAACAGACTCTAGGATAAAACCAGCCTGTTACAGAGTTAACACAGAAAAAATGTGTTTGCTAATAAATCATGTTTACAAAAAATCATAATTAGATTTGCAATTAATATTCAAATATCTAAGGTGTTATTCCTAAGATAAATGGAACAAGTCAAAATGTTGTCCATGCTGCTTACAATCAACATGCCTGAAATCTTAAGAAGCAAATCCTAGGATTGCAGGTCTTCCTGAGGTGATCTAAGGAATTAGCACACTTTTGTCATATAAATAGCATATCTGCTCAAAGTCAAAGCTTTGGAAGCCTCTTGTTCTCCTCTCAATGACAATCACTCCAAGTGCAGAAACTCAGACGTTTTGAGAACATTTTTCTGGCTGGATTCTTTAATAATTGTGGGTGAGAAAATAAATTGGAACAGCTGTCCATGGAAGATAGTAAGGAATTTTCTAAGTAAATTTAAAACGGAATTGCCATAGATCTAGCCCAACAATCCTGCTTCTGTGTGTATAGCCCCGCCCTGCCCAATAAAATCCTCATCCTGCGAACAGGCCCGGATTATCTTCTCCAGGTCAGCATTATTTAAAAGCAAAGAAATGGACAGAATTTGGTGTCTGCTGATACACAAATAAGTAAGGAAGCAGAATATTATTCAATCCTGAAAATAACCAGCCAGCTAAAAATGGAGATCTCACCATCGGCTACAAAATGAAGGGAATCAGAGGACACTGTGCTCTGTGAAAAAACAAAGTAACACATTGTTCAGCCTTATATGTGGAACACATTAATAAATCAAATATTCATAAATAGAGAACTAAGCAGCAGTTTTAGGGGTTAGGGAGATATTCTGAGGTGACAAACAGGGAGATTGTATGTCAAAAAAGGACAAAATAGAGGCTGCCTTGGATGATAAAATATGTCACATGAGGACCGTGTGTAATAAGCTTGCTGCTCATGGGTATTCCAGTGAAGCAAGTAGAATTTAGCTGTAGTTGATACCAAACAAACACGAAGTCACTGTCAGATGATGGATATAATAATTAATTTACTATACTCACCTTTTATACTTTTTACATGTACCACAAAAGTTATACCATGCTTCAAATATTCAAAATAAAGTTTATTGAAACAGTGTACAAAATAACTTTGTGAGAAAAAATTGTGACAGAATGACCGGAACCAAAGCTCTGAAGTTATATCCAAACACAGATTTCTATACATATTAGTAATGATTGCATTGTAACTATTTTCAGTTAGTTATTAATTTGTAAAACTATATAATTTTTGGTTTTGGGTGAAGATACAAATGATTAATCCCAAAGGTTTACATTTAATGGAGTCCAAAAAAATGGAGAAGTATATTTGTTTAAATGGAGTAGGGAGGTAAATGGAATGCTATGGTGAATGAAGCTGTGTGAATGGGCTATGATTAGCATATAAGACGTATTGGGCAGACTTTCATTACAGGGGACCTGAGGTAAGCACTGATGAACTGAGGTCACATTGACTCCTACAAGTCAAAGCTTATGCTCTTCCTTTCTCTGATTCATCTCAGACTGTTAAAAATATCATCAACTTGAATTGTTTCAGCAATATTTGAAAATCTGTTTTTACATCAGGGTAAAAGTTTCTCCTCTTGAAACCTAGGTATTTGAGGCAACACTTGGCTTGTATGAATAAGGGCAACAATAAACTGGATCTGAGCAGTTGCTTAGTCCTAGACATTAGGGATCAACTCTGCCCTGAAAACTTATGGGACATCATATATTCTAGATCTCTGTCGCTGGGGCATTTGGGAAAACTTGATTCTGCTGAAAGCTAACACAATATAAACCTTGAAGCTAGGAGACAAATCGGGGGCCCAAACCAGGATCTCATTGGGCAGAACCTTCTTGAGTTAACCAAGAAGCTCAGAAAAACTTAAAATGGCCCCAAGTTAGTAACTCCCAAGCTAACTGACCAAAGCTGGTGGAATCTGTCTCAAGGAAATTGTTGGGAGACAGTTTGCTTTGAGGATCGTGCTTTTGCACATCTGGTAAACAGAATCTGACTTTTGTAATGTTCTACCTTCTCATGGATGCTTATGATATTTCCCTAAGGAGAAAAGGTTCTGTTTGTGTACTACCAACATAAAAAAAGATGCCTCTCTTTGGATCATGGTTACTCATTGACCGACATAAATGACCCATGATTCTAAGCTCAATGTTTTTTTTTTTTTTTCAAACATTTCATGAATGTGTAGGTAACACTTGATCTTCACATGGCCCTACCGGGTCAGAACCTGGGAAATGGGCACAAGAAAATGTTTATTCTTTTGACTACTTTTACTGTAATAAAGACTTTTGTTTATGCCCCGCTGACATCAATGAAACTATCTCAGCCTTACCTAATCTAATAGATTTCGAGTAGGGTAAAAATCAAAACACTCACAGATCAGGCTTTCTTAAAGAACATTTGAAATTACCTATTAATATTCAGAATATATAAAAATATGACCAGGGAATTTTACCTGCATGTAAATAATTTAGAGAATATTCTCTCACTGACATAAAAACATACCACATATTTACTGAGGCATTATTTGGACATAAATATATATTCAATATTGTTATCAGCTTATTAAATTATACTACATGGATCAGTTGTATGAAATGAGGTAACGCTATGTGCATTTAAGTGGAAAATTGCTTGGATATAAATTAGAAAAAGAAAATAAAGTCTAGTGCCACTTCTGGTATAATACACACACAGCACACATTATAAATTCATATGAGGGGTCTAGAGAGATGGCTTTGATGTTAAGAACATTTACTGTTCTTACAGAAGACCTGGGCTCAAATCCCTGCACCCACATTGTGGCTAACAGTCATCCATAACTCCAGTTCCAGGGGATTTGACCCCCTCTTGTCATTCTGCAGGCACTGCACAATATAGGTGCACTTACATACATGCAGGCATAACTCTCATACACATAAAATAAAAATAAATAAATCAAAAAAAATTCATATGAGTTTAGAAAGATTAACCAGGGTGGTCCCTGGGGAGTGAACTGGAAATGTCATATAGTAGTCTGTAGCCAAGAGCTTTTGCTTGTAAGAGTTAGTTGAATGTTTAAACTATTTATATTTATTAAAGTCAGTATATAGACTATGCTCAATTGTGTAAAAATTAACAAATAATCATTTTTTATACTTCAGAGTCATGTTAATAATGAGTATTGCTCTGCAAAATTGATTCATTTTCTTCCCCTGATCTCTAGCTTTGCCTTCTGCTCCTGAATTCTATCCTTTGGTCTTATGGATAGATTTATTATTATTGATATTATCATTGTTATCTATTTTAGCAATTATTAATTATATTTTAATGATTATAATTCTCTGCATCTGCAATGGATTCAGTAATGCTATTAATGGTAAAATTAATTCTCACAATTATGTTTATTATTCTTACAATCAGTTCTTTAGGTCTTATGATTTTTCTATTTGGAGAAACTATAGTGGTTTTATTTTATTTTAGAGACACAGTCTCACTTTGTACTCCAGGTTAGTCTCAAATTCGTGATAATCCGCCTGTCTCCTGCCTTAGGCTCTTGAGTACACCACCATGCTAGATTGAGAAAGCATGTAGTGACTTTTTGTTTTGGAAAAGAGACATCAAATTTATCATTTGAAAATATTACAAACTAACACTTGTGGTCCTTGAGAGACTTGTGCACATATTCACCAGGAATAAGCAAAAGCAGAGATCATATACAATGCCTGTAATCAATGCATGCTCTTTGGTAGAATCATTTGTAAAGCATTTGTATAGAAGTAGAGAAAAGGATCACAATATAGTTTCATAAAATTCCATGGGGAGCTTTGGGAAATAATAGTGATTAGGAACAGCAAATGGAAAATAACTGAATATGATAACTTTTTGAGTTAAAAGATGTGTTTGTGTGTATGAAACTGCAATAAAGCTTGAAAAAATCAGTGCAATGATATACACGTACGAGGGACAGGTGATGAAGAGGGTTGAACCATTTTGGCAATATTCCTCCACAGGGCCCTTCTGGGATTCGAACCTCATTCTCCACTTGAGTACTGGTTCATGGTTTTTCACAATCTACAAACATATGCTGGAGAGAACATGCAAATGCCTTCCAATATACAAAAATATTACACCTGAAAACATGAGAGTAAACTACTTTGAAGTGTGTGGACCATCTTTGTATTGAATATGTCTGCAGAGTATATCTGTTTTAAGGTTTGGAGGTTATTTATAAAGGGACACTTGTATTTCTGCCAGCCTAGGTTGTATTTGAACATTCTCACACCTGTGCAGCAGTCAGTGGGACTAAGTATAAAGTAGCAGGACAGTGTCTATTTGAGTTACTGCTGGGCAGATAGAATATATTTTCTTACAGGATACATTTCTATAACTGTAGTTATTTTTTTTTCAAGAATAAAAATATTTCATACAAGGAAAGAACATAGGTGTTACTGGAAGCTTCATGCTGTGTAATGGAAGTGAGGATTACTTTTTTATGGATCATGGTTTCTATGAATAGAATTAACCAGACACCAATTATCACCACATTGAAAGAATAAGTCACTGTGACATCTACAGCTGAGATCAAACTCATTGCTTTTGCAATGCAAATTAATTAGAATTGGAGAGAGCTATACGGAAGGGCTAGGAAGGACTGAAAATTGGAAAATATATTTTAAGCAACTCAAGGATAAATGTGTTTCAATTAGTATATGATGTTAATATGTTATTTATACAAAAGTGCTTTAATGAAATACTTAAAACATTACAAGAGGCATAAAATTATCTTATTTTTATCATGATGGTAATTAAAAGAACAGAAAAAATGGGTATTTTTTCTATTTATTTATGTGTTTCCATTCTTATTTTTAACTGGCATTCAGGCTGTACAAAATGGGTTATCGTTACTCAAACTGTGTAGCCCGGGTGGTAAATGGTGTGGAATGGTTCACTTCTTACCATTGCTCAAAAACATATCAGATAAATATGCCCACCAGCCCATTTGGACACAGCAGTAGGTATTACCATCTGCTCTCAAGTATGCCTACAACTCTGGAGCTCTTCCATTTTGGCACCAGATTTTATGGAAGATCATGATGTCCTAAGATACACTGATTTCTGAAAAGTGCCTTGAAAGAGAATCTTTGGTGACACGGAGTTGCATAAATTGTTGGGTTTGCTTCAACCACAGCTGTTTCCTTTGAAGAAACTGCCCCACCTCCATGTTGGGACAGGATGACATGACCCAGAAAACTTAACATCCTGTTGGAATGAGCAGGTAGACAGAACATTGTTCCAGAAGATGATCACCACATTTTTATCATTTATTGGTTTGTACAAGAAGATGAAAAGAACGAAACAAAGCATGGATCTGATGACCAAAACCAGATGGAGCCACTGTTACTAGCACGATTACAGTTAAATAGCAAGTCCTGAGAAAACCGGTTGGTCACCACATCCTGAAGATAATGCTCCCATCCCAGGGACGTTTCTACGCAGATCCATGGCTATCTTCAAAATTAATTACTGACTGTGAGATACAGGATTCTGCACTGAACTCACAGTGATGTAGTATATACCTTCTAATCACCAGGATTTATTAACCTTATATTATATTACAAAGACTGATTTCCAAATTCTCATGTTTCTTATGTTTATTTCAAGATATTAGGCTGCTTAAGAGTTAATGATGTGTGATTATGATTTCATATAAATATAAACATTTTTATTTGAAAGCAGATTTATTTGACTAGCTTTTATTATACATGGTTATGTAGAAAAAATAAAGATGAAAATACGCTTATAATTTTAGAGTATACATGAAAATAACAGGAAATTTGAACTAACCAGGCTTTAGAGAGAGAGAGAGAGAACAAAAGAAAGGCTTCAACAAATGAACAATAATCATACTTGCCAGATTAATAGCAAGCTTATGGAAATAGTAAAGCATCCATCAAAAATTAGCTTAATAGACAAGTCATTGTTGGGTAAAATTTGGGGAAAATGGATATATGCATATTTCTTATTTTAAGCGGAGAGAATATTAATTATAGACAGATGATATTCTTGAGTGAACAGAAGGATTTGGCTCTCAGCTGTGCGAAATGCACCTGCACAGATACGATTAGCACTCTTGCTGCCCATGAAACCGGCACTGGCAGTGGAAGGCAATGCTGAAGGTATTCTTGATGCAGTAATGAGGTAGCAGACTAGGGTGTGATGATAACACCAAAGTGCTTGCACAAGATTGCCATGACTGACATTTACAAAACAGGGAGATCATTCTGAGAATTATTATCTTTTGTACCACCTGATTAAAAAAATTCCAAAGCAATAAAACCATGTCTGTATCCACAAACAACCTGAAGAGTGGCAGACTTGATGCATGGCATATGCCCGTCATCTGTGCATCCTTCCTTATCTCATGATTCCTAATGATGATGAATAATCCAAATGTGTAGTGAGAATATTTTTACTTTAAAACTTGACATGGGTAGAAATGAATTCTTAATTGTACATATAGAAGTTCTCATTTCAAATATTCTTGAATATAAGGATTATTTAAAACTTTATGTATTAAATCTAAATTTAAAATCCTAAGTAGCTGGCATAAGTTAAGGACTAGTACACTAATATCCTGACAAGATTTAAGGATATGTTTTTATGATATTTGAAAGTAAAAAGCACACACTCTCTAGGGGTTGTTTTGATTTAGTCCTTATCATAAATGATCAGAAATGAGCCATCTGTTGGGATAAAAATGTACCAACCAGTGCTTCACAGGTAATTGTGTAGGCCCATATTCAAATTTAAATATTTGCCTGGATTTTTGTATGAAATTGAAAATCACATTCAGAGTGTGTGTTATATATAGTTTGTAACTATTTAGGTCATGCTTGTTTTATAATGGGCTTTTATTTTTAAGAAAGTTTTACTATGGAATGTGCTATACTGTTCATGCATGAGAGCAAGAAGCAGAAAATCACAGTGTGTCTGGATTTTCTTTCTGTTTACCATCCAGGGCCACCAACAGGCAGTGCTTGGGTAGGGTGATGATTTAGGCAGAAGAAAATGGCCAGTGTGAGCCACTGAGCCCAGCTCATGTGCTGGAACTGTGGCTTCCTCCAAGCTATTCAGGATAACTGCCAGTGAAAGAGTAGAGAGTGGTGGCCTTGAGCCACTTGGCATTATCTGCATGTGTGCTGTATCTGCTCTCAGAGCCTTATCACCATCAATCAGGGAGATAATTCACCCACTCATGAGGTGGAAGACTCTCATGGCCATCTTGGTGGCTCATTACACAGATGACGTGACCCACCGAGAAAGAATTTACCAATGACAGGATTTTCTTGAATATACACACTCTTTAATTATTCATAATGTGATCATACATAGAAATTACTGATTAGAACTGATCATGATCTCGTTGATTAATCGATATTCATGGAAAATTGAGTTAGAAGATGAATATTTCTCCCCTTCAATTTTGGTATATCACACAAAAGGACAAGGAGACACATAAAAAATAGCAACAAACAGAAAAAAGATGTGAATTGCTAGTTTGCATACCTTGTAATTAATGCTGTGTTTTGAGTAAAGTGATTTTTCTTTCTCCCCAGTAGAAAACAAAGGCAGGTAGAAATTTATTTTTGTCTTCTTTCAGCTTTTATGGTCATTGTGTTCTTGGCACTGTATTGTCCTGGCTCTTTGCTGAGGACTGTCCTAGCAATCAAAGAGATCTGAAACAAATCCCTCTGGTCACTTATGATTTTCCTATACAGCCTCTTCTAGCTCTTATACTTACTTTACCAGCAACTGGTACTTCTAGTTAGAAATTTTTATTTGGTGGGACTAGTTAATTTTTAAAAATAGAGTCAATATTATTTTCTAATAGTCCCATGCTTAATTTGAAGAAAAGGGCTCATGAGATCTCATTTCGTCACCTAATTTGATTAGGCAAGAACTTTAGATCCTTCCTTTCCATTGGATCAGTTTCATGGTTAGTGAGGTGTGGTAGAAAGAGAAGGAAAACATGGAGGATGGCAGAAGGGAGAGAGGCCCTCTCCCTGGAGTCCCTGGCAGAGAAAGAACTGCTTCAGTTAGAAGCTGTTAGGGCCTTTCTCCCTCCCAGGTACAACCTGCTGTTTTTATGGGATCTTACCAGAAACCTCATTTATAGTGAAAAGACATATGCTAAAATCTCATGTAGCCTTGGTGGCCTTTGGGTTTACCTTATCAGTTTATATTACATCCAACCCTCCTCCAGAGCCTCCCTATAATCTCACTTATTGAAAGAGAGAGAAAGAGAGAGAGAGAGATAGTTTCTTAACAACCTTTTCAGGTGTAACTTGACAGCTGCCAAGATGGTATCTACAGCTGATGCCAAGGCGATGAGTTTTGACTCTTCTCTGAGAATCCCACAGCTACACTTGGGTGTGTTTCACTCTTTGGGCCTCTCGTAGAGAAGTTGCTGCCATGTTCTCAGGTCTATCTGTTCTTCTTTCTCCGAGGGCCTTTCTATCTTGTAACCCCATGCTTCATCTTATATTAAAATTATCTGCAATAAAATTTCTAATCTCTGCTTCAAACTTGCTGGGTCTGAAATTCATTTTTGTGTTGAAGCCATAAATCCAGGCTTGGCTTGAGTCAAGTCCCTAAAAATTAAGGTGTCCTGAGACTGTGAGGGTAGAGAAAGATTTTTTATGAATGCTCTCAAACTGATAGCTGCAGAAAAAGATCATGAGGGCTCTGTTTGAGTTAGAATAAGAAGATCTTTGTAAATTATTATGAATGAAAAGAGTTCATGAGATTAATACTATTCAATGAATTTACCTAAGGTCAATGTAAAGATCTTATTTTAAAGAAAATAACTAGTCAATGGTTCTTCTCTTTAATGCCTAAAAGTGACAGGGTAGTAGAGTGTCTTTTATAAACAGTTTTCTGTTTCCATGTGAAAGAAAGTTGAAGTAACAATGACACCACCCTGGTAGTGGGAGGCACTTTAACTCCCCTTCAGAAGAAGCCGCCTCTGACTATAGCAGGTTCCAGGATCCCCACTAAAGATGAAACAGTTCCCCATATGCAAAACCATTGTTTGCATATAGATTGTGATATTTAGGAAAAGAGTAGAGACTGAAGAGTTTTCCAATATACATCTATTTTGCTTGTCAAATATCTTCTACCTAGATATTTGGGCTTTGTGGAGTGTCTCTATAACAGCCTATGCAACTCGGACATCAAAGCAGGGAGAGAATGAAAGTGGGAATAATTGTGTGCCAGTAAACTGAACTTTGAAACTCATATAATTTGAAGGTGTGATGAAATGCTATTGTCTTTATTTTTTCCTGGAATATTTATAAATGTTAAAAAAAGAACATTCTTAAATCCAGAGTTTACAGAAACAGACAATAAAATAAGGTAAGCAGATGGCAACACAACTGCATGCTGTTCTGTGAGATGGGTGGAAATTCCAGGAATGTACCTGCACTCTGTTCTTACTCAAGCAGGTGCTCTAGAAAGCCTGTTTACTAGTAACAAATGACACGAAGAGCTCGTTCTTCTTTTTAAAGAGTGTGGGAGAACAAACGCAGGTCCTTGCTCATGAGCAGTGAGTGCTGTTTCAATGTGCTGCCTCCCCAGCCGGAAAGAAGTTGTTTATTTTCACTGCGTGCCTGTGCTGTTCACCAAAGTGCTGCAAGAACTGTCAGATGGTGACTAGCTGGGCCTTCGTGAAACAGGAATTGAAAGCAAGTTTTCTTGTTTGATTGCACAGAAATATTTGCCACCTGGTGCTACTTTACTTCCACTTTCCCACTATGAAATCATTCATTAGTCCACTTATTTGGCAATCCCTTCAGTAATTCTGTCAATACACATGAAGTAGTAAGCCCTTTATCAACAGGGGAAACATCTGAGTTAGAGAATGGTTTTTGAATTTCATGAACCAAAGTTAGTTGTGATACCAACAAACTTCTGCTAGCATCCAGTGTGATAAAAGACATTAAATGAGAATTGCAAGGCACCAAGGAAGACAAAGGATGCTTTGAGCAAGATAAAAAGTCATGAAGATTTCAAGCAAAAACTAAACAAAACAAAACATCTGTTCAACATCACAAGAAGAGATCATTTATTGCCAGGAGTCTCAAAAAATACATGCACTATTTATCCATGTACACAAGAGTAACAAATGTCAGTTTATCCTACCATGAGAATTGTAGGGGTGAATGGTATTGTTGTGACCATTTGTTTAAATTTTCACATTACCGGATGAGGAAGTAGCCCTGAAAGTTCAAGAGTATCTAACTCTTTAAGATAGCCTTACCTAACTCCAAAGATGTGTCAGTTCAGCATCATTTCCAGGGCACTGAGCCTGCCCTGTTTCTTCCACAGCGTTTTACAGATTACACATTGTGTGTGTTCTCTCCTTCCTATGCAGATTCTCTAACTGAACTCCTAGAGCAATCTTATCTTTTCTTCAGTGATTCCTTAATGACTATAGTTAATAAAATAGAGAAAATACAAGTGGATGTAATGCTCAAAAGATGTTCCTTTTTTGAATTTTCTGCTGATCTGAAGTAAAGACACAATTACTTCAACCCTCAGACTCAGAACATTATGGTCTTCATTCCAGGTTCCTCTATAAATTCTAATTATCATTATTTGTGGCTCTCACAAGATTATAGGTGACTGAGTACTTCATCAAGTAAGATCAAAATTTCCCGTGGTACAAAACAAAACACTTGGGTAATGATCTAGGAGAGTGGATTAAACATATTGAAAGGCAGAGCTTACACACCGAAAATGTTCAGGGGATTATCAGTTTAGCTTTTCAAATGCATTCAACTAAAGTGAAATTGATGTGGATCTCCTTAAGGACGAGTACCACTTTCTGGTTTAAAATTTCATGTTTCTGACTTGCTGCTATTTAAACTTTCTAACACAGTGCTAAAAAAACAGGATCTATATTACTCCTTCGGATACCACCCCACTCAGTGTCTGTTTAGTATCACAGTGTGGTGGAGAATGGGGAGAATGTGGGTTCCAAAGGCCTAATATCTGTGGGTCAAGAAGATCTTGAAGTTATTGTGATTTGCACTATGGAATCATTGTCTATAGATGGGTTTGCTAGAACAATTTCCAGACTGGGCATCACAAGTACAACTCTAGTAGTTTCTTCAGGAGCTTTCCTCCTTGCCATTTCCTCACTGAGTGGGCATCCCAGCTTCACACACCCCACTTCATTTAATCCACACTGACTCCATTGAAACAGCAGTTCCTATGCCCATGCTCCTCAGCAGTCTCTAGTGAAGCTATGTACAAAGAATTTGGATGCTTGCGTTATAATAGCAACATCATTAAGTAACAATAGTTTCATACTACTTGCTGGGTTTTAGTAATTTTTTTTAAAAAATTTACACATTTTATTTTTTTTTTCAGAACTGTTGGCAGCTATCATTCTCATCTTGCAATTATAAAACTACAGCCAAATATTAGCCATAAAGCTACAACTAGTTAATAACAGACGAAATTTGACTCCAGAGAAGAAGAACAGACCCACTGCTGTAGTCCAGAGGAGCTCTAGGCAGGCAGCAATGGAGGGCACCCATGCTCCTGCTCAGCCTGTGGTCTGCAAACTAAAGACAGCTGTAGCTGAGTGCCCATCGAACTTTAGTGAAGCTATCATCTGGCACTAGTACATAATACATATGGCACATACATGGGGTAGTTGCTCTAAGTTCAATTAAAAATTTACCAACACATAGTATTTATATATTTCTCCCCCTTGGATGATGTCACTTTTCTAGATCCCTGAACTAGAATTTTTATGTTGTACTTTCTTGTCTTTAAAATAATTCAGCTTAGACAGGATGATTGGCGTGGTCATGTGTGCAGTGTACTCATTTGTGTTAATTTAATCTACAAAGTATGAGAGACACATGATTTAATTGAGGGAACATATTCCAGGGATAGCTAACATCTGAAAACTTCTAATCAAGAGTCCCATTTCTAAAGATATGCTTTTCAGTTATCATCTTAAATATTCTTTTAACAAAAATATTTTTTCAGATTCTTGGAGAATTTCACACAGTGTATTTTAATCCTATTCAGAAGACTCCTACATCTCCACTTCCATCTCCTAGCTCCCCACCCCAGACTTCCTGCCCTCTGTTACAATTTTTCTTTGTCTTAAGGCCTATCAGTATTGAATTTACCTTGTGGTCCCCAAGTGCTCTTGGGTTGGGTTCACCCTCTGGGGTTTGTTCAACTTTCTGGACATCACACCCTTGAAGAAAACGGACTCTTCCTCTCCCAGCAGCTATCAGTTTCCAATAATTCCCCAACTAGGGCTGGGGCTTTTTGCCTCCCTTTCTAATCCATGCTGGGTTTTTGTCTGGCTTGGACTTGCACAGGTCTTGTGCATGAGGTTCTGAGGGCTGTGAGTTCATATGTGCAACTACAAATGAATTCTCCATTTGTATAGCAAACATAAGTAAATGGTGTGCAGAATTTCTTGCCTTCAAAAGAATGAGGTGTTATATTCCAGAGACCAAGTGTTTGTATCCTTTGGCTGGGAATTGGAGACCCAATTTTAAAATGGTCTGGTGTAAAGCCACCAACCAACCATACTGGTGGCAGTGCTGGATCTGGCTAATGCACCTTGTAGTTACTTGCCTCAGGCAGATTTCTCATTCATATGGGGTTAAAACACCAAGAAATTTAAAGAGTAAATTGCATGTTTGTTTGTCAATAAATGTTTGCAGATATAGCATAGTTCATGGTAGGCTTTGTTTTTAGTGTGATCTGGTTGCAGGAAGAGAGTTAAAACTTTCATCTGAAATGTGAACTTTCATTTTCTATGGAGGAACTGCCAGTAGCCTTCCCACTCTCCAAGACACAGATAAACAAGAGTGAAGTGAATGGGATGCGGTAAGAGACAGAATGAGGCTGCTGCTCATCAAAAGACTTACTTGTTTTTGCCCTTCGGTTGGAACGACTTTTTAATGTATTATTTTTACTGATTCTTTGAGCATTTCAGATGTAGATACAGTGTATTTGCAAGTATTCACCATTTACCTCCCAGCTTTCCCAACTCCTTGTCTAAAGTTCCATTGGGTGCTTTGCATTTTCTGTAGGGCACAGGAAAAGGTACACTGGGGTTGTAGAAGAGTAATAGACAAATGATGGAAAATCTCTTTCTGCCTGGGAGTTGGAAAGCTCCAACGCCATGGCCTAGGTTCCCAGGACCATCTGTGGAATTAAGACCTTAGCTGGCCATTAAGGGAAAAGGGAATTTCATTCTTGAGCCTCAGTCTTCCCAAGACTAGAAACTGCAAATGACAGAAACCTCCCCTGTGCCCAACATCACTTTAACACAGAGGCAAAGCCACTGTCATGCACAAGGTGGGACCTCAGGAGGAGGTGATTGTGGAGGATGTGGCCACTCAGAGAAGGCTGAAACTGTAGCCTCCATCCTCCGATCTGCTTTCCCATCCGGCCTCCACTAAAGGAATGTGGATCCATGGCTCAGGGAAGGGGACCACAGCTCCAGTTCACAGGAGCAGATCACAGCTCTGACCCACAGGAGGAACCAAAGCTCCAGCTTACGGGAAGGGGCCACAACTCTGCTCATGGGAGGGGACCGTGACTCCAAAAGCTGGAAATGTTTTATCCACAAAAATCTCCAGAATTTCTTTTTAGACTGTTTGTCTTTGTCCCGTGGGTTTTACCACGCTCTTTACAATGCTCAGTTCATTATCTTTGTTCACAGCCCTGACTTCTTTAGGACTGAAGGCTAAGACTCCCCTTTATCAGCTTCTTCAGCTCAATACCTTCATTTTCTCCTTGAAAGCCTGTGCTGTGTACACATCACGGAAAAGTCTAGTTAAACGATTTCCTTTACTTTTTAACTGTGATAAAATTTCCAGTCACTTTTCTTACACAAAATTTCCATTATCATTATTTTTCCTGTCTTATAATATTGTCATATTTCTCATGTCTTTACAGTAAGAAATCCAAGAATAAAGGAGGCTACTCAATGATTAAGAGCACTTGCTGCTCTTCTAGAGGAGCAGTGCTCAGTTCTTAGCATTCATACCCAGGTCAGGTGGCTCACAGCTGCCTGTAACTACAGCTCAGGGGATCTGATACCCTTTTCTGGTGTCTGTACGGACACACATGTGGTAGATACACATTTACAGACACACGTACACATAATTAAAAATGTAACATAGTTTTTTAAAATAAAATTTAAAATATATTTGTTTAGTAAACAATGTAATGAATATATTTAAATTAAATAAAAATAAAAATGAAAATTGAGTTAATAGAACTCTTAGGACTTCATCATCATCTAATGTGCTTTCATGCTGCCAGTGGCATGTTTTCTTGGCCCTTGACTTCACAAACTAACCTTTCTGTCCTTAGAATGGCATTTCATCATTTTTTTTTCTTTTCGCATTTTGTTTTTATTTTATCTTTAAACATAGATATATGTTTAAGGTTATATGTCAAGGTTAGTGAAGGTATGTATTGAAAGCAACACAACCTTTGATTTGATCCGGCAGGATAACTTAACTTAGTACTGATGAGTTCTTATACTAGTTTAGATAGGTGATGCTATGCTATAATAGAAAACACTTGTTTTACAATAAACAAGTAGCTCTAAGATTTCTTTCTCTCTCCTTCCTTCTTTTTTCTTCCTTCCTTCCTTTCTTTCATTTCTTTCTTCTTTCGTGTTGAAGAAGAAACACAAGACCTCAAAAATTCTAGGCAAGCACTCTGTTACTAAGCTACAAATCAGCTTACAAAATTATTTCTTACTCACATAAAGTCTAAGTTTCCAGAAAGAGCTCCTCTAGGCAATGACTCTGATACAACCTTCTATCTTGGTACTATGCCACTTATCACATTTGGCTTTTAGGGTCACAGAAGGTCACCTACCAGATCTTAAATGTTTTACCCTAAAATGATGCAAATTACTGTTTTGTAGTGTATTGGTGACACTGAGTCACCAATACCTGCCTAGGGACAAGGGGACCTTAAGTACTCAGTAAGCAGGAATTGGTTAATATTTCCATAGAGGAAGGATTGTGTAACTGCTGTGGCCTTCTTAGATTAATGTTTTGCAGTCTGGGATGGGAATTGTTGGGGTGATAACAAGCATATAAAGTGCTTATTATTAGCTTTATGCATCCCTGCACATGCTCCTGGGAGATGATAGAGAATACTGCAAGTATTAAGCTAATTGAAAGGAGGGTTCCTTGAAGCAGCTTTCTTAAAGGTCATGTTTCATGGTGGGGTGGGACTTTGTGGTAACTAGTTACTGTTTTCCCTCCATAAGTACAATAAACTCACCACTTAAAAAAAAAAAAAAAGGAAAGAAGAAAAGATGGCCATGACTCTATGGTTCAGAGCTGTCCTTGTCCCTAACTCGTGTTTCTTCTCAGAGATCTAGCCACTTCAGAGCCTACTCAGCCTCTCTTTCTTCACCTTCAACTTCATACCCAGCATCAAGGAAAAGGTTCTTGTTTTATGTAGTAGTCAGCCTGTTTCTCTGCTTTAGGCAAGAATTTTAATGATGGAGAGTGTTGAGATGTTTTGCTGAATTTCTTCCTTAAAGATAAATATGGAAGATTTCCAAGGGAGCACCACAACTACAGAGCTCTATCTTCTACAAATCAGGATCTTGAGAAATTTAAGATGTTTCTTTAATTTCAAAATGCAGACAATCTTGTTATCCCTTATCTATATAAATGTATAGATTAATAGCAAAGCCTTTAAGCATTTCTTCTTTGAGTCCTGTAAAACTAAGAAAGGAAATCTAGAGTGTTGAGGCACATGTGAGGATAAGCCCTGGCCTGACAGGTTTGAAATTAATTCTCTCACTATTTTTTATTATAATTTTGATCTTAGGTAAGCTAATTACTCTCTCTGCCTTTGTCTTAAGTGAAGATTCAAAGATGTATACCAGCAATGGTTGTGAGAATGAAATAAGGAAGAAAGCATGAAGTGCTGTAGGAAGCATTTGGTGAATAGTGGTTATCAGTATAATTTCTAAAACTAAAAGCCATGGTGGTGATAATTAGGAGAGCAGAGAGAAGCTACAATGAAAGCAGAGCAAGACAGTCCATCTGAGCCATGCTTCTGACATTAATTGCAAACAACTGAAAGAAATTTCTCCCACCAGTATTAACCCTAAGCTTACCACTTCAGATTTAAGACCTCTTATGATCCTCTTAGTTGAGTGATATTTTTCATGACACTTTTCTGATGGTGTGTGGGAATGGAGTTACTGAATCCCGATGTCCATATCCTTCTTGATGTTCCCTAAAGATCATGACCTTTCTGGTCTCAGAGGAAAAGTCTGAGAGTGCATTAAGAATCCTGGGCCAGCTATGAAGAAGGTGTGGATTTTCAAAATTGATTTATAGACTGAAGTCACTTGCATGGCCAAAAGAGTAACAGGAAAAAGGTGACACAAGATACATCTCATTGATATGTCCAGAAGACAATACAGGAGTCAAGGCTGGGAAGGACAGACTGGGTATGAGGACTCAATCACGGGAGGAGACTGGTAAGGATAGAACAGAAGGAATATTATTTTAATGTCAAAGGGCTACACATAATTGGCTGAAGTCTCATGTGTGTACATATTTGCTATCTAGTGTTGTTCAGAAAAGATTGGCAGAATTGTTCTAGGTGTAGGCTTGTATTGAGAGAACATCATTTTTGACTTAGTGGGAATTACCATCCAGTAGGGATGATCAGGAGATAAAGTGGGCTCTAGTCTTCTACACTGGAAACATTTGACCTAGCCTAGCAGAAAAAAGAGAAGCTTTCCAGAAAATGGGAAGTGGAGCTGAGTTTCAAGGAGTGGGAAATCAACAGGCATAAAACAAGTGCCGCTGGGCGTGGTGGCCCAGAGGCAGATCTCAGAAAGACTGACATTGAAGCTAGCTAGCCTAGTCTAAGTAGCAAGTTCCAGGCCAACTGGGCCTAGGGGGATACTCTGAAAACAAAATAAAACAAAGTAAGCCGTAAGTATGCTACGTAGTGGGAACCTGGCTTGGAACATCCACTGTGCTTTGTATATTTATCAATACATTCTAGTCTTCAGTTTAGTTTACTGCCTAGGAATCACTTCATATAAGCTACTGACACTGTTTTAGAGGGCACTTGAGAATGTTTATATCCTGGATGGTTCCTTGTGGCATCCTCATTTTAGAAGCCCTCATTCATGACTCAGAGCAACACTGAGAACATTATTTTTGAATACCAGATACTGTATACTAAGACTTTAAGCATTCCTGAAATCCCAACATACACTTGAGTATGAGAAGTGATGTCCACAGAGAAGAGACCAGAGTACTTATCTCTAAATAGGACACCTATTTCAAATCTCTGCTCCCAAGGTTTAGGCACTCTTGTGGAAGAAGAGGCAGAAATATCCTAAGAGCCTGAGGGAGTGACTGACTTCAAGGAAAGTTTTCCAGACAGCTGTTCAGTTACTTGCATGAACTCAGGGCAACGGTGACAGCATAAATCCAAGGCAAGCTCGAACCAGGCAAAAGCCCAGCGTAGACATGGGGAAATGGATAATTAACACCAACCCAGTCTAAGGAAATTTTGGCAATTGGTAGCTGCTCGGAGGAGGAAAGACAGTGTGTCTTACAGGGATGGGACTCTTAGTGAGCCCAGTTGGTGGACCCAATCATATTCAAAAGGCCATAAATATAAAATGAAAGTATATTAAGTTGTGTGTGGGACCACGGGGGAAGATGCAGGAAGGGAAGGGGATCCAAATAGTACCAAACTATGTGTATAAAAATCAAATATCTTCAATAAAAAAGAAATAAACAGACAAAAGAAGTGACATCAGCTTGCATTTTACCTTGCTAACAAGTGACCTGGCTAACAAGTGACCTGGCTAGAAAAGTATTGGAGTAACAATACTGCCTGAGGGTCTCTCTTCTACCTCTCAAGTGTTTCAAGGCAAATCACATCAAGATCTGAAATTTCAGCTATGTATTCCACTTTTCCTATGAAAACTCTCTCTCTCTCTCTCTCTCTCTCTCTCACTGTGTGTGTATGTATACATGTGTGTAGGTACTTAAGAAAATCATTTTAAAAATTCCACAAATAGAAAATATGTCTGAAAAAGTAGAGAAGCATTTGTTTCTTCTAATTTAATGTCCTTTTAAAATTTCATTAGAACAAACCAAACAATCCTTTGCCTTCTCAGCACGGGCAGGCATTCTAGTACTTTCCTTATTGCCTTTAGAAGAAAAGACGTGAATAAGGAGATGAGGCCACTGCTGTTGAGAGTTCAGGTTCCAATAATCTCTGGCTGGGGACATTTCTTTTCTCATTCTGTGGTAACATTATCTGCTTTTACGGGTGCCCCATCATCTCAGGTAAAACACACATCCTACTCTCCTTTCTACCTACAAAGTCGTTCCAGAATAACTCCACCTGTTTTGTAGCTGGCACTGATGCTTTTTGGCATGAAAAATGGAAACACTGGGACCGTTAGGGCACAGTCTACATCTGCAGCATCTCAATGGGTGCCTCTAGCACCATCCAAATGGTGCATTTTCACTTCAGGCAGGGCTGTCTTTGGATGGCAGTTTCAGAGCTAAGTAGTTAGGGGATGGAGGGGGCTTTGTCGTTCTCCCCTCCGCCCCCGCCTCCTACGTTCCTCATGGATCATGGATCAGATCATCTGCAGCTAGCTTGCTCCTTTTTCTTCTGCACAGCCAGCTTCCCTTATCACCCGTATTACTTTCAATCTTGTTGCAGATCTAGCTGATTAAAAACACTGGTCTTGAGAAATTCTCTTTCTTGAAAGTCAATGCTTGAAGGAGATTAGGTCTATTTATATTGTGAGGCACTCCCTTAAAGCCTCCAGTGGCTTTAGTCTCTTGACTGATGCAAGCCTCAACTAATTCTCTTTATCCAGATAATCCACTAGTGTCCAATATTCATCAAATGGCAAAATGAAAGCTTTTAAGAAAGAGAATAAATATGCGGCTTAGATTCACATAGAATTTTAGTCTTAATAAAATTGTGAAAGAAATTACAGGAAAATTACAGGGTTTTCATTCTGTTTCCAGTGAGATAACTTTAAAGTAAATGAAATTCACAGGCTGTAGCATGTATGGTTTGAACTTCTTGAGCGACTTTAGTAGGTGTTTGGATCAAAGATCTTTGATAAAGAAAAAGAAATATGTGTTTATTCTCTGATCACCACAGGATAAACTTTGGCTATTGGAGCTCTTGTTTTTGTTTTTGTTTTTCCTGTTTATGTAAGTATTTCTCCATTGCTCTCATGTTCCTATTTGATTGATCACACACAAACTACTAGTGAGTGTCCGTAATAAAGGGGAAAAGTCTATCCTGAGTGAGTTTCTGCTATTATTGTGAGGACTTATGGAGCTGTTCTGAATTAGAGCCAGAAAACTAGGGAAAGCTATCTGGACCCAAAGCAGTCTTTCCTCAGATTCATCCATCCCTAAGGCCATGAAACTATGGTAACAAAAGGGTGTTGTTTTGAGTAGTAACATTCAGCATTCCAGTGAAACTATAGTGTAATTACAATTGACCATGTTTGTGAGAAGAGGAGGTGTTATAGTCCAGCCTCACCTTCTGACCTCTAGTGAGCTGCAGCATGTTGACTGACACAATTTTCTTACTAATGTAGCCTGGGATCCTGCAAGGATTATCAAAGCACTTTCTTTATATGTTCACAAAGTAGCATAGATATTTTCCCATGTTTTAAAGAACTCTGTCCAATAAACATAAAATAAAACAGTATCAGTTTATATTACAGATGATATCGTATGCTTATCAATTATCTTATTATTCACAAAACAATTTCTCTTTAGTACAATAAATAAGTGAAGAGAGGACTATTCAAGGTGCATATTTCTTTGTTGAAGGGTTCTTTCCCAAGCATATTCTATGTTTTTGATGTCTTGTCAGGTGAGTGAAATAAAATGAAGATCATTGTCATAAAAACTGTCACTTAAGGCTTAGATGCTATAAGCAAAATGCAAAGACTGTGCTCTAATCATGGAGTCCACATGTTGTTACATCATTTTACTTACATATTGGTAAGTAAAATAATTTGGGTTCCTACAAAGTAATTCTGGGCAGAAACAGATTGGTATTGATGAGAATGAATGCATTTGTATCTGCTTGTATAGCCTATTATTTAATAGCTCCATAATGAAATAATGATTATGCCAAGGTATAAGATGGTAAGGATTGGTGGTCTTTAGAAAGCTTAGCTTGGAAAAGTTCTTTATCCAGGTGCCTGTTCAAGGTTTCTTAGAGATGGAAAGCCTGAGCAAATAATTTTGTTTTCTACATGGACACAACCAAATATATCTGAATAAGGGCAGGAGATAAGATGTTTATATCCTGGAAAGTGGTTCTTAACCACATCAATACCATAGGAATTGACATATTCAAATCCCAGTCCACAGTGTGAGTGTACGCTATAGAGTAACTTGTCACCCTTATTCCTGAGTTCTACTTGATCACGAGGGAAAAGATAATTTAATTTCCTCCCTTCTTTCCAGATAGATTTCAAGGCATCTCTATGTCCAGCATTTTATCTGCTTCAAGAAACAGGGGGCAAAACAATGAAGAGATCTTGTACCATCTTTCTCTAGCTGGGAGGGTAACTTTAAGCAGAAATGGCATTGATGGGGGCCTCAGGGTAGCCCAATGTTGTACTCTGAATGCCCCTGCTTCTATTCTGGGTAGATTATGGATCATTTAAAACTGTTCTTTTCTGGGGCTGGAGAGAAGGGTCAGCAGTTAAGAGCACAGGATGTTCTTGCAGAGGACCTGGATTCGAGTCCCAGAACCCACATGGTAACTAACAACCATCATAACTCCTCTTCCAGGGGATCTAGTGCCCTCCTCTGACCTCCATGGGAATTGCACCACACAGGTGCACTTACCTGCATGCAGGCACAATGCATTACGCATACACATAGAATCAAAATAATAAATAAAATATCTTTAAAAGTTTTCTTCCTTAATTTGAATTTAGACTTTATGAACTCTAGACCTGGTATAATTAAACCCATGCAATTATGGTTATAAGCTTCAGTGATGGATATGCAGGATTTGAAAGATAAACAATTCAATATAAAGGATTTAAATATGCTTTTAGGTGTTATAAACTGTAGAAATAATAACAAAAATTAAAAAAAAATGCTTCATTTGTTCGCATGATCTACCAGAGAATACATGATGAACTTGATCCCCAAACTGCAGAGGTTCATAAGTTAAGAACACATGCAATCCATTTAGCCCCACTTAGCTGACCATTTTCCTCGGAAGTTAAAGTGGGAATAGAAAAGCCCTGCCCAATTTCACACTAGGTGCACAGTGATTTCGTACCCAGCACCTTTTTAGTCACGCTCTGGATTCCCATCTCCCTTCTAGGAAGATTTGTTTTTATTTCCTATGTCAAGAGTAAAAAATGGCTATTCTACTAGTCTGTACAAATCAGGGCCTAGACTGCTTCAATTTTGTACACATCACGTGTCCTTTTAAAAATATATAACGTTTTCAAATTCATAAACATGCAGCCTTTCTCTCTTTCTGATAACCTGGATTTTACTTGCATGCCTGGGCCACCAGATAATTGAGCAAAGAATATAATTAAAAAGCAGTGAACTACCTTTTAGCTTTTTTATTTTCAAAAATTTCTATTCCATATGATGAATAAAGGATGAAATTCTACTTACGGAAATTGTGCATCGAGCCCAGGTGCGGCACTGCGTTACTGCTGACGAAAGTGCTATAGGAGAAATCACTCTGCTTAAAATTCCATTGCCACAAAGAGAAGTTAGAGGGCCCTGGACTGTAGTAGTGTGTACGAGCAGGATTTTCTCAGAAGGGTGTTAAGGTTCCTATGTTTCTATGTTATACAGGAGGAGCATGGCAACCAAAGTCATGTACATGTCTGCAATCTTTCCTCTGGCAACAGGGAAAATACCTGCTGAGCATGTATGTATGTGGGTTGGCATTCTGGGTTCCTATAGGAGAGAGATGGAATGGATGAACATACTAAGTTTCTCTTATTCTGACTAGTAGTTGAGGCCCACTCTCTACCTATAAGCTCTTCGTTGTTTGTTTTTTGAGACAGGATCTCATCATATTGCCTGAAACGTCCTTGAACTCACTATGAGGGCCAGGCTGGACTTAATTTCCAGTCCTCTGACCTGCATGTCTTGAGAGCAGGGATTATAGATGTGAGCCACCATGCCAGTCTTTGTTGTCTCTTAATAACAACAAAAATAGCTTCTCCTACAGAGCATCAGGAATTTAACTTACTAAAAATAATGATGAGAGAACTCTCTGGATGGTGAAACAGTTGTAAGACACTGCTTTTTCAGGAGGATATTGAGGAGTTTCCTAAAAACTCAGAAATAGTCTCATAAAATTTATTTCGCATGATTGAATGTAGAATCAGTTCCCAATTATACTGCATTTAAAGTCTGTGTTTGAATTACAGTGATAGCAGTTATACCCTTTCCCAAACTGTAATCTATTAAAATATTTTCTTGAAAAAGTGCCATTACATAGATTCCAGGTTGGGAGCCGGAGGTCTAATGAACTTGGATAGGTCAGGAGATAGGTAACTGTTGGAGACTGGGTGACACATCAACATCTTGGGGCTTTGGTACATCATAGAATAGAGAAGTATAAACTGAAGAGAACTATCGTCATGTCCATTACCGTCGTGTCTCACCACTTGGGGCCAGCCCGAGTGGACTTTGAGGGGCCAGCCTGAGGGGTTGGGGGTGAGTAGATGTAGAGTCAAGCCTCAGACTCCAGGAGTTGGATGGGAAGCAGGCCAAGCGCGTTGCAATGCAAACTCCTTTATTGAATAGGTGCACAAGCTCTTATAGGTCTGGATAGCCAATGACCTTATGGAGTGGGGTCCCAAATACAGCCAATAGGATGTCCCCAGGTAGGTAGGTTCTTTCCAGGAGCTAGTCTCACAACTAGCCAGGGCAGAACGACACACCCACAGGAGTCAGTCCTCTATTCCTCCTAGCAGGTGGCCTGGCTAGGCCCACCTTACATTATGCCCAACAGAGAACTTTCCAAATTTATTTGAAGAAAGGTAGTGTATGAGACTTAATCAAATCTTTCAGGACAATGCAAACCATCTTGAGAAATGCAGAATCAGTCATTCCATGGAAACTGTGACACGTGCCATAAGAAAGTTGTGGTGCTATAGAAATATCCTCAAAAAAACTACAATGATGCTCATGACCACCAAATATCATTCACCAACATATACATGGATGACATTTGGGGCAATGCAGAAAACTGTCAGATATGAGAGACATGCACATCTAGAAATGCTTATAAAGTTACCTTTCTGGATCTGGGTACCCATTTGAAGAGTCTCTAAATTGGTTGGTATTCTAGAATTAGAACACTGAAGAATATGGTAAAAATCCCATTTTCTCAAGCACTTGGTCTCGGAGCATCTGATGGCATTGGCTTTGAGTAACAACGTGAGTTTTTTCAACTTAAGAGTTTCCTTCAGAAATGTTTTTTTTTTTTTCTGTAGCCCAATTTAAGAATTACTGTTCTATTCCATGCTTTCCAAAGATCTTGTCTACAACATTTCAGTAGATGGTGACATGCAAGTCTAAACATTTCTGAATATCTGTGTCATTGTGATAAAGTATTTCTTGCTTAAATCTAAAATGTAACTAAGAACTAGCACTTTCCATTTGCTGAGTGCTAAGAAGTTTAGCCACCCTGAATTATTTCATTGAATTGTCACAATGTAGCTGAAAAGTAGATAGTGCTATTATTTATTTTTATTGGTGAGAAAAATAAAACATACAGACTTTAAATGACATCTTTATGAATCTAGTTCAAATGTTTGATAATTCAAGACAACTCCTCTTATAGTCATTAAAACACAAAGAAAATGGCATAAATGATGAATCACCAAAAATATGAAAATATTACAAAAATTTTTGTTCATTTGAAAAGTTCCCTTCCTATAAAGATGTTACTGGACATTTCTGGGTTTATACAAAGACCGATATTATTCAATTCATGAATAGCTCTATTGATTTTTATAGTTTGGCACAGGATATGAAGCTCAGTGGTAGATTAATTGTCTAGCAGGTGTGTGCCATATATTCAACCCCCAGCACTGCAAAAATAAATTTATAGTCTAAACATTCAAGAAAATTTCAAAGAATATCAGAGTAGTTACTACCACTAGCTAGTGACTCTGACATTTGCAAATGAAAGGAACCTTTTTATTCCACGATAGTAATTCTCAGTAGCCATCTGTTTTTCAAAATTAAAGTCAAGATTTAGAAAAAAATGATTTTGCTTTACAATTAGTAGACTCCGAGTTGAGTGACATCCAGTTTCCAGAGATCAATGAAAACTGATACGGTACAGATGTTTACATCCTCTGAAATGATCTGCTTCTAGAATACCATCTAATTCTATGTCTTTAAACTTAAGTCTAAATCCAGAAAGGCAGCTTTATTAGCAACCAGAAATGGGCATGTCTTTCATATTTGACAGACTTTCCATTGTCCCGAATGTCATACGTGGTAGGTTTTATCAAGAACACAGTATGAAAGCGTCTATTACTCATTAGACACTATTCCTGGCATGCTGTGCACAGGGGAGGGCAGGCTTTGGAACGGTGGGCCTGTGTGAAGCTGGTCAGCCTTCTAAAAAAGAGTAATCCTTACGCATTTATTTGTTCATGCTTCTAATCACATAACCACAGAAAGTGCTGATGAACCTTAGTATAATATAAGTGGTGGAGTTAGGAAATACTCTAAATTCATAAATGGCTTCAGGTTGAAAACCATTAAGAAGCATTGCCATGACTTTATTTCTACTTTTCTAGTCAGATTTAAATTTAACTATAATTTGAACTAAAGATTGTTTTGAGCTTGACGATTTCTGTGTCTTTCCATCTGTAAAGGCTGACATGTCTAGAGTGCATGGTAAGCTGACTCGGCTGTTTGGAGAACCTAGTTTGAAATTCTTTTCCCATTTAATCACATTCCATTTCACAGATACAAACTCCACCCATGCTCCCAACTAATGTCTATGTTAGAGCATGGTGTAACATGCAAGATTATCAACAAATCTGTGAAATAATGTAATTATTGTTATTTCAGTGGTAAATAACATAAAACAACCCCATTTTCAAGGATGTTAAAATGAATTTTTGTATAAAATGGGTAATATGTCAGGTTTAATTCAATTATTTACATTGATTATCATACAAATCCACCTGTAAAACTTTCGGCTAATGGAAAACCTTTGTTATAGCCATGACACTTAAATTCAAGATATGTTATATTTTATTTTTTTTTTATATTTAGTTTTTTTTTTTTGACACAGATTCTATCTATACACCCAGAAGGACTGGTACTCGCTATGCAGACCAGGCTGGCCTCAGTTTCACAGAGATCCACCTACCTCTGCCTCAGCAGTACTGGAATTAAAGGAGTACAGCACCATGCCCAGCTCAAGGTATATTTTAAATACAACCTTGCATCAC
The DNA here is from genome assembly GCA_035773235.1 of Eospalax fontanierii. Classification (NCBI taxonomy): domain Eukaryota; kingdom Metazoa; phylum Chordata; class Mammalia; order Rodentia; family Spalacidae; genus Eospalax; species Eospalax fontanierii. The sequence goes on along the minus strand of CM069528.1, from coordinate 21,135,552 downwards.
TCGTGAGGAGAAATGATTGTCAAAGCAAAACTGCTCTGTTAGTGAAGAAGAATATTTTATTTTTAGTGGAAAAAATTGGCATTTAGTGAACACTGAGACACTAGTTATTATCTTTTGTACTCAGGGACATCATGTGGTAATATTCTCATGTGCCATGTTGTTCAACCTGAGATATGTGTGTATATCTGAATTTAGTACTGGGTGTTGGTGTGAGGATGACTTTGAAATGCTCCTTTATTCAGCAGGCTCTCTAAATCTTTACCAGCTTCTCTACTGCTCTCCAGGGGAGACATTCATTGAACTTCTCAGAATAAATCAGATATTAGTAATAAAGAGCCCACCAGCTACAGGATATGCATATGTGAAATCACCAGCATATTTGAAGTTCAGATTTGAAGGCTGATGTGGGATTGTGCTTCCTCACCTACATGCGACCAGATATGTTCTGAAAATTAACATTTTCAATGGCATCAAAAAAGCCAAATGCTGTTAGCTAAGTAATCATCTCGTGGGCAGATAAAACACAGTGCATCATTTTGTGCAAAAATTAAGTGTTAAGAAATAATTATTTTTTCCAGAGAAAAACTTGAAATTATATCATTTGCAAGAAAATAGATGGAACTGGAAGTCATCACATTGATTGTGATAAACCAGATTGAGAATACAAAAGCCACATGCTGTCTCTCATATGTAGGATTCATATATATGTATACATATATATGACAAGAAAGCAGAAGACGGTCTGAGAGGAGCAGAGAAAAGAAGGGGCGAAAACAAGCAAAGTCCATGATATAAAGGTATGAAAATATCTTAATTAGATCCATTATTTTGTGTGACAACTAAAAAGTATTATAAAATTGTGCAGCTTGCTTTATTTTGCCTCAAAATATATAATGTTTCCAGAACAAATGGAACAAAATTTGTTGAGGAATGAATTTCAGTTACATTAAATACAAATTTAGAACAAATAGAAAGCTTTATGACAAAGTCCAACAGGAATAACTACAATCAATCGCAGCAATCAAATTATGTGAACAAGGGAAGGGACAGTGTAGACAATGATGGCGTAAACCTAGACAGACTGAAGCAATGAAGAATAGCTCAGCAAAAGCCCAGCTTGGAAAAGACAGGTTGAGCAGTGGGTAGTTGTTGACACACACCAACATTTTGTCCAAAAGTGAGGGTAGGAGCAGGAGGCGGGGCCGATTTGACAAACTGCCAAGCGAGCTGACAATGACTGGTGAGTTAAGCACAGGCCTGCGTGGGGAGGGAAACTAGGATGCTAGTCATCCCGTTTCCATGACCACTAGGTACAAACCCATGTGGCATGGATGCACTGATATAACAGTTAATTTCTAGCAGGTTATCTATTTATCCATCTGTTTGTCAAATCTATTTCATTGTGGCAAAATAAAAATGCCTAGATTTCTCTAAATTACTATCTTCAACTGTCTTTCCTCCTGTCCATCCATCCATTCTAGTCCCTCTTCTGTGCCAGCCTCTCTTCTTATGGTCTAACAGGAACATAGATCAAAAGAAACCCCATGAATTATAGACTTGTTGAATTACAAAAGTTACATTAGAGAAATGTCTCCATAGTCTGATAGCTCTTATCAGAAGAACCGACATTTCCCTTAGTCAAAGCTTGTCATGCTTAAGCTAGGTGGTCATACATATAGTCAATATTTTTGTTGACCACTTTAAATATATTTGGCCAAATATAGAATGAAATTAGCCCACAGTAGAAATTAATGGTCATAACTGCTGTCAAGACAATGAAAATTAAAATATCAAGGAATTATCGAACCATTGTTTTAATGACCCCTTTGAAAAATACAAAGATCTAAGAACATCACCCCACTCTGCTCCTCTCATTAAATCTAGTTCACTTGATTTCTGCTGAGCCCAGACCTTGAGGCTGCCATTTCGAGACTCATTTCTTCTTGACCTCCAGTTATAAACTTGAAATCAGTTAGTTTCTGATCAACCTTGTGCTGTTTGCCATTTATAAAGCTTTATATTTGCATCAAAAATATTATAGGATAAAGGCAGGAGTGGTAGCACACGCCTTTAATTCCAGCACTAGGGAGGAATCTCACAGGTGAATCTCTGTGAGTTCCAGATCATCTGAAGCTACAAGGAGACCCTATTTTTTTTAAAAAAAAGAATGAAAACCACAAAAAGTCATAAATCTGGCAATTTCCCCCGTTTTACACAGATTTTAAAACAGTGGAAGAAGTTGGCAACCATTGGACATAGCTGAGTTATCTGTATATTCTAGATACTAACCTTCTGTCAGGAGCATAGTTGGTAAAGGTTTTATCCCATTCTATAGGTTGCCTCATCACTTGAATGATGGTTTCCTTTGATATACAGAAGCTTTTTGTTATCATGTGGTACCATTTGTCAAGTACTGGAATTAATGACTGTATTATAAATGTCCTGTTCAGAAAGTCCTTTCCTGCGTCCTATAAGTTCCAATACCAGGAATGGACTCCTCTCTAGAAGCTGTTGAACAGGGGTCTGATGGACTCTCAGACAGTGCTGCCTGTTGTCCCTGATCTTGGTTACTTATTAGAATTTGATGGTAAGACCCTACTGCTGAAGGCACTACCTACATGAGCTATACCAACAAGGAGCATCAAGCCAATGATGAGTTCAGAGCCTCACCTCTACTGGCTAGCACACGTAGTGCTGGAAGGTACTATGAAAGCTTCGGGAAGGAAAAGATAACCATTAGCCTTACAGGACTGTGAATCCTGTGAAATACAGTAACAACTGGCCTGGCAAGATATGCCCATGAGATAGAGATGGGCATGATAATGCATGCCTTTAATTCCAGCTCCCAGGCTGAGGCAGGTGGATCTCTGTAGCCTGGTCTAAATTATGAACTCCAGGCCAACTTGGGCTACAGGCAGATCCTGTCTCAAAAAGGCTCCCCCAAAAGATATGAAGAATATCACGAATTTTAATAAATATTATGGGAGAAACCAACTGCTTTCTAATTGGATTTAAAGTTTGCTTCTTAGGATGCATTTCATACCTGACATTAGTATCAGACTTAGGAACTTGAGGCTAGACAGGTCATAGGACATAGGGGAGAGTCTAATCCTAGTGTTTTACTAAACTGACTCCTAATGACCTATTGCTATGTCCATAGATGAAGGCATCTCTCAGCTCTCACCAGAGAGTTTTCTTATGCAGCAGATGGCAAGTAACATAGAAATCTGCAACTTCCAGAAATGCAAAGAACAAGAGGCTAAAGAGAATTTATCCCTGGATAGGACACCTATATCATCAAACTTATGCTTCCCAGGGCTGAGGAATCGTTGCAGAAGAAGGAATGGAAATATTATGAGAACCAGAGGTGGTGGCTGACCACAAGGAATAGAGTTTTCCAAGCAGCTTGTCAGTTATTCACATAAACTCACAGAAATTGTAAGAGCATGCACAAGTCCCATGCTAGCTCAAGCCAGACAAAAATCCCAGCATAGACATGTTGAAATGAGTAAGAAACTCCACCACAAACTAGGAAATTGTACAAATCAATGGCTTTTGGGAAGGGCAGAGGCAGTCTCATTCAAGGATGAGATGCTTGGCAGGTTAATCAGGCACCAGTGAGTGGACCCACACTGAAGGGTATTTGGGGAAAAACAGTATAGGACATATATATATATATATATATATATATATATATATATGTATATATATATATCCCTCTGTGTATATATACATACATGTATATATGTATAATAGATTACATTAAATTGTGAGGAGGACATTAAGCAGAGGCACTGATAAAGGAGGGGATCTAAATACCATCAAATTATACTATACAAATTTGCAAAAATCCAATAAAAAAGGAAATATATTGCCCAAGTTGGAACACTGATCTGAAAAATTCAAGTACTTAACTGAACACATGCATTGTTTCAGCTAGTGGGGAAAGTCACTGATTTAAATGTTGCTGTTTATCTTCGTGGTCTGGAAGTCAAACAACGGCAGTGGCGATAGCCTACCTTACTTTGGGAGCCTCCTGTCTCCTCCTAACCAATAACTACTATGGAGGTTCCCCCAGACCTGGGCCTGAGTTTTTTTGTGTGTGTACAGCTCTTGAGGAGAGCATTACTATCCAATGTGGCCTAACTCCATTTAAACTACAGCGCACAGACACAGACACAGATACATAGACACAGACACAGATGTGCACGCACACACACAGAGTATGTATTTTTAAGCAAACTTATTAAATATTTCTCTATGCATGTTCACACATTCTTGGTCTCATCTGTCTCTCTTCGGCCCCCTCCCTCTGGATTCTCTTCCCTCCCCCTCTCTGCTTACAGACCCTCCACACTTTTCTCCTGTCAGAATATTTGTGCCCTCTATTTCCCCTCTCGTGGGTTCCTACTACCATCCCTCACTCCTGTCCCCTTTTGGTCCCTTTCTTCTTTCCTGTCTTCTTTGGTTACTTCAGGTAATATACTCAAATCTAAAGTTTCGGATCTAGGATCTACAGTAGAGACTATCAGGCCTTTGTCTTTCTGGGTCTGGACACTGCACTCAGTATAATATTTTCTAGTTCCATCCATTTACCTGAAATTTTCATTTTTCTTTGCAGATATCCAGTCATTGGTTGAAGGACATCTAGATAGTTTCCCTTTCTGAGCTTGTATGAAAAGCTTTTATGGTTGAGTAAGTGTTTCTGTAGTAATATACTGAGTCCTTTGGGTTTTTGCCCAGGAGTGGTATAGTTGAGTTATAGAGTAGATCTAATTTTTGGTCTTCTGAGGCTGTTCCACACTAGTTCATAGTGGCTGCAGCAGTGTGCAACCCCAACAGCAGTGAATGAGGCTTCTCCTTTCCCCAAGTCCTCTCCAGCATTGCTAGCTGTTTTCCATATCTTAGGCTTTCTAACTGGGATGAGATGGAACTGCAGTGTAATTTTCATTTTCATTTTCCTGATGCTAAGGATGTTCTACACTTTTAAAAATATTTCTTAGCCATTTTTATATCTTCTTTTGTGAAATCTCTGTTCAGATTCATAGCCCATTTTGGAAGTGGATCATTTGTTTCCTTCATTTTTTTTCTTTTAGGGGATGGGGTTTTTAATACATTCTGGATATTAATCCTCTGCTGGGTATAGAGCTGGCAAAGATTGTGTCTGAAAACATCATGCTTCAGACATAAGACTTGGAGGAATTGATCTAGAGCTGATCTGGAAGCCTTCTCCTTAAGGACCAGTTCTCTTAGTATGAGGAAGTGTTATGCAAGCTGCCAAGGGAGAAAAGAAATCAATAGTTCTACCCAGCTCTCAAGCTTATGAACCACAGTAATGACTGGATTGGCAAGATATTTCCAATGGTACAATGATGACATTTTTGTTTTGGGGGTAACCAAAACGTGTATATCTGGACTTAAGGCTTGCTCAGTAGGAGAGAGTTCATTCCTGGTGCTGTAAACCAAAAATACCCATGACTGTGGCCTCATAGTGATCAATATAGTCTATGTATTTTTATTAAGTATCCCTATACCTACAGATAAGTGTAATTCTCACCTCTCATCAAAGAAGCTTTTTTTATTCCACTGCAGATAGAGACAATTATAGAGATCTACTGTCTGATGCCCAGCCCCAATTGGTGTGTCTATAAAACAACCTCTGTACCTAACGTTTAGGTAACATTGTGGAAGAGGGAGCAGAAAGCTTGTAAGAGTCAGAGGATCAGGATACCTGCTGCTAGACAGTGTCTTCTAGATATGACAGATATGTTGCACTCCTGAAATCTCAACAATATGGTTGCCTAATAATGATACCACCGGTCAACAAACCCTGTAGGACAAAAGGAAATTTCACAGGTCCTACCACTAAAAAAAGAACTGCAAGAAGTATATGACTAAAGAAGTGGTAGAAGGAGTGCTCTCCAAGAACCAGCCCCTGAGAGGTGACCAATCCTAAGTGGTCAGCCCTAAACTCATGTTCACAAGAGCAACACTCAATGGATGAAGTCGGTCACAATAAGTGATTTATTAAGACTAAGTACAGAAATATTTGCCTCAGATATAGTAAAATGACAGAAATGTTTACTATGAAAGGTTAGGTGCTTCTTTTTCATCTATTTATAATACAACATAAAAATTTTAATTAAAATTAAGGGAATTCTTCAGATAGTTTTCATTGAAATTTTATGAAATCTCATGAACAGAATTATTTCACACATTTCAGAGTCTATCTTCCCTTCCCACTGTGCAGTTAATTTAATGGCTTCCAACTCAAGCAAAACACAGGTAATCTATTCTTTGTAGGGGAGAGGATAGTAAATTCCACAGAAATCAGAGTAGGAATATCATATTGTGTTCTCTTATTGAGACTTAAGCCAATGTAAGAGAAAGCTTTCTAAGGATCTAAACCTCTCCATATCTCATATTATGTGTTTCTGTGTGTCTTCCCTACTGACCTCATGTATGTGATTACTTGGGTATTGTTAGTGTTAACAAATAAATGGAAAGGTTTGGTTGAGTGTATTTTTTGGGTGTTGGGAAGTTTGAGAATATCATTTCACACAGCTAGCCTCAGTAGGTTCCAGTTTTATGATTATCAGTTTTACACTCTATTTTTGCATGAAGACCAGGCTTCAAAGTTGCAGATAACTCTTATATTCAATGGGTTCTATGATGAATACCTTTGTAAAATGTATAAATCTATCTTCATTTACAGTCATAGTTTTTCACAGTTTTTGAGACAGTGTCTCATGTATCCTAACTTGGACATGAACCCTCTGTATAATCAAGGACCACCTTCAAATTCTGATTTTACTGTCTCCACCCCCTGAGGGCTGGATCATAGGGGCATACAGCCATGTATGGGCTTAATGTTCAAACTTCAATTTTGTCAGTTGGATTTTAACCAATACAAGATATAACTTTAAGGGTTTTAAAACTTGTGGTTTATAAAAACATGAAAAAGATTTTGAAAAATGCTGAGATAGTGAGAATGAAATGGAAAAATTGAGGCAGGCTATAAAAGAACGTGTGAGTAAGAAACCAGACTCAATGTAAGCCTGGCACACTCAGTCTCTCTGCTAACACATTCTTACTCCTTTACACTGACTTCTATTTGCCTTTGAATATGGTGATTTTCTTCTTTCAATCTGACCATATTCATTTAGATTTTATTCTTTGAGAGAAAATAATATTTCTTGGAAGAAAACATGTTCAGCAGCCAAAGAAACAGATGAGTTTCCATGGCCCACAACAATGTGCACTACTCTTTCAGCAAACAGATAGGTGTGAAATATGAGTGTAGATAGAAGAGCTAGGTAAATGCTCTGGCACACATCACAGGAGTTGGCTGTTACCCTGGTGACAGTGATAGCATGTTATGTACTCTCTATATTCTATTTGTATAGACTCTGGTGGAAGTTGTCACCCAGAGAGCTTGATTTTCTAATAGTCCCTTGGACTTTGCTTAAGACTGGAGGTCCAAACAATGCTGTGAAAGGATCGCAATGGTCAGTCATGTCAAGCCAGTTCTCTGTAATAACATTTTTCTCTATGAATATATACTATGTCACTAGTTAATTTGGGCACTTACCAGAAGAATCTGACAGTTGGAGGATGAATGTATGGAATGATTTTCAAGTAAAAAACATATTTCTTATTATGATGTTAAAATTTAAAAATCCAGCAAAAGTATCAGTTATAAAATGCATTGTTTTACTTCAATTAATTTGAGAGGCTGGTTCTCACAGTTAGGTAAGATGTGTTTAGTCTACGAGCTTAAGTAAGGGCCAATAGCTTTGAGGGTTGGGAAATTTTCCTAAATCCTTCATGGTTTTATTAAAACCTATTTGTACCATCTGCAACTACACACATTACCACATAAAGTATCAGTAACAATAACAAGTGTATATCATTTCATTCTCTGAAAATCATTTCTCAGAAAACATGAAATTAGATGAGACACGGATCAAACTCCAGCTTATAGACACTGAAGTTGGATGGATGGATCATGATGTCAAAGGAATTAGGAAATTTCCTTGGAGACACAGTGTTCTCATTCTATTGATGAAAACAAACAATATCTAAGATGAAGGCAGTCTGTTTTCCAGTCTAATTAAAAGGATGTTTGATTATAATGTTTCACTGAATGTACTTTGTCCCATTTCAAGCATGCAATCATAGTAAATGAGCTGTGGGCATCTGTTGGATGCTGCCCATCCCAAGCCCTCTGCCTCCTATACTTTGGGAACAAAGGCTTTGCAGAACATTCATATGTTAACATGTAAGTCTAAGCAGTCACATTTTCTTTCTAACCCAAAGTGACATATAATTTTAAAATAACATAAAAATGAGAATTTATAGTGAGACTAGATGTATGTATAAAATTAATTGAGTTATATTTGGTTTTTGGTCATAAAACTCCAATATAGGTGACAAAAGGCACTAGCCCTTTTATATTTTTTTACATGAGTAGTGATTGAAATCGAAGATATTTTTTTACTCATTTTTAATCTTGGTCTACTTTCTCTCATGGAATTGATAGAATTTTAGGGTATACAAAGGAGTTCTTTCCCTGTTGATTCCTGTAGTTAGTTGATTTAGAACAAAGGACAATATGCAGCTTCTTGGGCACATTTTAGAAAGGCACGATTGGGTTGCTGGACTGACTGGCAGACACAGAGAATGAGTAATCAATGCCTCCTTAGCTTCCTCTGATGAAGTTCCAGTTTAACAATCTCTCTTAATTTTTTTCACTAGCAATCTGCCCTCAATGGGCATTAATTTTGTATAAGATGGGGCTCTTAAAATATTAATCAACTGTGTCTCAGATGAATAATATAATATTGATTTACTGCCTAACTTCAAATTATCAATTAACTTCAAGGAACTAAGAATGAAAGTATGTGTTTTGAAATAATAGCAGAGAGAGAGAGAGAGAAAGAGAGAGAGAGAGAGAGAGAGAGAGAGAGAGAGAGAGAGAGAGAGAGAGAGAGATTGAGATTCTTAAAAGATTTTGTAAACAAAGACAGGCATGGTGGCCCATATTTTTAATCTCAGCACTAGGGAGACAAAGGCAAGCTGATCTCTGTGTGATAAAGACCAGCTAGGTCTACTCAGAATTAACAATTTCCTGTAGATCACAGGCAGTCCTTCTTAGCTCTCTAGTGTTCTAATGTAGTCTACTTAGCCATCACCACTTCTGAAGGCTTCACTTTCAAACTGTATAGTTGGATCAAGTTTGCTCCTTGGAAAATAGCAACACTCTCCAATACAGGTCTCTATGACCCTGACCTAGCTGATGTGATACTTTTTGATCCCTTTCCACCTGAAATTCATCAACTTCCCAAATTATTGAGAGTGAAATCTTTTATTTGAAATGAATTACAAGGCCCAAGCGTGGCTCTAACATTCTCCTAGGAAACTCCTGTCTGCCTGTTTCTTCCTCTAACACATTGTGTTTCATCACTGTCTGATTCCTTCCCCAGACTGAACATTCCATGAAATCAAGGACTCATGAGTGTGTATATTCAGATTTATTCCGGGTGTCTAAAAGACTGATGAATACATTACAAACCCAATAATTTTCTAACATTAAATGAAAGTTGGCATTTCAACACAGGATGCTAGCTAGGCTGCCATGTGAGGTGATAATAATGATGATCTTTTAGACCTTGGAATTCTTACCTTGAATCATGTTCATTTGAAATCCCATGTCTGTGATAATGAGATGATCATTCATTGAGGGCAAGGGGAGTGAGTGGAACTCACTTTTACCTAAGCCTAAAAAGTCTTTCTTATTTTGTCCAAATGTGAAAAAAAAGCTGCAAGGAGCTATGTCTTTCCACACTGGTACACTTTGACTCGGAATTTATACTTCATAATGTCTCTCCTGCATCCAGTACAATCTCCATATACAGCAGAAAAATACCTTAAATATTGCTTCATTTATTTTGCTCTGTGAAGTCATTGGTTCACAGAAATATCTGATCTCCTTTGTTGTAGACCAAATTGTTTGAGAAAAACTGTCCAAATCATTGTGTTCACACAGGAACTAAAGACATTCATGGCTTCTGGTTTGTTTCTTAGGCAATAGCTGCCACCATGACGCCTTCAAATCACCTTTGGCTAATTCTCACCATCAGAGACAATGCTTGAAAAGAGAAAACAGCTTCTAACACTTTAACCTGCAAGAAGGGAGTTTTATATAATAGGCATACCTCAAAACAGAACAATTGTGTTTGAACCTGATTATCAAGGAAATACTGACTTTAATCTGACTCAGAAGTCTCTCTGTATAAGATTACTTGTGTCAAAATATTATCAACACATGCCATATGTTAGAACTTTGGTTATTAGTAAGTCATAAGGTGAAATTATATTATTAAATAATTTTAGTAGAACACTTCTTGTATTTAGTTACAACAGAAATATATAGATTGGATAGAACCAATTTAATTTTGCAAAGCTGTAGTGGGTATTTTGGAATAAAATTATTTTATAGCAGACCTATAAGTGCTATTATCAAAAATGATGAAATTTATTTTTTAATGCAAAATTAGCTTACATATAATCATTACATTCAGTGGCATATATAGAAAAAACCCACATTTTTAAGATGAACATTTTCTGTTGTTTATGAAACACTTTTAATTAACCTCTGAAAGCAATGTGATATTTGCAGGTGAATTCTCAGCTTTCACATTCTCATCAGTGTTGAACAGGTAATAATTTTCTGAGGACAGGAGTTCATGCTCATATTAAGAAGAAATAAATGGCAAGGTTCTAGGAACTGAAATATTTTAATTCCAGCTTGATTTTCCAGTCTCTAATGCACATGTTTGGGTCACAGTAGATTTTAAATTAAAGTAGCCTCACTGTTTTATTATAAGGCATTGGTAAAATTCTTGTTATATAAGTTATAAAGTCTAGTAGAATGAAATATGATGACCTTAAACCATCACCTAACATCTTTGGCATAAACTGAAAATCTAACAGAACACTAGTTGGAGTCCAGCGAAAGAAATAAGGTGAGATGGAGAACGATCCAGGAGTCAAAAAGTGAAACCAAGAGAGATTTAATTTAACAACAACAAAAAAGCTAGTCTTCTTTGTCAAAAAGAGGTACACGAAGAGTTAAATATTTTTATGAGTTTAGCTGTGCTATGTTAACTGTCTGTGATGTTTAGTTAGTAGATTGACTGTGTGCTTGCTCCTGAAGATCAAATTCTTGAAAAGAATGACCCCAAGTCAAACTTCATGGCCCTTTTTCATATGATGACCTTATTGTAAACATGGGAATGCATGAAACTGTGGAAGAATTTTGGAATACATAGCAGTTGTATATTTCCAGTTCTGATGTTTCCACTTAGGGACTGGTTTTCAGGTTTGTGTCTTGATGAGGTATCTATTTTTCTCTTCCTTGCTTGGAGATGAATGAGATCCACCTGGCCAGACACTGAAAACATTATATATATATATATATATATATATATATATTTGTATTTGGTCTTTAAGTATAAAGTATTAGCTTTTTCAACAAAGAGCCTCAAAAGCCCAATTACATGATTTCAGTTGTTCAAAATGTAATTTATTGCTAATGGAATCACAGGAAAATGTTTCTACTGTGTATGGAATGCAGAGGCAAGTCAGGCAAATTGCTATTGAGAGGAATTATTGATCCTTCTGTTACAATAGGCGCACTTCAGCTTTGATACATGGAATTTTATTTCTATTGTAACTATAATTTATATGTAAGCCTTGAGTTTTCTGTTACTTACCTTGGGCTATGTTATTTTAAACCAGATGTGACAAATTTTCCAGATTTGACAACTCTCCATTTTCTTGCTGTATTGAAAAATGATAATTGAGTAAATGTTTTCAGTTCTGGGCTTGAGAAGTTATAAAGGTACCAAAAACTGCGTCCCAAACTTTCATCAGAATTTTACTTTGTGCCTTATTTTCCTGTAGACTGTACAAGAGATTGAAGAAAGGGTAAGGGCTCCATGTTACTAGCCTTATATTTCTCCAAGGTTATGAAACTACTTTTAGCTATTTATAATTGGTGTATTGGATTTTGGAAATAATTTTCTTTATTAAATGCAATGACCAAAGGTAGAATTATTTTTTCTAAATAATTTAATTATTAATAATTTTTGTTACTGTAACAAAAATAGAAAGAAAAAGTATTGATCAAGTCAAAAAGACTCATTGTTTTCTGTGCTCTAACTATACATTGTGTTTCTGTTAAATGCGATTTTCCCACAGTTGAAATTACAGATGGGTTCTTGGTACAGCAGACTTGCTCATGAGCTGGAAAGGCATGAAGACCAAGAAAGTGGGGAGATCTTCACTATCTGTCATTTCTATCTTCCACACAGATCTAGACAGCTGTCACTTCTTAAGACATGCACATAGTATCCAGTGGACTTCCTCAGAAGTACACATGCGATGGCTATCACTATGTGATTTTTGCAGTTGAGGAAACTGAGACTGAATTCACACAGCTAGAAACTGAGACTGAATTCACACAGCTAGGTATGGCTGGGACTCTATACATGTCTATCTGAGACTGGAGTTTATGACCCATTTCCTATGACAAGTTTTGACATTCAGAATAAATGAAAGCCACCTGTTGAATCAAATGTAAAAATTTCTTTTTCTGGAAACAGTATTAAAAAAAATCCCGTGTGACTATTTTTTCTGATGACTATAAAGAAAAAATTAAAAAGCATTTAGAATACCCATTTTAACCTCAACTTTATTGTCTTTCAAATAAAAGTCTCAAATGAAAATGTTAGCTATAATAATTTATGTAGCATGAAACCATTTTTTTTAAGCAGAGGAGTTCATAGTGGCTTATATAAATTGGTGGCACTTACTGGTAGTCAGTCATTTTTGTGCATACAACACAAACAATTTGAAGTCCTGAAATTGTTAGTTTTTGAGTGTCTCTACCAAAATTTGACACTCATATAAACATTCTTTATAATTGTACTTAAAAGTTATAATGTTTCCTGTTCTGGGGAGACATGTAGCTGTAGTTGTTTGTCAAGGAAAAGACCAAAGTTTTAAGGCACATTCTTTAGTATCTTTGGTTGTTTTGTTAATTTTTGTTTTTACCATTTGAAGTATCATGATGAACAATTTATTTTATATTGTACTTCTTAATGCAGATCTATGTTTACAGTGGAAGCATTTAGAGTTTTGGATTAGAAACATACTCCATGTAGGTCTGCTTATAATAAAGATGGCATTAATAATCATTGAAAAAGATTTACTTGAAAATCAACACATTAGGCCAATTTACGCTTAATATAATTCTAATATTCTAGGCTAATGTATTTCTTAAATATTAAAAATGATGCTTGGTTATTATAACAATCCTAATTATTAAATAGTAGCACAGTTATAAAATAACATTACTGTTTTATACTTACTGATTTGTTCAATAACAGGAACAGTAAATTGCAGTCAGGACAGATATTCATGACTGCTAATATAAATTCTGTGTTCTTCAATTTTTGTTTTGTTTGATTTTTTTTTTTGACAGTGTATCCCTAGTTCCAGCCTGCCTGGAAATCTTTAAGTGGACCAGGTTGGCCTAGATCTTGCACAGATGTGCTTACCTCTGCCTCCTAAGGGTTGGGATCAAAGGTGTGTGCCATCATGCCCAATGGTATGCTCTTCCATTTTTACTAGACTGTGATGTCAGTTGTAATTTTGTATGTGATTTTGATAAATTATTCTCTACTTAGGTAGATATGTGTTGAATAATTCAGACTAACTCATATATCAATTGAGACTAAGAATACTAATACAGAAACAATTTGGTGATTTTTAATTGTTGAGGAATATCAGGAGTATCTGCTTTATTTGTGTACATATCTTCTTTCCGTGATAAAGAATGGCTATTTGGTTTTTAAAAGGGACTTATTAAAGTCAAGACACTTAGACCAACAAGTATTATAGAATGCTGAAGAAATATTTGTTGTGTTACACTTGTGAAATTTGGGTGTAGTTTATAATAGCAGTAATCCTACTCTGATTACTTTATAATCTCATCAGTAGAGGCATGCCTCTCAATGTTAATTTATTACTTTTGTATAATATTATCATATAAATCTAGATAATGAATAAAATGTATTACATTATGCTATTTCCCGTAGTCATCTATGGATCATCTTAACATAATTAAGAGACAAAATTTCATGATCTGATTCATGTGGTACAGTGCACAAAAACAAGAATGAAGAAGCTTTATATATGGTGTGCAATGATTGGTGATAGTTGTCGACTTAAGGGAAAGTAGAATCACCTGGGAGATGGGCCTTTGGGCATGCCTGTGGAGGAGGTGTTGTCTTGATTAGGTTAACTGAGATGAGACATTATTCTCTGGGTGTGTTCTATACTATATAAGAGAAAGTAAGCTGAGCATGCATTAATTGCTCTCTAGTTTCTGACTCTGGATGAGATGCTATCACCTCCTTCAAGTTCCTACCAGCTCTATTTCCTTAATATAATTGAATAGTGTGAATTAAAATAAATACATTCTTCCTTAAATCACTTTGTTCAGGGTATTTTATCATAAAATCAAGTAATGCAACTTAGGCAGAAACTGGTATCAAGAAATGTGGCTATTGTTTTAATAAACATGATTATGTAGTTCTTGGGTATTCAGAACAGGGGTTTGTGTGTGTGAGAGAGGTAGAGACAGACAGAGACAGAGAGACAGAGACAGAGAGACAGAGACAGAGAAAAAGATAGAAAAAAAGGAATGTAGAAAAAGAATTTGGAACTAAGGCTTAGCCCTTGAATATTGTAAAAAGAACTTAATGAACCATTCAGGTGGGAACTGAGAAGACAGGGATGCTGAGAGTAATAGAGGCTGTGCAGGCCCAGCTCTTGGAGTTTTAGAGGGGAAACCAGACTCTACCAGAAATGGGGATAGAAACCATTCTCGATATTTTGGTGAAGAATCTGGTTTCGTTTTCCTTGTGTCCTGAGAACTTGAGTGAAATTAAATTAAGTTTATTGGTATTGGACTAGTTTATTTGAAGAACTTTTTAAGAAAAGAGAGTATTCAAACTGGTGCTGAGAAAGCAGCAGTATTTGCTAAAGAGATCAAGATTAGTGAAGAGAAGCCTCTGCACATCACTGAGCCAGTAGGAAAGGAATCCTGAGGATAAAACACCACTGATCAGAGGCTTAATCTGGTTTGAATTCAAATTCATTCAAAGGAAGAAAGCATAATCTGAAGGGTTCCTCTAGACTGCTACCTAGGATAATGCTTCCCCAGGGTCACACATGGAAAGCCATAGCCCTGCGCTTCAAGGGGACGTGGGCTGCATCTCAAACTAGCAGCAGAACTTGGCAGTATCACCTCAGTGCTACTGGTTTGCAGGAATGGAAGATACAAGATTCAGGAGGTTGTGAAGTCTTACTCCATGGTTTCCAGGAGTGACTGAGGCCTAGAAATGTGTGGCAAGGTCAGAGACCCTGAAAAGATGCTCTGACAGGTAACTTTATGAAGCTTTGAAGATGAGGCTTAGGTTATGTGGAGACCCTAGGATACTGGAGATGCTAGGATCATAGGACATACTGAGGAAAGCTGTGAGCATGGACCCCAGTTTACCCTGGGGAGACAACCTATTTGTGCCAAAGACATCAGAATTGAAGGAGTTACTCAATAACCCCAATCAATATTATTACAACTTCAAAATGCCACACATGAACCTGAAGTATTTATTTTCTCCTGAACATTGTTCTTACTTATGATTTGATAATTTCTTACTTGAAATTCCCCAATTCTTACCTCTTGGGATAAGAATATTTACTTTGTGCTATTGTATATTTGAAGTGTGTAATTTAGTTTTCCTTTAATAGGTGTTCACAGTTAAGAGACTGGTTTTTTAAAAGTATTGGAATTGTTGAAAGTCTATGGTGACTATAAAGTTGGAATTAGTGCATTTCATATTTTAAGATGTCATGTACCTATCAGGTAAATGGGTGGAAACATGCTTAAAGATAATGGGCTTGAGTGTCAAGATGACTAGTGGTATCATTGTGAATTGATAGAACTGGATTTCTGTGCATGCTCTGGAGGATTATCTTGCTTGTTTAATTGAGGTAGGAATAGCTTCTCACCACAATGAAACCACTCCATAGGAAGGAGGCCATGGACAATATTAAATAGAGAAAATGAGCTGAGCAGTGTCATACCTGAAGTCATCACTGTGCCTCCTTCTTTGAGGATGTGTTGTGACTAATTGCTTCAAGCTCCTCCACCTTGATTTCCCTATCTAGATGGGATGAACTACAGTGACTTGACATAAGCCCTTGCTTCATTAAATTCACTTTGTTAGAGGATGGATTTTATGACTGTAGTAGCAAAAGAAAGTAAGACAAGTTGTTAAAGAAATTTCTGGAAATGGGAAACCCATTTGTATGTGGTGAAAGGTGGGTCACAGTATCTGGATAGTTTACCACTAATGATTGGGTCCTTCTCATGCCTTCTTTTTTTCTTGGATTGATGATGCCTCAAAGTATGTGGCTTGAAAACTGCATATATATATATATATATATATATATATATATATATATATATAATCTTCTTATATTCAACATCTTAATGGTTCTTTATTAAGAAATTAATATTGTATATTCACAAAATTGGCTAATTCAGTGTTGGAGCTTTTTCTTTGTGCTTAGGAGAATCATTTTCAGTTTTACAATACAAGTTGGGCTTCAGGCAAGATCAGCAAGGAGCTTTGAATACAATATCATCGTATTACCACTTCAACTCCATAGAGTCAAAGCCAAGAGAAGCCCTAGCAGAGCAGTATATCAGATAACTCTAATCACCTCCTTCTAAGGACTTAGCCTCAGCACCATAGAATGAGTGGCAGAAGGGAAAAATTAAGTGGGGTTATTAGTGTTATGGAAAATCACGCAGCAGAGTAATCCAGGACTTTACCCAGAGAGTTGGAGAGCTCACCTCTTGTATTGTTATCACTGTAGGTCCAACTAGTGGCAACTACAGCGGAATAGTACAGTGTTGGTTAGGTCTGAGATAATAGTGGTAATTGAGTTATTGACACTCCTATAGACAAAGGAAGGGTCATGATACTCCCCAAGATTTCTAGCTATTATGTTCCCAGTTCCAAGTGTTCTTGGGAAATGCTAGAGTATATAAGAAGTAAAATGTTAATTAAAAGCAACACTCTGTTATGTAGCTTCTATGAGGTCATCATCTAGGATAGGGGTGAAGCTCTGTGGTGATGCAGATGTTTGGGGGTTACCCACACTCCTATAATAACCCCTCACTTGTGATTTTAAAGCAAGTCCAGTAAACCCATTGATTTCACCAAATTTTTCTTTGTTAGAGTTATATTTCATTTGTTTTTGATGTCCTTCTGGTGTGAACGTTCATATCTGTTTAAGAAAGGTTAAGGCAACAGGCTGGCCTCCAATATGAGGCACAAAATAACCAAAGATAAATTCTGGAAGAGTGGCTACATGGTTCTAGTTATGTGTAGCAAAGCATGGCTACCCTTTTCCATGTAGTATTTGGTAGCAAACCTTCTTGCTATGGCAACAGTTTTGTGAGCCTTGCTATGTATGTGTTGTGAGACACAGAACGAAGATGGAGCCATTAGCCGTTAGCAGGTAGGGGACATCTATGGGGGAAATCCCAGGGTGGCGGTCTTGCTCTATGTGCTATGAAACAGTAAGCCTGCTTGAAGAATGGGGTCCACAGCATGTGTAATAAGATTCCCTGAGAATGACTGAAGGTCTAGAGCAAATATTACAGTCCCTGAGAATAACAAGTCAGGGTGAGACTACTGGCAGTCTGCTGTGAGGGTCGCCTGGCCCCTGCTATGTGTATTAAGAGATGTCTCTGAAGACAAGATGGCTGCTCAGTGGAAACTTGCTTCTGTATGGGAAAAATTACAAAGGGAAAGAAATATGAGGCTAACATTCTCCACATTAGCTTCTGATTTGTATAAGATAGAGGAGAAGACACAGGTGCTGGCTTGTCATTTATACAGCTGGAGGCCCAAAGAAAAAGATCTAGGGTGAGCTACAAAACCTCCTCCCAGTAGTACTTAAAAACTTGAAATCCATGGGAAGAATAGAGTAGAAAAAAGAGAGCATGGTGAAAGTGGTACTAAAGAGACTGGACATGAGGGAGCTGGTGGATGATGCTAGTTCACCAGGCAAGATAGGTCTACGTTTGCCAGAGGCTTGAAAAATAAGTCTTTCAAAGGGTCTTTGGCACTGGTAGAGTGTTAGCAGCTTTGATAAACCTCATGGAGAAACCTGGTTTTTATTAAGTAGAAGAGGCTCTGGAGGATTTGAGTTACTTTGACTGGCATGTAAATCAGGTCCACAAAGTGGTAAAGCAGCCTAGAGGAAATGAGCAAAGAACAAAGAAGAGAAAACGTCTTTCTAGGTAGCTCAAAGGCAAATGTGGCAAGACCTGTGTCAAGATGGAACTTCTAGGGAAAAAATGAATCCAAATCCAATTCCTGCACTCAACAGCCTTTTGAAGACTTAGAAGTCTTTGCAGTTCAATACAAGGATGGATGTTAGGGAGATACCACTGTGCCAGCTTCTGTGAGAGAAGAAACTCTTGTGATATGAACCATAATAACTGCTTCCCTGATGTGGTGGCCAGTGCTACCTGCAGATGTATACCATTAAGTGTTGCAGAAGACCCACACTGAGTTGGAATTTATTGGTTCTCTATTAATGTACAGACTCTTTGAACTTGAATGGAGCCTGAGATCAGGTATGCCTGTTTTCTGGTGGCTCTGGCAGTATTACAAGCAATGAACACGGGGTAATGGATATAAAGATAGCATACAACTCAAAAGGATTAAGCTTGACCTAGGGGTGAGCAGCTTTCCTCCCTAAGTATGCAGTGTACAATTCTCTCTTGGGACTATAGATTGCATGTTCAGTCAAGGAGGCAGGTACCCATTCTCCTTAGCCCTAGGTTCAACTAAACCATTCCTGCTAGCCGGAGAGCTTCTTAGATGCCTGCCAGAACTAGATGGCAAGACTTCACTAATGAAGACTTGATGCCACATGCACTGCTTACAGGACATAGTAAAATCAGGCTGGGACTGAGCTGGAAATGTTCCCTCCCTGATAAGCTTTCATAGTTCTAGATGTGCTATTCAAGCTGTTGGGGGGAAAATTGTCAGGAATTCTACTCACCTTTGGATTTTGAGTGTAATGTTACCAACAGGCAGGAAAGAGGTACTTACCAGTGCAAGTTTGGGTATAATAACAACTTTCTGATTAGACTTAAAACCTGCTCCACATATGGAAATTCAATATTCCAATGTGGATGGGAGAGGGGCTCATGAAGCCTTGCCCCCTCCAGAAGCTATTTTGTTACTTAATAGGTGCTGAAGAAGTCAGTGTTGGCTTCTTCAGTGGTAGAACCACTGAAAATTTGCCTATGTTCCAATAAATACCCTTCACTGTGTTCATGTCAACAACCCAAACTAAACTCAAAGGGTCTCTCACACATAAAAAGACATGAAAATAGGAAGGGACTTGGGAAGAACTGAGAAAAGAAGGAGATGAGGGAGGGTAACAGCAAGTGAACATGACCAAAATTTATTCAGTACAGGTATGAAATGGCCAAATAATATAAAATAAATAATCAATCAGTGGTCAGAAATTTTGCCTAAGCAAGAAGAAATTTTTATGTACCTGATAATTTCTAAGGCAATTATTGTACTTAACAACTTCATACCAATGCTTGCAGTTTCTAATCACAACTTGATAGAAATGTCTAGGTGAAGATGCACAGAAGCAGAGGGAGTCGAGAGAGCGCGAGCTTCCGGCTCTGGTGACGGAAGTGGTTCTCCTGTGGTCTGCATTTTTAACTTTTTCCTTTGTGTGTTATCTGCCCGGTTTTCATCAACTTTTTCTCTAACTTTGCTTTTCTTCATTTTTCTCTATGTGCTGTATGATGGACCTAAGTGCAACCTGCCTTGCAGTTCCCTCAAGTCCTGGGTAAGCAGACGGAGGGAGGGTTTCGCAAGGCCAGCTGTATCCTTCCAGAGTAAATTTGTCCCCTCTCTCTTGCTGCCTCTTGGCTCCACCGAGGACCCATTCCTTTCCCTCGATGCTTCACATTTTGACACGTCACGTCACTACTCTTTGGTGTATTCCTTACACCTTTGTAAATGAGCTCTCTACTAAATGTCACTCTCTCCTCCTGTGTTTTTTCATCTAAGGTCTTTCCAGCTCAGCCATTACTCTTGATGTTTATACCTATTCTACAAAATGTTTGTTTCGTTTTATAGTAGAAATATTGGATTCAGTCACCATTCTTCATATTCACTTTTGCATGAGTGTACTACCTGTATGTGTGAAAGTGCACCTATGTCGTGCAATGTCCGCAGGGGTCAGAAGAAGGCATTCCATTCCCTGGAACTGGAATTTTGGATGGGTGTTAGCCACCAGGTGGTGAGAAATCCACCCTAAGTCCTCCGTAGGAGCAGTCAGTGCTATTAAGTGCCGAGCCATCTCTCCAGCCCCCGAATTCACATTTTGAAATGTTAATATTATAAGGATATGTAATGGAAGAGGAAAAAATCTCTCCCTATTTTGACTCATCAGTCATTTGGCTCGGTTATCAACTAAATTACTGTCAGAACACTCAACTTTAGAGGAAGTGTGTCCTCTAGATCCATATATGTGTATATATATATATATTGAAATGATGCAAAATATCCCTTGGTAGGAATCTTATTAAGACATAAAAGCAATGTTTTCATTAAAGGCATAACAAAATTTTATATCATATCTTAAGAGAAGTCATAGCATATTCCAGCACATGACAAGACAAGTCTGTTGATTTAAAGATATCTTGGAAAGTTAAGAAACTTAAAAGGCCTTGATAAACTGAAGGGGTGATTGAATTTTCATCATTTAGGGTCACTGAAAGTCACAGACTTGCTAGCTTTAACACAGGCATGTGCCACCAAGATTACAAGAAGGTACTAATCTACTGTGATTTCTAAAGATTCTAAGTATGTGTTCTTGTGCAACATTCTTATGCTGACCACAGTGATTCTCAACTTAAGTACCATCAATATAACTAAACGAGATAATTTGTACCTTATTAAATACAGACAGTGGCTTTTCAAGGCGTTTTTGAAACTGCGGTCTCCAGAAAGCTGATTATATGATAGTGGATGACAAGGTGCATGGAGAGCATTTCCTGTGATTATTACTTAAAGTATTTAGGGCACAAAAGAGAGGTTTATTGCACAGCTTTAAGTTGAAAAGTCAAGTGTGCATATAGTTTAGGATATGTAGTAATCAGATATCTTTATAGAGTCAAAATACCTAGTCATCACAATGTTTTAATCTCTGCTAAATTCAAGTATGGTAAACATGACTTAAACTCCATCCACTACTCTAGGACCAATAATAGGAGTGAGATTTCTTGGAGTGTATCGAAGAAGGAAAGGAGATGAGAGAAAGTTTTCAATAATTCCGTATTCATGTGTGTAGCAGGCTTTGATATTGAGTCCAGCATTCTTCAGGAAAAAGGTAGTAACTGATAGTGGAGCCCACAGCAATGATCTCCCTCCAAGGAAAGGTAGATAGCATAGGCATGCGTCACAGCAACACAAACCAAGGGAAAGAACCAAGGCTAGTTTGTCCTTGTATCGCAACTGAGAGCAGGCCAATAACATTATTCTCAATTCACTACCTCTACTAAACACTTCTAAAAACAGCATGTTACTGAGTGTTCTGTTATGTCATACCCTATATGTGACTTAAATTGGGTTATTTTGCGGGGGAGGGAGGATGAGGCCACAACCCAGAGCCTTAGTATGCTACCCAAGCATAGCATTCGAACATGAGCTACATTCTTGGCCCTTAATGTGAGGTTTTGCTAGGAAGTTTCTACTAGTCAAAATTCCTTGTTCTGATTTCTAGAACTGTTGCAGACCATCTTGCTGTAGAATTCTATGATGTAGATGGTTTTCTATCGTAGCCATATTACAGCTCTGTTCTGCATGGACAAAGGCAAAATTATTAATTTTCTTTTTCTTTAAGTTTGCCTTCAATTTGAATGATATATTTGATTGTAAAACAAGTCAATACTTTTCAGACTGTGAGTTACCTACTCACAGTAGGTATATATACACTCACAGTGTATTTGTTTTAAATACAAAATTTGGGGCAATAAACCACTTGAACTAGAATCTATGTGTTGGGGTTCAGGAATTTGAATTTTTAACAAGAACCCCAGGTGATTTTTATGTACAAGGAATTGTAAGTACCACTGTAAAAGGATTTTCCTTTGATCAGGGCTTATAGTCACCACAAACAGAGCCTGACAACTCATTTACTTTAGAGCTCAAAGGAACTGTGGCTATCAGCGCATTCAGTCTGTGCATAAATAAGTGAGATGTGTTTGAAATTCCAAAAATGTTTGATTGCTTCAATGAGTTGAATGAGCCAGACTTAGTAACTCAAAGTAGAAATAAAGATAACAACAATTATTTATAAGGTACCAAAGATTTGTTTTGCAACTAATATGGCACTTTTAGTAGAACAGTCACTGGACACAGGAGTGTGGGTTTGTCAGCACATGGGACATGTCTATCCCTGTGCTCTCTTGCTGCAGGTGGCTCTAGAGAGGCCAAACACCAGTGGAGCAGCTACCACAGTAACTCGCATTCAGATATATTTGATTCCTATTTTAAAACTATTTTCTAATTCATTATTAAAAAATTGACAGACTTTGGAATTTTTGAACTGAAAGTTTATGACGTACATATATTAAACCATTACCAAACTAATGTTAAGCTGTACTCAAGTATTTTCATGCATCTGAAAATTGGAGAATGATTTTTTGGAGTAAGCACTGGGCTTTGGAACTTCCAGTTTGCTATTGAGCTTTTTACAGAGGGAGACATTTGTCTGCACATGTCAGGCACACTGATAGCACTGATCATTTCTTCTTCTGGGGTCACTTATGGGTAACTGCAACCTGAGATTACATCTGTGTGTTCTGTTCTCATGCCTGCAAATTAACAATACATATTTACATTAAAACATAGTTTAAGAAGAAACTATATCTGTCTCCCAAGGCTCAAGGATCACTGAGGAAGAGGGGGCAGTAAGTTTGTTAGAACCAGACGAAGAGGATGACCACAAGGAAACAGAATTTACAGACAGGTGGTCAGTTACTCATACGAACTCACAGCAATGGTGACAGCATACACAAGTCCCAGACAAGTTCAGAGCAGAAAAAAAATCCCAGCATAGACATGAGGAAGGGAGTAGGAAGTTTCAACTCCACAAAGGAAATTGTGGCAAGAGATGGCTGCTGGGTGGGGGCAGAGATTGTTTCTTTCAACCATGGAACACTTGACAGTTAACCAGACTCCAGTGGGTGGGCCCACACTGAAGGACATTTGGAGACACAAATTAGATTCTATATGATATATATACATATATATATATATATAACTGGGTAGACGAGGGCAATAAGGCAGTGAAGGTAAGGGAGAAGAGGTAAAATCATTAAATTATGTTTCATGAAAATCACAAAAATTCAATTAAAAAGAAAAAAACAAAACCAAAAACCCAACAAACACGTCTCTCCCAAACCATATAAAAATGAGTTGAAATTTGTACTCCAGTGCCCATGAATTAAGTTTTGGGGAGTACAGCCACGGTTACCTGTGTACCTATTGTCTTTGGCTGCATTTGTGCCATAATTACAAACATAGGTAATTGCTTACAACAGAGATCGCATTCCCCACAATGTCTAAAATATTTCTCTTCTGGCCCTTTACAGAAAATGTTGGTGTGCATCCCTTCTAGAATATATTCCCCAGACAAGCCAGCGACTTCAGAATCATTAAGAAGTTTGTTGTTAGAAATAAAGCTCTTTCTCCTGCTCCCACATGCAGAGCAAGAAATGATGGCTGGAAGCACTGGGCTTGGGGCGGCCTCTGCCTTGACAGGTTTGGGGACTGATTCTCTCGCCTGCTCAGTTTCAGGACCACAATCACAGAGGACTTGTGTTGCAGACAGGATTTCTCTGTTGCGGTGATAAAAGACGGATCAAAAGAAACTTGGAGAATAAAGTATATATTGTATCTCACAGTTTCAAGTGACAGTGTGTCACTGAGGAAAGTCACAGCAGGAACTCTAGGTGGGAACTGAAGCACAGACTAGGGAAGAATGCTGCTTATGGGCTTGCATTCCTGGCTTTCTCAGTTACCTTTCTGATACAGGCCTGCCTAGAGATGGAAGAGCCCACAGTGGTCTGGGCCCTCCTACATCAATTAGCTATCCAGAAAATGCTCCCACCCCAAACATTGCAACAGGCCTGTCTGATGGAGATAATTTCTTAGTCGAGGTTTCCTCTTTCTGGGTGACTCTTGTTTGTCTCAAATTGACAAAAATATACCAGGTCAGCTTGTTTTAATGATACAATAAGCAATATTAATACGAAGATATAAATTAACATCATGTTGGGTTTGTAATTTATTTGGCTTTGTACTTCATTTGCAAGGAAACCATCCTGTAAAATGGAGAAGGAATGGTGAGGACTAGTATGTACCTTGTGTTGCCAGAGAAAATCCTGTTAGAGAAAAAGACAGCTTATTATTCGTTGAGGGTTACTTTAATTTTAACAGGCTTTCTGATATTACTTTGTGGCAGCTTTGATAAACCAAGAGAGAAATAGCAACCTTTCTGGGCTGAATCTCAGTGGTACTTTAAAAGAGATTATCACTAGGTTTATAAAAAGAAAATATAATGCATTTCAATTACTCATATGTGGAGTTAAAAACCCCAAAGTGTAATTATATGTGGAAATAAAATTGACTTCACCATAAGAGAATGAGAAAAAGCAGTTTCTTTTTGTAGAAGAACCTAGTCTTGGCATCTGTCACAATGTATACCTGTCACAAATGCTGCATAGTTATCTCTAGACGGCTGACATTTTTTAATCTACCACTGACCATGAACTGTATGGTTTCAATCAGAACTGAAACTGGGGATAGATAAGGAAGAAAGGAGACACAGAGACTAATCATTTAAAAATAAAACACAGCAATCCAACCTAATGAAGGCTTTGCATTAAAAGGCACATGAAAGAAATTCCTTTACAATGGTGTTTAAGTTCCACTCTCTGGCAATGAATAGCTCCATGTACCACTGCACTCTCATTCGATGATATTTACTTCAGGATATTAATGAATACTTAATTTGATTTTTGTTTACAAGTACAATAAAACCTGAGGTAATAAAAAGAAGAAAATATTTTTGCTAAAGCTAGCATAAAAATGTTGCAGTTATAAATGGAGATTGTAGTTGGAGGGTGTGGTGTTACTATGCTGTAAGACAGTAACCATATTTGATAGCAGATTTAGTTTTCCAAAAAGCATTGTAAACTTATATAAAAGGCTTCATTTTCAGTTATGAGCCATGCAAAGATGTTCTTGGGGATGCTAAAAGCTAATCTCTAGGCATCACCTTTTATTCTCTGGGTAACTAATCTTGGGTGAAATTGTTCCCCACCTCCATTTCCTGTCTGTCTAACAAAACAGTGATTCCATTACTTATTTCATAGCACCCCAGTGATAGTCCTGGGCTTGACAAGTGAGTGCTCAAAGTTTTACTACTGCTGTTGTGGACACTGTACGTCATGCATTTATAGGCAGAAGAGGCAACAAGGCAGCAGATAGGCTAAGAAAGAGGACTCTGTGTCCAACTCACTCAGGATTCTCTTATAACCCATATCATGCTATTCATTAGAATTACCTTCTGGATCAACTGCAAATAATTTTGTGGTAATTTTGTGTGGAAACTCGTTTTGCAATGCATGCATGGGACCTTATAGAAAAAAGCAAGCTATACACAGAAAATAGGTTCTATAACATGTTTCTCAAGTTATTAGATTAAAAAAAAGGATCAAAGCTATATCTTTATCCAAGTGGGTGACAACTTTATCTCTTCTGTAAAGTAGTATTCTCTTTATATTATTTACTAAACTTTACAAATGAAAATATTGTCACTATAAATATTCCTGCCTTCATGCCTTGACTTAGAAATTTTATTCCTTTTTCCACCTTACTAGGGAAGAGCAGGATGCTGGCAGCTGTCTGACTGCTCATTCTTGGTAAGGGTGAATCACTGGGCCAACTCTGTGCCTGATCCTAGTCTTCATGTGTGAGCATCTATTTCTACTGAAGACATATGGCTGAGTATAAAGATAAGTTCTCACAAAATGTTGTGTGGGAGGTCTCTGACACCCTCATGTTAAGGTGAGGACTCATGTTACAATAGGATGACTCTTTGCTTTGGAAATATGCTACTGTTCATAATTAGAGGAATTTTCATTTGATCCTCCAATTCAATGACAGTATCACACAAACAAATCCAGAGTATCACAATGTGTTTTCAAAGCCCAAGAGCTGCCTTTTCTTCTAATGTTTTAATAATATTTTAATTTTTGAGAATTTCATGAGTATTGGATTGGAATCATTTCTACCCCTCCTAGTAACTCCCTACAATTTCTCCCAGGTCCAGACATTTCATGTCTTGTCATCTTTTTTGATGATTATTATTTAATATATGCATACTTTTATAAATATACATATATGTAATTTTACAGAGTTCATGTGGTGGTGCTCTGTGTACATGTGTTTGTGTTTAGGGTTGACCACTTGGAATTAGAAAACCATCTACCTTGGCATGTCAACTGGTTTTGTCATTCTGGAGATCTTGATATGCTACTGTAATGTGGAGATTTCATGGGTTTAGTTTCCATATCACGTCTTATCTAGAAGCACATGTCCTGTGCCTCTGGCTCTTAAAATTTTTCTGTCTACTCTTCCATAATTTTCTGAGCCCTAGGTATAGAACTTGCATTGTAGATACATCAGTTGGGGCTGGGCACTCTCTAGTTCTTTAACTCTGTAGTTTGACCAGTTACTTTGTAATACATAGTCTCCATTTGTTACAAATAGAAGTTTCTTTGATGAGTGACAAGAGCTACAATTGTCTGTAAATATAAGGATGCAATTTAGACTATAGTAAGAAACTACAATGGTGTAGGAAAATGTCCTACATTTCTACTTGGGTGCTGTGAAAAATCTATAGGGAAAGGTATTATTTCCTAAGCCTACTGAAAACCACACATACAATATATATGGGAGTGCATGTGTACAACTGAAACCTATATAACAAAAATCATCATTCTAGGAAAGTGAAATCTCTCTTTGAGTTGTTGGTCTAGGTAGTCCAAGAGACTCCCAAAATCACATAGGCTTTTACCAAAGCATTTGGTTATCTCCAAAAACTTGAAGGAAATACCACATTGCTGAAGATATAACTTAATTCAAACACAGAGCATGGAACAATTGAACTGGAATTGACCTGGAAGCCTTCTCCCTTAGGACTAGCTCTCAGTATCAGAAGCTACTATGGGAGTTGCCTAAGGCAGAAAATCAATCAATACTCCTACTCAGTTGTGAAATCTATGAACCACAATAACTGTCTCTTCTTTATCTGTTTATTAATAGTGGCACTTTTATCTTGGTTGTTACATGGACTTGTCCTCTGCCTGACAAAGTCCACTGGCAAACTATGGACAAATGCCATTGTCCCAAGCATGGTGTCACCTGCTGGTCGATAATTATAAACTTGACCTTCTGCAAAAAAAAGAGGAGATGAGAGAGTCAGCTTCGCCTCCCAAATAGTCAGTGGGTCTTGGCTGTATGAAGGGGAGGGGCTAAGGGTGTATAAGTGGAGAATGACATGAGGTAGCCCCTCTTTCTTGCCATTGTGTGCAACTGCTGGGAAGCCATAAGATCCAAGACTGATTGTGGGTTTTCCAATGTAGCCTTAGAAGTGTCAGGGTGACCCACTCTTCTGTAAATAACCCCTCACCCACTGCTTTGTTAGTAAGCCCAAATAAAATAGCTAGGATTTTCGAAACTGCTCTTTGGTGAATTTGTACCTCGTTTGTTGTAGGAATAAGGGAAGGACGGGACAGACTTTGTTCATGCCTCCCAGGGAGAATTTTAGCAACAGGGATAATCAACAGCTGTCTAATTGGACTTAAGACCCACTCAATAGGAGAGAATCTGTGCATGATACTGTAAACATAGCCAAATACACATGGTTGGAGAGGTCATAGATATTAGAAAATTGTCTTTTCTTGTGCATCTCCGTAAGAAGTTATTTTGAACATATATACACTCTTGTCATCAAGTCTGAGATGGTACAGTGAGTGTTCAAGGGCATATGAGTGAGAAAACACAAGGTGGCCACCTGCAGCTTCCTGGAATCTCAACATTCAGGAAGGAGTAAGACTGTCTACTTTGTACTGTAGACAGTACATGGCATGGTCATATATATGATAACTTCAGGCTTTAAAATCATAAAGCTAGTTGTAACTACGTTAAAATAAATTCTGGGTAGGTATGCTATTAAAGGTTTTCTTCTCAATCAAATATAGCTTCTCTCATTTACATATAAGAACAGCTATAGTCCCATTGCTAACTTTACGTTTTTATTTTTTTTTATTTTTAACTTTTGTATCATGCTACTTTGAATCCTTCAAGTGCATGCTTGCTTGGGATGGGGGCTGAAGCGTGTGAATGACCTGATGATACTTTTATCTGTGCTTTTCCTTACTCATCCCTGATTTAGAAGCTCAGTAGCTGACGACGCCTCTCATTCTCAAGATTCTTAGTCTTTCCAGATGCCAGGAACTGGACTAAGGTTTCTGAATTATATAATCAGAATAAAAAGTTCTGAGACATGTTCTTGTGTGGAAATGGATTTCTGATGCATGGCCAGGCTTACAGGTGCACATCTGAAGGAGCAGGGGCAGAAAGCTTCACAAAAGTGTTGGGCTTCAACTTGACTCTGAAGAATTTAGAATGAAAAAGCTAATTAAAACGGTCTGTGTTATTTACATACATGAGATAGACTTTAAAAAAAAACTTAAATGCCTAATATCAACTAGAAGTTTGAAAATATCTTCTCTTTTTATTTTCTTTGAGGAAAATATCTTGGGAAATTAATTTTTGAGAGTATATTTTAATGTAAAATGCTTTGGTTGCGTAAGAAATGGGGTCTGTTTTTCAGTTCATCGGCGAGATGACACTTTGACAAATCGTAGATTGCTCAGTGCCTAAAGAGGCACACTGTGTCGGTTTTCCCCATACTGTAATATAAAGAGGCAAATGAAGCAGTGTGGAACACGCCAGGGCTGGTGTGATGATGGAGCCCACTGTGCTGGTGAGAGCCAGAAGGGCTGACACATCTGACGATTTGTGTGTTGTTCTCTGATCCACCTGTGAGAGCAAATTTTCATCAATCACTTGAGTTCTGACTTGATTTAGAGCTCATTACTTATGAATTGTTGAATGACTCAGAGGGCGTGTGGCATCCAGGGCCCTTCTTTGAAAGGAAGTCACCTGTGGCTCTTTTTTTTTCTGCCTTGATGTCTTAGGCTGTGATTTTCCGAACAATACTGAGAGTGAATACCTCATCACTGTTGACCAGGCAGCTTTGTATACACAGGTGAATGCTAAACAACCATACGTCTAACCTTTTAACTGAGCTTTCTGGCAAATCAGAGCCATAGGGTTATCCTCAGGAATATATTTGAGTGCATAGGCAAAGACTTCATACATGACTTCAAATTTCCTTTTAGGATGCTCTGTTTGTTCTCATTATATATATATATATATATATATATATATATATATATAATATATTATATATATATCATATATATATATGATATATATAGATCATATATATATATAGATCATATATATCAATTCTTTGTGCTGTGCATCTTGTTAAAAATTTCCCATTCTATCATTGAAAGTATATGCTAAGGTAAACTTTGATCAAATTTCATTCCTGAGTTTGCTTTTGAATCAAAAGAGGGAATTGATGGTTACGTACTGATTCAGGCTGATTCTAGGCTCTCAACAGAAGTGACCATTCAACATTAATGGCAAAGAGAAAAGCACAAATGCAGAATTTAGAACTCCCAGCCAACATGTCACTGGATAATGATGGGAGAACTCTATGAGGTTCCAAATACCCACTTTGATAATAATGTTTTCCTCTAAATATTGCTGATACATTAGGGAGATGTTTCCAAAATAGGCTGATCTCATTTGCTCACATTGGTTTCTTTTGGTCCTTTAGTGAGTGGGCCAACACTTATTTTTAAGGCTGACTTCATCTCTTTTGGCTGTTGAGTAGACTTTGTACTTCACTTGATGAGGGCATATGAGAAATGAACCAGATAAACTGCTTGATTAGACTCTTCATGAACCAGAACTGATGATAGGGACACACATTTACTTGTGAATTAAGAATCAAATACATCTTTCCGGGCCTATACTATACATGCATATCCTCCCCACTGTGTGTAGCTTACACTAATTGACAACTATAGGCAATTTCATGTTTCAGAATTTTCTTAGCACTGTGTGACATTTAAATATTGACCGTACTTGTCTCGCAAGTGTTATGTTTATATACAAATGGCACTCTGGCTAGGGAACAATTTATTCTCCTGCCTTTCAAATAACAATGCAATGAAACCCACCATTTAGCTGTTATTTATACATTTGAATTGGTTTCTATGACCAAAATAAGCAACTAAACAGTAAACAGAAAATATAATGTCTTCTTCAGTAGCAGATGGGATAAAAAATACATCTATAGTTTTCTAAAAGTAATGTTATATTTAGCTATAATGGAATATAGCTTATGTTATTGCATAAAATGTAGCATAAAATATAACAGTATATGTGGTATGTGTTTTCTATAAAACATGATATATAGAGTATAGTAGCTTGTGTGAGTGATGTGTGTGTTTGACAAGGAAACAACATGGATTATAACAGCATGTCTACTGTGTGTTTGTCTATAAAACATAATATAAAATATAACAGTATGTGTGTAATGTGTCTATAAAACGTTACATACAGAATAACAGTATATGTTTGTCTATTAAGCATAACATACAGTAAAATAGCATGTGCTTTGTGGGTTTTTCTATGAAACATAATATATACTATAACAGCATACGTGTTGTGTGTTTGTCTGAATGTGTATATTTGAGGGTGATGGGATGAGATACAACACAGATCTGACGTGTTATAACTTGCGATTACAATTTCATTTAAAAACTGCTAAAATGTTAAAGTGTGAGATTTTAATTTTTTCATAGTCCATAAGATACAGAAATGAATATTAACTTATTTGGTAAAATGACTATGATGTATTTTACTTATTAATAGAAGCAATAATATTAGCTACATATATAAAGGTTTGTTTTTATTAATTTCAATAAAGTAGATATCCACAAAACAGTTATTAACATGAAATACATTTAATAATCAGATGGAATATTTTTAAATGTACTTGAAATGGCTGTGATAATTAAACTTCTTGACAACTTGACAGGATCTAGAATCACAGAGGAGATAAACCTCTGAGCTTGCTTACTATGATGGTAACGTGAATGTGGGAAGCATCATCTCGTGGGCTGGGTTTCGGAGTGAATGAAAAGGAGGAGGTGAGCAGATCTCTTGCATTCCTCTCTCTCTGCTTCCTGACTGCAGATGGGATGCACCTGCCACCTCACGCTCCTAACGCTATGTCTTCCCACTGTATCCTCAAACTGAGAACCCTTCCTTTCTTAATGCATTTGCCAAGCATTTTATCACCCGAACAAGAAAAAATAACTAATGTAATGTCCAATTGCCTTGTAGAAAAAAAAGTCCTTGCAATTCTCCAGAGCCCAAATAGAAAACAATTTGAGGTAGAAAACATAAATCTGTCTCTTCAGTTTATACCTTTAAATACAATTTTAAAGACTCATAAACAAGGCCCCACCAAGGCTTATCTGTTTGAACTGCTGACAAGACAAGCATATCATGTTATTGTTTAGCAAACAGTCACCACCATGATCCTATTACTGCCAAAAAACATACTTTGGTGTCCCATTGATATTGAATTTAACACTCGTTTTGGCAATGGAATGTGAGTAGATGTGGTTGATGCACTTCACAGTTTGCCTACTTTGAGTTTTCTGATCACACTTCACCAGAAGTGTGTGATTTTGATAGCAAGGCTCTTAGAGATCAAAATCCTGGAGGCTGGAACACAATGCATTACAGATCTGTGAGTGTGAACTAAATGCTTTTCTTGTAATAAACTGAGATTTTATGGCTGGCTGTCGCTGTCTTCATCTGTTCAGGCTGTGGAAAGAAAACAACAGAGACTGGCGGCTTAAAACTACAAAACTGTGTGCTCAGTTCAGGGGCTGGGAAGTCTAAGACTAAGGTTCTGGAGGGTTTGCTTCTGGTGAACACTTCCTCGTTTACACACAGCTACTTTGTTGCTGTATCCTCACGTTGGAGAGAAAGACACTAACCTTACTGAAATCCACAAGGTTCCACCATATGACTTCATGTAACACAACTTATCTTTCTAAAGGCTCCATCTCCAAATATCTGGATGAATTTTGTGAGGACACAAAGAGCTAAGAGTTGTATAGTATTACTATATAATAACTTCAGTAATGTATTTCTGCCCCTAAAGTCTGCCCAGCACTTTGAATCAATTCCCTCCTAAAGCAGCGTCAGCTGTATATAAAGAGAGAATCCTGTCTGGTGTAGTGAAAGAAAATAGAACAAATCATTTATTATTTGTATGGCCAGCTTTGTTATTATACTATATTCTGTCATGTTTTTACAAATATAAACAGTTTATCAGAAAAACATTTCTGTACCAGGTACGCTTGTTAAATTTGATACATTTTGGATGCGTATAATTACTTTACTGTTGAAATGATACATTCTAATTTTCCACAATGTGTATTTTCTCGATATGAAATTTCATACATTTTCAAAACCCTCTGTCCTGTTGGATATCATTTGATGTATGTAGAAATGCAACAAAGTGACATCAAAATCAAATAAGAAGATCAAGGTACATAGAAACAATTTCAGCCCATACCATAGTCTGGAATGATTATTGTCTTAGTGCGCTTACTCAAAGATGCATTAAGAGGCACTTTCTACCTTGATTTTTTAGAGTGGATAATGCGTTGCTCTTTTTCTTTTTAATGTAAAGCTACAGTAAAGAGAAGTTCATTTAAAAATAAAATTGAAGACTCCTATCATAGATTATTTTGTTTGTGCAAGAGTTGGCTATCAGTATCACGAGGAAACATCTCAATAGGAACACTGGCCCAAGAATGTGAGAGTTCAGGGAATGCTTATCCCTGCAGAGGGAGGAGCCTATGAAGACAAAAGAAGGCCTGCAGAAGTAATGCTGTCAGCAGTAAGTCTCCAGGCTACCAAATGGTGCACATTGATGCCTGGCATTCTTAGATTAACTGGTATTCCTGAGTAAACAATGTAGAGTTACACCTGGGGCTGTGTATTAGTGTCGAACTCTGGGCAGTATATCTGACACTCCAAGTTATGGCAGAATGATTGGTGCTGAGAAGAAGAAATGTTTAAAAACTTCATATAATACCATTATGTGGGACTGTAGTGGTTCATATTTATAGATGATCACAAAAGGCATCAAGACCCTACTGTACCAGTGGAAACTCAGGAGCAGAGTACGAAACCCTTGTATATCTTAGCAAGTACGATTTTCTTGTATCATAACCATGCATGAACCAGTTCCCTGAGCCCATCCTATACTGTCCTTGCTTCTGCCTTAGAATTCAGAAATAAATCATTGCCACCTCAGATTTCCTAACATGACCATTCTTACATTTTCAAACACTGTAACAGGCTTTCTGCATAATGATGAAGCTATATGACTTCAGCCTTAGACGTTTGACAAACTTTATGAATAGGTCTTGTTTATTTGCTTATAAAATAGATACCCGTTCTACATGAGACACCATACAAATAAAATGCTTCATTTTGAAAGAACTTAGACAAAACAAACTGGTCCAGATAAATGTATATATGTCATATCATAATTTTGACAGACTTATAGTTGTAGTCTCAGTTGTAGACTTACTTCCAAATAAAATATTTAGTCAGTTTTTGGTTAAAAGAAATGCGACTTTCATATCTTTCAGGTCTTATTCTTTACATTCTGGGATATTTACATTTATATTAATATTATAGACAAAAGTGTTTAAAAGTGCACAGATTTCTACCTGTCATAAAATCTATTATGTGTGTATTGATTTCAAAATATTTGTGATTATAAAAAAACAATCTATAAAATATGTAATTGATATTATTATTCAATTATATGAAAATATTAAATATCAGTTTTACTAATTCACAGTGGTTTGACATTTCGTTTTGCTCATATGAAAATCAAGATCAATTATTCTTGTCAGTTAATTTTCTATGTACACAAAATGTCTCTGATTTTTGGCTTTACTTTGTTAAGTATCTTGGAATGTTCTTTCTAACCTGGTAGATTAGTAGATAGAGAAACCCATAGAGTCACTTCAAACCTCTAGTCACTCGGCAATGTCCTATTCCTCTGGACAGGTGATACAGGTGCATATACATCAATCGATCTCTGCATAGCTGACTGCTCTTAATTAATTATCCCACTCACTTATTCTCTGCTACAAAGTGCTTAGCCATACCTTCTCCACGTAATTTTTAGTTTTTGAGACAAAGTTAAGAAGCAAAGCTTATTGATGTATTGTTTTCTATGAGAGTAAAAGAAGTACTATTCAGAAATTCAACATTCAAAAATTGGTGGTACATAGCAAAAGCAGACTTAAGAAGAAAGTTTAGGGCCGGGAATGTGACCTAGTGGTAGGGTACTTGCCCTGTATGTGAAACACCCTAAGTTTTATCTCTAGCTCTAAACAAAAGAAAACTTGTTCTAATATGTGCTTATATTAGAAAAGAAGAATTATTTCCTCTGATCTAATATTGCACAATAAGGAATTAGAAACATAAGAAAAAACAAAACAAAACAAAACCCAAAAATCTAAACCCAATGTTAGCGGAAGGGAAGAAGTAAAGAAAACCAGCGCAGAGAGAGGTGAGACAAGTACCACCTAAAAACCAATAACACGAAGACCACACTTCAAAAGGAAAGCTCTCTCTCTCTCTCTCTCACACACACACACACACACACACACACACACACACACACACAGTGAAACTGGTTAAAATAAAAGACTCAGATAAACTGACAAAGTAGAGAGAAAGGAAAACATTGTAATTAATATCACCAAAATGCAAAATATCACAAAAAATTCTATGAATAATTATATACCCCAAAATATGAAGAAACAAATTCTAGGAACATAAAACTGCCTAGTCTGGCTCACAAATAACTAGTAAATACTGAAGGGACCAGTAGTGAGTAAGGTCATGGGGAGTGTAAACACAGATCTGAAAGGGAATATCCTGGCATGCAATGATTTCACTGCAGAATTAGGAAGAAGTTTATGTGGCATCGATTCGGTGGATCTCAAACTCTTCCAAAAATTCAAGTGAAGAGAGTAATCCCAAGTTCAGTAACAGGCTGATGCAATTTTGGTATTAAAGCTACTCAAAGATATTATAAACAAGGAAAATCACCCACTAAGATCCCTGATAAACATAAATGCAAACTTCCATATCAAAATATTGACCAACTGAATTTGAAACATCATAACAGAGTCATTCACCACAATAAAATGAGGTTTGTCCCAAGATGCAAGAATGGTCTGATATGTACAAATCAATAAATATAATATAAACCCCAGCAAGTTGAAGGATAAAGTCCCACAGCATAAACTGAATAGAGGCCAAGAAGGAACACTTTAAAAACATCAACACTCACTCTTGATATTAACTTTCAATAGGGTATACAGAGATAGACAAATAGTACAAAAAGCATGTACTGCTCTTGCAAAGGTCTTGAGTTTGGTTCCCAGCAAACATATCAGGCAGCTCACAACCACCTGTAAGTCCAGCTCTACAGGGACCTGATGTCTCTGGTCTACATGGACACCAGAATTCATATGCACATAACCCCAAACCCTACATACATATAAGTAAAAATTATTTTAAAATGTCAATAGATGAGAAAAATACAGAATCAGAATTCACTGGTCTACAGTTCCAAAAGGGGTAACACATTAGACTCTAAAACATTCATAGTCATGGCCAGAGCCCTTTGTTACTCACTAGAATTTGATGGTCAAACCCTATTGTTGAAGATACTAAATGCTTGAGTCATAACATGAAGAAATCAAACTGGTAATGACCTGGAATTCTTATCACCATAGACTAGTTTTCATAGTACTTGAAGATACTATGTGATTCTTCAAAACTGTAGAAAGAGATGCTCAGTTGTGCAATAGTGGCACAGATGTTACAGGAGTGACCAAGATACTTTTTGGTTGATTTAAGGCCCACTCCAGGAGATGGAAGCAATACCCATTATGTGGAACAAGAGCCTTTGAATAGACAGGACCTAAGAGACATCTTGCTAGTGTTTTTCACTAAATGGACATAGTATTAAACCAACTCCTAATGACATTGCTACACCAATAAATTATTACATCTCTCAATACTTATTGGAGAAGATTCTTTTTGCAATAGATTACAGGTCAAAGATATCCACAACTGGTCAATGCGCAGAAAATGAGAGTGTAAAGTGTTCAGCTATAAATGAAACATCTGTATCACCTCTCCTCCAAAGCTCAGGGTTCATCATAGAAGAGGGAGAAGAAAGATCGCAAGAGCCAGAGGTAGTGAATGATTACAAGGAAATAAAAAGTTTTCCAGACATAAAGGGAACTTGTATATATGAACTCAAAGGAGTTGTGACAAGCAGCATAAGAGCTGTGCAAGCTCAAGCCAGACAAAGTCCAAGCATAGAAACCGAAGGTGTGGTGCCATTGGCAACTGATAGCTTCAGGGAGAGGGAGAGTCAGCTTTCTTTAAGGGTGTGATCCTTGGTAGGTAAATTGATAGACATGGCTCCAGGAGATGGACTTACACCCAAGAGTATTTGAGAAACATAGATTGGATTGTGTAGGCTTTAATAAAGAGGACATGGAATTGGGAAGGTACCAAGTTGGGGTGGATTTGAGAGGAGATGGGGAAGGAGGGAGAATATGAACAAAATACATTATATGAAAGTCTCAAATAATTAATTAAAAAGTTATTTTAAAAAAGAGAATTTACTTCATCATTAAAGGCTATATATTGCAAACAAATAGCCAATATCACTCTTAGCCGTGAAAAAATGTAAACTTTTTCTTTGAAATAGAGGCTAGTACAAGGGTATCTATCACTTCTTTCCAACACAGTACTGAAAGTGTCATTTGGAATAATAAGGAAAGAGAAAGAAATAAAGAATATTATAATAAAAAAGAAGAGATGAAATGATCTCTATTTGTTAATTTTAACATCTTATTTATACACCACACTAAAGAGTCCAATAAAAAAGACCATTAAAATTGTTGAACAATTTCAATTCAATTGTGGGGTAAATCAACAATAAAAATTAGTAAGGCTTCTATATACTAATAATAAAGAGTTTATGTGAAATTAAAAAATAATCTCTATCACAAAACAAAACCCTAAAATATAATAGTTTTAAATTTAACTAAGGGATTTAAAGACTCACGTACTAAAACCTATAAAATACAGATGAAATAAATAGAATGAAATGAAAGATCCTGAATTTATAAATAATAATAACTAACATTGCAAAGATGTTGTGCCATTTAAAGCTCTTAATAGATTCAGTTAGAATTTTATGAAACCTCCAGAGTCAAGTGTCACTGAAATAGAAAAAAGACCTTAAATTCATAAGGAATTAATAAAACCATGAATATCCAGAACAAACTTAACCAGAAAAAACAAACAGGACATTGGTAAAAACACATGGTGCTGGCGTAAACACAGACACAGTAACTAACAGAAGAGAATGCAAACTAGGAATAGACCCATGCATTCATGGACAATTGATTTTCAACAAAGTTGCCAAGAACACAAAATGGGGAAAGAATTGTCTCTTTATATGTGGCTTTGGGAAAACTGGCTAACCAAGAGCAGAAAAATGACACTGGACTCTTGTCTCATGCCATTATAGCATCAACACAAAATGCATTGAAAAATTCAATATAGCAACTAAACATGAAGGTTGTAGGGACAAAAAGGAAAAACTGTACAAGATTGGTCTAGGAAATGACTTTCTCTTCTTTTACAAATATGATCTTAAAAGTGGTAGTCTGACTAGACCTCAGAGGATGAACCTACACTGAGGAACATTTGGGGACACTAGCTTGATACAATAGACCTTAATGCAGATGAAAGCATGTATGGATTCCAGTTGGGGGCTGTGGGGAAGGTGCCAGTGGGGAAGGGAGACATAAAGATTATTAAAATGAATTGAGATATTCCACATGAAATATACAACGACTCAATTAGGAAGAAGTGTTGTACAAAATAAAAATAGATAATGATATTCTTTCTTTTCTTTTTTGAGACAGGGTAACTTTTAGCCACAGCAAGCTGGGAATTTCCTATGTAGGCCAAGCTGACCTTGAACTCACTGATATCCAACTGTCTCTGCCTCCCAAATGCTGAGGTTAAAGGCACATAGCACCCTACAGAGCCTGAAATGGGATTAATTCTAACAACAACAGCAACAACAACAAGAAAAACCTTATATACAGTTCAGGAAACTGAATAAAGAAACATCATGAGAGAAAACATTTACAATATCTAACAAGTGGCTAATATCCATAATATATAAAAAAGTCAAACAATTCAAAAGCAAAAACAATACCAAATAGCTGAGTTAAGCATATGAAATTGATCTGAACAAACAATCCTTAAAAACAGACATAAAAACACTCTCAGCAAACTTAAATAGAAAAAAATTAAGCACTATTTCATGCCTGTTAGAACGTGATTTTTTTTTTAATCAAAAAGGTAAATAACGTGCCATGGGTAATGCAGAGAAAAGAGACCTTTGTATAATGTACTGAAAGACAAAAATCACATGGTCATCCCAATAGATACAGAAAAGGCCTTTGACAAAATTCACCATGCATTTATGTTAAAAGTCCTCAGAGAGAACTGGACTGAAGGAAGCACACCTCAGCATAATTAAAGCTATAGACATAAAACCCACAGCCAGCATCATCTTAAATGGAGAAGACTAGAAGCATTCCCATTAAAATAAGGAACCAGACAAGGCTGTCCACTGTCTCCACTCCTTTTTTATATAGTGCCTGAATCTATATATAGTGTTCTCTTGCTAGAGAACAGAGACAAGAGGGGAAGTTAAAGACTAGCCATTGGAAAAGAAGAAGTCAAATTATTCTTTTTGGTAGATGACATTATATTATACCTAAGAGATGACAAAAATTCCATCAGAAATTTCCTTTCAGTAAAGTGATGGATTACAAAAACTAATCTAGAAAAATTAGGAGCCTGTCTATATACCAATGACAAGCAATTGGAGAAAGAGTAAAAGGAATCCTTCCCATTCACAATAGTGTCAAAAAATATATTGGAATAAACCTGACCAAAGGCATTAAAGAGCTCTACAATAAAAATTTAGATCTTTAAAGAAAGAGATTGATGAGGACACCAGAAGATGGAAGAACCTCCAATGCTCATGGATTGCAAGAATTAATATTGTGAAAATGACCATCCTACCAAAAGCAATATATGGATTCAACGCAATCCCAATCAAATCCCCATGACATTCTTCACAGAATTATAAGAATCCTAAAATTCATATGGAAGAACAATTGCCAAAGCAGCCCTGAGCACAAAGAGCGAAGCAGTGGTGGGAGGATTACTATACCAGTTTCCAAATTGTATTACAGAGCTATAGTCATAAAAATAGCATGGTAGTGCCACAAATATAGACCCGTACACCAATGGAATATAACTGAAGATTCAACCATGAGTACATATAATGACATCCACCTGATATATGACAAAGGGCCCAAGAACACTCACTGCAGAAAAGACAGCATCTTCGGCAAATGGTGCTGGCAAAACTGGATCTTCACTTAGAAGAATGAAATTAGACCCTGATATTTCACCTTGTAAAAAAGTCAACTACAAATATATCAAAACTTCAATGTGAAACCTGAAACTCTGAAACTGTTAGGAGAAACATTGGTAATAACCTACAAGACACAGGTGCAGGTAAGGACTTTCTAAATCAGATAGCAGTTGCTCGGGAATTAAGGTCAATAATCAACAAGTGGGACCTCATTAAACTAAAAAGCCTCTGTACAGCAAAAGAAATAACCAAGGAAGAAAAAAAAAAAAACAGAATAGAAGAAAATCTTCATCAGTGACACATGTGACAGAGGTTTAATATCTAGAATATATAAATAACTCAAAAAACAAAGAATCAAGAAAACAAGTGACCCAATTAAAAGATGGACTAAGGATCTGAGCAGAGCGTTCTCA
This sequence comes from Eospalax fontanierii, assembly GCA_035773235.1. Classification (NCBI taxonomy): domain Eukaryota; kingdom Metazoa; phylum Chordata; class Mammalia; order Rodentia; family Spalacidae; genus Eospalax; species Eospalax fontanierii. The sequence goes on along the minus strand of CM069528.1, from coordinate 21,095,065 downwards.
AAAAAAGAAATAAATATGGTTGAGAAAGCTCTTAAAAAGTGCTCACCATTGTTTATAATTAGGGAAATGAAAACACTTTAAGATTTCATTTTACCTCTGTCAGACTTACTAAGATCAAGAGAACAAATGATATCAAATGCTGGAAAGAATGTAAGGAAAGACAAATGCTCCTTCACAGCTGGTGGGATTGTAAACTCATGCATCCCTCTGGAAAACAGTGTGGTGAACTCTTAAAAAACTAAAAACGTATTTACCATTCGGCCCAGCTGTACCAAACCTTTGGGCTTATGCCCAAAGGATTCATCCTATTGCAAAGTTACTTCATCCATGTTTGTTGTTGCTCTTTTCTTAAGAGCTAAGGAACGGAAATAGCCTAAGTGTCCCTCAATTGAAGAATGGATAATGAAAATGTGGTATATTTACACAGAATAGTTCTACTCAGCAGTAAAGGAAGAAAATCATGACAATTGCAGGTAAACGGATGGAACTAGAAACTGTTATGCTAAGTGAAGTAACACAGACTTGAAAAAACAAATGATGTATGTTCCCTCTCATCTGTGGATCCTAGCACCAAATCCTTCTGTGTGTGTATGTATCCTGATGTAACTTCAGGAATGGGGAAAATGGAAAGGAACCAGGGAGGTAAAGAGAAAGAAGGAACCTGAGAGAGAAGACAGTAGGAGACAGGTGTTACTAAGAGAGAAATGGATAATGAAGGGTATTTAAAAGGGAGGGAGAGGGAGGGTTATACAAGGAACTATGGGATAAAGGGAAAGAAGGAGCTCAAGAGAGGTGGAGCCTTAGGAGACTGGTATTATCAAGGGAGAAATGGGGAAAATTTGGACACTTTAAATGTGGAATGGATGGAGGGAAGCTTAGACAGGGAGAAAGAGCAAGCGAGCAAGAGAGAGAGAGAGAGAGATTGGAGAGAGATAAATAATGCCTAGCTAGGGTAAAACAGCAGATGGAATCATATTAGTCTAAAAACCTAATGACAAATTTCACATACAATATCTCAAATGAACCCATGTGCATAGCTGAAGACTACATAACAAGAAACAGTACTAGACAAGAGGAACATTCCTTTGAGTTGTTGGCCAGGGTGGTCCTAGAACTCCCAAAATTAAACAGGCTACTACCACAGTCCTTGATTCCCTCTAAGAACTTGAAGGCAAGACCTTGTTTTGAAAAAGAGAACATACTTCAGAGCCTGGATTTGGAGCAATGGAGCTGGAACTGACCTGGAAGCCACTTTCCCTGAAGGCTATCTCTCATAGCTCTGTATAGCACTATGTAAGTAGCAAAGGAAGAACATCAATCGATGATTCAACACCAGCTTCATGACCAACTAACCACATCAGTGACTAGCACAGCATTCAACACTGGTACATGGCACTTTTATCTTGGACCCAATAAACAGCTACCCAATTGGTCTTAGAGACCACACAATGGGAGGAAAGTGTGGTCCTGTAATCAGAGTAAAATACACATGATTGAAGATGTCATAGGTTTTAAAGAAATATCAAAGGCTGTCACATCCTGGAATAATGTGACTTCTTGCTAAGTGACAAATATGTATCCTTATATTTACAGTCAGGTATTCTAGTCACCATTCATCAAAGAAGTTTGTTTTGTATCAGATGGAAACTACTACAGAGGACCACAGCTGGTCACACACAGACGTTGTCTGTGAATTGCTCATGCCTAAGTGGCACATCTACAATGCAACTTCTACCTCCAAGGTTCACACAATATAGAACAAGGGGTAACAAATACACTAATGAGTCTCAAACCTCATTAATAAGGCTCCCTCATGCAACAATGGGTCAATATCACAAAAGGTCAAAATGGCTAAAGCATGGAGATCAGTGGTATACAGAGTGTAGATCCCTGGACAGGACTCTTATATTAAGTTCCACTCACCCATGTCTCAGGGACCATTGCAGAAGAGTGGATGGAAAGATTGTAAGAGCCAGGGAGGAGGTGCATGACCATGTGGAAATAGAATCCTACAAACTCTAGGGACTCTACTCATTATGAACCTACAGCAATACTTTCAGCATGCTCAAGACCCTGGGAAACTCAAGCAGACAAATCCCAGTATGGAACTGGAGAAATGGGTAGCAGACCCCAATCTTTGCTCAGGAAATATTGGAAATTGATTTCTGCTGGGTGAAGATGATCTAGTCTTCCTAAATTGACAGACCCCAAGTGTGCTGACTAGACCTCAGTGGTTGAACCGTCACTGAGGTCATTTGGGGACACTAACTTGATACAATAGTCCTTAACACAGATGAAAGAAAGTACAGGTTCCATTTGAGGGGATACCGGGGGGTGTTTTTGGGGAAGGGTTATAAAGATGATTAAATTGATTTAGATGTTCTGTATGAAATATGCATGATTCAGTAAAAAATGAAAAAAAATAGTTATGTACAAAATAACTGAAAAGAGAACAAAGAAATTAAAGGTAAAACTAACTTATAATTCAAGCAATACCTTTCTATGTATATACCCAAATGGACTGCAAATTACATTAGAAGAATATTCCATGTTCATAGTAGTGATAGCCACAAGAACTGAGATATGAACTCAGACTAAGTATTCAACAGAAAAGTATATATATATATATATATATATATATATATATATATATATATATACCACAGGAAACCTCTTTAGTCTTTAAAAAGAGGGAAACTGTCATTTGTGCCAAAGTGAATGGACAGAGAAGATACTATGCTAAGTTAAAAATGCCTGGTGATGCCAGAGATGCTTCTCATTTGTGGATTCTAAACATACTGAAAAAAGGGTATAATAGGATGATAGTAACAGTGCCTGGAATGGGGCTAGACAAAGGTTATCATTGGTCAATGCATACAAATTTTCATGTAGACAAAAGGAGAAATGCATATGTTACATAACAAGGTGATACAGAAAATAAAATGATAGTGTATAATTCAAAAACTAAGATTTAATCATGTCACTTTGTGCATATTCCAATTAGTGAAGCATTGTATATTGCATGTCTTCATTAAAATAATATAAATGAAAATATAGTTATTAGTCAGAAAATCAGATTACAGAACCTACTGTATTTCATATACAGGGCACTTACTTAACTTATAATGGTGAGCAGAGAAGAAAGTATGTTCTTTTCATTTGGCTTCAAATCAGATAGTTTAGCAGTAGAGATCTCATTTTAATTAAAATGAGATGCTGGAGATGCCACAAAATTCAAGAAATGGAAATTGAAAAATAAAATGGAAGCATAAGACAGCACACATTTAAGTCTCATGCCAGCTTCTGAATGGGAATCCTAGCATCCTGGGAAGCTTGCTTTATGTCTCTTGGTGATGGAGATATGTCATATGGATGGAGACATGTGAACCCGTGTACAGTGACATGGGTAACAAATTAGAGATAATTTCATGTATGCTTTATATAGATACATATGTCACTTGCATCTCCAAAAGGCAAACTGTGCAATTCATTACTCAAGAGGAATGATGACATTGTATTAGCTGCACATTTTCATATATATAATTGGCTAAATTAATCAGTTTCCTTTTTCCTTCACCAAATTGGTTGTAGCTCATTAATGTAAAGAAGAAAATTTTAAGGCACTGGATTTTTAGGTCATTTGTATCAAATCCCCAAATAGCATTACTTGACATAAGGAGGATATATCCTTGTCAAAAAGGAACATTTGAAGGCCATGCATACTCCTCCTGTGATCCCAGCATCTGCCAACCAAAGACCGCCTGTAGAATCCAGTGAGCCTTCTATAGACTTCTGAAAATTGGCAGCAAGAATCTTCTAACTCTATTGAAGATTTGCTCCTGGGCTCAGAAATGTACCTAAGTCTATCTGTGCTTGGAACATATGTGATAACCCAGTTACATACAATCACAGAGTTGACCCTAGAGTGAACCCTAAGCACTATTCAGTTGGTGTACAACCTAACAAGTTGGGGTAACAGTAAACTAACATCCAAGCACTCTTTCAACAAAGATGAGATCATATATATCAAGATTAAGAAACACTATCAGTGGTCTAATTTCAGATATCTAGGTCCTATTATAAAATAATAAACAGCATGAATAATCAAGACAACGTGTCTCTTGTAGAAATTAACACCCCATTGCAATGCTCCTTGAGAGAGCAAATTAGTCGATGCATAAGACAATGACGTCAAAGTAGCAATTATGAATACATCCAAGGAACTTCATGAGGATATAGGAAAAATCCATAACTATGACCAAAAATACAAATAGTTGTAAAAAATAAGAAAACAATTTGAAATATAAAAATAAAATTTAATAAAGGTACCGGATAGCTTTAGTTGTCAACTTGACACACCTGGGTAGAGGGAGCCTTAATTAGGGAATTTCCTCCATTGGATTTGCCTGTGGCCATATCTACGCCCATTGTCTTGATTTTTTCATGCTATAGGAGGGCCCAGCCCACTGTGGGCAGTGACACACCTGGGCAGGTGGTCATGAATTGCATAAGAAAGTGGGTTGAGCATGGGCTAGGGGAACAAGACACTACGTAGTGTTCCCCCATGGACCGTGCTTCAGCTCCTGCCTCCAGATTTCTTCCCTGTGTTCCTACCATGGGCTCCCTCAGTAATGAAATGTGACCCAGGTGATATAAGTCGAAGAAACCCTTTCCTCCCCAAGTTGTTATTAGTCAGAGTGTTTTGTCACAGCAATTGAAAGCAAACCAGAACAATAAAGAATATAATTTCTAAAGAAAAGTCAAACTGAAATAAAACCTAAAATGAGAAACTCAGTGAAAAAAAAAACCTCACTGGAAAGCTTCACCAGAAGAATGGATCGAGTGGAAGAGAGACTATCAAGACTTGAAAGCAAGGTAGAGGAATTGAATCACCAAGTCAAAGAAATTGTTAAATCTTAAAAACCTAGGAACAGAACATGCAGAAACTCTGTTACATGATAAAAAGGCCAAACCTGTAAATCTTAAATGCAGTAGAAAGTAAAGCAACACAAGCATATTTTCAACAAAATCAAAGAAAGAAAATCCAAATTGAGGGAAAGAAATGTTCACTAAATACCAAACAGACAGGAAGAGAAATGAAACTCCCCACTTGATTACATAATAATCAAAACAATAAGTGTACAGAATAAGGAAAGGATATTAAAAGCTACAAGAAAGACATATCATAGTAAAAGGCAGGACCATCAGAATAACAGATGATTTTTCAATGGAGACTTTGAAAGCCAAATGAACCTGGACTGACATTCTACAAGTTCTTGACCTCAGTTACCAGCCCAGCTATTCCATCCAGCAAAATTATCAGTTGTAATTGAAGGAGAAAAAAAACTTTTTATGATAACAAAAGACAAGAAATTGGTTACTAATAAGCCACTTCTGAAAAGGATAATATAATGATACTTCAGTCTAAAGAGGAATTTTAACATACTCAAGATAGCACAGGGGACAAATAAAAATTCCAGATCAGGTAATCTAAACAGGTCTAAGAAAAAAAATTCAACAGGAGTTAGTACACATTGTTCAGTAATAACTTTCTATATTAAAGGTATCAGCTCTACAATAAAAGCACATAAACTAGAGATTAGATTTAAAGACAGTTTCCAATTTATTTGTTTCCAAATAAAAACAATAAAAATACCTCACTAACAAAGAATGATAACATTTTATGGTCAAGAATAGATAAAAGCTATTCCAAGCAAATGGAACCAATACACAAGCAGGTGTAATTGTTCTTATATCTGACAAAATATAATTCAAAAGAAAATTAGTCAGAAGAGTAAAGGTAGGACTCATCATATGAACTAAAGAAACAACATACCAGAAGGAAATTATAGTTCTAAACATTCATACACCTAACATAGGATGATCAATTTCATAAAAGAAATATTATTAGACCTAAACCACAGATTGACCCCACCAGAGGGATAGTGGACAGCTTCAATACTCCACTGTCCCCAGCAGATAGGTCATCCAGATAAAAAGGTAACAGAGGAAATCTAGAGTTACATCATCTCATAAGTCAAATGGATCCAACAGGACATTCCACCCAAAGCTAAAGAATATACATTTGTCTTAGCAGCCCAGAGAACTTTCTCCATAATCAAACACATAGTAGGACCCATAACAAGTCTCAACAAATACAGGAAAACTGGAATAGCATGTTGCATTCTATCTGACCAGAAAGCAGTAAAGCTGGGTATCAGAAACGACAGAAATTACACAGATTACACAAATTCATGGAAACTCAACAACCCACAATGGGATGAAAATTGTGTCAACGGATCAATCAGAAAGGTAATTAAAAAAAAGTATTGAATGAAAATAAACTCACAACATACCAAAATGTGTGTGACACAAGGAAGACGGTCCTAAGCAGAAACTTTGTAGAAATAAATGTTTGCATAAAAAATTAGAGACATCTTATATTAATAACCTAATGATATAGTTGAAGAAAAACAAGAACAAATGACACTCAAAACAGTATATGAGAAGAGATAACCAAAATCAGGGATAAAATACTGAATTAAAAAATACCATATAAAGAATTGATGAAACAAAAAGGTGTTTTTTTTTAAAGATTTACAAGATTGGAAAATCTTTAGGCATTTTATCAAAAAGAAAAGATAAAAGATCCAAATTAATAAAATCAGAAATGGAAATGGAATTGTCACAACAGACAGAGACAGCTCAGAGAATCGTGAGACATACTTTAAATTTTATGTTCTACTAAGTTGGAAAATTTAAGAAAGAAGATTGGATTCTAGATATAAATGACCTGCCAAAGTTAAATCAACATTATGTAAATCATTTAAGTTTGTTCATAACAGTCAATGAGATAGAAGCAGTAATTAAAAACCTCCCAAGTAAAAAAAATACCAAGGCCAGATGTATATAGTATAGAACTCCACCATTCAAAAAACCTACACCAGTGTTCTTCAAATTATTCTGAAAATAGAAAGGGAAAGAATACTTCCAAGTTATTTACAAGAAAATATTACCCTGATATCAAAACCATACAAAGCCCCCCAACAGAGAATTATAGACAATCACCCCAATGAACTGTAGAATACAAATTTAAAATAAAATGCTTTCAAACTGAATGCAAAAGCACATCTAAAAGACTATCCACCATGATCAAGTCATCTTCATTGCAGAGATGTAGGGTTACTTCAACATGTCAATAAATAAATGTAATCCACCACATAGACTCAAGGACAAAAAAAAAAACCACATGATCATCTTATGAAATGCAGAAAAGGCCATTGACAAAATCGTATATCCCTTCATGATAAATATCTTGGTGGATCTAGGGACTCAGGACATTTCTCAACATAATCAAAGCAACATGTAACAAACCCACAGTCAACTTTTGGTCACAGTAGCTACTCCCAACTTTTCTAAGACTGCTATTAACTGATGACACCCAAGTTTATTTCCTCAGCTCAGTCCTCCTTCTTGAATTCTGGAATAAGTACCTAACTGCTCACTCGTATTCCATATGGACATTTCACAGAAATCCTGAGAACATCTTGGCTGATGTGCTCATGATGTTTGCCCTTACGTTTTCATTTTTAATTGTTCTTTTATATTCTCTGTCTCAGACGTGCCTCTTCTTCTACCCAGGACACCTCTTCAGCTTGTAAATGATGAAATTATTTATATTCCTGTGCCAGATTGCTTTCTGAATATTCTCTGTATTTGTAGAGCTACTGCCAGTTCAAGAAAATATTACTGTTCTTCTGAATGTCTCTTCCTAACTGGTATTTCCTTAATGTTTTTATTTCTGTTATTAATTCTTCATATTATACTTCCTTACTTAAAATCTTAAAGCCTTCCCACTGTTCTTGTGATAAAGTTCAGATTTCTCAGCAGATCAGACTCAACCTCAGCACACAACATACAGCCTCATCTTGGGACATTCTTATGTCCTTTTGTAATGACACAAAAGCATCTCTTGTTCTTTTCCATCTCTAAGCCTTCATTCTTGTGGTTCCTTCTTCTAGATTTCTCCTCAGCAGTTCCTTTTTCTGTTTGTTCACTGCAGCAGGCCTATCTTAGATTCTCAGGTTAGTTGGAACATTCTACTTGAATTAAGACTTAAATGTTTATGCATCTCTTATATCCTCATACTTCAGTTTTGTTGCCTATTACATTAGTTTCTGAGGATACTGTAAAAAACTCCACAGATATGTTGATTAAAAGTGCTCAAATGTGCTTATTACAGATTCAACAAGTGAGAATTCTAAAACAGACAAGTAGTGCAGCTTCCTCCAAAACCCGAGGGTCAGTGTTACATTTACAATGTCTAGAGGCCCTCTTCCTTACTTTGTGACTGTCCCCTTCACTTTCAAATCTATCACAAGAGAATCCAATTTCTCTCTGCAACCTGTGTCTCTACTCATATCAACAAACTCAGAATGCCTTTGCCTCTCTCTATTACTCTTTAAAACTCTCCATGATTGTACTGGACTCAGCCCCCACCCAAATCCACGAAAACCTCTACACCTTGGTATCTATACCTTCTTCATAAGTACATAGTTCCCACAGACACCTAGCTACTGACACCTGGCTAACACTAATACATGTTTAGAGGGTAGTTCTGACAAGTCCTGAAGAAGGGCATCATAATGCCTCTCCTGTGGGTTTAAAGGTCTTCCTTAATTTTCATCCACCTAATATTACTAGAATATATTAAATCTACTTTATTCTCAGAGCCTGGAACGCTACCTTTCTCATGAGAGCTATTTAATATATCATGAAGTTGATCATGAAGAAACATAAAGTCCTAATTTGGTTTTCAATTCATACACACACACACACACACACACACACACACACACACACATGAGTTGATATAGAAAAATAACAGAATAGATAACACTGAATGAGTATGTTAGTAAGTTCAAGAATATAACAAACCAAATTTTGAAATGATAGAGTCCTGAAGAAACTATAATAGAAGAAACACATCTTAACACTATAAAGGCTATATATGACAAAGAAATAGTCAAATATTATATTAAATGATAAAAAAGAGAAAACATTTCATATAAAATATGAAGACAAGAGTATCTGCTCTCTCCACTCTTATTTAATATAGTGCTATAAGCCTTGGATAGTGCAATAAAATAAGACAAAGAAATGAAAAGGCAACAGATCACAAAGGAAGAAGTGGTCCTCCCCTCCACCTCCCGCTTATAGATGACATGATCCTCTACTGACAGGGTCCTGTGGACTCCAGCAGAAAACTTGCAGAATTTATAAATAATTCCAGCAAAGTAACATAATATTTACTGTGCTTTTTTAGAGACCATTTCAAGGCATTTGGATCTACTAGTGAAGAAAACAGAAAAACTCCTGACACATAACACTAGCATCATTTGAATGGGGGAGCCTCATTACATATCTTCAGAGTTTCTTAAATTCAATTTTGTGATTTTTTTCATACAATAGAATTTGATGGTATTTAGATCCATTCCCCATCTGCATCTCCCATTATTGCCTGTTTCCAATTTAATTATACATTGTGTGTGTGTGTGTGCATGTGCATGCGTGTGCGTGTGCGTGTGTGTTTGCTACTATCCCCTACCACCCATAGCAGATATCTTTTATCATAATGTCTGGGGTTGGATTTTCTTGCCCAATTCCTCATTTATATGCTGGATTTTTTTTCTGGTTTGAGGCACCACTGGTCAAATACAGAGAACATGGGTCTGTAAGATGCCCAATACCAGTGTCACAAAAACCTAAGGTTCAGGGAATATCATTCGACAATCAGTGGAAAGAAAATTACAACTTCACTTTAAACCCTTACCAGCAAAGTTTCTTCATTCAACATAATGGTGATGAACACCGAAAGTGACAAGTGGCCAAAGTTCAGAGAATAAGAGTCTGTGAAGTGCTTATCTCTGGCTCTCAAGACTGAAACTCAAGACTCAGACCATTATGGAAGAGGAGGCAGAAAGGTTGTCAAAGTCAGAGGGTATTGATCACCACAAAGAAGCAGAAATGTCTAGACAGCTGAGAAGTTACTCATATGAATTCACAGAAGTGATGGCAGCATGCAGAAGACTCATGGAAGATCTAGATAGACAGAATCCCAGCATAGACATGGGGAAGTGGGTAAGAAGCCCCAACTTTAGGTGAGGAACTACTGGCAACCAAAATCTGCTGGGAAAGGAGTTTTCTTTAAGGGTGCGATGCTCAATAGGTTAGCCAGGGTTAAGTAGGTAGATCCACACAGAGGACTTTTAGGGAAACTTGACTCGATAGGCCTTTCATGGAGTGTATGAAATCTGGCGGGAAGGCTGTGACAGTGGTGCAGTTAAGTCTAAATGTGATCAAATTGAAAGGAACAAAAATTTAATTAAAATTTTAATTTAAAAAGCTTATGAAAAATAAAACAAACCAATATAATCACAAAGCAAACTTTTTCCTATGTAATTATCTAAGTTTAGTTATAGTGGCTAGTTTATTCTGTCCCTGAATGTAAATCAAGGCTGTGACCACTACATACTTGCCAACTTTTAGGTACCAAGGAAACCTATTGGGACTTTAACCATAACACAGTCTCAACAGAATAAGTTTCAGTGTCTTATGTTATGAATATATCAAAACTCTGGGTTTGACTCTATGTTGAATTTACTCTTTCCCACAAATCTTGATCACTAGAGTTGGACTGGGAATTACAAGAGAGATAAGTAGCCAAACAGCATTTCCATTAATTGCCTGGCTAAATCTATAGGGGTGACATGATCTCACTTTTCTTTACACTTGGCTAATGTTCAAAGCTGATGCCCATCTGTTCTTCCCATAGAATGTGGGGAGATCCTTCTCCACTCTCACACCACAGGGCTCTTTGTGCTTAATGATTAACCTCTACCTTCCTTCTGTTGAAGTCTCCTTTCCCTTCCAGTTGGCTTGCTTGGGAGGGTCAAGACCATTGTGCTCTATCTTTTTCTTCGGTGTGCCTTTGAAGTGGTCCTGAGGAAATGCATGGGACAGCAGTGAAGTTTCTAGGGCACTATTAATATCCTCAAGTCAGCCCTCCCTTCTGCTGCAATGGGCCATGGTAGAAAGCTTCTTGCTTGCAGAGTTCTTAGTACTAGCTCAGGTGCTCCTGCATTATGTCGTGTAAAGAGCAGGACCCTACATACTCCCTCAAGTAGACTCCACAAGCACCACCTCAGAGTGTGTCTCTGTGAGAAGGGGGACCTTTATAAAATATATCTCTCTTACCTAGGACTACAAGACTCTCCAAGACTGAAATAAATGAATACACAAATAAAATGATCTATGGTAGCGTATGGTCTAAGAGTCACAGAGATAGAGCTACCTATTTTGGAAACCTCCCTTCAGCCTTGTACTTTGCTTTGGAACATATTCCAAAGTTAAATTAAATATTAAGTAATATGTGTTACTGTAAAATATCTTGTCTTAATTTAGTAATTTCAACTTAGTGAGAAAGTGAATATCACCTTCACTGTACAGAAGAATAAACCAAGGCTAGGCCGTTGCTGAACAGAAGAGCCAATGTTTACAGTGGAGTCCAAACCCAGGACTGGTGTCTCAACATGTTTTTTAAAAGTTTTATGTGCATGGATATTTTGCCTGCATGTATGTAAGAGAACTCTTATCACACAATTTCCATGGTGGCCAGAAAAGCACATTGATTGGATCATCTGGAACTGGAGTTACAGAAGGTTGTTAGCTGCCATGTGAGTGCTGGGAACTGAACTGTGAACTCTGCAAGAAAAGCCCATGCTCTTAACCACTGAGCATCTCTCCAGCCATAGTTTCTTGTTTGTAATCCTAGTCCCAACAGCAACACTGCAGTACAATTAACAATGATGTGGCTCCTGTTTGAAACTGCACTGAGATACAGTGTTTCAGATGCTATGTGTGGATGTGGAGTGGTGCTGGCATTTTTCTACTCATGGATAATTATAAACAAGCCAATCAAAGCCAATTTAAGAGGAAAAGAAGACACTGAAATGTGGTGTCATCGCTAATTAGACACTAGCTTAATGATGTGACATCATAAATATTCAGCTACTGACTTTAGGAAAACTATAGTACAAATAAAAATAGATATTTGTTCATTGTTATTATTGGCATTAGGCCAAAATTAATTTTACTTAACTTTAAACTCTTTTTCACATACACTCACGGGGCTGTGATTAGCTGCTCCCTGAATCATGTTATTTTATTTATGTGACAGCTGTTGTAATTGACATTGTGCACTGTATAGCCAGTATTCATAAATTTCTGTGAACTTGTCAAGAGTATCGAGGAGTCCCTCAATATATTGGACATTTTTCTTAAATCTGGGTACATGACACTTCCACCTTTGCTTAAAGGGTTGAGGAGAGGCCCAGTAACAGCTCCTGGGGACTGAATCAGCTCTCCTGCCTGTCTTATGAATAAAGTTTCCTTCATTTACATTCACTGGTGATTTTAGCAGGATTCTCCATGCTAGCCAGTATGGCAAAGTTGACTAGTTGTGCAAGTGTGAGCAATCTAATTTGCCTAAACCAATTGATCTGTCTTTTTGCAATAAAAAGGTTACTTACTTGTTCCCTAGAAAACGAAGTTGGCATTTAATGCTGCAGTTTTCTAGGAAACTTTGATTCTTGTGTTGCCATAATTTCATTTTTTCTATAACATTAACCCACTATTTTACATCTCACATAATATACATTAGTTTTTAAATTATTACCCTTGACATATACTTTCAGCAATTCATTATTTAAAATTTTTAATTTGTTATTTTTATTCTATGTGTATGAATACTTTACTTGTATGCATGTAAGTGCATTCGTATCATGTAAAGCCCACAGAGATCAGAAGAGGAAGTCAAGCCCCATGGAACTGGAGTTATGTGTGGATGCTAGCAGCCATGTGACTGCGGGACTTGAACCCAGGTTCTCTGCAAGAGCAGCCAGTGCTCTAAACTGTTGAGATATCTCTCCTGCCCCACTTTGAGCAATTTAAAAATTTGAATCAATCTTCAAATGTAGTTTAAATTGTTTGGGAAATAAAATGGCGTTAAAATGAAATACCCCAGATTATAAACATATATATGGTAACACTATATGGTAACATATATATATATGTTTATATTTATATGGTATCTCAAAAATGTTTTGTTAAAATGAAGTCAGATATGAATAAATAAGGAAGCTGCCATGTTAAAAAAAAATCTTGTCTTCTGCACAATTGTAGATTTACTTCATTGCTTTATTTATAATAATGTCATATATTTTCTTTATGACTGTTTTGCCCTCACTTGTTGATTAAAAAATTAAATTGAGAAAACCAATCAAAAGTATAATAATTCCATCTCTAAATTTTATAAGAAAAATTTTAAATTGTGTTCACTTTAGATAAAGGTAAACATGTCTCAATTTTCTTTCTAGTAAGATTATTTAAATGCTGCCATTTTAAATTCTATTTACATTATAAATTAAATTTTTTCTATTTATTTATTTTTCTTTTGTTCATTGATTTTGTGTAGACAGGTAGTCTGAAAATTAATGCTGCCCTTTGCCTCACTACAATAAAAATAATAGATTAAATTAGACATGTGCTCTTTCTTGAAATTCTATTTATTTAGAATATATAGTTCTGCTATGGAGACAGCTATTAGGCAGTATGAAATATGAGTACAAATTACTTTCAGTGAAATCCAATATGACTAAAAGTATGCTGGCCTTAACTGAACATTCATACTTTATATAACAGAGTTTTCTTATCAAATAGTATAGAACCTTATTTTCTATTTTAACTTCTGTCATTCAAAATGTTTGTAATATTTCTAAAGTCATGTTTCACTTTACAGGACTCAAAAATACCACAAATGATAAAAGTAAGGTCACAATACAAAGATCTATATCTGTCTTGATTTTAAACCTATTCTAGATAACATTAAAGTTTCTAAATTCAGTCTCTGACAATGCTGGGTGCTTTTATATTCAATGTTCTTTGGCTTATGAATAGATAGCAAGAATTTGGAAATAAAATATAAACTCCAGGACTATATTCCAAATACTCATTGAAATTAAGAGTAAAATTGAGATAATTCTCCATTCAAATTTCCTATTAAGATAGAAAGGACAATCCTTTGCTAAAAAGAGAGGCTTTTCCATGTGGACCTCAACTAGAGGCTGATCACATCATCCCATTCAGAAACAGGTTGACAGAAAAGCTTGTTTCCTTCCCATTTCTGCAAAATTCAAAACAAAAATATTGTACTTAGCATCCAACTCTGGCTCTTAGAATTTCATGTTAGACATTTTATGAAAAGTTGTCTGCAGTCAGAGAGTCATAGATTAGGAATGCCCAGATCCAGGGAAAACTGAACCCACATTAGCAGTGGTCACAGAGTGTTAACTTCCAGGTGAGCTTACTCAGCCATCATCACAGACTCAGTCACAGCTGAAATTCCTGACCAAAGCAGGGTCATGTTTAATGGTTCTTCCAGAAAGCACTGGAGGTTCAACTTGTTCTTTTTCTGCAGGTACTTGAGACTTTTCATTAAAAAATTAAAAAAAAAAAAGATTTATTTGTGTGTGTGCATGTGTGTGTGTGTGTGTGTGCAAGCTTAAGCCTGTGTTCACTCCAGGGAGCCAGGAGAGAGCTTTGGGAGAGGGCTGCCTTTTTTTTTTCCTTTGGTGTAGGCTCTCTCACTGAATCTGGGGCTGTGATTTCAGCTAGGCTAGAACCTGGAACCTGGAACCTCAGCCATCCCCTTAGCACTAGGCTTATAGGCATTTGCTGAAAACCTAGATCCTTTACATAGGTGCTGGTATCCAAACTTGAGTCCTCATGATTTCAGAGTGAGTGCTCTTAAATGCTGAGCCGTCTCTCTGGCCTAGATTTTAAATTGTTTAAAAAAATATACTCATCTGATTAAAAGGTGTTCTCTCTCTCTCTTTCTCTCTCTCGCACACATAGACCCCCCCCACACACACAGACACACACACAAGTATGTAACAGTTATACAAGAAGATGTCACAGATCTGAAGGGGAATGGGGAAGGGAGGAGCTGAAGGAGAGAAAGTCAGTTGGAAATGTTCCAAACACATTGTACTCATATATGCAATTCTCAAAAAAATATAAAATGGTGTGTATTTATCCAAATAATTCAAATAATGAATCTATCAGTATGTGAATATGTAAAATCAAATTGAGGAATGCCAGAAAAGCAATGTTAGGTAACAATGTTTAGATTTCTCAGATTTTGACTTTAAAACAAATCCTATTTTTGTTTGAACTCACACCTGCTCAGAATTGCTGTGATGACTAAAGTTCTCTGTCCTTAGAGTCTTCAGTGATGGTAGATTTCATTGCCCCAGCAATGAATGCAGAAAAATCAAAGAATGTGGATGATTTGATTTTAAGGTTTAAAATATTTCAGCTTTCCTGTTCATGTACCTCGTTAATCCTAAATAGTGTCAGTCAGTTGAGTCTAATAGCTATGAGTGGTAACTGGAGCTACCACGGTCAGTTCCAAATTATAGTATCGATTAATTGATTGTCTTCTTCCAGTTGTGAATTATATTAGTGCTGGCTGAGGCAGCTTGGCTTAGGGCCAAAGCCTAATTGTTAATGGAAGGCAACAGGCAGCTTCACTGCTCCACTGCTGTGGGTAACAGGATATTCAAAGAACAGAAAGCTGTTTGGACAGAAAAGGAACATTCTAAATCTAATGAATATGCATTTATTGATTGATCAGCATGTATAAGCTAGTAGGTAGAAAGTTCAGGAATTCATCATTTCTCCCCTCCAGGCTTCCAAAACAGTTTAAGGATAATTGGGTATCCGAAGAGAAGGGAAGCACGATGGTACAGATTCTAGAATGACAATGAACACACTTCTGGAGAGTCAGAATTAGTTTGTTCTGGTATAAGTGTGATGGTTACTGCACCTTCCACCTAAGTGCAACCTAATGTGGTTTAATGGCTATTCTGCTTCACGGAAGGCAGAGGCATCTGCCAACTTGTTTCTGTCTGAAACACCAGGGCCATCTTAGAAAACCAGGAAATTGCCAAGTTGAGAGACAAAACAGGACAGGCTGGTTTCTTGTTAACTGTGCTCTAATGGGGAACATACAATGGATGGGTGTGTTTATCATTGATTCTTACAGAATGGAAAAAGGTAAATGGGGCATTGAGAAGTTAATAACTTTTTCAGATCTATAGCTTTGAGTTTGTTTGCTGCCAGATCAATTCCTTTTCTCTACAAGTGAAAATTGGTATGAAATTGAGTCACTCTGATTATAAAATTACATCCACATTAAAATACATTTATAATTGTTATTGGTCTTTCTGTCCAATATGAATGAAATTACACTTGATTTCATAGGGAACTAGAAATAAATCCTTTTTTCTGTAAATGAAGTCACACGCACATGTGTGTGTGTGTGTGTGTGTGTGTATAAATGAAGAAACTGATTTACAGGATATTCAAATTGATGATGAAATCAAATGTTAGGCCTCACTAGTAAAAGGAAGACTACAAGGAAGTTGTAAAGTCAAAAATTTTGTTGTACTGTTTACTGTCAAGTTGCTGTAGTAGGTGTACTGATAAGGAGAAAGTGCTTACACATATAGTGCCAGGGTAGTTTATTAATAATTGGTTTTATTTACATGGAAAATCATGAACAGGAGTGATGATTTAAGAGCTTCTCTGTACAGATTTTATAAGGAGAGATCCAGGAAATATAAGTATATTAAATCTTTATGACTGGTTTAATTATCTGTATCAAAATAAGGTTAGAATTGAGAACCATATTCATTTGAAACAAATAGAATTATAAATTGGACTGTTTGATAGGTACTAGACTATTATGGGGTAACTAAAACAAGGAGCAAGAAATGCGTGTTTAGGGAAATGTGTTGAATAAGTAATTTGGGCAACTCACACCAAGGATGTTATTATATATCTAATATACAAGAAATCTGAAAAGAAGCAATGCACATCTTAGTGTATTTAATTAAGTCCTTAGATCTTAACTTTGAAGATAAATGCTTATAGAACCTTGAAGGTAAAATTCAAATATAATTTACCCCAATTATCTCCTCAGCACTCAGACCAGACACTTCTGCACAACATGAGCTATGAACTTAAAAAAAATAAGTGTAAGAAAGGTGATAAAAATTGGCAAGTATTTTATTTCCCTAAAGTGACATAGCAGCAATATCAGTGAAGAGATATTAGGAAATTAAATAACAATACATAAGTATAGATTTTTCCCCTTTCAGTCTATTCCTCTCCTCATGTGAACAAATTAGATCAAACCTTTAGAAATCCTTCACTTATTTGAACTAGACTGAACACCTATACAGAATCCCCCCTGTTGCTTCCATTCCTGAGAATATTCTTGCTCTCCTATGATCGTGTATTTAATTGGCTATCTGTTCTAGACTGGTGATGTCATTCTTATTCCTCTTTACATCCCCTAAGCAATTGCAGAGGATGTGACAATAGTGATCACTTGGTTCTCCATTCTGTATCACTCTTGATCCCTCTCTCCCATTTCCCATATCTGCTTGATCTGCTGCTCTAGGCAGCACCAGTAAAGCAATGCTTTTCCAGAATTCAGCCAGTTTCTCAATCCACAAAGC
Organism: Eospalax fontanierii; assembly: GCA_035773235.1. NCBI lineage: Eukaryota > Metazoa > Chordata > Mammalia > Rodentia > Spalacidae > Eospalax > Eospalax fontanierii. Next base: position 21,077,420 of record CM069528.1, on the reverse strand, counting down.
CAGCCTCTTGTGGACCCTTGTAATATTCAGATATTACAACAGACTCCATCCAAGCATACCTGGCAAGTTTCTATCATTGCTCTTCCTGTTCGGTACCCAGAAGTCTCAAGGACCCTTTTAGAATACATCTACTCATGCATGCCTTAGGTCAAATCTTCCTAGGAAAGATCACTAACTCAAATTCTAGATTTTCAATACTTCCTTTACCTTAAACTACCTCCTCTATTTTTTCTATTAGTTATGATTTCAAGTGTGGCATTCATCAAGTAGGATGAATTTCCATTCTGTTCTCATAAACAAGTTATTAGTACTAGCTGATACATTTTCTAACCTCACCCTCTCTCATCACTATCAATTTGTCTTTACTAAATGCCTCCTCCACACAGTGTTTCTGTTTAGCACTGGGTAGAAGCAGTTCTAGTGTTTGACCTAGAGCAGGCATCCATCTGCCTGCTCTTATTTTGCCCTTTGTAGGGGATTCCTCTGCCTTAGAATCATGTTGCCCATGATAAATATATATAATTTCATCTTTCAATTAAAAGTTAATATACTTGAAGAAAGTACTAAATGTGCTTCGTGAAATGACAGATTTCACATAAATACGTTTATCTAGGTAATTAAATATATAATGATGATGATGATGATGACGATAATGACAGATTAAGATACTTTTAAAAATAACATGGCAACTAGCACCTGGCACCAACAGGTAAGGGGTCCCTTGACTTCAAGCACCCCACCTATATTTTTGTTATATATCTAGACCCTGTGTTGACATGTAGGTATACCCAGGCCATGAATCATGGACCATACTTCTGTCATCCCCCTTAGCTTTATTCAGCAATAAGTAAGGGGTCTCTGAACTTTTAGTTCACACTCCACTCCCACTCAACCAACTAACTTCAGAAGTGCAAATTCCAGCTTAGAAATAAAAACAACATGAATCCAAGACATCATGTCTCCTTGCAAAATTACTAGTCTCATAATAGTACCATGCAGTGAAAATAACCTGGAAACACTTCTTGACCAATAATTCCAAAGGACGATCATAACTCTGAAAACTCAAAGGAGATGTGCTCATACTCTAAGAGAACAAAAAACAAAGAGCAGAATGAAATGAAGAAGTCAATACAATACATTAGAATAGAATTCAATGAAGAGATAGAATTAATGTGGAAAAGCATAATTGAAATGGCTGTAAATAAAAATAAACTCAGTAAGCCAAACAGAAACATCAGTGGAAAGCCTCACCAATGAAATGGATCATGTGGAAAACAGAATATCAGGGCTGGAAGAGAATGTAGAGGAATCGAGTCACCCATTAATAGACAATAATAAGTTTTATAAAGAAATAGAAAGGGGTCGATCTCTGGGATACCAGGAAAGGAATTAACTTTCAGATCATAAGTATAGAAGATGAAGACTATATCATACCAAAGTCATAGAAAACATTTTCAAAAAGTAATAAAAAAGAGATGCCTATCCAGAAACAAGAGGACTTCACAATACCAAATACACAACGCAAAAAAAAGACAGTCTTCACAAGATAATATAGCTAAAACTTTTAAAACTCAGGGTAAAGAAGGGCATTAAAAATGGAAGAGGAAAGTTTAAGTTGCCTGTAAATGCAGACCCGACACAATGACTGATTATTTGACAGAGATCTTCATAGTCAGAAGGGCCTCCAAAGTTTCTGCAAGAACGCAACTGTCAACCCATACACAATAATCCTCAAAACAATTTTTTTAAATTTAAAGAGAAATCAAAAGTTTGCACGACAAAAACAAATGAAAGGAATTAATGACCACTAAACCAGAGTGTAGAGGATGCAGGGAGGAATAGTCCAGCCTGAAAAGAGGGATAAATACACCCAATAGGTCACAGATAATAAATAAGCAACACCAGGAGAGTTAATCCAAAGAGAATGAAGATAATGCCACAAAAGCAACAAAATAGGAGATATCAACAAAACAGCTTTCAATAATAACACAAATGATTCCCCAATAAAAGATACAAAGATACCGACTAACAGACTTATTTAGAAAACAGAATCCATCTCTCTGCTGCCTTCAGGAAATATACCTCACCATTAACTATAGATACCAACTTAGGATGAAAGGAAAGACTAAAAGAATGCCAAGTAAATGGTACTAGAATATAAGCTGGCATAGTTATTCTAGCATCTAACAAAAGAGACTTCAAACCAAAACTAGTCAGAAGAGAAAAGGAAGGTCATTTCATACTCTTTAAAGGAACAATACCAAGAGGATATTACAGTTCTAAATACATATGCACCAAACCCATGTGCACCCTATTTATTAAAACTAATACTACTAGATGTAAAATGACAGATCAGTCCCAAGGAAAGGATAATGGGGGACCTCAGTCTGTCACTCTCACCAACAGTCAGGCCATCTGGACAAAATTAAAATAAGGAATATTGGTGTTAAATAATATCATACACCAAATGGACCTAATAGACATCTACAGAATATTCCACACACACACACTACAGAATACACATTTTTCTAAGCATCTCATAAAATTTTCTCCAGAATTGTTCACATATTGGGACATGAGAAAGTCTCAGAAAATAATTTAAAATTTAAATAATATCCTGTATTCTATCTGATCATATTGGAACAGTGCTAGGTATTAACAGCAATAGAAAATACATAAAATATGGAAACTCATGAAGACCATAAAACACATTGAAAGATAATTAAGTCACTGAAGAAATAAAGTAAACAACTAATTAAAAAATGGCCTGTGAAAATGAACAAAAAATGCTCAAAAGTAGAAATAAAAATGGATAGTAAATATTTTAAAATGGGTGCAGCATCCTTAATTCTGGCAAACATGAGATGGTTGTTTGGAGGCTTCTAATACCTAGACAAAGAAATAACATGATCCCCAGGCATGTATCCATAGGACTCTACTTGTTTTTAGCGACACCTGTATATCCATGTTTATTGCTGCTCTACTCACAGCAGCTAGGAAATGGAACTAACCCAGACATCCTTCAATTAATGACTGTGTACTGCAAATGTGGCACGTATACACAATGAGACATCACTCAGCTTTGAATAAAAATGAAATGATAGTATCTGAAGGTAAATGTATGGAATTGAAAAAATATATATACCGAATAAGTCCCCGAGATCTCCAAATATCGTCTGCTCACTTTTATATGTAGGTCCAAGCTTCAAACCTTTAGTTTTATGTATTTAACACAAAGTGTATCTGAAAGCCAGGGAACTGGAAATGGGCCATTGCAGAGATGCATTTAGGGAGAAGGGAACAATTGGCTATAGGAGAAATGAAAGGAGGCCAAGGGACAGAAGGATTACAGGACAGAAGGGCTCAAGCAGGTAGTGGACTAGTGGAGATGGGGAATGAGCTTCCGTGAGAGAGAGGGTTAACCACAGTGGGGGGTGTGCGAAGAAGCTCCATGGGAACCTATAATCTTACAACACAAATGAAAGCTATAATTAGAAGAGTTAGAGCATATGTGATATGAAACAGAAGGGCTCGGGATGGAAGCAATGGAAGCTGAAGTTTTGAGTGAGGATGGGAGAGAAGGGGTGGAAGGAAGGGGGAGATAGAGATGGGCTGAACGAAGCTGAGGCTGTATGAAGAGACAGTTGGTTTTTGCACATACACACTATTGCTATCACATCTGAGGACCCTTTTCTTAGTCTTAAGAAAGTTCTGCATTGCTTTGTTAAAAAATTATATATGCTTTTTGAGCTTTACCAGTAAGTTCATGATGCACTTTAGATTAACTTTTTGTACATGATGTGATTGTTTGTGCTTCATGTTTCGCCTGTAATGCCCAGTTGAAGCAGCACCATTGATTGGAAGGGTTAATGACTTCTTTGTTCATTTGTTAAAAAATAATTGGCTGTATTTAAGACTGTAGTTTTGTAGCATTTTACTAAAATTGTGAATCGGTGCACACTTCTATGTCTCAATGAGCAATTACTATCCTTTCCTTCATCAACATTTCTCATTACACAGAGGGTGCACATAGACATAGAGTTTCCACTTGACATTTTATTTCCTTTGAAGACATTATAAATGCTTTGTTTTTTAATTTTTTACTAATATGTAGCAATGCGATTTGTGTATGCATTTTATATCATAGATTCGTTTGAATTTTTTGCATTACTGCTCATCTAACTTGTGAATAAAGACAACTTTACTACTTCAAAATACTATAACAAGTTTAACATATGCAAAATGTCTGAACTGTGATACAATCAAAATTCATACCCTATAGCTCAAGAAATAAAATATTATCATTTTTTAAAAAGTGTGACAAGAAATTCTTCCATGCATGGTTGGAAGTTTTGTATGTTTTGTATTGTCTCCTGTAACAGACCTGAGCTCCTTGAAGGCAGGTGTTCTTTTCTAAACTCTTTGTGTCTTTATCTAGGCTAGGGAATGACTTAATAATGTTCAATGAAGAGATGAATCCAACATATTGTTATGGCTATGCTTTAATTTGTTATACTTATTTACTTGCATTTTATTCAAGATAATATTATATACACAATTTTCTTGGCTTAGATAGAGTCATAAAAATTACTTATTTCTGCTGTGAACATTTATCTCCTTCAATGTTTTTTTAGGAGTGTAATTCTTATAACTAAGAAGAAAATATTATACAAACACATAAAACCTATCTTGGCTTTATTATGATTTTAAATTGCTATAACATGAAGACCTTTTAAGTAAATTGTAAACATCTATTTCCAACACAAGTTAGAATTTAAGGGATTGTTTATGATTCAGTAACAATTAATGATTTCTATATATTTTACTATTTAAATGATATTTAAATATATATGTGATTTTTCCTAGTGAAATGTGAAATTATTTAGAAGCATTTTCTTAAAATTATTATGTTCTGAATCATGTTTTCTTTCTTTTCAATGATGGTTGAGAGTCAACCTAGGGTCTCCTGCATTATAAGCATAGATTATACTGTGGAGCTACTGTGCTATACTCTGGCCTGCCTACATTTAATGTGCTGAAAAAATTTTAAAACCTAAAATCTGTTATTGTCTGAGTATTTCAGTCTTCCCCAAATCGTAATTAAAACTCAATCTCCATTGTGATGGAATTAGAAAGGGGGGAGCACTGGAATTTGATTATGTCCTGACCATGTAACCTTCATGAATGAGACTGGTGTTCTTATTAAAGAGGGTCAAAGAGCAGCTTTACCTTTCTCCACCTAAGAGACTAGAACAAAAAAGGACCTCAGGGCTCAATAATTTAAGGAAACTGGCTGCTTTTATAGAGGACCCAGGTTCCATCCCCAATACCTATGTGCAAGCTAACAATCAACAGTAACTCCAGTTACTGGGGATATTAGGACCCCTTCTGGCCTTTGTGGGCACTGAATGCATGTGGTGCACTTATACACAATGAGGCAAACACTCAAATACATAAATTTTTTTTTTAAAAAAAAGAAGGTCTCCCTCAGACACCAAGTCTGACACAATTTGGTGTTGCACTTCCAACCTCCTAAAATGTGAGAAATAAACTTCCGTTGTTGATAAACTGTTCCAGGGTAAAATAGTTCATTACATCAAGCCAAGTAAACTACATAAGTATTACAAAGTATTACCTTTAACTTATCCAATCCAGCGAAAGAACAGCTAACCTTTAAATGTTTGTTAACAAATTATATGATGGTGGTACAAGTCATGTTTGCCAATTGTAGGCAAAAAAGTTTTTAACTATTTTATACATTCAGTATGATAAATGATAGTGTCTGCTTAAAGAAGAATGTCTTTGGATGATTTTCTTACTGCGCTCCATACAAGCTGCTCCTAACCTGGTCAGCTCTCCCCACGTTCGACTCAGACTGTCCTAGACATGCCAGCACTAATTCCAGAAAACACTGAGGAAGCAAAAATTCACTCTGTTTAGAGATTCAGAGCCATAAGCAATGGATATAGCTTGATTCCTCAAATTTGTAGTTCTCACTAAAGACAACCAGTCACACACACACACACACACACACACACACACACACACACACATACACACACACAGAGAGATACAAATATATATTTAGGTAAATTCTTGCTATGTAGTACAGGCTGATCTTGAACTTGTTATGAAACACTCGCTGGCCTTGAACTTGTTATGTAGCACTCACTGGTCTTGAACTTGCTTTATAACCCATATTGGTTTGAATTCATGAAACTTGAGTGGACCTCATGGATGTGAGATTATGCTAGCATAGTGTATTTCAATATATAATTTAAATTCAACTCCAGGTGACCTTTTATAGTTGAATCCCCAACTCTCTCTTTAGATGGCAAATGTCCACATACCAAAATTTAGTAATTAAGGCACCTCAGCTTGACATGCAAATCCTTTACTTTTCATTTTCTTTCAGTCTAGTAGTAAGTGAGTGAGGAAAGAGGAGGCAGATGCACTCAGGGCTGTCTCATGCCAGTCTGCTTGGTAAGGCCTTATATTCTACCATTTCAAACTGAATTTGCCAGAAATTTGCAGTTTGTTTCTCCATGGAAGTAGTGTATTCTGCTTTTCACAAATATAATCATGGATGATTTGTTCTTTAAGGTCACTTTGAGAAAGAAAATCAGACTCAATATGTCTACTGAAGCTGAAAAACCAATTTCTTCTAAGGTTTGGTGATGAGCCTTTTGTTCCTTCTCCATTTTTAAATGAGATTTGTATGTAACCAGTGATTTTCAACTCAATTATTAAGATAGGTTGAAAAGATTTAAAAATAGATTCATGTTAAACAGGATCAAATCCAAATGATTGGAAGGGGTAAGTATATAATATAAATATGTTTACCAATCATTTAACTTTCATCTATATATCTATCATCTATCTTGTATCTATTCATCTAAATCTATCTCTATCTGTCATATTTTCACATATTTTTAAATTTATATATCTGGATGATACTCTGATTGTTTTTAGTTTCTATGATTTAAATGAATTCATGAGTATTAATCAAAGATTTATGCTTTATATTAATCAATATATGATCTAATTTAGAGAGAAAAGATGTTAAAAATCAATGTATTTGACAAAAATATCTAACAATTTTTATACTATTTTTCTTTTATCATAATATTATCTTTAGCTTAGTTTTATCCACTATTTTTTATCAACCCAATCCAACTGTTTTTTGATAATTATTGTGATACTGCTGCTGTTTAACAGTAATTCTTGACTGAAAAATGAGAAATGTAGTCAGCACAACTTAAAAGTCAATATAAACACCCCTAATAGAATTATCTTTGTGCCTAAACTGTTTCGTGACCAGTAAAATGAAAAGGACAGTGTTTCATGAGGCATCAATGCCTGTACATATACTGACCAGGTACGGTTAAACCATTTGTCACATGGTATTCAATTCTATCATTCAATGCAGCAACAAACACTTCACTGACAGAAAAGGCCTCAAATGAAGAAATAACTAAAACCTGTGAGAGAAGAGGTGCTATGAGCGTTTTGCATAGAAATAAAAGCATAGGATAGGAAATAAAGGCAGACTTGTTCTGTAGTTAGAGCTCCTCTTTACTGAAAAGAAGGCTCATTTCCACAGTTTTAACCAGATTGACTGGTCTATGGTGAAATTTCCTGTGGAGTAAGAGACAGGACAAGACAACTTCTCTTAGTTTTAATTTCATTCTCCCCACCTTCTTTTCTTTTTTCCCACTAAGGTTAAGACACTTCTAAATACGAGCTAACATATTTTAGTCATAGATACACTGCCAAATATCTTTTTGATGTTTATGGAGGATGTTTACCCTATTAATTTATCATGAACAAATAATATGATTGGTAAAGCGTACCTGAGAACTGATAGTTTCTGACCATTAGACATATTTAATCAACTTTCTGTCTTTTATTTGAAAAATCGCTGTTTTAAAGACTTTTAGAACTGGAGTATTAATCAACTTCTACTTTTTTAGTAGCTCTTCAGTATGCCCCAAAGATCCACACGTTAAAGGACTGATTTAGCACCAATCTGTGGTGCTTCGGGGAGTTGGAATCTTCAAGAGTAGGGAGCATTCCTGGTAGCGTGCACGCCCCTTGAATGGAAAGTAGCGCTCCTGGACTCTACGCTCTTGCTTTCTTTTGCTGTGCAACCATAGGTCAAGAGCAGCAGGGATAAGCCACCGTGGACTGTAATGTATGTCCGTCTGAAACTGTATGCCAAACAAACTTTTCCTCTTGTAAATTTCAAGTATCATGTCACAATAACAGAAATCTAACTTAGCCTCCACCCAAAGTAGATTACATATGTGTGTGCGCACGCGCACGCAAGCACACACACATGCACACACACACACACATTACTACTACATCAGTTTGCTAGTAAATAATTTCAATAAGTCTTTCTTTTAAATTATATGCTAACAGTGTGATAGCTCTTGCTATTACCCTTGAATGAACAAATGCAACTCTCTCAAGCAAAAATGTTCAGAGGACATCCTGCTGAGCTGTCCTCTTCTGACCACAACAGTCAGCATACACAATTAACCTTCTTTAAATTAGATTAACTTGTCCTTTGCCTTAGATTGTAACATTAGTCCTGGAATCAGAGATCTCTACAGAGGCCTGAATTTCTCAAGTAATATTAATTATTTTTTACTAAAAGTAATGGAAATTAGACTCATGAAATGGAAAGCCTTAGTTAGCATATCTAGTTTATGTCTCCAAGATAGTTATAATCAAAACTTTATAAATAATTTTTAAATCTACAGAAAGTAACCTCAATATTTCAGACCTTATTAATTGATAAATTCAAAAAATTCATGCAAATTATAGAAACCTACTAATATTTGTGTAAAAAAATGAAACATTGATCCATATTAAATCATTTACTGCATAACAGATAATTGAATGCTATTATTTATAATGAGTTAAATTACGCTTGCTCAAACCTGTGGAACTACTCCACAGGCTTGTGAATTTTCAGGGGACACTTTAGCAGCAACTGGCATTAACCTGGCACAATGAGAGGAGGAGAGACACTTATGGAATGTGAGACAGGAGCTCATCTGACCAAATTCACTGTACTTGGCTAATAGAACTACAGAAATATCTATGAATCTTTAACTATAGGCTAATCAAATCAGTCAAGATCATCTCAAAACAAAGTTGTAACTGATGTCTTTGGACTTCAACGTGAGTTTGAGTTCCGATGTTACAACTATGGGTCAGTGGGTAAGATGCTTACTTCTCTAGTTTTCATGTCCCTCATTTTAACATGGAGACCATTACACTGCAGATTTCAGAACTGTGTTGTGAAGAACGAATGAAGCATGAATACAGTCATAACATGCACATTAAAATAAAGTTTAGAGATCTGAGGGTTTAGGGGATTCAGGGGTTAAGAACCCTTGCTGCTCTTCCATAGGACCTGACATTGGTTTCTAGCACCAATATCTAGCAGCTTATAGCCATTTGTAACTATAGTTCCAGAGACTCTAACACCCTCTTCTGGCCTTCACAGTATCTTCAGACATATGGCATTCACTCAGGCAAACACACACATACATAAATAAAAAAAATAGAAAATTTAAAGCTGAAGTGATTGAAGGATTAAGGATATATAGAAACAGAAAATTCCCTTTGCTTTTTCAAGAATAACAATATGTTAGTGTTATAGGTTTGTGATAAGGACTGCTCTGTGACATTCATGTACTACAAAGGGAATGAAAAATATCTAATACAACAGCAGCTGGTGAACTCGTGATGTGAGACACATGGAGGAAAAGAAACTTGGAAAGACTAATCAAACAGAATACCTCAGATACAGTGCACTAAGTTTCATCAACTTGTTTGCCAATATGTATTATATTATTTGGGGGGACAGTTTGCAGAAGATAGGATTATCAAAAGCTGGGCAGATAGGCTACATGAAATATCACCAAAAAAGACATTGTTTTACAAAAGATTATTTGGAAAGTACTCTGGGGCCTAGTTCAGTGCTTCGTCTTTGTCAGAGTTGAGGAATCAGAATAGGTCGGGCTTCAACTAACTCTCCAGTTGTAAGAGCCCCTTGCTTCCTTTACTGCCATTTTCTTCACCTGTTATGACGGTGATGTGATGATAAGTCATAAAGGCATTCACTTTATGCATAACACTTATTAAGGGATCAATAAGTTGTCACTATTAAACATTTTTGGTTTTGCTCTATTCTCTTCACTTGACATGAAGACATTTATGGTATGTTTTCTTTACTCAACTTGAAAAACCACATAGCTGAAAAAAAAATTGCTTTAGGTAGGTGTTTGTTTCCTGACTCAGAGACAAGTCAATCTAGGATTTGGGTATCCAGTCCATATCCAGATGACAAACAGCTAAGATGTGTTGTTTATTTTTACTTCCAACATGCCTATAAGTAAGAGATGTTTTCTTGATGCTGGAAGTTTTGGTGAAAATTGCAAGATTAAAGCTACAGATGAACCTATATACTTCTGGCCATATGGAGAGTGTTTCTCTAAAGCACTGTTCACATATTGTTCATTCACAGTCACAGACACAGAAGCTCTTACAATATCTAGTTTATTGATGACAAATCCCAGGCACAAATTGGAGTACAGTGATTAAACTTGCAGATGCAAGAGAATCCATGTGACTCTTGATCTATAATCTATAAAGTTTACCATTCAGAATAGAACTGGTTTATTTCTGTGAAGCAGTGTCAAAAAGGAATGTATATAGCTGAAAGATATATAATAAAAAACAAAGTGCCAGGCAAGATGAACCTCCCTTCGAATTATTTGTCAGGGTAGTTCAAGAGATTCTCAGAATAACACAGACTATTGCCACAGTCTTTGATTACTTCCCAGAACTTGAAGATGAAACCTTGCTGAAGATAGGAAAGACTTTGAATATAAGACTTGGAACAATCAAGCAAACACTGACCTGGAAGCCTCATGTTATTAGGGGATACTATAAAAGCTGTCAAAGGAGAAAACCAATCAATGGACCTACCCAGTAAAGCCCCCAAAACAATAATGCCTGGACAAGTAAACTATTGCTATTAGCACAGTAGTGACACTTTTATCTTGGGGTTAATCAACAGTTGTATAATTAGAATTAAGGCCTGCTCAATGGGTGGGAACTCATGTGTGGTACTGTAAACATAGCCAAACACACATGACTGGAGAGACCATGGGTCCTAGAGACTACTCTATTTATGCCACATCCCAGACTAACATAATTTCTTAGCTTATTCCAAATATGAATCCTCATATTTACAGATAAGTGTACCTTTCACTCTTCATCAAAGAAGCTTATTTTAGCAACAGATGGAGACTATCACAGAGTTTCCAGCACTGGTCAAACACAGAGGAGAAGTGTCTGTGAAATGCTTAACCTGAAGTAACGTCTTCAGTGCAACCTCTACATGTAGGATGAATTCAGCTCTCAGCTCTCACCAGAGAAGTTTCCTTATGCAGCAGATGGTGATCAACATAGAAATTCACAATTGACCAATGTGTAGAGAACAAGAGGCTGCAGAGTATTTATCCCCTGGGTAGGACATCTTTTTAAAACCTCTGCCTCCCCATGGCTCAGTGATCATTGTGGAAGAGGAGGTGGAAATATTGTAAGAACCAGAGGAGATGGAAGACCACAGTGATGCAGTCTTCCAGTCAGTTACTCGACTGAACTCACAGCAACAGTGACAGTATTCACAAGTCCTATGCAAGCTCAAAGCAAACAAAATCCCAGCATAGACTTGGGGAAGTGGATAAGAAACCCCAACTCAACCTGAGAGACTTTTGACAACTGATGGCTTCTGGAAGGGGAAAAGACAGTGTCTTATAGGGATGAGACTTTTGATGAGTCCAATGAATGGTCCCACACTGAAGGACATTTGGGGACACAAATCATATTCTATAGGCCTTATAATTATATATATATATATATACACATATATATACACACATGCACATATATACACATGTATATGTATGTATGTATGAATACATTAAATTGGATGAGAGCGATGAGGGGAGGATCTAAATACCATCAAACTATATTGTATAAAAAAGTGCAAAAATTATATAAAAACTAAAATAAAGTAAATCTAGACAAATTAAAAGAAGATTAAAACCATAACCATAGTAAAGTCACAACAAAATTCATTCTAAATTTTATATCAAATGGGGCGAACATCCTTTGAGAACTGATTTCTGGAAATATGCACTGAGATAAGAGATGAGGTCCATCTTTAATGTGTGCAGATCTTTATTGTGACGGCATTTATAATTAGCAAAAGCTGAAAACAAACTGAGTGTCTACTAAAACAAACTTGGTAAAAGAAAAAAAGAAAAAATATTTGAAATAATTCTAATAGTTCAGGTTAGACAGAAATAGTACCAGAAAGAAAGAGCATCTTTTGAATTATTAGTTCTGTGTGAACACATAGCTTAACTCTCAAACAACTATTCTTTCAGTGAATTCTCCAGCATAATATAGGAAGTGTGAACTGATTGTATACAAACTGCTCATGGTTAGTATCACAAGAGAGCCCGGAAAAAAGATTCAGTGGAGCTCATAAGAAGACATGACTCAGGTACCCAAGAACGCTGCATGTGGAGTTGAGTTGAATCTTAATCCATGTAAGGGAAATAATGAGGATCAATGAAGAATGGACTGAAGGCCTGAGGCCAGTTTAGCACAATTTGCACCCTCTTGTTTTCCTCTTATTTGACTTAGCAGCACCTTGATATCTTGTTGTACTTTCTCTATAAGCAAAGTTATGAGGAACATGAATCCAGAAAATGAGCTGAACAGCTCTATGACGAGAGAGAACCTCTTCAAACAAGAAGGCAGAATTTAGGGGCTTGTCAAACTGATTAAATTTAAAAAGTATACATATCAGTTATGATTGAGTCCCTTGAGTTTGGTTTATAATTCACCACAAGTTTACCATCAGACAATAAATTTAAATGGAAAGTGAATCAATCAAAGAGTATGAAAATTGTTTATTTCAAAGGATCATCTTTTTTTCTTTTTTCCCCTAAGACTGGAAGCTTACTGCTGAGCTGCAAAGGGTGAGAAAAAGTGTAATTGATGGAGGGTTTTATCAAAAGTGTTATGACTGAGTGAATCTTTATGTTAGTAAAAGGATATGTAAGGTAACAAAGCTCTATCAATAGTACACACACACACACACACACACACGCACACACAATAATGGTAACTGAATGCATTACATGATAACCTGTTATTGTTTAACAGAAATTAGACTTTTAAAAATCTGCTAATTTATTTGCTAATCTGTTTTCACACTTATTCCCTCATTAACAATAAATAGCTTTGTGGTTTTCATAAGAACCAAAATAAACTGTGTAGGCGAGATTGCTGCTGAGGGCAAATAATTCCACGTCAACTGTAACTCAGCTCAATCAACATTTGAACTATAGGCATCTCTCCTCGGATTCAAATTTTAACCCGTTAGATTTCTTCCACATTTCTGCTTAATGTTAGCCATGATAAAAACCTAAAAAATAAATTTCTCATTAACCTCAGTTTCTAGTGATTCCATCATTTTGATTGTTGTAATTTTATTTATAAAAGTTCTCTTCTGCAGTAAAGAATGAATACGTCAATCTTATGAGTATAGATCTTGAACATGATAAAATATTAGCGTGTTTTATTTACCCATCAATCCTAACAGGTAGTTGCTGAGTGACAGCTATGCATTAGGTACCATATTATGTATTTAGCCCCACAAAGAGGAGGCAATTAAGATGTATAGTGAACTTACCTTTTAAGAGCCACTGTAGGCAGTTTCAGAAATAGTTTCTGGCCTTGAAACATTCAAAACCTAGCCAGAAAGATAGAAAATAAAGATATATTAAAAAATAATTCAAGCATTATTTTGATATATTTCTGTGATTCTCTTTTGACTGAAGATTGAGACAAAGGTGGAAAATCAGGAGGCTTAGTAAGAAGCTGACAGCAATTTTATAAAATGCAATCTTTAAAAGATACAGTGAAATGCTCAAAGCAACATGGAAACCTTTATTCATCATCTACAAAGTAATGAAACTGGCTTTCTTGGAATATGGAACTGAAGAGATCACATGCAACATTAATGGCTAAATTCTTTTCTTACAGCACTTATCCCAGCACCATCCACTGTATGTCTTGGTTAGAGGCTTTGTAAAATTAGATACCTTTCAAAATATCCATCTTTCTAATATTTGTAGAATGTGTACTCCAAGGTTGTTAAAGGAATCACTTAAACCCTTGCAGAAAACTAAAGCAAATTTTTGTCCTTCCTATACATTAATAAGACTCATCAACCTGGATGAATTCCAAATCTTACATCATTCCATCTGTGTAAAACCTTCTCATTTCTTTCTTAAAATCCATACATCATTTTCTTAATACCCCAACAGAAATTTTTGGTTAGATGTAAAGTCCATTCTATTGATTTTTGCTAATTTGGTTTTCAAGATGGCTTCCTTCTTTCTAGAGCACTTTTTTCTCAACTCTCAACTCTCTTTCAGATCCTAGGCAACTGTACTGTTGGTAGAAAGCTTTTTTGTGATCCTGTCCTCCCCAGGTTCCTGCAGCTCTGTGAGCTTCCCTGTCACATAACCATATATATGTTGTGGGGCTAGCTAGCTCTTCATGAAGCCATTCCACTTTCCTCCTGCCCACAGCACTTTACAATTTGCAGTTAAGTACCACTGTGGATGCATTCTTCACAACAGGATACAGCATTCAAACTGTCTCACGCATGATCCTGCAATCTTTGATCCCCATAGACAGATTTGTTCCTGAGAACCTAGTGAAGGTAAGTTCCAAAAGATTGCGAATATAGTCTTTCAGTCACCACTTTTCAGAGTCCATCTTAATACCACTAAGAGACTGACTCTAATCTGCTTATCATTTTATCCTGGAAAGGGACATCTATAGGCACTGGGATTTTACGTAGATGAGAATTACATTTCAGTTCTTTAAGTTAGTTTGTTGATGTTTATTACAGCGTAAAACCTACCTTGACTAAATGGAATTATTTAATGTTCTGTACTAGACTACAATGATTTGTACCCCTGTAGTGACTTTGTCTGTCTTGTTCCAGGTTAAATATGACTCCTTAACACAATAAATATAATATAATAGCTCTCTCTCTCTCATTTCAGTAACTTGAGCTATGTAAGATGAAATGTACAGTGAAATATTCGCAGGGAATATTACTCTAGGTGGTTAGTCCTTCTGGGAAAAGACAAGGTAAAATCATCAAGATCCATTTTGTTAAGGTAAAATCTGATTTTGTTTAGGAGCTCAAAGTAACCGGTAACTTTGAACTAGTTTTGTAGAGCTGTGTTGTAGGCATCTGTGTGCCGGCTATTCATTACATGGTGACAGTATTGAAAACTTTAGTCATAGATAAAGGCTTCAAAAGCTACTGGCTGCTCTGTGGTGATTAGGAATGTCCTTCGAACTTCCACTGGGGATTTAGTGCCAACAGAGAGAAAATGAAAGGTAATTTTCTTCCCTTTTCAAAACAATAACCAATCACAGAACTCAAGACCTTCTGCTCTTCACATATTACAATGAAATAGCTTTTGAAGTTTGGATAAAAATAGAGAATCTGACAAACATTATCAACACACAGTCAGCAGGTCACCACATATTTATTCCTGAAACCTTTCTCCCCATTCCTCTTACAGTAAAAAACGCTCTGTCCACTGACTTGCAGGGAACCACCTGTTTGAGGCCATTTCCAAAAGATCTTTTCATAAGTGTAACTTGCCTGTCTCTGTCTTCTGCATTCTGGTTAAATTGTTTTGCTTGGTGGAAGAGCTTTGAAGACACACTGCCTTTATTTCCAGCCCCATTTAAGTAAAGACATGCAGAAGAGTTGGCCTGCTCTCACCAGCTCCTTCTTAGAACAAAGAGGCAACTTTTGATCCCAGGTCTGTAGCTGCTTTTGTTCTCTTTTAAATAAAGGCTACATATATGCATATTTATCAGCAGGGTGAGGAGTGTTATTTTGATACATGTGTACAATATGTAGTGATCAGATCAAGTTGATCATAGCTATCACGTCAGAGTCATATCGTTTCTCTCTTTCGGGTGCATTCGAATTCTTTCTGCTAGATCTCTTGAAATCATCATTAGTTTTTGCCACTCATCATTGTCCCACTGAACTAGAGAACACAGGAATTTACTCCTCCTGTCCAACTGCACCCCTGTGCCCTCTGACCAAACGTTCTGCATTCTCCTCTGTCCCACACCCTTCTGTCCTGAAGTACAAGGCTCGAAGTCTGTTGCACAGCTCTGCTTACTGCTGATTGGATGCTTTTGACTGGAATTCATGAAATTTTTGGTAAACTTCTACTGCACTTATATTATATTATATATTACCCATATACCATTTACCACAGTAAAGCACTTCTCTCTAGCGTCATTTACACACATACTGGCTCTGCAGGTTAGCCATTCCTTATACATTTTCTCAGGCAATGAGGAACAGCATTGCGCTTCTCAAACCATTACAGAGCTAAGTTTCTTGTATTTTATTTTTTAAGGATGCATCATGATTGCATGAATGAGTATCCTGTGACACTACAAATATTTAAGAAATCTGTAACGATTAAATCAGAGTAATTAGTATTTCCATACATTAATGTTGTATACTCTTATTCTGGTTCTTTATAAAATATATAATTATTATAAGCTATAATCACTGTACTGTGCTACAGAACAGCAGGATTTATTCTTCCCGCCTGGCTTGAGTGTCGCTGGCACCGTCTTGTGGGTGGAGCCTGCATGGAGTAAGCCTGCTTCATTCTCTGCTTCCTGGTGGTCAGGCGGCAGCAGCCTCTGCCACATATTCCCGCCACCAGCATGTACTGTCTCATTAGAGGACCAGAAACGTGGAACCAAGTCTCTAGGAACCTTGAGCTAAAATAAATAACTCCTCTTTTCTTGTTTTTTGTTCCTAAGTATTGGTTACCATGAGGATCAAATTAGATTACCGAGTCTTCCTCTGCCCCATCATCTGTATTTCTTCACCTCACTGAATGTTGTCCTGTTGTTTATTTCTATGAGAGAAACTTTTGTGCTATTGTTGGTTTTTGTTGTCGTTTTTAAGTCAAAGTTTCCTTGTAGCCGCCGCTGGCCTGGAACTCAGGCTCACTGTGTAGATAAGGCTAGCCTCGATCTTACAAAGATCTACTTGCCTCTGCCTCCTGAGTGCAGGGATCAAAGTGTGCACCACAACACCAACTGAGACTATCTTTTGTAAAGGGCGACCTTTCTTTTCAGAGTGCAGAGATCAGTTTCATGTACTGCTAATCTGAGAAGAAACAACAATGTATTTCACAGCGACCAAAAACAGAAAAAGATTGATCCTTTTTAAGCCATACTTAATGTTTAGATCCACTGTGCTTTCTACTGTGAACAGGACAAATTGTTAAGAATCATGATTTTTGTTTTCTTTTCTGAAAACTGAGAAAAATACAGTACTATAAGTCTCGTGTACAGGAGACAATGGAAGGTTCAGCCACTGATATCGTGGAGTGGGCAGCTGGCAGCACTTGGAACATGCCAGTGTGGCAGGAGATGGCCAGAGAGGGAAACGGAAGCAGGAAAGTGTTCTCATGGTGAAGATGCTTTCATTTCCCTGTTTTATGTCAACGTTCTGGCTGAAACCGTATGAGGTAAATTCCATAACATTCCGGATCAGGCCTGTCCACACAGACACAAATATAGCCTAATATCATTTCTGGTATTCACACATGTGTATGGAAATTCTGCAGTTTTATTTTACTGATAAACTCAGCCCCCCAATGGACCCCACAGAAATATGTGTCTCTCAAACAGCTTCTCATTTAATATATTTTCTGTCAGAAGATGATCTTCTTAAGTAAACTCAAATAATTGATGATGCATATTCTGACATAAAATGCTTAGCATTTTCTCAACATAATTTAGTCTAGTCTATGTATTCTTTCTTCTCTTACAACCTGAACATTCTGAATTTCATTAATGATTCATGATTACTAGGCAAAACGTAGTAATTAAATCAGTTAACATTTGAAGAAAGATACTTGAACATAAACACTAGTGTTTATATGCCATAGTATGATAATTCTTACTGATCATTCTCATATTAGGAAAAAATATTTACCTCATGGAGTTTATAGCCATTGTGAACAAAATTTTAAAGCATCAAAAGCCTCCTGGTTATCAAAATAGCATGCAATTTAACAACACATATTTCACATTAGCATAGACAACTATGACCTTTTGAAGTAGCTTAAAATTACACATTAAACGCATTTCATTACAAAACTTTCATCCTGGTTTACTTAAGATTGTTTGTGTGTATTTCTCCTTAGCTGTTGTCATTAAGCTTTCAAAGATTTGAGTTTACAGATGACCCTTGTGTCACCTTCAATACTAGGTAGGAGAAGTTCCAGGATAAATAATAAAAATTTAAATACATAAAGGTACATAGTCCATAAAACTATCAAGTCTCCATTTTATGAGAAAGTCTCTCTCTCTCTGTGTCTGTGTCTCTCTCTCCATTTCCCCCCTTATACCAATGCCATTATTTATTCCCTTTATATATATATATATATATATATATATATATATATGAAGTAGATGTGGAGGTTTGGAGATTGGTTCAACTTAATTACAACAAATACATTTCAATTAATTTATTTCATAGTAATACATTTTAATCAGGAAATTTCAAAGTAGCAAATATATTCCATAATAATAAGGATTACTAGAGTATGAGGTTTTCATAATATATGTGCCAGGTTGTTCAAACAAGCAGGACTTCTTGGAAGCCTGATTCTTTCATTAAAGGAAATTAAAAGATAGTTTCAAACTAAGGTATAATGAATCTATACAAATGTGTATAAAGCATGAATTGCACATAAACATGTGCCAGGGTAAGAGCAAGAGACAGATTGTTCCGGGCACCGACCCTGTGTCACCTCTCACTAGCATTGCTCCCTCATCTCTGAGACAAATAAATGCAATTTCAGTCTCTAATTCTGTAGTTTACAGATGCCTTGATTATTGCATAAGTGTAACTATCTAAGGTCTGTTACATTAGTTACATTTTTGTATGTTTATGTCAAAATACCTGACAAAAATTATGTGAACAAGTATTTATTTTGGTTCATAGGCTGAGAGAGTAGATTCCACCTTGAAGGGAAAAGTTCATGATGTAGCTGAAGTGATGGGTCTATAGCAGTGGGAATGTAAAGCAGAAGGAGACCTTGGGCCCTAAACTGGAGCCAGACTCTAACCAGTAAAGACCATTCTTCTAGATCTTACCTCCTAAAGAATCTACAACTTCACAAAACTACTCAACCAGCTGAGACCATGTAGTCAAAACTGTAGTCCAAGAGGGACAGTTCACCTTCAAACCATAGTACATGCTGATTTGTGTAAACTGTATTGCCTAATATGATGATTGGGTCTATTCATACTGCATCTGTCAAGTGGCTTCTTATATTCCACACTTCATGTATGCACTTCACTGCTAATTGACATTGGGTTACTTCCAGTACAGGGATATTACAGCTAATGCTACACTAAACATCTTAGGGACTTTTTTTTTAGTACATGTTGTATATAATAATAATAATAATAATAATAATAATAATAATAATAATTGAAATTGCTGGATCATTTGGTAAGCACATTACTCAGTGTCAATGAATAGTGCCAAATCAGATGCAGAAACTATATTCCTCTGCAATCGTCAAGTGTTCCAGCAGTATGTCACCTTTGTCAATACTTGGCTAGAGTTATTTGCTTTCAAAGTCCAAGTTAGTCCATGAAAAAGGACAGAGGGGATGAAGCCTTGGACTGATAAATACTGCGTATAGCACCCAGTGGACTGGAAGGAGAATGATGACTGTACTTTGAGTAGTAAAGACTGAATGTCACTACTGACGATTTTCCCTGGGAGTAGGAAGATCCATGAAAAGGTGGGAAGGCAGTGAACAGCTGTGTTCCAGGGAATTATGAGAGTGCAAATCCATTTGGCCACAGAATTTCAGTGAAAAAATATGTGTGTGTATGTGTCCTAGAGTGTCTTCATGTGCTAATAAGTACATCAATCCATAAGTTATGAAGAGCCTCTTTGTACATGAGAATCATGAGAAATCCCAGAGTGGTAAATTAAACATACCAACAACAAAAAATGTGGAATTTTACAATGAACAACCACTTGAAATCAGTCTATATTAAACTTTATCTTATTTGAACACACTGTGTTTCAGAAGTGAAGGGATATCCAATTTTTGGCCAGTTATTCCTCCTTTGTAGGCTACATAAAACCCAACCTAGACCCTACAAGAGAGGTCTTAGCCTCTCGAAGCAAAAGCCAGCACACAGGCCTGCTTCCTGGTAAGAAACCTGTACCAGCTTCATCTCAGGCCCATTCCTTCCTGCCAGATGCCCTCTGTGACCAGCTGCACCAAGAGTATTGAACCCCTCACTGTGGAACCCCCCCCCAGCTACCCAGCCCACCACCATGTCTAGTTGCCTGTGTTTCCTGGTAACAGATTCAATTCCTTCAGCTATGTATACTTAAGACTCCTTTATTCTCCCCAGCCAACTGTTTGCCATAAAACTCTCTGAAGCTTCTCAGAAATCCCCTAAGAGACCTCATTCCCCCAGTGTTATCATTTTAGGACTTGCCCCAAACATCCAGTCTGCTACCTCACCTAGGAATTCATATTTGGTAGACTGAAAAAAAAATCATAGCAAAAGATAGATTTAATAACATAAAGCCCTGCTCCCAGTGCAAGAGCACAGTCATACATATATATATAAAATAAGACAATGTATCCCTTGCAGAAATCACTGGTGCTATAATAACTGTCCTCAATGAGAACAACTTAGACAAAGCTCGAGACACATAATTCAAAAGAACAATTATAAACATATTCAGAATTTGAGGAATTCAAAGAGGATACCACTAAACACTTGAATGAACTTGAGGACAGAAATAAACTCTTGATTAAATACCAAGAAAACACAAGTGGCTGAAAAAAATAATGAAAACAATTCAGAGTATGAAATTTGAATTCAATAGAGAAAGAAATACTGAAGAAAAGTCAAGTTGAGATGAGGCTGAAAAGAAAAACTCAGTAAGTCTCAAAAAAGAGCAATTCAGTGGAAAGCAACCGGCAGAATTCAAAACACCAGGGCCTGGAGACAAGGTGCAGGACTGGGTCATTAACTCCAAGAAAGCAATAAATTAAAAATAATACTCAGGGGGTTAAAGAGATGACTTGGCAGTTAAGAATACTGGCTGCTCTTGCAGAGGATAGGGATTCAGTTCCCAGCACTCATCTTGTGGCTAACAACCTTCTGTAACTCCAGATCCAGGGGATCATATACCCTCTTCTGATCTCCATGGGTATGGCAAGAATGTATACACTTACATACCTACAGGCAAAACATTCATACTCATAAAATAAAAAATTAACCACTAAAAAGCTCAGGAACAAAATATTCCAGAACTCTGAGACACCATGAAAAGACCAAATATACAAATTTTGGGCACAGAAGAAGGAGAATTTTATGTCAAAAACATAGAACATAGCCAATAAAACTCCTGAAGAGAGCCTCCCAAATCTACGGAAAGAGAAGCATATTCAGGTACAAGATGCACACAGAGCACAAAACTGACAGAGCAGGAACGAAGCTCTCTACATCATACTGAAGTTAAAGCATTATATATATCGAACAAAAAAAAATTATTGGAAGTGGCAAAAGAGAAGGCTCAAGCAACATATAAAGGGAGGGCCATGAGAATAACAATTGATTTCTCACTTGAGGCTTCTAAATCCAGAAGTCCTTTTGAGCAATGTGATTCAAGTCATGAAAGAAAGTAGCAGCTAACTGAGACTACTTTGCCTGGAAAATCTATCCATCATTACTGAAGAATAAAGAAAATCATTCTATTGCCAAGTGTCAGGTATGATAGACCTCAACTTGAGTTGTTGGTAATGGGTGTCTAGAGACCCCCAAACAATGCAAATTATTGTCATCACCTTAGGTTTCTCACCATAACTTGAGGGAAATACCTTGTTTCTGAAGATACCACACACACACTTTGGTCACAGAACACGGAGAAAATCAAGTTGGAACTGACTGGGACACATCGTCTCTGCTGGCTAACTCACCTGAAGCTGCTATAAAAATTTCTGGTGGAGAAAATTCATTAACAGTCTTACTCAGATATGAATTCTGTGAACTACAATAACAACTGGAATGGCATGCTCAAGCCAGTCAACATTCCATGAAGGTCTCATTCTCTGAGCTGAGGAGCTGTTGATAGTGTTGGATTCTAGGGGAGGGATACCCAGTTTTCTTTAAGGGTGTGGTCGCTGATAGTTAATAATCCTTAAGTGAATAGTAGCACATCCATGAGTATATGTACAGCACAATATGTAGGTTATAAAAAAATAACCCACCCCAACTGGGGAGTTATTGACGGTTGATGACTGTTGGGAGAGGAAGAGCTAGTTTCTAAGACTGTAGCCTCCGGCATGTTGACCATGAATCAATCTCTCTCTCTCTCTCTCTCTCTCTCTCTCTCTCTCTCTCTCTCTCTCTCTTTGTGTGTGTGTGTGTGTGTACAGAGATGAAAGAGATGAAGTGTTGAAATAAGGACATGGGCCTGGATCTGGGAGATATTGGGGGCCATGGGGTGAATATGATAAAATACATTTTATATGTGTCTGAAATTCTTAAAGAATTAGAAAATTCTTATATTTTTAGAAAAAAAAACAGATGAAAGGAGCCAGCCCTACGAAGCATAACGGAATGCAACCTTCCAACAAAGGAAAAAGATTCAAGAGGCAGCACTACAGAAAATCAACAGGATGAAATCAATAAATACACATCTTCCAGTAATAACTCTGAATATTAATGGCCTCAGCTCCCCCATCCAAAGACACAGCCTAGACAACTGGATTAGAAAATACAACAATCCTTTGCTGATTACAAGAAGCAAAGGGGAGACAGTTCCCCTGCTTTGAAGCACGGGGGTTTCCACAGCTATGTCCTAAATTAATTTAACAAGTGGTGGCTATGTTTTCTGACTACATGAAAATAAATCCAACTCTACAGTAGACATTAGAAACCATCAAAGTCACTATACCCTATCTGATTGTTCTCTCATTCAGCCTATGTCAGCTGTCTTTGTATTTCTTAACATTTCACAGAGACACATTCTATAGCTGTCTGTGAACTTATCTCCTCATTCACTGTACTGAGAAGCCAGAAAGTAAGAATAGCATTTCCTGCTTTTGGTTTTAGTATTTTGAGTAAGCAAATAATACAATAATGAATGATAAATAGCTGTGAGATGAATATGGGAATTAAAATACACCCCTTCCAACACAACTATGAAAATACATTCTGTATTGTTAGCTATCTTGGAACTGCAATTAAAATAATAAGAATACATCTTCTCACTCTAGAAAGAAAGGTTATCCCAATAACTATGGAGAAAAGAGAATGCATTGTTAGCAAGGGATAAGTTAGGAATTCAGCCACCAGATAAAACAGTAGGGGATTCCTCCAAAAACTCAAAACAGATCTGCCTACTATCCATTTAGCCCACTCTGGCTATGTACACAAAGGAAATGATTTCAAATTAGAAAAAGACACCTGCATGCCCATATTAATGATTTCACTATGCACAACAGCTAAGATGTGGAATCAAGCTAGATGCCCTTTAACATACGAATGACTAAAGAAAATATTGTATAAATAGCTAATAGAATATTATTCAGCCACGAAAAGAAGAAAGCCTGTCATTTTCAGCAAAATGAATGGGACTGGAGGGCTTTATGCTAGGTAAAATCAGATACAAAAAGACAAATGTCTCATGCACACTCTCATATGTGAATGCTAAAAATGATCAATTTGAAGATAGAATGACGACTACTATAGGCTGGAAAACATGTGGAGTTGGGAGAGTAGAGTGAGGGAGGCTATATATAAGGTACTCCAAAGCAATCAGCAATCAGTAATGTTCTTGTGCTCTGTTACACAGTGAATTGACTATAGTTTAAGATAACATATAATATATTTTTTTCCAAAATGGGACAAGAAGCACTAGAAGACTCCAAGTACAAAGTGAGGACAATTATTTTGTGTTAATTAAAAATGTCTAAAATGGTGAAAGGCTTACTAAACAGATTTAGTCATTAAAAACGATGTAAATATATCCAGTTTAATTCTGATCCTATACATTTGCACAGGTAACATACTAGCTGATAAAATCTGAAAGCAAATGTGGCCTTTGATGATTTCGCTATGCAGTTAGGTGAAGGTGAAATGTGTTTTATCCACTGCATTATTCTTTCACTGCTCACTGATGCGTCCATTTCTTTTCTGTTCATGAACCTGGTAGTTTTGAAATTTCTTTCGAAACTACTACAGCCACATGATTTGGATAACAGTGATATATCATGTAATTTTTGCATAGAAGTCTTTTATAGTCAGTGGTCATTAGTTCTTCCAATCACAAGAATATTGTGGCCTCCTTGAGTGAGGACAGCATTAAGAGAATCCTTTGCTGGGCCATGCTGGCCATGCTGAATGATTGAGAACTAGAACTATGTTAAGCAAACCATATTTTGAGTTGCTGCTGGCTTACAGCCATTACTTTCCAATGGACTATAATGGGAGGGAACTGTGGGGACTGTGAGGTAGGGTGGGCCCATATGTATGTGAGAGGGACAGGATTCATTTGGGAATCAGAGAGCAGACTATGGAGGATTGTTTCTAAAATGAATTTCTAAGGTCCTGATCTCTTGGCACTTATGCAGTTGTGTTATTTGCTACCCTTGAATGTAGCCTAGAACAGTGTGCTGTGTCTCACAAAAACAATTCTGGAAACATGATGAAGTATTGCTTATGATGATAGAGTATAAAAAGAATATAACTATTGTCCTGCTTATCCTCTCTGTCTCTCTCTCTGTCTCTGTCTCTGTCTCTCTCTCTCTCTCTGAATCCTTGTTCCAGAAAAGCCCATTGTCCCATTCTAACTGGCCCCAGAGAAAGTTCCACAGGCATAGGACTAAACTCCTCTGCTTGTATGAGAGCATACTGAAGGCTTGTCAATTGCATGAATGAGCTTAGCTCTCATTCCTTTGCATTGAAACGATACCTGCTGATACCTTGACTTCTAATTTGTGAGACTTTGAGCCAAGGTGTTCACTGAAACTACTTTCATTATTTGAAAACTATGAGGTAATAAGATTCTGCTGACTCAAATTGATAAGTTTGGAGCTGATTTGTTACCTAGCAATATATAACTTGTATATTTGGGGGAGGATTTCCTTAAATGTACCTCACCATTAGGGTAGTTATTTTCACCCCTATGCAGAGATGCACGATGACAACAACGTCTTCAGTGGATAGCAATGTTTCAATTCTTTGTTTACTGAAGGACTGTAACATGGTAGATATATGGACAAAAAGTCGTGTAAGAACCAAGTTCATACTTTAATTTTGTGGAGCAGTTGATTTATACATGATGCAAGACAAAGTCAAATATATAAAACTGAGTACTTTATATCTCTCATTTTTGACAGATAACAGAAAATTTGATTTTCCCATTAAAGAGAAAAATGTTATATATATATATATATGTGTGTGTATATATATATATATATATATATATATATATATATGATCATTTTTGTTGCTGAAGTATTGTTGACTTCTACTTACATAGCTAAGTGAACTCTGGTATTGCTTCTGAAGAATGTATCAAAATGTGATCATAGAAAATGCAAGGACAGGGTGAGACTGGGACTTTCATGCTATTTTGGATCATTTGAATCTAAAAATGAGACATGACACCTACACTTTACAACAGTTGTTCAATGTGAGGACAGTGAGTTGTTCAATCCAGGACAGTGCCTTCCAAGAAAAGCAGGGTTGATGTTTACTTTTATGTAACAAAGATGGAAAAATGCTCAAAGAAAAAAGAAGTTACAGAGTATATAGAGAATGCACGAATGCAGTTCTTGAATGAAAAGAAAAACCCAGGACCTAAAAATCTTAGATTAGGTGACTGGGTAAAGCCTCAGCTCCCAAGGAAAGATATTGCTTAGGTGCTTGGCTAATTAATAAGAGAGCAGAAGAATAGGCACATAGCTATTATAAAGGCTTTTCATAGGCAAGTCATTATTTTATGTGTTTGAAAGCAACCGGGTTTAAATCCCATCAGGAATTCCTAATGAATTGTGCATTTTCTGTGGAAGCAACAATTCATAATTCCCCTTTATTCTTGTTTGTTACTGCAAAATACACTGTCTCAGGGGGCTTTGATTAAGATGATGAGACAAATAAAACAGAAAGCACATTAAACGTCTGTCTGAAACCAGAGCTGCACTACTTAATATGAAAGACTGCTCAAAACCAATAATGAAATAATTATCCTTTCCTACAACAGATAAGGAATTGAAGGCTAGATGTAGATTTGGGGAAACTAATTTGCACTGAAGGAGGAGGAAAAAAAAAGAAGAATGGCAACCACAGAAAGCCCACTGTTAATAAGTACCAGAGAAAGCAGGGACGTCACAAGATAAGTACCAGAAATGCTCCTCAAGCCAGAAAGCAGCAATCACTCTGAGAGAAGAGACACTGATAAGGCACCTCCTCTCGGGTCTGCAATCATTTTGCATTTTATATTATTTGAAAAGAGCTTGATTATTTTCCTTTGAATGAAACCAGATTGGTTCACATTTACCTGTTAACAGAATATTCTGTTTCTCTGTTTTGCCTTTCTATTTAAAGGCATATGACCTGACTATAAAATTCCATATACAAACCTTTCGTTAGATGTAAATAAATAATGATAGGTGACCAGCTTGTGCTTAGAAAAAACTTTTTGTGGTGCCTAATTATCCTAAATTGAAATCTACAGCTTGATGAATATGACTGATATTTGCAGCAATGGATTGAGGTCATGAATATTGCTTTATTCATGATAGGTAAAAGTACTTAAAAATCATCTACAGAGGAGAAAGCTGTACATAAAAATAATAGTTATTTGAAACTATTTGAAACTTGGCATAAGAGAGAAATATGACATGTGGTCACTTTGGGTTTGTAAGCTTACTTAAGTGGTTAAATGTTCTGTCAAGAAGACAAGGTGGGCACTACCAGCAGCTTCTGCCAGGCTGATGTCACATGCTGACGAGCTGTGTCTGGAGCCAAGGCACATCCTTTCCCAATCAGAGAGTGCTCATTACTAAAACAGGCAGACGGCCATACAGTTTTTAAGCATCTAAATATCTGAGTTCTAGTTTCAGTCTTGTGACTCACAAGCTCTGTTTCTCTATTAAACCAAGAGACTTTTATTTTTTAATATACTCAAGTGAAAGAGTTGAATAACATTATTAGTAACTAACTCAACTCTATGAAACTCATGTTTTATAATAATGCTAGGTAATATAATTTATATGTACTATAAACATACATGTATGCATGCAAATTTATAGACACAAGTGGACTTACATAAAGCATTTTTAAATAAAATAAATCATTAGGGTGCATAATGGTAACACTCAAAGATATGGAAACTACCATGAATCTGGGATAAAGGTAACTTATATTGAAGTTCTGTTTCATAGTGCTGTTCAAGTAATTCACAAAGAGTATTTATTTTAAAACCTATGTTTTAATTTGTGTAGAGTCAAAACTGACCTTGCTTTAGATAATAGGAGGAGCTTGATATCTTTTGAAATATTTAGGGTGGCCTAAATACAATGGAAGATTGTATTTCTTGAAAATGAAACAGGAACTATGAGTTCTCTGTTTCAATATGTTTCTCAGTGTCCTAATATTAACACGGACTTTTGACATATTTGCATTTTCATGTAAATATTGATTTTTGCTCTCTTTAGTTCATTATGCATGATGAGACCCAGCATTTAAATGGATCATTCACTACCTTTAGGGAGTCAGTAGTAACACTGTTTAGACTGACATATGTAGTTTTCTGCAATGCTGATTTATTTAAACACAAAAGGAATTTCTTCATTTGCTGTAAATTATGTAAAGTACTTAAGGAACTAAAAGAGCTGGAGAACCTCAATACCCAGGGGAAAAATGAAATACAAGTTGTGTTGGAAACGGCTATGCGTGCACATGGTTTCATCATGACGTATTAAAAATGCTTCATAATTGCTAATATTTTTTTTTTAATCTAAGAAAATGCATTCTGGACACTCTAAACCTTCCTGTCCTTATCTGACTACTTTGGAGAACTGTGAGAGAAAAATGGAAAACCTGAAGGATCGTTCACTAGAAATAAAGTGGGGAAGACAAAGGGTCTGGTGCCACAATGACTCTAGGCAGGGACTTAATACACCGGAATTGCAACAGTCCCATTTGAAAAATAATAAGCATGTGTTTAGAAGTTTGTTCTTAAAAATACATGATTTAAGGGGTTAGAGAGATGATTTAGCAATTAAGATCATAATTTACTGTTCTTGCAGAGGACCCAAATTCAATGCCCAGCACCCACATGGTTGTTAATAACCATCTATAACTCCAGTTCTAGGGCATCCAACCCTCTCTTCTGACTTCCATAGGCATTGCAGGACACAGGTGCGTGTACACACATGTAAGCAATGCACTCATACACATAAAATAAAAATGAGAAACAAAATATTTAAAAATAGATATATGATTTAAGACCTGAATGTTTGCTCTTATCAGTACTTAAGGTTTCTTCTTACTTCCTGGTCGGAGTAAAAACATATCAAATAGTTAATTCTTGCATCTTCCACTTAATTGATCACTATTAAATATCTCTGTAAACAAATTGCTATGCCGCTCTGAAAACTTCAAAACAGTCACCACAGTCTCAGTGTTATCACATACCTGGTAATTGGAGAGAGAACTCCTTTCTGCATTTGCCAATGTATGTTCTTGGCAATTTTCTTTTATAAATAGTGACTAACCATATTTACTGAAGAATCAGAAATTTCCAGGAGTATAAATTCTACTCTGTTTTTCACAGGTTATGCAATTTTACAAAAAAAAATTATTTTTTCTAAGCCTTGTTTGCTCCCTCAGTAATGTCCACTGAAACAGAACTAATCCATAGAAATGTTGTGAACATTAAATGGCATTATGCACAAAAAATATTTAGTATATTTTCTAGCATAAGCTATGTGTACAATAGATAAATATTGACTATTTTTCTGTGTTTTTTCTTAATGTTATCTGTGTGTGTGTGTGTGTGTGTGTGTGTGTGTGTGTGTGTGTGTGTGTTTTGCTGGCCATTGAACTCAGGGCCTTCAACATGTAGATGGCCTGAGTTGCATTCCAAAGTCTTCTTACCTTGACTTTTGTGTGCCTCATCCAAACTAAAAGAAAACTAACAAGTGGTAGATATATAGGAGCTGACCTGCCCTCCCATTTAATCTTGGTCCCCACTGGCTTGGCCCTTGCAGCTGAATCTTAATATTTCATGCTGAATACAAACAATTTAATCAAACCTTAACATCAGACCAGACCAATTTGTTAGTTAAGCGAATCTATACAAAAGTCAAATCACTCCAAAATTGTGTCTTAAGATAGATTTTGGAAACTGAAAATTATCAAAAGTGAGCGAAGGCATAAATGCTAGTATGAGCAATTAATTGTGCTTTTTTTGAACCAGTTTCACTTCCAACTTCACTCAGTCTTTCCCTCTTCATAAGAAGGTTCAATGATGTCTGCTAAAGAGCTCCATCTACTTCCTGTCACCTGCGTCCTGCAATCCCAGAATTTTCCCATTGTCCAGGTTCTCCAGTGTTGCAGTGTGTGCCCTGCCCAGCTCTGTCTGCGGCTGGCTCACATTGACACCTGGACCATGTGTTGTCTCTGTGGCCACTGAATGCCATTCACGTTCCTTTCTGCTCAACAAGTTTTTCATTTCACTGTGATTTTCCTTTCCTGCCATGCTCCTTTCATGTTTCAGGTATGCCTTCGAAGGTATAGAATGGGTGACTTCTTCCTTGATACACCTTTTCTTTTTGCCTGGACAAGCTTTTGGGAAATAAATCAGCTTACCAATGTATCATAAAATGAGCCTGGAATGACACAGTATCAGCCTTTCTTTCACTGGTATTTCTCAGGACCTGAGTAAGACCAGTTTGGTGTTGTCAGTAACAGAAGGCAGGATCATGACTTTATACAAAGCGGTGATAATTGTTTAAGTTGACATAGTTTTGTTAATGTTTCACATTTTTGTCTTATTTTCCTTGAATTTTGTTTTTGTTTTAATTTCATTGAGTTCTGTAGCTTTGCATTTCTTCAATCTACCATAGTTTCTTCTGGAGACTTTTATATTAAAAACATGTGCAATTAGCACAGTTAACAACACATAGCTTAAATTTAATGCAAATTAAAATATAAATTTTGTTATTTTCTCTCCTCTTAAGTGTGCATTAAAAGGTTCACATGAATTTAGACTTCCTCTGGGCAGTTGTGTGGCAGTTTACTAAATCAGTTAAAAGTTTTCTTTTGTCTTTCTTTCGTTTACCACTCAATATGGAACCAAATAGAAGTTTAAAATCTGCCAGGATAGAAAATGTTTCTTGTCAGCATATGAGATGTGGACACATAGCATTTTAATTTCCTGTTGCTCTGAGTTGTCACTCTTGAGGATTTGAGTTCATTTTTTTTCTCTCCACAAATACTTTTAATGACTCAATTTGTAATGTGTAGGGCTGGGGATACGGCTACGGCTTAGTGATAGAATGCTTATCTACCATGCATTAAGCCCTATTTCTAATTACCCATGTTAAAAAAATCAGAAAAGAAAAGGAAAATTGAATGGGATATGTAGGATTTTGTATTCATGGGGTAGTGCTGAGGGAGATATCACTAATGAAAATCAGCAGAGGTAAATTTAATCTGGTCTCAAATTCCTAAATACAAATGAAACAGACAGATACCTTATGACTCCCTGGGTTGAGAAGTGCACAATTGGTGTGTTATCTTAGTCGAAAGGGCTTGATTTGCCCCTGAGATAAATGGACAGAGTGCATCCATAAACAGCTACTGGAAGAGGAATGATAGATCTACACCCCTTCCCATGTCCATTCCAATATCGAAGATCAGTATTTGATCCTAAGTTCAGGCTTTTGATTTTTAAATTAGTCATAGCTTGAGTATTTTTGGAGAGAATTTTTCATCTATGATAGGAGATCATAACTTATGATTTAAAAGTTACAAAGCGCCAGATAGGTGATGACAAGGTCAAGTAAAATCTACAAGACTTAGATGTGAAGATTGTTGACATGTAAAAAACCTTGTCTATAATGAGTCACAAGGAGACATCACATCATCTACCTAGATAAGAAGGGAAAGAGCGGGATGGTTGGGTGTAACTGGAGTACTTTATGATGAATGCAAAATTGAGATGATTCTTAAATTAATGAACCAAATGGTGCAGGTTACTGTGTGAGTAGAGGAAGAGTGTAGAAGACTTGGAAGAGCTTAAAGTGGTTAAAGATTAAGGTTAAAGGCTTTTCTGGTTCCTAGTTTAAAGCCCAATTTGGAAGAATACCCATAAGTTATTGTAAGTGAACTTACTAAGGGAATTGGGAAGTTAAGTCACACAACTGGATCCATGTCCTGAAGATTTTGTCTATAAAATGCAGACCTTGTCTGGGGAACTTGCAACAGTATTTTATGACTATAAAGCATTGATTAGAGGAATTAAAGCAAGATAAGATTAAAATGCAAATTGTGAGAATTAATAAGATGGTTATCAAGAATATCCATATTGATTTAACCCTAGTAAAATTTTATCCATGTATTATTGTTTTCAAAAAGGTGGATGTAAGTGGATTAAATATCATCAAATAAAATCCTAGAGATATTAAAAATTAAGGTCACAGTATATTTAAATTTAAAATATGCAACTCATTTCAAGAGATGACAAATTAAATTTCAATTTAAGTTCTAGGATATGGTTTTACTAAAAATAAAACTAAAGTAATTTATGTTTGTTATATATATTATGTGTTTTTCAAATCTTTGTAATGGAAAAGAATGGCTTTGCTATGATCGTTTTCATTTTTCATCAGAAATCTTGCGTTCTGACTCCCACTGCCTTACTTCCCTGCAGCGTCCTCTACAAGTCTTTGAGCCTTTCTTTCTTTCTGAAAACTATTAATTTTACTTGAATAAGGTTGTTGATAGTCTAATGATGGGCTAAGTAGGCCATGGTTGAGTGAGAGTTTAGTAAATTAATTGTGTGTGTGTGTGTGTGTGTGTGTGTGTGCGCGCGCGCGCGCGCCATGGTGTGCAAGCAGGAGTTGGTTCTGGCCTCCCACCTTGTTGAGTTAGGGTATTTCTTGCTGTTTCTGCTGTGTAGCCAGTATACCCTTGGCTACCTGGTCCTCAAGCTTCTGGCCGGGTCGCCTGTATCTGCCTCCCATCTTGCTTTAAGAGTGCTGGGGTGACAGATTTGCACCACAACATTTGATTTTATGTGGATTTGGAGCATCAAACTCAGGCACATGGGCTTGTGCAGCCAGTGTTGAGCTGTCTCTCTAGGCCCTGGGGGATACTTTTGACTCTCACTAGTCATCAGCAACTAAATAATTTGAGCTTGTTCCTACATCATGTCACTGAAAGGGAGTCAGCTTTGCGGCAAATAAAATGGGAAGAGGAGGATAGAGGGAAGGATGCACAGAAGTCCCACCATTCTGACTTCTGGACTTTTTGTTACACTGATAAAACACATCTCTGTCAGTTAAACAAGTTTGAATGTGATCCATTTCTTACAACCTCTTCTTATCTTTTCACAATATTCACGTCCAGAAAGTTCTTTTCTCTTTCTCTGAACATGCAGGCACTTAAATCCCTATGAGTGAAGACAACTTATATTGGTCGGGTTGACTTATTGGTAGAACATTGTACAGATATTTTATTATGTAATCTTACTTAATGCTACAGGTAAAAGAATTTAGTCCCAGAAAATCAAGCAATTTGCCTAAAGTAATAGGAGTCCAGCCAGGACTGTGTGGTTGCAGGTATTATGAGTTTTTTCATTATACCACTCGGTAAAGCAATTGTAAATCTTTACGGAAGATTCCATGGTTGGCACCAATGTGCTAAAAATGGATTCTGTAAAAGGTATCAAGAAACACCCAGGATAATCACCAATGCTTTCACAACGAATAAAATTGTGACTGGATAGTGGTGGCTGATCCTTTATGCTTCTGACCAAAAACTGCAAAAACCTCAGAACAAAGAAATTATTAAAGCCTACACAGAACCATCACTGATTACAAGTCCCCATGTGGCTTTCCTCTCTATTGTAGAAATCCTTTCTTAATTCAAAAGAAGCTATTATGAAAAGCCTAATCTCTTCTCATGTGAAGAGCAGTGTGTGCACCGAATGTCTGAAATTGTTCTAAACACGTCCCACTGAAAGGTTAGAGCATTGGCACTGTCATCAAGTCACAAGGGAAAAGAATAGACGTGGCTGAATAAAAAAGAGAGTTCTTATCATGCAAAGTGGTTTATTTGCCTACGAACAGTGACATCCTCAAAAGAGCATTTTCACATATTTTATGGAAAACGTAATAAAATTTCCAGATTCTACCACAAACATCAAGAGCTAGAAAAAAATTAAAATAAATGTTGAATGTTAGAAACATTAAGAACAACGTTGATTTAAGGGAAAAGAAACAGGGAAATAGAAAATACAACACATTTTGCTCTTGTCTTTGCATTCCTATTTCCTCAAATTGAAGAAATTTGTTCAGATGACATATATTTGGTGAAGCTGAGTGTGGCAAATTTTAGCATCATCATTTGTTGATCACAAGTCTATTTTGATCAGTGTTCTTAACCATAGAGTGCTAGCTAGTGTGTCTTCTACAAGTTAAAATCCAACACCAAATTAAAATAAAATGAAGTAAAATGAGATTAAGAACTTTGTAATCTAAAAAGAGATTGATTTTTACTACTGGATTATGATCAGACTCAAATTTCTCTAAGTTCTCTAAGAGACTTGGTTTTTAAATATTTTTAAATATCTTTTCGATTTAGAAAAAAAGAATTAAATGACTATGTGTGGTGACTTGCATCTGTAATCTCAGCACTCAGGAGGCTACAGCAGGAAGATGGCCACAAGTTGAGGCTAACCTGGGCTACAGAGTGACTTGATCTTTAAAAAGCCATTTAAAAAATCTTAAAATGATAGTAGTGCATTTAAATTATTTAAAAATATTGCACTGATTATAAAATACCATATAGAAGAATTTTTATTAATTGCTACAAATTGATCATTTAAAATAGGGCACGAAATTTGAGGTGATGATCACAAAATAGTCACTCAATGATTGTAATGACATTCACCAGGTGTTTATCCGTGACTGTAATGAAGACCGGCTGCATTCTCTTACCGTCCTACACCTGCATTCTACTACAGCACAAATGTTGTTAGATCTATTACTCTCTTGTAAAATTTCCTATAAATTAGTTGAAGTTTTCTGTGTGAAATTATTGGAAACTAACTCTGTATTTCCTGTTAACATTACAGTTTCCTATTTCACAACAGGATCTTCTCTAACTGGGAGGACAGAATGAGACGTCATTAGCTACTGGCTTGAAATCTCTGTCCTACAGTTGTGAATTGGCAATTTGACTGGCATTTGTAGAGAGAGAGCATGCTGTTCCCTAAAGTTACTCTGATGAATCCTAGTGGAGATGCTCAACTAGAATACGATGGAGCTGCCTGAATGGGGCTGCTTTGAAACTTGGGTCTCTTCCAGGCAATAAGGGTTCTTCTCTAACTCTTAGCTTCCCCAACAAATGTTATTTCTTCTTAGACAGGGTTTCTCTATTCTTATATGATTTTCTCTTCTCCTTGTTATATAGCAATTTCCTCCAAATCAAAGCCTTCCCTTCTGGAGTGATGAGGGATGTATAAAAGATTCAGAAAGTAAATCTAACTTACAAGGATAAATTTTGTAAGTCTCTGGAAGTTCCAGAAACTTACAAGATTCACAAAGCCCTTACCCAAGGTTATATAAGCAGGAAAAACTGGTGGGATAAGGGGACTGTCCACTGGCTGATCTGCCTTCAAATTGGGTGGGGAACACCGAGGATGCTGTGTTGGTGAGTCAGCACAGACTTGGGTGCTTCTGGTGCTGCAGGTGCCTTTGAATCACCTATCCTTCTGTAAGTAATCCCGATTAACTTACTGGTTCACTAAACTATATTTTGGTGGACTGACTTCTTAAATCTGTTATTCATGAATAGATGTTAGTTCATGTCTCCCCAGGAAAAGGCACACAGCATTCATATATCCACACCAGTACCACCATGGAGTCTCACATCTCCAGTCTTTATCTCTCTAAGTTTCAGACATCTATTTCCAGTTACTTGTTTTCAATCTCAATTTAGAGACAGCAGTCACACTAGCAGCTATGATTTATTGAGCACATATGTACAACTTGAGAATAGAGGTACTTTATCAAATTTAAACTTTCAAGCGATTCTGAAAAAAAAAAAAATCAGATATCACTTCTCCATTTTAACCGGGTCACGCACTCAATGTCACAGAAGAGACCTATGCCGTAGCTTGGAGCTGATGCTGTTCTAAGATCTGATACACAGAAGCCCTCATTTTCTGCTCTGCTTCATTATATATCTTCAGAACTCTTGAGGTGTATTGTGCACATTATCATTTATCAATGCCTTCACATTAGAAATCTTGGAATCACTTGCAGCTATTTATCCGTGCAGCTCGTAGGTATCACTTCGTTCTTTCAGTCCTATCCTGCTCTTGTAAGACTGTAGTTTGGGTTATTATTACATCTTTCCTGAATGCTGCAGAGGACCTGCCACCACTTCTCCGACTCCTAAGATTTCTCTTCTTTTCATTCATTATCTCCTTTTCATCCAGGCGTACTTTGCCTTAAAAATGCAAAATGGTTTATAATTTTGATTTTCTTGTTTACCTGCTTTTGTATTTTTTCTGTGTAAGCAAGTAGATACTTTTAAAGAACTGAAGCAATTTATAATTTAAAATGAATAAGGTCTTTGAAAACATGAAAGGTTTATGTAGCAAAATTACTATTTCAGAGACATAGTTTAAAATAAAAGAGATTGGAAGAGAGGAATAGAGCAACAGAAGCTGGCTTGCCTGATTCTTACTATTTACAGTAGGATGAAAACAGGAACTGTGTGTCTCTGAGTCTGGGATCAGATTAAATTGAGAACACAGAATTTTGCTCTGAGCGATCAGTGCCTTTCTGGGTCAACTCAGACTAATGCTGGAACATCACTACTAAAATTAATGCTTGCACCATGGAACAGATGTGGATTAATCATATGAGTTGAGGAATTGGGACTTCTGATTTCTAATCTGGCCAGATACCCTGTTAACTTGGGGAAATTGAGTTGGTAAATCTGCTTTGTAGAAATGCGGTTCAGAAATATGCCTGGGCCTTGTTTTATTAAGTTAATAGTCTGATACTTTCAGTAACATTTTCACTGCAAACATTTCTTAATATAGTTACTGAGTGCTTCTATCACTCTCTATGGTGATAGAAGATAAAATCAAGTTCATAAGTTATTTGATGATGCCAGTCTAGTCAGTTGAATTGTGGCTTGGTTGTAGAGTGCTCATTTTGCATGGGCAAGCCCTGGGTTCAATCTTTAAAAGACCCAGTGAACCAAACCATTTTATTTGGACAATGCCTTGTTTAGATAGTTTAAAGACCTGTTTGGCTGTAGGCATTATTGCAATGCCCAGTTCTGTAGACAGTATTCCTAATTTCCTTGCTTCCAACTGGAGGAGGAAACCCTGAAGGTATTTCTGGCTCAAATTTTATGAGTCACAGAAAATTTGTTTATGGGTGTTCTTAAAAAATATCTAAAAACAAATATTAAACTACTCAATTAAACGTTTGTTTCAAATTGATGATCTTGTTAAATGCAATTAGAAAATCAATATGGATTCTGCTCTTGTAAATTTATTGAAAATAGATTTTGACATGGAATATCTAGAAATCATGTTCAAATTATTGTTATTGCAAACA
Source organism: Eospalax fontanierii (assembly GCA_035773235.1). Classification (NCBI taxonomy): domain Eukaryota; kingdom Metazoa; phylum Chordata; class Mammalia; order Rodentia; family Spalacidae; genus Eospalax; species Eospalax fontanierii. The sequence continues at coordinate 21,040,308 of CM069528.1, read as the reverse complement.
GCAACAAAACTAAGAATTTAACGTTTATAATATGATATTCTGTTCTTAGAGAAGTTTTTTTTTTTTTTTTTTTTTTTACGTATAACCTAATGTATCTGTGGGATTTTAGAAAAGGTGAAATGTTTAGGTACTGAAGAATGCAAATTAATTCAGAGAAGCTTTGCAGATCTCTAAGGGTGGTAATTTAGTCTAATGGAAACTTAATAACTCATATTAAACACATTACTAATCTGGTGCTTTGCTTATAGTAAATTAGAACCAGTGAAATTATGAATCGCTTATTAAAGAAAAAAGAATGTCTTCTTGATTTAAATTTAAATCTTCTCTACTGAGAAACAGCAGGTAGAAAGAGTCCTTGTTGCTTCCAAATGAATTCCAGTCAAGCTCTGCATTCATGCTGGAATACCAAGTAAACATGCTTAACTCAGACAATGTAAACCAATGCTTTCTATACAAACACATAATACTGCTAGTGTAAGTCAGCAGCTTCACTAGCCTACACTGAAAAGCACGCACACTGACTTTCGTTGTGTACAGTTGATGAGAGGGATCATGATCAAGTGAATTTAATTGCTCCTAAATCATCATCTTCTTCCTCATCATCATTATCATCATCATCCAAGATAAACCATGAAACTGCTCCAAAATTCTGATTCTTCATAAAATACTGCTCCATATAAGCTTGAAAATCAAGCCATCGTTAAGATATTCCTCTTTTATATTTTTTTGACATTATCCAGCATGGCATATAACAGTTTTCTGCACACTAATTATACATTCTTGTAGATATTAATTTTTATCATTATCCTAGTTCACAGATTTTTATGTCTGTTGCAATTGCCAAGTCAGTAAAGCATACAATATACTTCTCAATTCCTTTACTCATGATCAATCATGTGAAGTGCCTACTGTGTGCCAGGCAAGGCTCTGGAGGCTCCTATAAAGCAATGACATGACAAAGTGCCTGTCGTGGCTACTCACAGGGTTAGGGAAGCAAATGACAGGTTTTCCATCAGCTCATCACAAGCACCCAAAGGGAAGGGCAGCTGGAGTGACGAGTGAGGCTGAAGAAGACAGAAAACGCATTTGGTCCTGAAATTTCAGACTGCCTCGGCCATGTAATCAGACATTACAAACTCAGAAGAAACGAGGAAACAAACAGTGGAAGTGTCTGAGGGAAGAACATCCCACAAAAGGGTGGACAATCTAAAAGGCTGCAGTCAGAATGAGATAAGGTTACCAGTGTTATCAAAACTGAGAGAGTGCGGAGGCACCGCGAAGTAGAGGCTGGGGTCAGAGAAACTGCATGACGGCGATGGGAGATGACATACAGTTCGTACCCACTCAGACGATGTTAGATGTTGTAACAGTTACACATCAGAAGACTGTGTGCTCAGGTATGACATGGCCTATTATGTTTTAAAGAACACATTGGCTCTCATGCTAAGTGTGTAGTGAGATGAGACTTGGGAGGCACAACAGTTTGTGTTCGGAGGTAAGATTAATAATCTAGGGTGGAGTTGAGGCAATGATTAACAAGAAGAGAGATTCAGAATATGTTTTGGAAGTTGAAACCTAGGAGCTGCTGACAGTGAGTGCGTAACTAGCATTTTGTGTGAAGACAGACCTCCTGAGAGGGAGATGCCAGAACAGAGTTAAGAGAATGAACGGGAGGACAGTGTGTGTAGGGAAAGTAGATCTATTTTGAACTTGTTAAAATTTAAATATTTAATAGACAAAGACGTGGAGAAATGAGTTGGGCAGTTGGAAGTTCAAGTCTTGATTTACGTGTGGCAGTCAGAGCTAGTAATATGAATTTGAGACATGCTTGTAAACACATTGCATTTCCGTAGAATGTAATGAGTTTTTAAAAATAGGAAAAATGCCAACTATCTTATTGAAAAGCGAGCTAAAGAATTAAATAGCTCACAAAACAAAAGAAAACAGAAAACACCATTTTAAAACCAAAAGATATCATAGTAAGAAAAATGAAAACCCAGCTGTCAAACACAAAAAAAAATACAAAACCCTGAAATATCGGTGGAGCTCTGTGGAGAACAACTTTGTGGAGAAAGCTATTCTCTCTTAAACTCTTGCTGACTAGTGAGATGGCTCAGTGGGTAAGTGCACAAAAGCTCTTGCCTCTGAAAGCCTAACAACCTGAATTCGATCCTGTACCCACACAAAAAAGCCAAATGCAGTGGTATACATCTGTAATCCCGGCACCCCTATCATGAAATGATAGGCAGAGACAGAAGAATCATCCACAGGACAGCTAGCTTGGGACACATAGTACAACAGAAACAAAGAAGACCCTGTGACAATGCAGAAAGAGAGCTAACTCCCAAAGGTTGCCCTCTGATCTCCTAAAGGGTGCACACGCCCATGCATATGAGTGCATATCCACATACACAAAATTAAAAAAGAAAAACTGTCAGTCACATGAAAAAAAAAAATAGCACAAGTTCCACAAAGGCTAATTTTACAACTAGGTATGCATTTACACTTTGGAACCAAAAATCTCAAACTCAGAAATCAATCTCAAATGTACAATGTCTAAACAAAACATCAACAAAAATCCTTAACAATATGCACAAAATCTGTTTATTCTAAGAATATATATAATAGAACAGTTGTAACAACTCAAATGTGAATAACTGCAATCCATTCACAAAACAGGGAGTGATATGGTTATGAAAAATTTCTCTACATGCTTCTATGAGGTGAGATCTTCATTGTACATTTTTTATTTTAATAAGGTAATGAAAAGACAAATATATAGTCTGACATTATTCACTTAAGAAAGGGGGTTATCGACCAGGTTTTTAATCTCAGCACTCAAGAGGTAGGTGGTGTCTGAGTTCAAGGCCAGCCTGGTTTTACATAAGGAATTCCAGACTAGGCAGGCCTAAATAGTGAGATTCTGTCTCTAGAATGGGGAAGGAGGGTCACTAAATGCATCTACTTATTTAAAAATCTATAAAAATAAGTCACGAAGTCAACTTGTGCGTACAGGATGTGAAGTAGGGAAGGGGGTGACATTTGTGACTTGTTTTTAAAGCTGAAGTTGTGAGAACCAGCAATTTTCCTCCAGCAATTTTCAGATTTTACTTAGGAAATGTGGGAATATGTCATAGAATCACAAAAGTTACATTTAAACATCCCTAAAATTGTCAGAATACTTAAAAATAGAGGAAAAAACATCATTTATCCTTGCTTTCTTATATGGCGGAAAGTTTCTTTATATTGAACTACAACAGGTAACAAATGACGATGACATGGCAAAATTATATTATTTTGTAGATTGATCGATTAATGAATCTTGAAATGAAGTATTAAACAAATAAAAAAGAAGAGAAAAAGAATCGGAGAAAATATAAATTTCAGTGAAAGCACAGGACAACTAATAAGTACTTTGAAAAAAAAAAGGAAAGGAATTTGAAACTGAGTTAGTCTCCGTTTCCAAGGAAAATTGCAGAAAAACACAGAAGATTGAAAAGCACATTAATGGATTCAACTAGAAAACAACCAACAGAATTCAGAGTGTTGTTAACCATCAGTGGTTGTTCAATAAATAGCAAAGAATTAAGAAAAAAAAAATACAGGCCGGTCTTAGATTAGAAGAACAGCACATCATTCACTCGCATTGACTTCATCTAGATGCAGCGTCTCATGTAGTCTAGACTGGCTTGGAATCACTATAAGCAGTTAATGATGATGACCTTGAACTTCTAATCCTCCTGACTCCACCTCTCCAGGGCTGGGATTATGGTGTATGCCTGGTGTTTGTACACAGTACTGAGGATGAGACCCCCCAGGCCATTATGTATGCGATACAAGCCGGTACCAATGGAGCCGCAGTCCCAGCTCTAACTTGACATCTCATCATTTATAGCTTGAGAGCCCTTGAACTGTGTTTGGAATTTATTTTTATGCACTTAGACTTGATTTTTTTATTTACAGGTGATTTGCTACATATTAGATAATTTGGTGGTCCCTATCTTGCAATGTATTTAGTGGCCAAAGCATTTTTCTTTCCTAACCACGTTCTCTTTTCTATGAAAAGCAAATAGAACAACTACCTTTTACTTGGGAACCCACTAGTTTAGTTTCATGTCACAAATCTTTGGTTCCAGCCTGAACAGGTGCCTGCCAACTTTGCTAACTTTTACTTTTCTGTTTAATGGAAACACGGATTTTTTAATAATTTCTCACAAGATTCATTTTTCTATTTGTTATAATTTTTTAAAGACTCTTTTTTTCTTCCTCTTCTGAAGTGCTAAAGTATAAATATAGTGTCTGGGTTGGTGACAGGATCACTGTTGTCTGGCTCTTCAAGTACATACAGATTGCATGAGTGAGTCTGTGTATGTATGCGTGTGTATGTGTGTGTGTGTATGTGTGTGTGTGTGTGTGTGTGTGTTTGTGTTTGGGTGAATCCTAGTGGTTTTGTTTTGTTTTCCACAATCATATGATATACACATATTCAACTATTTCAAGTAAAATGTAACCCCGTAATTTATTAGCTCTGAGATCTTATCATATTACCTGACCTTTTCAAATTATTGCCTTCTCATCTTTACTAGTAACATAGGAGCTAATGTGCCTAAAACACCCAGAAGACTAGTTGGTGTGTTTCATTATTGTCTAAGGTTTGGGGGCTGATGACTTCCTTCCTTTAAAAGTTTCCGCCTTCCTCTCTCTGCCTCTTTTATATATATTCACACTTACTCAAACACTACAACCGCTATTTAAACTGTTTGGATCTAAAATTTTCATCAGCACTATTAAGAAAATGATCTGCTGCACTTTAGTCACAAAATATTTCAAAGCTATCAAAGAATCCTAATGTTTGCATTCTTAGTGTAAGCATGATTTACATAAATACAATAACTGAAAGGTCTGTAGTAGTTCACCAGAGGATGTTTGATTTTTTATATATATTATCTCATTTCACCCTCTCAGTTATCCTAAGCAGATATTGCAGTTTGAATGTGAAATGCCCCAACAGGCACCTGTATTTGAACACTTGGTTCTCAGTGGTGGTGTCATTTTGAAAGACTGTGGAGTTTTTTAAGAGGTAAGACCTATCTGGAGGAATTGGGTCATAGGTCTTCCTATCTATTGACCAATTTCCTGTTCTACCAGGATGTGAAGGGGAAAGGCCCAGCTTCTGTCGATGTGGAGCTTCCAGCAGCCACAGCCTCACCTCTCAAACTCAACCAGAACAAGCCCTTCCTTCCTCAAGTAGCTTCTTACCAGGTATTTGGTCCCAGCAGTGAACAATGTTAACTAATATCAATGCCTGCCTTTCAAAACGAAAGCACTCTACTTCTCTCCAGAGTCAGTGACTGACCCCAGGTTGTCCAAGTATTTCACTGAAGCCAACCTCCAGTATTTGAAGCCATTTCTGTATAATTTTTAACATTCTAGCTCGTTTCAATATCCTACTGTGATGAGCCTGCATGTAGGAGTAGCTGAGCTTTCTGTGGTCTAGGTTATGTTAAGAATAAAATGCTGATTAAAAAACTTAAAGTTGGGCATGGTGGCACAGGCCTTTAGTCCCAGTACTGGGAGGCAGAGGCAGGCAGTTGTCTGTAGGTTCAAGGCCAGCCTGATCTACACAGTGATTTCCAGGCCAGCCGAAGCTACAGTGAAACCCTGTCTTAAAAAGATAAAAATAAAACAAAACAAACAAAAACATAAAATGTTAAAAGTAAACATTTCTGATTTTGAATATTCTAGTTATTTCTGATTTTTCTTTTAAGTAAAGCCGGAGACAGGATATTTTATTATTTTGCACTGCAAAGGACAATATCCATCAAGTGGGACAGACATACTCATATTTTAATGGTGTTTATCATTGCTCACTGGCAAATATTGGAGTACAAATAGTTCTTGTCCAAAGTGTCATATTAATAGGAAAGAATGTGAACTTAAAAATTGTCATATGATTTTTGATCTAAGGTAGGAAAATGCTGTAGCCTCAACAGTACAGATCAGATGGCCACAGCCACCGCGGGCCTCTGTGATTGTCCCCTCAGCTCACACGGTTAGTCAATGCTGGCTGTAGTCTTTTCCAGGCACGTACGCACAGTCCGACTTCTGCGCAATCCCAGTGCCTACACCTCGTGGTTTAGTCTGTCTATTTACAATCTGTGATTTTAATGCTATTGATGTATTTTCCTGCAACAGTACTTGGGTCGAATCAATTGAGCAGCAAAGTGAATTAACTTGTTTAAATGCTTGCTTATTCCATTTTAAAATAGCCCGCATAGCCAATCAATAACAAGTTGGAGGAAAATGTTAAAAAAAGAAGAAATGTGGCATGTTGAGACAAGTGTTCGGCACAGGCAGCCAAAGCCTGAAGGGCTTTAATGAACATAATCTGATGGCCATTTGAAGATATGATACAAGCGAATTACTGGCCTCCAGAACATTCCACTGAGAACAGTGAGTACCACAGTGTGACAGCTGCCATTTGACAGTTTCCCATGTGTGGTGTGTGGTGAAGAAGGACTAGATTCAGAGTTAGATGTAGTTACTCATGTTTGAGGACAGTTACCTCACCTGTGATGAGCCTGCATGTAGGAGTAGCTGAGCTTTCTGTGGTCTAGGTTATGTTAAGAATAAAATGCTGATTAAAAAACTTAAAGTTGGGCATGGTGGCACAGGCCTTTAGTCCCAGTACTGGGAGGCAGAGGCAGGCAGTTGTCTGTAGGTTCAAGGCCAGCCTGATCTACACAGTGATTTCCAGGCCAGCCGAAGCTACAGTGAAACTCTGTCTTAAAAAGATAAAAATAAAACAAAACAAACAAAAAACAAGTAAAGAAAGATGAAGTAATGCACAACACATCTCCAAACGTGTTCTTCAAGCTTTAACGTGTATTCTGTCAAGTTGGCTTCACTATTGTACAGAGTGGCTTCAGATTCTATTAGTGATCTTGTGGCAAGATTACTCTCCCATCTTTGGAGCTGGACTCACTGTCTGAGAGAAGTACTTGAAAGCTATGAACTAAGCTGTGGTTGGGCTAGTGGGAACACTACAAATCCGGGGGGTTTGGAAGCGAGGAAATTCTCCCCATTAAAATGCTGAAAAGCAGACAAAGCTAACACATAGCACAGTCTCTAGTTTCATTTGCACAGTTTTGGATAGGGGAAAGAATTCGCTGCTATACTAAATGCACGACATTTTAATTACAGTAGACATCTTTTTAAAATCATACTTTAAAACCAAATACTCCTAGACTCCTTTCTCTTTTTGTGAGAAGCCGCAGTTGGTCAGTTTCACAGGATTTGGGGTTTGGTTGCTTTTATGACAGTGTCACAAAGGTATATATTTGAATGCCTTTGTATTTAAATATACCGGCACATCATGGAAAAAAGCACATTTCCCATCAAATAGAGGGCCCTGAGTGTTTCTGAATAGGGACACCACAGACAAGAACATGAAAGTGAAGCACTAAGGCCAGACACGCTGAAGAGGACCAGAGGGCTCCCCCGCTCTCAGTAAAACTTTATATTAAAATGTACATAAAATAACCCACTAGGAGACAGGCAACAGGCTCCTTGAGTTGGCTTTCCTGTCCTCTTCAACTTTATTTTGGAACAGATGTAGCTTTGTTTGCACTTCACTTTGCTAAAGGCCCATCACCTTCCAAGGTCATTGCTTCTTCCCTTCTCACCTACATTGTCACAGGAATGAAAGCAGAGTTTTTTCAGAACAAAGATAAGCTTACATGTTTTCTAGCACATGACACCTGCCCTCTGGCAGCAGACACAATGGCAGCCATGGGACAGCTCTCATTCCCAAACTAGCAGAGCATTGCCTGGCCCTAAGCTCAGGTGGGTGAGGGGTCCAGAATAGTAGTTGATGCACATCAGCCCAACTCCAGCTGTTAAAAACACAGCTGCTTGGTTTCCTTGAGTGATCAGTGTTGTGGAGCTCTCTAGCCAAGGTGTTCCCTAACAAGGGTCAGTGGAGGGCTGCAGGAGAACTTGAACACTTGGCTTCTACTCACAAATGCAAAAACAAATTTCACAACAGATTTCCAGTGCTGCCCGATGCCATGTGATTAAATGGACTGAATTTGTTCTGGTCCACTAACCAGAAGACAAGTGATGGAACAGTTTCTTTGGATGACTATTAAATGCTAGAGTCTTTAAGGGCAAGATTTTTTTTTTAATTTCTACTAAAGAGCAAAGAGTGGGAGAGGGCAAACTGAGTTTATTAGGGCTACTCAATCAAAAGACAGTAAATCAGCAAATAAGACTGTTTAGCAACTTCTGGGTGAAAGCTTGTCAGTGAGAGTTGCCCATGTCTTTCTGTACATTTTTTTTTAACTTGGAAAAAGCTTGGAAAACAAGGGTGAAAACTCCAATACTTTAGTAGTTCTGATTTTTCTCAAAGCTCTGTAAAATAATTTTATTCATAAAACATCTCCTCTATAATATATATGTGTATATATATATACATATATATGCATATATATATATATATATATATATATATATATACCTGTATGATAAGTACCTAGTACCTTGGAATTCTTACAGAGATGTCAAGTAACATTACTATGAGCTGAGAAATGACTCAAGAACATGAAGAACCTTCTAGGTCAAGGTCTGTGTTCATAATCAAACACAACACTACTTTGATTTCTCTTCATCAGCAAAGGTATTGCTTCTGATCTCTTTAGTGTGGAATTGGCTTTATGACTGATCTGAGTATTAATGTGGACAAAGTTCAGTCTAGTGAAAGTGACCCACTGCTATTGGTAAAGAAGTTCTTCCTCCTACGGGAGATGTTTATTTATTCCTTTTCTGTGTCTCTTTATTAACTTATCAGTTGTGCAAGTCATTCCTAAAGGTGCTCAGCCCAGGGTTTGCCATGGAGTTATTTGACACAAACTTGCTCAGTGGGAGAGCTATGGACTTTCAAGAGAACAGTATTTGCTACTCTGTTGCTCTCTGAATGTCTTCTCCCAAGCCTTCTATAGAGAACATCAAAATACCCTGTGTAATTTACAGAGCTGCTATAATCCAGTGTGAAAACACATGGAAATACACTGAGCAATAAAATGCATTTTTATGGGTGGAAAATGTGCCAGGGGCTAGGCAAGCAAAGGAAAGTATAAGAACACCAGAACTCTGTTTTGGTAGGAGTCCTCCCATCCTGCCTCCCCACACACATGGGACCTTGGGACTAGACTATCCAGCAGAGGTACAAGAAGACAGAGAAAAAAAATGGAAGAGAAGTGTTTGGGGTGCAAACCCCAGGAGGACAGTTCAATACAATTAGATGAAAACACTTCTCTAGTAGATCTTGACTTTTCTCACTATTTCAGTGATTCCTTCAATAACGCTTTGTGAAATCATACAAAAAGTAACTGGTAAGATTTCAGGATGTCTTCACTAATGGAACCAGTCATTGCCGATGAGACAGCATAGCATGTGTCATGTACTCTGTTAGGTTTGCCAAGCATTCCCCTGATCCCCTTTTAATGCCCTTTTTTTACTGTCTTGCGTTATTCCTGTGGGTAAACACAATGACTGTATTTGGTGGAGTAGTTAAGAATATGCACTTAGGAATGAGATTGCCTAGTTGAGAATCCTGATTCCATCTTTGAAAATTCTCCATGCTGGGTTAGTTACCAGTCTCATAAATCTCAATATACCCAGCCTCAAATTCAGATTATAATAGGCCTGTCATCAAAAAGGTGAAAATATTAAAATAACATATTTATGTATATAATGGGCTTAGCCCAATTCCCAGAAAATAGAAGTAACAATAATATTAGGCGTCAGAGAAATGATACCAGTGCTTGACAGTCACTGGCTGCCAAGGTCTAGCCACCTGCCTCTCTTTGCCTCTGTTTCCTCTTCTAGGATATGGGGCTAACAGTAAAAATGTTATGAAATTCAGGCGGCACATTTACCTGGAGAGTTGGAGAGCTCACTTCTTTATTGCTATCACTGGATATCCCAGATGAGATAATGCTCTAAAATTCTGGTGGATTTCCAGCTTAGTTTGCAGGTTTTACAGAGTTTTACATGTCATCTTTTAGCAACCATCACATTGGTGCATTTAAAATATTGTTTCCCATAATTTTCATCTTAGTTACCACCATGTCACAAGAGAGTCATGATGCAATTTCAAGAAGTTCTTTTCATGATTAAGCAGTTAAAATTGTACTACATTGTCGATATTTTGGCAGCTGGTTATACTTTCTTATAAGTGAATTTAGCAAACAGGACGGTTGCAGACAATGGTACCATCAGATAACTGGTATTTCTTGTTTCGTGTGTTCTTCATTGTTAGTTCTGTCAGCTTATGGTTAAGCAGTTATTAAGTAACGCAGTACATGGCAAGTTCTATGTCTTAAAACACAAATAGAAATATAAAATCAGGTAAGAGAAATTGTGCCTATGAATAGTATCAAATGCACCCTGTAAGGGTGACTTGGAAGAAATGGGAACAAATATATCATCCTGTTCTGAAGAATTTTAACCTAAAAATCCCATATGGAATCCAACTTTCACTGCTCTGGCTTCATTTCCTACCTCCTCCAGCCTCAGAGAAAGACCGTTCCATGGTTTTCTTCCTCCAAGTTCAGACTGAAGATTGAGTAGATAAGAGTGAAAAGTAGAGGAAACTGATGGTAACCAAACAAGACTGGGGCATGTCTGCAATCACTCTTGAACATCACAGTTCTTATAAAAGTTTTGCTTTATTAATTAGATCTATACATGTTTATCTCTTATCTGGCTTGTGTCTTACCTTTCATTTCTGACTTTCTTATTTAAGAATGGAGTAATCCTCTCATTTGTTAGGATAATAATAACAATGCTAATAAAGTTAGATATTATTATTTAAGCATATTAAGATGAATTAAAATGTAAAGGACAGCTGAGAGCCCCTTGGTCATGGGAATACTTAGGGGAAAGCTATAGGCCACAGTTTAGAACCTCATGGTTCTCATTTGGCTTTTGTACTTTCTGAGGTTGGAATCCATGTTCTGTAAGAAGTTCCCATTTACAAAACTGAAATCATAATTTTTTTCTTTTGCATTTATTTTTTAATTGCATGTGTGTGTGTGTGTGTGTGTGTCTGCATGGATATGTGCCCTTGAATGCAGGTGGCTGTGGAAACCAGAGACATGAAATCTCCTGGAGTTGGAGTTATAGGCAGTTATTATACACGTGACATGGGTGTAAGAACTGAACTCAGGTTCTCTGGAAGAGCGGTACACATTTAACCACTGAACAATCTCTCCAGCCCTCTGATAGGAGAACAAAATGTGTCAATATGTTTAGGATAGTTAAGAAGATAGGGTATTTTTTTCATTTTTTAATACGATTTGAAAATAAATTGTTATTAAATAAATTAGGCAGGAGCCGTTCCAAATATAGTTGAGGAATCATTCCGAAGCCCATCATGCTGCACTTCTGTTACTTAGAATTAGTCCTGAGTAATCCTCAGGTTTCCATGAACTCCAGGCTCACATAAACACAGATCAACCATCGTCCTTTCATCTTGGCATACAGAGGCTGCTTCTCATCTTTGTATCAATTCATGACTTCAGCTACAGCTGTCCTGAAACATAAATGTGAGTGTGTTCTCTTCCCTATTACAAAATGAAGCCCCAATTCCCTGTTTTATATTTGAAGCACTTCCCAATCAAGCCTGGACAATCCTGAGGAAACCCTCCTTAGATCTCTTCCTCCTTCTCCATAGAACTCCCGCCCCCATACAGCCTATTCCCTTCTCTTTCTCCATAGAACCCCCTCACTGCAAACTATCCCTCCTCCATAAGATTAGCCCCCTTTGAAGCCTATCGCCCCCCTCCTTACTTGCCTTCTTACATGTCTTCTAGAGAATACTCAGACAGAAGCAGCTTCCATTTGGAGGACTTCTGTGTGCTCCTTCTGTCTCATGAAAGTAATATGTAAATGTCTTTGAATCTCTTAGGTACCAAAGCCTTTCTTCCTATTACTAACAAAGTGCATACTCTGATGTAGGATTTCTACTGCCTACATGTTTGCTTTCTCAAGCTGAGCCCTTTTCGGTCAAGAAATATAGCACACATGGGGACTCTGTGTGTGTTTGTGGATTATTTGACCTTAGTCCCTGAACACACAAGAGCTTAATAAATGTTGCATTGTACTAAACTGAGAAAATGACTATTGGGGAAATTACTTGCTTCATTTTCTCACCTGAGTGACTGTGCTTAATATCCTCCAAATGCCTGTCACATTTGGCTTCTGTTTTTGCACTTGTTATTTTTCTGATCACATCTATGTCACTCAAGCTTCCAGGTGTGAATAGACCTTGAACACTGCTTGGTTCTCACTTTAGCTTCTTTTCCCTTGACATTCTTCATTTTTAGAAGATGTTTCAATGCTAAGACAAGAGTAGCAGCCATCATTTTAAAATCTCATCATGGCATTTAATCCTGCGCCTTTCTTCAGTAATAATAAAACATATTCCAGTCTCATTCTGACAAGAAAGATCAAATGAAGTGTCTTTTCAACTTGAACAGGTCTGGTAATCTTAGGTAGAAAAATGGCTTTCTCTCTTGAAGGCTGTTAAGTCAGACAAACTAAAACTGTGACCTTTGGTAAAATACACCACAAAGCAGGCAGGTCTGAGCCCAGTAAATAAACCCAAGACCGTTGTCTGCAGTGATGTTATGAGCATTACTTTTCTGATCTGAGAATTCAAGCAAAGTACAGCTTTCTCTTCTATTAGGAGGGCAAACTAATCACCGCTGAAGCTGTAAGAACCCCAGCGCAGTCCCACAGCCCACCTTCTCCAGACTCAGTGCCACAGCCTCCCTGGAGTGCCATCCTGCGTGCTCCTAATTCAAGAAGCTAAGCAGGCCTTTAGCTCTGTTTCATTTTCCCAGCCCAGCTGTTAAACAGCAGAATAAAAGGCATTAAGGCCAAATGGGAATATTGTGGAGTAAGGAAGGAATATTTTGTTACACAAATTTCCCACAAAACAAAATTTCCATGTTTACATATGATGTTCCAATTAAGATATATTACTTTATTATATATATGAGCACTTTTGAATATCTTCCTTAGAGTTTAATTTGCTGATATTTAAGTATTAGAAAATAAAATTATTGAGACTTCTTGACCAGGTTAAAGTGTTTACAAACTTCTACAGATTTAAAAGCACAGACCCAAAAGAGTTTTAGCAGAAGATATCTCTTTTTTGTAACTTGATGTAGTATAGTCTATTTTTTCAGAAATCACTCTGCTTTAAAGAGAAATGGAAAGTACTATATTTCAGAAACTGTGTTGTTTAAAATACCAAATTTCACAGCTGATTTGCTACATAATGACAATGAATATTTTATTCAGCAATGATAATGCATCTTCTTATGTTTATTAAATCAAAGAACTTGATAACTTGGAAACTAATACCAAAAAAAAAAAAAAAAAAAAGCCACATCTTGAAACACTTGGCTAAAAGCCAAATTCCTTAAAGTTGAAAACAGCTGTTCGGTTTGCACTGAAAGATTAATTTGAAAATCTTTCCAAATGAGTTTTCTTTCCACTAAACACAGCCCAATTTACATTAAACCAGACGAAAGATAGAAGATAGATACTCTCCATCAAAGAAAGCCTATTGAAATATATCAGGGGTAAAGCTATTACTAAATAAAAGTAGACTCTGTGACTGAGGGACTGAGCATTGAGTACAGGTGAGCACAAATAAACCAGTGGTGAAATGTTTTGTGGTGTGAAGGCAAAAGGAAGCATCTCAGAATTCCAGGATCTCTCCAGCCCAGTCCTCGAAATGAAACAGTGCCACACTGCACATGGCAGAGATTCAAACCCGGCAGCTGCTTGTTCCAGTTCTGTAATTCTCTGCAGGAAATGGGCATCTGCCTCAATTTCAGCAAAAGATTGGGACTGTGGTAAAAGCAAGCTTTGTTCTTCATTGACTCAATACAACATACAGTCCATACTTTTTCACTTGTTTCATGTAGGTGTTTCAGAGTGATGTAGGAACCTATACTGACATAAAAAGGGTCACATTTGATGGGTTGTTGGAGGGTTTAGAGTTTGAAGGACTTGGTTGTGAGCATTCAGAGGGAAGACCCCACATCCCTTCTATCAGATAGCTGACTGGAAGAAGATAGGACTGCAGAGACTCATGCTATGACGTTTTTCTTTTATAGAGTGTAACAGGAAACAACCATGCACAAAAAAAACCTGTGTAGTTGCTGATGAGACAATTATTCACAAGGCCACACTTCCCAACATGACAAATTCTTTTGTTTTGAACTAGAAAATGCTATTGATCAATCTTGCCAAATGGAGGCCAATGCAGAAACAAAATTAGCTCTTGTGGTTAGCATATTTGGCCCCAATAAACCTGTCTTAATTTGCCTGCTTTGTGCACAGTGCATATGGTCCTTGTAAAGATGTTCCTAAAACTTTCTGAAAAGAGATAGCTTTTTTTTTCCCAAAAAGAGGAAAATACTTTATGACCACAGATAATGGCAAAATTTTCCATAATGTAAAAGATGTGTTTTGAATTAAGCACTACTTTTCATTCATTTATGTTTAATACTATTCAGTTAATAATTTGCTTAGTATTCCTTGAGGAAAGTTAATTTCATTTGACATAAACTACAAATCAGTCACTTTGATTATATATAGCCACATATGTAACTTATAGAAATTTCTTTTCTCGTGACTGTTGTGTGCCTTTTTAGTTCATAAGCTATTCTTTATAGTCATGTTATTTAATAGATCCTCCAGACTGTTGTAATGAGGTGTCACAATTTACTTCTCTGACATTTGGAGACTGATGACTTGGTCTGGAGTTGAGATGTACCAGATAGGCAGTCGCCAAGATGGCTGCCTCTGTATTTTAAGAGGTGAAAAGCTGTGATAACTGCCTCTAGTTCTCTACCCTTCCATGGCTGAAATGAATGTGAAAATATGATAGATGCTGTGGCTCTGAAACCAAACAAGTGGGTCTTTAAACCTAGTCTATCTGAAATCCCTACTTTGCAAATTTAGGAGACTACCTCAGTTATTGACTTTGTTAACAAAAGTAGTATGTTAACTCTGAAACATTAAGACATTCTTTGCTGAGAGAAAAATCATTTTTCTTTAGTATACTCAGGATAGGATTTAATGCAACAGTTGAATGGTGCTTCTGATTATACCTGTTTCCATTTCTGCTTCACTTAACTTATTCAGGTGATGTGTTGATAGGAAGTAAACAAAACCAGAAAAAATACATATGCTGAGACATCTCTCACTCCAAGAAATATAGATTTTTAAGTTCCTTGCAAGACTTCTGAACCTGCATTTCAGCAAGATCTCATGCAATTTGTACAGACTTTAAACTGTAAAACACCATTGTAGAATTCACAGTTATAAGTAGGAGTTAATTCTGTCCATTATATTGAAACATGTTCCATCATTAAAATGGGAAAGTGTATTCACAATAATAATTCTAGCAGCAGAATGTCCTTAGAAAATTCATTAGTATTATTAGGTTACTGTAGACAATAGTAATCCATTGATTGAATTTCATGCTTGACATTTTGTTAATATATTCTATGATAGATAGACCATTAGATTTCTTGCTTCAAAAGTTTAGGTTAAAAAAAGGCATCTAACCTTGGGCATAGACTAAAACTTAGGTTAATTGTACTGTTAGCTTTAAATGTGCTATTCATCTTTTACAAGTGTTCTGTGGTTAAAAATGGCATTATGTTTTAAATAAATAACACTTTAAACTACACATATATTTTCTACAACATAGGAAGTGTGACAGTACTTATAATGGAATTTTCAACTATGCTGCATTTCAAAGCAACTAAAAAATTTATTCCACAATGTCAAAACTGTAGAATTATGCCGACAAAGCTTAAGATATTGGCACAGTCTTAGGAAAGTGTCTAATAAATCAAAAACCCTTCTTATAACTGACATTTATAGGTCCCTAACATATATTTCTTTAATATTCTGTCTAAACACTAAAAAGAATGAAATATGCAAGATAATATAATTTTCTTTGCCAACAAGAAGCAAAAGATACACCCTACTACAACTCTCAAAATATTAGCATTGGATCATTGGGAAATATCAGTAGTTTGAGATGAGCTGTAAATAAAAGTGACCTATTTTCCATGTTATAATGAATGAGAATTTGAAAGAATATATTTTAACGTTGGATTACATTCTGGATTTATATAGTACAACATTCAAATTTATGCCTGAACCCTTAATGGATACTTCATTTAAATAAAACAATGTAGAATAATAATGGAACTACTTGTATAATCATTAACTAAGTTGCAATAAGTATTTAGGCTACATGAGAAAATAAGAGTTTTTAAAAACTGTATTTTTGGTTTATATGAGTGGTTGCCACAGATTCAGTGCAAAACTATAATAATCTCTATTTAAGCAAATAAAAATAGTGTAATATGGCCAAGCTGTAACATAGGTTACCTAATTCATTTACCATACAGCTGCAGGCAGGTATACACTGTCTGAAGGGGCACTGGATCATCGAGGGACAGACTAGTATGGAGAACATAAACTCAGCATGTGTAGACACAGGGATGTTTGTACAGCACAAGGCATAGCATCTACCTAATCCTCAAAGTGTCATTGTTTAGTGAAAGCCACACCCTCTTAGCTGACTTATTGCTGTTATTTTTTTAAAAAGAGCTTTATTGTAAGGAGCTCTTTTGTGTTGTAAGAAAATAATTTCCACACTTTAGAATGTTAAACAGCAGTTTCAGCAGAGTTCTGTAGTTCACACAGATTAATCTACCCTTTGGAATATTCATGATCCAATCAGAATGCTCTCTAAGCCCCAGCAGTTTTACCATTGTAAAATAAACTGGATACATTCTGATGAAACAGCCCTATGTTGAGCAAATGCCTTCATTAATTTTCTAAAAAATATTTTATGGATTTTGTTGCTATCGAAGAACTCTCTCTGAACACAGATGCCATCCCACTAAAGTAAAATTGGTATTATTGAAAAACTTGGTACTTCAGAAAAGCAGGATGAAAACACCACATTATCAGGCAAAGTACATTGACAATGCAAATCAAATGCACAGGGTTTAATTATAATTGTGTATTAACTGAAGAACGGGGATTATAAATGGTGTGTCTCTGGTGAAGAGTTGCCTGAGTACATTACATATTCATTAGATTTCCATTTTTATTCACTAAATGTCCAGTTCTTCCTCCTACACACCAAACATTATCCCTCTATGCCTAAAATGAAAATTCAGAATTCAGAAGACCATGTCTATACATAAAAAACAACAAAACTAAGCATGAACTATAACAAATGCTTTTCTGTGAATCTGCGGGGTTTCAATGGATTAGCAGATTGTGCTGGGTTTGTGTAAGGCCAGAATGTTCTCTAAAGATTGCTCAAGGATTATATCTGGAAAGGCTATTAAAAAGTCCACAGACTCACTTTTACTAAAGATAAAATGGGGAACTGTGCCCAGAGGCTCTAAGCAAAGTCACCAGATCCCACACTGCTGATAGAGACAGAACAAGACTTCTACCTTAAATTCAGTTTCTACAGCGTCATTGTGGTAGCTGGATATGATATACTTGGGAAAGGGGAGAGGCAAAGGAGATGGAGTTTTCCATTTTTAAGTAGCTCCTTAAATTTGGAAGAGTGGATTTCTACTATATTATTCTCGTTTCTCACCCTTTTCCCAGGACTGTCTCTAATTTCCCTTAATTATTGAAATTTAATTAGCATTTAATAAGAGTTTACATTCTTAACTTTGATAGAAAGGTTAGAAATGGGTTCATTTACATTATCTCTGCTCTGGCTCAGATATTGAAAGTCTATGTTGAAAATTCAGGAATTTAATTCATTACTAATGATTAAGATAAATGCATCGATGATTGTTATGTGTTATTACTATGACTTAAGTTATTTGAACTGTCTTACTCAATTTGCTACTTACACAGTATTTTAGTGAATGATTTGGTAGATAGCACATGTATTTTCTATCCATAAACTAGCTGATTTTCCTAAGATTTTTTAAAAAAATAATTTTTTGTTATATCAATCATTTTCTGAAATGTTTGAGGCCTATCTTAAGCTAAAAGCTAGTGTGACATAAAAAAGAAGCACGGATATGATTACAGTACCACACATGAGTTGCATCCCATTGAATGGGTTCGACAAATGGCTGAACAGGTTATAGAACTTAAGAGAAATCCCCAAGGCTAGGCTAACATAACTTCTTACTAAATACAAAATATGTATCCATATGTTTAGCCATGTATTCCAGTCATCACTCATCAAAGAAGCTCCTTTGCACCAGACGGAGACTACTACAGAGTACCACAGCTGGTCACACACAGACATTGTCCCTGAATTGCTCATGCCTAAGTGGCAATCTACAATGCAGCCTGTGCACCCAAGGCTTACACAATATAAAACAAGGGGTAAACAAATCACTAATGAATCTCTCAGCTCTCTTTAATGACGCTCCCACATGCAATAAAAGGCCAGTAACACAAAAGGTCACAAATGGCTAAATCATGGAGATTAGGAATTTGCAGAGTGTGGGTCCCTGGGCAGGACTCTTATATTAAGTTTCACTCACCCAGGGCCCAGGGACCATTGTGGAAGAGGGGGTGGAAAGATTCTTATAGTCAGTGAGGAGGAGGTGTATGACCATATGGAAATAGAATCCTACAAACACCTGAACCCTGCTCATATTAACGTGCAGCAATGGTGTCAGCATGCTCAAGACCCATGGGAACTCAAAGCAGACAAAAAGCCAGCATGGAACTGGAGAAATAGGTACCAATCCCCAACATTTATTTAAGAAATATTGGCAGCTGATTACTGTTGGGTGAGGATGAGCTAGTCTTCCTAAAGCATGGGAATCTGGGTAGGCTGACTAGACCTCAGTGGATGAACCTGCACTGAGGTCACCTGGGGACACTAAATTGACACAATAGACCTTAACACATATGAAAGAATGTATAGATTCCAGTTGGGGGGCTATGGAGCATGCCAGTGGGTGGGGATATAAAGATGATTAAGATTGATTGAGATGCTCTGTATGAAGCCAGCAACATTTCAATAAAAAAATTAAATAAATAATTTTTTAAAAAAGAAGCATAGCATTCAAAGTGTTACTGTATTTGTTAATTGCTGATACCACTACACTAGTTATGAACTGAAATCCTTCAAAGATATTTCTTATCCCCAAAGTCATTTTGATAATTTTTGAATGATAGCTTGTTAATTTATTTAGTATTGACTTGATCTGGGGACTCAGTTTTAATCCATTTGTATATGTGTGGTGACATCTATGGCAGTTCATTCTATAGGGAATGAAACTTGTTCTTGTTTCATCATTTGTTCCAGGAATTCTAATGATTAAGTAAATGAAGGTTCTTCAATATGAAAAATGAAGTTTTATTAAATTATTATCATAGAGCTAATCAGGGAAAAAGCAGGAATGAGATGATGGTTTGTAGAATTCTCTAAAATGATTCCAAAGGAGGCCATTTTAGAATATTTCTATGATAAGTTCATTTAATTCAATTATACATCAACTTGGGAAGGTAGGAAAAATGCCTGCAGAGGGAACTTGGGAGAAATCCCGTGAATGGTTAAATGAAACACATAGTAAGTGAGTCATTATCCAATATCAAATAGCCACATAAAAGATTATAAATGTTTCTTACAAGAGGATGAACATGATTACTGACAAATACCTCGTATACTGGAAGAAGCAACTCCTGTGTTTTGTTTTAAAACAAATTCATTCATGTAGGCACTGTGTTCCCTGTATCTCCCATCCACACACTGCCCACTTCACTTGATTTGTATGTTCTGTGCCATATGTGATGTTTCCTAGAAATCAAAATTCTCCCAGGCATCCAGTTCAGAAACATCAATGGAGAAATGATCTTTCTCGTTAGAAGATGGAGAATTTAAGAATCCTGGATTCTAGATTTCAAATAATTTTTAAAAGGAAGGTGAGGAACAAAGGGACAATGGAAAAGCAACTGAACTGTGTCTAATAGAACATTAATTGCAGATTACATGAAAAGGAGAGGGAGGAGTGAGAATGTTCTGTCAGTGGCTGTTTCCGAAGGTCACAGTGCAGAGCCTCTCAGGCTGGTCTTGTTAAGATGGACATTCTTGCCTCTTGCTTTCAAAGGCCCCAAAGCAGTAACACTTCAGACTTTTCCCTCTACTTTTTTTCTTCAACACATATATGTTTTCAGTTATTGCACATTTCATACAATACACATCAATCATATTTAGACCTCTTTCCCATCTGTACCTCTGACTGGTATCCTCCCACAAGATTTCATGTATTGTATCATATATGTTAAAGCCTATTGAGTCAAGTTTGTGTCTCCAGATGTCCCTCAGTGTAAATTCATTTATTGCTATTACTATTTGGTTCACAAATGTTTACTTTTGTATTATTGATGACATCAATTAGGATGATGACAAGAGAGGGAAAGCTAGAGGGAGAGTTGAATAAACAAAGGAGACAAAAATGGAACAGTTCTGTCCAAGGAGAGCATCATGTGATTTGAAGGCGTTTCTTCCATCAGAAATGGAATCATCAGTTCTTAGACATTAGGTTCATTCACTGCAGGGGAGCCTTGGCTTCATGTTGATAGTCCATGGAGGTAACTACTTTCACCATATCACATAGTTGTCATGAATTGAATGTAACTCCAGGATGGAGGGGACCTTTTGTTTGTCTTGACTGTATCTGACACTTTCTACTTAATATGCATATGAGTTTTAGTCATTTAATAAATTATTAGTGAACTAGAAACCACATTATAGCTAACAACAATTTGCCTTTAGAGCCATACTAGAAAATATATACATCTAAATTTATTTAAAAATACTAAAAGAGTGCTGCATTTCACAACCAACAAAATGATGAACACACTTAAGCATTTATTATAATTCATGTCTCTATAACATTCTATTTTTTCTGAGGTAATATCATCAGAATATCGTTTTACATCTCTAAAGCAGGTCAGGAAGCTAATATTATCAATGTTTTATATGAAATGAAATTTGACCAAATACTTTTCCTTTTTCTCTACACACTTGTGCGGGTTTGAATACGAATGTTCTCCATAGGCTCTCACTATTGGGACTTTTTGTCCCCAGTAGGTGGTACTGTTTGGGGAGGTCTTAGAAGGTGCGGCCATGCTGGAGGAAGCACGTCACTGGGGGCGGGTGGGCTTAGAGAGTTCTTAAGCCTTTTTGGATCTCCATCATTCTCTGCTTCCTGTGCCTGCTTAGCTTCTGAGTCTACTCCAGCCACCCCTTGTTGCCATGACTCCCTACCATGATGGACTCTTGCCCCTTTGGAACCATAAATTAAATTAACTCTTCCTTTTGTAAGTTCCCTTGGTCAGTGTTTCTATCACAGCAACAGAGAATTGACGTGTGCACCCCTGAAGTACAGTGTGTCAGTTGTGGCCGTGTGTCAGTCTTTCTAATATACTCATTAGGTTCTTGAGATTTGATTTTCTGCTCCTATTTTCACACATGTCACACCTGTTGTAAGTTCTTGGATTTTGTGCAGTGGAAGTAGTATTTGTATCGTGTGAAAGAAGTTCACGATCATTTGCTTATTTTTCCTTCCAACATAAAAATGAGCATCCAGTTACTGTTTTGGCATTTTCCTTTTGGGGTTCTTGTACTGTAAAACACAGTATGTCCATAATCTATATCCATTCCTTCTTTCAGGAGATGGATGGAGTATGTGCCGTACCCAAGGACTAGCCTCTAATGACTCAGGAACAAGCAATCAGGTGTAAAGTTGAATAGTTTATCAAAATGTGCCATAGCTTCTTTCTCAATCATTCCTTCTCTGTTGAACTACTTACTCAGGAGTAAACACTGTAACCAATGGAGAAGCCCACCTGGCTCAAAGCTAAGGCCCCAGGCCAATGCCAGTGAAGTGAGGCCTCCTGTATGAGGAAACCCTCTTAGGAGGGATTCTTTCTGTCCTATTTAATCAAACCTTTCGGTGTGGCCTCAGAAGAAACATGATTGTAGTCTAAAGTGGAGACAAGAAGCAAGAATCAACCAAGTTTGTCATTTTTGAAATCTTGATGCAGAGAAATAAGATAATGTTTCAGTTATAATTCAAGACTCAGCAGTATATAGTCAATGCTATATTTTTTCAACATTTTTGTTTTTGTGGAGACAAACTTCAGGTGTTTACTATCATGCCAATTGGTTTTGTTATTTGAAATTGTTTGTCATAATAGACTACACCGTGAAGTGCCTAAGTCAGTGACATGCCTAAGGCATAAAAGTATGCTGGAATTCCTTATAACATATAGACATGTACAGTGTCTTCATTTCTAATGCATCATTGGTTTATATTGAATAATTGCTATGCTTACATCCCCAGGGCATGAAAGAACATAATGACTTTTAATGCAGGAACCTTCATAAGTATTGAACCAAATTAAATAAAATTTCATCAAAATTTTTTATCAGAAAGTAATTTCCATGTGGAAAAAAAGAAAAATATTAAACTCAGATTTTTATAAGCAAATTTTATTGAATTATAAAATTTAATACACATGGTCATATATAAATATACTATACATTGATGAGTGTTTTGTTTAAATATATACTTAGATATCTGTCTATATAATATGTGTTATGTCTCCAAATACATATGTGCATATAGGTAGACATATAGTATGTTAATGTTTGTATATTTAAGTATATATACTATGTGCCTGTATTTGTACAAGGTCTTATGTATATAACACATCTACTACAGCATCACCTTGCTCTCATATGACAACAATTCCATTTGTTCTATTTAAATACTGACTAGCCACAATGATCTTGAAAACCCTTGCTAGATTGCCATTTCTCTTTCTGCATTTATAAATGAGGGAACAACTCCCATATTACAGAATTATTACGAAGATTAAACGTCAAATATGCATGAATTGCTCTTATGGTTTGGATGCAGTTTATTCCCCAAAGTTTTATGCAGTGGTAGCTTTGTTTGGTGATGTGGAGGTGAAGCCTAGGGGATGTCTGTATGTTGCTGAAGGAGCAGATTTTGGGAAGTATTAAGATAATTCTTGTGGGATTCCTTTAATCTACAGTGTAATGATCTTCCTACCTTAATTAATCTACTCAGGATTATCTCTCACAAGCATACCCAGAGACCCATCTCCTTGGTGATTCTAGATCTCAGAAAGCTGACAATTGAAATTAATCATCACAAATCTCAGCTTATACTGCTGAGAGAATAGTAGTGGTTAGATAGCTTTGAAGTTAGGTTATACTTCAGAAAGACCCAGGGCTCATAGAATTCCTACAGGGGAAAGGAGGTAGTTGATGGAGATTAATTTCTTTAAAAATTATTGAACAACAAAATTTGGTAAGCTTCCGTGTTGGTTTACATTCTGAAGTGCCGTGAGGGGGCAGAGCAGAGCGGCACGGAATGGACGCATCTCTCACTTCGGGTCACAGCACGCTCCCATCTCTGTTTCTATGATTGCCCTTGCAGTACAACTAGAATTACACAGTTCGGCACATGAAAAGTGTAGGTGATGTATCTCCAAGGTCTGAGAGTCACTCAAGCAAAATACCGAAATTAAGAAAGAGTAACCCTTAATTTAAAGTCTGCCATCAGTTATATAGAATCCTGGCCTTGCAATTGGCACCTAAAGTAGTGGATGTCTTATGGGCCTTAGCCCTTTAACCTGTGGAATTTTACAGGAGCTCCAGGGAGTGTTTGAGATGGGTTAAATTACAGGACACTCAGCTGTTGTCTGGAGAGTTGGAGAATCACTTCAGAAAAATCATAACGTGATTTCTCAAATAAGAATGTTGTGTTGAGAAACTGTTTTCCCTGACTCAGATGTAATCAGCTAACTGAAAATAAGGAATCCAGCCTTTATCTTTTCTCTTAACATTGATTATAACCAGAGAAATTTTGTCTGAGATTACTATCTTTTGTTAGATAATCTAATTAGAAACAAGCTATTCTCAAACAATTAATCTTGGGAACTAAGGCAAGCAAACAGATTTTTATCACTTTATAGTACTCAGGAAAATGTAAATCTCACAGTTGCTTAGTCTGCTAAGTGAGTTGAAGCCTGAAAATTCTTATCTCCTTGATTCTTATCTTGGGGGTAGTGTTCTTACAAACTAAGAACATAGTAATGATCAAGATTTTCTTGTTTTGACATCTGGTTTACTTTTCTATATTAATATTGATGAGGAAGTGAATTGAAAGATGGTTTTAGGACACATGTTAAGTAGTAGCACTTAAACATACAAACAGAACTACAGTTCTATCACCCACCTGGCAAAGTGCTTTTATAAGTGGGAATTAACTTGATCTAGCTTCACATAGTGAACTTGTCTGAAAGAGACAAAATAGAAATATAAACTCTCACAAATAACTATCTGGGGTACAATAGGACTGTGAAGTGGATTTCAGATATAATCAGGATGTTGCCGGAAGGATCCTGAGAATGACAAAATTAATAGGAGTATTATAAAAAACCCTTATAAAATTTTACTTTATGTATTTGTATAGGTAAACTATAAATTTTAGTTTGTATGTTTGTATAGGATATACAAATATAATATAATTACATATTATTAAAATATTTAGACTTTCTATCTGAATGCTTCTCAGTGTTTTAAATCATCTACTTTGAGGACAACAATCCTCCAGGCCATGCACACACTTACTGAATGCCTGGGTCAGCTTTTCTCTGTTTTGCTTGAGTTCCAACATTTCTTATTATCTCTGTAAACTCAAGAGAGCATGTTACATATGAGATTTAAATGGTTAGCTAGGAAGTATTTCATGTTTGTGCCACACAAGCATTATAACATCCTTCTCTTCCTTTTTTTTTTTTTTTCATCTCTTTGAGACAGGGGCTTCCTATAGCCACAGCTGACCTGGAACTCCTATGTAGACCAGGCCGACCTTGAACTCACAGAAGTCTGCCTGCTTCTGCTTCCCCAGTGCTAGATCAAAGGTGTGCACCACTATGCATCCTTTTCTTTCTTTGTCTGGGAAACAGGTGACACCAGTGACTATCAAAGATCTAGCTCTGTTTTTTGTAATTTCATTCCCACTTCATACTTTAAACCAATGTATTGTTCCTGAAGTAACATTGTGTATCTTTAACCTATTGTGCAGGAGAAAAAAAAAGTTGTGTAAAAGAGATAAGTGGATATCTTTTTGTATGCTGAGCTACAAAACTTCCTTAGCACATGAATTGCATTAGCTTGGTTTTTGCATTTAAACTGTGGAAAAAAATGCTTTTAGAATGGTTGCACAAAATTAAATATTTAGAATTAACTTGTTAATGGCAGAACTTTGCTGAAACTAATGCTGAGGCATAGTACCTCAAATTGAAACCTATCATGGGTTACAAAGTGAAACCCTGATGTAAACAACCAATGAACAAAACAAATCAACTTGTGCAAAATCAAGAAGCATCCTTATATTACTGCATGCTGGAAGAACTAGTAGGAGAAGAATATGCAACTCTTAGAGGATGATCAATCTTAGCAACATTTCTCTTGAAGGTAATGATAGTCAATTAACCATAAGTAAATTTATTTTAATTTTTAAGTATATTTGATTCATTATGATGAAGTCCATAATTATATTTGCATACCAGTTGTTTAATGCTCATTTTTCTGTACCCAATTTTCATATTCTATTTTGAGGTTTATTCTGGAAACAATATTATTATGACACAGGTTTTTTCTGAACAAATATATAATAAAAATTCACTAGCCAATGCTATACTCTTACATGCAGGACTGTGTTTTCGCAACTCCCTTTGCATGTTTTTGTACATGCACTATCACTTTTCTGTCTTCTATTGTAATGTACAGGCCAGATTCTTTCCAAGTGTTAACACAAATGGTGAGTCCTCTTACACGTCCTTTGATGGCTCATAGGAAGGCACCTCTACTCCTCTTTGAATGGTGTGATACCCCTCTTGGTTAAAAATATAGATGACAGAGATACATTCCAGACCCACTGAATCATAGTCAAGAAGTGCAGCTCAGCTTTAACAGATTCTTATTTATTTAGTTTTAATGTTAATTTTATGTGTATGAGTGTTTTGCCTGCATGTGTGTAAGAGCACCCATGGCGTGAAATGCTGAGGAAGCCAGAAAGAAGGTGTTAACCCCCTGAAACACGAGTTAGGGACAGTTGCTAGCTACTGGGAATTGAATCCAGGTCCTCTTCAAGAGTAGCCAGTGCTCTTAACTGATGACCTATCTCTCCATCCAATTTTTATAAATACTTCAAGTGCTTTGAAACACATTAAAGTTTGAGACTACTTAAGATATTTTTTTGTCTGTATATCTGCTATCTCACTGACTGACTGACCTCAGATTTGTTTTGTTATTTATACAATACATTCAAATTTTATTTATTTAATTTCATTTTATGAGTATGAGTGTTTGCTTGAATTTATGTAAGCGCATCATGTGTGTTCAGTGTTTGTGGAGGCCAGATGATGGTACTAGATCCCCTGGAATTGGAGTTACAGATAGTTAGCTGCTGTGTGGGTACTAGGAACCAAACCCTAGTCCTCTGCAAGAGTAGCTAGTGTGCTTAACCACTGAGTCATCTCTTCAGCCTCCATCTTACACATTTTTAACCCTTATTAATGAGGTGGAGTCATTATTAATTATTCTCTATCTTTTAGTGTATAAAAGTTTTTGAGTAAATAAATGTGTTCAGAGAATCTGTTGAATAGAGTAGTAAACAAGCCCCTTGAGTGATTTTTTTCCACTATCAAAGCTTGATTTTATAACACTGTTTCTCATTAACAGTGATTTTACATATTTTCTTGATTTTTTTTTCTATTATCAGAACAACAATGAGCAGTGAGAAACTTCCAACTCATGGCCAAGGCAACTAACAAGATTTCATTCTGCAACAGAGTCACAGGCAGATTTGATATTATGTGTTGTCTCTGATAATAGAAGCTACCTGAAATTCTGGCTGAAGACCCTGAGGGGTACAAAATAAACTTATGCACCAAGACATTTGCAGGGCATAGCTAAACGAATGGGAAGCTGCAGAAAGTGGTCTGAAAATGCACCCTTTCTTACTATCTTCAAAAGGAAGAGTGTCCTTTACATATAACAAAAATGCATTGTTGCACCAGAAATCACAGAATGAGTAACTGACCAGTACTGGTTGTCCAAATCTCTGTCATCAGTCAGATAGGTCTGCTCTGCCACATGGGTGAAAAAGAAAGGTATCTCTAGGTAAATATCCTGACATTAAATGTTGACAGCCAAGTCAGGTTTCAACTGTCTTGGTCAAATTTTTCAAAAGTCTGTTTATTAAACTATTTGGATTTTTGTTATCTTTTTCTCTGTAGTCTGCCTCCTTTCCTCCCTCCCTTCTTCCTTTCAAACCTCTTTCTAAAATTGTCTAAGTTGATTAGAATATTTAGAAACAATTTCCATGTTTTCAATAATGTATTCTTCACTTAGCTTTGAGTGAGCGTCTTCAGTGACTTGATCACAGAGGAGCAGCCTCAGCAGTCCTTTGCTCATGGCTTTGTGTGAAGGGATGTCTTATGCAGACCTCCTAATGGTAAAAGATTGAACTGGCCCAAGAAAGTAAGTGATCAAATATCGTTTGAAATGTGAGTGTCCTTAGGCAAGAAATAGTGGTTCTTTAGAATTTTTCACATAGCTTGTTTTAATAGATGAGATGAAATCAAGAAGAAAAACGTACTTTTAAAATACCTCTAAATATTTAATAGTCAGTACTAATTGATTAACCATGGACGATTAAAGGGAGATCGATTTTTTTGTGACTATCCTGCTTTGTAGCCTCTCTTCTCCCCGTACAGTCCTGAACTTTATATAAACATAGTCTTTAATATGTGCATGATATATATATATTTTTTTTTTCTTTTCTATGAAATAACTGAATAGATAAGTTAAAGTAGGATAGGTTTAGTATGGCTCATACTTGCAGATGCTTTAGTCCATATTTCCTCTCTTGCTTCTGGGTCCAGGTTGAGGCAGACTATCATTGCAGTATGGAAGAGACGGCTATTCATGAAAGACAGGATGTAGGGAGAGGAAGGAACTGCATACCAGGTATCACCTTCGAAGTCCTGTTGTCTTTCTTGAGCTACACCTCAGCTATTGTCATTTCTATCATCACTACAAATGATATCATCAGTTGGAGATCAGTGGTTCAAGATATTCAAATCATAAACACATGTTCATATAATGTTGAGTTGATATTTCCTAGGCTTTGAATTAATCCTCTAAAGTTTGTGCTGAAATGTAATTGCCATTGTAAAAGCATTAGGAGTTGGGAGTCTTTAAGAAATTATTAGGTCATGCAAAACTATGAGAGCTAGGCTTCAGGGAGGTGACTTCAGGTCAGTTCCAGCTCCATTGCTCCAAGACCTGTGTTCAAAGTGTATCATATTTTCAATAGGTCTTACCTTCAAGTTCTGGGAAACAATCAAGGGCTGTGGCAATAGCCTATGTAATTGTGTGAGTCTCTCGGATTACCCTGGCCAATAACTTGACAGGAGAGTTCTCGTCTGGCACTGTTTCTTATTATTTAGTCTTCAGGTATATGCATAGACTCATGTATAGATATTATATGCATAAATTTCATTAGGTTTTTGAACTAATATGAATCCCTCTGGTTTTTACACCTGCTAGGCATTATTTATCTTTCCTCTCTTTCTCCCTCTCTAGCCGTCCCTCTTCCCTTCTCAGTTAAAGCACCCCCATTTTCCTCATTTAACCTTTAATAATGCCTGTTTCCTATGAGATGGATTTATACTGTTGTTTCAGGATTGGGTAAATTAGTGCAGTAGTTTAGCTTCATTTTTCCTTCTCCTCTTAGCCCTGACCCTTTTTCTCTCTATTCCTCTGCCTCCTTATCTCTTGCCATGTGATTCCATTATGGTAAGTTGCTGCAGTTACAAGTTACAAGAGTAACTCTCAATACTTTACTTCCCATCCTCCAGAACTATGAGCCAAATAAAAATATTGTTTATAATGAACTCACTTTGTAGGATTCTGTTGTAGCATAAGAAAATGAACCAAGACAACACGCTAACAATTATAGAAAGCACAAGGGCACTGGCCAAAAGAGAACAAAGAAAAAGAAAGCCTGTTTTTTCCCCTCTTTCATGGAAGGCTGTTTTTACTTATCATGTTCTAGGACTAACAGAGCTTGCTGACCCCACAGGGAGGGAGCCTCACCTGTGAAGGAGTGCAAATGTTTCTTGAATGTTTTGCATATAAATACTAATGCATATCCTGCCTTATTTAGCAGGGCAGATCTCTCAGAGGGTGTGAGTCAGGCAGCTGGACCACACACTGTTATAATTAGGTCAGAGGAGGAATGAAAACACGCTGCCACTAACCTTGCTTCCCAACTCCTCTGGTTTTAACACAGACCCCCAGCTGACCAAAGGTTAACATTTATGACACAGTGTCCATTCCACAGCAGGCAGGCTTGATTTTTACTTTTTACAAGTTTACTGAAAGTCTTACT
The DNA here is from genome assembly GCA_035773235.1 of Eospalax fontanierii. Classification (NCBI taxonomy): domain Eukaryota; kingdom Metazoa; phylum Chordata; class Mammalia; order Rodentia; family Spalacidae; genus Eospalax; species Eospalax fontanierii. The sequence continues at coordinate 21,010,699 of CM069528.1, read as the reverse complement.
AATATATGCTAAACCAGAAACATCATTTGCATTTCAATATCAGAAAATTAGGCCTACCTCATGGATTAACTCAAGGGCTGTAGGGACTCTGCCTTGGGAAAATGGAAGTTTAAAAACAGCAAAATTCAAATCAAAACCAAAACAAAAATGAAAAAAGAAAATAGCAACAAATGCATTACTGGACCATCAAATAAAATAATCCAAGTATGCATATCTTCATTGTATATTTCTATGACAGTACCCTGGAAAATTCCATCTATTGTCTATGATCTATGTTTTCCATCTTTTTACCTTTTCATCCTATTTCTCATCCTTCTGTCTATTTTCTGTCTCTTTCTATCCTTGATCTTTATTCTTGTATCATACATACATGTAAACTCAATAGAGAGAAGAGAAATATACTCAGGTTCCCTGATCAGTGAGAAATGAATCACATTTGAAACTGGTCTCTTTCATTCCTTCCTGTATCCACAAACACCTGAAGTCTTATTTTATCCTTTGAACTATTTGTGATAGAAACAGGAATGGAAATCCCAAAGTGGAAAGTCAAATCTGGATTTGAAGCTTTCTGAGAAGCATTGAAATGCTATGCCCATGACTCTGGTCCATTCTGGACTATGTTGTTGGGAGCATTGCAGTGAAACAGATCAAGTCCTGGATTCAGAAGAATGTGGAAGAATATCTGATGATGACCCTTCACCACTGGACTGATTAAAAATTCCCTTTCCAATATAGCATTCCCTGTAGAAGCTCCCCTTGTTTCTGCCCTGTGTTACATGTGTGGGATGCATATTAATGGCTGTTTTTCTAATGATGCTCTGTTGGTGACTAGAGAAAGCCTCAACATGCCAGACTGAAAGGAAAAAGATTATACATTTTCCATCCTCTATTTTATTTTATTTTTATGTGTATGAGTGTTTTTCCTGCATTTATGCCAATGCACCTGTGTTGTGCAATGCCTGCAGAGGTCAGATGAAGGCATCAGGTCCCCTGGAACTGGAGTTACAAACAGTTGTGAGCTGCCATGTGGGTGCTAAGAGTCAAACCTGGGCCCTCTGGAAGAGCAGTCAGTACTCTGAATCACTGAGCCATCTCTCTAGCAACCCCAGCCTCTATTTTAGAAAGAAACTGAAATCAATTTAAAATCATTTAAGCAATCATCAGGAGAATGTTACAAAGTAAGAATACTGAGACAGCTACTGCTATTGTTTTGTCAAATGAATGTGTATCCATCATATTACCTTCTAGATAGTTATACTTAGGCCCATAGATGGTGCTGCTGCCAGCTTTGGTCACAGACACTGCATGTTGAAGTACACAGTGTTAAGTGACAGAAATATAACTGGTCAAAGTGTTGAAAATAAAGTGACCTTTGAATGGTAGAATAGACTGCCAGTGGGACACACATATCACCCCCTCTCAGGCTCAAGAAAGAAAGGTCCATTGCAGAAAGTGTGCAGAAGGAGCTTAAGAGCCATCAGAGGAAGGGGCAGAGCTTTGTGAAACATTGTCTCTGGGCACATCATGGATGTTGCACTTTTGGATTCATAGCAACTGATTACTTGCATAGCACCTGTCCAAGAGTTGGCCCTTTCACATCCTGTCATGGAGGAAGAAAGGACTCATGAGGCTTCATTCTTCCTTGACGATCTCTACACAGTTAATGATTGTCAGGAATGGGAGCATCATTAGTGGCACAGCCACTAATAAAGTGCCACGTTCCTATAAAGAACCGCTCACCAATGTTCTTGTACGCAATCCTACTTAAACATTGGATTACCAAAAACAAACAAAGACAAAAATGTAGAAGGGGGAATCACTGGGGACCAGTGGGATTGGAACAGTGACAAAAAAGGATAATTAAGGGAGGTGACTATAATGAAAACACACAGATAAAAATGTCACAATAAAACTTGTCATAGTCAAGAGTGAACATCGTTTTGACAAGTTCTAAAATCACTGAAAGAAACACACTTCTAGGCATATCTGTTTGAGATTATCTAGATTAAGTTTATTGAGGTGGGAGACCCACACAGTTGTGGGTAGTGTCATATCATCTCTGATTTTTATCTGGGAAAGCAACGGAGCCAGGTTTCCCCATTCCTGTAAGCATGCCTTCTTTGCTGTGACATTTTGGATCATCAGACTCTGAGCCAAAATGAACCCTTTCTCCCATACATTGCATCTTTCAGAGGTTTTGTTATAGCAAAGAGAAAAGACACTAACACAGAAAATCAGTACTGGTAGTGGGATGTTGTTGTGGGAAAGCTGACCACGTGGTTCTTGGGACGTTGGAACTGGTTTGTGGGAAGAATGTGGAAGAGTATGAGATTCTAAAAACAAAACAACAACAACAACAAGAAGAATTTGGAGTTTTGGGTTCGAACACCTGGCTGGAGAGATAATCAAGCAGTTCCAAGAAACTGAGTGAGCCATGGAGAAATCAAAACCTATCCTCCTCCCCCATATGATAATTAAGCTTTATGCTTGGTATTTACTGATAGGCTTATTGACACCTTTTGTAACCACCCTTAGCAACCCCTTGTAACTGCCCCTTATCCTGGAAAAGCAAGGTTGGATGCTAAAGAAATGGGGAAGTATATTCTGATTGGGGAGGGAGGCTTAAAAGAGCATGCTTGAACTTTGCAAAGTGGAACCTGCGCTTGGGGAGAGCTGCATCACTTGTTAGAGCTCCTGCATAATAAAGAGTTGCAACACCAGAAGACTCTGGCTGTCCCCAGCTCAACGGGAACCGGCTGGCTTCACCTGAGGGGAGCCCCAGCTGCTCTCCAGGTTCCTGCTGTATCCTAGCATAGCAAGCTGGGCTTGCCTGGGGCAGGCCTCACGCCTGACTTCTCCTGGGCCACTAGTCTGAGGAGAGGCTAAGGAGTGAAGGGCATCATGCAAACACACTCCTGACCCTCTGCGACAGCGACCCCTGTGAGAGAGCCACGGGGGGCGCGGGGGGAACGCTACATTGCGGCATCTGTTGACCTTAACTGTGTGTGAATTCTATGGCCCCTCAGCGTGAACTTCTCACCTAGTAAGTTGATAAAGTCTTAATTTATTGCCTGTTTTTTCAGTTCTGAGTTACTAGTATCCAGTCATGGAAGTACTGAAGAAGAATTACTCTATTAATACATAATAATTAATTACTCTTAGTAAATTAATTAACAGAAATTGATATATTTATTATTAGATTTTTTTAAAAACAACCATGTGTATCGCTATTTTTTTAAACATTACAAAGTGTTTCAGTTGGAGTAATTTTGATATGTTTGAAATTTCACTTTACTTTAAAATCTGTTTGAATGTCAATATTAGCCAAGAATAAAGACAGACACCAGGAATTTGAAAGAATGGCTACAGTTTTACAGCCCTGTCTGTGCTGGTGACTTTCTTCTCTTTGTTGAGCGTCAGTGACTAGTTGAAATCATATTGTACTTATCGCTTAGGTCTGATTTAACATTCTACCGCTCATTTGACAGCTTAAAGCAACAGATGTTTATCCTTTCAAAGTTCCAGAGGCTCAAAGTCCAAAGTCGGGTGTCACAGGCCTCCGGCATAGGCCTGAAAGCTAGCGCTCTTTCTGTGGTAAGTAGCTGCCAGTTTTCCTGGAGTGTCACCACATCTCTATTCTGAATTCATGGCAGATTCACCTAACCTACTCTTACCTCTGGGTGTCTATTTGATCCCTAATTGCAGAATACTCTCCTTATTGCAAGGCCTTCAAATTTATCACATCCACACAGAGGCTTTCTCCCAAGTCAGATGACATTCATAGGGGTCATTATTCTGCCAGCATTTCTACCATTTCTTTAGAAATTCCTTAAAAAGAAGTGATTTCTTTTTAGATAAACGTTGCATGTTTACATTTTTTTAGTTTTTATAGGAAACAAACTTACAATTACAAATTATACCAACATGCCATGTTACATTGATTGGTTTTAGAAATAAATTCATGTTAGTGAACAGATATTTATTTATTTTTTATTTGCTGATATGTCAGTTAACTACCTGAGAAAGAGTTATGGTTTATTCATAATTAATTGCATTTTCTGTAGGTAGGTATAATTTAAAAGTATAAGGATGGTCATAATGGAATATTCTTTTCTTTCTCTGCAGTAAATTAGGTACCAGTTTATATAATAACTTTCAATGGCAAAAGGAAAGAATCCCAAAGATGGAAAGGACTTAGAGCTGGTTTCACATGGTAACATGCATGATTAATGTCTGAAAACATCACAAGCAGTTTAGAAGGAATATCAACATGATTTGCAGTGGACAAGTCTCAGTGAAAGAGGCACATGAACATTAGAAAATAATTCTTTTTAAGTGAGGTAAAATATAACCTTACGTGTTCTCTTTCCCTTCACCTTTTATTCTTGGATTTGAATTCTTCCAGCTGTAGAAGCCTAAGCAGCAACCTATCTCCATGAATATAATATCCATACTTCCCGTGACTGTTGTTAGACTATTTTGATTTACTAGGCTTTTACATCTACTCTAAGATACACATTACTCAAAAACAGGTTATAAATTTTTGACAAAGATCACTGTCATTGTAATCCACATTTACAATATGGAGCTTTTGTGGCTCCATAAAGAAGGAAACACAGTTCAATTAACTAATGCAACTCCGCTAAGTAAATAAACAAAGCTCAAGTCAAATATAGACTGGGCTTTGCTGTGTGCAAACAGACTCTGAAGAGAAACAATGAACATCTGCAGTTCCAGCCACTGGAGCTTTAATTTGCTTTTAGGTACTTAAGAAGAATAAAAATATGTTTGCTTTGATCACAGTGATGGTTTTATTCAAATTTAGTTCTCATTAATACTGCTATTTGGACTCATTCCAAAGATATAGCTCCTATCAATCATTTTTTCTCTTGTTTTTTTTATTATTTAATTTTAAATTTTTATTATTTAATTTCTTTGGACTCATTCCAAAGACATAGCTCCTATCAATTATTTTTTCTCTCTCTCTCTTTTTTTTTTAATTATTTGATTTCTTTGCAAACCTCAGGTTTACAAAGACAAAGACAATGACTGGCCCTCCTGCAGAATCTGTTAATAGTCAGTACTTCAGCAAGGAGGAGCAGGACCACATGGACTCCTCCTCAATCCGGATTGACTGTTGATGGGCTCTGTGTCACTAAGGCCTACTGCAGGCAGCTGCAACTACAGTCACAGTCAAGTCATGACTGCATCAGATCTACCATGAGAGGGAAAAGGCATTTCACAGCTCTTCTCCTTGTGGTTTGTTGGTTACATTATTTCTGCCCCCTACTTTGCAGTTATCCCAGAGCCCTGGTGATGTGTTATAAGTGTCCTGTTGTGACTGGGCACTCAGCTTTCACTTATTCTAACCTTGAGCAGTCAAACATCTCTGTTGCCGTCATCGTTCATTGCAAAGATTCGTCTTTCTAATTAAAGTTGGGAGTGGCATGTGTGTATGGATATAAACACAGATAGTTAGAAGTCAGCAAGACAATTGGCTGAATAACAATAGGAAGGTTGCTCCTGTGGCCTAAGACCTGCACGTATAAGTTTTTGGCTGGGTTTACAGTACCAGGTGTGAGTCTTTTGCCTTTTTTTAAGTTGATCAGAAGACAGTCATTGTTTTTTCTTCTGCCTATAACTCAACTGAGGTATGAGTAATAATTTCTTTACATAGTCAAAGCACCATGGTCTATTTTAAGCAAATGGATGGTGCCCCAAGCTTAAAGTTAGTTTACTGATATTGAAACTCACAATGTGATTCTCATAAAGAGAATTTACTTAATATTGGGCAACCGTCTTTCTAACCATCTTCCTTTTTAAGTGATCTCTAAATTTTAAGGTACACTCCTATTCTTCTCAGCACTGGGGTTTACGAAGGGAAGTTAAGAATAAGTATCACAGTGGGATTTATTGGCACAAATAACGCAAAGCATTAAATCAACACTGAAAGTTTTTACAGCTTTATCTTAAGAAAGAAACACCACAGTTATCATAAAATGCCATCGCATTGTCTACAACTGGCATCTCATTGTCTACAGGTGGCACAGTGGTCTGCAGGCACAGCACTTTGTCTCTTTTGCTCCTGACTATATGCTTAATATTTAGAGCAGTCGCTAGCCCACACTTGACTCTATGATTCTGAGAATTTTCCAATGTCTTATCAAATGACCTATGAACTTGATTGAAGTTCAAGTAAGGCATGCTTGGTACATTTAGCTTCTGTAGTGCAAAGATTAAGGATATTTGACCTTGGCAGATTTTCCCTAGGTGAAAACGTAACTTCTTTGAACTTTGGGGGAGATATTCAAACCTCAAACTTCACTATGTCAGTCTTTTCACTCTTAATTCCCAGGCATAAATAAATAAATAAATAAATAAATAAATAAATAAATAAAACTAAGTTAGAAAGGTAACATATGTATAGTGATCCTAATAAGGGTAGGTAAGACTAAAGCCCATCTTCCCTGCTCCTGGGCTGGGAGAACACAAGAGTGGCAAGCACATCAGACTTGGAAGTACGGGACAAAAGAAATCATTTCACGGCATTCTTCCTTGGTCTGAATAAAACCCATGGAACTCCGAAACACCTGGAATGCAATCAAACATTCACATTCATCTCCTCATCACATTTGCACCACTGCTTTCCTTTTTTCCTTACTGTCTTCCTCCTTTTCCTAATATTTCTGCCTAAAATATTCATAGTGCTATAATCTGATCCTAAACATTAGCCTAATAAAAATTATTCATTTACCCCAGCAAGGATCCAAGTGTAAAAGTAACTTGAAAAATGTTTCATGATGATTACCAACTCTGTCTTGAATCATATCTCTTATGTCCTAATCTGGGTTCTTTCTTAGACTGCATGGAAGAAATACATATTCAATTAATAATAACAATGCCAAAGATAGAGGACAGTGAGATGGCTCAGTGGTTAAGAGTAATGGCTGTTCTTGCAGTGAACCCAGGTTTGATTCCTGGCATCTATATGGTGGCTAAAATTATCCATAACTCCATTTTCAGGGGATCAAACACTCTCTTCTGATTTCTGCAAACACTGCATGACATGAATGCACTTACATGCAGGTAATACACTCATACACATAAAATAATGAAAATAATAAATGAAATATTTTAAAGAGTCCCAAACGGTAAAGACAATGCTTGAAAAATAATCTTGCTACAACCTTAATACTCTAAGGTACTTCTTTGCTTAAAAGAAGAAAAATAAAACCCCTCAGCCTCCTTTGCATGGCTTCCACTGATCAGTCACTCTATTTCTGTAGTATTGTTTCCCTTTGAAGAGTGAACCTGTAAAACACTTGGTACTACTGCTTCTCTACTATGCAAGACAATCCATCCTTAATGAATCTTTTTATCTCTCTAGTAATGCAATGAATAATAATAACATTACCAGGCTTCTATGTGTGGAACAAAGATCTAAGAAAAAGGAAGAAAGGGGGAGAAGAAGTGTTGTCTTGATGGGGTCAGGTATCTTGATATGCAGTTACGTTTCCATTTCATATGTGAGTACTTAGGGGATCCAGTGGTTAAACACCGTGTCCGACACAATTTGAGAATGGAGAATCGGTCTCCAAGTTTCAGGTGCAAATCCTTCAGCATAAAATGTGTCATTTTCTTAATTTAAAGAGTAATGAAATACTTTAAATGCAGAACTTTAATATATAATATTTAAATGTTTCTGTTCTAGGGCAAAGAGGTTATCACCTCTATGCAAACTAGCAGGGACACCAAGGCCAAGTGAGCTTAAGAAATTCTTTAAAGAGACTCTTTTTGAAAAAGATGAACTTCTACATTGGCAAAAATGCAAACAATGCTATTTTAGGAAAATTTAGTCCTATCCTTAAAATACAGAGCTTCAAAAATAGGAAAGCAAGTCCAGATTAAAATAATTCTACATTTGGCTTCAAAGGTAACAAAAACATTCTAAAAGTGAGGCAGAACATGATAAAAATTCACCCATGTATGCATGCACAAGGATACACATGCACGGATGCACACACATGCATGCACACACATGAACATGCACACACACTGAACTACATAAATGTGTCCCAGGCTTCTAGATAACAAAACAGCCATAAGCATTAGAATGCCTGACAACTGCAAAAGTAACCGAAAGTGACAGTAGCCAGTACTATGCAAGGCTGAAGCGTGTAATTTACATCTTAGTGAAATTAAACATACTATAATAGTCTAGCTTCCAGGCAGCAATACTATTAAATTTGCAGTAGTAGATTATGACATCATATGAAACCCCAGGATACACATTTGGAGCTGGCTATTATGGTTTGTAATCTGTATTGCTGTTCTGGTTAGCTTTTCATTTAATTCATTGCAAGGTTCTATTTTAAAAGAAGACAAATAACAGCAGTTAAGGATGCTGTTCTGTGCAATAGCTATTAAGCCTCAGGATGCAGTGATGTCACATTTTAGAATCAGTAATGATAGCTTATATCTGAGAAGCATTAAGAGGTCAAAATTATATTGGACAGTGTAATAATGTTAGCCTTTTTATGTCCAGCAGGTATAATTTGCAGAGGTTTTCTAACTTACCTTTCATTTTAAAAGTGTTTTTTTATGTTTTATTTTTTATTTTAATTTTTTAGCTGACTTAGATTGTTCAATGTTGGAATAACAATGCCTGCTTATTTTAGTAAAGAGTTTATATTGTATGGCAGCAATCTCAGCCAAACACATTGCACTGAAAGCATTAGAAGTTTATATTCTCATGGGGATTACCTCTCAGGAGAGGTAAAGCCTGGGGATACAAGTTCAGTCAGGAAAGTGCCTACACTGTAAACAGGTTAACTTAGTGTGATCCCAGAACTCATGTAAAACAGCTGGGCATGAGGTTACATACTTGTGTTCTCAGCACTGAGGGGCAGAGACAGGTAGATCCTTGGAGCTTGCTGAGAAGTTAGCCTAATCAGTGAAGCAGGCCAATGAAAGACCAGGTTTCACAAAAAAGGTAGAAAGCTCTTGAGGAATGACACCCAAGATCATCTACTGGTCGCTACACAAATGAACACAGATGTGTATGTGCACTCAAACACATGTAAGCACACATGCAGACAAAAAAGGGTAAGATAATCATCTTTTACATCTTAAACAATGTTTCCAGTATCTTTCCTATAAATGTATTTATTTCTCTGGAGGAGTTTCTAATTCACATCTAAATTTTCAAAAGGGTTTGCTTTGGAAGTTATATGGACTTTATTTCATTTTAGCAATGGTTCTCAAGGGTGGGAAGATTTATTAAAATTTCTTATGGTGGCTATTGGAAAGAACCATGTAGTTTGAAAAATCCCCTCTCCTACCAGATCACTCTTTTGTTGTGGATTTTGTGCTTAGTACCCAGGCTGAAACAACAACATAGTAAAAATTCCTCATTTTTCCCAAAAGTACCCTTGAGGATCAGGAAGATGAGAACAGCTCAGAAAAAAATCTTTAACTAATGAGCACCAGTTGTGAGGGTAGAAGCTGCTTCTTGCCTCACAGGTCACGGTTCCTTCTATCACCAGGGACTGTGTGAACATAAGGAAGACCTGCAGAGGTGACTCAGACAAGAAAAGAAGCCAGAGCAGGAAAAGCAACCCAGAGGGCCAGGGAGCCTGGGAAGACAACCAGTCTCCCCTAGTGTAACAGGACATTTTCTCCAATTTTTCTCTCATGCTCCAGTTAGTCCCACACCTCTATCAATTAGCCTGCTGTAGTGGTCTCAGTGAAAGTGCCCTCCACAGGCTCCAAGTATTTAGATATTTTGTTCTCAGTTGGTGGTGCTGTTTTGGTGGATTTTAGGTGGTATGGCCTTGCTGGAGGAAGCATGTCACTGTCACTTGGGGGCAGGTTTTGAGATTTCTTAAGCTGTGTAAGTTTCCCAGAATCTCTCTGCTTCCTGTGCTTGCTTGAAGATGTAAGCACATGACTTTCTGCTCTGGCCACCTCTGCTGCTCTGCCTCCCCTCCATGATGATGGACTCTGTAACATTCTGGAACTGTAAGCTTAAATAAACTCTTCCTTGTTTAGCTTGCTTTGGTCATGATGTCTCCTCACAGTAACAGAAAAGTAACTGCTACACCAGTCTGCTGTTCTTAGTGTGAATGCTTAGAACACTGGCAGATCCACTGGAGAACTTGAATCTAATATTCAGAATTATTCTGGGCTGAAATATTTCTGACATGCTTAAAATGGAGGAAATACACCTGACCCAAAGCGTCTTCCTGAACAACACAGGGGTTCTCAGTTCTGTGGGAAAGTGAACCCTTTTGTAAGTCTTCCAGGGAGCTAATTGGTTCTACTGCTTAGCTTCTGGTTGAGTCAGTGTATAAATTAATCACCAGCAAGCATCCAGTAATAGCAAAATACTGTAAGGCAGATCAGAAAAATGGATTGAAAATATGTATATCGACAGGCACATCTGTACCTTGAAATGAAAGAATTCTGGGCATAATGTCACAAGTGAGGGCAATGCATTAAAGATGATGGAGCATCCAGGAAAGATGGACATAGGAACGTTGAGGTTAGGAGAGTTTAAGGAAAGGAGTATCTGATCACACAGCTTTGAATGAACTGTATCTTCATTAAAGATGGAACATGAATAGGCTTCAAGTCTCAAGTGGTCCCTCTCTTAAATACTGAGAACTTAAGCCAGACAATGGGATGAATACCAGAAAACTATATAAAGAAACATTCTTTGATTCTGAGCTTGACATGACATTACATGATGCAAATCAGTTAAGTAGATGAAATCTCACTCCTAGTCTTTAAAAGGAAAAAGAAATCAGCAAGTCAAAGAGAACCTTGGCCTGGAAACGAGGTACATCAGCTAGCACTCTTCTCTGGAAATGTGGAAACACTTAGACCACTGAAAAGACTCCATGCTTCCCCATCGAGGGGCAACTAGAGATGGGACAGAGTGAGTCCAGGATGGAAACAACAAAATAAAAAGAAAAACAAAAACCCATGATTATTTAAGAAACCTATTCCTCCCTCTGGGAATATAAGTCCTTTATCCTTTTCTGAGAGAAAAATAGTTCAGGGAAAACTGTGTAATTTAAATGTATCTTTTTCCAGGCCTCTGTCTTCACTCCTAGTAGTCTTGACATTTTATTTGTATTTGATAATGTTGTATAGTTATATGTGTTTCTCTCTCTCTCTCTCTCTCTCTCTCACACACACACACACACACACACACACACACACACACACACACACAGATCTTCTTTTTGGTTTGTCTCTTTTAGTATTAGGGGTTTTTCTAGAGCCCTGCACATGCTAAGTAGACATGTTCTATCACTGAACTGTGACTCTGTCACTCTGTGTCTGCACTTGATGGGTGTATTAGTAGGGTAGGGTTCTTGGAACTGCTAAGTTGTTGATTTAATGGTATTATAGAGGGCTGTCCTTATAGATGATAGTGACTGGAACTCAGTGGCAGACTTACAAACATGCACTAAAGGAGTCAGGGGACACTAACTCAACTTGGCAGACCTTAACATAATGACAGAATACATGAAAACCAGTGGGGTGGATCTGGGAGGGTGCAGAAGGGAGGGTGGTATGAAGATGATTAGATGTTCTATATAAGATACACAAAAATTCAATTAAAAATTTAAAAATATTTTATTTACTATTTTTAGTTTGTGTAGGCATTGCCTGCATTCATGTAAGTGCACCCATGTTATGCATTGCCCAAGGAGTCTAGAAGAGGGCATCATATTTCTCTGGAACTTGAGTTCCAGGTAGCTGTAGCCACCATGTGAATTCTGGGAACCAAACTCGAGTCCTCTGCAGGAGCAGCTAGTAAGCTGTCTCCCTAGCCCCAGACTACATTTTTTATGCACTCAAGGACATACACTGTTTTTACCCATTCTCACTTCATGTGTGAAGAATTCTGGGCATGACAATCAATAGACAGCACTCTTTCCTCAAGATGTCCAAAACAATGGTCATAAACCCCACGTTGCAAGCAATGAAAATTCAGCAGCAGACCACAGATGAATCACTGAGCCAATTCTTTGGTACTTTCTTGCAGTTTTCCATTCTATTGCAGAACTTACTCATTAATAGCCATTGGTACTGAAACTTATGTTTGCAAAAGTAAGAGAGTTGATTAATAGGTATTTTATACATCTGGTATTTTCCCATAAAAGACTAGAAAACTTATTTCAATTATCATACCACCAACAAGGATGCAATCTGTTCACAAGGCCTGTTTACGAGTGGCTGCTTTGGGTAATGGCTGTTTTCTTAGCACGGGAAATGAAATATAATATTATTAAACAGAGATATGCAGAATGAGGTGTCAACTTATCCATCTTCCTGATGTTTATAGGCTTCATTTTTTAGAATGTTTATTTTATTTTATGGGACCACACGTTAAAATATCTCCTATTTGAAAGGATGTAATTTCTTTTATTCTGATTTTAATGTCCTTGAATATTAGCATTCTCAAACTTACAAGCAATCAACTAAGGAAACCTGTGGTAGGTACTCTATTAATTCCATCTACATAAATGTGCCTTAATGGGCAAAACAAAAAAGTGAATATCTTTGTACGAGGAGAAAAGCTGGGCTTTCCAGAAGGACAGGCTAGCTTAACTTCTAGAGGCTACCTGCATCATTGGGGAGGAAAGGGAGGTAACTGGTAAACCTCAAATTGAAGAGCTGTCTGCTTGAGTGTGCCATCAGTCGAGGGCTGTGGATGAAGATACAGCAGAAGTAAAGCAACTCAATTCTGACAACATTAGTAAAGTCATTAGTAAATTCGAGCAAGATCTGTTTCTGGCAAAGTTATAATTCTTTTATTATTTCACTGATAAGATTTGAATCTGAAACAACCGCCTGAGGCACCTGTTTTGAAAGCGTGATTGCCAGCCAGCTGGTGGCTCTATATTAGGAGTTTCGGAGCCTTGTGAGGTATTAGCTTGATAGAGAAGGTAGGTTTGGGGATGCACCATCCTGGGCCACGTGCTGCAGGTCTCAGTGAGCATTGCCTATGCCATATGTGAGCAAGTCCTTTCTGCTCTGCTCTGCTCAACCCTGCTCCATCACTGGACGCTGACATTTCTGAGATTATGAGTCAAAAGAAACCCTTTAGCCTTTTAAATGTTTCTGGCAGGTGTTTTGTCAGAGTGACACAAAATGAGCATGCATGTTCACTAGCTCTTTCTTTTGAAGGGTACAAATGGGAAAGCATATCTCTTTAAAAAGGTAAGTACTACAGCTCATTTAATTAGAATTACTTCTATTTATTTTCCCAGAAGTTGCACTCCTGATGAATAGACAAAGAACAGAAAATTATATATTAAGGAAAGCAACTCTAGAAAGGTTTGTCTCAAGAGCTTTACAAAGCCATCACACAGAAGGTATGAAAGCCTGTTACATGAGAACTTTTAAAACAGCAAGACAGATGGCATAGCATAGGTTATGTCTCTTAACATGGTTCATCCGTGACATTGTTTAAGCATGAGAAGATATTACTTTTGTTTGTTACATAGGTACTTGCTCAGTAGACGAGGCTGGACCTAAATCCATAATCTGCCGGAGTCTCCCAAGTGCTGAGTTTATAGACCATGAGACCATGCCTGCCTTTAAAACACTGCTTATTAGGGTATTTTAGATCAGGGTTGTGTAAAAGAAAGGCAACAGAAGATATATACAATTTAACATTTCTAGAAAACACATGAGAAAAAAGGAAAGGATGGGACCAATTTTAAAAGATATATTTTATCTGTCTCAAGATAACAAAGGAAGTATCATTTAATATATAACTAATATAAATATTTTCAGACTAAGCCTTCAAAATTAGTGTTTATTTAACTTGCACAGTGGAGCATTTTGATTTGGGTCAGTCATATCTCAAGTGTTACGTAGTCACATATAGCTAGCAGCTATACTATTGGACAGTCCAGCTCTCAGTGGTGGAAAGCGTGCCATTTCAGAGAGAAATGGGCTGTGAAATGGGCTTCGGTATAACTCAGTGAAAAATGGCCACACTATGGAAATCAGTATATGCTTGGTGTCATCACGCAGCCGACGGTTTACAGAGCTAGCACAGACATGGAAAATAGCAGAGGTACTTAGTACACAATCTCTAAATTGATTTTTTTTTCATAGAGAACAGACAAGGTTTTATTTTCAGCATCGACTAAGATAAATATCCTTTTACATACTGAAATGAAATCTGTCCATTGATTAGTTTTTTCAGCATTTTAATAGCTTCTTATAAACCTTACTCAGCTTAAGTGTAGTTGTTAATGCCTTAGATTTAAAATCAGTTATATTCTTTGCAGAAACATTCAAATGTATGTAATACACAAAATTTTATCATAATTCTTCTTGTTTTTATATATGAGCAAATGTTATTTAATTCTGAAAGGTCCAAAGAAACAAATAGTTCAAAATAACTGATTTATTATGAAATTTGTGTGGAATCACAAATAATGACATGAAAGAGGAAGAGGGTGTGAGCCAGGTGGAGATATGGAAACTGCCACTAGCTCCCATGGAGTCTCAGGGGTCAGCTTGCGAACTCTGCACTTTATTCTATTTGACATAAGAAGCTATTGAAAAGCTTCCAGTGGGAACATGGTTTATAAACTATCATATAAACAGAGACTACTACGACCCAAGGTGGAGGAGTAGGAGCACCCTACTGTCATCTTCCTATAAAAACATCAGTTTTGCAACTGCCTAAAGGTGAAAGTACGGTTGTAAAAGTCAAAAGTCTAACAGAGAACTCCCAGGTCCTGGCTGGAGCAAAAATATCTGAGAACAGACTGGGTGATGACAGGAAATGGGTTTTACAAACTCCGAGAGCAAAGTGAGGACTGTAGAAATTTTATTTTATTCACCACAGTCCTGCCCTGTCAACACAACTTAGAGTTAGAAAAGATCCCTTGATTTGCAATTTCTCTGAGAGAAGAAAGGGAGAGCACAGTGCTAAGTACCCAGCAGTCTCAGCCTCACACAGTGAGGAGGGGAAATCAAGAGACCCACTGCTTTCTTACCCTATCCCAGATACAGAGTACAGCCTAGCTCAGTGGGTAGCATTGCTGGAGCAAGGAGGAAAGCCTGAAGACCCTACTAAATGCTCCGTGGACTCCATCAGGAACCTGCCCGCTATTCAAATGAAACACCTCACTTTTGGGACCCTTCACCTGGCTCATGGGCATCTAAAACATTCCATCTGCTTTTCTTTTTGTGGTGGTCTGACTCTAGAACATGACTCTGCTAAGAGCGAGTGAAATTACAGCCATGGCATGACTGAGCAGGACTGGGTGAAGGCACACTTCTGAGTGTTAATAAACAGGAGATGTTTAGGACAAGGCCTGGCTCAGCAGAATGGTGCGGAAACACATGATTTTAAGACACATCCTCACCAAAGCAGAACAAGGTATGGAGAGGTAGGTCCATAGAGAAGACTTAGAAACTCAAAGAAAACTGCCTGGTGATGATCTTCCTTTCCTGAAGGGAGTAAGTAAACACCAGAGGAAATGACTGCTTCTTAAAATGTGAAAATTGCAATACAAAACTTCAGGGAATATAAAAAAATCAAGCAAACACAAGAAATTTTAAAAATTGCAATATTGTTCCTATAATTCCCTCTAAACAACTGAAGATCTATTAATTGTTTGACAAATCAAAATAATTGTTTTAAGGAATCTCAGTAAACCTCAATAAGTACAAAATAATGTGATGAAACTGAAACACAAATTCTGGAGCTGAACTGAACAATGAATGAAATGAAAAATGTAATCTATGAACTCCAAAAGAGGCCATCTGAAAATAGTCAGAAAGAAAAGAAAACAGATAATAAGGGATAATAAAAGTTTATGGGACTTATGGAATACCATCTGGTGAGCTAACATTCATAGAATGAGGCTCAAGAAAGAGAAAGAAGGTCAGAAAGGTTGTTTAAAAGAATAATGCTGAAGTCTCCCAAGGTCAGGGAGAGATACAATTATCTGGGTACATGAGGCTCAAAGGTCTTTAATCAATCTCAAAGCAATGTCAGCAATACATTATAACCAAAATAATAATGAAAAATGACAGAGAATTTTGAAAGATGCAAGAGAAAAGTGCCATAAGCAAGTCACACACTAAGAAAGCATTGTAGGACAAAAGAGAATGAGACAAACATTCAAAATACCAAAAGGAAAATATAAATACTGTCCACCAGAAATATTGTAAAGCTTTCTATCAGAAATTAAAGGAAAAAAATTCCATGCAAATCAAAACTGAGGGAGTTTATCATCTCCAGATGCATTTTTTAGACATGTTAAAGGGAGTGTCCTCCAGTTGAAGCAAAAGGATGCTCTCTAATTAGCAGCATGAAATCACAGAACTCACTGGCATGAAAAGTCAGCGGGTGTGGTAACACACATCTCTTAACCTAGTGAAAGTGTAAAGTTTATTATTCATGTAAACTAAGCTTAAAATAAACTAGTATAACCATAAAACGTTACATGTTAGCTAACAGTAACCACAAAGTAAGCAAATATAGTATACAAATACACTATAATGAGAAATGGACCCCAAAAAAGCACTCAGTTATAAAAATTATGTCATCACAAAGAACATGAACAAGAAAGGAATAAGGTAAAGAAATAAAAACAAAACAGCCAGAAGACAATAAACTAATGAGAAAAATTTCTTACTTTTCAATAATGATTTCAAATATAAGTAGATTGAATATTCTAATCAAAAGGCAGAGTAGTGCAATGGATGAATTCTATATGTTGCCTATGAGAAACTCAGCTTTACATATATTCTTCATATGGATAATTGTACACACACAATGGTGAAAGTAAGTGTATTGAGTGTATTGGTACTCTACTTGAGAAGTATAGCCAGCAGGAGCGGTTCCATGTACTCACAGCAGACAAGAGAGACTTAAAGTCAAAAACTGAAAAGAGAGGAATAAAATCATCATCTAATGATACAGAGTCAACTTACCAAGAAGATCGACAATTTTAAGTTGTAATATGTATCAGAAATCAGAGCACCTTAATATCTAAAGCAGTATTACCAAGACTGAGGAGAAACTTCACTGAAACAGTATGAGGGAACTTTATTATCCTTCATTAAATGGACTGTAATTTCCAATCAGTAAGGAAATAGTAGACTTGCACTACCTTTTCAATCAAGTGGACCTAACCGGTATGCACAGACTATCCACCCAACTGCCAGAGAATGCACACAGGTCTTCAAGGACATATGGAGGAGTCTACAGAATCAGTAACATGTTAGAGGAGTAAAATCACATCAAGCATATTCTCAGACCACAGCTATTTACATTTGCAATCAGTAGCTAGAGGAAAATGAGAAGATTTATAATAACTAAGATTTAAGAAATGAACTCCTGAGCAATCAGGAAAGTAAAGGAAATATCAAAAAGGAGATTAAAAAATATTGAGACAAAAAATGAAAACATAATTATGATATTTAGCAAAAACAAATCTAAGAGGTTTATAGTAATAAACACATCCAGTAACCACAAAAAAAGATAAACTAAGTGAACAGTTGGATAAAAGCTAAATTTTTGAGCAAAAATTGGTAGACTGTATAAACAATAGCAGCAACAAATAAAACTGAGTTCATTTACTAGATTAAAGATGCAAAAAGAAAAGGACTATCGTAACCCTAAACTGAAGGAGGAAACATGGCTATTGATACCACAGAAATACCAGAGCCACTAAGAAACTACATATACGTGGAGTAGCCTGGCATGGTGGTGCCCGCCTTTAATTCCAACACTCAGGAGGCAGGGGCAGGTAGAGCTCTGTGAGACTGAGGCCAGCCTGGGCTATATAGACAATTCCAGCCTGACCGGGGCTACATGGAGACCCTGTCTCACCTCCCCCACCCCCTCAAAAAACCCAAAGCAAATGAAACCAACTGCACATGGACTGAATGGTCTAATGCTCTGCAAGCACTTCAGCACTGAGACAACTAGATAACTGGTCAGCCAGCCCTCCAGGAAACAGAGAGCTCTGGGTTCAGCGAGAAAGCCGGTGTCAAGTCAGTGAGACAGAAAGCGATAGAGCAAGAGATTCTCGTGTGCGGGGATCTGCACACTCAAGTGCGCCACATCACTGACTCATATCACTCGTTCACCTAATGGAGAAAAACACAAAATAAATATTCAAAAAATATACTAAAAAATTGAATAATCTAGAAAAGTGGATGAAAGTCCAGACATCATATGAAAACTGAATAAGACTTATGAACATATCGGTAATGAGTAAGGAAACTGAATCTATAATACACAGAGAAAGCAAGGTCCTGACCTGACGTCTCTACTGATGGAGTTCTACCACCCATTTATACACAAATCTTTCAAAAATTTGGAAGAAGGAATATTTATTTTCTTAGGCAAGCAGCACCCATCGTATAAAATCAAAGGAGACGTCTGTAAGAACAGTAAACTGCAGATCAATGTCTTTAAAAAATATAAATACCAAAGTCCTTCAAAATACTAGAAAGCAAAATTTAAAAGCTGATTAAAGGATCAGATCCATAAGCGAGTTTGGCTGTTGGGATGCAAATCAAAACATGGATGACCACAGCAACAAAATCATCCTCATCTCAACAGATGCAGAAACACCATTTGGCAGCACTGAACATTTTTACACACTGAAAACTCCCAATGAGTCTCTTGTGTAAGAGTTACACTCAGGATACAAATAACCATGTAAGGGAAGCTCAGGGTTGACATCATGCTTAATGGGGAAGAACTGAAAATTTCCTTGATGATCAGGAAGACAAGAACGCTTACTCTAACTCTTTCTACTAAGTGTTATACTTGACTGCCTTGCATGAAAAATTAAGAGAAAAAAAAAATCAAGGGGTTCAAATGGCAAGGAAACAGTCAGCAGTGATAAGCAAAGAGGACCCCAAATCAAAACACAAACCCCAGTTCTGTTTTGTACATTAGCCATGAACACTCTAAAAAGAAGCAAGAACAACAAAGTCAGTTTCATTAGCATTAAAATAACTGCCTAAGAGGAAATTTAGCCAAGGGGTATGCTTTTCTGTAAACTGGAGACTGTAAGATCTTAATAAAAGAAACAAAGATATCAGAAATATAAAATGTTACTCCATGTTCATAGGTTTCAAGATTCATTTTCTTAAAATACACTAGCCTAATACCTACAAATTCATTTCATTGGGAATTTCAGTGCAAAGAGAATGAATAAAGATAAGAATTCTAAAATTCATACAGAACAACAAAAAATACCAGTAGCAAAAGAAATCATCAGCAAAACAAAGAAGCCTGAGGCTAATTTCCTTATTACAAATGGTGATTCAGATAGAACACTAGAAATAAAAATGGGAATTGACCAAGGGAAGAGTAAGCACTTAAGAGAACATCTGAATATTTACTATCAGTTGATATCTAAATAAAGACACCATAAAAATCAAGAGGAGGAGATGTAATATCAAATATGCAGTGCCAGGAAAACTCGACATCCCCATATAAATCATAAACTAAATTTAAAAAATCACCAGATATCATAGAACTTGTAAACGAAATCAGAAAATTCAATGACACAGCCAGGACATCATTTTTGGATAGGACTCTCAAGCACAGGCAATAACATCACAGATAAACCAAGTGTAATTATGTCAGCAAAGAATTTAATCAACAAAAAGGACAAAATCCCATGGAACAGGAGAAAAGTTTGTAACCAACACATTCAATAAATAGTAAATATTCAAAGTTTATAAGGACCTCAGCAAATTCAGTATAAATAAATAACCTGATTTCAAAAGGTGCAAAAAGGTTCTGAACACTTTCCCAAAAGACATTCAAATAGCTAATATGCATGAAAAACAGTCATTGGCATTTCCAATAACCAGGGAAGTAAAAACCACAATGAAATCTCACCCCGAAGTACCTATTAGGATGATGCTAATCATAATGATAGAAAAAAAATTCAGGGTTAGGAGTGTGTGGAGAGAGAGGAATTCTTGTTCACTAGCAGTGGAAATGGAAATCAGTACGAGCAATGTAGTACATACTATAAATGCTTTTCAAAACTTAAACCAGTTACTTCCACTTAAGCATTCCCACATCTTTGACTACAGTGTGTGCACACTGAAGACAAGTGCGATAAACAACAGTGCACACACAGACACACACACATAGACACACGTTGGTGAGTTCCCACAGGACAGGCACTCAAGGAAGAATTACGTTCCTAGTGCAGATTCACGGGATCGGCGCAGGACGGGAAACACTAAAAAACAGGTGCTGATGTGAAGCCCAGAATATGCTATCGAGTGCCATAAGCTGATCAGAACAGATAGAGAGAAAAGACAGCCTTCACAGCTCAATCATTTACCTCAATTCAGAGTTAATACCTCATGAGAGCAACTTACAAACCTTTTTCTCTGTAAATTTATTTCCTTTATCTTCAAAATGGGAACTCCAGCTGCAGCCTTCCTTGATTTTCTGAACATGGTGAAACATGGCGTGATTTGGAAGAGTGCTTGTCCATGCCCAAAACTCAAACTAACTGCCTCCCGGTTTAGAAGATATTTATTTCTAAAGAGTGGTATTTTCTTTCCTGTGCTCTTTCCACATAAAGGAGACACATGGCTCATATTCTGAGTTGCACAGTGGCATGTGGAGAAAGCCCTTAAAACAGGCTTGGGATTGAACTCAGCACATCAATTGGGTGTACTGGTTTAAGGAAGAAAAAAAAAAAAAAAACTAACTGGATTAGTAAAATTTGCATAACGAGTAGTGGTTAAAGACTGTTGCTATGCAGATCAACATGTTTTACAGTCTTCAAAGATGTATTAGTTAAGTATATTATGTTCTATCTAGATAGCTCTGTAAAAATCAGTTTCTGAGACTAATGCTAATTAGAAATCATGTATTATAAAAACAAATTCATGTTTATGTTATTTTTCTTTTTTTCAAATATTGAATGTGAAGTCTTTCTTCTGTTAGTTTTCTTGTGTTTGATTTTGAGACAGGATCTCTCATTGACCTGGAACTTGCCAGGCAGACTAAGGTGACTCAGTTCTAGCATTGCAAGTGTACACAACCATGGCTGGCTTTTTGACAGGCTTTCTGGGGATCAAATTCTGGTTTTCATGCTTATGTGGTCAGCACTTTGCAGATTCAGTTATCTCCTCAGCTCTTCACATTGATTTATCATCACAATTGCCTTGTTTCCCTCAGACCACCAATATTTCATGCTCTTCAAATAAGAATTTGTTATTTACCTGTGATCTGCATTACTATGTGATTTTTGTCAATTCCAAATAGTATGGGAATGCTAGTTCAAGAATGCTCAGTAGAAAACGTCTGTTTGTACAATGTGTCCTGTTTGTGTCTTTCTTCTCAAGAATGGCCTATAGTCTGTGTCTGACAAAAGGCAGACTGTCAGAATCTGTAACTGAGTGCCATGAGGGTATGACACTGTCCTCTCAGGTGTGTATTTCTCACCCCAACATCCCAACACACATTGCTTTAAACCATGCTTCATAAGCCAGAGCACTCTTTCCGTACTGAGTAGGTCTAGAATTGTATGTCTCTGAATCGGAAGGATGAGTTAAGATCTGTTGCCTCTGGGTGCGTTGTTTCCCCCACTTCCAGGCATACTGTCATTGGAAGGTCAATCTTAATATGAAACAAAATGACCCATCTATAAGTGTGAATTAGTGCGGGCACTCATTGATCACACCTCCCTCCCATCAGGACAAATTTTTTGTGACAAGAATGAGTGGAACAGCTGTGTGTGCACAGGTGTGTGCATGTATCCGTGGATGTGTTTCTGTAAAGGGAGGTCTTCCCTACATCAGCATGTTTCCAGGCTATGAAAGGGATGGAGTGGTGTAAACCAAGTGTGTCTTCTGCTCTATGGGGAAGGGATCGCCTCAACAGAATTTATTACAAAAGATTCCTCAGGATAATAAAAGACACTGCTTTAGCCCTTGACAGAAAGCAGGCTGCAACTTGGCTTAGCATCCTGTGTAATGTTGCTTGACCCTCCCTTAACATTTCAAGCCTAAGTGAAGTCTGCCAGTGGCACATTTTGGGCTCTTAGCAGTTTTGTCAGGGGCACTGATGTTTTAGGTCTGAGCTTACCCGATGGATGAATACTCACACAAATCCTTTTCAATCACAAGCTCTGAGTGTGCTGATCCCATGAGTGTTTGGCCTGGTTAACTTCTAAAACTACTGACACAAACAGAAACCTGGGGAAGGAAGGGTTGATTTCACATTCAGCTTACAGTTCATCATGGAGGAAAAGGCAAGAGCTCAGGGCAAGAACTGAAGTACAACCAGCAAGGAATGCTGCTTAGGGGTTTGCTTTCCGGCCTGTGCTCAGCCTGCTTTGTTATAGAACTCTAGACCACATGTCCAGGATGATACCATCCACAGTGGACTGCGCCCTCTACATCATTCAATACTCAAGAAAATGCCCCACAGGGCAGTCTAGTGGAGGCAATTGCTCGGATAAGGCTCCCTCTACCCAGGCGTGTCAAGGTCACAAAGGAATCTTTCCAGCCGAGTGTTCTTTTCTTTAAAAAAAATAAATTCAGGTTAAATGGCCAAAAAGATGATTAATGATGCACATATGACACCTGGTCACAATTGAGAGCAAAGCAATAGGAAATGTCATAGGTCAAGGGCAGAAGACCAACAGCAACCACTATGCCAATGAAAGGACTAAGCCTCAGAGGTGCTTTGAGCAATTGGAGAGTGCTGGGGAGTTTAGAGTTTAGACTTATTAGAACCAGGCTCTAAGTAATAGCATGCTGCCTTCAGTACACCTGGGTTTTCCCAGCAGTTAGCATCCGCTTTCTAATTCTGAGGCCTACCCCTTTGGGGACACAAAGTAGTGACTGAGGAGGGCCTTTGATGTTTCTTCTGTTGAGCTTTGCCTGCACTTGTCTCAATGGGTCCCAGGTTTATAAGAAATTGGTCCCCAAACCAAGTGTGCCATGGTGTAAATGCATCTTGGCTTAACTTCCAGTCTCTACCATGGTATAAGTGGATAGAGTTACTGTCTAAATCTCTACTTCTGTCTTCATTTTATTGCCATTGTAGAAGAAAACAACAGTACCTGTACTTCTGTGTGCTCCTGGCTCTGTATCCACCCACCCTGTCTCTTCAGCCTAGAATGCTCTCCTCACAGATGGCCGAGAGCATGTCCCACCCTCTCTCATGAGGAGATTGTTTATGGTGTCCAGGGAGAGCTCTCCACCTCTGCTTTAACCACGATCGTACCCAGTTCATGGGTCCTTTGTCTCAGTTACCAAACTGTAATTCAGTTTCTCTTAGGTACTTTAAGTTTCTGTCTTAAACTACTATTTTTATTTCACTGACATTCATTTTTTGTATCTATAATAATAACAAGCATAAAATATATATATATTCACTTATATTTGTGAAAGCTAATGGTTGAGTCTATATATTTTTAAATAATTTTCTGTCTCTCTAATTTAGCATGGATGTCCTAAAATGCTGATATAATCTAGCATCTCCAGAAAGGCTTATCTATTCAGAAAGTGATAAAGGTAATGAGGTTAAAAAAAAATATTGTTTTCAAAAATGGTCACAGTTTTTCCTTTTTTATTGTAGTTTTGTGAATTTCATCGAATATGTTTTGATTGTATTTAGATATTCTCCCATTTGAATCCACTTTTCCTACTCACTGCCACTTGAAAAACTTTGAATACATATACTTCAGAATCATGCAAATAAAATGAAAAATCTGTATTCACTGAGACGTTTCTAAAATATATCCTTTAAATTTTTATATGTGATTATACAGAAACATATTTTGATGAGCATTGATTAATTATCATAGTCTATTTATTGTATACAACTGTCCAGCAGTTCCCTAAAAAATACCTGTAATAAAGCATGAAAAATGATGAACAGTAGAAGTCTCCCATCTGGAATAGACCCTGGTCCAGATGGATTCGCTAATGAACTTTATAAGATGTTTAACCAACCTTTGAAGACAATTCCAGACATGTTTGATTACTTTAAATTACCAACATTTTTGAAACTACTATTTTGGCTTCTCAAACGAATCTTTATGAACTGCCAAAAAATGCACACATCCAGAAATACGTGTTTCTTAAGAACTTACATCTTTCACAAAATGCTAATAACAAATTACTTTTGTCTCTGAGCCCAGTGCTGAAAAATATTCCTTTGAAAGGATAGTTTTTGATTAACCATGTGGGAGACTTACCCAAATCCATAAAATCAGTGTGTGTACTAATTTTTACTAACATGTTAATAAGTTCTTAAATATTTACTGGGGTATGATTATGCAGTAGAAGCTGTGACATCATTCAGAGATGCAGGTGTGTGCCTGCAATCTCAATGCTTGGGAGGCAGAGACAGGAGGATCCGTGCAAGTTCAAGGCCAGTCTTGGCTTCATTATGAGATGCTGTCTGAAAAGCAAAATATAACAATACAACAGCCACACATGGTCTACAAGTTTCACAGAATGAGGTGTTTTGTGCAAGTAATATATATATATATATATATATATGTATATGTATATATATACTATATATAATAACTGAGTTATAACCAATATACTATGATTCATTAGATACCACGCATTAGTTATTTGTGCAAGACATTTACTCTGATGCCTCAGATCTTCCATCCACCATCCACTCTTTATTCCTTTTAACAGATTTTGCATCTCTAGAATTTTGTTGTTGTTAAATAATTGAACAGCATACTAATTTAGCAATACTGTTGACTGCATTCTTCCATATAGAGGAAAATTCCCTATACTGCCTGCTCAAATTTTAAGAAGCTATGTAATCTAATATAATGGAAAGACAACTCAAGAAGTGCATGTTATTTGTAAAGAGAAACTTAATAAAGTTGAGTGCCCAACAGGATAGTGTACCAAATCAAGACTGTGTATATTTTTATATACAGTGATGGAGCTGTAGAAGTCAGGAGTATTGGAATAGAGGAAATAAAGCCATTGGGAAGAGCTGTTGGCATCAGCAGATTCAGGTCAGCATCAGCTGGCAGCTCTGCTAGAAGAGTGCTGACACAAAAGTGAACACTCTCGGGTACCTCAGTGGGCTTCTCTGATTTTGCATAGCATCATACAGAGCGGGAAGACGTTATGCTTATCTGAAAGGAGTGATGACGAAATAATTGCATGGGATGCAAAATAAACATCGGAAATCATTTTTTTCTTCTCTCACTCTTAAACAGGAACACATCCTAGATTTTGATTTGAACAGAGAAAAGATTTTGTAAAATAATCAGTGAGACCAGAAGCTCATTTTTTTCTCTGTTAGCTTTGTCAATGCTCTATATGCCATAAAGTAAACTATAATTTTTATTTGAATAAAATAGCAGAAAAAATAATCTACTTCCATTTATAAAGCCAAAGGTATACATTATACCAAATAGTTGCTGAAGGAGTTAATGTTTTGTTACTTTGTTTTAAATGTGTATGTGTGTGTACATGCGTGTGTGCATACCTGTATTCATGTGTGTGTGAGTGGCAGTGTGTGTTTGCCACCTCATGCATGGGAGAAGTAGAGGACAGCCTTGTTGTTGATTCTACCATTCACTTTACTGCAAACAAGGTCACTTGTTCCCTGCTGTGTAACCTAGCTTGTCCATGAACTTTGGAAAATTCTCATGTTTTTGACTCTCATCTCTCTGTAGAAGCACTGGGATTACAGATGCATGCCACCATGTCTGGCTTTAGGTTAATGCTGGGGACTTGAACTCAGGTCCCCATATATCAAGTGCTTCACCTGAGCCATCAATTCAGAGCAAAATTTAATTTTAACCACATTTTGAGTCATTCACAAAGGAGCACCTGGTTTCCTTTTTCAAATAATATACTGGTCTTCAGATCATTGTCTATGTGTACCATCAAATATATACTACTAGCAAGATAGATACATAGACAGATAGATAAGCAACAGATGTTATACAGTTGGCATAATACCAGGGAAACTGTAGAACATTTTCTTTTCTCTTTATTAGTGACTAATGGATTATTTTAAAACCATAGTATATCATAAACTACATTCAAGCATTTTTAAATTTTATTTTATGTTTTTCTGTTGAAGGCAAGCATTACAAAGAATGTTTTTTACTGAAGTGTAAATGGAAGTATCATTAACCTTTTCATTTCCTATGAGAGTACTTAAAATTCTAATCATGTCTGTCTTCCTAACGATGAAAATTCTTCTCATTTTTCCATTTGACCTCTGTCTACTTCTGTCTAAGTCTGAAGTAATCACATGTAATAGCAAGCAATCCCACACTTCTGAGGTTTCTGTGTAGTTCAGCCTATGCTGATGTACTACTTTTTCCTTTCCAAACTATGATCATGCAATAATAGTGTACATATGTGTTACAATGAACATGTGTCCCTTCATTTTTACATCATATTCAGAATGTTTAGATTAGCCTCATTCTTGTGTGTGTGTGTGTGCATGTGAGTGTATGTGAAAGTACACATGTGTATGAATTTCACAGTACAACCTCAGGTGTCATTCCTCATGTGCTGTTCCCTATTTTGCTTTTTCAGGAAGGGTCTTCCACTAGCGTTGAACTTACTGAAGAGCTGGCTTGCTGGTCAGCTGCAGGGCTTCACATGTCACCCAGTCTGGGATTGTAAGCATGTTCTACGATGTCCAGCCTGCTTTTCACCTGCGTTCTGGAGATTGTGCTCATGTCTTTATTCTTGCGAGGCAAGAGTTTTAACAGTTAAGCCATCTCCCATACTTGCCTCATTCTTTTTTAAATGGCTCTTTGTTTTGTCATTGTGTGAATGGTCAGTGATTTAATTGATTATTCCCTGAGAGATTGTTGGGCTTTTCCAGTTGTTTTTTTTTTTTTTTTTTTTTTTCCATTGTGATAATATAACAAGGCAGAAAACATGTGAAGCTATGTGTTTACAGTGACCTGTGTTGTGCTCTGGATTAGAGTCAAAGGACTCTTGTGTATGAGGAATATTTTCATGCATCTTTTAAATGTTCATCATTTATTCAGAAATGAGGCTGGGATTCACTTTCAGACCTCTCATTGTAGGCATGTGCCTGAGAAAGGTGGACTTGTAGCAGACGACCCTGGTACTCAACTAGAAAATTTCTGCCACTGACTGGATTATGTACAAGAGAGGAAGAAGGAATAGTGAAGATAGCAGATAAAAGGCAAAAACTGATAATTCCCAGAAGTCCCCTAAGGCTGTAAAAATTTCTCACGAAACTAATAAGCACTTCTATCAAAAATATAGAATGCAAAGTTAATACACAAAGTTAAATTGCTTTTCTGTGCATTGGCAATGAACAGGTAGACATGAAATTGTAGATACAGCATGATTTACACTATCACATCTCAAAAATGGAACAGTTAAGAATAAATCTCACAGGACAGGTAGAGATTCCAAAGGAGTAAAGTATCAGAACTCTGGTGAAAGTCAAGCATGAAGCACTAACAGGAACAGACAGGTCAAAGTCATGGATGGGAAGAAACACTGCTAAGATGCAGGTCTTCCAAACTTGATTTACATATTCAGTACATTTTAAATCAGTGCATCAGAAAGTCATTTTGTAGATATTGATGGCTTAATTCAAATTTTATGCGGAGAAACAAAGGATTCAAATGTTTGACACAATATGGAAAGAGCAAAATAAAACTAGTTGGCCCGGGACTATGGAGCTTCAGCATTTGATGCAGAGACAGTGTGGTATTAGCCAAACAGATAGGTCAGTAGGACAGGATCGAGAGTGCAGAGCCAGAATGAACACATGTACGTCTAGGTAACTGACCTTTCATAAAGGAGAAAGGCAAAGCAATGGAGTACGGAGTCTTGGTGCTGGAATATCTCAACAGCTACATGAAAAAATGTTGATTTGCACTGCATACACTCCAGGAAAATCAATTAGAACATATCACTGATTTAAATGTAAAAAGCTAATGATAACAGAAGAAACAGTGATTTTAAGATGTGCTGGCTTTTTAGGTATAACACAGAAGGCATGGTCCATGAAGGGGCTTGATAAAGAGCTAGGCTTCCTTAAAACTTGAGACTTTTGTTCTGCAGAACATACTACCAAGAGAATGAGAAGACAACCATAGACTGAGAGAATGTTTGCAAAAATACGTTTGACAAACGGCTATGATTCAAAATAGGCAAAGATAATTTGAAACTCGTTTAGTAAGAAAATTAACAGCCTGATTTAAAAAATGGGCAAAAGATCTAAATAGACGCTTTGTCAAGGCAGATAGTAAAACATAGAAAAATGTTTTTAACATCAGTGAGAAATCAAAAATTCAAACAAAGGGAAGATAGTGCATAACTTAGTGTAGCCCAAACCTCTAAATCACATTACCTGATGCTGGCAAGGACGCAGGGGTGGGAGAAGAGTATGAACTTCTTATGGCAGAAATGAATGGCAGTGCCATGTGAAAGGCAGACTGTTCTTAAGATAAAATCTACCAGTCGCATGCCTTTCTGTTTATCCAAGGGAGCTAAAACTAATGCCCCTACCATAATGTGAAGTTTTATAGAGTTTCATAGGCTTTTTTTCATAATTTCAAAAACATGGAAGATGTTCTTCTGTAGGCGAATGGATGAACAAACTGTAGCATATTGCTCAGAGGACAGAATAATTAGACACTGTGAGGGAATGAACTCTGAAACCATGAGAGAATAAGTCATGAGGATGCTTTCAGTGTATATATTTAATGAAAGAAGCCAATCTCAAAAGATTGCGTGATTCTAGCTGGGGGGACCATGTGACCTACGCAGAATTATAGAAATTAGGAGGGAAAAATCAATAGGCCCAACATGGAAATCTTTCAATGTGGTTAAACTATCCTCTGTGCTATGACAGTAGTGGACACACCAGCAGAAGATGGAGCACCAATGTGACACCTAACAAGTGCTGTGAGTGGTGAATATCAGGCAACATAGCCTCCTCAGGGCTACCAACTGTCTCATCTGGCAATGCTGATATTCAAGAGGACATGTTTCCATGAACAAAGGAATTTCTCCATCTTACTCTGAGTTTTAACCTAAAACATCTCTAGCAATAAAATCCAACAAGAATAAGTAAACATAAAGTTTCCAAAAAATTTAACTTAGACATTATTTTGTAAAACGCCAAATCTCGAGTGCAAGGAAGGATTTAAACACCTTATATTTTTCTTATGTGTGGCTATTTAAGTGTGCATAAATTTAGTACTTGGGTTTGATTTTGACTGTGACTACAGTTGTTTCCTTAACTGATATTATGATTTCTAGTATTTTAGTCTAAAAAAAATGTTATCACTTAATGGTTCAAAGAGAATGGAAATGTACAATTAATTGATTTCCTTTAATAGTTGAAGGTTAAATGCCAAGTCTGGGTTTTGCTGTCAAGACTCAGTAAATTACTACATTTGAGTTCCAGTTAAGTTGTGCAAGGTGAAGTGGTGTGCAGAATCAGGCAAGGCAGTCACAAGTCTGTTAAGCAATGTTCCAGTGATGTGTCACTTGAGCAGAGAACATTATGGGTACCTTAGAGCACTTTGGACTGCACCATTATGTTCCACATCTGAGTATGCAGAAGCATTCTCCACAGGAGACATCATCTTCCTTTATGTGAGCCTTATCTTGAGGTCAGCATTAATGGAGAAGATGTATCTCAATCATTCTCTAAACTTGATGTGATAACTAAAATTCATGCCAGAAAAGAGCACAGAGGAGAGGGTCTTCTCCGCTTCATTTCCTTTTCATAATTAGTCCTTTGGGCAGTGAAGTAAGACAGGATGGCTTGATCTATGCTCTCAGTGTGAAGACAAGGTGCAAAACTTCACTCTCTGCTAAGGGTATGTTAATTTTACTCTGATAATCCAGTTGTACAATTCATCTTCTATAGTGAGCAACTTGGTAGATTAACCACATTCAGAATTAATTACCATAAATCAAAAGTACATTCATTGTATTGCTCTGAGCTCCTTTCATTTCTCAGGAGGAAATGTCCCATCCACAAATGAACCCTTTACAGGTTCAATTATATCTTCTCATTTCTTTTCTCTCTCAAGCTCAGCGTACATCTGTAATTTAGTTTTATATTTTCTTTTATCCAAGAGCTAGGAGGTAAGCCCAATTATAACTAGAGATAAAAAAAGAAAAAGATAGTGTTCCTCAAAACTGCACACTGTACATTCACAGCTGCATTTTTTTTTTCATGACTTTGGTCCAGTTACGTGCAATCCATTTGAAATTTCATATTGAACAAAGATAGAAGTTATAGTGCAGCCATAAATATTGGTTTCTCTTTACAATAAGATGAATCATCTCTTGACTTACATCTTTCTAGCTGCAGTGCATCAAATATAGTAAATATGTTAGAGGTCTATCTCACTGTGCAATAGTCCCCGCTGAAAAGTTCTTGAGTACGTGAAGTTTGGTTCAATAAAAATCCATAGAAGGAAACTAATAGTGATACAATACTTATAATTTCATTTTCTATAAAAGAATCTTAGATTTTATGACTTTTCCTAAACATGTTGTTACAGTATACAGAAAATTCTTCAAGCCCAGCTCGTTCCTACTGGTATGTCTGTTAATAAGAAGGGATCACTATACCAGTGATAACAAGTTCATTTATTCATTCAGGGATGTCTATGAAAACACGACATTTTTCTGCTTTTGTTTTTTATTCCAATTTTGATTTTTCTATCAGGTTTCCAAAGTTTGAAATAAACATTAGGAGACAAAATGAATCTGCCCAGCCGTGTCCTATATATTCAAGTCTTTTCTATTAATATTTCAATTTCTACAGAACACTTGACTTTCTATGGACTAATCTGGGAGGTAAAGAACTAAGTTCAGCTGGTTCTTTCTCATTTGTTTGTTCTGTGGTATAAAAGGAATTTCCTAGGAACTTATGAAACTTTTCTCATTATTTCTTCAAGGTCTACTTAGTTTCATATTTCTGCTCCAAAATAAGAATTTTAGAAGTGACTTCTAAGCATATTGTGAAAATTTGTTTTGCTAATATTGGACTTTCATTAGTCACAATATCTCCATTGTTATGGTTTGCTAAATGTTTTGACACAGGTTTTTTTCGAATAACTATCATAGTGAATACTTAAACATCAGGCAAATTATCTAGTGTCTCCACAACCATTCACCAAGACTTGGTTTTCACTGCGGTATATGTCGCATAAAACCTAATAAAAGACGGGATGGTGAGAGGACTCCTCAGTTAAATACCTGCTGCGCAGATATGATGATATGAGTTCAGATCACTAGCACCTACATCAATGCCAGTCCTTGATGTATTTATAGCCTCAGCACTAAGGGGCAAGTCCAGAAGACAAGTGGAATTTTGAAAGCTTTTGGTCACCTTGCCTGGCTGAAGCAATGAGTTCTGTATTCAGTGAGAGACCCTGCTTCAAAAAATAATTTGGCAAGGAATGGGAATAGATATCCTACATTGACTTCAGGCCTCTACATGTATGTGCTCAAACATGTGTTTCTGCACTCTCACAAAAGTACACAAATTTACATGAACACATACAACGCACACATACATACAATTACTGAAATATTTGTGAATAGGGAATATTTCAAGCTCTATGAGGCCTACACGTCCACCGATAATTAAGGTGTCTATATTCCTAAAGTTATTATCTGACAATAAGAAACAGTGATCTTGAATTTCATAGGTAAGTTAAGCAGATGTCTTATATTGTTTGGTTTCCACTGTCATAAAGATGCACCCCAGGAGGGTGGAGTAAGATAGTAGATACCGTCATAGCAGAACTTAAAATTTTTATTTTTACTTGTTTGTCTATAGGTGTACATACACCTGCAGAAGTCAGAAGCATTGGGGTCTCCTGGAGCTGGAGTTACAGGCAGTTATAAGAAAGCAGACATAGCTACTAGCTTCCAAAGTCAGGTCATCTGCAAAAATAAATAACACTTTTAACCACTAAGTCTTCTCTTTAGACTTCATAATTCTAAGTTTAAGTGGTAATTCTACTAAGTACACTGCTATTTTCTTCAGGTATTGATAAAAATTTTGTGCAAATATATACCCAGATACTGGACCATTAAAAAGACAGTTTGTCTGGTAGCCCAAGGTAAAGAGTAATGTCAAGCAGGACAACTATTATTTTCCTATACTAAAAATTGATTGCGGCAGCCACATCTCCATCCCCCCACTAACTGATGATCAGAGATTCTGCTCACCTCCCTCCCACACTCCTTCTTTCTTACTGTCTGCAAGTCCAACTGAGCCCTGCATACCTTCCTCAGGTAGCACAGACCACTCTTTCTGTGACCCAAACCCCTGCCAGCCATGGGCCATTTGTAGAATCCTGTGACCCTTTCACAGACATTTAAAGGTCTAAAGTGAGAACCTACAGAAGATTTGCTTTTCTGCTTAGAAGCTCTACCTAGCCTCTATCTAACTGAGATGTTACCCATTCTAAGATTTAAAAAAAAAAAAATTACTCCCATATGGAACACTAAACACCACTTAGTTGGCCCAAAGGCTAATAAGTTGGGATAATAGCAGAGATCCAAATGCCCACAGAACAAAGATGGCACAGATATCCATACCAAAAAGCACAGCCAGTAACCTAACTCACTTTGCAAAGGCAGAAGCAACATGAATAACTAAGACAATATGTACCCACATATAATTAGTAGTGTCATAGGAATGTTCCCAGAGAAAAGAAACTTAAATAACACTAGAAGATAATGATTTCAAAATAGCAGTTCCAAATATGTTCAAGGAACTCAAAGAAGATATGAATAAAAAATGGTGTGAAAACTACAAAACACACAGTCCAATCAAATAAGGAAAACAGTTCAAAATATGAAAAATAGAATTTAATAAAGAGAATTTCTGATGAAATCCAAAACTGAAATAAAACTTGGAATGAAAAATTCAGTATGTCAAGTAAGAAACTCAATGGAAAACCTCACCAGGAGAATGGACCAGGAGGAAGAAGTAAGAAACTCAATGGAAAACCTCACCAGGAGAATGGTTACCAGGAGGAAGAGGGAGTGGTTTTTTCTTTAAGAGAAGGTGGAAGAATTGGATCACTTGAGAAAAGAAAATGATGAATCTTAAAAAAAAAAGTCCTATGAATGGAACATGCAAGATCTACATATATACACTGTAAAAAGATCAAAACAATGTGTGTGTGTGTGTGTGTGTGTGTGTGTAAGAAAAAACTCAGATTAAAGACACAGAAAATATTTTCAAAAAAATCATACAAGAAAACTTTCTGAATCTAAGGAAAGAGATGCCTATCAAGGTGCAAGAGGGATACAGAACACCAAATAAACAGGACCAACAAAGAAACCCCTGGGACTGGAAAGATAGTTCAACACTGGTTGATCTTGCAGAGACTGCTCTTGCAGAGGACTTGGGCTTGTTTCCCAGAAACCATATGGCACATGGCAATGAACAGCTAAGTTCCAGGGGATCTGATGCCTTCTTCTACCTGCACAGTACGTACGTATAGGCAGTACACACATATACATAAAATAAAAATCATAACAAACTGCTTAAAAAGAAGCTTACCACCTCACATATTAGGCAAACAGTAAAAGTATGGAAGAAAAAGACACTGAAAGCTTTAAAAGAGAAAAACCAAGTCACATATAAAGGCAAACCTGTGAAAATAATAGCTGATCTTTCAATGGAGACTTTGAAAGCTAGAAAGGCTTAAATCAATGTTCTACAAGTTCTAAATGATTATAGATACTAACCAAGAATCCCTAACCCAGCAAAACTACCTGCCATAATGAAGAAGAAAAACTTTTTGACAGGTTAACAGAATTCATGACCACCTAGCCAGCCCTACAGAGGATGCTAGAATCCTCAGATTGAAGGACTGGATACATGTACCCAAGAGATGACTGTGAGAAAATAGGAATATTAGGTTAATGAGTAAAAAAAACGGAGACTAAGAAAACAAATGCCACAAAATGAGAGGAACCAGTGCATATCTTTCAATAACAATTTTGAACATTTATGGTATCAACTTAAGAATCAAAAATACAGACTGGCAGACTGTATGAAGAAAAAAGCAGATCCATAATTTTTCTGCCTTCAAGAAACATACCTCAATACTAAAGATTAAAAAGCACCTAGACTAAAAAGGTAGGAAAAGCTACTCTACGCCAGTGGAACCAGGAATCAAGCAGGAGTTGCGATTCTAAGATCTGAAAAATAATTAACTTCAACTCTAAACTAATCATAAGAGATAAAGAAGGTTAGTACATGCCAATGAAGGAAACAAATGGAGGATATTATAATCCTAAACATATATGCACCATAATCAATTGCTTCCAAATTCATAAAGCAAATACTTCTAAACACAAAACAAAAGATTAACCGCAATACAGCACATTAATAGGTAACGTCAGCAAACATTTTCACCAATGGAGAGATCATCTGAAAAAAATGAACAAAGAAATAAAAGGGTTTAATGACATCACAGATCAAATGGGCCTATCAGATATCTACAGTACATTCTACACAAATACATGGAATTACATATTTTTCTCCACAGCACATGGAATTTCACTAAGTAGAACATGTTTGGGAACATAAAGCATCTCAACAGATACACAAAAACTGAAATAATTTCCTGTATCTTATCTGACTAAAGTATAATGAAACTAGATATCAACAACAATAGAAACCACAGAAAACACACACAGTCATGGAAAAAGAACAACACAACGCTGAGTAAGGGATGGATTACTAAAGAAAAGAAAAAGGAAATTAAAATTTCTTAATATTGAATGAAAATGAAAATATACTATATCAATGTCTATGGGATATAATGAAAGCAGTCCTAAGAAGAAAGTCTATATCTCTAAATATCTATGTCAATCTCTCCCGAGAGAATTCAAATAAACAACTTGCTGATGTATTTAAGTTCTTAGAAGAAGAGACAACACCTCCAAATAGTGGATAGAGAAATTATCTAAATCAGAGCAGAAACTAAGGAAACAGAAATAAAATATACAAAGAATCAACAAAAAGAAGAGCTGGTACTTTAGAAAGTTTACCAAGACGGATAAACATGTAGCCAAATTACCAGAAAGAGATGTAAAAATTTAATAAAATATAAGATAAAAAAAGTGAAATGACAGCAGACACCAAGGAAATCAGAAATACAGAGAACTGCAAAGACATACTTCCAAAATTTTCATTTAATCAAATTTGAAAATCTGAAAGAAAGGAAAGAATCAAGTAATGCATTTGACATACCAAAATTAAAACAAAGGTCTTTGAATAGACCATTACAACAAATGTAATTGAATCAATACCAAAATTCTTCTTAACCATGAAAGTCCAGGCTCAGATGGATTTAATAGAGAATTCTCCCAGATCTTGAAAAGAGAAACAAACCAATGCTTCCCAAGCTATTCTATAAAAGAGAAAAGGAAAGAATGCTTTCAAAATGATATTTATAAAACCAGCATTAATACCCATATCAAATTATGACACAAGAAAAAGAAAATTATGGCTCAATTTTCTTTATGAACATAAATGCAAAACTTCTCAATAAAATACTTAAAATTTGAATTCAAGAACACATAAAAAACTTCATCCATTATGACCAAGTTGGCTACATACCAGCAATAAAGGGATGGTTCAACATATTTAAATGAATGAATATAATCTGTCTCTCCCCAAAAGGACTCAGAGATAGAAACCACATGGTCATCTCAGTTTCAAAAAGATGCTTTGAAAAATCCAACATCTATTCATGATAAAACTGTAGAGACTCTAGAGGTACAGACTTGGAAAAATCTTTGCCATCTGACAGAAGCTTGTTCTATGAAATATATAAGGAATTACATAGACTAACCTTAAAGGAAACAAATGACCCCATAAAAATCTTGGCATCAAACTAAACAGAGCATTCTCAAAATAAGAAATACAAATGGAATAGTTTTTTTTTAATTTAACATACCTGGTCATTAGGAAAATGATAATTAAAACTACTTTTGGATTTCATCTTACCATGATCAAACTGACCAATATCAAACAAAACCATATAAAACAAAAAACCAAATGATAACAAATTCTGGCATGGATATGGTGAAAGCAGAATACCTATTTACAGTCGGGATAAGTACAAACTGGGACAATCACCATGAAATTCACTACAAAGCTTCTAAAAAAGCTAGAAATAGGTCTACCATATGATCCATATTTCTCTTGGGCCTATTCCCAAAGAGCTCTATATCCTACTACAGAGATACTTGCTCAACCATGTTCACTACAGTTCTATTCCCAACAGCCCAGGAAATAGGAACAGTCTAAATGTACATGAACTGATGAACAGATAATGAAATGTGTTACCTGTACAGAGCAA
The DNA here is from genome assembly GCA_035773235.1 of Eospalax fontanierii. Classification (NCBI taxonomy): domain Eukaryota; kingdom Metazoa; phylum Chordata; class Mammalia; order Rodentia; family Spalacidae; genus Eospalax; species Eospalax fontanierii. The sequence continues at coordinate 20,974,286 of CM069528.1, read as the reverse complement.
CTTTTATTCAGCTGTATAGGTGAATGATATTAATACAATTCCAAGTGAATAGATGGAGCTGGAAATAATCATTATGAGTGGAATAATCCAGACCCAGAAATAAAATATTACATATTCTTCCTCATGTGTGGATGGTAGATATGAAGCTTTAGTTATGTGTTTATATTTAAGTCCGAAACATGAAGCTCTGAGTACACATTCAGACCACAACGCTGTATGAATGCCCAGCATTATTTACTCAAGTGGTAAGAAATTTTATTTTGTCTGCTGAACACTCCTCTGCTCCACAGCTACAACATGTCATCTTTATGAATAGTGAAGCCTTAAAGTATAAGTGTTCATAGTCATCTAATGGACTGAATTTGTTTCACATAGACACTTGACTATCAGGCCTTGAGTTACTCTTGACCGGGATTCAACCTCGTCAGCCAGCATTCTCTCCAGCTGCATTAAACACGTCACTTCCCATGTGTGTAGTGTGGTAACACTGAAGCAAGGCTGGCAGTGCGTTTTTCATTACAACACTAGCTTTGGGGAGACAGACCTTATACTTTTATCAAACATTTGGAATTTTCTTTAAAATGTTTACTTTAATGAGAAATTTGATTGATGGTATTACTTATAATTAAATGCCAAACCTAAGATGTAGGAGTTTTGTGTCCTTGAAGAAAAAGTCCCCAACAGAGTAGTAAATAATTTGGTTCCTTGAATAATTAGGAAAACATCTTAACCTTTAGTTCTAGCATTTCATTAGAAAATTTGATTAGATTTTAATATAGCAATACTATAAGATACCATCTCAAAGATGGTGTCTTTTAGAAAATCTGATCTCCTGATGATATTTAGCTAATGCTACATTATTAAACTATAGGTATAACTTACCAAGCAACTGTGAAGCTTTTATATTGTGTTAGTTATACTTTTCCTCTGAATGTTCTCTTCTGTTGATGTTCTATATAAAAGCTAATTTAGAATCAATTACTTTTTCCAAATACCAAAATGTTTTTCTACAGGAATAGTCATACACTCATACACTTAAAGATTCATATGGGTGTTCTCCTTAGTTGTTATATGTTTAGGTTTCCTGTTGGAAAAGACCTATCTCAAATGTGGATATGTCTTTCTGTATACAGTATGTATCTATATGGTGTCTAGTATGTATATAAATACATGCAAATAAAATAAAATCCTAATCATATATTATACATTTCATGACTTTAAATTATGGTCATTTATTTTTTGTGACAATATTCTTTGTTGGTATGTCATTTGTGTGGAAAGTTTTCCAGTCTAACAGGTAAAGTTCCTAAGGTAAAATATATAAATAATATTCCTAGTCTGTCTCTATAAAAGACTCAGAGATCTTGAGAAATCTATACAATGAGGGACCTAGTCACATGCTGGAGTAGATTACAGAAAATAATGATACGGAGAAACTTTAAAGATATCTGTCTACTTATATTCCTGTCATGAATAATGTGATGGATTGTCAGTTGGACAGGATCTGGAGTCACAGAAAAGACAAGATTCTGGTCATCCTGTTAGGGATTATCTAAATTAGGCTTATCTCTGGGTATGTCTGGGAGGGATTATCTAGATGCTGTTAGCCTCTGAGCACCTGTGTGAGAGCTTATCTAGATCAGGTTGGCATCTGAACATGGCTGTGGTGGGTTATCTAGATCATAGTAGCCTCTGGGCCTTTGAGGGATTACCTATATTAGCTTACCTGAGTTGGGAAGACTAATCCTACATCTTAGACAAATGAAAAGGAGAAAGGGAACTGAGGACCAGCATTCATCTTCACAGCTCTCTGGTTGTAGATGCAGTGCTACCAGCTGCCCCAAGTGGCAGTACTTCTCTACCTTACGGTGTGCTCCTGAACTCTGAGCCAAGTCAAAATAAACGTTTCATTCCTCCAGTTGCTTTTCTCAGGGTATTTTATCAAAACAACAGGAAAATTAAATACAAGCACATTCCCACATCGTGTTCAACATCATAGCTTTCACTTGAAATCTGTCCAGCTTTGCTGAGATATTAACTTTCCTTTATTAACACTTTATAACAAAAGTCTTCAAGGTCAAGATATTGAAATTGACTAAGATTAGACTTTTCTCAGTATCTAAGAAACTTTTCAATTTACCCTTCAGTTCAACAAAGAGATGCTTTTAAATGCATGGCATAAACTTAATGTTTTATTATAATTTCAAAATTATAGAAAAATTATGAATTTGTACTAACAGAATTTTTATGGGCTTGCCCTCCATTGTCCTTATTCTCAACATATTATATTGATATGGTACATTCATCATAATTAATGAAGCAATACTAATAAATTGTTATTAACTAAATCCATACTTTATTTAGAGTACTCAGTTATTAGTTAATGTTCTTTTTCTGTTCCAGGATTCTATCCAAATCCCATTCTGCATTCATCAGTCATAACTCCTTTGGCTCTTCTTGGCTGCAAGAGAAGCCTTGCTTCTCTTGAAGGGTACTGATCCTTTGAAGGTTATGTAGGACACTTCCAGGCTAGAATCTGTCTGATAACTCCTCTCCTCTGGTTATGGACTTGGGGACAATCACAGTGGAGACCATTCTTACCACACACTGATGTCCCTTGTCATAGTGGGTTTTACCTGATCACCCACTTTGGGGTGTGTGTCACATTTCTCTACCACAAAGCTTTCTTTCCTTCTTTCTTTTAAAGAATATTTTTCATAATATTTTTATTGGCCTTTGAGAATGTCATACAGGGATTTTGATTGGATTTAGACTTCTCCCCCATGTCCTCTCGGATCCACTACCACCTCCCTCCCCTACTCATGTACAATTTTAAAGGAAGTCATTAGTTATAGATCATACTGAAAGGATGGAGAGCTCTATGATTTCCCTCTTTGAGAATGTAGTATCTGCACAAATTAGCTATAATTCCTTTGCATGGGGTGTTTGTTTATTCACCCTTTGTTTGGTTATTAATTAATATTGGAATGGATTTGTGAACATTGTATTCTTGAGTATATAATTCAATACTACTTTATTTTGCAGAAAATGGTTCTAACTTTGACCATAAAGGATTTTTTTTTCAGCCGTTTCTTCTGTTTCTTGGCTATATCACCATCTCTGTGGGCTTTTATAATCCCTAACTATAAGCACTACAGCTTCATCTTGCACAGTTCCTACCATAGTTTTGAAATGATGTTTTGAGGAGCAGATTTTTGTTTTTAAATTGTAAAAAGCAGTTATAAATGGAATCTGGAAGCTACATGTTTGTATTACTATTGGAGGATGTTGGTTCTAGGTGGTCTTAATCCACAAAGGAAATTAATATATGTGTATACATATAAACTTATATATATACATGACTATTTACATATGCAACACTTCGTATCTTTATTAAGCTAAGTATAATTTCAGACTTGAAAGGTGTTCTGTTCTATATTCATTGATGTTACTGTGACAAATACAAAACACAACATAAAGGAGGAGGAGGTTTATTTACCTTAGAATTCCAGGGTATGAACCGTCATTAACGTAGAGAACATAAAGCATCATATCCATAATCGAGAGCATAGAGAAAGGTACTCACTCATCTGCTTGCTTTCTTCTAACTTTCTCTTAGATAGTTTAAGATGCCCTGCCTAGAGAATGGTCCTGCCCACAATTGCCTGAATCTTCCCTTGTCAATTGGCAATCCTCCAGAAATAAGTCCAGAGGCAAGTCTAATCTAGATAATTCCTCATTAAGGTTCTCTTTTCATATGATTCTAGGTTGAGTGAAGTTGGCAGTTAAAACTAATAAGCAAAGAAAGGTAACTTTGATGTGACTTTAAAAAATATTCTACTATTTTTAATGCATATGAGCATATTGCTTGCTTATATGTAAGTGTACCTGTGCTGTGCAATGCCTTTGGAGATCAGAAGAGGGCATCAGATTTCCCCTGGAACGGGAGTTACAGGTCATTGTTAGCCACCATCTGGGTTCTGGAATTGAACCCAGGTCCTCTAAAAGAGTAATCAGTTCTCTTAACCACTAAGTCATCTGTTCAGCCCCTGAGGTGCTTTTTTGTTATGATCTAAATGTTTGTATGCTGCCAACATCCATGAATTGTAGCCGTTGTACCTAATCTGGCTGTATTTGGTTATGAAGATCCCAAAGAAGTAATGGATGTTAAATGACACATGAAAGGTGGGCCCCTATTTGACAGGACCCATGTTACTACACTTAAAGGCAGCAAAGAGCACGCACATTCTTTATCTGGGAATATTGAAGAGGTCTTGTGAGCACATAAGATGGAAACTGCTTATGCAAGCTGGGCTTAATCTTTTTAGTGGCTGTAATAAAACACTTTGAAAAGAGCTTATAGGGGAAAGGTTCATGCTGGCTCACAGTTCAAGACACAGTCCATCATGGCAAGGAGTCAAGGCAGAAGGAGCATAAAGTATCAGGTATAATCAGAAAACAGAAGGAGAGAAATGCGTGCTTGCTGCTCAACTCCCCTTCTCCAGGGTCCCCATTAGGGAATTGTTCCTCCAACAGTTGGTGCAACATCCCACATCAACTAACTACCAACATAATACTGCACAGATATCCCTAGAGGCCTGTCTCTCAGGTGATTCTTGAGTCTGTCCAATGGACAATCAACACTGCCCATCACAAACTGTATTGTGCTAGTTCTTGGTCTTTGATTAGCTTCCAGAGTTGTGAGAAAGGAAAGTTTTATTATTTTAACAGTCCATTATGTTTTGTTTTGCTTTGGTGCCACATGACTGAACAAACTAATATAGCATCTGGGCTTTATTAGGCAAGCATAAGCTTTAAAGTTATAGTAAAATGAATGAAGTAATGAATTTCAGTGCTTAGTTTTCCAGAGATATGAAATAAACTCTTCAGTGAAATATTAGCCCACAGAGAAAAGTTAGTTTAGTTAATACCTGAATCAATAAGTATTAAGATGTTTTAAAAGTATATTATTTAATTTGAATTTAATTTCTTTTTAAAAGTATTTTATTAATTTTTTATGTATATGAATATATTGCCTACATGTATATAAGTTCACCCTTGTCATGCAAAGCCCAAGGGGTCAGAAGACCAGTTTTGGATTCCTGGAACTGGAGTTATGAATGGTTGTTAGGTGCCATGTGGGTAATGGGAACCGGACTCGGTTCCTCTGCAAGAGCAGCTGGTACACTTAGCTGCTGAGCCATCTCTCCAGCCTCGTAGATCTGATTTCTTTTTATCCTAACTACAAACAATATTCGATAGTTTTAACTTCTTCAACACACGTGTTACGATTCACAATAGAATGCCATGTAGGCAAGAAAAGAAATGATTCAGGTTATTGCAGTGTGATTCATTCATTTAAACCAACTATTTAAAAGTTTTTCTTGTTAGTACTCTTTTAAACATCTTTATGTGTCATCTTCTAAAGCTGGCAGTGAAGCCACATGAGGAGGAAAGTGTATATTCCAGAAACAAACTCAGTACAATGAGAGAATCAAGCTCAGGCCGTTTTTCTATACCTTTCCCTGGAACAAAAATGCTCATTTCCCTCAAGTGAGGATCTAAACTATTTTTATATTTTAAAGAAATGTACAATGTAGACCTAGTTGTTTTTAAACTGGCAGCTTTAGAGAATCAAACAGCTATTTTAGAAGCATACAAACAACCAAATAACAAATACATACTTTCTGGTAAGAGCACCTATGCCCAAGCACCAGAGAGAATTCAAGAGACAAACCAGGCTTATCTTTTTTGCATACTTGGGAAGAGAAAAACAAGGCAACAAGAATAGTTGCATTTTTTTGTGTGTTCTGACGGTATTGTGGGGATGCAATAAACTAGAGAACACCATTGATTAACGTTAGACGTTCATTAGTGAGCATTTTTTAGGGCCAAGTTTGGAGTAGACAGCCTTGTCTGAGGATCTTGAATATTAAAAAGAAAACCATTCTGGGGCTGGAGCAATGATGGCTCAGTGTTTTGGCAGACTGGTTGGTCTTGCAGAAGACCCTGATTCAAATCCTAGGTCCTATGTAGTGGCTAAAAACTGTCTGTAACTCCAGTTCCAGGGGATCTAACACCCTCTTCTTTCCACAGTATGCCCTGCACGGCATAGGTGCACTAACACACACGCAGCATAACACTCACACACATAGAGAAAGAACAGTTCCATTCTGACCACAGAGAATGAGATGGAAGCAGTCTTCTGGTACTACAGTCAGGGTTGTTGACACCCTTCTTATTAGCATATTTGTGATTAGAGGTTTCCACCTTATGAGGCAAGTTAAGAATATGGAGATCACTTTAAAATATTTATAGCGTTAACTCAGCAGAACTTGGGATTTTGTTTGCTTGTTTTGTTGATGAGAACTCAGATGACAGCATCTAACACTTTCTCATCTTTAAGTTCAATACCAGGTTATTATTAGACTACCAATCACAGTCAGTTAATGGAGTTTAGAGTTATGAAATAGAATAAATTCCTTGATTAACACAAGGGCTATAAAATCTCTAGATTGCTGGTTCTGCACCATGAACTTGTACTCATATTAGACTCCAGGTTTATATTCTGAGTCTACCATTTGACTTTATATCTCCTTGGGACAAATGTTCTCTCATGACCTTTAATTATTGCACTGCCCGTGGAACTGAGGAAACGGCCATCATTAACAGTCTTGCCTGGATAATTAAGAAATAAGTTCAGAAGGATAATTGCTCCATCATTATTTCTCTTTACTGTCTGACAAATTAGATGTTTTTATAATTGAGTTGACCATATGTTCAAATCTATGCAATTAATACTTCATTATTTTAATTTAGAAATTTATACATGCATACAAACTATGCTGCTTTCCTCTTCCTTTTCTGCTCATCCACCTTGGGCAGATAATAGGGAATGCGAAGGTAGAGTTTGGGTGATTTAAGGCTGACTGGGTTGATGTTATAGGTCTATTTGGCATTCATCCCCTGTGATGTATGCCACTGTCGGTGAATCACTAGGATGTGGAGAGAAGAAGATCAAGGCCTTTCAAATATGGCTCTGATTGCCTTTGACATTTTAAATAAAGAAGAAGTTTTTGTGTTATCCTGCTGCTCCCTAACGGACTCACGTAGATGAACCAAGACAATGCAGAAATGAATTTGAACAAATTTTATATTACCTTTGATTGTTCTGGTGGGAGCCCTAAAGCAAAGCCCAGAATCAATGATGAAGGAAGCTCTAGAAGACAGGAGAGCTGAGCCTGAGACAGCTCCATCTGAAGAAATTAGTGCTGAGATCTAAAATCAGTGGCTGCTTAAAGACTTTCATAACCACTCTACCTCTGCCCCTCTAAGCAGGATGACTGAATTCATTTCTTCCTGAAATACTCTGCAGAAGGCAAAGTGTGCAGCATGTTAAATAGCTTCTCTGGCCTCAGACTGTCAAGGCCCAGAGGTCCAGGTTCCTTTGGGAAATATCCCTTCACCTCCATAGCTCCTGATCTCTTACCTCAGATTCATAAACTATTAATTTCAATCCTAGGTGGACTAGGACTTTCAGTTGAAGAAAAAGAATAAAATATTTTTGCATCACTCTTTTCAGGAAATGCACAGAGGTAAGCATATGATTTTGAGTAATGAGGAAGAAGAGTGAGCCTGAAAAACCTCAGAGCGATGGTGAGTGCTTGCTTTCGCCTACCTCACAGAACAGCTCCTTGTCGACTGTGACATGGGTTATGAAGAAGAAACACAATGCACACGTGTGTGTCGATGGAGCTAACCACGGATTTGCAGCCACTGAACAGTGTTGTCTTTTCAAAGGCTTCTAGATTGGGAGAGTTTGGAGTTGTTATTCAATAAAATTATAAAATTAGTCCTAATCACAGAAAACTTGAAGTTAGAGGTATTCATTTATATATATATAGATAGATATATATAGATTTATATATATCTATCTATATATATATTTATATATATATATATAATTTGCTCTTTGAGTAATGTGTTTTGATCATATTCACCCCACCTTCTCCCAGATCTCTTACACTACATTCTCATTCTCAACTTCATGCCCACCCTTTTTAACCCACTAAGTTCAATTTGTGCTGCTCACATGTACATGAGTTTAGGACATTCATTGGAGCATGGCAGCCCACCCAGGGTCACATCCACAAAGAAAAGTGACATACCTCTGTAGCCAAAAGCTGTCAATAGCTCCTCAGCCAGGAATGAAACTTCATGAGCCCCTCATCCATACATAGGCATTCATGATTAATAACTATATGTCACCAGAATACTACATTATGATTAAATATAATAAAACACAATGTCTATCATTGGGTACTGAATTTCATTTATAATTCTTTTTAACTTTTATTTTCAATTTATTTAAACATTATTTGTTTTGGGGATACATGTTTTGATAAGGTCCTCTAGGCTTCCTCATGTTGGTAAATGATAGAGTTTTCTTCTTTTTGTGCCTGAAACAATTCCACAACATCACAATAAGAAACTCATTATCAACACATTTGAGGAGAAGAAAGAGGCCTTAGCGGAGATGTGTGAGAAGGGTTTAAGAGAACGCATGTGGACTGAAGGGTCCCATTGTAAGTTCACGGGTTTAAGTAGGGATGCAAGCAGGAGATGGGAACAGGAGGTAGCATAGAGCAGGGTCAGCCAAAACGTAGTATGTGTGAAAATGAGGTTAAGGGAACTTGCTAATCTGTAAGTTAATTAAAAAAAAATGGCTCTATGGAGATGGTTTAAGAGTACAAGGAAAACATGAAGACCTAAGTTCAAACCCCCAGAACACAGATAAAAGCCAAACACCACAGCTAGCATGCACCTATAATTTACATTGAGGTGGGAAGCAGAGAGGTGAGTCCCTGGAAGGGCACAGGCCAGATAGCCTGTCACAGTCAGCAAAGAAAGAGACAAGGTGGAAAGCAAAACCTGACAGCCAAGGTTGTCTTTTGATTTCCACATATGTGACAGCACTCTCTAACACATACACATGCATGTGCACGCACATGCACATACACAAATATTTTTTAAGACCTGAAAATTTTAATATATCCATCAACCAATGAAGACATAGGTTGTGTTGATACACTGACAGCTCTTGTCAGTGAACACGCAAACCTCTTTGACATATTAATGCTGATTTTTCTGGACTATGTAGCCTGCCTAGCCCACACTGGGTCACAGGAAAGTTTTGCCTGCACTGCTTGAATAGCCTGTCTACTCTCTTCCACACGGCTCTCCCAGTTCCCAATACCACTAATGGTGTGTAAAGTTTCTTCTTCTTCTCCTTCATGCCAGCACTTGTTATTGTTTGCCATGTGTTGTTGTTGATGTATACATACATGATTGTGCACACGTGTGTGTGGGGCGTGTCTGTCTGTATGTGTGTGTGTAGGCTGGGATCAACACTGGGTATCTTTTCTTGATCACTTTCCATCTCTCACTGAATCTGGAGTTGATCAATTTGGCCAGGCTGGATGGCCAGTGCGCTGCAGAGATAGCTGCCCATCACAAGGCTGTTGTTATAGACACAAGCTGCTTCTCAGCTTTTAAAAATAATTACTGTGTGTGTTTGTGTGTTTGTGTGTGTGTGTATGTGTGTGTGTGTGTGTGTGTTCCATGTAGTGCTCACTAGACCTCAGAGGAAGGAGGGATTCAGCTCTGTTCTTTGTCTACTCTGTGGGTCTAAGGAATAGAATGCAAGCTTTGAGGCTTTGTGGCAAGCATCTTTACTCACTGATTCATCTCTTAGGCTCTATGTCTAGTTTTTAACATAGGTTTTGGTGATCCAAACTTAGTCTTCATATTTGTGTGGCAAGAACTTTAAGAACTAAGCCATCCTCTTTGCTTTTGCTCTCATTTTTGGTTTGTTTCTTTTAATATTAATAAATAACAGGTAGAGTTGATATTGCACTATAGTTTCGATTTCATTTCTCTTGTGAGCAATGAGTAGTGTGCACATTTTTCCATGTGTCCAATGCCAATTTGCACTACTTCTTTGAGAAATACCTGCACAAGTGTGTTGCCTATTTCTGATGAGCTTACTTATTTTCTTGTTATTAAAATGTTTGAGATCTTGGTACATATTGGACACTGGCTTGTTCTGTGATATGCAATGTCCAGTTCATATGCGTAATTCTGGAGCTTTCTTCTTAACTATTACTGTTTCCCTTGCTGTGTGAGTTTTGTTCTTATTAATTTAATCAAATTTATCTGTTTTTGCTTTTGTTGTCTAGACTTTGGAAGTTTCAAGTTTTAAACTTAAGATTTTAATTCATTTTGAAAAGATGTTTATATACTGTAAGATGTAAGGTTCTAACATCTTTTCTCTGACTGTGGACATGCAACTTTTACACAACAGCAGACCGGGAGCTTTCCTCTATAAATTGTAGAGCACTAATCTTATGACAGTTACATTCACAGTGAAGGGTTTATAAGTTCTATAATCTTGATACAACTATATAATAACTTGCAAACCATTTTTTGGTGTCATGATTGGGAATGGTTTGGATATAAATCTGTAATGACATAAATTTATTTCTGGACTTTTGCTTCTGTTCCAGTAGCCTGTGCATGTGTTTGGATGGCAGTTTATCACCTTGTGGTATATTTGAAATCAGGCATTCTGAACCTCCCCATTTTATTTTCTTTAGCTCAGGATTATTTTAGCTTTTTGCGATCTTTTAGTGTTCCACATGGATTCTAAAACTTTTTTTTCCTGTTTCTGTGGATAATATCATTGCATTTTGACCAGGACAACACTGGATTACCTCAGGTAGTAAATTCAGCTTAATGCTTGTCTAATTTTCTAAACCATGAGCAGAAGGTATCTTCCTACTTCTTTGTAGAATTAAAATTTTACTTTAGCAATTCCTAATAATTTGATACTTTGGTTATCTTTATTATGATTTTTATCTTATTGCAAATAAGATTGTTTTCTTAATTTCTTTTCTGAATAGTTCACTATTAGTTCATAGAAAAATAACTGAATTTCTATATTGATTTTAAATCCTGAATTTTTACTAATGTTATTTATTAGTTATAACAGATTTTTTGGATGGCTTTTAATTTTTTCTATATATAAGGTTATATCATTTGAAAACATGGACAATTTAACTTCTTGTCCAATTTGCCTGTCTTATTTCTTTCTCTCGCCTCATTGCTCCAGCAAGTACTTCCAGTATCTATTTAAAACAGAAGTGCATAACAGATGATCATTGTCTTATCTTAGAGGAAAAGGCTTTTAATTATCTCTAGTCAGTACATTAGCTGTGGGTTAGGTGGGAGACATTAGAAAGTCTATTTTAATTATTAAATATATCAGAAGAACATTAGAAAACTCAAGTCAGAGAAACGAGAGTGACATACTTAAGAGTAGCTTAGGAAGTTGCCCCTTGAGTTGAGTTTCTGTGTAGTATGTCATGTCCTCTCTGGCGCAGCTACAAGGTCAATACAGTTACATTCTACAAATTTTAAGACCTATTTTAAGTGTCACACAGATGGGCCCTAGCATAATGCCTGGCATATAGTAGGTGGCTTAGTGAGTGAGTGATCTGTAATTAGATTGTGAGAAACAACCATGAGGGAGACAGCACTGAGTTTGTAGAACTGTGGAGAGTAGCTGTCTTATGCATAGAATGATCTCAGGAAAGAAAGAAGGTTTTAATGTACATGAGTGATGGGCTTGTTAGTAAACATGTTTGTAACCCAAATGGTGCATAACATTGAGACAGAAACAAATGCAAAGTATGATGTCTCACTTCCTTTTGTTGCTATGCTGTGGTAAGCCTTCTCAGCAGTGAGTCCATCGGAGTGCTGTTGCTCGCTTTGCTTCTCTTTGGTCCTTCAGGATATCTAGTTCCTGCATATTCTTCTTTGAAACTAGATTTATTTATTTTTTTCTCTGCATTAAACTTTTCTGTCAGATAGCACAGACTTAAAAAGAGGAAAACGTTGCAATAGGGGCAAGATACTGGTGTAATGGAAAAAGAAAGTAAAAAGTATTAATTATAAAATGCTATTAGCTATTTTATTGACTTTTTTGGAAGGCTGCAGAGGGAACTGGAAATATTTTGCAATGCTGCAAAGATTATGATAAGCAAACCAGTGGAGGTGCAATGAAGAAGCTGGTGAAGCAGGGAACGGATAAGAACCACTGCAGGGAAGTGAAGGGCGTGCAGGACACAGTTCCCTCTGCATAGACGGTCTGTACTTTAATTCCTCGTCTCAATTGTCCTGAATTATTTGAATATTGGATAATTATAATATAAACTGTTAACCGATCAATATAAATTCATTATAAATTTGTATAAAATAAATCTTATGCAATTGATTAGACCAGAAAGTAGCTATTAATCCTGCCTGCAATACCTGCTTAAAGAGTGTTCCAATTACAATGAATATGAATTAGGAAGGAGTCTATTTTTCTTAATATAAAAGACTTAAATGTGTTTGTTAATTAATATACTTTGAATAAGCTTCACAGTTTTTGTGCCAATTTCATTATTACCCTAATCACTTCAGATTCGACTCTAATTATAATGTAGATCATGACTATTGGCAGATGCAGATTATGGATGGTGAGAAAAACTAATTTTGTCTCCAGCAAATGTAGGGAGGTGTGCAGCAAATCCAATCAAATAGTAAATTGATTGGTGATATTGTGTGTTAATTTAATGAACAGAAGACTTTGTTTTAGTATTGATATATTAACACATTTTCCCCTTGCTGTGAGAAAATACCTGACAAAAACAACTTACAAAAGAGTTTATTTTGGCTCATGTTTGAGAGTATAATCCTTTGTGGCAGGGAAGTCATGGTGGCAAGTCAGGAGGGTCTGGTCACATTGTGGCCACAGTAAGCAAGCAGAGATGAATGCTGGTCCTCTGCTGGCTTTTCTTCTTTCCCTTCAGTCAAGGACACTAGCTCGTATTCATTGCTAAATATCCTAAAATACAGTTGGCTCTCCATAAGTCTGAACTTCCTATTCCAAAATGGTAGAAGTACTAGATTTGAGAAACTGACTTCTAGCATAGAGTTCCTAGAGTAATTGGTCCTAAAATTTGTTGTTGTTGTAATTTTTGTTTATTAAATGTATTCTTTCAGGAGCCTGAAAGATGCCTCAGCTGTTGAGAGCACTGGCTCCTCTTGCAAAAGACCTGGGTTTGATTACCTGCACCAACATGGTAACTAATGATTGCCTATAATTCCAGTTGCAAGAGATCTGATGCCCTCTTTGGCCTCGACAGGCGTTGTACATTTGGTGTACTTGTACACATGCAGGCAAAACAGTCATACACATAAAATAAAAATGAGTTAAAAATCAATCCATAAATGCATTCTTTGACACTTTCGAGTGTGTATACAATTCATTTTGCTTGCTCCTGATCCCTTGTCTCCTTCCCATCCCTACCAACCCTTTCTCCATCCCAAAAGTTTCTTTTCCATATTCATGTGGTTTTGTTTTGATTTGAGAACCAATGAGTTTAACAAGGGTCACCCATGTGAACATGAGTTTCCAATTCTCCATTGGAGCCTGGTGTGCTCAACAGTTATGCAACTGCTATCATTCTCAGAATCATTCAATGGCTACTAATTCAGTGTGTGTATATGGGGCAGAGGGTGTCAGAGTCCCTTGAGCCCATCCATCATCCGTCATTGGCTGTTGGCAGGCTCATTCTTGTGCATTTTCACTCAAATGACTACATAGGACCCAGATGATGGTGTTTCATAGCCCTTCTTCCTATCTTCTGAAACTTATATTCTTTCTATCCCCCTCTTCTACCGTGTTCCCTGAGTCTTAGAGGAGGTAGTATATCTTGTTTACTGATGAACATTCAGCCTTCATTTTTGCTGGCATTTTGAGCATTCTGCATTCACCACCTTTCACTGCAGAGAAAAGTTTCTCTGATTAAGGCTGAGAGTACCATTTGTCTATGAGTATAAACATCAATAATCAGAAGTATTTTGACAGTATGTGAGTCTAGATAAAAGATTAGGGGGTTCTTCCCTATGGCACAAATTTAAATCTTTGTTTGTGATCATATATGTATTGCTACAGACTTTAGATTATAAAGTCCAAATATCTCTGCTCTATGGAAAGTCAGTAGGTAAGATCTTGCCTCCGTGTCTTAATGGTGTGAAAATGATAGCCCTGGTGTTTGAGGTTCAAAATACTTTTCCCTATCTCACAAGAAGAAAAAAAAAAAACAGAAAGAGCAGACACTGGCTTTAAGTTTATAGTTGTCTGCTCATGTGCTATTCGGTCATACATCATTTAATATCTAGAGACTTTTCATGAGCCTGTTATGACCATAACTCAAAAATACATCTATGGTAAACCAATAAATTATTAAATAACAAACCATTTGGAATTTCTCTTGCATATCTTGCATAAATTCTGAGTATCCTGAGTCACGATATGGTTAGGTCAAGCCATGCTGTGGTTTGGCAGTCATTGAGCTGAGATCCTAGGTTTTCATAGTAACCATTTAGGAGTTAGAATTCTTTGGTTCCATTTTTTTTCTGAAAAAAAAAATGCCATAGAGTTTGTACTGGCCCTACTGGCTAGAAGTATGTCTTATGTCCTGTGGTTAAGAAGAACCTTGAAAGCGATGTCCCTCTTATTGCTTCCTCACCCACCATGCACAGCTGACTCTGGGTCAGCTCTTCCAATGCCCCTTGTAAACGGCTTCCTTCATTTTTTCTCACATCCATCTAACTTCTGCTTTATATCCAGCAATATTGATCACATCATGTTTTATGCTTGAGTGTCTTTCCTTGCGTTCCATCCTTTATCTAAACCTTTGTCCTCTGGCTTCCGTTATTCTTTTCTAAACTGGTTAATTTCTTTGCACTCTTCTTGACTTAGTTTTGGCATGATTTCTTTTCTTTGAAGCCATCCGGAATCTCTCATAGACACTGCAGCAACCTGACAAAGCTAAGCATTTGTATCCTGTATATATCCTTCAGCTGAACTCCACTCACTATTTTTATTTCACACATCTGCTCTTCTCTTTAGAGTGTACCCTACTCAAGGGCATGTTCTAACATATTGCTTGGCAGTAAACATTCACTGGCTTCATAAGAGCAGACTTTGTCTTTTTTTCTGTTTTATAAATCCAATTTGTAAAAGCATTAGCACAAAATTACCCCTAAAGCAATGAGGGGAATAATCTGGAAGTAATCTTTAAAAGAAGTTAAAATATTCATAGAAAAATAAGCCCTCCTTGTCTTTATATTAAATCCATGTTTTCCTACTTTTATTTACCAATAAATAAAACTAAAGAAAAGAGTTATCACCATCATCTTCAACACTCCAGAGTGCCATATCAAGTCCTCTAGACCATGTAATTCAGTTCACACAAGATACACAATTTCAAGAGTTGTACATGAGGTCTGGAGATATGGCCCAGCAGTTAAGACTGCATGCTGCTTTTACAGAGTACCCAAGTTTGATCCCTATCACCCATATTGGGCAATTTACAACCACCTATATCTCTGACTCTGGGGTACCCAATACCCTTTTCTGGACCCCATGGACACCTGCATTCACATATACATACACTCATCCACATACGTATACACATAAGTAAAAAATAAAACTTAATAATTGAGTTATACACGGGAAAAATAAACTAACTTGAACATAGCAGCATACTCTGAATATTATAATAGCATATATGAATACCCAAATGAATTTTATGTTTCCTGGTTTCCCAACAATTAATTCTTCAAGTAAAATTATTCAGTGACTATAGCTCTGCAGTAGCTCAGTCCATACCTCATTAATTTTAGAGTCACTTTAAAAAATGATAAAGAAGCCCACTGTGACATGGATATGTGGATTTTCCTAAAATGTTTTCAGTGTGTTTCACTATTTGCAATTAGGCTGAGGAAAGGTGGCAACAGCCAGAATATGAATTGGCAGAGACAGTCTTTAATGGGAACACACAAGTGGACAGTTGAAAACAAGAATCTGCCCCTCCTCACTCAGCATGAGGATCCCAAGGGGATCCTAAGTAAATCTAAGACAGAGGGATGGCCTTCATGGCTTCAGATAAGAAGCGAGAATACCATGCGGAATGAGGTCCCAAACATGCCAGCCATCGCTTCACCTTGTCTGTCTGTTAACAAATAAACACAAAAGTTAGTCTCTCTTCTGACTTGATGTTTTCAGTTTTGTTTTGTAGCCCTGACCAGTCCTATAAACCTTGAGCCTTTCTGAAAGTCGACCTGGTTTTCCTTTGTACCTCTTCTGCTTGCACATTTCACCAATTCAGAAGACTGACCCACATCAATTTAAACTGACCGAAACTATCTCTTGTGCAGCTGGAGATTCTTTCTCAGCTCTGATGCTTCAGATAATCCGTGTCATTTTTGTATAATGATGCTGGTAGGGTTCCCCTGCACAGAAGCAGCAACAGGCATATACTCAATGTGAAATGCTTAAGCAGAAGTCAGAACAATAGGATTAAATGAATATTTGGGCTCTAGTTAATGCCGGGCTCCATACAATATCTCATTGAAATACAAATGAACTTAAACAAATTATCTATGAATGACACAAACTTACTTGGAAAGAAAGTCACACCTTCACACAACTGTAGCCAAACCAGGAAAGCACCACTATGTGGTTTCATAATGTTTCATCCTGCTAGCTTCATCCTTAATACTGTCCATAGAGAACCACAGATTGAAACTTATTTGTAAACAAAGTCTATAAACATGCAATCAAGCTAAAATGAGGTCATAGAGGACTAACTAGACTTGATCCTAAACTCAATAGCTAGAAGGGACACAGCGTGAACATGCTTAAAAAAAATAAGGGACGATAAAGTTAAAAGTGAAACACAAAAACCACAGCAACAAAACAAAGAACTCCTGGGGGAGAGCAGAGAATCAGGGAGAAGGTCCCCTCCATCTTCCATGAGGGGCGCGTCAGGGCAGAAGCATGCACTTCGAGCTCCAGAGTGAGAGAAGCAATTTATGCTCTTTAAGACAGTTGGCTTCTACTTATCAGTAAATGGAAGTCCTAGCAAACTAATGCACATCATAACACCTGTACAACATGAGACAGGAGAACATACAGAGACATATCAAGAGAGTAACGTAACAAGCAATGAGAGAACATACAGAGCACACACATCATAACACACACACAAAATGAGACACTAGAACATACAGAGCACACACATTGTAATGCCCCCACAACACGTGGCACGAGGACTTACAGAGCACACATGTCATAACATCTGTAAAACATGTGAAGGGAGAATACACAGAGCACATATCATAACACCTGTAGAACCTGCAGGACATAAATATCGCACAAGCTTAGGACACAGGAATGAAAGAAACATTAAACCCTGTGCACTTACCTTTGGTCAAGAAAAAAATACGTAGTATTACGTGTTTGGCCTTATTAAGTTACATTGATTATTTGAGGACTTCTAATTGCTAAAATAAGGATTTCTGAACTTTGTATTTTTTAAATTATATCTTTTCTTAAAAGCATCACTAGTACTTTCTGAATACATTCATAAGGCAATCATTATTTTAGAGACAAATGAAGGTTATTATAAGGCCTTCTTGGCTCATTTATTTTCTTTTAAAAGACAAAGTCCATCAAAATTTTAAGTCAGTCTTTCTAACTTGATTGGTTTTGAAAGCAACTTTTAAAGAAATGTGCTACTATTTTATTACAAATTGTTACCAAGAATATTACCGAAAGGAAGAGAAATGTTTTTTATCACATATATTTGAATGTCTGGGAAGTGGAGATGGATATCTACAAAACTGAAGTCTAGGAAGATACATATCTTATTTGAGAAACTGTAAAGACATTCTCAGCAAACAGAAAGTGCTGGTGATGTTAAGATTCAAATTGTTAAGATTCGTTCAGCAATTACATATGAATTACCCAGCTCATCAATATACGATTGATGCTCCTAAAACATTTCAAGTAAGCTTTGCAATCTAATTTTTTCAGTTAGCCAAAAGCTTTAGGGAAGCTAAGATGGTAAATCCAGAAACAGTTGCAAACACTTGGCAGTTAGCTGAGCATTGTTTGGATACAGAGAAAAATGACTTCATTCTTCACTTGCAAGATCTAACGTTTCCATGTGAGCCGCTCTCAGTATGCAATAAAAGTTTAATTTTTGATTTTTGGGAGTGTTTTTTAGCAATGGTTTCTCTTGGGCGTGGAAAGTCAGGAGTGCTTTCTTTATTTTCTTTTGAAACAATTCTGTAGATTTTGTTATGGTAGGCTCTGGAGTGTGTCTCAGAGGATCAAGCTTTGAGCAACTGGTTCCCAGCTTATGGTGCTGTTGTGAAGGCTGGGTAGTCCTGAGGAAGTGGGGCTTGACTGGCCAAATAGGTTCCTTTATCCTAGTTCAGGGCCATGTGAGGAGCCACCATAGACTGAACCATTCCCAGCCTTGAGGGACAGAAATCTCTCTGGAACTAGAAGCCTGTAAGATGCTGTTGCCACACGTCCTTTCACAGCAATGAGGAAAAACAACCAGCAGGGCTCCCCTTCAACGCCTGCCTCCTCCATCCTCTGTGCTCATCACCACATAACGGAACTGTAAAAATGACACTCCGGAAGCTGGAAGGGTGCTTTAGCTGCTGTTATTTTTCCCTAATATGCCACCAGTTGCCTTTCTTCTTTTCCTTTCTTTCCTTCTAGCCAATGTGGCTCTAGGTAGAATCCCACTGATTAAATTACCCCAGTGGCTCCTTTAGTGGTCTCAGTTCTCTACAGTTTTGCTGAGTAATCATTCTAAATTCCAAATCTAGCCAGTCTTACCATTCAGAATAAAAATCACAGCCTATAGCGCAAAAGGTTCCTTGTGACCCACCACTCGGTAGTCTAGTGCAATATCTCAAGCCCCATCTCTCTCTTCTCCAGGTTCACTGAACCGTCAGATCACACAGGGACACACTGCCTCTCTGCCATGCCTTGGCTCACGATCTTCCCTTCGGTCAGACAAACTTTTCCCCACCACTTGCACTACATGAATGGTAAGTAATCCTGAAAAACACCACTCACTGTGTTTTTGTTTTTGTTTTTTCGCCCTTAGGATCCCGAGCTGCCTAATCTCAGTCTACTTGGCTAGTCACCTTAATATTTGAGTCTTTAACTGAGAGAAAATAGGGAATTCTTATTGTGTTATTATTAAGTAAATGATACTCTTATCTGGTGTGATACCTGACAATTTCTAAACTCTGATGTCAAGCATTTAAGAGCATTGTACCTGGAATCAGACATTCTATATTCAAATCCCAGCGTTCTTGTTGTATGATTTGAAGTAAATATTTCTCTAAACTTCAGAGATAATGAATAATACTATCAGCTGTTGGTATATAATTTGTTTTCAAACCATTCATGATTTATATATAAATCCCAGAATTCCACTTTAAAGGATAGCTTTGTACATACCTACAGACAACTTTGATCACAGATATGAGAGTTGAGAAAGTATGCATCATGCTAAATATGTATCGTAGCCAATCATGGATGGGAAGATGCTATAGAATTTGCCATCTGGTCATGCAGTGCTATTTCTTGAGCTAAATCACTGGAAAATGAAGGATGAAGTTTGTACTGTGATTCGCTTTTTGGCTTTCTTGTATTTCCTTTCCCAGGGATGTTGGTAAAATGTTAGAAACCGGTATTTGCTACTGAGCACTGCTGTCCACTGTCTTGGTTTTAATCAGTTGAAAGAATCATAAAAATGGACTGAGAGCAGATTTACCTCCTATTTAAATGCACATGATTAGAATATACTCAATTAGAAGTTTGTAGATTAAAGAGTTATTGACATGAAGAGTGGGGGCAATTCTAAACATGTATACAGATATTTGGGTTGAATTTTTATTGCATAAATTTATCTTTAAAATTCTCAAACCCTGCTGGGTTAATTAACGCCAGGAATGTAAAATATCATTGCACGTTATTAGTCTTTAAATTATTTTGGTGAGAGTTAAGTACTAGCATAGTTTTCAGGAAGATCACTTAATATTTAAATGAAATGTCAGTTACTATCACATGATATATGTCAATTCAAACCATTAACTAGAGACTAACTTTAGTTTTCAGACTTTATGAAACACAAAAGTAAAAAAAAATAACAATTATTTAATAGAAAGAAAATTTACTATTTTCTGGTAAATAAAAGCCGGCAATTTATCATGAAGATATAGACATGAGACAACTAACTTAGTGTCCTGCTTTAGTCTCTCTGCTGTGCTTCCTTCCAGATTCGAAGTCCAACTCAAATAGTCCAACTTGCTGAACGTTGTTGATGAGATGACTATATACCATTAACATTGCTTCACGAAACAAACCTATATTGTAACTGCACAGACTTGCAGCTTGGGCACTTGGTCAGATAATGTTGTCATCATCTGTGTGCCAGAACAATGAAACAGAATCTATAAGACCACTGTCGGGTATGTAACATGCTTAAAATTGAAATTTTGTGTTCTTTGGTTTTGTGCTTTGATTGTATTTTGAAAGTTATCATTCTGTTTCAAATATCCTTTTTTATTTTGATTTTTAGACAGGACTGTTGATTGGGTCAAAATCTGAGCTGTGATTTGAGGGATTTGAGATCTTTGTTTTTGCAGGTTGTTCTCTATGTTATATTTAAAACCTTGGATTTGACCTAATACTGTTGACATTCACATGTATAAAACATGATTTTTTGATATCATATAAATTTTCTTTCTCTTCTTTTCTGTAGGGAGGAAGGTGTGCTATTTAACTACAAAAAAAAGCCCAAACAAACAAACAAAAAACACCTAACAAGGAAAACACTTACACCAGAGCACCAGGTTGCAGAGGAGAATCCAAGCCGGTATGAGGAGTTTCAATGAAGCAAAATTTTCTAGCTAGAATCATCTGCTGTGCCTCAAATCATAGGTTCACAAGCTGTGTGCAAAACAAATATTCGAATTTAAATGATTGTGTATATCTCAGAATGCATGTTTCCTGGTCTCATGGAGTTAGAGTAAGCAATTCTGTAGGACACTAAACTAAAAAAAGCTCTTTCTTATACACTAAAGAGAACCTCAAAAAGAGTACCATTTCACCATGTAGAGTACACTCTGACTCTGAAGTCCTGGATGCTTTCACTGGTCCCCAACATTTAAAGACTGTCTCTGAAGACTCTTCTGCTGTGCATTTCTCAGCCTATCTCTCACAGGTATGACTGTAACACCTCACACGGCAAGAACTCCACTAGCATATTTGAAAATGGAGAATTTTTGCACTTATTTTACCCATTCCGATTTGGGGAAAGTAGCTTCTAGAATTAATGGAGCTCACTTCCAATAAGAAATAATTTATAAAAGTGTCTGCTTGAGACATTATGGATTTCCCTCTTTCAATTGTATGAAGTCCTTTTCTCTATAATATTCAGTTTACAATCATGTTATAATGTTTGAGTATTTATCTAGAAATCTTCTCTACTAGCCCATCATTCTGCAAATTGCTTGGGAAAATATTATTCTGAAAATGAAAACACATCTGGAAATCCCTGTGGGTCTCATTTCTTCCAGATTGCACATGCCAAGGCAGCAGGTTCACACAGTTAGTGACTGTTTGGGTTGAGTGTAGGAGCTGGCTTGGAGAGAAGAGCAGGCAGTGGATGGAGCATCCAGGGATTTAATGAGGAAGCACAGCACAGAGTACCACAGAGAAGGTGCACTTCAGAGGAGCCTGAATGTAGGGACACGCCGTGCCCCTGGGGACTTTGATCTCATTTCTGTATCTGCCCCATCACCAGCCTGAAGACTGGCAGCAGGAGGCTCCTTCTCACTCCTTGTTCTCTATCCCTTCGCTCTTCTTTGGCTAGCATTATCTGCAGGTGAAATGTGTTTAAGGTCACTGACTTTCTATTGTACATAATAAGGGATTGTTTCCTTTAAAAGAAATCGACAGCCTGAATTGAAAATTTTGCCTTCAACAGGGAAGCATTAAAAAAGTTTTATTTGAAATCTCCTTAATGAACAATGTTCCTGGACAATTAGTACACATAACACACACATAGCATTTCATGCTTAATTTTAAGTGGTAGGCCCGTGATTGGTATGGAAGTGAATACCATAAGTGATTATACCTATTTAGCAACTACATAGAAGTACCTTAATATTTATTAAATAACTGTCAATATTGGAATTTAAACCCTTGTCTGTTTGATTCAATTTGATACAACGAAAACATAAAAGTCAAGGACTGTCAGTATGTCTTGGATGTCCTAGTGTAATTGTCCTGTGGGAAATAAATACATATTAAAGAGAAATAAAAGTGACCCTTTGGACTATCAGACCATTCAAACAACAGTCCACAGGAACTGGAATCTTCCTCAGAATCTTATTCATGCTGGTAAAAGGAAAAGGCTGAATCCCTACCCCCAGCCAGAGGAACTTGTCTCCTGGAAAGAGACTTCACAGGATTCTGACAACTTGTCTGATCTTGCAGATTCGAACCGGGAGTCCGGTGGTGGGTATAAAGGCCCAGGACTGTGTCCTTATGCGTATCCCTTGCCACCTATTTAAACCTAAATCTCATGTCAGGACCTAAGCATTGGCTGTGTGGTCTCTGGGTCCCTTTATTTGCTTCTCTTTCCAATAGGACCACATTGAATATCCACTTTCTATATATTCACTAGTATTTGTCTTTTTAGTTGCCATTTTGAGGATGATGGCAAACTAAATCCTCTCTTATTAGGTATTTTAGGAAGCAGGCTCTGATCTTAAGAGCTCAGTAACTCTTGCTTTCATTTAATTACACAAAAAGAATATATTGAGGTAGTTTTATTTTCAGTTCCAAAGAAAAGCTTGTTTCAGTAAGTTTAAGTAACTTGTGTGAGGTCACAAAGGCATGGAATGGTAGAACAGGTATTTAATTTAATGTCATACATGAAGACATTGTACTATATTTTCATAAAATTGAAAAAAATGAAGTACAGGATTTCAGGAGAGGGGTAAATATTTGATGAGTACCAGCACATTCAATACAAGATATGACAAAAAACAGATAAGCATTTCACACATTGGGGAAATCCCCAAAGTCTTCCAAAACATGGCTACTACTCCAGTGTCTTTCTTTTTCCTTAGTTTCAGAAGATTTCTAATCCTGAATTACATTAACAACATACTCCCCAAAACCTATGATGCAGAAGAAATAAGTGAAGGTCATTATCATTTCATATCAGGAAAATTTAGAAGAGCGATGTTCTTTCTTGCATTTGATTTTCTAAACTTACCCCATAATTAGCTGTGAAAATGAGATTAGAAACACCTAACTCTCACAACCAAATCATTCCTTAATCTAAGCTGTAATCATATAAATTTAAGGCTTGTATATCCATCATTATTTTAAATAGCAGATAGAATCAAAATACTTGTTCTCCATTTGAAAAAAAAAAACATTTTAGCCAATTGACCTGTACTTTGTAAGAAATAGTATTTATTGACTATATCTTATAGGGATAAAAATAGAACTCCGAAGTAATTAATTAAGCTATAATCAGTAAACAATATCGTGCCCCTAACTTTACACATTAACTTTCTATCCCAGTGTCAATAGGAGACTTTAAGACACATTAACAATGATCCTAAATACAAATGGATTCCAATCGTAGTCTGCCAGTCTTGCCGAGTCTCAAAAATGAAAGCATAAGATTTCTCTTCAGAAAATGTGTTTTCAAATTAAAGTTTTTAACAAATCATTAAATTTAATTAGAACCTCAGAGATCAAAAGCCTTCCGTTTGACTTCATTACATCAAAAGCTTCCATTTGATCTCCACAGCATTGCCTAAGATGTGGAGAATCAGCTTCACTGTGACCATTTAAAAATTGAGAATCTTAGATAAGTGAGCTGGGGTGGTAGACTATCTGAGATTGAAACTTAAATACAACTCTAAGACAATGTGGATCCAAGGAATGACATCAAGAACATGAGAGCTTACAGAGACTCTAAGAAATTGCTAGGCTGGGAGGTTGAGCCACGTTGTATTTGAGAAGAATGACAAACAATTCATTAATATAGAATCATAGCAGTATATATTCATCTCTCTGTTGGAGGCCTAGGGGCCTAGGGGCAACTGAGAAGACCTTCTCTTGGTAGGAGGTAGAGTTACCCCGGACAATAGCGGCTTCTGCACTGCTTTGACTTCACTCGGAAATAATGCTGTGTAAGTAGGTACAGGTAAGACGGAACTTGACCTTGGATTTACCAGCAAAGGCCTGAGACCTCTTCAAGAACTGTGCAATGATACAATCTGTGATGCCGCCGCTTCTGCTGCTTGCAGTACTGGAGAAGAGCTAAATTTAGCTGCCTAGAGCCTTATGCCATCTATGTCTTACAGGGAGCAGAAGCGGGTACCTACTGGGGCACTAGTCAGGAGGGGTGCTTCACTGATAAGAGGCAGGCCTATTATGTATTTAAATTATCTGTGAAAGGACCTCTGGTGAAAGGCTGCTCAAACTAGTAACTCAGTCCATAAGCAAAAACCAACAATGTAATAACAGGCAACAATAGTTAATCACTTAAAATAATACTCAGGCATTTCAGGTAGATTTCTCTACATCCTTAATAATATAAAACTTATGGAAGTTTGACTTTATGTGTTGATTTTTAAAGTCTTAATTAAAGTAAAATTAATTAAGCATATTAGTGTTTTGCCTGCATGAATGCAAGTGTGCCTGTGTGTGCAGTGCCCACAGAGGCCAGAAGAGGGGGTCAGGTAGCCTGGAACTGAAGTTATGGACAGTTGCTAGCTGCCATGTGAGTGCTGGAAACTGGTCTTAACTGCTGAGCCATCTCTCCAGCTCCTATGTAGTGATTTTTTAATTTCTCTTGGCACACAAGACAGCATAATGCAGGAAAATAAGGCATGTATTAATGTCTTTGTCTGTGGCCTCTTTCCATTTACTCAGTGTATTTGAATGCTCAAAATCTCCAAGTATTTTAGCTAGTTAAATAAGCAAAAATGCTGTTTTATTCTAACAAATAAGAGGAAAATAGCTCATTTCTCAATAACATGTCCTGGCTATTGTCGGTGCTGGCACAATTTCCACCATTATTTGTTTGTTTGAAGGTGGTGGAGATACCAGCATGTGCATTATTAAGATAGTCTGAATATGGTAATTTTCATAATGAGATTTATTGTATACACCTCCTGGAATAAAAAGAAGACTGCTCTATTCTAAAGCGTTGAAATGGCTGTAGGATAGTGAGATTCCATTATTTTTAATGGAACAAAATTTGTATTCTGAGTTTATTAGAAACGGAATGAGCTGAAGAGACATGTTTGTTCTTACATCTCTCATGTAACGAGGTGGCTGGGATATGAAACATTTAGTTTTGTGGCATCACACACATAGATGGCATTTAAATGAGTATACGTAAATAGTGAATGTCCCAATAAAAAATGTAGGGGTGTTTTGTTATTGTTTGTTTTATAGTTTTCTGTAGTCCATGATTTCATGACCATGCTTCTAGAACAACAAAGGCTTATAAACAAATACGCAGCAGCAGTGAATATTTGAGTTGTGCAGGTTATTTTTATTCATCACTCCAGTGCCTAGTTCAGTGTTTTGCTTGTGGTAGAAATGTGGTAAATGCTTGTTCAACTTAAGCAAAATGATGGGATTGAGTTATAGTGTGACAGGAAAATTTGCTCATAAACTCTGAACCAGTGTCAATATAAATTGTTCTTATCCTCTCTAATTCAGCAAAGCAAAACTACAGCCTCTGGAGCCATTAACCGTTTCATTGGCTTGTTTCTGTGCGTGTGAGGAGCCCTCTGTGAGGCACCGTGGGCGCGGTGGAGTGCGATGATGCTCGATTTGTTCTTCAGTCTCCGAGTACCAGGGAGCACCATCGCTGTATGCTCTCAGTGTAAGCTCCCTGAACTTAATTTTTGCTCATTCCCAACGCATGTTCAGCTTCCCACACAACGCGCATTCCAAAACTCACCTAGATTTTAAAATATTTTTCCATTTTAGGTAAGGAAATTTAAGTTTCCAGCTTTCTGCTGATCTTATAGCACATTACTGTTCAGTGACATGGTCCATCTCTCCGTGTGTGTGTGTGTGTGTGTGTGTGTGTGTGTGTATTTCACTGAACTTGCAATAGTATAACTCCTGAGGCCTCTAATAGTTTCATGAAAACTAATCTCTGATCTTAGACAAGTTAGGAATGCATTGAGCTTTAACTCAATGACTTCTGTATTTGTGTGTATTTAAATGAATTTACTTTTCCAAAATATATCTCTGCACAGTAGTGCTACTTTCTTAGAAAAGTAAATCAGGTTAAATACTTGTCTAGGATCATCAGATTTAAAAAAAAATACAAGAATAGACTTTTAGGAATTTGCCTAATACAAAATCATTACAAATGGAGTTTTGAGATATGGCTTAGTTAAGAAGAAGTGCACCTTTATTTTCATTTTCTGACTGATGTGTTCTTGATTGTTCATTCACAATGATTTTCCTGATATATGCAATACTAGGTGTATTTATTTACTTTGCTAGTAGTTGCAAACATAACATATCCTTCCCAGCCTGTCACTGTACAAAAATGAAGGAAAAAAAAATTTCTGTGACTTGAAACAAATTGAACCTGGGATCAAATAACTGCATTTTTCTTCCTATTTTCTCAGCTTTCTGTATTATAGCAACAGAGATGTGATTTGTCAAATAACATAAGAAGTCAGAGCATAAATAAAATTTAAGATAGAAAAAGGGTGGGATTTTCACAAATTTCAATATATGTGTTAACTAATATGTTTCCCAAGTGAACATTAATGATGGTCATGTAATAAAATAATTTTTGCATTGTGCTTTATCTACATACTTGAGCCCATAAAAATCTCAAAGAAAATTGTGTACATTAAAGTCAATTAAATGTGTATAGAATTAACTTTCACTCTTACAATTCTGCATCCCTATGGAATGCATATTATTCATTCACTCGTTCATTCTCTGTTTATTTTGTCATACTGTGATTTACATCCTCTGCTTCACACATGCTAGTCATGTTCTACCACAGCTGCATTCTTATTTCATGAAGTGTATTTTACTATAGGAATTTTCAGGCTGTAAGATTCTTACATAAATAAACATTTCCCTCCCCCATTTATGTCCCTAGAATCATTTCTCCTCTGTAAAGAGGCACAATATCTGACAAGCTGTTTTCCTAATATCAACCAACCAATCATATGTTATCTTTCAGGTAATAAAGCTTTGTAACCCTGATACAGTAGTATGCAAATCTTTCATAATGAGGGTATGACTTTTGAAATGAAACTATCAAGTTAAACTCATGACTTTTATTACGATGACCTATAGCAAAGTTAAAGAAAACATTGCTTGACCCCTAAAAGTACTGAAGATACTATTAGCCTAGTAACTTGGTGACATGTACATACTATGCTGAATTTTACTCTTTCATTAATTTTCTAAGATTTTGTAGAGGCGGAATAAGTTACTAGCAAAAGAGCAGAATAAACTGTGCCAGTTATCTCCCAAGAGTTCTAGAATGAAATTTAATGAGCAAAGTTCAAGGCATGGGATGATGATCAAGCATTCTTGACATCCATATAAATAAATGAAACATTAAATAAGCTGGCACAATCAATCACATGTGCATTTACTAACTTACCTTCTCTGTAAGGTCAATAATTGCCTTAGGGTCCCAGAGACCACAGAGTGATTCTTTCTTTACTAAGTGATCACTGACTCTAAATAGTTTTTTCTCTTATTTTATAAATAATATTGAGGTCATCAAGAACAAACTGTGCTTCTAAAGTCACAAAGTAATACATGTAAGAACTTACCTTCACTGTGCTGAATGTTGACAAGCACATGACTCCGTTCTCTTCAAGGAAAATCATTCAACTATGGTCTTATTGCATTCACATATCTTGGACTAGATCCTAGGCTGAGTGTTGCTCTCCTTTCAGAATGATAATTTATTACCTTATGTCTGCTGGTCCACTTCTGTTTTAAATATCTAAGATACTTCATTTACTTACTTTTTCAAGCTTGTTCTTCTTTTGCTTTCTTCCTGTGCCTACCTTACACAGTTTCTAAGGATGATATCTTTTGTTTCTCCTGCAACCTAATAACTTTTCATCACTATCTTTGACTAAAATCCAGCTGACCAAACTAAGCTAATTATCTTCATCCTTTTAGAAGAATCACAGGCACATAAAATGCAATATTTTTAAAATAAAACATTGTTTTACCTAAAATTCTTCTTCCTTTCTACTTTTCCTGTGATTGTGAATGCAAGTCCCACAGACTTCCAGAAAAGATGTACCCTCCCTATGTCTCTTTTAATGCCTTCTCACAAGAATTAGTTCTTGCTGGGTATGGTGATGTATGCCTTTAATGCCAGCACTCCAAAGGCAAAGGTGGGTGAACTTCTGTGAGACCAAAGCTAGCATTGTCTACATAGCAAATTGCTGGCCAACTATGACTATAGGCAGAGACCCTGCCTCAAAAACTAAATATCAAACAACAAAAAAAAAGATGTTTGAGGAATATTTACTACAGTAGTGTAACATTAATACAGGACACAGAATGAGTCAAGTTAAACGAACTCCTTGCTACTTGGAAGTCATTGATTGAGCCATATGAGAAAGATTTTTCTTTCTTTTCTTTGTTGTTATTTTGTGACAGGGTCTTCCTGTAGCCCCAGCTGGCCTGGAATTCAGACTGGCATCGATTTCTGCCATCTGAGTGCTGGAATTAAAAGTGTACGTCACTGTACCTCACCAATAAGGATTTTATTCAACTTAGTTGCTCCAATAGTTAATAACTACTTAATATTAACTCAGGGCATAGAACCATCTTTTATTATCCAACATTCATTTTAATGATTAGTAGCTCAGGTTACCTAAATTCTTTTTTCTCTGGAATATCAGTAATATAGCTCCCACGAGTAAGATTTGCTGAACAAGAGTGATATAATTTAGAAGGGTCAAATCCCAATAGTGTGAGATGATAAAACTCAAATCATAACATATCTCTAAGTCAGAAGATCATCAGATTCTAGGGAGCTAACTGTTAAACATCATGGTAGTGATAACAATGTAGCAAAGACTTTCATCCAAGCACAGATTTTGTTTCTTTTTATCTAAATAAACTATAATATTTTGTTTCTAAAAAAAAAAAAGACCCCCCTTTTTTTTTTACCTGAAATCAAATCATGTTATTTTCAGAATAATAATCTCTCAGGAACAAAAATATTTTCATTAATCTTGACCAAGTCCATGCTTCCATGGACAAAATATACAGTTTAGGGCAACAAAATAATATTACCTCAATATTGCTTAGAAACAAAGATGACATACTGGCAGTTCATAATTATAAAAGAGCTAGAATTCTTTATAATATCTGAGTTTACAGTGATATTTACTACTTTCCAATGAAACTGACAGACAAGTGTGGTGGTTTGTATGAGAACACTTGGCCCCCCAGTTCATGGCATTTAGGAAGATCATAGAACCTTTAAGGGGTACCACTTCCCAGAAGGCGTACATCACTGCGGGGTGGACTTTGAGAGTTGCGGCCTCCCTCACTTCCAGTTCACTGTCTCTGCTTGTCTGTGCTTGAACATGTGAACTCTCCTCTCCCAACCTGCCAACCTGCTGCCGTGCCTAATCCTGGCATCAAGGGTTCTCATTCTGGGACTATAAAGTCAAAATCAACTCTATCTTCTGTAGCTTTTGGTCATGGCGTTTTATCATAGCAGCAAAAATGAACTAATCGAGTGAGATTCTACGAGTCCCAATAAATCATAATTTTGTAAATAATAATATTTTGTTTCCCTGCTGAAACTCTAAGTTCTTTTTGTAAAACAAGACCAAAGAATTATGCATGCAACGATACTTTCGCCCAATTATTTTATATGTCTTGATAAAACACCACATTTTGATTTTACTTTCTGATATACAAATTGATAGAATCTGAGGAAGAATGACGTTTTCTTTCATAAACACAGAGTCAAGGATCAACATTTGATAAAAATATCTCGATCCTGTGATTATTGACCCTTTCTTCCTTTCATCTCAGCACTTCTTTCTCCCAGCAGAAGATTCCTCCTGAGCGTGGTTTGCTGTGTGCGGGAGTTCAGTGTGGAGGTGAGGTCCTTGTTGACTTTCAAATGCAATGATAATCACAGTGCAGCAGCTCCCCAAGCTCCCTCCCACCTGCAGGCTTCTGGATTCATGCATTGATTTATGCCAGCTCAATCTTCCACCTTTTCATCAAGATGTTCAATATTCGCACTTTCATTATGAACTATAGTTTTCTCTATCATTATAAGAAACACAAGTTAAGTAAGCTCTCCTCAAACAGCAGTGATTGCCTTCAAGTTCCTGAGCATGCTGCAGTAGGCTTGCCGAGAAGGATTGATTTATTGCTTTTTAAATAGATTCTTAATCTGCAAATCAATAAAAACGCCTCCCTTCAGCAGTGCCATCGGGTGAATGACTCACCCTTGAGAGCAGAATGAACCAATGCTGCCTTTCTTCCTTTTTTAATACACTCAGATTGCGAATGTGCTTTTTCTTTGCTTGGGGTGCTTGCTAAACTCTAGCGTACGGGAGTGCCTGTGATTTCAGCCTGTTTTCTCCATGAATAAGCCTAGGATGGAATCTGCCATGACTGCTGCTTTCAAATCCAAACTGTTCTTTATGTAGCAGAGGAAAGAAAGATTACAATATCCATGAGCAAGACCAAGACTATAATGAAAAACGAAAACACAGATGCAGAGAACTTGTACAATGACAGCCTGTGGTAGTCCAGATGTAGCAGAAAGTTGTGGTGGTTTGAATGAGGATGTTCCCTGAAGGCGCCAAGTGTCTTAAATTGGTAGTGCTGCTTGGGGAGGGTCATGGAACTTTTGGGAGGTGATGCCAGGCTGGAGGAAGCACATTGAGAGGATATAGTCATGTCTACTTCCAGTCTGGCCTGCTTCACTTCCTGTGCCTGTTTGAAGATGTGAGTTCTCAGCTTTCTGGTCCTGGCACCTCTGCCACCATGCCTCCCCACCATGATGGGCTTTTACCTTCTGACATTCTTCATGCGTAAAGCCAAACAAACTCTTCATCCCATTAGTTGTTTTGGTCATGGTGTTTTATCATACCTATAGAAAAGTAACTAGTACAAAACCCTTGGAATTTAAACATGGGATAATTAACTTAAAGATTAATAAATCTAAGTGGAATTAAAACTCAGTATCATCTCCCTACATATCCTCTCTTTTCGCCCTTTACTAAATCTAGCTTATATTGTAGATGTTTTTAAAGTTATTTCTTAAACATTTCAGAAGTCTGTGTGGAATACAAGAATTTCAGAAAGGAGCTTGATATAGCTCTGGGGCAGAACCTGTCACAAGAGTGAATTAAGCTCTGGGTTCAAACCCTGGTACCAAAAGGAAAAAATCCGGAAAGAAAGCACTTTAGTCTTCTAGTTAACAACTGTTTCTTTAAAATATTCTAGTACTAGTGCTAAAAATTAGAGAAACTAAGAACCTGTGAAAAATCGCTCATGTGTTATAAGCAGCATTCAAGGTTTGCATGCAGCCTGATAACATCTCCATATTATAATTCACTTCCAATTAGAGTCAAATAGCCGCTTGGTTTTATAAAGTCCTTAAAAAAAATAAGTCTTCCAGACCAGTGGTGTTTTCTCTTCAGTTACACCACCAATTGCAAAACTGAAACTTTTCAAAACACATACATGAAAAAATTTGTCTCTCTGTGGAAATATTTAGCATATTCACTCATTCTGTAAGAATTCAACAACATTGAAGGCGAAGAGAAAAGCATCAGCTCCATTTAGGTGAATCAGAATAACTCTTATGTCAAAGTGCTTGTTTCAGGGTGGAGTTAAAGATACTGTATTTCATTTTACTTCTTCTTCCACTGTTTTTATTAAATATTTCATTTATTGTTTTTATTTTTTGTGTGTGAGTATATTGCCTGCATGTGTATAAGTCCACTCAAGTCCTGCAGTGCCTACAGAGGTCAGAAGAGGGCATTGGATTCTTTGGAACTGGAGTCAAGGATGGTTGTTAGCCACCATGTGGGTTCTGGAAATTAACCTGGGTCCTCTGCAAGTGCAGCCAGTGTTCTTAACCTCTGAATAATCTCTCCAGCTCCGTTTCTTCTCTTCTTATTTTCTGTCAGTCTTAGAAGGCCATTCTTTTATGACCTGCTTTCTTCAACTACATATTATCATCCATCAGTGACATGCAGAAAAAGGAGGGGTTGTTGGACATTGGGTTCTTATTTGAAGTTGTGTTAGAGAACAGTCCCATCCACTGGGAAATAAACTATATTTTAAACATTCATTTTCTTTCTGAGAATCCTCATTTCAAATTGTATTTCCAATAAACTAATTAAAACATGGAGGACAAAGGGAGAATAAACCAAACAGGGCTCTAAATATTTGGTAATTCCGCTAGCCTCTGGTCACAGAGGCTATTAGATTATACAAATCTCCAGTGGGACTATCATCCTCCTTTACCCACTGGAGTTCTTATCTACAAAGTAGACTCAAAAATGTGACTCAAAAGTTTACTTCTAGTAACAGAAACTCTATTCTTTTTAATTAGGTTATTGATATCTTTGACTGATCAAATGGTTGATCCTAACAAGGTAGCAACACAGTGATCTGACTGACCCTTGTGATGAATGGCTTTAGTCGTCAACTTGACACTTCTGATTTGAGGGAGCTTCAATTGGAGAAATTCTCCCATTGAATTTGCATGGTACTGTATCTGTGGGTTGATTTCTTGATTGTCAAGTGATGTGGGAGGCCCAGCCTACTGTGGGCAGTGCCACCCCAGGCAGGTTGTTCTGTGTTGCTAAGAAAGCAGGTTGAGCATGGGCCAGGGGAGCAAGTCAGTAAGCAATGTTCCTTCACGGCCTGTGCTTTCAGCTCCTGCCTCCTGGTTCCTGCCCTGAGTTCCTGTCTTGGGCTCCCTTAGCGATGAAGTGTGACCTAGGAGATGCAAACTGAATAAACCCAAGTTGGTATTGGTCAGAGTGTTTTGTTTGCATTCAGCAAACCGGAACAGCCCTATACATTGTTTGACTTGACAATACAGTCAAAATATGCAATCCTGAACTTTTTTATTTTCATCTTGTGTTCATCTACCCAGCATCTCAGGGAAACATTTCCATAGATATAACATCCCTTTGATTAGGAAGTTTCTACTTTATGTTGCTTTGTATCAGGTGTATTTGCGATGATGAATCAAAAGACTCCAGTTTCTCTTAAACTACCTGTATTTTAAATTTATCGAGAGACAATATTTTCACAACCAGAAATATACTGAATAAGAATTTTTCCCATTGAGCTTTGTAAGGAGGCTTCTCCATTAGCAAGAAAAGTGCACAGATCTTTCTTATCTTCAGGGTCTGTGAGCAACAGCATGAGTCAATGGATGCTTAGAAAATTGAAGCCAGAGTTTACTGCATTAGTGAGAGGACTTAGTGATCATTTCCAAGAATCCAACTCTAAACAGAGATTGACATCACTTCATGTGGTCTTTTCTTGTCTAATTTATGTGTGAACTGAGATATTCAACCTGCATATTCTTATTGACTTTTCTCATGATGCTGACTGTGTGTAGTACTTACAGCATTTTGGATTGCAAGAAATGTAGAACTTTTCTCCAAAGGTTGGGATTTGTTTAAGGAGGTTCTGTTTATGTCAAGATGGAGATATGAGTATCTGATGCTTTCATTTTATCATAAAATATGAAAATATGAAAACGTTACCTCCAAAGACTGGCTGTTTGCATGCTTATTCTTTTTGTCAGTATCTAATGGCAATACAACAATAGAGTTGCTTCCTGTCTCTGTTCCTCAGTTTGTACATTTGTTTAATGAGAATAATGGCAGGATCTATTTCATGTGGTGATTGAGAAGAGTAAATGAGATAATTGATGTAAGGTGCTTAGCGCACAGTAAGTGCTAAATCTATTTTACTAACTTTATGGTAATAGCTAATTAACTTGATTTTGATTGAGGTACTTTACTGTCCTCATTAAAATATACATTAATCCATCATCTAATATTTATTGGCAAGACACTCTGGTAACTATCAGTCTTACAAGTATTCGCAATAAATAATGACCAAATCACTGTAAGTTTGACTTCTTGAAGGCTGAGTATCTAAGCAGTTATTGTAATCATTCATTACCTCAGGTGAGCAGACTGAGTAGTCTTGAGTTTAGTTAACAAATGGTGTGAAAGTATTAGAGCTTAGAGTTGCTTCTCACATCGTGCATGAAGAGACCTGAGACTTTGCTCAGCGAGATCTGTTGTCCTCATGTTGAAATTTGTTATGATAAAGTGACCACTTATAGGGAATTACATTCATCCTTTGTGAACATTACTGAATGGAATTCACAGCTGTTCAATGTGAAGAGCAGAATATAGTACCAAAGGCATACATAATAATATTGCAAAATTGCAGTCATGTGACTTGGAAAGCTGTCCTGCTTTATTAACTTAACAAGCCCAGAAAAGCTAAATGAACATGGTCAGTCTTTGGCATGAGAGAATTTAGTATACAAACTTGCTGCTGTTATATAAAACTTACAAGGATCTATGGCATATGATAACGTGTAATTGTGTTGATGTAGAAATCTGAGTATGTATCACCACACATCAGGTATCTAGATAAGGCATGTAGAAAGTGTATGACCTCACCAAGCCAAGATTGCCACCTCCAGTAGACTACAGAACTTTTGAGTATAGTTACTTAGACAAATAAGTTTTACAAACTTCTGCTTTTTTTTAAAAATTAATTTCATTCTTATTTTATATGTATGAGTGCATTGTCTGCACATAGGTAAATGTACCCATGTCCTGAAGTACTGGAAGAGGTCAGAAGAGGGTGTAAGATCCTCTGGAATTGGAATTAAGGACAGTTGCTATCTGCCATGTGGGTGCTGAAAATCAAACCCACACCCTCTGCAGGAGCAGTCAGTGCTTTTAACTGCTGAGCCATCTCTCTACCCCTGAACTTCTGTTACTTTTTTCTGATTATAAAATAAGTTTAGCAGACTGGGCTTGTGGGGTATGCATTTAATCTCAGTACTCAGGAGGCAGAGTAAGGGGGATCTCAGTGAGATTAAGGTCAGCCTGATCTACATAGTCTACATAGAGAGTTCCAGGCCAGCTGTGACTATAGGGAGACCCTGTCTGAAAAATAAAAGAAAGGAAAAGAAGAAAAACAACAAGAAAAATCTTATCAGAAAAATAAATTCATCACTTTTTACTGCATTTTTAGGGTAGGGACATTAATTAGAATATTTTGAATACTTTGAATATATTACATTATGTAAGAATAATATATTTATAAAAGTATTATTATATTATGGACTAAGTTTTGAATAAGATTTTCCTAATTATATCACTCAAACAGTTATTCTGTGTATTTACAGAAGACAAAAAAAATCTTGTTTTGTAAAAACAGGAAAATATCACACAATTAGTCAAATTAATAATGCATACCAAATCCACTGTGATTTAGAGTTCAACAGATATTCTTTTCATTCACCATCTAATTTCATTCTTGAGCCCACTGCCTAAGGACGGTAGAACTACCCTTTTTCTAATTTGAAAAGGATAAATAGAATCGCTGAGTTATTTAGTGCTAATCAATGAAATTTAATTCAAATTAGGTCATCTAAACTCAAATTCTATTCTTTTTTTTAACAGGTTATTTTGTTAAAAGTTATCTAATATTCATAACCATTACTGAATTTTTGTTATTGGTTCAAGAACCAGTCTGCTAATTTTTTCTCACCCAAATCTACGGCTTAATATGGCTCCTCCCCTGTGTTAAACACTTCTCAGAGGTGATAGAGTAGAAAGGACAGAAACTTTCTGATGAAGATGATAAACTCTCCAGCCCAGATGAAGATTAAACTTTCTAGTTTTACCTGATCAATCACCTGGTCACAGGAAGAACCTTGAGTCATGTTAAAGAGATAGACCTAGTGAAACCTCTCTTTCTGAAAGTGGCAAAGATCTGCCACTTTTCCAAATTATTCAGGGAGGCCTGAACAGCTCCTTTTCATACCTGTTTATTAGGCATGCTTTCGCTAACACTTTGGGCTGCCCCAACATTTTGGGTCCCTTTCCTCCTTAAAACTTCCCTTCCATGATGCAGCTGCTAGTTTGCAATGTGTCTGACCTGCATGCAGGATATCAACTTGCATAGCTTTGGTCCTTTTTTCCTTCTCCTGCCCAGTCTTCTCTTCAGGACAGCTGCTGAGATTTACAGCTTGCCTGCCCTGAGAATTTTTCTTTAAATTCTAATAAAATTGTCTTCAAGCTTCTGTTTGAGTCCATTGTTAAATTCTTTTATGGATGGAATGAAGAACCCTGAATAAAGACCCTATTTTGCACAGTATCATCCACAAATCCGCAATGATGGGACATCTGCTTCACAGCCGCAGTTCTGTCAGTGATTGCAGTAAAACTATCCAGGCTGGTGGTGATGAGACCGAGAGTGACACCAGAAGGGAGAGAGAAAAGCAACCTGGAGAAGGTGAGACCCTTCATTTAAAGGATCTCTTTTAACAACAGTGGTAGAATCTAATAATTCTGTGGGCAATGGAGAATTGCACCCATACAAGGTTACACAATTATGAGATTAGCTGTGAATTGAGAGAACATTCTTCAAGAAGGCATATAATGAAAAAAAAATAGCATAAAGCATAAAGAAATCTTTGAAATAATTGAGTTTGGTTATGCTCATTTAGCAACTAGGAAATTAAGATTCAGGGATATTGAGCGGTTTTCTAAGAAATGACAAATTTAGATCCTTGGTCTACTGAATAAAGTCAAATAAGCAATTATAAGGTATAAATTACTATAGAAGCAAAGTTTAAATTAAAAGAACAGTGCGGAGAGAATTTAAGTTGCTTTTTTTTTTTTAAAGAAAGCAGAAGGTAAGAAGAAGATCTATTAGTCTTGAAAACATAATGCATTAGAAAATAAATGCTCAGAAGAAAAAGCATAAGAACCCAAAACAGAAATATGCAGGTATTCTCAAGCTTAGAGAAAAGAAGAAAGATTTTTCATAAATGACTAATTAGAAAACTGTTCTAGCTATAAAGGTTTTTAAAGAGAAGATCTATAATATTAACACTTAGGAGGCTGTAGCAAGAAGACTGCTCTGAGATGGCAGCTTGGGCAACAAGGTATAACCCTGCCTCAAAATGGGGAGAAGAGAAGAGGAAGGAAAGGTATTTACATCTGGAACAGAGAGTAGGAGTTAACAGCTCTGAGCCTTGTGCTGGCTGCCCTTCCACCAGGGCCTGCCACAGGGCGGTAGTTGTAGGTGAGTGGTTTTACTTACAGGCAAAATAATGAGAGCTGGGCTTACATTTCCTGAAGAGATCAAATGATCACAAATCATACAGTATTCAATAGTTTAGTTAAAGCAATTTTATATAGGATCCCTGGCAGAAAATATTACCATTTAATGCAATTCTGGGTGAATTATTAAAAACTTGGCACGGAGTAGTCATTTATATTGAACAGAAACAAAAAGATGAAAATGAAGTCCTATATGTAAACACCAAAAATGTAAATTTTATCTGCCTGTAGCAGAGTCCTTAAATGCTGTTACTTCTTTTAGTAAGTTCTGGCCTATTAATAGTTCTCTTGAAAAGCAATCAAAGTATTAAGTATACTTGCTATAGTATTTAAAGTAATCAGAATGGAAACAGTTGTTTGACTTTTGCTCCAGTAATTGTTTTTTATCTGTATTGTTTTTTTCTCCTTCAATGAAAGATCCACAAATGTTCCCACAGAACTTTGGAGGAATTATTTGAAAATATACAAAGTTCTGATGGCTAGCATATGAATTCTCAGTGGTTGTGGCAACATGCACAAGACCTGTGCAAGCCTAAGCCAGACAAAAACCAGCACTGAAAGGAGAGTGAGCAAGAAGCCCCAGCCCAAGCTGAGGCTCTATTGGTAATCGATAGCTGTTAAGAGAAGGATGTGTACGATGTCTAATGTTGACCAGACTCCAAGAAATGGACAAGGAATGGACTCACACCCAAAAGCATTTGGGAGACATAAAATAGACGCGATAGACCTTTAGAAAAAGAAAGATAATAGTGGAGGCCATGAAGTCTGAGAGAGTGATATTCGTATGGTAAAGGTGGGGTGGGGGCGGCTCTGATCCGAATGTTCAAAAATACATTGTACGGAATTCTCAAAGAAAACGGGAAACATGGGTGATAGTACAAACAGACCATAGTTTTATAATTGAAGAATAGAATTCAAGGTTACAATTAGGATTTCACCAGATAATCTTTTGAGTTGGTCTATTTTTAACATGGAATGTATTCTCACAGACTCATTGTCTTTGCTGTTTTCAATGAGGCAGAAAAGGGTGCATTTTGATTATTTCTTTTGCTATTACTTAACTATGTGAATTTGAGGCTAAGTGGATGAAAAAACACGATCAATGAAAAATGCTGAAACTGGCAAGCACTGTGTCTTTTTTGAAACTTAAATTTTATGTTCTGTTTAAAGAGCTTACTAGGAAGGGAGGAAGAAGAGCTTTTCTAACTGCAGGTTGCAGGATCATATGTCCTGTGTTCCTCCTTTGGACAGGGTCACAAGAGGCTTCAGTCAGTTGTCTACACACTGCTCTGGTTGTTGCTCCACATCAGGTTCTTGAAGGCAAAGCTAGCTTAGTGGATTCTCATATGAAAAGAAATTAATATGTACTAATATATAACAATTATGCATCCTTAACACTCTAAATTTTTAACATACATTTGTGTCCTGTGTTACAGATGCTTATTGATGGTTGAGTTTGGAACTTCTTGATTTGGCGTATAGACTCATATTGAAATACTAGAATTATGAGCAAAATTTTCACTTTTCTGATTTTTAAATTTTTGGCAAAGATGAGAGTCAAGAAAAAAATTGTGTCTGTGTGTATGTGAGTGTGTGTGTGTGTGTGCATGTATGCACTCATTACTGTGGGTGTGTACGTATGGTGTGGTTGCTCATGAATATATACACATATGTGTGGAGGCCAGAGTTGATACCAGTCGCTTTTCCTACATCACTTTCTACCTTTATCTTTTATGCCAAACTCTGACATTGAACCTGAAACTCATCAAATGGCTAGCTAAGGTGTTTCAGGAATCCCCCTGTCTTTGCCTCCCAGGGCAGTGGATACAGAAGCATTCCACTGTGCCTGGCTTTTTACATAGGTTCTGGGGATCTGAACCCAGGTCCTTATGCTTCCACCACAAGTACGTTATTAACAGAGATATCCACAGCCTCTGAAAAGAATACTTAAAAAATTAATTTTGAGAAAATCTTTCATAAAAATGAACGGTGTATCAGGAAATTTGTCTTTTCTCATCTCAAAATCTTCCAATCTCCCCCAGTTATTTAAGAGACTCTTTCTACCAAAGCTGACAACCACTGGGATGGGGGGTGGACTCCCAGTTAGAAAATCAAAGAGCTGTATGATTGACAATTCCTTTAAAAGTTTATATCAAGAATAAAAGTCACATCTTGATATGAAAATAAAACAATGTTCATTGACTGATTAAATTCTCTAGGAAGCCAAGGCTCATCTTTTCAGAACAATGCATTTTTTGCCAAAGCTTGCAGGTTTTACAAAAGCTAAGAGTCAAGTATATGCTACTTATTATGAGATAGCAGCAAACAGGAGATTTTGTTAGTAGATAACACATTGCCTTTAAAAATATTTTCAATAATAATATTGAGTGTCAAGAGAAAAGTAATATTATTTCAGTGATTGCTCCTCAGGTCTGGAGAGACTACTCAGAAGTTAACAGCAATTGCTGCTTTTCTAGAGGATTGAGTTCTGTTCCTAGCACCATGTTGGGCAGATTACAGTCTCCTGTAACTCCTGCTCCAGAGGATCTGATATCTTCTTCTGGTCTCCACAGGTACCTACATGCATGTACACATACCTATAAGTGTGCAAAGTAAATCTATAAAAATCATTATTGCTATTCTCTAGCTGAGTATATACAAAAAAAATAAGGATTCAGATTAAAAACACACAACAGAAGAGGGAAAAAATCAAAAAACCAGAAACAAAACCCCCGTTTTCATCTTGTGCTAGGGAATGAGAGATCACAAACAGGAAGTAATTTCTAACATATCCTGGGTAACTGTCCAGGATCCCATTATGACTTAAAGCTTTGCTCCTTGTGTGAAGAAAGCAGCAGCTTTGGAATGAATTTCACATCTCAAACTAAGGTAGCAGTAATACAAATCGCTATTCATCGAGGCTCCCTTGACCCATGAGATGTAAACATGACCTTGGAATCAAGTCATTCCTATCCTGCATAAGCTATTTCTGTCACCAAGAAAGTCCTGTGGTTCAGAATCACGTCCAGCTAATACTCCCTTACAGGAAGGAACTTGCCCACATCAAGTTCTGTAAAGAAAATGTATATGCTAAGCAGACCTTGCTGATACCTTATAATGATGGAGTAATACATTGTCACCCTTCATTCATTGTGCTTTGTGGAAATGCTCATTGGCCATTTTAGCCTCTAGTTCTGCCTTCACCCAACTCTTTTTCTCCCTCTCTTGTGTTTCTCCTGATCTGAAGGCTACACATTCATTCCTTATGCAGAACAATTTTCATATTGTGTTTGCCCAAACCATGTGCTCAATATATATCCTCCATTATCAAATTATTTTATTTATTCTCTGTTTTGGACTGGGTATCAAATGCAGCCCAGGATAGATTAGAACTCACTGTGTAGCCCAGGCCAGCTTGGAGCTCATGTGAGTCTGCTTGCTTCACTCTCTCTAAAGCTAGTATTATGAGTGGACAGTCCCACCTAGAGTTCATACTGTTTTCCTTAAAAAATAGGTTTAGCTTTTCAGAGGATTACAGACAACAACAGACCTAGCCTTTGATATAAAAGGTTTCCTTTAATTAAAATAAATACAGTAATCATCATTGATTTATGTTCTTTATGTGTAATTGGAATTGAAATCTTACATCAAGAAACTTTAACATATGATCACATTCAGAAGGAAACGTGTATTCAATGTGAAAACTAATAATATTATTAAAATATGGTCAGTACACATTTAATCTTTAATTATATAAATGCATGAGGAGGCTATTAATAACGTATATCGACCCACATTTATTAAATTTTGACAAAGAATTAATTTTGCCCTTGGATAATCAATATTCTTAAATGGAACAAAATTCATATATGATATTGATTCGTAGTAAGGAAAAGTCATTAAATTATTGCTTAGAGGAAAAAGTAAAATTATGACATGAATATTGAAAAATAGTAATTCATTTTTTCTTGAAAGAAAGAAACGTGGGTAAGTTTCTTGCAATACTGATTTCATTGAAAATTTTATGCAGGAGCATTTTCTTCTTGGAGGGAGAAAGAATGTTTTGAAAATAGTTGATATCTTTGTAGCAATTAAGAGTTTCGTCTCTCCTGTGTTTTAAACAAATGTTAGAAAATGTGCTAGGTCTTTTGGTTACATGGAACAAAAATCCTGCCCAAACGCAGACCACCTAGGACATCATTAAGACCACAGCTTAGGAAACAGCCATTTCCTAGACAGGTACCGGGCCAGAGAAATTGCACTTGCCCAGGTAACTCAAGGAGTTGAGTTGTTGAAATCCTGCTACTGCACAACTCCCCTCCCTCTCAAACTCAGCTCTCACACAGCTAGGTATGCAAGTGTGTGTCAACCCCGCATATCCTGCAGTTGAGTGCACCCTTCTCCACCCTGCTCCCAGCTGAGTTTTCTGCTTCCTAATTCAAAATTTCTTCATTTGTAATGGTTTCTTATTGGTAATTCATAGGTAAGTCATGGGCGAGAAGACGCACGGCATTTGCTGGATTAAAGCAAATATTTTGCCACCAGAAGAAAGATTTCTCTTAAAACAGCATTCTCAGAATAAACAGACTAACATCTCCGGGAAGAGCTAACTGTGTGGACAGAGTGCTGAACAAAGTGGTGTGCTGGCCCGTCGCAAGCAAGGTATCATCTTCCTCGGATTCTCACACTGCACCAAACAACCAGGGCTACCTGTGGGCTTGCAGAATTCTCTCGTTCCACGGCCACTTCCTCATTTCCTGTCAGTCACTGAATCCAGTCTACTGGAGAAGGTGCAGAGACTCAGCAGAAGCCTGTCACACACTATAGGGGCTGAGCTGGGCTTGGGGGAGCCCATCTGGCCAGACATTTCAGATATTACACGGTTTTGATATGCACCACATCATAGAAACTTCTCCCGAGGAGACTGCAAGGGAGCGCAGGGAAATGAATGTGACCTTTGGTTGTTTCTTGAAGCACACACACTTCTTCCCTACCTTTTCTCTCAGTGGCAGGGATAAAAGGCTATGTTAATTCTATGTGCGTTACCTCTCTGTGGTATTTCCATGGCTAATACGTCTGTTCTTATGTGGAGGTATAGACATTTGTAGACATTTATTAGTTCTACGTTTATTATGTAGATATTTGATAAGGGAACTCACACAGAGCAACTGACATGGGATGATTTCACGCTGAAATGCATATATATATATGTGTGTGTGTGTGTGTGTGTGTGTGTGTGTGTGTGTGTCCCCTACTATATATATGCATGTATATAGTAGGACAGGACATCTTGCAAATATCTATTTGCTTCAATCACTTTGTTTTTCTTTCTGTGGGATGGTGCAAGCCAATTTAGCAACTGGAGAGCTTGCTAGACAGTGAGTTCAGAAACTTCAGAGAAGGACAAATGTTTGTTTTCCTTGTTCACACATATTTACAATGCCGATGACTTGAAGAAATATTTATTTCTCAGATGAATAGGCATATCACATAATGCATGGCCTTTTATCTTGCTGCTATCAATATCAAATTAGCCACCGCATTATGGATTTGAGTTAAGATGCCAGACATACATGCTATCTCTGTCTACTAAGTTCAGAAAATAAACACGGTAAAGGAAAGGAAGCGTGTCTGTTTTGTGCTGGGAAAGCAAAATAAGAAAATAACATGTAAGTAAAAGCCAAAAATCTTCTTTGTACAGAGTTCTGGAAT
The DNA here is from genome assembly GCA_035773235.1 of Eospalax fontanierii. Lineage (NCBI taxonomy): Eukaryota > Metazoa > Chordata > Mammalia > Rodentia > Spalacidae > Eospalax > Eospalax fontanierii. The sequence continues at coordinate 20,931,140 of CM069528.1, read as the reverse complement.
CTCCCCAGGATTACAAACAACATTTCCTATGATGCTAAGGATAGAAACAACTAGCTCTTGAACTTTGATGTAATTGGTTCACAGCTGTGCTTATACTGAGATTGAAATATGGAGATACATTTGTACAGAGGAAGAAATTTTTTTAAGTTATAATGAGAAAGTTGTCAAATTAAACCCCAACTGATGTAAGTAAATTACACGTGGAAATTTAGATTCTGACGCTTTCACTGGTGACACATTCTCTACTATTTCCAGACAGAAACCTTCAGTCATCCCTGTATGTTGGTATGAGGAAGCAAGTGATCTAAAATGATTTTATGCATTTTTGTATCATACCATATAGAAGACAGTGACTCAATGTAATTTAGTGTTTTTCCAGAATTTATTGAATGTATGATCTCTTGGGGTGGAACACAAAAGATGTTAAGACCACATTTCTGACTTTCAAGATATTTGAAATGTACATTGGGAAGGTGAGATTAGCGCATTTGAAAGGGGGGCATAGAGAATATAGAGATAATCAGAGAAAAAACAGTGGGAACTGGAATACTAAGAAAAGGCTTTGAGGGAAAATAGAATGAGGGCTTAAAACATTCAATGTGGAGTCAAAGAAAGATAGAAGGAGTGCATTTCAGAAGGCACGCATCTGTAAAAACCTACCGCAGGAATGTGGGAATTACCTTACAGGAAAGAAATGTCTCTGCCGCTTTTTTTGTAGGGTTTGGGTCTATTTTTTTTCTCTGTGTGTGCCCAGTTTGCAAAATGGGTCTATCATGATGCCTTTTTTGTGGGAACCTGGGATAATATATGAAAATCACTGAGTATATAGTCTGCCACACAGAAAGTACTCAGCACATTGCTGACTACCATCATCACCATCATCTCAACATAGTGCTTTATTCAGAATTTCAGAGAAAATGAAAATCATTTATAGCAGATTTATGTTAAGTAAAAGATCAATATTAGATATGTATTAATATGCCCATATAAGTCAAAAGAGGTAGTGTGGGGACCTAACAAACTCCATTTTATGATATCCTTCATTTTAGCTTAGTCTTAGGTTTTGCTTCTTGTTAAGTTTTGTTTCTCGTGAAAAGTTTCCTTTTCTTGGATAACAGCCCATCCCCAGCTTTGACCAGTCAGCAATTACAGTTTAACCACAGGAAACCTATCTTAGACAAACATCTCCTCTTAGGGTCGAAACTGTTGAGTCAGATAGACTAAGGACCAATCTCTAATTGCCCCATACATCTGCTCTAACCATTATCCAATCCTAGCTTGAGTTTCCCAATACCCGTTTGGAAATCCCCTAACTGAGTTAAAAGGCCTGCTAGCCACTTCCTTGTGATCGCCATTTTTCTGAATGGTAGACCCCAGCACACTGGCTGATTCTCGAGAATAAAACTGCTCTTGTTGTTTGCATACTGTCTCAACTATGCTCATTGCAGGCCATTGCTGAACCTCAGAGTAGCAATAATAATGTTTAAAAAGCCTTGTGAAGGCCGAGGCACTGAAAATGTGGCCTTCTGCTTTGGTTTACCTGTGAAGTAAAAAGCACCTGTTTTTACCGCAGCGTCCGTGAGTCTCTAAGCTTGATATGTGCTCATCTTGTGGGCAATTGTGGCTCACACTCATAGTAACATTCCCCAAATGACAAGATTAAAACAACTGAAAATTTGGCTTCTGCCTGATATTCTGTGTTAGTTTTGCTGTTTTAGAGCCAAATAAGCAGCTTGAAAAGCCTTAAACAGTAATTGCCGTTGTTGATGCAGTTTATAGTACAATTACCTGCAGAATTTCACACCCAGTTGTTACTCATTGCCAACTTGATCCTTCTTCTATTATTAGGCCTTATTCCTGAAGGATTGACTCTGAATATTAACACCAGAAAACTAGATTTAGAAAAAGAACTAGGTAGAAGGCAGTTTTATAATCTGTCATTGGAGAATTTAGCTTTATAGTTATAGAAATTATTCTTCAGCATGAAGAGTGCTTATTATTATTACACAATTGAACTGCCAGAGAAATTATGCTTCGTCATGTATTTTTAGTGGACAGTTTACAATATATGAAAATAAATCCGCATTTTCATTTATTGTATTTAGTCATTTTTATTACAAGTTTTTTTTTAATTTCACCCACGGGTTCATTATTGACATCATTTCCATCCTGCCCTCTCCAGTCTCCTCCCATATGCCCCTGGCTGGAATTCATGACCTCTTCTTTAATTCTCATTGCACATATATTGTACACACTGTGCATGACTTCCTGAATCCACTAGTGTTGCTCATACGCACGTTTGTTAAGGGATGACAACTTGGGATTGGATAACCTATCAGAGGCTCTTCCCCAGAGATCACTGATTTTCTGTCTCTCAGCAGCCACTGATTGCCTATAGCTCAGCATAGACGAGTAGAGTCTGTGAGACTTCCCTCAGCCCTCTAGTGTAGTCGTGAAGGCAGAACCTTAGTCTTTGACTTCATAGGTGCAGCACCCTTTCATGTCTAGAAAACACTATCTCACAGCTGGCTCCTGGTCCTTTGGCTCTCACAGTCTTGCTGCCTCCTCTTCTAGGATGTCCCCTGATATTTAGGTGTACAAGTGGTCATTTTCTAAGTTCTGGAGCTGGTCTTCCCTAGAACACCCTCCTAAACTTGGTACTAAGTTTTCGTCAAATAACCAGTACAGAGGCATGAGAAATTTACATAAATTCAAGTGAGTAAATTATTTTGCCTAAGTATTACACGTAACAGTCACCTGTTCATAATTTCTTCCTTTTGTATCCTTTCAGAATTTTTTGTATGTGTGCACATGTGGGTGCATATGGAGGCCAGATGTCGATGAATGGTATTTTACTGAACTGAGAACTCACTGATTTGGATTCCCTAGGGCAGGATTTAAGGTCGATGTTGCCGTGCCAGACGTCTCACATAGGTTCTAGGGGATCTGAACTCAAGTCCTCATGCTGTGTGGCAAGAAATTTCCCAGTTGAGCCATCTCCCTAATCTCTTTCTTTACTTTCTATCTCTTCCTTTCCATGCGTGTGTGTGTGGGTGTGTGTGTGTGTGTGGTGTGCACATGTATGTAGTGTGCATGTATGTGAGCACGTGTGTGGGTGCACGTGCTCTCATGTGGAGGCCTACGACTGGCATCAGTACACCTTCCTTAATCTTTTCCCACCTTATTTTTTGAGATAATGTCTCTCATTGAACCTGGGGCTCACAATTTTGCCTAGATTACTGTCCAGTGAGCCTCAGGGATCCTCTGTTTCTGCATTTTGATTCATTCCTGGCTTCTGTATGGGACTTGGGAATCCAAACTCTGGGTCTTATGTTCACACAGCAAGTACTTCATCCACTGAGGCATCTCTAGCCACCCCCATCAAGAAGCGTAGAAGGGTACTGAACATTGGAGGCAAATAATTTTATCCTTTATTTTTTTAAACTACAGGACTTTGAACATTTGCTTATAAAAACAGAGTTTATCATGTGTCCCAATCCATATTGGAAAAGATGAGTGTTAACAATATTATACTAAATAATATGTTACTCTATAATCATAGGCAAAATATCTTTCATTGCCAGTGAGATGATTCATTAGGTAAAGATACCTCCTGCCTAGCCTGACAGACTGAGCTCAGGTCCTAGGATGCAAACAGTTCAAGGAAGGAAACCATTCATTCAATATGTCCTCTGACCTCTACATGCGGGGTGGGGTAAGTGTGTACGCATGCACACGTGCATGTGTTGCATATTTATACACATACACAGAAGAAATGTAATAAAACCTAAAAAATGGCTTTTTCATAAAAAATGAATAAAGGAGCTGGAGAGAAGGCTCAGCATTTTAGTGTACTTACTGCTCTTGCAGAGGACCCAGGTTCAGTTCTCAGCACCCACATGGCAGCTAACAACTGCCCATAACTCTTGTTCTAGGAGAATCTAATGCCCTCTCCTGACCTCTGTGAGTATTTTATGACATGTGCAAAAATGACATATGCACTTACATATATATGCAGGTAATGCATATATACACATAAAAATGACAAATATTATTTAAATAGTAAGAGATCAAAGAATTTGGAATGTCAAAGAAAAAAATGCACAAACTCAGAATATTTAAAAGAATATATTAATTAATGTCATCAGGCTGGCTTAGAGTTCAGCTTGAAATAACATAAAACTCTGTCATGAGCCTTGCCTCCCACAGCTAGGTGTCATGAATTTTACTTTGAAAGTCATAATAGGAAATGATAGTGGTATATGAATGAGCATATTAATTGCATTGGTTTGAACTATAGCATAGTCCTTCAACATTTATGATTTCATCATCACAGGAGAAATATATAGATATGAGATCTGTTAGTCATAGGAGAGACTAAGTCAGCATTTTCTGTATCTGTATGAACTGGCTTCCTCCTAGGCCATTTTCTGAAAATAGTGAGGAATGGCTGGCTTCCATGTCTTATCTGGGAAGAATGTAAATGTGTGTTGCACAGACATCATGGTGACTCACGCAGTTTTTCAGCACAGTCCAGTGTTCATGTCAGGAGGGGAGGACATGATGCAAATCTGTCAACCTTTGGATTCCTAAACAGAAATTGTGGCCTCCACAATGTCATGGGACCTATGGACTGAGCTGTCAGATGTTGAGCTCGAAGGTCAACAAGTTGACGGCATTTCCTACATCTTTATTTGAGTGATAATCTCTACATGTTCTCCCCAGGCCTTCAGTGCTTTCAGGGACAAGGAGCTAGCCACAATTTTGAACAGGTAGATAGATAGAAAAAGGGCCAGTGATGAAAATTCAGGTGGCACATTTCCATCTTCTTATGGACCTGAGATGAAGGCCTGGGATCTCCCTTACCAGCCAGTAGGACCCCCTTTCTCGATGACCATTCCAGACCTGTAAGAATGACTTTAATAAAATGGACACATATGGGCTGGAGAGATGCCTCTTTAATTTAGGATACTGACTGCACTTACAGAGGGCACAGGTTCAATTCCCAGCACCCACACAGTAGCTAACATCCATATGTAACTCCAGTTCCATAAGATGCCCTCTTCTGACCTCTGTGGGCAATGCAAGACACAGATGTACTTACATGCAGACATTAACACTCATACACATAAAATACAAATAATAATTAAAATATTCTAAATGGACACATAATATAGACTAATGAGTTTAACTCCAGCAATACCATGTGCTTTTTTGTCTTGGACACCTGCTCCAGTTTCCTTGGCAACTTTCATTTGGTACTACACCCAAAATAAATGATAATAAATGAATGTGCCATGCTTGAAAACGAACATTTCATGGAGGCTGGGGAGAAGGCTCAGTTGTTAAGAGCAATTGTTGGTCTTGCAGAGGATCTGAGTTCAGTCCCCAGCAACCACATGGTGGCGAACAACCATCAATAACTCCAGGTCCAGGAGATCTGACACCCTATTCTGCCTTCTGTGGGCATTGCTCGACATGGGTGCACTTATATGCATTCAGGCAATACACTCATATCATAAAATAAAAACAGTAAGTAAAATATTTTTAAAAGGAAAATTAACATATCAAAGCTCAGAAAAGCAGCACACCCATTTCCAGTGCACACATGGAGACTTAGAAGGATGACTGACCTTGGATGAGTGACCTATTCTAGAACTAGTGATGAAAAATTCCAGATTAGAGTGGAGCCAAACTTGCACTTTCACAATTGAAGTTGGGAAAATCATTTTGAATAAAATCATGGATGGAGTCTTATTTGAGGATGGAATTCCAGCAAGACATTTCTACCAGCCCAGTTCCAGGAGACAGATACTTCCAAGAGACGTCTGGGGAACAGGTGTCTTCTGAGTTGAGACTCACTATTAAAAACTAAATTTAGGACTCAGGTTTTTTGTTCAAGTAAATATAATCTTGGTGTAGTAATGTTGTACAGACCATTTCATAAAAGACAAAGGCCAGACTTGGACAGACCTTCATTTGAAACCATGAACCTATCAGCCTTCTCGTCTTTGTTTAATCTGACCAATTCAGAGGAAAAGGCACTAAAACACTTAACAGCCCAGGTCCTCCCCTGAGGACTTGAAATTGGGTTTCTAAATCTATCTAAATAAAGAATGTTGCTGTGTCTGAGATTTTTCCTGCTTGTTAATTCTTTAACTGGTGGAGAGAATGAACCTGACCACGACCTGCAGAGGGTGACCATCTTCAACCCTTATACAGGAACATAGTTTCAACCTGTAGTAGGTAATTGCATTGTACACTCACTGACAGCAACTCCAGATGAAGATAATGAGGCTACATACAGGATAAGCGCTGTTGGCCCATGAAGAAATATGCTATTCTGTTTGAAATAATAACCACTGATGAGATGCAAAGCAATATTGGCTTTAGATTATAGATGGTCATTACTTAAAAAATAAACTCATTTTTAAAAGTCACATAAATGAAAACTTTATTTAAATGTCATAAATTATGATTACCAACTTACACGTGCTTAAACCTCAACTTCACAACAATTTGTATTAGCAAAATAATTTATGTACTAGATACAAGCCACAATATCTGTTATTAGACTTTTCATGGGACATTTATAGTGTTTTAGAAGCTATATATTTTTTAGAAATATATGTAAATGAATAATTCTTTGAGTAAGATCTGTAATTGAGTCGTGTTAATGCTCTTCTTTCCATTAAACAAAATATATTTTAGAGATAATTGGAAAAGAGTGTAATTACCACAGGTCATCAGGCAGCAATGGTACCTTGACTTTCCCAGACTTGGAAATGGGAACAGAAAAGTATTTGTTGAGACTAAAACTATGAAGTGAATATGAGATTGCAACAGAAATAATTAATAAAATGTTCCTTTTAGTCTATCCATCTATATGAATTTGTGTAGTATGAATCTGCCCCTAGGTACTGCATAACTTGGAAATCTAAGGATCTTGGGAAACTTATCAACAAAAACACTCTTTGAAGAACATTCTGGGCAGACAGCTGCCATCCATCAAGGACAAGTGACTTCCTGGGTGAGGGCTTTCTCATTCTGGTTGTTTGCTACCAGACTGCCCATCAGTCCATCAAGGTAGAGCCCCGCCTTTGTGTTTTGGACCTCAACAAATAGTAACTACTTGAAAATTTATAATGATAAAATCAAACATAGCCATAAGAATTCTACAATGGTAAGGTCTTCTTCATTTCTAGTTTTTCCTTGCCAAAACAAACACAAAATCAAAACCAAGATGCATTTAGAGCAGACTGCTTTCACCAATATAGCATCCCACATGCAAATTCATAAGACCCACAGATTTCCTCAAGTGCAAAAAACCACACTGGAAATACACCCCCACAGAAAGAGTTCTTAAGCAAAGTCACAGTGCTTTCCCTTTCCATCTGGGTTCCTAAGCACTGACAGAGGGCTGCTGCTGCCACCACAGTGTAGATTTTCTTGGTTAATTCCTTGCAATATCATAGCTAGAAGGCAAAACTCAACATCACAGAGGCTTCATGTTTTATTTTACTCCATGTTAAGAATTCCATTTTCAGGGATATTTGTACCTCTGACATTATGTTCTGATCTCATGGTAAAGTGTCTTATGGAATAGGTGTTAGAAAAGTATCTTTTCAACAATGAGTTAATTTGCATATTCATGCCTAAACTATGAAATAAAACTATTTTAGAAAAAATGCCTTACTATTGTTGAAGTTATTTCTATCATTTTAGCAGAATGCAGAAGCTGGGGAGCATCATAGAAATAGCACATCTTCTAAGTCTCCAGCTTTTAAGAACTTACCTAAAAAAGGTATATATCCTCCTGGTTAGTGTTAAAAGTCAACTTGTCAGAATCTGAAATAACCTAAGAGAAAAGCCTCAGGCACGCCTGTGAGGGAGTGTGTAATATTGGGGTATCTTGGGGAATTATGTTGCCTGAGATGGAAAGACCTTCCCTAAAAGTGAGTAGCACCGTCCCCTGTGTTTGGGTCCTGGCTGTATAAAAAGGAGAAGCTAGCTGAGTGTAAGCATCCAGCACTCGGTTTGTGGATCACATGAGGCCAGCTGCTCCAAGCTCCCTTGTCTCCCTGTTATGATGCCTTGAACCGTTGGACTGTGAGCTGAAGTAAACTCTTTCTCCCTTAAGTTGGTTTTGTCAAGGTATTTTACATAGCATCAGGAAAAGAAATTGAGATGCTTCCTGACTGGAATCTTTGCTTTCAAAACTTCTAAATCAAGAGTGTTTGTTCAAAGACATTAGATGAGAAAAGGGCGAGTTTCCTGTCACTTTCAAGAAGGCACACTGCACTGAAGCAGCTAATGATAAACTCACAAAAATATGCTCAGTTTTCCCAATGGACAACGCGATAAGGCCTGTTTCTCTGTAGGCAGGAAGTCGATGACCTGTAGCTGAAGATCAATAGAAAGTTCTTGTTGATATTGTCAGCATCCAAGAGTCTAGACGTCAACAACAGACTATTGGAACATGCTAAAAGTTCATCTGTAATTAAAGGAAACACTGCTCAACATTATTTGGCAATAGGGTAGTGAAATGAAATATGGTATTATCATATATATATACATATATATATATATGTATATATATATATATATGTATATATATATATATATATATATACCAGTAAGATAATACTTAGTACAAGAAAAAAAGCATGAAATTATCATTCACTGACAATGGGGACGTAAATCAATGCCTCTATGCTGGAGAACAGTATGGAAGGCCCTCAAAAGCCAAAACTAGTTCTACCTCCAGACCTGCTACTTCTGGGTGTGTTTCCAATGAAATAATGCTAGACTACCAAAGACATACCAAAATGTTCATACATGTGATGGTCCTATTCACAGTGTTTAAGATATGGTATCAACCATTAATTAAAAGACAAATTGACAATGTGTATATAATGTCATGTAAATATACACTGGAATCATACTTAGCTATATACAGGCATGACTTCATCACTTGTAGTCAAATGAGCAGATATAGAAGACACTATTAAGTGAAAAAGCTAGACATGTGTGGGAAATGCATGAAGCTGAATTAGATATAAAATAGGAATTACGAGATTTTGGAAAGGGTGTGTGTCCATGTGTATGTGTTTGTGTGTATGTATGACATGGTAAAAGGTGAACAGAAGGCGGCTGTGTTTGACTATGGCATATTGTACACAAGTGGTGAACTATTACAATGAACGGCAGTCAATATGATTTGATACAAGCTGATAAAAATCAAATAATAAAATGTTTCAATACATTAAATTTTTCATGTGATAATTTCTAACTGAGTACTTTCTACACTTAAAAGAACAATTTTTTGATATTTCAGACTATTTTAAATGAGAGAAGTAAAAGACAGTTTATAAATTAACCGAGCACTCTGTTGGGATGTTCGCTGTAGATATGCTGAATGACTAGAAGAGTTCTGCAGTTTCTACTTTCAGATTTTGGAGAAAGGCAGAACATTTTAAATGCAATTTTAGCCATTTGTTTTTATATAATGTATTTAACTTTATTTCATGATTTAATTTCATAATGACATTACTTTTTAGCTCAAAAACCTAAAGGAACTTTATGGTATGTTCTTTTAAATAATCACATTTGGTTTTTGAAATGACTTCTAGAATATTCAGACTTACTGTCAACCCATTATTTGGATAGACTAGTCATTTCTTTTAAGAAGCATAGGATATGTCTCCCAATAAAAAACAACATTTAACAAGCAAACACTTGGTCAGGTTCACTAAGCAGTGAATTTCCCAGGATTTCCTCTGCATCATGGACTAGTCACATTCTCATTCTCACCCTCTTCCTTAAGGCCTTGTACCTCCTCCCCTCTTCTTCAGTGCCTCCTCATGCTATTAAGGCTGTGAGGCCACCACCACAAAAACTTCTACTACCAAGGTGCAATACTGTGAATGTAAGAGTAGTCAACAGTTAAGGACATTTGGAAACTTTATCATTCAGAAGTAAACATTCTTAACTAGGTGGCTATCTAGAAACTTATTTCAAAATACAAATAACTGGTGAAAGTTGTTAGCAATATAATATTTGAGAGGAAAGAGAAAGACACAGAGAGACACGATCCTGTAGGAAAGACTGAAACAAGAGCATAGATGTGATTTAACATAAGGCCTTCTAGAAAGCACTAAAAGCACAGGGATGAGTGATGGAGATGGAAATAAAATTAACAGTCAGCAATCAATACACAGAAAGCTGCCTCTTCTCCAAAGGAAAGCACGTGTTGCTCCAGGAAGTGCAAGCGAATGAGGAGATGATTGACAGTACCGACAGCAGCACCAAGAAGCTGATTTCTCAGATATCAAAAGTTGTTTCTAAAGAAAGTTGTTTTAGGTACTTTGCTGCTGCTGTGGTAAAGGCTATGACTGCGGTAACTCAGAAAAGGAAGAGTTTGTTTGCCTTAAGTTTCCAGAGGGATTCCAGTCCCTAATGGCGGAGGAGGCATGACAGGAGGCAACTGGGGCAAAAGGCTGGACACTCACATCTTCAAGCAGGCACTGGAAGCAGAGAGCAAGACTGGAAGTGCATGTGACTACACACTCTCCAAGCCAACCCCCAGTGATGTGCTTCCTATGGCATGGTCACACCTGCTGAAGGTTCCGTGATCCTCCCCAAACGGGGTCATGAACTGGGGACCAAGTGTCCAAACACTTGGAGCCCGTGGAGAAAATGACTGAGTAAAATTTTTAAAGACTAATTGTACTTAGTATGTGTGGATTAAATATCTCCAAGAAGTGATTCTTGTGTTGGAAAGCTAGTATGTCCTCAGAAGTGGTCACCTGGGATATATTATACAGAACTGTTCAGTGGTGGGATCCTTGCCATGTAATGCATTAATGACTGACTGCTTGAGTCTTGGTGCGTGTATATTGATACCAACAGTGAAGACAGTGGATACTCATTACAGAATTCACTATCTGTTAGGACCAGAGAGTTATAAATTAAATAGAGTTTTCTTCAGCTGGACAACTGTTCAAGATATGATGAGAAAAGAGTTTTATTTCCTACTGATGGAAATTAATGCCAACAGAATCAACCCAGATCTGCTATAGACATTTTCAAAGTATCAAAATAATCAGTAAAATAAATGTCAGTTTTGCTAATGAATAAATGATCATTTTAACCTTGTAGGTTCCTGGATAAGAGTAGATGATTTTCTGATAAAAGCAAATCACTAGATTCAGAAGAGGGGATGCTGGAACAATGAGACTGAATAATTATCACTGTTCTAGCCCTGCAGATTACATTAGACTTACTACATACAATTCAGCCTGAGGTGATACGGAAAGGCTTCTCTTACTAATGGATATATGCTTTAGAAAATATTAAGAATAGGTTGCTCAAATTTTCAAAGCGAGGAGACGACAAAATCGTAATGAATACAAGAGTGAACGCTGTCTAGGCCTGCGTCCTGCCCCTCCAGCCATAGTCCCTTGCCTTTGTTGCATTAACCTCCACCTGTGGTCCTCAACACAGCCTGAAATCAGGGCTGCTTTGTGCAGAAGCCGATTTCAGAAACTCCATTCAGTTGCTGCCCACTGAGAATAAGAGTTCAGGGCCCGGGGCTTGAGGAGTGGATCCCTGTTCCTTGCTTGGAACTTGCATTCTTGCTCAGCGACAGCCACAGCACGTCTCCTTTTCCAGTTCCTATTTCAACTGCTCTCCCGCTCCACCTGACCTGGAATATCCTTTTTTTTTTTTTTTTTAATTTAGAATATAATACACATAATGATCACTTTTAAATGGCTTCCTGCTTGTTCTCCCATAATGAAAGTGATAATAATGTGCATAGACTGAAAGAAATTTGTAAGAACCCCTTCAAGATCATAATCAAGACAGCCTTTCACTGGCTAAGGATGCCTAGCCTCCGTCAGGAAGGGCTTCCGGTCGTGTTTCCCTTGGTCATTATGCCATTTCACTTAAAAAGTAGCGAAGACTGTGAGCATATAGATGGATGCCTTCTGTTCTGTTTTGTTTGGAGATGAAGGTATGCGGATGAACGTAAATGCGGGGAAGAATGCAAAGTCGAGTGCTGTAATGGAAGCAGACTGCTTAGCAAAGACCTGTCTGTGGATTTTGTTTAAGTCATTATTTTCTTTTCAAGACAGGGTCCCTCTCTGAACCTGGAGCTCACGGATTGGCTTCGACTGGCTGGGCAGGGAGCATTCCCACCCTTCTTCCAGTGTCTGCCCTGCAGTGCTTCGGTTACAGGCACACAAGGCCGTGTCCAGCTTTTTATATGGGTGGCAGGAATCTCAACTCAGACCCCCATCTTTGTACAGCAAGCACATTACCAGGTGAGCCATCTCCCTGCCCTGTGCTTTCTAATTTTGTCAAAATAAAAATAAATGGAAGAAATACCTGTGCATGATGGGAAAAGTAGACATCTTGATCTTTTTGAAGAAACAGTATTTTGAGGGGATGGTGGGCAGCAAGCCAAAGGAAAAATACTCCCTAGGGATGCTGACACAATTGTTGCTTCCCGCTAAAATTTGATTATCTAAGTTTTCTCCAAGGTAGTCTCAGGGATTGCAAGTCTCAGACTTCTTCAAATGTGGGTTGCGTGTGGAACAACCTAACAAATCACAGAGCTTTGATATTTTTGTCTGAAGGCTTTAGTGGAGAAAGTATTTTTAAGCCTTATTTTGCATGCTTGTATGAGAGGGTGTGCTTGTGCATGTGTGTGTGTGTGTGTGTGTGTGTGTGTGTGTGCACCCTTTCCTGGTTCCAGGATCAAACTGGGGTCATCAGGTTTGGCAGGGGGCACCTGTACTGGCTGAGCCATCTTGCCAGACAAAAATGTTTATTTGTGTTGGCAACAAAATCAGATTAATCACCATATAAAGCCAGAAATCCTATAAAAAAAAAAGTAGCCCATGGAGAAATCATGAATGGGAGAGCCATTCTCTTCTGTTGAGAAGTACTACCTGTCCATTGTGACTATGGAGCTGAAACAAAAAGCTCCTTTAAAAGTTGAATTGAAATGAGATGGGAAGAGGCTGTTTCTTGACACATTGTACACTAAATGTTTTTTTGTTTTTTTCTATTATGTTCTCATAGTTAAAGAGCAGTGAGAAGACAGGCAGCCTAAATCCTGGAGAACATACTTTCTTCTGGAAATGAAATTCCTACTGTTCTTTCTGAACTTTGGTTTTCTTCGGTATTTACAAATACCTCAGTGTCAGAGAGATGAGCCTGCATCTCCTCTCCAGGGCTGGGATTAAAGGTGTGTGTACTACCATGCCTGGCTCTAGATTTTTTTTATGTGGCTTCCTTAGAAGATAGCCTTCTGTTATAGAACACTCACCTACTTATAAGTCCCTCATGGTCAACCCATAGTGAGAGATGAATTCTGAAGCCAAGATAATTATGAATTCAGGAGGCAAGTTGTCTAGATGCAAAGCCGTACCAAGAGACTTCTATCTGTGTGATCTCAAGTGAGTTATTACATGGTTTACTTCTCAGTCTTTCACGATACAGAAATAATAGTGAAGTGAACCTCATGTGGCCATTAGAAGGTTTGCAAAGTTAGTATGTGTAAACTATCTAGCACATGAAATATTAAAAGTAATGTTTACTATGTCTCTAAAAACTGGCTGTGCAATAGGTTAATTTATTTATTTATTCTTTAATCTATTAATAGTGTTCTTAACAGTGAGATTCTTCTTGAACTAAAATCTCAGGGGAAGTACAAGGTACAAAGGAAGATCCATTCTTGAATTTCAGATGCTATAATAGAGGCCTTCCTCTGAAATTCCTTGTTTATGACTCTGGGATTCCCCAAATCCTCTAAATAGCACTAGAAACTGACCATCCTGCAAAGCAAGGACTTCTCACTTGGGCCTACAAAGCAACCAAAGACAGGCTGAGCCTGAATTTCTGCCTGAACTTTGCAACTTTCTCCTTTGTTTGGGGCCACCGGCTTCTGCACCTAGGCATGCTGATTACTCAGGCAGTGTTTAAAACCTGGTTATAAATGTCTCAGGTTTTGTTTGTTGGTTGTTTTAGGGTTTTTTTTTTCTTTTACCTAAACTTGTGGTCAATTTGGATTTGAGAAAGAACATCTGACCAGACAGATAACCCTCCAGACCTGGGCAATTATCCATGATAGCAAGGCTGCTGTGAAGCAGGAGTTGCTCCCCTCACTTACTGAAGACATATTACATCTTCTAGAACCAGAACTGAGATATGATCAACAAGACCTCATGGTGACCAGGATTGCTTCATTGCTCTTCACCCTCACCCTCGTTCTCCTTCTACTAAGTATAGTGCTCACTTCAGTACTGCGAAGACGAACCGGGCCCCTCTGGACCCTGCATCTGCTCTTTTGCCTAATGTACGTATTGATTAGCTCCGCTGTATCTGCTTTCACCATTATTCATGTCGGTGCTTTGGGAACAGTAGCTGAGCTGCCCTGTTGAGACTTCCAGACCGAAGGCTTTTGCCCTTTAACTCCAGCTGCAGGAATCTGGGAAGAAGACAAATGACCAGAAAGTAGACTTAGATGTAGCATATATCTCCTTCACTATATCCCCTGGGGTGTCTAAAGGAGGCCAGTGTTCTATGAACACAGTGCTTGCATGCGTTTGTTTTGTGATGCTGAAGACTGAACTCAGGGCTTTGTATGTATCAGTCAATCTCCTAATTTTGAGCTACAAACCTAGCCCTGATAGGTTTTTAAATAAAAGTCTTTCTTCGGATATTAAAGAAAGAACATTATATAAAAAGCACAGAATAATAATGTAATAAAGTGGTAGTATTAATATTCACATGACTCATTCACACATTCCATCTTGAAAAGAAATAATTTTCACTGGACATGGTGGTGCGTGCCTTTAATCCCAGCACTCAAGTGGCAGAGGCAGGTAGAACTCTGTGAGTTTAAGGTCAGCCTGGTCTACATAGTGAGTTTTAAGACAGTTAGGGCTACATGAAGACCCTGTCTCAAAAAGAAGAAAGAAAGGAAGAAAGAAAGAAAGAAAGAAAGAAAGAAAGAAATAATTGCATAAAATCAACCAAAATCTAATTGTGAGAAATATGTGGAAGGTATACAAATTTATTGCCATAATAATTACAAATCTGATGCCATTAAAAAATCTACAATATAATAATTATTGAGGCCTAGTTCTAATACTAGAAAAGATGGATGATTTGTTTAAATCTATAAACACTAGCACTAAATAAACAAAACACACAAACAAATGAGTCAATATGCGCAAGGGTGTATTTTATATCCCTAGCAGGATATATCTGAAGTTCACAGCAGTGTGTGCAGGAAGGAAGGAAACTGACTCATGGAGCATCTAAGTCCATCAGCTACTCTTCATGTTATGGTGGGGTTTCAAGTTCATATATAGTGATCTCAGACTTCAAGGCCTTCCTCAAGGATTGGAAGAAGGAAACCATCACTCATTAGAACATTACCATGGCCCTAAAACTCTGAGTCACTGATCAGACCCGTCCCGTCAGAACAGTATCAGCAACAATTCCTTGTTATGCACTGACAGAACAGTGAAAAACGCTTCACCAGAGTCCAGGCTTCTATTTCACTGTGGGTATTACAATTCGCTTGTTTTAAAAAACACAAATGACACTTCAGAGGTGATGGAATGCTGTTCACAGATTTGCTCAGTGTTGTCCACCAAGCTAATCCCATATTTGAATCTGCTTTTGTATCTGTAAAGGGAGGAAAGGAAGAGCTACTTTCATGTAGGTGAGAGAAAATTAGGCATTCTGCTGATCTCTTTGGGTGATCTCAGTTTACTTAAAAAGTCATTTGGTAAGATAGTTATAATGTCTCTGGCACTGAACATTGTGACTGGAAAATAGTTTTGTACTTTAAAATAAATGTCTTGGCTTTCCTCCAACATTTATTTTCAATAAATGCCTCAGCATTTATCTTGCAGCAGGAGACCATTATCCAGTCACAATGCTCAATTCCTTTGACATTATCTCTTAAGTAAAACAGCAGCGTTAAGAAGAAAGGACGTGTTGATTGAAAGGCTGTGTGAGTATACTAGGTATGCTGGGTAGGTGAACAAATACTGTGGGTGAAATCGCCCCTTTAATCATCACTGGAAGGGGAAAAAAACATATTTTTTTCTTTTCAACACACTATGTTAATGGGGTTTGGGGACAAGGGTTAGTTTAGAGAACAGGGATTCTAGCATTTTCCTCTGTGAAAGGCATGCTCACACCTCTCCTAAATGCCTCTGACAGTGTTTAGAGCTTCTTGTGTCTTCTCTTGAACATGTATTTGTAAAATGGCTCAGTTTTCTCTGAAGATCCTCCCTCACTAGATCAAGCTAAACTGGCCTTGTCATGAAGTCTCTCGGTAAAGATAGCCTGCTTCCTTCTTATTACTCAGAAATCAGTGAGGTTTGCTCTTCCCGAATTTTAATAATTTCAGGAGACTAACAGCATGGTGTTTGAAGGCACTGGTGACTAAGTATGTGGGTTCACTGTTAGACTAGTGTCTTTGTTTTTGTTGTCACTTATTACTACTGTGGGGAGACATCACAGCCACCGAAAAGAGGAATTGAAAAGCGAGATCAGTTAGGAAATTAATAGGTCAGTGGGGGATGCAAATGCATTTAAGGAAAGAAAAAAAATTCTCTAGGTGCAGGTGTGATCACATTACTTCTCTGTTTAAACATTACGAGCACCAAACTCCTTGCCATCTGTTAAATGTTTGCTGAACTCTTTGATATAAAATGCCAAGGAGCTTTTAAACATAGAATAACAACACATACCACAACTAGCTGAAATCTACCAGGCCACTCCTAGGAGAAAGTCTTTTAGATTGTCAAGAGACTCCTCTTGCCCTCAAATTTGGATGAGTTGTAAACTGGTAATAAGTGGGTGCTTCCTCTTGTAGAAACTACGAGAGCAAGCTTCAAAGGCAGTACGATTGAGCCCGGCATGTTGGATCCTCCCTGATTTCCTGCAGTCAGGATGCTGTGGTCTAGGATCTCTAGCTTGAGACCAGTTTAGTTTCCCTAGTCATTCCCAGTCCTGTTTGTATATAAGACAAAGGATTGTCTTATAATAAGGCAAATATAGAAATATCACCTAACTTACTTATATTAAAAGTCTGGGTTCTACTCAAAATAGAGTGCTTTCATTTTGCTTTGGAACAATACTTAAGTTGATGTTTTTTTCATTTGTGTAGGTGATTTTCTTTTTCTGGGAATCAGTACTTCATGGCTCTGTTCAACTTCATTTTCTTTCGCAGACATTCTTGTGCTTACCTCCAGGGTAATGATCTTTCTCTTTCCTAATTTGTACTTCAAATTGTTTAGGCCATTTAAATAGCATGTGGCCCATGGAGAGAGATCTGTATTTTCTGTACCTCAGCAGTTCTGGAGAAGTAAGCTAAGACCCTGGTACATTGTAGAAAACCACTTCATGATCGCAGAGATAGCAGAGGCAGGACTTGGGGCATCAGGGATGGTGAGGGCTCAGTGACCCAGCTTCCTTTAATGTTGCTGACTTTGTCCCTGCAACAATTTCTCAGATGGTACTTTCCAGCTAAACAAAAGCTTAAAAGGGGTCTCACGTTTACACTGCAGTGTTGACAGGGTACTATGCAATCCAATCTGGAAACCCCATGCTCAACCTCCTGAGATTCCAGTTGAAGCATTTCTTTCTGGTCTTAGCACCATGAAAAACCAACTTTTTCTGAGCAAGGAGTTAACTTTTTTGTCATATGAAAACAATAAACCTTAGAATGAACTTTTAAACTGTTTTCACTTTGATGCATTAGAAGGCTCAGAAAAATAGTTGAGCAGTGTACCTTTTAAAAGTCTGGAGGTATAAAGATGGGAACACCTGCATACTGACTTCTTTGGGGGTGTATTTTTGTGCTTCTAGCCCTCACTCTGACTTTCTCAGTGGTTGGTTTTATCCATCACTCTGTGTGAACCTTTGCACAAGATTTGGCCAGTCCTCTGTGTAATCAGCTGGGAGGCAAGCAAACATCATCTCTGATTGTTTGCTCCCCTCTTTCTGTCTGCACTCTTATTTCTTCTGGCTGCTGGACAAGGCACGCTCTCCTCCTTCCGCTTTAATTTTAATGTCAGCCGGTCATAAACATGCTTGGGGATGAAACACCGTATGTGTTTTCTCCAGTGCCTTTTCCCCACGGAGGGAACAGAAATCACCTGTATTGTCACTTAACTCTTTCCTCTTTTATTTTTATACGTAAGATTTGGAAAGAAGCATTAAAAGTTACGTTACAGTTTTATTTAGACAGAACACAAATCAACTTAAATAATGATTAATGTCAAAGTAACAAAAGGAAGCCAAAGTCAGCCAGTCTCAGTATTTTATGTTTTTTATGAATATATAAATTATACTTAATGATGGGCTTCATTATTACAGTTTCATATATTTACATATTTCATTTTGGTCATATATACGACCCTCCCCTATCTTCTCTCTACACAGATCTCCAGGTAATTCTTTTCTCTTCCCAACCAGCCCCCAGTGTGCTTTCCTTCCCTTCCTTTCCCCCTTTGTCTCTCTCTCCTTCTTTCCTTTTCCTCTCTCCCTCCCTCCCTCCCTCCCTCCCTGCCTCCCTCCCTCCCTCTCTCCCTTCCTTTGTGACCCAAGGAGTTTTATTAAGGTTGGTTACAGGAACATGGTTGAGACATTGTTTACAGAAGCATGATACTCTTCCAGTTTTAATTTCTTTGTTTTTAATTGAGCGTCTGGCTGTCATCAAAAATGAACTCCGAGGACGTTTCAGTTTCAGTGATTTGGGCAGTTTTTGGTTTGCTAGTTTTAGTATAGATTGGAAAATCATTACATAAAAGATCACAGGGTAGTGGTTCCCTAAATTCAGTTCTCCATCGACTTTGTCATGGGAGATGGGATTCTATACACACCTGTTGACAAGTTGCCAGTATCTCCTAGTTCTAAGTTTTTCTGTATTTTTTAAATAAAAGCTGATCAGAAAAAACAGAATGGTTATGTTTAAGCGATAACTCACCATATTCCTATAGGAATACAGTAGGAAACTAAAATTTATGATTAAATTTTGTAGGAAGAGAAAGATAGGAAGTTATTCCAGGTATACTCTCTAGCTGCAGCATGCACTGAACATTCATTAGAAAGACAGACAAGTCCAGAGTGCTTAGTACCATTTGTTCAGCTTAATTAGTAAGAGGAAGAAAAGTTGGCACTTAAGAATGAGAGTCATGATGCTGTTCATTCAGTCTGTTCTACTTCAAATTACCAAAGACTTGTTGCGTAAGCATCCTTCCAGGACATACAGAGACTTTATTGATCAAGAAGGCCCAACACACAGAGAAGCACATGGAATCAGTGAACCTATAAGCAACCTTGGAAGGACACATACTCACCAAGGAATTAGAAGCACCCGAAACTTTGTACTTTTTCTTCAATTTAGAACGGACACATGGCCTGTTAAGGTCTTAAAAAACAATTTTGATACATGTATGTAGAGTAGGTAATGCACTGAACTGTGGGTGATGGGTTTGGGAATGGTCAGGGATCTTGACATGCTCAGTTCGCATTGGGGATACCTGCTTTCTTGACCTCCATTTCTGTGTACATCACACAGGGACAATATAAATGCACAATATGTAAGGAGTAAAGAAATTAGCCTGAAGCTAAGTAAGATCTGAAAAAATGAGACCTATGCTTTGCATATTAAAACACTGACTTCATTTTGATCTACAAAAATAATCCTATAGGAAAGGCAATGCTCGACTATAAAACAAAATTATACCAATATGTCAAATAATAAAAACCTAATATTGCATGTTATGTGGAATGAAATCCATATTGTTAGAAGAAAAGTTAAAGTAGGAAAAAAAAGTCTTCTATTGTTTTCTTTCTTGCTTCTGTTTTCTGGGACTTACTGAGCATTTACAGGTCTTTAAACATGTTTGTACATAGCTCTTCCATATCCCCCCACCTCCACACAGGTGAGCACACTCCACACTATAAATGTTTGTACACCTTGCATTCTGTCTTCTACATAATGCCTTAGCATCACCTACAGAACATACTCACTTTAAAATCGTTATATAATATTCCACAGATAAAACAAAAATAGCTTACCTACCCAATTCTATTTTGTTAACAACAGGCTGCTTTGACACTCTTAAACATAAACAATATACTAAATATCTATCCACATATTAGCAGCTAGAATAATTCTTGGGCATATTCCTAGCAGTGTACTATTTAGATTCCAATATGTATCCCTGAAAATGTGACATTGTGAGAATGTTCTTTGCAGATGTGGCATCAAGTAGCTCCCCAACATTGTGAGAAGTCTTGCCCTGAATATTAGCCAAGATTTAATTTTGATAATTTGTTTGTGTAAAAATTCCCTGAAGCCTCCTTAACATGCCAGCAGCCTTTCTTTTCTATTTTTATTTTTGACACTTCTAACTTCATAGCCTTTTTGGTCTCAAAGTCTTGATCCACTTGCCACAGCCCTGAGTCCTAAGATTAGCAATGTACCACCATGCCTGGAACTATAATTTGAATTTTCTGTGTATCCTATGAGAAAAGAGCACCATCACAGTATTCCCAGGGTAGTGTAAGTATTATAGAAGATAAGCATGAAAAAAATAGTTATTATAAAATGATGCTTTAAACCTCTTCATGTGAAGACTGAAGAAACCATTTTCTTAAGATCTTAAGATACTGATTTACTCAGGACTAGTTCACATGCTGAACTAGTGGATACATGCACATGTATCCACACATATATCCACATTTACATATACATGTACACATACACACATACATACACATGAACAAACATACATACACACATACAAATATACACATGCATACATACCCATATACCACACATACACACACACATATATATATATACACACATTCAGATATACACATGCACACATGGCACATATACGTACATGCACATACATATATACCTACACATATAACACTTAAATATGTTCAAGAGTTATTTCATTGCCTCATTTCAGCAGTCCAATATAGTAGTCAAGTTGAATAGAAAGCTGAGTGAGAGAATTGGTCAACTACTTATAAATGCAAGACAAAAGTCAATACATGTACAGTGACATTTTATTTACATTTCCTCAAAGAACCAAAGAGACTTCTCCTATGGAGATTATCTGTTAAAATGTTTCCAGTGAAGTCTGTCTAATACCTAAGAAAATATTATTATTAAATTTTTCTGATATTGAAAAAAAATCTCATTTGATTTATTTTATGAAATTTTATATCCTTTGTGTTCTGCAATCAGTCAAGAGAAAAATTCTTTGCACTGTGGCCTTCACACAAGACAGCTAACTAAATTGTATTGAAAGTGTCTGTAGGTTTCCATCACATTGTAAGGAAAATAAAGCCAACTTGGTGTAACTTACCAAATATAGGTAAAAATGTCTTACAAAGATGGCAGATGATGATATGTATGATCATGCATATTTTTCACATTAGACTATCACAGTTTATGGAGCGGTCTTCACTTTTCTGAGCGTTTGAAGTGTAAATTCAGGAGAGGAATCTTTTTCCTCATCTTGTAAGGAAAGGTGAGAGTGTGTGAGCACTGCATATACAGTCACTGCTGCATATGACTGGAGTATTTGTCCTGTCCTCCATACCAAGCAAGACCTTGATTACAACTATAACCCACACAAAAGAGAAAGTTGCCTTCTTCTGCCTGCTGATCTCTTCTTTTACCTCTGTATTCTCATTTCCAATTATGAAATTGCAGTAATTCTTACAAATGTTGTTAGAGTAGACTGTGTGGGCGCCCTCTGGTGGTCAAAGATGCTGCCAACCCTTCAACAGAAAAATGTTCAGGCTGATCAGAGACTTCTTTGGGTTCTTCAACTTTATTTTTCATAGATTTCATTTTGATATATTTGTAATATACTTATTGAACTGGTAGTATACAAAGTGATAAATTACTTTGTTGGTTGTTACCAAATTCATAAAGTAATATTTTCACATTCAGAAGTCAATATTTAAATTGTATGAAAATGTTAGATTTTGGCTGGAGATAGTGTCACACATTAAAAATGCCAGTATTTGGGAAACAGAGACAGGAAGATGGAAACTTTGATGCCAACCTAGGTTAATAGCAATACCCTCTTTCAAACAAAACAAAACATAAGTCAGGTTTGGTGGCACATCCCTTTAATCCCAGTACTCAGGATGCAGAGGCAGGTGAGTCATTGTGGCATCAAGCTACTCTGGTCTAAATACTGAGTTTCATGTCATCTGGGGCTACAAGGATACCCTGTCTCAAAAACAAACAAAGAAACAAAACGAAACAAAAAACTAAACTAAACCAAAAAGCAACCAAACACATTCAAAGAAAAAATAAACAAATGTGATTTTTCTATAGAAAATCTATGAAGAAATCATAGGTTAATTTAAAGCCACAGAATTATTGAATCTTAGAACTTCATAGTAAGGGTGGTTATTAGGGGTAATTTCATCTACTCATTCTCCCTCTTTCAACCAAGGGTCTCAGCTGTGTTAAATTTTTGGCCTGTGGTCACAGCATAATCCCTGGGAGCAATGAAGCATTGGTCAACTCCTCGATACAGGCTGCCAGCTGCTCTGGAGAATGAGATTATTTATCTTTGCCTCATGCCTTTTATGCATTCCCTTTGCATAAGGTATTTACTTATATTTATTTCACCTTTTGTGTGCTTTATCTCCTTGTTGCTTCTGAAGGCACTTCTATGCCAAAACAGAAACATTATATGGTTTATGGTTCAAAAGCAGAACAGAGAAATAAATAATAAACCAGAACAAGGGCTCATGAGATAGGTCAGCAGATAAAGACACTTGTTGCCAAATCTGAACGGCCGAGTTCTTTCCCAGAACCCACTTGGTGGAAGGAGAGAACCCACTCTCACACGCGGTCCTCTGACCTTCCCATGAGCACCTGACACTCCCCTCCTCACGTCAAAGGAAAAAAAAAAAAGAAAGAAAGAAAAAGCCAAACACAAGAAATACGTTAGCTTTCTGCTGCTGCATAACAGATTCTTAGAAAGTCGGAATCTCAGAAAGACTTCTTTAGTAGGTCCCGCTGCTGCGGGCCTTGGCCTCAAGCCCTTCTTGGTTGAAACCAAGGTCCTGGCAGGGTTCAGGTCACTTTACAGGCTTTGGGGATGTGGTTTGTAACCACATTCAAGTGCAGACAGAATCACATTTCTGTGACAGAACTGCAGGCTCTCCTGCTGCGTGGCTTTCGGATAAGGAGCTTTTTAGCTCTTGGACTCTCAAAAAGAAGGCCAAAATGAACTTAAATTATCAAATGTAAAGGAGAAGATTATAAAGGGGAAAGAGTAGTAGCAAGGAGATCTATGAATACCCTACAGTGAAGTTCCTGCTGGAGATGATGACGGATTCAGTTAAGCTTTAGGAAGACAGGCGGCCATTTTTGGTTGGAATACATACAAGTATATGTAAATATTTTATATGTATTTATGTGTTGAACGTAGAACCTTCTAGTATGCTGCATAGTGATATATGTAATTAAGAGTGGATTTATGCAGGACATTGTGGTACCTGCCTTTAATCTCAGCCCTTGGGTAGCAGAGACAGGTAGACCTCTGTGAGTTCAAGACAGCTGATCCACCAGCCCCCCGATAAGATGAAGTAGAGTGTGGCCTGAGATGGATCCTGAGTAGTTTGAAGGGTAGTGATAACACTGACAAGGAAAGCTTGGGTGGAATGCTGGGGTAAAAGTCTGAGTTAAGTGGCTTTGAGTAAGAGCATGAGAAAATCATTGCAAATAATTTCAGGGAATTTACAGAAGCAAGGAATTAGGAAGGTAAAACTGGCAGAAAAAGATGGGGTAACAGGAAGTTATACTTTTTTATATTAGAGAAATTAAATCGTGTCTGCATGGTTATGGAAATAATCTACTTGAGAAAAAAACACTGAATGAGAGAAAGAATTACTAGAGTGATACTTTTGACATGGGGTATGAGGCATCTGAAGGACACTGCCATTGCTGGGTAGTAACACTAAATGCTTTTCATGTTTAAAAACGACCACAACTTAAACAAACCAAGTGAAATGCAAGCATACATTTAAAACCATCAAAGCACCCTCATTATGAGCTGCCATTTGTTGCACATAGATTTTACTGAATAGACCAACTTCAAGAAGTCATGTTCTGTGTCAAAATCGCATTTAAAGATAGCAAGTTGTGCCGGAAGAAATCCAGGAAAGTGTGAATATATGAGACATCTAATTGTGTCGCCCTTATGAGTGAGTGACAGTTACTGCAGATCCTTCAAACTGGCTACAGACGAAAGAATAAGAGACTGCTGAATGCTCATCCTTGAAAGGGACATCTGTGCCATCTACCTCAAGACGCAGGGCCAGGAAGAGAGCAAGAGTGGAGGTAAGGGTTCAGCATTACAGAACACTGTCCTCTGATTATGTCATCACTGTTGCACTTGTAGCTGTGATTGCCTGCACAAGACTTGTACAAGATTTGAACTCCTATCATACCATCATGGACAGGAGAGGGGTTCACAAGACCCTGCCCCTCCCTCAGGAGATATTGGCAACTAGTCAGTGTTGGATAAGGGGAAACATGTTTTTGTGATGTAGAGGTAGAGTGATGTCTTGCTTTTGTAAATAACACTTTACCAATGTTTCTCTAAGCAACCTGAATGGAACTAACTAAGGCACACACACACAAAAAATGCATGCACGTATAAGGGGTACCAGCTTGAAAGAGGAAGGATAGCGGGAAGAGTGGGAGTGCCCAAGGCAGTGACTGGGGTGAATATGAGCTAAGTTCCTTATACACATATATGAAAATGTCACAATGCAATGCATTATTATGCATATATGGTAATTAAAAAAGAACATGAATATCAATTAAAGAGTTTGAGAATTGGAAGAACCGGGTTTGGCCTCCAGAATCCTGACTAGCATTTCGACACTTTTCCTAAGGGCTTCATTGTCATTATAAAGTTAAATGCATTTTGCTGGATTTATCTCCAAGGTCCATTCTAATAAATAGTAATGAATGCAATAGAAAAACATTCCCCTAACTTATTGAGAGAAAATACAAGTTTGGCATCTTGCCACTGGTGAGTGAAATAACTAAAAGAAAGCAAGAGAGGAGAAAATGTCTAACACAAGCAGCGGGATCCCTGGCCCCCTTCATCCTTCCTCTTTACCACCTCACCAGTAAACTGCAATTCTAAATTCCTTTCTGATTAACAAGATAGAGCTTTGGAATTAAGAGAGTTTCTTCTTTGGGTCTCCCAGTGCTTGAATCTGCCCAGTACAGGCTGTGAGCACACAGTGGGTGCCTGGCACAGAGTGACATGCCCTGCCTCATTTAGCAGAAATCTGTGGGACGGTGATTGCTACTCTTCCATTGAAATGTAAGTTTCTATGTCTACTCATATATTTTTGAATTTATAATATGAATCAGTTTCTTTCAGGTTACTAGTTTTTTCCTACTAAAGGTTTCTGGCTGTCTGTGACCACAGAGAGCAAATGTCTGAAGAAAACTCTTAGGGTTTGGTGGGTTCTTAAATGGCTTTAGTTAACATGCTGGAGAAACCACATATAGATCCTTTAACAGTGTGCCGCAGACCTGAAATGCGGCTACAAACTTTGAAAGAGAGGGTAACAGTCAGGCAATATTCATACGTAACCAGTGAAAGAGAGGAAACAGCAGAGAGGTGACAGGTAGGGCTTCCTGCGAGACGTGACAGTATCTCCAGGGGAAGAAGGCCTTGCCGCCCAGCGCCCACTGAAATACAAAGAGGAAAACCGTGCTTGGCCAAGAGGCGGGCAAGGAGACCAGTGCTGATCCTTTCTGAAACTCTGTAACCTATTTGGGAAGGTATTCTGATTACAGTGCATTTGCTCTTGGAGGAGACCTTCATATCATTCCCTCCTCACTTTGAGGGCAAGAATTTTATCAAAACTATTTTTTCATTTTCTATTTTGTGTTAGCTTTCTAAGATTAGCCGAATTCTTTTTTCTTTTTTTTTTCTCCAAACATATTTTACAGAGAAAGTTATAATTTTATGTGAAGATTTTTTTTTGTCATTTTAGAAACAAGGAATTAAAACCCGTTTCCGAGCACATCTGGAAAGTCTATTGTCTTAAGCGATTTTGGGGTGTTATGTTTCTATTCTTTACATTGGTTCAAAGGTTTTCACAAAGTTTTGAAAAACACACTTGAAATGCTTATTTCCACCCATTTACTTATGAACTAATTATATTATGAGATCTTTTTAAAAATATAATCAAAATAATTTAAATTCTATACTTACTAATTTTCCAAGTCCCTATATGAGCTGATTTTAAGATTCATATATCATTTTTGGTGATTCAAAATATAATCATTTAGTGTAATGAAATCATAAATCATAAAAAATCATAAAAAGTCAGAATGAAAGCGAATACCAACTATTTGTTTTCAGAGAGAAACCTTCTAGTTGCACCACTGAAAATACTCTTGCAAACCACACCAATTGTCACAAAAGGCTGACTGGTTCTGAGTCTCCAGAATCTGACTTTTCCATAAGCATAGGCATTTTCATTCTCAGGAGTCAGCAAAATGACCTGGGCGACTGGCACAGTGAGACAGGTTCAGAAGGAGGGCTGTGCCTGAATCACATTCAGACTTTGTGATTAATCCAGTGCCTTTGTGTTCTGACTACTAATCATTAGTGCCATTAAACTGCTTGTTTCTTAATTGCGTCTTTGTGTGGGGAACCAAAGGCAAAAGAAAACTAGCTCCCAGAGGCCGGCAATCAAAGGTGATCTCATCTAACCTTACTGTTGCTTGTCTGTTAACCTACAAGCTGTGTAGGCAGGGCGTAGAAAAAGGCACTTTGGCAGAAGATACCATCTCCTTCAGATTTTTCTGTACTTGCATTTATTATGAACGTTCTGTAAATTGTGAGATAGAATTGCCAAGGATTCAACTGTAGACTAGCATTATGTCAAACTGTGAATACAGGTTGTCATTCTGAGAGTCAACAGATGTTGACCTTAGGGTGGCAACTGTCCCTTCACTGCATGAACCTAATCAACATTATATCCTTCAGTATTCTATAAAATTCACTATCCAATTAGAGAGCAAGCTTTTTAAAAACTGAGGTCTAGGGTTAAAATCTCATTTATGCCGCATTAGTCTAAATGTGGCTTTGGGCTGTTTATAGTAGATGAAGCTACTTATGATTTCTCTAAAGGAGAAGAAAGGACACTTTGGAGACTACAAATAAATTGATTTAATGGTATGCATGACTTCACATTCAATTTCTATAAAAATAGCCTTTGATGGGAGGTTGTGAAGATTTTGACAAAAAAATCTCTCTTCATCTCAGGTCTGACTTTGTTGTAATGCTGTTTGCAAACACACAGTTAAGAGAGAGTTTTGAAGCGAGTCTTGCATGCAGCAATTATTACTCCCAAATTAAATTGAACTTGAAACCCTCTAAACTTCATTATTATTCACATGGAAATGTGCTTTGAATTCCTGACCCCATTCCACTTTTTATGGAATTATATAGCTTATTCCAGTTTGGTTTTAGACTAATTTTCTTCAGATGGCTTTCCTAATCAGGTTTTATTTGCAGCTGATTGGATGCCTTTATTGGCAGCAGACTCAGTTTGAATTTCAGGGTTCTATTCATTTGTCTGTTTAGCAGGTGTATTGAGTGCCAACTATGGAAAGGCAGTGTGCTGGGCTCTGGTGGAGTCAGGAAGGAACAAAAAAAGCACTTTCTTGATACAGTTCTTATAACTGTAATGTAGAGAATTTCATTTCAACAAAACATAGTTATAGCACTTTTTACACAGATTTGTAAGTAGTCTGTACCAATAATGTTTCAGCAATCTAGTTATAGTTTGTTATATGAAACAAAATTTCTGTGGTTACACTGTAGGAATCATATTGCTAACAAAAGTAATATTTCCAGATTTAATATTTATGGTTAATACACAGCATTTGGATCCTAAATCTCCATTTAATGGAAGTGATTTTAAGAATCTGACAGCTTTGATACTTTTCACTCTGGACATTGGACAGGTGAAGGAGGCTATTTTCTGTACACTGACAGGTGTATGATAGAGCAGAAAACAGATGACTGGCAAGATCATACAGGAGAAACTGAACATACTGCCACCTTTACTTTTGTTAAATAGGAACAAGTAATGGAGAAAATCAGTGTTACAAAATATCACCCTAGATCAGGACAAGATCATACAGGTTTTTATCTATCCATGTGTTTGGAAAATTAATTCTAATTTTTTTTCCTGAAAATAACTATTTGAGGTAACTTGGTTTCTGAATTATACCAAGTATGTGACTGAGACATTGACAGCGTGGATTCAAGACTTCTTGCAGCTCGGAAATAGATCACCCGAGAAACCATTTAGGAGAAAAGCTGGCAATGGGACATATTGTAGAATTAGCAGGTTGACTACATAAGAAATGATTGAAGTATAAATGAGTTTAGTGTAATCACCAAAGATAAAAACCAGACAAGGTAGAAAAATTAATATGAAAGCTAAAATGGTACTTAGTGGTTAAAAGTTCTTTTTACTCATTCTTAAAAGCTTTATGAATCATGGTAAATTCCTGCTTGATAATAAGTAGTTTCATAACTTTTAGTTATGTGTATATAAATGAAAAAAGTTGTCCAAAGTTGCTATGATAGGAAATATTTGATAAGCCAACTTTATTATAACTTAATAATCTTTCACTTGCTGACAGAGAAATACAGAATAAGAGAGAACATAGAGTAAGGCAGAGAGTCATTTCTACGAACTGCCTTAAATTCCAATAAAATGGTGCACACAAATGATTGCAGTCCACAATGACACAATCTGCTTAATATTCTGATACTTGATTAAATAATTGTATTCCTGAAGTTCTCAATTTATTTATACATGGAGAGCATTTTTCAAAATCACAGTTGCTCATGGCCTGTTTAAGTGCCCTTTAGTCTTTATGTAGGTTGAAGAGTAAGTAATTTGAGGTCAAATTACCTATGGGTTAAATGCTTAAAGCTAAATTATAATCAGAACTGAAATGCTCGGAGCCTCCTTTACTTAATCAATATTA
This sequence comes from Eospalax fontanierii, assembly GCA_035773235.1. Classification (NCBI taxonomy): domain Eukaryota; kingdom Metazoa; phylum Chordata; class Mammalia; order Rodentia; family Spalacidae; genus Eospalax; species Eospalax fontanierii. The sequence continues at coordinate 20,902,006 of CM069528.1, read as the reverse complement.
GAGTTGAAAATGTCCATATTTCTCCACACACCATGTTGCCAACACATATATTTTTTCATACATATCCATTTGGCCATGTCATATTATTGATTATTAAAATTCAGTAATTGCAATCAACCCTGGGATCTGGGTCAAGATGGTTCAGTAGACAAGAGCATTTGCTATGAAGCAAGATCTTATTATTTGAAATCACCAGCATCCATGTAAAAATCAGGCCTGACTACACCCACTTGGAATCCCAGTATTGGGAGCCAAAGACATGTGGATCCTGAGAGCTTTGTAGCTGGCCAGCCTCGCTGAAATGGGAGCCTCTGACTCAGAATCAGCGGAGAAGAATAGTAGAAAACACTTGACCTCCTTCTCATGGGTACCCACAAACATATGCTCACATCCACATGCACAAATTAAAAAATAAAATAAATTGCAAAAGGAATATAAAACCAACTTCAAACTTAGTGTTCATTGATATGTCCTGCAATGATTAACTTTTCCAAGAAATACCAAGTTTTAAACCGGATAACTTCTGTTCATATTGTTTTCTGGATATACCTTTGCTCCGCACTGCCAGTACAATTTTGGATTTGATACTGTAACATCAAGCTTAAGTGTAGCATTTTTACCTTACCCACTTAGAAGATTTGATTTCCCAGATGGTGCTTTCTTTATAGCTTCATTGTCAACTGTTCGTACCGAACTACTGATGTGTGCTTACTCTGGGAGAGAGGCTCTTTTAGAAATGAGAAAGAAAAGAAGAGAAATCAAAGAGCCTGCCATCAACTCCCCTTCTGTGTGTTGCATATTTATCCCTTTGCCATCATTCTTCACAAATCCTTTTAGAAGAACCAGCACTAGTCGTTCCTGTGTTCAATCACATAGAATCTATCAAAACCTGCAGTGCATATTCAAATGCTAGTTTTGATTTGTAAAGATTAAGTGGAATTAAATTTCCATTATTAAGTGACTTGGAAAAGTGTTTTTCTTTAATAACACAAAGGGAGAGAAAACATAATTGGTCATTACTTTTATGTTATTTAAATTCTTCAAAATATTTTTAACTGTGAATCCAGAGCACAGATCAATAACACCATCCCCTCCCTTCAACGCATGCAAATCCATGGGCACAAGACTCACAAGTGTGTTACATGGAGAACTCAGAAAACATACGCAGGGAAGGAATTTCTTTATACTTTATATGGAGACTGTATTTAAAAATTCGAACCAAGATGCTGGAGAGATGGCTGAGTGGTTAAGAGCACTGGCTGCTCTTGCAGAGGACCCGAGTTTGATTCCCAGTACTACATTATGGCTAACAATTGTCTGTAACTTCACTTCCAGAGGTTTTGATGCCCTCTTCTGACCTGCATGGGCACTGCATGACTACAGCCGTGATTGTTCAGTGCCTCCAAAGGGTGTAGCATCTAAACAAACCTTGACTGTGTAGGTGGTTGTAAGGCACTTGGATGAGGAATCCTCCCTCACACTGTAGGGATACTGCGCACTTACAAAGATTCCCAATCCCAAACAAGGAAACCTGTAGCAAATGGACACTGAACAGCCCCTCTATTCACTTTACTAAAAAATCAGACACAGACATATTAGTAATGGTTACAGGCTTTCATTTTAAAATTATGGAGAAAGATGTCATGTCAATCAGACTTTAGGACTCTGGCTTCAGCTTTCTGTGGGTGGAGTTGAATTTTATAAACTTGAATTGCATAGAGCTTTTCTGCTTGGAGAGAGTAGTGTTGGCAGGAAGACAGGATCTGGGGCCTGAAGTTGAGATATTTAGCAGCCTTTCCATTAGACTATGATCCAGGTTTCTTGCAAAAGCTTAGTGAACATATAACAACTCCACAAGTAAAATGTTAAATCCATTAATTTTGCCTACTCATCTTACAACTGAAAGAACTTAGGTCCATTGGTAACAAATGACTCACTTGGTGTTGATGCTTAGTTATTTACTATCTGTTACAGTTTGGGGCTGTCCTGTCTTGTTAATTTAACATTAAAGCCATCCTTTGTAATGTAATAAATCTGCAGCTTATTTGACCTAGGACCTTTTGTGGGAAGCATCCAGCGAATGTTGATTTGTGAACCTTCGTTCACATTACGAATAAAACTTCCTCACATGTTCATGTGTAGTCCTTCAGATGAAGGCTGTTAGTCTTTCTTAAATTAACCTTCATAATATATACATAGATTCCAAAATAATAAACAATTGTTTTTCCTGTTTTGGAATCAGCTTCCTAAATCATGTCTGAGCACGCACACAAAGTGTAGTCATTTACAATTCATGTGCTGGGCTTTGTTTTACATATATTGGATTATAGTAATAAACAAATCTATCACTAAAATCTTCCCAAAAGGCATTTACATTCTAATAGAGCCAATAAGACACCATAAATAGGACAAAGAGACGAAAAGAAAAGCCTTTCCAATATTGCTAAATGTTGGAGAAGGGAAAATATTCTTAGTTCTCAGATACTTCAAATGTTTATTTATTATGTATTTTTATGTGATTCCATGTGAGTAAAGGCACCCTCAGAGGCCAGAAGTGGCAGATCTCCTAGAGCAGGAGTTACAGACCTCCTGAGGTGGGTGCTGGGAATCAAACTCAGTCCTCTGGAAGAGCAGTAAGTACTCTTAACTGCTTTGTCATCTCTCCAACCTCTTACTGAAATTTTAAAGAAATTGGTGGGAAAGGATGCATGTTAAGGTGACAGTTGAGCAAATTCTTGGAGGAGATGACAGATCCTTCCATGCTTGTAATAATGCATTGTCATTTCAGGAAGAAGGGGAAAGAAAACCCAGGCCCTGGTGGGCCATCTTGGTCTGAGAAGGCACAGTGAACAGACATGGAACAAGGTTGAAATGACTGGAGCGAGGAGAGAGAAATGACGCTCCTCTTTGAGGAGGGAGTAAGGAAGTGGATGTCCTGTCCCACTGCATGATCTTGGCCCTGGAAACAGTGCCAGGTTCTATATTTGAACTGGGCCTTGAAATCAGTCACAGCATGATTAGATACTCCTGTAACATTCATGCCACTATTCTGTTGGTGGGCATATCTTGCCTTGCCAATTGCTATTGTAACTGACAGGGCTCAGAAATGGGTAAGGTCGATGATTACTTTTCTCTTCCAGTAGCATGTATAGCATCTTCCAGTACTATGAAAAGTAGCCAGTAGAGATGAGGTGTCTTGAAGATTTCTCCTGGTTCATTCTGTGAATCATATTTGTAGTGTCTTCCACAATAAAGTCTTTCCATTTAGTTCTAGTGGGTAGCCAAGAGCAATGACAATAGCTAGGAATATTTTAAGGTATATGGGGTCTCTCCGGTCAACAACTTCAAAAGAAGGGGTCCATTCTAGCATTTGGTTTCTTACTTGTTAGCCTGTGATGTCTGGTAGGACCATTAAATCTCTCATAGAATAGCTACATTTAAGTTCTTTTTATGTTGTATATGCATATAAATTAAGAAGCTTCTATAGTAATAGGTTTCCATATGGCTTTTTCAAAAAGCCTTTAGTGACTAGATAGATCGTGGGCCACAGGAAAGAACCTAATATTATTATTCCTGTAAATAGTTTTAAATTTGCTTTTAATTACTTAATGTTATTACCCATAAGATTAGTGAATCTCTCAATTCTCACTAGAGAAGCTTCTTCTTGCAACAGTTAACACATATGTCCACAAGTGGTCAATGTACACATAACAGGAGAATAGAATACTCAGCCCTAAATGGGTTACCAATATCACAATCGCTCCTCCTAAGGCTCAGGGATCAGTATGGAAGATGGAGCAGAAAGACTGTAAGAGCCAAAGGAGTAGATGAATAAAGGAAACTGTATTGTCTGGACACTGCAGATAGTTTCACATATGAACCGCATGAGGCAGCATGTACAAACCGAAAACAGACAAAATCCCAGAATTAATGGAGGAGGTAGGCAAAAAGTTCCAGCCCTAGGGACAGATATATTGGCCACCGTCTACTGTGGGGAGTGGGACGCCAGTTCTCTCCTATTGTTTGTTGGTTTTTATTTTCATTTTTTGGACAGGGTCTCCCTAGTGCCAGCTGGCCTAGAACTCAGTATGTGGACTAGGCTGGATGTGATCACGTGGAGATCTGCCTGCCTGTCTTCATAGGACTGGGATTAAAGGCACCCACCAGCAAAACAGTGTGAGTCAGTTTTATTCATGGGTTTGAAGCCTGGAAGATTGACCAGATTCCAAGGAACAAAAATTGGACAGGGTAGACATTTACAGAAAAAAACAATTCCAAGGGTGCTGACTTTAATCCCAGGCTTAGGGCAGCAGAGACAGGTAGAGATCTGTGGAGGCGGGCCTGGCCCACATAGTGACTTCCAGGCAGACTGGGAGACCCTGTTGAAAAAACCGACAAACAATAATAAGGCTAAATGGAGGAGTAATGGGGTGGGAGTGCAGATAAGAGAGAGGATCTGTATAGACTCAGATACACTGTGTGAAATTCTCAAAGAATGTATACATACACTTCAAAAGTACGGTTATACAAGTAGCTATGGGGATAAAGGAGCAAAAGAACTCAAGAGAGGTGGGATTGTAGGAGACCAGTATTATCAAGAGAGAAATGGGGAAAATGGGAACACTTTAAATGGGGAGCGGATGGAAGGGAGAGGGTTTGATAGGGAGAGAGAGAGAGGAGGGATAATGCCTAGCTAATGTAAAAAAAAAAAACATAGAGGGCATCATATTAGTCCAGAAACTGACTGACCCATTACACAGACATAGCTCTACAAGAGTCTATGCGCCTATCTGAAGGCTGTGCAGCAAGGAACAGTGCCAGAGAGAAAACAAACAAACAAAAAAAAACTTTCTTTTAGTTGTTGGTCAAGGTGGTCCAAAAGACTCACCCCCTAATTACACGGGTATGTCCACAACTCTTGATTGCTTCACAGAACTTGAAGGTAAGACCCTATTGCTGAAGACAGAACATACTTCAGACACAGGATTTGGAGCAATGGAGCTGGAACTGACCTAGAAGCCACCTCCCTGAAGGGTACCTCTCATGCTTTGGAGAGTACTATGTAAGCTGCTAAGAGAGAACATCAGTTGATCCAACCCCAGCTTCAAGGCCTAATACTCATATCAGTGACTGGCATAGAATATGACATTGGTGCAGTAGTGGCATTTTATCTTGGGGAAAATCAGCAGTTACCTAAGTGGACTAAAAGCCCACTCAATGGGAGGAAACTCATGTCCAAATACAATGTAGTTAGAAAAAGTTGTCTAATTCATAAATTCCCTATTTTACTCCATTGAAGATGTCTATCTGAATTTTAATGTTCGCTAAGGAAGTTCTGCAAAACTTTGTTTATTAAAAATTTAGTGTCTAAAATAAAACCAAGTGTATAGGTGCTCAGAGTGGATTGCTAGAAGCTCTTCATTATTGCCCATGTTCTCTCCTTAACCCATAAAGCAAAGATTATCAACTCTTAAACAGGCAGACAAAAACCAGTTAAGCTAGAATGGATCCACCAGAGGGTTTTCACTTCCTCCTCCTGGGCTGGAGCTATTTTGCTTATCCAGCTCCTCTGGTGGCATCTCAGACAAATACTGTAAAACGGATGGCCTTGTTCCCCAAACGATAACTCTTAGAGGGTCTAAACTTTGGTGAACATGTAAGGGAATGTGTATGGAGAAGCTCATTCCCAGGACTTGGGAGGCAGAGGCAAGAGGATGGTACCCACTTGGAGGCCAGCCTCTTCTACAGAGGTCTAGATCCAGGCCAGTCAGAACTTTTCTTTTATAGTGAAAACTTTTCTTCAAACAAAGGAACAACAAAAACAAAAATTAGTCAACTCATTTGAGAAACATACTGAGACTTTGCTTTAAAATAAAATAACAAGAAAACCCCTGATTTACCTATTAGAATTGTGGTAAGAATATATCTACAATAGTGAAAAATTCTTCTGATGTGAATGTAGTCATTATCCTTGATGGTACTGACATAAAATAGTATTGATATAATGACCCAAACAGCATTCTGAATAAAATTCCACTACTGGGGATGTCAATAACCTGAGGGTATAATTCTAGGAATAAGACTATTGTATCCAAATTCAAATAGATCCATTATTTACAGCATAAACATGAAATTATATTTATGAAAAACTACTATGAAATAATTACCAAATGATAAATTTCACTATCTAATGAAAATAATGTAGACACCATTGGTTGCATAACTCAATATGGGACCTCAACCTTAAGTGTTGCGGAGTTTTTTAAACAAGGATTCTTTTGGCTAGTATTTATAGGATATTTTCTTTTCTTTTTGAAACGTATTGATTTTGAAAGTCTTATAAATTAAACAGTACTGATCTGATCATTCATGAATCATTGAGAGTAGGTTACCTTTGGACATCAAATGATTTTCATTTTGTGGAGGAAGATTTTATTGAAGAGAAAATAAAAGAAAGGAAAAGCATAATTTATAATGCCAAGTCTGATTCTCAGGATTTAGCTCTCAGGAATCTAGGTGTGCTGACATAGAAGGCAATGGAGTTTATACTGAAGAACACTGTTACACTGTTCTGTTTTAATAGGACAGAGCAGCTACAAAGTGAGCCCAGACAATGAAGCCAGAGAACATAGGAACAGTTCATCCATGTTCATGTCAATTCTATTTCTTATGGAATGATGATTCTAATACAAAAATTATCCAAGTTTGAGCAATGAATTGTTGAGGATAGGGAAAATGTTTTTGGATGAATAAAACAGACTACCCAGAGGACAAATGAAATGGGATTTTTTGTTATCTGTAATATACTGGAAATAAAAATAAACAGGCCTAATCATACTAAGGATTCAAGGAAAATAGAGTGACCTTCAAGTAGAGAGGTATTGACATAAAAAATAAAAATTACTGCTATAATTTTAGCAAACTAGATCCTGAATTTGGTCCAAAATTATAACATAGCATCAAATACTCATTTCTCAAATATTCTAGCAACTCTGCATATCTATTATGCAGCCACCAATCTATCTCCTCTCTCATTCACTTTTATTTGCAAAATTTGGTTGTAAAATGAAAGAAAATTAGGATATTGCAAAGAATTCCATACAGGGAAAAGTTATTTTTTTTTATTCCATAGAAACAATTTTTGGCTTATAAATTGAGAAAATTGATTTAACCAATGTTACTCTGGAGTCATTCTCATTTAGGTATTTTTACATGACATTTTATATTTCTACAATGATTGTTAACATTTCTATAGGGGATAATTAGAAAAAGTTTGTATATATTTTAGTGGGGAAAACCTAATAATGGGGAAAATAGGTACTATTACAGGCAAAACTATTATTTCAAGTAAATATATTAGTTTTTTAGAAAACAGGGTCTCATGTGGCTGAGGCTGACCTTGAACTCACTGTTCAGAAGAGGGTAGCCATGAGTGTCTGAGCTTACTCCCTGAGTGCTGAGACCGGTACTACCACATTCAGGTACTGAGGATTGTTCCTGAGGTGTCATGCATGGTAGATAAGCATTCTATCAAATAAGCTACATCCCCAACTCAAGAACATTAAATTCTGTAAAGGTTTACAGCAAATAAAAGAAAAAAAAACATGCAAACTCAAACTGACAAAAACTCAGCATAGAACTGTGGAAATAGGCAGCAGGCCCCAATCTTTGCTGGAAAATTATTGGCAGTTGATTACTACTAGGTGAGAAAGAACTGATCTTCCTAAAGGGAAGAATTCTAGATAGTCTGACTAGACCCCAGTGGACGAATTTGCACTGACAGACTAATGGGGACACTGACTTGACTAGACAGGCCTTAACAAAAATGATCAAATGCATCCAGTAGAGGGGCTGAGGGAGGGTGCCAGTCGGGAAGGGGGTCTGAAGATGATTAAGTTGTTCTGTATGAAATGCACAAAACATCAATAAACAACTTGTAAAAGAATAAAATATGCACAAAGAGATTTTTTAAAATGTGAAAGTTTTCTAAATGGCAAGATTAGAAAGTCAAATTTAAGTTTATCAGTCCTAGGAAGATGGCTCAGCTGTTAAGAGTGCTTGCAACTCCTCCAGATGATTCAAGTTTGGGTCTTAGCAACCATATAGGATGACTCACAGGTCCTGCAACTCCAGCTCCAGGGGATCCAACACCCTCTTCTGTCTCCTCCAGTACCAGCATGCATGTGCATGCACACATACCCAAATAAGTATAAAATAAAGTAAACAATTTGTATATCAATACCTCTCTACTTGAAGGTCACTCTATTTTCCTTGAATCCTTAGTATGATTAGGCCTGTTTATTTTTATTGCCAGTATATTACAGATAACAAAATTTTGGTCTAAAATATCTTTGTAATGTAAATGTCCCCTCAATTCTAAGTATATTACCAATCAAATTTATCATTTATTATCAATTTTGGAAATTTTTATTTCTCCATGTAGGCTATTATTAAATGAATTCTAAAATTTGATGTAGCTGAATGAGTAACTATCAATGAAGTTTTGTCATGAGGAAGACAGCAGATGTTGAGGAATTAGATGCAGGGACCTTGCAGGGATGAACTGTTCCTATTAAAACTGCCAGAGGAGTCAGACAGAATAATACTGCCATTCCTTAATGCAGAAAAGATGTCATGCATTCAGTTATTGTATGTGAAGTCTAATTTGAGAAACAATCTAAAAACTAAATTAAAATAAGAAAATGTAATGTTTGTTCTCAGTATTTGTATGCATTTGTTTCCTACGTTAGGAAAATATAGCCCATTTCCTGTCAGTCACTATACTGTACTATACTGTCAGTCACTATACTCCTAGCATGCTTCAGTGTCCAGTGGTGCAGATAAGGAACAAGGGTGGGATCTGAAGATCTGAGAAGAGGCTGGCCTGGTGTGATTAAACCACTGAAGATGTATTCCTAAACTTCATTTAGGAGCTGTAACTTACTCAACATGGATCTTATTTCAGTTTGGTCTCAAACTTGCAAAACTTTGCCAAATTTGTCTTTAATGCCAACCAAACAAAATAAACCAACAGATCAAGGCCCATACTCCAAGGACTGCACCTGTGCGTCCATCCCGCTCCTCTTGTTTGCTGACTGTGTGGTCCAGTTCATTTGATTTACCCGACCTCTCACTTCTTCACTTCACAGTGGAAGCTCTGCTTAAGCTGCATATGACTATATGAGATTCATCTGAACCAACTTGTGACAACATAGCACAAATCTGGCACAGACGAGCTATGGAAGGCAATAAACATTAGCTCTCTCATCCTTATTGATTTCCACCTGCTGTGACAGTCTGAGGAACACTGAACGTTGCTCCCAGGCTAAGCCAGTCACCAGAACAGTGGTTTTCACATGAATTAGTTCACTGCCAAAATCCCTGGGGAGAAAGTTAGAACGGTAGGGACGGTGGGCACTTTGGAAAGGCTTCAATCTTTATTCCTAAAGTTCCCATTGTGGAAGGAGTACTAGAAATCATAGTGGTCAATTAACTTGAGCTCATGGTGCTAATACTGTAATTAAAATATAATCAATGAAATGTCTGGAAAATCTTCCTGTTTTTAGGAGATTATAAATACTGCTGCAATGGATATAAGTGGAATTACTTGAATAAAATGTAATGCATACTCTCCATTTGCATAGATCTTAAATTTATCATTCTCCCTATGGCATCCTAGCTTGCGGTCCTACCTACAGGATATAAAGTCCTGTTCCTCTCCATGTTCACCTGCATTTGCCACTGCTCTTTCTTATTGCACAGTTGTAATCACTGTTTCCCAGAGAGGTTGTATAGTATAAGGCCCAATGACACAGCCTCAAGACATATATTACCTCAGTGCAATTGCCTGATTTATACTAGGCATATATAACTCTGGGCAAGCTACATAAATTCCAAGTGTCTCAAAATTCTGCCAAAATTAGGTTTATTAATTACTTCTGTGCATGTATATGCGTGTAGAAGTATATGTGTGTCATGGGTGTGAAGGCCAGAGGACAACTTCAGGTGTGTTCCACAGAAGCTTTAGAATCTCTTTCTTTTGAGATAAGGTGTGGTCTCTCACTAGTCTGAATTTATTAAGTAGATTAGGCGGGCTGGCCAGCAAGGTGTGAGGTCTGTTTGTGCCTCCCCGTTATAGGAGTGCACAGCATTACACCTGGCTGTTACCTTTAAAGGCTTTATTCAGCTTATTACGGCCTCCTAAATTTTATATTGAAATATTTCTATGTTTCTCAAGTATTTCCTGATGCTATACATTTTATGAATATAATATTTAGTGATTTATAATAAAAAGATTTCTTTGGATTGGCCTTTAATCTTTTAATATTTCCCATGATCTTTTTCATAATATAGGTATTTTATAAACATTTATGACAACAATAACTTTATTAGATGAGATTAATGAAGCATGGTGCATTCATTTTTCAGAATGGCACATAAATATTAAGAATACATACAGATACTAACCTAGAAAATTTCCCAGAAATATTACATAGTTTAAAAATGTCACCGATTTCAAGAAAGTTGTAATTATTACATGGATTCACTTTAAAGTTTTTAATATCTATCAAGGAGGCAAAAAGTAAATTTTACTTATTATTTTACATTGCAATTTTTGATGGTCAATCCTGATTGTCAGTCTGACTAGATTTCACCTAGGAGATATGCCTTTGCCATGGCAGTAAGGCTGTTTCTACAGAGGCTTGACTGATGAGGCAAAACCTTCCTTGAAGGCTGTCATAGCTATTCTATGGATTGTGATGCTACTGAAAAGCAGGAGAAAAAAAAAAGAAGAAAGAAATCAGAGAATCATCATTTCTTTGCTTCCTGACTGTAGATGTGATGTGACCCGCTGCCCCATGTTTCCACTGCCCCAACTTGTCAGGAAGACTGTAGCCCTTCAAAGTATAAGGTGGATAATCCTTTCTTTACTCAAGTTGTTTCTTATCATGCATTTGGCCACAGCAAGAAAGCAACTAATGCAGAAAGTTGTTACCAAGAAGTGGGGCCATTGCTCAGACTACCCAGTCATGTGGTTTGTATACTTTTAGAATTAGGTTGTGGAAGAATATTGAACAATGTTTGCGAAGTTGAGGGAAGTTTTGATGAGAAATTGATGAGCCATTCTTCCAGGAGGGTGGAAGACAAGAGTGGCTGTACAAGCGTGGAAAGTGTAGTCTACTGAGAACTGGACTAAGAGGCATTCATAGAACACTGCCTGGCAATATGCCTGTATTTTGTACCCCTGTTGTGAAATTCTGAGTAAGGTTGAATTAGTAACTAATGGTCTAGGCTATTTGAATAGAGGAAATTTCAAGACAGTGTAACATTCACACAGTGGCATGTTCTGAATCTCAAGGATCTTAATCTCTTTCTCTCTATGTACGAAAAATGTAGGATTTTGTCAGGAAAAGAATGTGAAAGAGTTTAAGTTTTTAAAATTTTGTATGCATAATAGTTTTGCATGAATGTACGGAAGTGCACCCATGTGTGCAATGCCCTGGGAGGCCAGAAGAGTAGAGTGTGTTGGGTCCCCAGGAACTGGAGTGATAGACAGTTGTGGGTGCTGGGTACAGAACCCAGGTCCTCTGCAAGGGCAGCCATTCCTGTTACCTGCTGAGTCATCTCTCCAGTCCTGTGAAAGAACATAAAGACACACACAGCTGGACGCCAAGAAAGTGGCTATAGCCATTACAGGGATTAATGTCATAAAACGAAGCCAAAGCCTCATGCTCCTCACGGGAAGTATTAGTAAAGCTTCTCTGAAGACAAGAATCCAGCTATCAATGGCTCCAGATTAGGAAAATACAGATTCATTTAAAGGAGAGCCTAAATTGAGAATGCTGCTAAAGGCGAGGTTTCCTGTTTTCAGCTGGGCCACCAATGAACCCAGGGTTCACTACAGAGAGGATAGAAGGGAGTCAAAGCACATCTTGAGATGGCAGCAGAATGTGGCAGAATAGCCTGCACAGTGTTGATTTTGTGGGCATGAAATATAAGAGTTATAGAACCGTGACATTTGCATCAAGGATGTAGAAAGCCACTGAGACCAGAGAAGGTATGGCAGGGTCAGATTCCTGCAATGAGGGCCTCAGAGATGAGTGTGAGAAACTGGCATGGTGAAGACTGAGATACAACGGAGAACCCAGAATGGTGGCAGTGTTAGGACAGTGAGATACAGGAAAGCAATGAAGCTGGCCTAAGACAGGGGCTTCTGTTACAGATAGAAGATCTGGAAAGGCAGAGTGATTTAAGGTTTTTGGAGCCCAGATGATTTTATCAGGATTTGGTGTTTGCTTCCTGGGTTTCAGTCTTGATTTTTTTCCCAATATTTCTTTGCTGTGTCCTTCTTCCTCCATTTTGAAATGGGAATGTGTCCTCTGTGCCTTTCTGGGCATATGAAACGTAAAAAAAATTATGGAGACTTAGTGTTGAGAGACTATCTTAGTCTCAGTAGAAACTCTGCACTTGGACTTCTGAACTTTTTTGGAACTTTTAAGCTTTGAGGACTCAGGGGAAACTAAATATATTTTGCATATAAGATGAACATGAGACTTTAGGGTGTAGATGTGGAAAGTTCTATCTTTAAGTGATGTATTTTGGTGTTCAGTTGACAAGGGATGAACTTGTGTTGGCTAATCTTGATTTCTGACACTTGATCGTACTTGGAATAGCAGTAGAGAAACTTCTGATCATGTTCATGAGGGCATTTACACAGAGGTTTAACTGAGGAAGACAGACCCAGCCTGAATGTAGAGTCACCCCATGGGTTTGAGTTGCCAGCTGAATACAAAAGGAAACAGTTGCGGTGTGCTGAGCACCGGTGTCCTTCTCTCTCTACTTCATTTTTCCAGTGACCTGTTTCACCGCATTTGAAACATTTCCCTTTGTTTAGTGTAGCGGTTACAAAAGCCTGGGCTATTGCAGCAGCTTTACGGGAGTGTGTACCAATGTCCTTAATCAGCTTATCCAAGAACAGCTTAACCTACAACACATCCGGCCATCCAGAAGCCCCTGGAATACTCCAATTTTTGTTATACGAAAAAAGTCAGGGGGATGGCGTTTACTACATGACCTGAGGGCTATAAACAAAACCCTGCAGGTGTGGGGATCCCCACAGAGAGGACTCCCTCTTGCTTCTGCCATCCCCTCTAATACCCCACTCCTAGCTTTAGATATAAAAGATTGTTTTTTCTCCATTCCCCTCCATCCCAATGATTGTCAACGCTTTGCCTTCTCTATCCCAAAGCTCAATAATTCTGGCCCTGCCAGTAGATACGAATGGTGTGTCCTCCCCCAAGGCATGGCCAACAGCCCGACCATATGTCAGGAAGCAGTTTCAGCAGCTCTGGCCCCTTTTTTAGAAAAAGGACTCCATATCTACCATTATATGGATGACCTCCTTGTTTGGAAAAGCCAAAACACCTCCAGACCATGCCCAGTGTATGACAGTACTCAACCATACCATCATGGCAGTGCTTTGTCTTCTGTCAAAGAACAAATAAAAATATTCTTAAAAATACTTAGTGATACCCTCAGTTATTAGAACTTTACAAATAATATAGCACAGATTAAATATAGGTACATGACCAGACTCTATTGCACAGTGTGTGTGTATTTGTGTGTCTGCACACACACATTCATACCTTTCAAATGAAACTTCAAAGAAACATTTTTGTTTATTTTAGAAATCCACTATACCACGGCAAAAAGAACTTTGGTGTGTAGTACATCTTTGCTTATTGTCGAATTCCTTGCAGAGGCTAAAGCTGGAAACCATTCATATATATATATATATATATATATATATATATATATATATATATATATATTACCAGTGAATATTAGCTTAAAAAGGAATCTAATTTTTACACATGGTAAAACATACATGAACTTTCAAAACAATATGCTTAGTGAAATCATTGAGACAGAGTATAGGGCACATTAAATAGTCAGATGTGTGGGTGGCTTACCACCTTGCTGCCTATTTTGCGAGATCAAATTGTATCTACTCTCGAAGCTAAAGGTTTCAAAATTGCCCCTGATAAGATACAGGCCATTCCTCCCATTACTTTTTTAGGCATGGACATTTCTCTGACCACTGTCCGACCCCATAAGCCTACTCTAACCCTCCCTCAACCCCTTACTCTAAACTCCTTACAAAGTTTTTTAGGAAATCTCAACTGGCTAAGACCCTGGCTCCCTATATCTACCAGTCAACTACAACCCCTGTTTGAACTCCTTAAGGGCAGCAAAGACCCCTCCTCCTGAAGAAAATTGACCACTGAAGCCAAAGAAACTTTAAAAATAATTAACGCCCACCTACAATCAGTTTCACTGGCTAGATATGATCCCCAGTCACCAGTCCAATTTCTTCTCTTTAATTCCTCCCCCACTGTAGTCGGTGCTATTTTTCAGCCCCAGGGAGTCATTGAATGGCTGCACACCCCTGTCGGAGGAGCACCACGAGTCCTTACAGAAATTGATGCAGTAGCTTCCATGATCAGGCAAGGCAGGGACCGCACCCTACAAATCTTAGGGAAAGAGCCCGATATTCTGGTCACGCCATTCTCCCTTACGGACATACAATGGCTCATGAGGAATCATTCCTCATTCGCCTTTAGCCTCCTTAATTTTTCTGGCCAAATTGACAATCACTATCCAAAGGACAAATGGATCTCTGCCATACCTCTTCTCCCCTGGCTACCCCCCCCGACTCTTCTACCGTGCTCCCATCCCTGGAGCCCCCACAGCCTTCACCGATGGAGGCTGTAAGGGGGCGGCTGCAATTATTGTTCAGCCTGGAGATAAACTCCCCATTACCTATTTTCAAGCCCTTCCAGACCGTTGGCCACAGTTCAAAGAATTATTTGCTGTCTACCTAGTACTCAAAAATGAAGATGGCCCCCTTAATCTCTACTCTGACAGTGTTTACACTGTCAATCTCCTACCCTGGCTTAGTCGCTCTCTGATTAAATTGGATGGCAACCCCCCTATCCCCACTCTTCATCAAAATTTCTAACCTCCTCCAAGCCAGGAAGGCCCCCCTATTTGTGCAACATATCCGCTCTCATACTGATCTCCCAGGCCCTTTAACTCAAGGCAATGCCCTGGCCGATCACCTTGCCTCTACCGGAGCCCTCCCTGTTGAGGTCTCCCCAGCCATTCTGTCTGATGCCCAACTCTTACATCAAAACATCCATGTCAACCTCAAAGGGTTACATGCAAAATTTCCTAACGTCCCCTTGGCACACCTCCGTCGCATCATTAGAACATGCTCATCGTGTGCCTCCCTTATTACCACCCCTGCCATTCAGCACATGGGGACCAACCCTAGAGGACTTAAAGCCAATGCACTCTGGCAAATTGATGTCACCCATATTCCTCAATTTGGGCGACAAAAATATGTCTTTGTTACTATTGATACCTTTTCCCATTTTATATGGGCTTCTGCTCAGACACATGAGAACTCAAAAAAACTCATTAACCATATGCTATCTTCCTTTGCCATCATGGGTATACCCCAACAACTTAAAACTGATAATGGTCCTGCCTTCACCAGCTCAGCCTTTAAAAACTTTTGCAATACTTGGAAAATTAAACACCATACTGGCATCCCCTACAACCCCCATGGGCAAGGGATAATTGAAAGGGCACATCAGACCTTAAAAAATCAATTACAAAAACAAAGTCAACCCAATTACCCCCCATCAATACAGCTCGTCTTGGCCCTAACTACCCTTAATGTCTTTAATATCTATAAATCCTCTCAAGCTCCACCTATAGTCCTACACTGGTCTAGACCCCCAGCCATACCCCCTATCCTAGTAAAATGGAAGGACCCATTAGATGAGATCTGGAAGGGGCCAGACCCCCTCCTCACAACAGGGAGGGGCTTTGCTTGTGTTTTTCCCCAGGACCAACCTCGGCCTATCTGGATTCCAGCCAAAAATGTCCGACACCTCCCCGCCGATCAAAAAGATGGCCTGCATGTCCCTGGAGGAAACAACACGTCGAAGACGGAGGAGACGACACCGTCGTAACCACAATATCACCTGGCAGGATCTACACTGCCTGGTGACCCAAGCACAGGCAACTTGCCCACCTAATGCCTCCCTCTCTGCCATCCTCCTGGCTGCCATGGTTATTTTACATGCTAACTCTGCTTCTGCCCAACAGGCGTTTCTCTGGAGATTCTCTGTCAGAGAAACTTTTGAGAGAACCAACACAGTTATTGGAACAGGTGACTGTTCCCCACGAGGATGCCAAACAGCCTTGGAAATTCCCATTAAGCCCCAATCTGTTTCTGTGACCCCTGCCTCATTTGCCTGCTTCCCTTATAGGAACCGTGGGGACTGTCTGACTGACACACCCACCTATGGGGGATGCCGAAGGTGGTCATGTGTGATCGAATTTTCTACCTCTAAAGGGAGCATATACCAAAACATAGGAGGTGAACTGCGAATTAAAATAAAAGACCCCTGGGATGAGAGATGGAGGGTGGGAGTACATGGCAAACTTTACCATAACGGGTATTCTTTCTGCCCTACAGCTGACATCTCCATTTCCCAGTCTCTGGTTCGTGCACCCTCTTCTGAACAAGTTAAATCACGCATTCTTTCGCAGGAGAACACCCTTCGCAATTCTACCCGCACCCCCTTTACTTGGATACAGTATATTCAATATGCAACTAACCTCCTCCGGCTCTCCTCTCACCCCAACGTATCCCAGTGCTTCCTATGTGCCTCCCTGTCTAGACCCCTACTCGCTGCTGTCCCTGTTAACGTCTCTGTCTTCACTACAGATACCACTCTGGAATCTTCATCCCCGCCACTGCGAAACATTCCCCTTTATTCCCCCTTAAATCCCCCGGTATGCCTGGCCCCCAGCTCTGCTACCCCTTCCTCGCGTTGCCTCCTCAACATCACCGTCTCCACCAGTCTTTGTGCCTCCCCTCCTGTGCTCTTCTGGTGTGGGGGGACCATCCTCCCCTGCATCAATACCACCCTCTCCTCTTATTGCATTCCCGTTGCAGTCACACCTCAGCTGCTGCTGTTCGAAAAGGAGGAAGCAATGTCAAAAATGACAACTCGCAGGCCCAAACGAGAAATCCTTATCCCCCTTTTAATCGGACTTGGCCTCACCATCTCAACAGGTTCAGCAGGATTAGCCGGTGGTGCCCTTTACCAAGCCCACCTCATGGAAGCGGACTTTCAAGGTCGCCTAGAACAGGCCATCAGCAGCACCACTGACAGTCTAGAGGCCCTACAAAGACAGATCACGTCGCTGGCAGAGGTGGTTCTCCAAAACCGCAGAGCACTGGACCTCATTACAGCTGAACATGGGGGGACCTGCATGTTGCTGAAAGAGGAATGTTGTTTCTATGTCAATGACTCAGGAGTAGTGGAAACAAATGTAAAAAACCTACTAAAGTTAAAAAAGGAACTCTCCCTTCTATCCCCAAACCCCACAGAAACCCCCTGGTACAGTAGTCCTGTCATAACCTGGCTACTCCCTCTCCTCGGCCCCTTGCTAGCTATTTGTGCCCTCCTTCTCCTTGCCCCTTGCCTTATCCAGTTTCTTCAAGGACGCCTAAAAGCATTAGTCAATGTAGCTACCCAAAGAGTCGTGATAAAATATCAAACTATTCCTA
This sequence comes from Eospalax fontanierii, assembly GCA_035773235.1. NCBI lineage: Eukaryota > Metazoa > Chordata > Mammalia > Rodentia > Spalacidae > Eospalax > Eospalax fontanierii. The sequence continues at coordinate 20,884,353 of CM069528.1, read as the reverse complement.
AATCTCACGACTATGATGATACCTCCCCCCTATAAAGAAAAACAAAGGGGGAGATGTGGGGCCAGTGTTCGTTGCAATAAGGTATTGAGCAAAGCCCAGCAACCCCGGAGACCCTGAAGGGACGGCAGGTGTCTGGCCTGCTCTGCCTGATGTGTGATAACCTGGCCCCAGGAATTCACTATAGATATGAATCTTCCTTTCCCCCATCCCAGACCAGGTTTTTGGGTTTCGTTTCCCCATTCCTAAAGTTCCACAAGCTTCCCACCTTTAATCCCTTAACCCCACCTTTAATCCCTTAACCCCACCTCTAACCTTCCCAATGCCAAAATGCCTTCTTATAAAAACTCCTGTCTTGGTCCTAATAAACGATCTGCCCACCGACGCAGTTTCCCGGGTGTCATTTCCCGTCGCACTCTGAGCCATTCTGAGGACCTGTTTTACTCTCCGTTCTCTGGGACCGCCGGTGCGCAACGGCTGTCTCTGGAGAAGGAGCCCCACAGTAAGCAGAACAGCATTTGCCAACAGTTAGAGGGAAGCGTGTCTTTGCAATCAGTGTGTCTTTGCAATCACCTTAAATGAGTGTTCCACCGTACCTGACTCAGTACTTAATCTTTGTTTAGAAAAGTCTTCTCATTATGTTCATTTCCTTGAGAAATTCTTCTATTTTAAGCTACATTCGCTTCACTGTTTCTTCTGCCAGCACTGTAATGACTGAATTATAACATCCATTACAATAAATCCTCTGAGAGTTGGGATTAAGTCAGTGAGAGTAGATCTGGAGGATAAGGATGATGCTCCAGACCACGCCCAGTAGTGTGTGACAATACTCAATCACATCCTTTTGGAAATGCTTTGTTCTTCTGGCATAGGGAGTGCTTTAACAAAATGTGGGTAACCTTGATAACTCTGAATCAATTAGACCAAGGACAAAGTTCTGGAGATCAATACTGATAGTAACGGTACAGTAATGTTAAAGTATTCAATGACAGTGGGTTGCAGAGTCAAAAGGGGTTAAAATGGTAACTTTAATGCTATGTATATTTTACTACAATGAAAATAAAATAGAATGTAAGAACTGAAGGAGATTCTCCTTGTAAAGGAGATAGTATTCAATCATTTTCATAATATCAAGTTTAAGGATGCTGAAATTGCTCAAAGAAGACCTTATCATTATTAGATCCTAACATTTTACTATACTGTGATTGCTTTTTATTATATTACATATTTCAGTGTCAAAAACTTTTGAATATTCTCTGTTCAGTATATGAGGTTGCAAAAAGACTGCATTCAAATTCCTTTCCTGTTGCATTCCATAAGATACCTGAGACGGCTTTCTCCCTTGGGAGTGGTAGAGTGGAGTTCTGTTCCTTAGAGGGGTTGATGAAGGCTGCCTGTGTTTACCTGCTGTAAAACTTGTCTTTGGACAATTTTCAATGGGATAACTAAAAACAGAACCTTTGTTTTTTAAACAAATTATGTTTTAAATACAATATGTACATAAGACTATTAAATTTTACATATGAACCCAAACCTCCTAGGTTAAAAGAAATCAAACAATGCACATTTAATTACTGAAGTCTTAAAATTAATTGAAGATCAATATTGTGAAACATTTCCTAAACCCTGAAGAGCTTTCAGATAGGAAGTCAAGTAGTCTATGTCTTAGAAATGAATTCAGTCTTAAGTGAAGAAACATTAGCAGAAACATGTTTAAAAGCTTTTAATAGAATTGTAACACCGAAATAAAATCCCTGGGGTCTGTCATTCCTAGACTGTGAGTCTGCAGATCAAGAATTCTGCTACTGCACTGCATGCCTCAGGTTTTAAAAACTGCTCAACAGCATGCTTAATGTGAAGTGTAAACTCTCTAAATATGCCTTGTTCAGAAACTCTCATGAAGACTCTATTGGGCTTTATAATGCTTTCTGATTTTCATAGTCCACTGAAAATTGTATAATAATAGTAACAACTAGTGCTCATGTCTTCCTAGAAATGCTAGAGTTGTTTAATAAAAGTATCTGTAACAAAGCTGGATATACTTTGAATTTAGGGAAAAAAGAGAACTTGAATAAAGTGCTTAAAAAAAAGAAAACTATCTCTGAGGCTGGAGAGATGACTTAGCGGCTAAGAGAACTGATTACTCTTGCAAAAGACCCAGGTTCAAATCTCAGTACCCACATGGCAGCTCACAGCCATCCAGAACTCCAGTTCCAGGGAATTCAATGCCCTCTTCTGACCTGCACAAGCACTACAAGATATGGGTGCACTTACATACCCGCCAGCACTACACTCATACATGTAAAATAAAAAATAATAAATAAAGTATTTTTAAAACCTGACTATCTCAACAAAACTATTTTAGGACAAGAAGTTAGAGACCTTCACTAACTTGTTCTACATCACCCTTCATTGTGTTTGGGAATTACTTAGTGTTTTGCATAATATGGGCAAGTGTGAGGGAATAGGTACTCACTAAGATGCCCATCTTTATATTCATACAATATACCTTAATGTATTTCATCTGCTTAACTTTGAAGTTAATAGCACTTCTAATTTCCATTTTTGTCTTGATGCTAAAACCTTGTTGTTAAAATAGGTGGTCTGGAGATACAAGAAAGGTAAACGGCACAGTAAAACTTAAACCTACTTTTGATGTCAGTCCTAGACCCTCTAAAGACAGACTAAACAGAAAACTATCCAAACGTATCCCTTAAAGCCTTGTATTTCTGAGACAGTTACTTTAAGCTCTGTGACCTTCTCACCTTATAAGAAAAGACTGTGTATCCCTGGATAGAACTCCTATATTGAGTCTCACTCACCCATGGTTCAGGGATCATTGCAGAAGCTGGGTAAAAGACTGTACACGCCATGGATGGTACAGTCTTAGGGAAGCAGAGACACTCAGACCACTAGAATCTTGAACATGTGAACTTGTGCCAGGAACACTGAGCCCAGGACTCACACCAACTCAGAACAGACAAGTGCACAGAGTGTAGCAATAGAAATTGATGGTGGGGCAGACCTAGACTGAGAACTATTGGAGACTCATTACTGCTGGAAGAGGGAGAGTATACCTTACTTATGATCACTAGATAGCCTGACCACTCCAGTGGGTGAATTTTTACTGAAGTACAAATGCTTTCCTGGATAGGATTTAACATGTATGACAGAATACATGAGGTTCAGTAGGAGGCTGGGGAGGTTGGATGGCGAAGGGATATAAATCTGATTAAGAACTGTCATATGAAATTTATAAAATTCAATAAAAAGATAACAATATTACTAATGAAAAAGAAAAAAAAGGAAAGACTTACCTCAGGGAAAAGTTACCACTCCAGCTGAAAACGAGACATGCCATTGTCTGTCCTGAGCTTAGATGTAACATGGGCTTAGTCACAACGACAGTGTTTGTACGGCCAGGTGCCATCTAGCTTTCGTGTTTACATCTGCAGGCAGCTGATGTGACGGTGAAGACCTCTGGGAGGCCTCTGCAGATGCAGACCCAGTGTGGATATTTATCACCTGAGACAGATATCCTGCTAACCTGTCTCACATTGAACAAGGAGCTCTGGCACTAAAGTGGCCATGCCTTGAAACCTCCCTAGCATAACCAGCAGTGCACCTTATTAGAGAAAACCGGAGGTGGAGTAAGGTGATTCCCTGGAAAATGACTGTTGGTTGTCACAGAGAAGTCTTCAAGAAGATTATGGTAAGATTCTCAGAAATTATTGTAATTTCAATGAAATTATTTCTAAAACCAGGAACACTACATTGTGGTGGCAAGACTATGGATCAGGAGAGGAGACAACAAAATATTAGGAAAGTTGAAAGCATTAATTTTCCTAAAGCTAAAACATTTGCATGGAAATAGACTCACACTTATAGTGTGATTAATGTTCTTGTGTTCATAAAGAGAGAGTAGTAGGCTAACCAGCCTAACATTTCGTGAACAGTTGTCTGTGTCTACTGCAAAGTTATAAGAGGAAACTCAAGGCTCCCTCAGCCTCCCAAGTGCAGCAAACAAAACAGCTTCCCATCATGTGAAAAGAGAAAGGAAGAGATCCTTTGAGTCAAATCTGTGGATCAGCATCTTCCAGGAACTTTTGTTCAACATATCTCAGCTGAGAAAAAGCACAAGGCACTGGAGCTGTGTGCCTGGCCAGTACCAGGAGATGTGAGCACACGACTAGGAATTTGCCTTTCCATCTCACTTGTGAGCGTGCCGAGAAACTTGTTAGCGAAGGCTAACATTTAAAGGGATTTTCAGGCTCATATAGAGAAATGGGCTCAATTGGGCTGAACCCATCATTTTGGCTGTGGGTATCTCATGCTTTCTGGCTGTGTGCTCATGTGGAATCGAGTAGAGAACTGGAAAAGTATCTTATCTTCGCAGGAAGGATTATCTTAGTAGTACTTTAAGTTGGTTTAAGACTTGTCAAAGGAATTTCCATTAAGTAAGTGAAAGCACATTTTGGGCCTAGTGTCACTGTTGTTTTGACAAGTGTTTCTTATTTTTCCTTCAGTGAATTTAATCAGTTTTTAAAAATAAAAATAAAATTATTGATAACATTTAATCTTTGGTTATTTTATATTTTGGGAACAGTTGTTTTTATTTGTTGTTGTTGTTTGGTTTTGGTTTTTTTAAACAGGGTCTTCCTGTAGCCACAGCTGGCCTGGTTCTCAATATAAAACCAGATTTTTTTTTAAATCAAAAAATGTTTTCCTTTCTACTTTATTTTTGTAGGTTAGTTTCAGTGTACACAGGATTCTTTGCTAAAATATCTCTCTGCTCCTTTGACTTTTCAGACTTCCTATAAATATCAAATGTCTGTTTTAAATAGATGGACATAAAATGTATTGTCCGTGCTAGACACTGTTGGAAGAGAACATCCATGCAATTGTTAGTAACTCCTCTCTCTATAAAATACATTAGCACTTATGTTGGAAAAACAGACATGAGTTTGTCTCAAGCATCAGTCAGACCCTATGGGAAGACTACATCCAATCACAGATTTGTTCTTAAATAGATTTATGAAAGAACATAATTTTAAAAAATGCATTCTAACAGGAAAGACTTAAGTATACTTGACTAAAAACTTCCGTAAGTTATAAAGCAAATAATTTTTATTATTATAGCATATGTATTGTCCTTCGGAAGTATATAGTATATTAAAATATAACTTATATTGATAAATAATCATTGCTGTTTGTGCTTGTTGAAATGAACCTTGGGAACAAGAGACAGTCCCAAACCTCAGACTCAGGCATGGTTATTTCAGGTATTCATCAAAACTCCCTGTCCTGGGGCAGGCTAGACCCTGACCTTTTAACAGGGACAAAAGAGTCTTAAGCAGCCAAGAATATTAAAAAATCACTTCTTTGAGTACAGCTAGAAGACAATCCTTTCCAATAGAGGTTCCTATTGGTTAGCCCACAGTATTAAAATACCTATAGTGGGCATAAGAAATTGGAAGCTTATTTGTGGAGGGACAGCTCTACTCTGCTTGGGATTCTCTCCGTCAGGAACCTCAGCAGGGCCCTTTCAGCAACGTTTCCCCAGTCATTTCTACTAGGTATTGTAGGCATCCGATGTGATGGTGGTATCCATCTGTTACCTGCTGTTTGTTCATATATATCTACTTGCTTCCTGCTTAATAGGGTTATTCAAAACCCAAAGTACAGCTATTAGAGATCAATCACTAGATGGAGCATATATATTGTGTCTTTCAATTTCTCCAAAATAATCTCTCAGAAAAAGAAACTCAGGAACAAAAATTAAAAATGGGCACTTTGAGATGAGTATAAAAGGATTCAGTGATGTTATCACCATTTAAGAAAAAGGCAAACTTTCATGTATATGCTTGTGTGTGTGTGTGTGTGTGTGTGTGTAAGTGCATAGTGTGTATAAGTATCTTCAGCTTGCAATGTGACTCTATGATAGTCTCTGTGACTGTTAACAATTTGAACTTTGGATGTCTCAGTTTTCTCATTCATAAATTATTGTCATGTTAATTATATAAGATTGTGCAAATTAAATGTATATTCCTAAAATGTATACAATAAGGGCCGTATACAGTGACATAGTATATTGATAGGGTTTTCTTTATTGTGGTGATGAAACTAAAACACTGATAATGTTTTCTGATAGTTTAATAGAATTAACTTTCCTTCCCACCTCTCTTGGCTTGACTCCTATTCAGTGATGCATAGTTGCCCTCAGCAAACCCTTTAACCTTCTTCTGAGTAGTATACAATGAATAAACCCCATAGAGCCTTACTTGACATGCAGCCAGGATGATAAAAGCTAAGAAATCAATCCTTAGCTATCAAACCTACAGTGTTCATTTACTTTTTTATTTTCTTCATTTGGTTCTTTATCCATTCATGCAGTAAGTCCTAATGAGCATTTGCTCTGTGGCAGGGCCTAGAGAAACAGAAAATATTCGGACTAAAACACTGCTTCTTAGAGCTTTTTAATGCTAATTGGAAAGTTTGACACATAGACTTAGAAAAGGGTACAATCAGAAGTGCTCAGAAAGAAAGGAAAACAAAAACCCTATTAGATGAAGACTATTAAATATGGAAAGAGGAACTGCTCTGGCCAGGGATCACTGGGCTAGGATGACACCTGAGCAGAGACTAAGCCGCGAGGAGAGGCGGTGTTGAGGTGTGGGAAGACTGCAGAGATGGAGAAAGTAGGTACAGAGCGGGACAAGTCTGAGTCTGCTCCAGGCCTCAGGGAATGGCAGAGAAACTAGAACACCAAACCTCAAGTAATGAAGAATGGGGTGAAGGAAGACCTGGTCAGAAAGGGGGTCAAGTTCTGAGCAGAAACGTCACTGTGTGGTCTTTGGCTTTCACCCTAAGACTGGGGAGCCATTGTGGAGTTTTGAGCAAAGATCATATGAACCAGAACACAGAATTCTTAGACATCTTCCTCTAGTTAGGAGATTTAGACGTCAAATTCCTGAGCTTCGTGCGTGAGCGGGTGCTCAGCCCGTGGACTCTGCTAGTGGAGCTCCAGGTGCTATGGACGTAAAGTCTTCTTAGGAGAGATGGACGATAGGCAACAGAGTTAAGGAGAAAAAGATTGATGGAATGTTTGGAGCTTTAGCTTTCTAAAAGGAATGATTAGTATTTGGTTTCAAGACAGTTGAAAGAGAAGTAAAGAACAGGTAACTCGGCGTAGGCAGGCAGATTTCATTTGGGCTTTCGGTCACTCACAGCTACGAGGTCACAGACAGAGCACAGTGCCCTTTCTCAGCACAGCAGTCGCAATACTTCCAAGTCCTGAATGTTTACTATTGACAAAGGGCTGTCGTGTGACTGTGGGAGCATCTTGTGATTTGCTCCTCAGTTTACTCACTCATAGCATAGTGACCACCTCACAACCTGCTGCGTGTGGTAGCTACCTGGTATTTAGCAGGCAAATGTAAGCATCCTTATTGATAATGAGAAGATTTTATAAGGTTGAATAGGTTCCAAGATGACATTTGTCAAAGCACGTTGATAAGTAGATGTTCTTTATTGTAATATGTATCATTAATAGTTGCCTTAATGATAAATACATTATATTGGGGTGAATGGTTTTTTTTTTGAGATAGGGTCTCAGTATACATAGCTCTAGCTGGCCTGGAACACACAGAGATTCTTCTGCTTCTGCACCCTGAGTTCGGGATTAAAGGCATGTACCATCATATCCAGCCTAAATAGAACATTTTAAGTACATCAATTGATTTACTTTCCCAGTTGCTAAATGTTAATGAAAATAGGGTCTTGATGACAGCTTAGGATCTGGAATATTCCATATATGCTACAAGTTTTCTAATTTCATATTTGGAACGAATGTCTGAATTTGAAGAAGACTCAACATATTGTGATATTTTTCAAAGAACTCACATAACCATGTCTCATAAAAAGAGGCTAAAAGGTATTCTGATTTTAAATGATCTTGATTAAAAAGGAAAATTCATCCTTAAAATGACAATAATGTGATTATTGAGAATAAAAACTACAAGTTTTGGCTAAAAGATAAATCTTGAAATCTACTATATAAGTCCGTTTCTGCCACGAGAGAGCCTTAATTAGAAATCTCCAATTACGTATGCACATGCCAAAATGGGACTACTCGAGTAAATGAAAAATTTACATATACAATGTTTTTAATCAAAGGCACCTATTTGATTGCACAATTATCTGTTTTGCAACACAAAATTGGAATTCTGTCCTTGTGATTTTACATTTAAACATGTACCCAATTATTTTGTTGGTGCAACTTAGCAATACCTGCTTGATATATTATGGCATCAGTTCCCCACTATTTATAGTAACAGATTCAGTTTTGCTCCCCTCATAAAATGGAACTCTCTGGATCAACAAAGGAGCTTTGTCCTTCTTCTGCCTATGAAAGAGGAGAATGCTCTTTCATTCATTCATCTTCGGCTAAGAAAGCAACATGTTTTTACAACACACAGTTTTGTTGCTTACTGCTTTCTTATTTGGAAGGTACTTCAAATTTTAAAGAAGATTCTCACTCACAGGGAGAAGCCTCGAGTAGTAATAATACTGAGTTCACTCAATTTTCCACTCTGTTAGTCCCTAAATGATGGGAGTAGGCTGTTGATCCCTACCACTTGTAAGCAATAGAGAAAATTTAGAGCTGGTAAAAGTGCCAAATTTATAGTCCTGAAGACAAATGTTCTCTGTGGAGATGCTAGGGCTGTGCCTTGAGGAGCAGTGATGCAAAACTATACTTCACTGTGGTCTTTCTGGCCAATCAGGAGTCTCCTCAGTTCTCTGTGTGGGGAGTATGTTAGAATAAGCTGGGTACATTGATCACAGAGACAAAGCTCTGGGTGAGTGGGGCTGGTTGCCTCCAGGTACTCCATACTGACAGGCCCACAAGGATATGGACTGCTTCTACTCCAGAATGATTCACTATCTCATAGTGATGTATTTTAGATAACAGTTGGACTCTTGTTTTCTGAATCTTTCAGAAAAAAAACATTGTTTCCTATGCTCTTTGTAAAGTGCCTGAGTATTATGTTGAGATATAATGTGGTGATCTAAGAAGACACAGTCACTGGCTTCTGTTCTCCACACTTGCATACAAATGTATACATGAGAGAAGAGGAATCTACAGTAGGGCTTGAGCAGAAATCCAGCTTGTAATTGTGCAGGGTCTACAACTTTCCTCTGACTATAGACAGATTTGTAAGCAAACTATAAAGATATCCTTTCAAGGAGTCTAGATTCTTGAACTTCGTTCTTTGCCGTCTTTCTCAATATTGAGCTTTCTGTAACAAACTTCATCTTGGGTACTTACATGACCCAATGCTATTGGTATAAGTGTATGTCAAACTGTCTGTTGTACATCCAACAACACTTTGTATTCTGCTTACTTTCAGTCTTCACTTTTAAACTGTATAAGGAGAAGGTTATACTCTAGTAATTAAAGTACAGCTGTCTTGAGGTATATAAAGGGACTAGTTCTAGGACCTCCTGTGAATACCAACACCCATGAATGTTCAAGTCCTTTCTATTATATGCTGAGTATTTGCATACAGCTTCTTGTATATTACTTACAATGTCTACCTCAGCATAAATGTCATGTAATGGTTTGTGCTATTGGATTATTTAGGGGCTAATGACAAGAAAAGGCCAGTACATATAAAGAACAGATGCAATCTGCTTTTCTTAGATCATTTCAGTCTGCAAACAGGCCTTTAATGAAGCTCTTGCAGTTACAGAGTCTGACCACATTCTGTAGTGATTAGAATGATCCTGAACAGTGTCTATATGTATTCCTGCTCTTGTGTGATATTTTCCTGTGTTGATTCTGAGCTTGACACTGTCACTTTACCAAATATTCTTCAAGTAGAGGCACTTACAATTTCTTGTGCTTTTGAACTTTAATTAAACTAATGTGAACACCATATGGAAGGCCAAGTCACTCTTCTAGAAAAATATTCCACATGGTATGCCTCTGGAATATGACCTACCATGTAGGAAGAGAGACCACATGGAGAGGAATGTAATCTCCAAGTAGTTGAGTGTGACCCCATAAAGACTCACTAACCCCTAATTTAAAATTGTATTAGCTATAGAATCTGAAGCACATTGCAGTGGGTTATTTTGTTGAACAACAACAGGCAGTTGATACACTTTGGACCTAACACATGCTTTATGATATGCTTAGTATGTGATTCAGGTGAATTCTTTTATCTTTTCACATCTTTAGCATTTCCATTGTTACAATATGAGGAATAATACTACCTCATATGGTTGTGTAATGGATTAAATTAAATCAGCATGAAGAGTTTAGAACGATGTCCAAATCATAGTAAGTGCCTAAATAAATGATGTATTTATATTCCCTCTATCCTCTCAATCATTTCTGCCATTATGACAAGTGCCATAACTATCGCTGCCAATGTCAGTGCAAACAGCAGCATTGTCACTATGTCCACTACCACGAATGGAGACACTTTTTACTGTAACATTTCTTCTGTTTTAATATGGCATCTGAACTAGCTCAACAATAAGATAGCAGCATCATTACCCAATAGGGGAAGAGGAAATGCTCGGAAGATCAAGTGCCCTGAAGCATCGCAATGATAGTCATGTCTTTCTGGCTAAAATTATTTATTCCCCATGAACACTGTTATTGCAATTTGTCTATTGAAATTCAATGATATAAATATCTTTGAATAGATGGCGATATGAAAAATACTTTAAAATCTTACATTCAACTCAATTTTATATTACTTGATTCAATGAAATTTACTTTTAAAAATCCTCATTTTACTTCTGATTAACCAGTCAGAAATGAAGGAGAGAGTCAAAGGGAGCTTGTTAACACCCAGCTTTTTTTTCTGCTGTTGCTTAACTAACACCGGATACTTCTGCTTCAGACTAAGTTTGTTTATTAAAAATGAATGAGGGGCATTTACAATTGAATAATCCAAACCAAACATTTGGAAGTTAGTGCTTTATGCAGTGTCCGAGAGAAGAGGCAAAGGACACAAATCATTTATACAGTGCCATCTACTCAGTGTGGTCCTCACACGAGTGGTTTAGGCATTATTTAAGAACTCACTGAATTTCAGATTTATGCCTAATCTTAAACTTGCATTACTTGATTACTTAAGGTAATCAGTAGTTGAGATACACATATGTTATTTTCTCCAATATAATATATTATACACAATATTTTATTTTTCTGTTAATCATATACCATACAGCATCCTATAAAGTTGACATCTATTCCTATCTCTAACCCCGTATTCATGCAAATTTATGTCATTATCTTTGTAACCAGCTTCCAGTCTGGTCACCTTCTATTTTGTCAAACAGTTCAGTAAAGGAAAATGATAACCTTTCCAATGATAACGAGGAAAGTGATAACCTGTGCAAATATCTCCTTAATATTTTTTTCTACTTATTGTATTGATTAAGAGAAAAGTACAATCCTTTTACATAACTATTTTAAACTGGTAAACTTTCAAGGAAGTAGAAAGTAGCCATTTGATATATAATCTCTTTTTAAAGTTTAGAAACATGAAGAGAATCTTTAAAAAATCACCTGTTTTATAATTCTGTAAAAGCACAGAATATGAGAGGTTTACTGAAGATAACAAAAAGAGCAGCCACTTTTCTGAGGTGAATTCAGTTGATAGGAACTGTGGCCACTCATCTTAGAGTTTGAGAACTAATTGGCTAAATCAGCAAGACTCAGGATATAAATTATTTTTCCTGTTCTCTTATAAGATTAATAGAATAAGCAAATAGCTATTTGCCTCACAAGTGTTAGGTCTCTTAGTATTACTGTAAATACTACAAAATAATCTGAAAACAATTGAAACAAAGCTCACAAGTTAATTTTTTAACTCAGTGAGAGATCTGTTGTAGTTTGAATAAGTGAAACATCTGTGAAAGCAAACTCCTGCATTGACAAAATCTAGTTAAAGATTAAAATCTTAATTTTCATTGGAAAAAACAAAACACAAAATATCTTAAAATGTTTAATGAATGGCTTGCAGGAAAATTTGCTCAAAGAACATAACCTGAATTCATACAAATAGTAAATTATTTTCAATCTCAGGAAGAAAAGCATTCCAAAATGTTACAAGAAAAACAAAAAGAGAAAAGAGAGATAGAGGATAAATAAGAGAGAAGAGGATAAATAAGAGGAAGAGGAAGAAGAGAGAGAGATGCAGAAAGAGGAAGAGGAGGAAAAGGAGGAGGAACTTACCACACCTGTTCAGTCAATGGACAAACACCATCATCTGAAAAAAAAGAGAATGTATTCTGATATTGTAGTCATAAAAATTGACACAAATGAGGATGTGTTCAAATTCAAGTTTCAAGTCTGTACAAGGAAAATTAATCGATTAAAAAACATATCCATCTGATCTTTATTTATAATATATCATCAGCCTTTCAGGGTTAGAATAGTTAACGTGTTTTTTTTTTAATTATATTTTAAAACATACCGCGGGTACGTATTATTGTAAACAATTTTGCTCTTTCTGACATTAATACTGAAAAGACAGAAGCATTTAGTCACCTATCTTTTAATATTAGTCCAATCTTGAAATATTCTAAAGAACAGCTCTGATAATGCCTTCTATAATGCCCTCCTGATCCACTACGTACATAAATGATGTCAAAGGGCTTAGTCCACTGCTCAGGGTCTTTAGCCATGTGGACACCGTCTCCTGCCGTTCTCCAGGGCACGCCCCCCTTCAACTCGTCTCCCACTCTTTCCCTTATGTCCTTTATCCTTATCGCCACTCCTTCCGTGCTTCCTCCCTGGATCTTCTGCAAAAGCAATCAGTGCTCCTAAGGGCGGAGCCATCTCCCCAACCCCACTTTCATGGATTTTTAAAACTCAGTATTCAACTTTGCCTGGCAAATGGATCATGCTCACTGTGCTGTGTTGCCCCAGCACGTGTTTTCATGAACGTTCTGAGGAGCGGTAACAGACTGGCCTTGAGCTCTGAACATGGTGACTCCAGCAAAAAGGGAAGCTAGTCGAATAATCCCAGTAGAAGAATTTATTTTTGTGGAGAATGCCACAGACATGGCCTAAGCAGCAATTCTCTGTTCTCATGGGTTTCTTCATCTGTCAAGTTCATGGATGTGTCACACACCATAAGGTCTCATTCCTGGCTTCTACTGAGTCCGCAGACAACCCCAGCTTCCAAAATTTGAAAAACAATTTTGTGCAAAATCTTGTATGAAGCTTCATTTTTTTTTTCCTTCAGATAATATAAACGAGCTTTTCCTTCATTTCATTAGGGATTTTTCCAACTGTTTCATGTAACACACATGCACACACACATACTTTAGGTATACATGAGCTTTAGAGACCTGAGCCCTCCCTGGAGCAATAGTCCAATGACATTTCCTTGTTTTACTCGGAAGTTGTGCTGGTCAGTGATGATAAGTATTAAATGCCTACTTGATAAAATCTAGATGAGTGAGGGGATTATTCTGATTATTAGTTGTGGTAGGAAGACCTGTCTGTTCTATGTGGTGTGGTTCCCTGGTTTGAGTCCTGGACTGGATAAAAAGGAAAGAGCAAACTGAGTACAATTATTCATCCCTCTCTTCTTCTAACTGAGGCTATACTGTGAACAGCTGCTTCAAACCTGGTTTCCCATAATAAAAGTTGATGCCTCAAACTTTGAGCCAGAATAAATCCTTTCTCCTTTCCTGGTCAGAATAGTTTATCACAGCAACAGGAAGAGAAACTAAGAACAAGGGGCTGGGGAGTCGGCTCAGTGGTTAAGAGCAATGGCTGCTCCTGTAGTGACCTGGGTTTGGTTCCTAGCACCCACATGGTGGCTAACAACCATCAGTAACTCTGATTCCAGGAGATCAGGCACCCTCCTCTGACCTCTATGATTTGCATAACACAGTGTACTTACATACATGTAGACAATAAGCTCACATATGTAAAATAAAAACAATCATTTTTTTTAAAAAGAAACTAAGACAAAAAGGAAATACAAATTTAACTTAGAAATTAACTCCAGAGAGAAATGTGAAGTATTTTAATATTTACTACTTACTACTTAAGAATATTCATATTTTAAAATAAATACTCTGAAAAAATTAAATGAAAATTTTCCTGAATATGATTGGTATGTTAAAAATATAATAAACAAAACTTTTCAGTAATCCACATTTTCCAGTATTTCATTCTTCTCTGTCTTTCCTTCTTTTCTTTTTAGAAAAATAATTGTTTTTGTTTTGTTCTTTTTACTTTTCCTGCACTTATTTTGCCTAACTCCTTGAATGGCATCTACCAACTACAGAAATCATTCCAGATAAAACCAATGTAATCAGTTGATTGAGAGGAAGAAACAAGACACAAAAGAAAAAGTTGTACAAGTTTCCAAACAGGAGGGATGCACTCCCATACCGTAGTGCACAGAAGGGGACTGTGGTGGCAGTAAAGGTCTGAATATCTGAAAACACCTAGAAGACAGGATTCTGAATGTTCTTACCAAAGAGAAATTATGCCTGTGGTGATGGTTATGCTCAATACCTTGACTTGATTAGTACACTAAGTTACACATCTAATAAGTTATCATGTGGTACAACATAAATATGTACAGTCATTACTGCGTATTTAAAAGAACAAGAAAAGCAAGGAGAAATAACTCTAGAGATCCTGATATGTCAGCAGGGTGTGTAAATGGAGTCATCCCTAGCTGATTTATAAAGCACACAGGTACTTAGAGAAAATCTCTCCTTTAAAATTTAGTTTTATTTTTATTTGTATGCATGTATAAAAGTGTGTATGTGTGTGTGCTCAAGGAGATCAGAAGACAGTACTGGATCCCCTGGATCTGCAGTTACAGGCCATTATGAACTATTTGATCTGGGTGATAGTAACAGAAAAAGGATCCTGTGGAAAACAACAACCACTATTAATCACTGATCAATCTCCTAGTCCCAGGAAATTTCTCATAAAAACAGCTCCCTGAGGATTGTCAAAGAACTCCTTTGCAAACATGTCAGCAATCCCCTTCACCACCATCTGAGCCATCGGGGCTGCTGGCTCTGACTCTAGATAGACAGTCCCAGAACCCTTCCCTAGACCCGGTACCCCACCACCCACCCCTTCACCATATTGCCCATGGACCATGAGGCATCTATGACCTTAATTCCAGGTAGATATTTCCAACCAGAACTGATACCCTCCCATTTCCACCTTTTCTCAGTTTCAAGGGAGTACCATTCACTTCCACTGGGACTCTGGTCCCTGCCAGGGAAGGACTACCTACAGAATCCAGTGTAAGACTTCCACGGAGTTTGAAGGTCAGCAGTGAGGTTTTCCTAACTCTAGAGAAAAATTGCTCTTGCTTCTGAAGTGAACATATCCTCAGCTGTGCTGGGAATCCATTTGCACATTAACACAGAGTTACCCCAAACCTGAGCCTCTAGCACCGGACAGCATGTCGCCAACCTGAAAAATTGGGGTAATAGCAAACAAAGATCCAAACATCCACTCAAGAAAGGTGAGAAAAAAACATACATACTAAGAAATGCCACCTATTTTCTAAATGCAGATTCCTAGGTCCTGTTGCAAAATACAAAACAACCCAAATAACCAAGATAATATGTTTCCTCTAGAATTCCAGTATAGCCATCGCAACACTCACTGAAAAGGGCAATTTAGTTGGTGTACAAGACAATGATTTTAAAATACCTATCATAAATATATTTCATAAGCTCAAAGAAGAAATGCAAAAATTCTGAAAGACCATGAAAATACGAAGAGCTGAATGAAATAAAAAAATCCAAGACATGAAAATAGAATTTAATAAAGAAATAGAACATCTAAAGAAAAGTCAAACTGTAATAAAAAAATGAAATAGTGACATAAATTCTCACTGGAAACCCCCACCACTAGAATGGATCAAGTGGACGAGAGAATATCAAGGTAGAGAGATAAAAACTAACAAAAAACAAATGCCAGAAGCAAAATGTACAAGTAATCACAGGCACTATCAAATAATCAAACTTATCAAGGGATAGAAGGAAAAGAGGTCCAAGTCAACAGCATAGAAAATCTTTTCAACAAAATCATAGAAAGAAATGACCCAAATCTAAGGAAATAAGATGGCTTTCAATGCACAAAAGATGTCTAGAACACCAAATACACAGGACCAGGAAAGAGACTCCCAAATCACATAATAATCAAGTGCATACAACAAAGAAAGGCTATTGAAAGTGGCAAGAAAGTCCGAATTCCATATAAATACATGGCCATGAGAATAACACCTGACTTCTTAGTGGAGACTCTGAAAGCCAGGAGTATACGGACATATGTTCTATAAGGTCTTAAAAACCAGAGATGGTGTTCTAGGCTATCACATCCAGAAAAACCATCAGACGTAATCAAAAGAAAATGAAAAATTATGCGTGAAGAAATGCAAATTCAAGACTACAAAACCAGGTGTACAGAGAATACTAAAAGAAGTAATTCAATAAGAAGAAAAGATAAAACACATTCAAGAGGGCACAGGCAATAAACTATTCTAGACAGTTCCTGAAATATAGACCTAAGAAAACAACACCACCACAACAATATAACAGAAATTAATATGCATAATTCAATAAGAACATTCAATGTTAGTGTTTTAAATTGGTCCATAAAGAGATACAGACTAGAGGACTGGCATGGAAAACAGTGCCTATCTTTATATTGCCTCCAGGAAAAACACCTCACCATCAAAGAGAGATGGCACGCAGTTTAAAAGGAAAGAAAAGAAATATTCCAAGCAAATGAATCCATCAAACAAGTAGGTACAGGTATTCTGATAAATGACACAGTAGGCTTAAAACAGAAGCTAATCAAAAAGGCCAAAGAAGAACATTCACACTCATTAAGGGGAATATCCTCCAAGAAGATATTACTATTCTAAATATGTATGCACCAAAACCAGCAGGATCAAGCTTCATTAAAGGAACACAATTGGATCTAAACTCACAGATTGCCCCCAACACTGTGGTAATAGATGATTTTAATACCACACTTCCAACAACAGACATGTCATCAAGACAAAAAATAACAGAGAAACGATGGAATTGGATGAAATCATAAATTAAATGGATTTAACAGCTATTTACACAACATTCCACCCAAACACTAAATAATACAGTTTCTTTCTAGCCGACTATGGAATTTTCTCCCAAATTGACCATATCTTAGCACACAATACAAGTCTCAACAAATATAGGGAAATTGAAATAACGACCTGAATTCTGTTCAGCCTTAAAAGAATGAAACTGAATGTCAAGAAGAATACAAAGTACAGAAAGTACACAAATGTGTAGAAACAAAATAGCTCAGTATTAAATGAAACCTGATCAAGGGAAGAATAAAAACTGAAATTACAAGTTTCTGAAATTGACTGAAAAGGAAAACATAATATACCAAAATATTTCTGAAGACATTCCTAAGAGGAAAGTTTGTAACACTAAGTGCCTACATCAGAAAAATTAGAGATGTGGCATGCTGATAACTTAATGCTGAACCTAAAACCTTGAAAAAATAAGAAAAAAATGACACTTCCCCCCAAAAATAAACAAAGCAAGGCTATATTAGTGAAATAGAAACTAAAAAAAATCATTGGTTGATTGATTCAAAAAACTAGCAAGATAGAAAAACCTTTATCCGGCTTAATCAATATAAAGAGGACAAAAATGAATAAGAAATAAAGATAAAAGAAAGGGAGTACAAGAAATACTAAGGAAGTTCAGAAGATTATAAGGCCATATTTCAAAAGATTCTATTTTACTAAAATGGAAAATCTAAAAGAAATGGATGCCTATCTGTCTCTATCCTATCACAATGCTATAATGATGATGAAAATATTTTAACTAGACACATAAAAACCAATATGATAGAAGCTGCAATAAAAACACCTTACAATTTGGCTGGAGAGGCTCAGTGATTTTGAGCACTGATTGTTCTTTCAGAAGACCCTGGTTTGGTTCCTAGCATCCATGTGGTTGCTCACAACTATCAGAATTCTAGTAGCCCTTCAAAGACCTAACACCAATACCCTTCAAATTATACTCTAAAAGAAAAAAAGGAAGAATTTCTTTCACATTCTTTTTATGAAGATAGTATTATCCTGATAATCGAGCCAGAGAAATACCTAACAGAAAGATCCTGATGAATTTAGATTAAAAAATTCTCAATAGAATACTTGACAACTAAATTCAAGAATGCATCATAAAATTTATCTACCGCTATGAACTTGGCTTTATTCCAGAGATATGAGGATGGTTCAACATACATTAGTATCATATAGACTCAAGGAGAGAAAGAACATCATCTCGGTAGATGTTAAAAAGGACTTAGGGAAAATCTGACATCATTTCATGATAAAAGTCTGTGAGAAACTAGAGATATAGAGGACTTATCACAGTACAACAGAGGTTGTATCACAAGTCCACATCCAACATAACACATAAAACACAAAAACATATAACACATAAAAATCAGTAGCTTTTCTATATATCAATGATGAATATACCAAGAAATAAATCAGGGAAAGGAAGACCTCCCATGCTCGTGGATTAGTAGAGTTTATATTGTGAAAATGTCCATCCTACCAAAAGCAATTTAACACTTCACTGTAATCCTCATCAAAATTCCAACACAATTCTTCACAGAAATTGAAAACGTAATCTCAGATTTCATATGCAAACACTAACCAAAATAATCCTGAACAATAAAAACACTTCTGGGATATTTCATCATCCCTGATTTCAAGTTATAGCAGAGAAATATAGTAAAACTAACTAACCAAACAAACAAACTCTGAAAGATACTGTTATAAAAACAGACATTAATCAATGGATCAGAATGGAAGACCCTGACATAAGTTGGTACACATACACTGATATTTGACAAAGAGGCCAAAATACATGTTTTAGAAAAGACAATAGCTTCAACAAATGGTGCTTGTCAAAATTAATAGCTAAATGCAGAGGAATGAAATTAAGCCTTGTTTCTGACCCCATACAAAACTCACCTTCAAATGTATCAAGGACCTCAACCTAAGACTTACTCCCCTGAACCTGATGGAAGAAAAAGCGAAGTTGTATGAACTTATGGACACAAGACAGTACTTTCTAAATAGGACCCAGGTAATATATGCATTAAGACCACCAATGAACAAATGGGACCTCAAGAAACTAAAGAGCTCTGTACAGCAGAGAACACCATCATCCAATAGTATGTGAGGAATGCTTGCCTCAGTACATTCTGACAGAGGATTGGTATGCAGAGACTCAAAGAGTGAAAGTGACTAAACAAGAAAACAAACACAATTCAAAACTGGGGCCTAGGATTAGACAGAGAAGAAGAAATGCAAATGGCCAAGGCATATCTTTCAAAGTATTTAACATTCCTAACTATCAGGAAAATGCGAACTAAAACTACTTTGAGATTTCATCTTAATCCAGTCAGAATGGCAAAGATCAATAAACCACATGACAACAAATGCTGGTATAGTTGTAGAGAACACTTATTCACTGTTGTTGCCTGTGGAAATGGCACTGTCATTTCTGAAATCAGCATCAGTATTTCTCAAAAAGTGTAGAACCAGATCTACCATATGATACAGCCATTCCTTGGATATATTCCCAAATTACTTTATATCCTGCTACAGAGATACATTCACTCATCCAGATTTATTGCTACTCTAGTCACCATAGCCAGGAAATGGATCTAACTTAAATGTCCATCAATGGATAGACAGACAAAATGTGGTTTAAGAACACTGTGGAATATTCAGAAGAAAAATAGAATTATTAAATGTTCAGATAAATGTATAGCACTGAAAACAGTCATTCTAAGCGAGGCAGTGCCTACCTGGATCTCAGAGGTGGATGATAGCTCTGAATCTTTAGATATGAAGCATTCATGGGAGACAGGGAACTAATAAGTGACCATGTGGAATGATGTCAAGGAAAGGGATGTCTGAAGGATAAATGTATTCATTCAACAAAAAAGGTTAAATGGGTTAAATGAGGGGCAGGGCAATGTAGGGAATACAAGGAAGGATAACTAACAGTAAAGACCTTTGGAAATGCCATGTTGAAATCTACTACTGTAGATATTCCTGAAATGTGTACATGCGTATATAACTGGTGTTTAAATGGAGTGCCGTATGATTGGAGGACAATGGCTCCCTCAGATAACATAGCAAATAAAAAGCACAGTGCCATTATAAGTTACCTAATTTTCTACTGTTGGTTATTAGGATCCCATTGATCCCCAAATGTTGCAGATCATTACCATTGCTCTTAGTTACCCTCCAGATCTTTTTGGTAACAACCTATGGTTGAAGATACCACATACACGAATCAACAGACATGGAGGAATCAACAGACATGAAGAAATCAACTGATACTGCCCTGTAGGCTTCTCCCCTTCTAACTAGATTTCATAGAACTGGAAGGAGCTGTGCATGCTCACTCCTCAGCGTGGAACACATTTTGTACTATTAACTGGTTCAAAAACCAAAGGCCCCAGTACAGAGCCTAGTATTAGTATTCTACTAAATGAACACAGTGATAAACTACCCCTTAGCTTTCATTTTTATACCTTAAGTTAGTGCATCCCTCAGCCCTCCTCAAAGATGCTTCTTTTGCAACAGATAGTTATTAATAGGCACCCATAATTGGTCAATGGGTAGAGCATAAGTGACTGTACAGTGCTCAGCTCTAAATGGAACATGTATGTCATACCACTCTCCTCAGGTCTCAAGAATCTCCATGCACGAGGTAGCAAAAGCACTGCAAGAGTCAGAGGTAGTAGGTGTCTGCAGCAGAATATTATCTGCTGGACAAGACAGAGCTATTGCACACATGAACTCATAGAGGTTAGGACTACATGTAAAAAACTTCAGGAAATAATGCCCAAATCCCCAAACAGACAGGAGAGGGATTGGTGATGTCCTACTCACATCTGAGGAGCTATCAGCAATTGATTGATGCTGGAAGATGGAACATCATCTTTCTGCATGGTTGGTTCCATGCTTGTGCATATCTAGGCATCCCTAAGTGGGACTCGGTTTAAGATTTTTTTTTAAGTATAACTTGAATTTTCAAGAGAAGAGTGGAGGGGGATGGAATAACCTGGAGAGGGGAAAATCGGAGTATATTTGATGAAAACACATTATATGCATGCATAAATATTAAATAGACTATCGTAGAAATTAGTGGTGGCTTAGAACAAAATGTAGTTGGAAATGGAGGATATTGGATACATTGCGAATATATGAGTGCTTGCTGTACAAGGAAGCAAGAGGTCACGTTAATGAATTAAATGTTAGTCGCTAAAGAAAAGGAGGAATAGAAGATGACTGCTGGTTTGAGATGTTAGTAACTGGGTGAATATTAGAGATATTTAATAGAATGTGAGGAGAAAAATAAAGGTTGATATCATGTATGTTACCCCTTAAAATGCAAGCATTCTACTTTAGCCATATTAGGCTAGATGTATTTTACATGTTTAAATATAAATGTTAAGGAGAGAAGGTAAATGAAGAAATCAGGTATGCAGTGGGAATTTTAGTGCTGTTGACACACACTGGAAATCATCACAAAGATAGGGTATTTTTGGAGGTAGAAAGTTGGAGTTTATCAGTAGAAATTAGAGGCTGGGGAACTGGTCCCCAAGACAGGGCCTGCCTGCCATCCCAGCACTTTGGAGGCACACAGGAGATCCAGACTGTCAAGTGAAGTCAAGCTACAATTTACTTTCATAGCCCCAGGATGGCAAGAATTCATCCAGTCTTTACCAATTCCCACTTCAAGCACATTCTGCGGTAGGTGACCTAGTGAACACAGTTGACTGCTCTACAGTTTGGCCTCCACGAAGTCATGCTTCTTTGTCATTTCTGGAATACTGATAGGCAGGGTGCACAACAGCTATGCCGAGATCTTTATTGTTCCAGGCAGTAAGCATTTCTGAGAAAAATAACTTGGCCTTCATTTCTATCCAATTCCTTTGAAAGTCTAAATCCCACAGACTATTTCTTTAATGTACAAAATGACATAACACTAATTTTCTCTGAACTACATATTTCAAAAGAGGAGAAAGAACAAATTAACAAGGTAATTGCAACATACTATTGTTCTGTTTATTTTTCCTGATTCTATTTTCCTATTAGTACATGGAAAGCTGTAATGACTTTTTAAGGTAGTACACGCCTAGGGTTCATTATGGTCCATATGCCTACAGAAGCAGCAAGGCACCTTCAAAACTTGTTGAAGAGGCAGGTTAAAAGGAAAAAGATGGAACAGGTCTGCATAGATGGTGATCACTTGAAGTAAATCTCATATACGACACTTGATAACATGAGTCTGGGGAAATCTGTTTCCACTGCAATTAATTAAATTATAAATTCCAGAACTGTGTCTTATTGAACTAGTAGTTTGAATTTGTGCCTTGTGAATATTCTTTGTTGAGGCAAACTAATACTATAAATAAAACATGCTTTCTGTAAAACATTGCTATTGCTTGCACAAAATTGAATTTTCATGCTGTTAACTCTGGGAAAGATAGCTTACCAAATGTGTTTTTCCCATTTCCATTATTGTCTAATCTATTTTTTTTTTCAGATTCTGAAATCATTTTTATGAGCCTTGGAAATCATGGTGCTGTTTGTCCTTTGGCTTGTCTCTCTTTTGAGATAATTTATAATTTGCCAGCACATTGTAAACACTACAGCTTTGCATAATTCCTGAATGTTTAAATTGTTTGTCCTTGAAATTAGCAAATTTTTCATTTAATTTTGCCATCATTTTCATTGCACATTAAAAATGTACTCAGGGTAATTTTGGTTCCGAACATGAAAGGCTAATGTGAAATTTACTTTTGTACATTTGAGAGGAGCAAAATAGACTGATAAAACTGAATAGCTGAAACAAGATTTCAAGGAGACACTTTCATCCTAAGAAGACAGATATTTTCAAAACACATTAAAATTATGCCCTGATTACTGTGACCAATTACCAGTGTTAAATTTGGGGTTAATCATAACAAAATAAAATTTTTTTTTGTATTTGTCTCTCAATTAGAAGCTACAGCATGCAGATAGGAAAAGATGGACCTATAGTTCCACACCACAAAATAAGGAAAGAGAAGGGAGGACAAAGCTGTTTGGTAGAGAAAAATAGGAGCCTTAAGAGGACAAAGACATACCTTCCATCTTTCTACCGACTTCTACCTTTTTACTAAAATCGAGAGTTTTATTGCAACATTTGTCTTTTCAACAGACAATAAGGAGAGGAATTTGATAAAGTATTTAGTCTTCAAGACCACTCCCATCAGGGCAGAGATCAAAGCAATCTGGAGAGAATAGGCAGCCAGAGTCCAATGCTGCATATTGCAAACACGGAAGGTTGTCAGAGGAGAGGGGATCTGAGGGGAGTCATCTAGAAAAAGAATTCCAATATAAACATTTCTCTTCTACAACTCTACCTCCACTGTAACTTTTGTCTTGAAAATCTAGAGTTACACGTATTACAGACCTACAGGGTAGCTTCAAACAAACAAAACACACCCCACAAAAAACAAACAAAACAAAAAACCAAACCCAAACACACAACTAGAGGTAGATATTAATTCTTCTTGACCTTAGAACAGGGTGGCAATTTATCCCAAAGATAGTTCACAGGTGGGGCTAAACTGGTATTTTAAGGCACAACATCCCTAAACCCATGAGAACAGTTTGATCAGCAGAGATTAGGGATCTGAAAGCACCGTACAGACTGAGGTCTACCGGGCCCCACTGAGGCTATACACATTTTCATTTGGAGGCTTTTGTTTTACACATCTTGTCAAAGGAAAAATAATTAATTATATGTGCAAATTGGGTGTCCTTTAAAAAGTTTGGATGTTCTGGTGACTGTACTTAACTAAACCAGTACAACTTCGGAAGAAGTAAAACCTCATTCATGAAGAAGCATTTAAGGAAATCACAAGTATGGCCAGCATTTTTGCCCAGCTCCGTGGCTCATCTGTGATTTCCAAATGTACATGCTGTGTTTAAAATGTGTTCTTGTTGGGAGTCACACCTGTGCTGCTTGTTCAGAGCCACAGAACATTATGATACAATGCTGAGATGCGACATCAGTTTAAATTTGAGGATTCATTTCAATTAAGAAAAGAGAATAAAAGAATAATTTCCATCAGCTTTCATTTCTCTTCATAAGTGCTGTGATATGATATAAAAGAAATCCCTAAAATACCGAGAGGAATTACATCAGGAAAGATCAGATATTTGGCTTGTTAGATAAAACTGAGTTTTGTCTAAATCAACACTAATATCTCCCAGTTACTGTTTGGACTTTTTCTTTCCTTCATCTTTGGAATAGCATCATTACGAAGAAGATTAAAGAGGATAATGAGCATAAAACAGCCTTTCCGCGCCTGGCACAGGAAGAATCCTCGGTGCACGTAACTGTTTCGCTCTTGTGACTACCCCTGCCGTAGGGTCTCCCTGTAGCACCAGTTGACCTGGAACTTGCTATGGACCAGGCTGGCCTTGAACTCACAGAGATCCCCCTGCCTCTGCCTCCAGACGGCTGGATTAAAGGCATGCGCCACCATGTTTGCCTAGTCATCCTATGTTTAAGTATTTCCTTTGAATAATAGGAATTCCCCCAGTTTGATATTTTGTTTGACTTGCTAACGAATTTCTTGATCTCATGCAATTACAAAATGTCAATCTATATTGATCAATTAAATAGGAGGTATGATTTGATGAAAACTTGGACTAAATCAGAGGTGTCCTTCTTTTTAACTGGGGTTTCACTCTACTCCAGAATAATCGCAATTGACAGACAGATGAGTGTTATTATACTGTTTTCTGATTTCATTTCTTTTTTGTTATTTGTGTGTGTGTGTGCGTGTGTGTGTGTGCATGTGAGTGCAGGTGCACATGTGCCACATCATGCTGAGAATGTAGAAGGCCAACATCAGCTGTTAGTCTTCACCTTCTACCTCGGTTTTGAGATAGAGATATTTGATTGTTCTCTGGTGTGTATGCCAGCATAGTTGGCTTTCGAACTTTCAAGGATTCTCCTGATTTTGGCTCCCATCTTGTCAGAGAAGAGCTGGGATTATAGACCCAAGACACTGTGCCTAGGATTATATGGATTATGGGGATTCAAACTCAAATTCAAGCTTGCATAGTAGGCATTTACTCACTGAGTCATCTCTCCAGCCCTGATTTTGACTGTAACAAAAAGACATGTATTGATGAGCTGAGGTCATCTTACTATTTTTATAGTCAGAACTAGCACAGCTTTGATAGCATTTTATTCATGACACTTCTATCAAATATTGGAGCTTCAGTAATATTCAACAATTTAAAAGTATCAATGATTTTATGATATTAGATCTATGTTTTTATTTATGTTGCATTGGGGATTGAACTTAGGGCCTTATACATTATAGACAAGCATTTTGCCATTGGGCTATATTCCCAGTGCTGGATTTAGGCACTTAAAAAAGTGTATTTGAGTTTCACTTTATTTCCTGCTCTCTCAAATCTGAAATTGTGTGTTGGAGACACTACTGCTATTGCAGAGATGAACTGAAAATGTCTGAGTTTGGAATAAACATCAATATTGAATATATATATATATATATATATATATATATGCATATGTATATTGAGACAAGTTCTCTCTGTAGCCCCAGCTGATGTGGAACTCGCTATGTAGAAAAGGCTAGCCTCGATCTCCAGAGACCCACCTGCCTCTGCCTCCTGAGTGCTGGGATTAAAGGCACATGCCATCATGCCCAACTTTGAATATATATTTTTAAAAGCCTCCAAACGGTCATATTATACTAATTCAAGATGAGTAACTCATTTTGTGAGCAACAAAGACAGGTGCTTAAAAGCTCTTAAGGGCGAATGTTGCCACTCCCAGCACACAAAACCTCCACAGGACAACAGAACAAGTGTATCTCTAAAATGAGACCACAATGTAGAGATTATATGGCACAGGAACAGAGTAACACATCTATGGGAGAATCAACAGTGGCAATAAACAAAAAAATGGCACATTCCAATAATAACAGAAAAGGCTGGAAATGCTTGCTTCCAAATCCCAATGGAGTCCCTGGGAGCACTTGAGTTTCAAATGTACTGCATAGCTGGATCAGAAAGCATATATTCCATCTGTATTTGATCTGTATTTGATGCAAAATTTGTCCTATGGCTTCAAATATTTTCCAGGATATACAATACAGTTAAAACCTGTCATTTAATGTTGTTTCCAAATATAGCTCAAAGTATGTGAATATATCATGCTGACATATCTGCAAGAGTTTAAAACCTCTAAGGGAAAAATATCAACCTTATTTTCACACTAAAAGTTCTGTTTGTCGAACATTTATAAGATGATACTGCACAATGAAAACTGTAGTATGGTTCATGCGTAGCCTTACACAAACTCAGTAAGTGCTAGATGTGCTTACAGACCGTACTAGTTGCTCAGATGAACGAAGCAGGCTTCTTGACCAGAGGCTACTGGCACAAATCAATAGAGTGCAGTGTGCACTCAGGCCAAATCAGATCTCAATAACAGGAACTTGAAATTCAGGACACAGCTTGATACAAAGCACAGAGTAAAATTACCTTAAACATTAGGTTTGAGCTCAGCAATCAATGGGAATGCAAACCACAGATAAAACATTTCTAGATGTATGTGATAAGAGGACTGTGTCCCTGCCGTTCATAGTTTGTCCTTTGATTTCCTACATCCATTTTTTTAAAAAAGAGAAAAACTCCACGTAGTTGGAATCTGACTTAGAAATTCCTGAATTTTCTGAAATGAGGTGGTAAGTTACTTGTGCCTGTGGCTGGGGAGCTTTCAAATAGGAAGACGGAGGGACCTAGGAGTGGAGAAAGATACCCTCAAACAACCGAGATTCTGGTTCACAGACATCATATTTTTGTTTTCTACTCTATACCCACATATTCAGGCCTGAATAATGACAACTTTTATTAATGTGTAATAGAACTATTATTACACACATTACAGATCCCTCGCTGTTCTTGCTTGTGAATATGTGCGTGTGTACAGAAACACATAAAGAGTTCTGCAACCAGCCGCACTATTGGAAGAGATGTGATGAATTGACTGGGCCATGTTCAGTGACCCAAATTGGGGCTTAGAAATAGTGGATGTGTACTTGCCTTCAGCAAATGAAAACTAGGCTATATATATATATATATGTGTGTGTGTGTGTGTGTGTGTGTGTGTGTGTGTGTGTTTACTTTATTTTCCAACACATCTGCAAAACTGTTGTATGTGTATGCATGACTATAAAATAAATATGCCATTAACCTGAAAAACAAATGAACCACAAAGCAGATTTCCTTCAAAATAGCATGAAAAGGATTAAATGTTAAACTCCAGGCTGGAGCATATTCAGCGTTCCTTTTCAATTTCCAGTAATATACTAGGATGTACAATAAATTCCCTGAGGATACATGGTGTGGTCTGTCCTTTCCATGACAGTCAAGGCAAGGTAAAAACAAAGACTTTTGTCGGGTAGAATTGTACTTGCTAACGCTACTACCACAACATAAAGGCCTAAGCTAAAATGCTATGCTGTTTCTTCATAATTATATGGGCTTGTATAGAAATGTCTGAAAACATCACCATCAGTATGACTGACTAAACAAAAGCCAAAACCACAATCAGTTTCATTAGAATACTGTAACACAACCCAATGGCAGTAATACTCATTACATCAGTCACGTCTAAATCATTGTACCTGAAGTGAAATAACCTTCCCTGGCATTTCAAACCTGAGAAGTAAATTGCAGCATGTTGCAGAGCTGAGGGCAGAGTTTGCCGACTGATATCTGAAGAAGGTCTGAAACAGGTATGTTCTACCACCAAGGCAAGGAGTGAGAGAGCTTCCATGCAAAGTTCATAGTGTTCCTTCCTGGCAATATTCTAAATTAACCAATGAGTTCACTCCAGCACAAGGAATTTTAATGCAATACAGAAAGTGACCCTGGGCTATTATATGCTCATGAAAACAAAATGTCAGTTTCATAATAAGCCAGTGACACTTCAGGAAAAGGAAGTGTGTAGAAAATCAGTGCTAAGGCAACACTCGGTTCACAGGTGAAGAACGAGAGCCTGGCAAAGCTAATGAGGCGTATCACAGACACAAGCAGAAATCAGAACCACTTTCAAATCTTAATATTCACACCTCATTTTAAATGACAACAAATATATTTTTTTCTATTTAGTATTTTTGAAAACAGGCAAGTATCATGAGAAACCACCTGTCATCTCAGATACTCAGGTTCATTTCAATCATTGTGGGATTTTCCATGTGTGGCTCACTTTCCTCTGTGAAAACCACATTACTGCTGGACATGGAGGCTGATGCCAGTAATCACAGCACTTAGTAGGGAGAGACAACATGATTGCTATTAATTGGAAATCATCCTGAGCTGTATCTTGAGTGTCAGTCCAGAATTGGACCCTGTCTCAAAAAAAGAATAAAATTTCAAAACAGCAACAATACAGAACCCATATTGCTGTGGAGGCCCTTCTGCTGGCCCTAGAGAGCTTATGTTCTAGAGCAAGTTTCCCTTTGTAATTTCACCTGAGGGTGTTTAGCCCTGTTGGTCTATCATGTCGAACTTCTACTCTACATTGATTCTCATTAACATCCATTCTCATCCACTTAAACACATTTCTCTATTTTCAGAAGACTGCAGAGAGTTCTTTGTTCTTGTGGACTGTCCCCTCCCTGTCACCAAATGGCTTCAAGTGTTTCATACAAAAAGCGAAAACCAATAGTCTGATGTAGAAATATGTTAGCATCTTTTGGGCCATTTTTACAGCTCTCCAAAGAAGTTCTGGCACAGTGTCTTAAAACAGAGAAGTGCTTAAAACTGCACTTTACGGAAGAGCAAAGATCCAGTTGAGGGTCACACTTATGCAGTGAGACTTAGCAGCAAGCTTCATATGACAACAAATGAGCCAACTACTCCCTTTCAGTGTGTGTTTACTAAGTCCGTGTGGTCATGTGGGATGGAGAACATTATTTTGAGCACCTACAAAACACCTTAAAGCATCTCATTAAATCATATTACTTCACTTAATTAATAATTAAATAAAAATAAATTATACAAATAGAATTAACTGAAAAATTACAACATAGTACACCATCAAACTTTAATGATTAAAATTTTATCCGTCACTGTCTGAAAAATCAAACAGATAGACTCTCTGAATAAGGGCTCTAAAGCCAAATCTCTTATTTGTCTCTGAACTTTGGTTGTGATCTTTTAAAGTTTTTCAAATGTTATTACATTAAAAATAATTCTTTAAGTTCTAATTTCCTTATATGTATGGTCTGGAATGCTATCATGAATTAATTATAGATAGCATTCATGTAATAGTGAACACACACACGGCCAGACACATGGTGGTCACCTACTAACTGACAGGATTTATATAGTTCTCTGAATTTCACTTTCTAAATAACACTGTAGCTATTTTGGAACTCAGGAGATAAATCTGCATTTCTAAAGAATAAAGTGAATTTCCAGGGAAAGAGCAGAATTTTCTGTAATAACAGATTTTTTTTTCCTCTTTGAAAATGTGTCTGCATAGCTCCATTGAGAATTCACCTCCTATTATTTAAAACAATGTTTGATTGAATTCAAACTATCTCCCTACATCCTCTCAAAGGACAATCCAAACTCTTCAATTATCTTTTTCACATACATCTCAAAAGGTATTTTGAGTGCTTGAAAGGCCATAATTCTTTCTCCCTAAAGTTTTGAATTCCATTTGATGAAATTATTACACTTTGTGGAGTAGCACCATGTCACAGAAACAATAGCTTAAATTAACCTCTAACTGCCTTCAGTCAGGCTCTTTCTTTTCCTTCATAAAAGTTAATTTAATGCTTTTGAAAGAAGTAAGATTGGCAGGGATGGGAAATCAAGGTTTTTACGTCACAAAATAGGTACTGACTAGAATGAGTGGCAATAGTCTTAAAATTGTTGGCTTCAGAATTTCAGATACGTTGCAAGAAGGGCTGCCTTACAGGAGTCGTGGTAATTGAGTCTGCCTGATGCATGTTGTCCATGGAGTCCTCCCAAGGATGATAATCAGAGCTATTCAACATAGTAGGAGTTAGTTTTTAGTTAAAAAAAAATTACTGTCATCAATTTGTGAATACATTATATGATAAAACTTTGGAATCATCTTGTTCAAATTACATGGATGGAAGAATTTTATCAGGACAATGACCTTCAAAATTTGTTTCTAAACTTTTTTTATTCAACAAAGAGTTATTCAGGATCTATCATCTGCCAATCATTTCTTCTTATCAGGAATAGGAGTTTTAAAAAATGGCCAAATTCTGCATTCATGGAAGAGAGAAAGATGTGAAACTCAAAACCACAATAATTTCACAATAATTTCTAGACTGACATTACAGGCAGACCCTTCTTTAGATGTGCTCTACATTGGTTTCCTGATTTCCTGTTCTCTTCCTTAAATCCTCAGTAATTTCTTTCACTGTGCACTGGAACTCTCCTATCATACAGTCAGTTTTGTTCAGGTAATAGTGGATGCTATTATAGGCCCCAAATAAGCTAGAGAAACACAGATCACGAGTCACAAAGCTACTTTGGAAGGCATATAGGACGATCTTTTGATGAAATGATTTGTGAACAATGAGTTAAAATATTTGCTAAATTGTTATTTTGTGTTTTTCTCTAAAAGACAACTGAGCCTATTTAATTAAATGCATCAAAGAATGATTTATCTCAATTCTGTGCAAGATCCATAGGATTATTCTCTCGAGAATCATAGGACAGAATTCTTGTCTAAAACATTTGCAGTGGAAAAGAAAAGAGCATTCAGGATGGTAAGGGTCCAGAACAGGAAGAAGCACCAGCAACAGACATTTGTGGAAGCCTTTCAAAGGGGTAGGGCTGCTTTTACTCACAGTTAGGATGGTGTGTGAAGGGGATTTACTTTTCAGGAAGGAAAAACACAATGGAAGGCCGAAGGAGCAAAGCAAAGGGCCTGTGGCAGCAACAGTAACACAGAAGAGTAGTCACCAGAAACGTGGATGGGGGAATTGCCAACATGTGAAAGTGAATTCTATCCGCAGGTCTTTCTGACCTTCACAGATTAAGGCGCCAGCCTTGCTTCAGTCTTGGGTGTAACGCGCCTGCGGGCAGACCTGACTTTCTCTGCGCCCTGCCTCTATCATCTCACAGTTAGCTGCCGGTATGAACCCATCTGGGCTTCTCTCCAGTTGAGTGTCTCTGAACGTCAGCGCTCCTGCCTGAACGCGGAGGCCCAAATCTCAAATAAAAAGCTGTTCCTCTTGGGTGTGAGATCTTTCAACGCAGCTCTAGAAGTGAAGATCTTAACTCTGTGATCAGAACTGGATTGGAGTGCCCTGTCTCCAGTTTAACAGCTATGCTATTTAATGAGTTTCTTAGCCTCTCTGATTTTACACCTTTCTAAAAAGATGTTTTTTTGATTGCGTGAGATGATTCTAAGACACGTATGTAATATGGCGGCACTGCATGGTCACACAATGCCATTTTTAGAAGGACCAGGAAGCGCCCTTCTGCTGCGGCCCTTAAGAGCAAGAGTTAGTTTCTACTCTGATGCTTCTTTCTCAAAGTGGTTACTGAGCTATATGGCCAGTAGTCCGTTTTATCCAATAAGTTACGTGTTGAGACTTCTCCAGGGGACTTCTTTCCCCTTACTTGTCACAGACTTCCAATCTATTGTGTTATTTCCCCTGAAGAAACAAAAACTCAGACAGGGGCTGGTCCCGTGGCTCTTCAGTTCCCTGGCATACAGCACAATCCCCAGGCAATCTGTTTGCTGTTTGCTTTGGTTCAGAGCTCTTCCCCTGTATTTTAGTTTCACGTGTCTCAGCATTTTGTGG
Source organism: Eospalax fontanierii (assembly GCA_035773235.1). Taxonomy (NCBI): domain Eukaryota; kingdom Metazoa; phylum Chordata; class Mammalia; order Rodentia; family Spalacidae; genus Eospalax; species Eospalax fontanierii. Next base: position 20,852,339 of record CM069528.1, on the reverse strand, counting down.
AAAGACTTTGGTTTTTGTTTTTGTTTGGTCAATGCAATTGTTGTAGCTAAAACAAGAATTTTATCAGCTATTCTTGAACTTTCCTGTCCATTCCCTTCTGTTGGGAAATAATTTGAGTTTCCATCAACAACTTATATATGTCTAATAAAGTCAATGAACAAAATTAATCGATAAACAAAAAACCTTGGCAAACCTCCTCCTTCCAGTAATAATCCTTGATCTCTGAAATAACAAGCTGTTAGTTCTATCTTTGGAAGTGATCTGAGAGAGCTGTGTGCCACTTGCTTCTACTGTAAATGACCACAACAGCAGCAGAAACAGCATCATTTTTAAAGCATTTGCAGAAAGCTGCCCTAGATAAAAAGTTAAATGGAATGTTAATCTTCTAGGCAAAATTAGAGCTTTAATATTAATGTCTGTCTTAAAGTAAATTCAGATGAATATAGATTCACTCCACAAACATCAATAATTTTCTATTATGCTAAAATCAATCCCAGTTCTACATACAAACAACAAATTCAAGTAAAAACCTCAGAGGTTTGTGTTTTATTTCAAACATACTTATTTTGGATGGCTGCAAATCTAAAAGCATCTGGAACAGCTGCATGCTCTGAACAGCATAATCTAACTTAACTTGGACACCTCTGAAAACAGTCAAAACAATCCAGTTCATGTTTCCCAATTAGCCAGCTCACATTGCTATACTGTGATATTAGGAAGAAAGAAAGAAAGAGAGAGAGAGAGAGAGAAGGGAGGGAAAGAGGGAGGGAGAGAGGGAGGGAAAGAGGGAGGGAGAGAAGAAGGAAGGAAGGAAGGAAGGAAGGAAGGAAGGAAGGAAGGAAGGAAGGAAGGAAGGAAGGAAGGAAGGAAGGAAGGAAGGGAGGAAGGGAGGAAGGAAGGACCAAACCATTAAAAACTCATAAGAGCGTCTGGAAGGAGATAAACTTTTTATGCATGATGTGCCATGCAATAACATCCTACATTATTTTGGAAAAAAAATTGGAGGTCATTTAGTGTGCTCATGTCCCTATTTATAAAACGAAATGAAGAGGTCAGCCCTATTCACTGTTCAGCATTTGTGTCAGGATATCGGGAGGTGCAGATGGGGGTGTAAATATGATTAAGATATAGTATATGAAATGCATCAAAATTTAATAAAAAATATATAATCTATATATATAACATCTAACATGCAAGAATCCTGAACCTGCACATACATCAAATACAACCTGAGATCATCTCGTACTGGGAAGCGACAGGCTTCAGAGCTCTTCTCAGCTGATTAAAGAAATCTAAAGTTCAGACCATTTCTCAGCTGTCACTGGATGCTTTCCCATTCTTTCCCTTCCTCTTCCTCTTCCCTCCCCTTCCCCTTCTTCCCTCTTCTTCCCTTTTTATTATTTCCCTCCCTTCTCTTCCCTTTCCTCCTCTCTCTTCCACTCCCCCCTCCTTTTCCTGACTCCCCTTCCTTCTCCCCTCACTTATCCCCTTTTAAGTCACCTCCCTCCTCCTCACTCCCTGTACTTTAGCTGCCCTCCTTTCTTCCTCTCCCCTTCTTCCCGATTCCCTTCCTTTTCCTGCCCTTTAAGCCTCATCTGGAATATACTTTTTCTTGAACTTCTCTATCAGTATTCCCTTGCAAAGCATTTCCTCCATGAAGAATTCCCTGATTTTTGTATCTCACATTTATCCCCATTTGACATTATATTTTTAGATAAACTTGCATCTAATTGTAAGTCCTTGGAAACAGGGATATTTGAGCATTACCCATTGTTGCCTGGCAAAGAGTGGGGTCCAAACAACATGCTCAGTAATAAACTTTCAGAGAGATTCCTCCTCTCTGGGGAGGCTACTGGCATTCCTATTTACCATCTTGATTCTAAAGGCATAATTTGTTCTGGCCAAAATCTTTCTTGCCCAGAGAGATAGGCATGCAGGCATTAGACCAAAGAAAACAGGTATACCTCAATAGTTGTTCAATGATTCAACTTTCTTTCGAACTTTATTAAAAAGTTGAAAGTGAGTGTTCAGAGAGCCAGATTCATAATGCAGAAGGTCTGGCAACAGATTGACCTGGGTTAATATCTAATATTTTCTTGTGATAAACCGCACAGCTTTTGAAAGTCATCTAACTATTTTGTGTCTCAGTGTCCTTACCAATAAAATAAAGGTTACTATTAACAATCTCAATGGAATATTATACAGTTTAGAAAGTAGTGTATTTTTACTGTTTTTATTCTAAGTTATTCAAGCAACTTGTTTACTTACACATTTACTGTGTATTGAAATACAAAGACAGTTTTCCCCTTCAGGACTTAGTAAGATTAGTTTTGTAATCTGATCAGTAATAATGAGGATATGTTTGAGTATGCAGGTGAAAGGTAAAAGGTGATCAATTCTCTATGTCACGTGTAAGGCAGATTTGACAGAAGAGCCATTTGTTTTGGGTTTATAGTTGATGAGCAGGATTGCTCTAGTAACTAGAAAGAAGGTAACAGAGAAGAAAAGGACTCTGAAGATAGGGAATAGGAGTGTCAGGCTTGTTTAGCAGAATGCTTTCTGAAAATGCACTAAGAACAAAAATATAAAGATATTACAACAGATTCTACTGTGTAATAATGTAGACATGGATCTATGGGTTCTAAAGTCAGGCATTTTCTTTCCCCCCATCCCTCAAAATGTGTGTGTGTGTGTGTGTGTGTGTGTGTGTGTGTGTTTGTCAACCTCTCTACTTAATAACATATACTTGAAATGAATATGTAATCTCATTATAAAAAGAATAATATATTTCAATAATTTAAAATTCTGTCTAACTCATGTATACTTTTCCTAAACTATAGTAGAAATAGCTGGGTTTAGGACAGTTTATGATCTAGTTGTCTAATTATCTGTGGGCTATTTTAATGGCGTGTCACCTATTTTTGAATTCCCTGAAACTCATACTACTACAGCTACTTCTGAAATCAAAACTACTGTAGAACTGAGTTCATAAACTTGGAAGTTCATGGAGTCTGTAGTTGTGCTTAATAAATATATTTGAGAAAAAATTTCAGTGTCCACTTTGCTTAGAAACCAACTAAGACAGTTGTATCATCCTTTTTATTTTCCTCTTTTGATGTTAGAGAAATTATGGAACCCAGAAAATCAGCTATTGTAATTTTCCAAAGATATCTCCTGGGCAGACCATGAACACCCATAGTAAAATAACAATCTGAGATCATATATGGCAAAGAACATTTTTACAGATGACTGCTGGAAAAATGAAACCCAACTATCCCACAGACAGCTTTATAAAGTGTTTTTTTTTTTTACCATATAAGAACTAAGGTTCTTAAAAGTAAACACTTAAGAATAACACTTAAATTTAAGGAAAACATGTTACGGGTAGAGAAAGAATTTTGTTTTGTTTATTAACATCTTATTCCAAATTCAATTGGAAATTGTATAATATTGAAACCATTCTCATTCTGTGTGAACCAGCACAGGTAGATTTTCATATAAGGAACTCCTCCTAAGGTAGAAAAGTACTTTCTTCTAGTAAAGCTGTTTAGACTTAAGTCAAACCCATGTCTTAAATAAACATAGTTAATGACTAGGAAACCATACAGTACTTTGAATACATCTGTGAAATTCAAAGAGTAGTAAAATTTTTCCTTGATTAACTAAAAATTTTAATTTAATTTTCTGATTAACCGAAAAATATTCCCTGTTAACCAAAAGTAATAAACAACTTAATTACTAAATATAATAATATTAGGAAGTAATTTAAAATTTTAAGTCATATTACTCTAACCCTCTAATGACAAATTCCACATACAATATCTCTACATGAGTCCATGTGCATAGTAGAAGATTACATAATAAGAAACAGTGCCAGGCAGGAGAAACCTTGCTTTGAGTTGTTGTCGACATTCCAAGATTCTCCCCAAATTACACAGGCTATTGCCATAGCTCTTGATTGCCTCCCAGCACTTTAAGGTAAGTAAGACCCTGTTGCTGAAAACAAGACATACTTCAGAGACTGGATTTGGAGCAATGGAGCTGGAACTGACCTGGAAGCCACTTGCCCTGGAGGCTAGCTCTCATAGCTCTAGAGAGCACTATGCAGGCAGCCAAGGGAGAACATCAATTGATCACCCAACACTAGCTTCATGGCCAAATAACCACATAAATGACAAGCACAGCATATGACACTGGTGCATTGGTGACCCTTTTATCTTGGGGCCGATCAATGACTACTTAATTGGTCTTAGAGCCCACTCTATGGGAGAGATTTCATGTGTGGTACTGTAATTATAGCCAAATACACACGGCTGATGATCTTAGGGAAATCCCCAAGACTCTCACATGCCTAGGCTAATGTGACTTCTTACTAAGTGCAAAATATGTATCCTTATATATATAGTAAAGTATCCAGTCACCACTCATCAAAGAAGCTTCTGTTGTACCAGACGGAGACTAGTACAGAGAGAGCACCACAACTGGTCACACACAGACATTGTCTTTGCATTGCCCATGCACAGGTGGCACACCTACCGTGCAACCTCTACACCCAAGGCTCATGCAACATGGAACTCTAATGAATTTCTCAACTCTTGTTAATGAAGCTCTCTCATGCAACAGAGGGCCAGTAACAAAAAAATGTTACAATTGGCCAAAGAATGGAGATTAGGAATCTGCAGAGTGTAGTTTGCTGGACAGGAATCGTATATTAAGCTTACCCACCCAGAACTCAGGGACCATTGTAGAAGATGGAGGTGGAAAGACTGCAAGGACCAGGGAGGAGGTGTGTGACCATATGGAAACATAATAGGACAAGTTCCTGGGACCTGTTCATATGAACCTATGGCAATGTTTTCCACATGCTCAAGACACATGCATACTCAGATAAAACCCAACATACACCTGCGGAAATGAGCAGCAGACCACAATCTTTGCTGAAGCAATATTGGCAACTGATTACTGTTGGGTGAGGATTAGTTAATCTTCCTAAAGCAAGGGACTCTGGATAGGTGGACTAGACCCCGGTGGATGAATCTGCACTAAAGAACATTTGGGGACACTAACTTGACACAATAGACCTTAACACAGATGAAAGAATGTATGGTTTTCAGTTGTGTTGTTATGGGAGGTGGTGCCTGTTGGGAAGGGGATATAAAGATGGCTAAGGCTGATTGAGATGTTCTGTATGAAATACACAACATTTCAATTTTAAAAAGCCTTAAGTATAATAAAATATGAATTGATAGTTTTAGTGACCTGTAAATACATGAACTATTTTAATTTCAATCACTATTAGGTAATGTACCAAAAACTTATTTCAAATAAAGCATATGTCTTTTTTGCTGAAAACAGAGAATAAGGATTTTACTTTTGTGTCTTGTTGTCCAATTAAAGAATGCCTCGTCATCCACTCTGACCGATTCTACCATGTTTTGTTATGACTCTTAAAACATTACTTCTAGATAGATACTATCATATTTTAAATACCAGTCTTGTAATTGGAAAATTTACCCTAAAACTTTTAAAGACGGATAACTTTTGGATCTACTAATTTCATTTGAAAATAATTAGAGAGTTGTGCTAACATGTGCATATACTGATGTTCAATGTCATATTTATTATTGTACTAAATCTGTGCAAAGCTGATTATCAATAGATGAGAAAATAAGCAATTGACATTTTCAGTATGAATGCCTAGGACATACACCACACATAAAATGATGAAGCATCCTAATACTGATGAAACACTTATAAAAGATCAGTACAACAAATAACAATGTTTTTATTCATGTGATTACACGTTCATGCACATAAAATACGCTTCTACATGTATACACAATTTGGCAAGAAATTCAGTGTTTGTGACATTTTTTCTCGAGTGTAATTTTAATAATATCTCTACCATATTATGTCTTCATAAATCTGTTCTTGGGCTATACATACTAGAGCTATTATTTTGTTTTATTTATTTTTTTAATTTTTTTTCTTACGTGTAAGAGCATATTGCTGGCAAGTGCTCCCCTGTCATGCAATGCCTGCGGAGGTCAGAAGAAGGCATAGGACCCTCTAGACCTGGAGTTACAGTTGGTTGGTAGCTGCCATGTGGGTCCTGGGAACCGAACTTGGTTCCTCTGCAAGAGTAGCCAGTGAGTCATCTCTACAGCCCCCACTTTTGTTAATATATTAAAAATGACAGCCTTCCTAAATTTACTTAAATCTATTAGGAAACCGCCATCTTGACTAGACCATCTTGTATTTGTAAATCATGAATTTATGATGTGTACCCACCTTCTGATGCTCCTTCACACAGCCTAGGAAGCCACCCACAGTGTTCCTGTCTTCATGTATTGTCTTTAAAACATATTTTCCATAATAAAACACTTTTAAGAAAATTATGTACATAGTAGATAATAGTATTGCTTGGTGTAACAGCTAGTTAGTGTTATGTAGGATATATATATATATATATATATATCTTGTCTATATATATAAATATCTTTTCTCTCTCTATATATATTTTGTCTATATATATATTTTCTATATATATAGGCAAGCATTAAGGACAATATTAAAACAATAACAAAAACATTGAATATGTCTTTTCAAATTAAGTTTCCCCTTCTCTTAAAAATCAAGAAATAGTTCCTAAGATCACGTAAACCACAAAATATTCCTGAACATGGGTTGCTAAAGCTTGACTTGCTTGAGATGCCATTGTGTGCTTCCCTTGTGTGCTATAAATTTTAAATGCTATGAAATGTTTTCTCATTCCTCATTCTCAGTAAGAGATAATCTGAACTCAGACCTACACCCTATGCTTCTTGCCCAGAAACCCCATTTGGGATTTCATGTTTTTTGTTTTTTGTTTTCTTTTCTTTTTTTTTTTTTTCATACAAATTTTATCACAACATTTCACCGGGAACACTGAACTGGCGGAAAGTAAAATTGATGCCACTCAAAAGAAAAGCTTTGTAAAATGCAGTCAGTTGTGTTCTCCATAGAGGTCCCAAGGTACTGTGCCTAATTGGAATTGATTCTGACTAGCCTAGTGCTATGCCACATTCTATCCATCATGAGGTGAGGTAGGCACTCAAGAATGTTTTCTTCTTCCTCAGACTTTAGATGTTGGAACAAGGCTCAGGGATATCTTGATAGGAAAATAATAATCTGAACTAGATCTATAAGAAGGGTAAAAATAAAATGAAAAGAAGGATTAATGAGGATACCAGCAATAAGGCAAAGAGAAAACAGAGATTATGAAGCGATGGCGAGAACTGCCAGGTCTTAAAAGTGGATGTGTGGTCACGTGCTTGAGAGTAATGCCAGCTAACAGTCCCTGAGTACGTATGTGATGAGCACTATGCATGAACATTTTGTGCACTGTGTACTTTGTGAGCACTGTGAGTATTGTGTGCAGTGTGTATATTGTGAGCCCTGTGAGCATTGTGTGCCCTGTGTACATTGTCGGCATTATGAGTACTGTGAGCATTGTGAGTTTTGTGAGCACTGTGTATATTGTGAGCCCTGTGAGCATTGCGTTAACTATGTTCATTATTTGCATTGTGAGCATTGTGAGAATTGTGTGCCCTGTGTACATTGTTGGCATTATGAGCACTGTGAACATTGTGAATATTGTGAGCACTGTGAACATTTGAGTACCGTGAGAATTGTGTAGAGTCAGCCTTGTCAGCACTATGAGCACTCTGAGCCTTGTGAGCATGTATGTGGTTTGCACTGGGCGCAGAGCTCTGTCCATTCACTCTCTTCACAATCCACAAGATAAATAAAGTATGTCTTTACTTTACAGTAGTGTAAGCCAAGGCACAAGCAAGATGCGTAGCTCTCCTCCGCACACTGCTGGAGATCCCAATTGTGTGATCGGAGCCTTGGTCCTGAGCCAGTGCACTGTTATGAAGGAGTTGTGAGGTAGAGTCAGCATTTTAGTTGAATTAGCTCCATGTCTACTTGTGATAGAGAACTTTTGCCAGCCCAACCTCTTGTTTAGAATGAGCAGAAATGCTACAGAGCAATACATATGAGGAATCATTCTGAAGACACTGAAGAGCTCTTTTGAGCTGTTTAGAACTTTAAAGCCAATACCTAAGGGAGAAGAGAAGCTTACTGTCAGACACAAATTCTACCTCTTTTCCCTTTGGGGCACTTGGTATTCTTTTATGCAACTACCAAGTAACACATGTGAGTCCTGAAAGATGTTGCAACCAGAAAAATCTTTCTATATTGTAAAATTGCTAGATAGGCAAAAATTAATGTAAGAAGGGAACAGGACCCAGTGAGAAGTGAATGGAGGTGCTACCCCAGCATGCGCAGAGTTTTCTTGCTGATCCTTTCACAGGTCTAAGCTTTTCAGGGCCCAATGATATGAAGTCAGACACATTGGCAGCACAAATGCTCAGTGAAGCTGTTGGTGACTTTACAAAAGAAACAATTTTATCTGAGACTTCATTAGGAAGATGACTTGAAAACGTTCGACACTTTGCCCGTAAGTTTTTCGGATCACCACAGTATGGAGGACAAATCAAAGATAAACTGGGCGAGTCCAACATGGACTAAGTGCAGTCTCCAGTCTGGGCTCTGGGTTGAAGTGAGCTACCCTGTTCCTACACCCCCTGTTTACTAGAAGAACGAAGGACCTAGTTTGTTGTTTTTACAGTTTTTTGTGACCTTCAATATCACAGACTGAGTGTAATACTCATGTTATACTATAATTTAAGCTAGAAACCCATGTGTGATAACATTTAGATGTAGAATTTAGGAAGGTAGCTGTGTTCAGACGGGAGTGAAGTATTTAAAAGAAAGATTTTCAAACCAGATCAAGCCTTCTCCTTCACCAAGTGAGCGGACGATAAGCCAGGCAAAAGAGAATGACCAGGGAAGCAGACAGCACAGCATTTTGATCTTGGACTCCCAAGTCTCCAGAACTATGATAAATTCTGGTTGTTTCAACAATCCAGTCTATCAAATTTTGTGACAGGTGCCAGACATGATAAATGGGTCCTGTGTTAAATACCACGAGAATTAAATCAACAATACCTTCAGATCGGATAGTACTACACATACTGTAAGAAAGAGAAATAGAGACTACCTGTTTGGTAAAATGTTCAAGAAGACAATAAGGATTATTTCATCAGAAAATTAAATCTATAAAATAATCAAATAAAAACTCTAAAATATAAAGATGCACTTAAAACTAAGAACTGAATATATCATTTGAGCAGCAGACAAGAAGCTCACAAGACAGCTCTGAAAAGTAAAGATGCATAAAATGTCTTTGCTGACGCACAAAAGAAAACAGAAGAAAAATGATAAGAAAGATTTCGAGATGATGGTATCTTACATGTAACATACTTACAGTCAGATTTGAGAGTAGTGGATACTACAGTATTCTTCTGCGAACTTTCAGGCTGAAGCCATGATACTGGTAATCTGAACCTCTTAGTGAAATGCAACTTTAGAATTTCAGGGGACCTAAGAAAATCACCTTACCCAAGGTCAAACTTCTTTTTGGAAGCATCTAATGATTAAGGACATGGATGTTTGCTCCACTGAGGGAGGGAGCTACTCAGTTCTTGAGCTCCCACAGAATTGTCTGATTTCATTCCCATCACTTTGTTATATCTTGTTCCTCCTTCTGCCCAGCTTCACTTATTTTCCTCCTTCATAGGCCCATCGCACTTTGGGAGTAGTTCGTTAATATACCAATATTATATGTCTGTATCTCTATATATCACATCACAACATTCTATAATTAATAATTTATCAAATGGTCAACATATGCATAGATTATATGTGTAATAAGGTATGCATGTGTGCACACATACACACAAACATATCTCTGTCCAGATATTCTATATATTCAACTGACAATCATAGATGGAAAAATATTCTTAACATTAGTATTGAATGTGGAAACATTTCCAGTCTTTATTTCTTTATCAAGTCAGAATAACAAGCATTTATATAGTATGAGTTTCATTTTCTGTTGTTGTGATAAAAATCTCTGACAAAAGCAAATTAAGGAAGAAAGGGTTTACTTTGGTTCACAGTTCAAGGGTACAGCACATCAATACATAAGAAACAAGACAGCAGGATCTTGAAGCAGCTGCTCACAGTAGATTCACATTTAGGAAACAGTGAATGAGGAATGCACAGTGATGCTCAGCTGTCTTCCACTTATGTAGTCCAAGATCCCAGACAGGGAGTGTTGCCTCCCACAGTCACAGGTCTTCCCACCTCAATTGATGCAATGGAGACAATCCCCCACAGACATGCCTATAGGCATTCTCCCAGGTGATTCTGAGTGATGCCAAATAGACAACATTAACCATCACATAAAATACTTATATTTACATTGGATTAGTAGCTATAAGAAATCTCAATAGTATTTTAAAGTGTATAGAAAGATATACAAACACTGTGCCATTTGCCATAAAACACAAGATCACCTACAGACTGTATTATCCATGAAAGGTCTTGAAACTGAAAAAGTGTGTGTCTGTGTGTGTGTGTGTGTGTGTGTGTGTGTGTGTGTTGTATTGTACTGGAATGCAAATTTTACAAATTGACCTGGAATGCAAATTTTACAAATTGACCTAGTATGAAGCCAAATTTGTGGAATAAGGGACAGGAAATAAGAAACTCTGTCTTTAGCTTACATCACCAAACTTTAGCTGAAATTACATTTAGCAGTAAAGCAGACACAGATTTTAGCAAATAAGACTACTGGGGAGACTTCTCAATACAGACTCAATTATATATGAGTCATTATAATCAATCAGTAATAGGTCTGTAATTTTTTACCAATGATTTTAGAGGCAGGTATAAAAATTGTACAGTTAATTTTATGTAGTAGTAATGTAAGAAAAAAATGAACAAAAGCTCAAAATTAATAAAATAGAATGTTTGACTGAACTAAAGAAGAGCGATTGATAATATGCCGTCTGAGATTCTTAAATGTTTTCCAAATCAAAGTGGAAGTGGAATGTGGTTATGAGTCCAGTAACTTAGCTTTAAAAGGTAGAAAAGTGTCAGAGACAAAGAGAGATGCACCATGTGTGAGGCAGGTAAGTTCATATTCATACAGTCTCAATTCCTAGCTATGGACCATTTTTCTTTAAAGTTAACACTTGGGTCTGGTTAATGTGGTGTGGGAAAGAAGGTTAAAGATAAACTTACGATACTTAAAATTGACTCTGTAGGTCCTTGGGTGAATTTGTTATTAATGGAACCCAATCCCTCAGTTTGAAAAAGGGCAATATTGATCCAGCAAGAAATAGCATAATTTTGTGATTTACTGAAGGGCTTTTTTATTTACTTTGCAGCTTTCTCTGAGGATCTTTTGTTCTCTTGAATAATACCATAAAATAAACCCAACAGTGCAGACCCATGGCCCTACCTAAGGGAAACATTCTTTGTTCAAACAGAAATTAGCTATCATATTTAGAAGTGATTCACAATGTTAGGTAATATGTATGGAATTTCTAAAGTATTCTTTAATGAATGATGAAGCCACTTTAATACCTAAGAGAAGAATAAGCCTTCAACATTTCAAAGAATCAATTTAATTTGATTTCTTATATTTCCTTTGGCATAACAAAAAACGGATTATAGTCAATGCCTAAGGGAGAATAAAGAGTTTTAAGAAGACCAGGAAATCACTATAATTTCCAGCGTTGTAGACAATGCTTCGCTTTCAAATATTCACTAAGGACATTCTTGGAGGCCACTGAAATAGTAACTGGAGTAGAATCAAAGGGTAGAATGTATGTATGTCCTAAGGCAAGCGGTGTGCACGCCAGTGTGTGGGAGTGTAGGGTGTGTTTGTACATGTGCATATGTATGTGATATATGTGTATGTGTGTGGTATGTGTATGTATGTATGTATGTATGTATGTATGTATATGTGATATGGGTAGTTTGTGTGTGGTGTGTGTGGTGTGTATGGTGTGTGTATATTTGTGTGGTGTGTGTGTGTGAGTGTGTGTTGGGGATGGCAAAGGATATGAGTGGTAAATGAGAGACGTTTTGGGCAATGAAAAATGACAAAGGGTTTTCAAAGTAACTGTAAGGTTATCTTTAAGTTGGGCTTAAATTCCTAGGCTTTCCACTGACATATTCTTTTAAGGATCAAAGAAACTGGCAGATTCTTAGAATAAGGTTGAATGTTATAAGGAACAGTTAAAACTTACTGAATTGTGGATTCTGGATAAATAGGAAACACATTTTCTTTATAGGACCCAAACACAGCAAGCTGGATGTGAATCATGTTGAGGAATTACCAATGAACTGCATTTCAGGGCATTTACTAAAGCTAAAATAACTTTTCCATTTGCTTTCACAATGCAGGTTGCTTATTCAGGGGATAAACAATGGATCTTTATTAAGAATTTGCTTGTTTCATATGTTTTAACTTAAAATAACCCAATAAGAAAGAAAGCAGGGTGTGTACATGTTGAAGGTGCACATATGGTTTGATTTCTTCTGAGTCATAGGGGAAGGTGACACATTTGTTTGTTATTAAGCATTGTCCTGTCCTAATACTCCTATATTACTCACTAATGCAGAGCCTTCCTAGGAACTGCAAGCTCCATATGTCATACTTTACAGAACTATCATATCGGTCATATGTGTATGAATGTTAGCCTGGATAAGAAATCCTTAAATACTTAAAAAAGATGTTCAACATCCTTAGCCATCCTGGACATGCAAGTTAAAGCTATTTTCAAATTTAATATTACCCCATCAGAATGGATAAGATCAAAAACTAAATGATGATCAGGATTCGGGGAAAGGAGAGCACCTGTTCACTGCTGGTGGGAGTTCTACCTGTGCAGCCACTACGGAAATCAGTGTGGAGGTTCCTCAGTAAGCTGAAGCCAGACAAAATCCCAACACACAGAAGAAAGGAAGTAGATAGGAAACCCCACCCTTAACAGAGGAATGGCTAGCCTCTGATGAGGGGGAAGGTTAGCTGCTGAGAGGGGGAAGAGTTGAATAAGTTTAACAGGTTCTAGTGTTCAGGGAATGGACACTTGGGGACAGAAATTGACACAATAGGCCTTAATATATATTATATTATATATTTACTATATATTAATATATAGAATGGAGAGCATGAAGTCTGGAAGGCATGGTAAGTGTCCAGAGAGGGGAAGAAGGCTAAATATGATCAGAATATATTATATAAAATCCAATAAAACTTTAGAAAAAGAAAAACTAAAGAAGGTTCTTTCTACAGCAGATGGCAATCTAAAAATGGTCAATGTTCCAAGAATAAGAGATTTCAGAGTTCTCGGCCCTAAATAAGACACCTATATCATATCATCTCCTCCCAAGGCTCAGGGATCACTGCCAAAGAGGGAGCAGAAAGATGGTAAAAGTCAGAGACAGGAGGTGAATATAAAGAAATTGTGCTATCCGACCAGCACAGGGGGGTTATGCATATGAACCTACGGCACCTAGGACAGCATGTAGGAGACTTGTGCAACGCCAAGTCAGATGGGCCCATCACGGGGGGGGGGTGGGAAGGAAGCCCCAGTCCCAGGCAATATATACTGGCACTTATAAACACTGGGGGAGGGAGAGTCAGGTTTCCTTACTCATGTGACAATTTGTAGGTCGATCAGACTCCAGGGTCTGAACTTACACCAAAGAACTGACAGCAACACATCTTCAAGACACAGGACTTCGAAAATAAATAAATTATTAAAACACTGAGAAAAATAAAAGGACAGGTAACAGAGGACACGAAATTGGGGGAGGAGGGTAGTGGAGCAAGAATGAAGGGTGGGCATATCTAAATATGATCAAAATACGGGGTGTGCGTGTCTCGAGTCAATGGAAATGTCACAAAGATATTTCTTTAAAATATTTTAATTTTACTTTATGAATATGAGAGTTTTGCCAGCCGGTATCCATGCATGCAATGACCTCAGAGGACAGAAGAGGGTGTTAGATTCCATGGAACTGGAGAGACAGACAGTTGTTAGCTGCCTTGTGTTGGACACTGAACCTGGTCTCTCTCTAAGAGAAATCTGTGCTCTGAACTGCTGAGCCATTTCTTCAGCCAAAACAACCTTTTCCTGATTCAATTTTAATTTTAGTATCAACATAATCATTGCATTTGAGGACAGAAAATCATAGGGAAAACTCTTCTTTGGAATTTAATGTGACATAAAGTTGGCTGTGAGGGAAGCCAACTTGTTACATTCTCAACAATCTTATTTGGCAAACTATTTAGAAATATTGTCTATAAGCTTCAAAAGGTTCTTCACCTCCTCTTTGACCTGGGTCAGCTAAGATGGGGAAAATCAGTAGTGTTCTTTATCTTGACAAAGGCTCTCCTTAGTACAACAGTTCCAGAATATTAGAGAGACGTTGTTTTGCTGTCTTTGATTCTGAATATTATTCAAATTTCATTCTTCAGAAAATCATTGTCAAAAATTTATTTTGTTGTCCCTTGAATAATCCAGGTTTAGGACTAAATATTTAAAATTACTGTTTATGCGAATACCACCTACATCTCCAAACCTGTTCTCTATTGAAAAACAGCTCTTAACCTATAGCATTTCTGCTTTCAAAATAATTTCATTAGAAACCATCAATATTAACATTTTATCTGGACTATTCAATCAACTTGGTACAAGTAGGATTTATTGTTTTAACCTGTGGTGATCCAAATGAGAATGTTGCCCATAGGCTCTAAGTATTGGGATAGTTTGTCCCCAGTTGCTGGTACTGTTTTTGGAGGTCTCAGAAGGTGTGGTCATCTGGAGGGAGCACATCACTAGTGGCAGGCTTACAGAGTTATTAAACTTTTTCGGATCTCTAGCCACTCTCTGCTTCCTGTGCCTTCTTGAAGATGTGAGCACTTAGCTTGTGGGTCTACTCTGTCCACCCCTGCTGCCATGCTGCCCCACCATGATGAACTCTTGAACCTTTGGAACCATAAGTTACATAAACTCTTCCTTTCATAAGTTCTCTTGGTCAATGTTTCTATCACAGCAACAGAAAGTAAACTAATACAGTAATTGGTATCAGGAGTCAGATGTTGATTATGAACAACCTAACAGTGGAGGAATGTGGAAGACTTCGGAAGTCTGAGCTTGAAAAATGTTTGATTGCTATAGATCAGAGCTTATCAGGCCTTTCTCATAGGATTCTGGAAGAAAAAAGTGCCAAGAGCACTGTAGTTCCAGAAGGAAATAGGACTTAATCAGAGATTGGGATATTTTGGCAAAGAGTCTGACTGGCCAAAAAGTTTACCTAAGGGTAATTTGTAAAGCAATGGACTAATTTTTTTGGTGTAGGACATTTCAAGGCAGCCTAACAGAAATAGTGGCATGGCTATTAATGGCGAATATTTTGCAGATCTACAGTGAGAAAAGACAAATAGTAAAGAAAGAAATACAGAATGTACAGTTTGGAATTAATGTTGGAGCCAAGGCATGTGCTGAAGGAGAGGATCCCTTTGATAAGGAGAGTAAAGTGATTAAGGAGTGTCCTAGAGATTTGTACTTAAATGGAGAGAGTACCTCCAGGACAAGATCACACTATTAAGCCTCTAACTTGTGAAATGAAAATGCTAAGAAAATCACAGGAGAAAAGTTTTGAAAGCAAATGAAGTAGGTTGGAGTCCACCCCAAATTTGCAACAACTTGGCAGGGTCATTTACCTGGTGCTGGTTTCAGAGGCATGAAAGATACAAGAGTGATTCAGAGAGCCATCCAGGACAGGCATCATTCCAGGGTGAGAGTTCCAAAAAATTTAAAACCCAGCTGAGGACCAGGATTCATCAATCTATCCTATCATGCAACATGACCAGCTACTGCAGAGTTCCTACTAGCCATCCCTCCTCCACAATCAAGGACTGTATCCTCAAATTTAAGTAATCCTCTCCATCCATAAACTACTTTTGTCTTGCCTTATGCCACAACAACAAATAAAGTAAGTAATGCATAACCCAATTCAGATTATATGTTCATATCACTTTCTGATTTAAGCTATTTCTATTCTCATTAGATTTCAGTAATATTTCTTATAAAATTGTTTGTGTTTAACAACCCCAATGCTAAAGACAAAGAGCAGAAATACTTAGAGTGATGTTGTAGTTAAAAATTATAACTAGATAATATATAAATTCATAATTAGGGTTAGAGAAATCAAGTTCTTTTAATCTGTGACCTTCAATTTTGTCAAATTTTGTTCAAAATTTTACACATTTATATTTTGTCTTTTAGTGAATTTTCGTGCATTTCTTACAAAACATCTTAATCATCTTTATACCCCTAGTCCATCTGTACGTCTCATCCTCTATATCCCACCAGATTTCCAATTCTAAATTCCCATTCTAAATATTCCCGTCCTAAAAGAGAAGAAGCGGAGAAAAGCAAGGGAAGTTCATGCATTCGATCATATAAGGCCTATTGAGTCAATTTTGTGTACCAAGAGATCCTGAAGGATCTCTTTTCACTGAAGTGAAAGTTCATACACTGGAGTCTAGACAGCCTACCTAGAGTCTCTCCCTTAAAGAGGATGAACTCTCCCTTGCCCAGCTGTTCCTTGGCTAATATTCGGGCCTGCTGTCCATTTCTCCAGTTCTATACTGAGTTTTTGTCAGATTGAGTTTGCGTGGGCCTTGTGCATGCTGACTTCAATACTGTAAGATCATACGCGCAAGACCCGAGACATCTAGAAGACTCTGCTTCCGTATGAGCATGCATTTATTATTTTTATTAACAGATATTAAATGCTAAAGATCTGTTTCATTATACCACATCCCTTTTGATCTGCTCATGAATAAGTTTTATTTAATTATTATACATGAGATTTACAATTATTGTACAGCAAGCTTGTATTTCCCATAAACTTTTGGTATTGTGATTATCTTTTAATTACTGGAGTTAAATAATTAAATAACTGAAATTTAATATTAACATTCTCTTCTTAATTCATATAACGCATAGCGACTTATTAGACTTGGGATGCACAATTTACAATTCATAAATGAGTACCAGCTTGAAAATTATTTTGCTTTTGTATGTTTTTCCCCTAAATTAAAGAAACAGAACAGATCAACAGAGGTGCAGGGTTGCTGCCGAGGAAGGAAAGGCTGAGGGAGGAAGTGGACACCATCTTCAGTGCTGGATTCCCTAGTTTGCCTTGGTTCCTGCTATCTCACCTTGTTTACATCACTATTCTGTATCTGTTCTTTGATTGGAAGTACGAGCACTGTGCTTTAAAAATGTATTCACAGTTCATGTCTGATACACACAAGGCACTTCCCATTTAAATGCCTTTTAATTTGAAGGTTTCTCATTTTGCTTAACACAGGAAAAAGATTTCATGCCATTACTGAAAACGAAAAGAAGTCAGATGTCAGACGAGTCATTGTTTACACAAATATTCACTTTATGTGTTAGAAATTGTTTTCTCTCTGTTCCCATTATACCAGCTCACATGTCACTCCATGTCTGCAGTGAGCTTCCTGGAAGCATCTGTCCCTGGAAGCATCTCACATCTCAGCTGTTTTTCTGCCCCTGATTTTTGGTTTTCAGTCACACCCAG
The DNA here is from genome assembly GCA_035773235.1 of Eospalax fontanierii. Taxonomy (NCBI): domain Eukaryota; kingdom Metazoa; phylum Chordata; class Mammalia; order Rodentia; family Spalacidae; genus Eospalax; species Eospalax fontanierii. Next base: position 20,834,753 of record CM069528.1, on the reverse strand, counting down.
CTCAAATTACAAAGGCAGACTGCTCCACAAGAAGACCTTGGAGCGGTACCAGGTGAAGTGAGCACTAAAAACTGTCTTTGGTGCTTTGGATGAGAAATTGTGAGGTGTACCTCAATCATTAAGTCTCAATAAAATGAGCCAAAGATATTCGATTTGCCATTCATTTTGCTTTCATTCTTCTTGTTTTCACTCATTGTGGACCTTCACCTCCTCCGTCATGATGCCCCCAACTACAATGCCCCCAACACGATGACCCCATTACAGTACCCTCATCACGATGACCCCAGCACAATACCCCCGTCACGATGACCCCAGCACAATACCCCCGTCACGATGACCCCAGCACAATACCTGCATAGAAGCCATGGATTTACTCGTTATTCAAGGAAAAACTAAGACTCTGGATATGCTGATCTCTTAATAAAGGTTCATAGCTGGCACTGGTTAATGGTAAATTAAGGGGTAGGAATTAAGCTCCCACCACCTTCATTCATAATCATCAGGCAGAGTTTGGTATCTTAAAATAAATTCATTTAATTGTCTTGGTAGCATGCAATTACTTTAACAAATTTTCTACTTAAGAAGGTGTTATAAGATGTTTTTAAGGAAGGTATATGTCTGTATTGTTCTTCTATTCAAAGATACTGGGTTTCAGGAAATATAAATGTCTACATGAAGAAAGCAGAAGTTGGAATATTTTATGAACATTTAAATATTTAGCAGTTATTAATTTTACATAACACATAGGCATAAGTTCTCAGTAGAGCAAATCTGTGTGGCAGAATTTTCCACACCAGTTCCCATAGTTGGGACTTGTAAATCAGCTTCTTACTTCCTGTAAATAAATTCATAAAGGCAGGAAGAACTTATTTGGGACACCCAAAAGATGGCAAAATACAGAAAAAACGAATGCCAGGAGAGCTATGATGTCTCAGCTTCCATGGTCTTTCTTGCATTGCTCGAGCATGCACAGTGGGATGCAGAGTTTTCCTTTCTATTGTCTTGCTTTCTTAAAGCAATATAATTGTGTCTAGTATTCAGGGAGCCAGAGTCATTAGAGTACTATAGTCTATGTATATTCTGCCTCTAGTTGACAGAGGGTAAGACAAAAACCGCAAAACAAACCTGGAAGCGTCAGAGAGCCGACTCTTCTACGTAATGGATTTGTCATATAAGTAAGTACTATTTTCTGAGATTGCAGATTTGTATTTTAACGACTCCTATTGGAAGTCTTTCCAAAATTGCTCTGGCTTGTTTTACTGAACTCTTTTTGCAAAATATGCTGAATACAGTTTATAGTGTTTGACAGCTATGTCGTAGAAATGATTGCATGATTACCTGTTACAATAGTCACACCCTCATAGTTCAGGTGCTGCAAAGACTCAGAGACTGGGGAAGTTTCAACACATATGTTTCAAGCTCTTATAGTTGCATTGTTTTCTCTCTTATCTGGTAGATTTTCCATTTTAGTAGTTTTCTTTGAATTTTGTTCATCGTGGGAATTAGATTATTACATTTTTGGAATCTTCTGGCTTTCCATAATGAAGGTATTCACCAACCTCTGGCTCATATTTCTAGCAAAAATATACCATGACCTCTCTGGTGACCTGTGTTGATATAACACTATGATGTGATATAGAATGAGCCATATTGCTCTAGGGTCAAACTTCACAGCTAACTTGTGTGGTGCTAGTTCATAAGCTTGACAAAAGTCAACTGGTCAGCAAATTGTAGATTTACTTATTTCCAGTGTTTTTTCTTCCCATTACATGCCTGTCTTAGTGGGCTACAGCTGTCATACAAAGCACCATAAACTTGGAACCTTCAATAATACAAATCATTTTTCTGGAAGGAGTCAATCCTGAACCTTTCTTCCTGGCTTGTAGGTGGCTGTTTTCAGCGTCCCATGGCATTCTCCTATACATATGTTTTTATCACCTCCTTTTCTGTTCTTAATGTCACCAGGCATAATAAGTTTTACTTATTATAAAGCTATCTTCGAGTTAAAGCATGTCTTGAGGCTGTATGACTTAAGATTTCAGCATATCAATTTTGACCAAGTACAATTCAAACTATAACTACTGTCTACAGCTAAATAATACTATTTATTTAATATTTTTTAAAAATCCCTTTTCATCACTTCTTGTGATACATGCATGTACTCTTAGAGTAGATTCTATAATGGCGGCTTCCACGTGGCTTTTCCAAAGGCTTTAGTGTTGCTTATCCTCCCTACACTGCCTCATCTGGCCTATCTTCCCATTGCAGACTCCCCTGAACCTTTCCAAGTCTAATGTTCTGTACACTGTTGCATTCTACCAGCCCTCTCAGGAGACCTCACACCCACCCATCCATGACCATTTATTAGTTTTTTGATATCTATTATTTTTCAAATTGAGGCATGCTTACCTAAAATTTCAAAGCTAAAATTCAGTTTGAGAGAGAATCTGTGACATTTGTCTTTCTGAGTCTGGATTAACTCCCTTAGGATGACTGTTTGCAAATCCATGCCTTCCTTTTCCTGTGAATTTCATAATTTCTTTAAGAGCTGAATAATATTCCATTGTGTATATGTACCACACTTTCATTACCTATTTATCAGTTGGTAGGCAACCAGGGTGTTTCCAATTTCTAGCTATTATGAAAATGTCAGCAATGAACACAGATGAACAGTACTTCTGTAGTAGGGTATAGGGCCTTCTGGGTATATGCCTAAAGGTGGTATGGTTGGGTCATATGGTAGATGAACTTAGAGTTCTTTGAGGCATTGCCACACTGATTTCTGTAGTTAGTACTCTAGTTTGCACTCCAACCAGCAGTGAGTAAGAGTTCTCTTTCTCTACATTCTTGCCAACCTTTGTGATAAGTTGGTTGTTGAATCTTTGCCATTCTGAGTCAAAGCAGCTTTAGTTTGCATTTCCCTGATGACTAAAGATGTGAAACAATTTTAAGTATTTCTCAATCATTTGTGTATTATCTTTAGAGAAATCCCTGTTCATCTCTTGGCTCCACGTTTTAGTTATTGAGTTTTATATATTTCTTACACTGTTTTTAATCACATTTAGACCCCTCCCTCCTCCACCCCATCCCAACCCCACTAGATCTCATGCATTTCATCATAATTATGTTAAGTCCTATCCAGGCAATTATTAGTGCCCAGAAGTCTTTTAATGGAAATTCATCCACAGGTGTCTGGTCAGGCTATCTAGAGATCATAAGTAAGGCACACTATCCCTCTCCCAGTGGTACTCAGTTTCCAATAGTTTGCAACCTGGGTCTGCCCCGTCATCAATTTCTAACCCTCTATTCTGGGCTCTTCTTTAAAAGTTGGTGTGTTGCCCTGATTTTTAATTGCATTTATTTATTTTTCTTTTATTAATATTTAGTTTGTGAGTGTTCTAGATACTTATTCTCTGTCAGAGGTATTTCTATTTTCCACTCTGTAGGTTGCCTCTTCCCTTTGACATTCAGATGTGTTTTGGTTTCATGTGGTTCCATTTGTCAATTGTTAACACATTCCCTTTTCTAGACATCATAGACTAAAGAAAGAAACCTGTTGTGCAAGAAATGGACTCTTTCTTTAGAAACCGTTTACCAGGTGTCTCATAGAACCTTAAGTAATACTGGCCAGTGCCTCTACTCTTGGTTACCCACTAGAACTGGTTGGCAAGTCCCTATTTCTGAAGATACTACATGTATGAGCTGTAGAAGAAGCAAGGAGAAATCAAGCTGGTGCTGATTTCAGAACTTCATCTCTAATGGTTAGCTTTCCTGGTGCTGGAAATTGCTGTGCATGATACAAGAAAGAAAAAAAAATCATCAGTCTTTCCCAGCTGTGAATCTTGTGTGCCACATTAAGGACTGGCCTAGTAAGATATGACCACCAGAGCAATAGTGGCAGAAATATTATGGGAGTAACCAAACACTCTTTAACTCTTCCTAGTATGGAGTCCATACCTAAACTTTATATCAAGTTTAGGAATCTGAGGCTAGACAATCCACTGAACGTAGAGGAGAATCTAATAATATCTAATATTTCTACAAAACAGTTAACATTTTTAAACTGACTCTTAATGACTTATTATACCCAAAGAATAATGAATCTCTCAACACTCACCAGAGAAGTTTCATTATGAAGCATATGGTGATTAATACAAACATCCACACCTGGCAGTGTACAAAGAACAAGAGACTTCAGAATGCTTGACCCTGAATAGGAAACCTATATCAGTGGAGGGATAGGTGGACATGAAGACCCAGTCCTGTCTGAAGACTACTGGCAATTGATATCTTCTGGAAGAGGGAGAGCCAGTGTGCTTAAGAAGCATGATGTCAGGTAGGTGAACCAAGCTCCAGGGCATGGATCCACACTCAGGAATATTTGGAAAACAAAAATTGTTTCATAAGCTTTTAAGAAAATAGAAGATATTAATGGACAATAGGGAGATGGGTGCAGATATTAGAGAAGATGGAGGATGGAGAGTAAGGTGATCAAAAGGCATTGTATGAGATAAAGGAAAATAATAAAATATTATTGTAAAACTTAGTGCTAAGTTATAAGTATATGTGGTAAATAATTTAAAATTCTAAATGTAATGTTCTATATAGGATATGTGCATTATATATCTGTAAAGTAAACCTATGTATATCATACTTTATAATGCACCAAAAATAAAATGGGAATGTTGTGGTAAAGTTTTTGAATCAACTTCATGATTATTATGCTTCCAAGGGCCAGCTAAATATGGAATTGTCAATATCCTGTAAAAAATAATATATTTGAATAAAATACCAAATAGCATTTACTTGAAACATCACACAGTTATTGCATTAAAATAACCATAGCCTTTTCTTTCCTCAATAAATACAAGTTTAAATGTGTCTGGCTCGAAGGCAGAAACAGTGTTCATGGGTCCAAAATAAATAATATGTGAACATGTCCTAATTTCCAAATCAATGAAAATTGGAAGAATATAAAGCACCACTCCACAAATAGCATCATTTTTGGGAAAAGGAGTGGCATGTATCAATAAAGTGACTTAAAGACACATATCCAAAGGAGACTGAGTTTGGAGAGTCTTAATGCTGTCAATAGAATCTATTAATGAGGGAGACAGATGAGGAGCAGGAACAATGTGGTACACCTTGAATTTGAATGCTATTTTCACTTCACTACAGGACTACCTGCTGAGGAGAAGTTGCTGCAATGATCATATTCAGCAAGCTCAGACAGTACGCAGAAGCAATCAGTACACAAGACTCACCTCAGCTCCTTTAACGGCTCAGGGAAGTGTTCCACTAAGAAGCAAACAATGCTCAGTTGCACTTTAGATCTTTAGATCCTTTCTTTGATGTTCAATAAGATGAATTTTGCACATGAATACTTGCAAAATCCCCACAACAAAGGTGAGATACATTAATGGCAACCATAAAATCATCATTTCATTTCCAAAGCCCCTTCTCCACTCCAAGAATTCCCAGAAGCTGGTAGGATTATCTTCATATTCCATGTTGCATTCATTTACTTGAGAGTGAGCATGCTACAGCACGTGCATGGAGGTCAGTCAGCTCTTGGTTTCTACCATGTGAGTCTTGGGGATTGAACTCGGGTCACCAGCTTGTTAAGGCTCATACCAACCTTTTGAGACTTTTCACCAGCCTGATTATGGAATTTAATGGATTTAAATAGTTTCCTTAAAGCTATACAGCTAGTAAACGGGAGGGAAATATACAAAAGCAGAGGCCAGATGGAAGCCTGTTGTCTGTCATGCTTACATCACACTAATGTCACAAGTAGAAGTCCAGACCTCAATCTCTAATTCATGAAGGATTAACTTTTCACACAATTTAACCCACTTGAATTCTGTATAGTATTAATCACAATGAAAATAGCCACCCAGGAACAAGTTAGAATTCAAGTGGGTTAAATTGCATGGAAAGTTAATCCTTCCTTTTGAATATTTATGGTTTTAAAAAAGGTGTTATTACATCACTTCTGTTAGGCAACCACTGACCATGACTGCAGTCCTTATCAAGAAGCCAAAATGATTCCATGTAAAAGATTTTTAGAAATGAAAAAAAAATTACTTCTGCTAAAGAATTCCATACATATAATGGGATTTTAGCAATATAAAAGCATTTTAGTTGGTTTGATATTGTCCTTACCTATGGCTCAAAATAATTAGTGAACACATCTGAAGACCTAGCTTACTGAGCATGTGCTCAATTCTAGAGCCTGATGCAGGAATCTGTATGTTTTCTCAGAGTTAGGATTCTGTAATGATCCTGGAGTTTCCTAATTTTATTGCAGCCACATTTCCTCTTGCCACAGCTCATTACAAAGACAAATATCCATTAGTGACAGGTAACTCTTTATTCTAATGCACCAATGTTGCTGACATCTGGGCCTCTGAGATACTCTGTTTTGCACTTGGAATTATTTTCTGTGTTACAGCACTGAATGTGTGATAGGAAAACAGATACAGTAATTTAGGTAAACTCCATTAAATGTCTTGACTTATATATGGCACAAATATATGTATAAATGGCTGAAATGATTAAGGCTGTAAAGTTCTCTTGGGTAGAGTTACAGAATAAAATAACTGACAGATTATTATTTATCCATGAATGTGATTCTAAAGGATTTAATTAAAGGTGTCCAATTATATTTTTAAAAGCCTATTTAATGTTGCAAATCAAATGCTACAAAACAGAGAATTCTGCCCTTATCAAAAACAGGATTTATGTGTATTGGGAATGCCTTCTTTTCAGGAGCTTTTAATCTTTCAACATATTATTCTGTCTTTATACAAATATAAATAAATATAATACTGTTGGTATAATAATTTCCTTCAGTATTTTTCATCTCACCGTGTTTGCATTTATATCTATATATATAGTATATGTACATATTTATATATCATTTTATGAATCTATATGACTCTTTATGAATGTATATGCATACACATCTACAGTTATGCATTTGGTTTGCTAAATAACTAGCACTCTACCTTAAAGTGATTTAAAAAATAACCTCCCCAGAATAAATGACAAGTAGAATTATGCTCCACAATCTGTATTATAAAGGGAAGGTAAACACACCATTCAGTGGATTTTCAAAGTAGCTGCACTAAAACTTTAATTCCATCACTTTCTTGAAAGCTTGAAAAACCGTGACACAAATATTATATTTCTTAATGATTTCCTGTCAAGTCATATGGTGCCCAGGAAAACAGAGCTGCACAAGTTTTGAGAGGTCACTTGTGTTATCTCCTGCTTCTTCTGAGGGTTACTACATGGTGCACTGCTATTAAACCATGGAAGAGCACATAGACGTAAATAAAGAGTAAATAATAATTCTCACAGTTCTTGGGTTTGTTTTCACTCACTGTGAGTCCAGTCTGGCATGGCCTTAATGGATTGGATCAATAAAGAGTGGTTTGCCTTAAGCATGGGCTTCCACTTTGATCTTGGAGCTCTGAGATGCTATGTAAGAAATCTGCCTACACCATTGGAAAGATGACATGGAAAGGCTGTCAGGAAACACTGAGAAGTTTAGGACCCAAGCTTTGCCCAGCATTCTCTTCTCATCAGACCAAGGTGTCACTGGAACCATGTTTCACCTTTTAGAGCACTAGGATACCAGTTGGTCCTCCTAGGCTCTCATGGAAGAAAAGTACCACACTGAGGACTTGGCCCTTGAGATTACAGAAACAATGATAAAATAACTAAGTTACAAGACGTAATATTACACAGTGGTGGATAACTGAAAAGATCATGAATGGAAGGTCAAACATCTATCCATATAGGTAATTTGAATTCATAGTAAACTTTTTGGTCTAACTGTTCTTGATGCCTATTTCTATGTGCAGCAGTATCTTTTCCTCATTTCATCTTATGAATGGAGCCAAGGAAAGTGTGACTTTGGTAGTTTTTTGGTATGGTTTTTGGACAACACTGTATATTAATCTTGAAATGATTCATTTTTTTAGTTGATTTTGGTGTTGGCATATATTATATGTCAGTCAACATAATCTATGGATTGTCAGACATTAAAAGCACTGGTTGTTCTTTCAGATCACCCAGGTTTGAATCCTAGCACTCAGTGGTGGCTAACAACCATCCATAACTCCAGTTCCAGAGAATTCAACACTCTCTTCTGTCCTCTGCTGGTACTGCACAGCACAGGTGCACTTAAACACATGCCGGCACAATACACATACAAATAAAATAAAAATTAAATAATTCATCAACTAAAATTATTTCATGTGTACTTTGTTTCTTAAAACAACTAATATAAAATATGACATATGACTAGTTTGATTTATTTGATTTTTATTTATCAGATAAATCAGAGACATTTAGAAAAGTTCCAGAAAACAGTGAATAACTCAGTGAGTATTAGATGCGTTGGACCCTGTTTGCCATGGCTTTCATCTGTGTCACCAAACATGAAATCTTCAATCAACAAGCTTTCCTATGTGATCCCATATTTAATACTTAGATCAAACCGTGGTGAGGATTATGTCCAGCATTATATTGGAGAGTATGCTTATGCTCACTAAATTGGAATAATTCACTTTTATGAATATGATAGCAATTTTAGCATTAAAGTATAGAAGATAACCACCATCTTTCCCATTTCTAGTCTTCTGAAGAGTATTTTCCGATCCCAAGTAAGAATGGGAAGCTACAGGTAAAGATAAGGAGATGCTTTGGGCTTCCTTCACAACTATAGGAAGCTCCTGGATGCCGCTGTAGAAGTGCCACACAGGAGCTAGTTATAACACTTCACTTCTGGGTATGTACTGAAACCTTTCTAATCAACATAGCACTCAGGACCTTGCCTATCCATGCTTGCTGTTCATAGTAAACATGAAGTGGAGCCAGTCTCTTTGTCCATCAACAAATGGATAAAGAAGATGTTGAACATGTAGACAATAAAAGTTTATTCAGTCATAAAGAGTGAAATCATGCCATTTGTCCAAAAATGGATGGAATTAAAAATTAATATGCTAAATAAAGTAAGATTAGAAAGATCAATGTTTTCTCTCATGTGAAATCTAAACTTAAATTTATATATGCATATAATATCCTTGTGTCCTTTGTGTGTAGAGACCATAAAAGGAAAAATCGGACTATGACAGGGAAGAAGAGACCTTAAGTGAAAGACAAAAAGAGAAGGAAATATATGCGATAGGAAGCAGACGGGTTGATTGAGGAGAGGAAGGACAAGGGGGCGGGCAGTGAGGGAGGAAACAAGAACAACTAAAAATACTGTAACAAAACCATCACTCCGCTTATTAACATTAAAAAGTAATAGGAAATTCATGTTGCAAGTAAAAAAGACAATGTATAGTATTTTTTAAAGACTGTACCATGTTGATCTTAACACAGAAAAAAATTCTAAGGGAGGAATTCAATCAGGAAACAAATTATGTCTCATGGAAATGTGTTCTGGCCCCATTCATAGTCTTGGTGTTGTGGACATCTTAAGACTGATGGTTTGTAATGAAGAGGACTTGTTCTTGTAAACACTAACACAGGTTTTTTGACAGTCAGAAATAGCTGTTGATTGACATGTCTACAGTGGAAGTCAGGGTTCAGACCCCGAGAGTCTGAGAATTATGACCCATTGCTACATAATGTAATTTTAATTTATTTTTATGTGCCTCGATAATGTGAGGAAATATCTTTCTGTATACATACAAATTTGAACATATATATATATATATATATATATATATATATATATATAACATGTTAGCATGGATATTTCACTATGTCAGTTGCAGATTATACACAATGTAAAAAAACATTTGATCTGCATGTCAGATTGTTTAAAGCATAATGTGACTAGTTGCTCATTAAATGAAAATGGACTGTACTACTTTCCAAACTTATTTTCTATTCTATTTGCAGTATTTGAATAAAAATGTCTTTCTTCTTTTATTACATATATTATATATATATATATATATATATCTTTAGCTATTGTTTGAATTTTTAGTGTATAAATTTTCAAGGCACATCAAATGAACAAACTAATATTTGGCATGATAACACAGAAAGATTTTGCATTTGGCTCTATTTTAATTTTTAGTTGATGACTCCTAATTGGCCTTAGCTTTTCAGGTAGGGATTATTGTATTAGAAAAATTGGTTACTCAAATCATGGTCCATGTGCTTAGCTTGTCTGTACTATGTTTAGCACTGCAAATGGACTAAAGCTCATTTGTCATTAAGGAATGTCATTGAGGAATTCAGTTCTCAAGATCTGGAGCAGTGATCTTCCCCGCCTGCATTTCTCTCACATGATTAGTTAAGCCCTGAAGTCAGCTTCTCCTTTCTATTATATAGAAAGACTGAAGGCTTAACTGGAGGAGAAAGGTACTGGTGAATGATATGAATTTTGGCATCAAGAACTCTTATTCTTCTAGAAATCTGAATGTGTGAGAAGTGATTCCTTAGTACATGGATACAGAATATCTGTTGGATATATAAGAATAAGAAAAACAAGCTCAGTGTACCAGATTTTTCTGTAAAGTAATTCAATCAAATTAAAAAAAAAACTATCATTTATTTTAAACAATACTTTTCTTATTTGTATTTAGTAGTTTATTTTTTGAAAACAATATTCAAATTATATTGTATACATTTATCAAAATGTCATAATTAAATCTATGTGTAATCAGTATACATTTATAAAATATTATTTTATAAAAGTAACATTGTAAGGAAGGATAGAGGTTGTGTGTGTTTGTGTGTGTGTGTGTGTGTGTGTGTATGTGTGACATGTTATGTTTGTAACTAAGAGAGTTACCCAAACCAAATGTAACACACCAGGTTGAAAAAGTTAAAGTCTAAGACAGATCACAGTTCACAGTCTTTTAGGGTTATGATCAAATCAAAGCTGAAACAGATTCTTGTAGCAATCCTGTGCAATGACCTTCCAAATGTTGAGGCTCTAACAGTGTCAGGAAGACAGAAAAAGGAGAGGTGGAGTTAGACTGCTGTATCTCCCCATCACACTAATTCCTGTAACTCAGATACTTTGAGGGAACTAATTTCCTTAATAATGCAAGGCTGGGTCTGGAGTCCCATCTACTTCTCCCCATCTGAGACTTTGATGGGTTCTTGACTGTAGGAATCAATGCATACTTTAATACCTCACTTAACCTATCTGAGACTCCAGTCTCCATACCCTTGTTGCTTCAAATAGAATTGACTGAGAATTTACTATTTAACTAGCCACCAATAACAATAACACAGAAAGGTTCATAAGAAAAACTCATCCACCTCACAGGATTTATAGTGAATGGGGTCATATCAATGCAGTTAAGGAAGTAAATCGTGTGACATTTTGGTGGCTCTGCTACAGAGACTGGAACTGAGTCTTAAATGTCTGTCCTTGAAAACCTCATTGAAAAGGTAACACTGAAGCAAACATCTAAAGAATATGAACAGGGTCCTAGGGAAGGATGGTTCAGGGAAGAAATGATTCTAAAGGCACTGAGCTTAAGATGTTCCTAGAATGCATTAGAAGCTGTGAGGAGGTCAGGGGTACTAGGGCAGATTCAAGAAATGGCAGAGTGATGAGGGGTGAGAGCTGCCCAGGGTGGGGACAAAAAGGCATGCAGACTTCCTCAGCTTTCTTTTTGAGCTCTGTGTGCTGTCATGCAAATGTTCCAAACGGAGGCGTGCACTCACGGACTCATTTCTTGCATCATTCTGAGTTTAAACAGAAATAAACTAGTTAGGAGAGAAGACCCAAGCAGGAGCCTTTTTGTTTAAATGGGAGTACTAGTAAGTGGTACAATTTTGGAAGATGGAATGGTTGAATTGCATTTATTTATTTAGTAAAAATCATTTAATAGACACTGATTGGCTGGACTGTCCTGAGATCTCTTAGACAGTGGTGAAGAAAACAGATCAACCCTTATATTCAGGAGTCTGACATCACAAGGCCCATTAAGACCAGGTGAGCTTGAACATTCTCAATGCACGTGAAGTATGTCTTGAAAATTTACACTTTTCATTAGAGGCAATAAAACCAGAACACACATAGTAATATAGGTTGTGATTTAAAAACAAAACAAAACAAAACAAAACAACAACCCAGCCTTGCTAATCACTACTGCATCTTCCATCAGCAGCTCAGCAAAACACCAGTGAAAATGGAGAATCACTTATCTAAAAAATGTTAATCATCTACACAGATGTCTCCTCTTTCTGAGGAATTCCTATTTCCACTTTCAGCTTCGCAAAGCATGTCTCTTTATGGACCCTGTTATTAATGAAATGGAAAAGAATGTGCAAGAAAGCCTGCTGTTGTCTGAAATTATCTGTACATCTATACTGCCACTGGCAATAACTGTCTCTTCTCCAGAATTCCGGAACAGTGAATTCTTTCTCCACCAGATTAAAAGCAAACAATAAAAACAAAACAGAGCAACCACCACAGGGGAAAAAAATATAACTTACCAATTCGGAATTAAACTTTTGTTGTTATATTTTGAGTTTTGCTGATGGTGCACAACTCCAGCAATTCAATTTGTTTTTAATAATACAAGATTATTTCAAAGATTATCAACAGAGTGTTTGATGATTTAAATAGCTTTCCTGGGGCGGGGGAGATGGCTCAGAACTAAAGGGCTTGCTGCACAAGCATGACGTCCTGAGCATTGATCATCGACACCCACCTAAAAGCTTTATGTGGTGGTATGTGTCTGGAACACCAGCACATTGAAAGGAGTCCAGAGGATCCTTGGGGCTTGCTGGTCAAACAGTCTACTGACTGCTGGTCAAACAATCCGTGAACTCCAGGTACCAAGAGACCCTATCTTCAAACGTAAGGTGGATTATGATAGAAGAGGACACTTGGTGTTAACCTCTGGCCTCCACACACACATGCATAGTGCCTTCCCCTAGAAGTACACAAGCACATGCAGATGATTTTTCCAAACTTGATTTTGTAACTGATAAATATGAAATGTTGTAAATACAGAATGTCAATATTCAGATAGATACTACCTGAATAACAACAGGTCACAGTGGTTCAGAAAATAGAGGATATGAAGGTTCTGTCCTGATCAGCAATAAACTCGGAGTGGTAAAGAGCCATTAGCAATTCCATGAGGTCTTCAACAACACCCTGTCTAGAATCAGAGACTGTGAAAACATCCAAATGTCCTCGTTTACATTGCTTTAGGAACCTAAGGTCAAATGCTTCGTGTATACAGAATTCTGTCTATGCATTTAGAAATAACAGAATCCATATGTTACAGCAATTGTTATTAACTAAGTATTTATATCAATTGCTTTTGGTTTTGTTCTTTAATATCCCAGAATAAGACATTCCTCTTCTAAGTCATTGTGCTTCAGGAGCTCTGCCATGCGGCTGGAGCACTGTCATTGTCAAACACACCCAGGATATTTTCTCTAGCAGTGTGGCAGATTTTATAATGTTAATGCTTCTCTTAAAAGAATCATTGAAAAAGTTCTCCATGAAAAGTAATAAAATACACCAAATGCGGACTGGGAGAGCACTGACTGTTCTTGCAGGAGATACAGGTTCAATTCCTAGCACCCACTTCATAACTGACAACAGTCAATAAACTCCAGTTCCAGGGGAATCTGACAACTTCTTCTGACCTCCACAGGTATTTCATGATATGGGAGCACTTACACACATGCAGGCAATACACTCATATGCACAAAAATAAAATATCTTAAAAATACACTAACTGCGTGTGAATATACAAGTGAGTGTATACATGCACGTACACATAAGCACACACACACAGTTATGTAAATCGTCACATTATGGCCAAGACAAAATCCACAATGGTTAAAGCAGAGTGAAAAAAGAAATTTTAGATGTATAGGAAAGGTCAAAGCTTGCTTTTACCCCAAGCTTAGTATCTCCAAATCTTGTTATCCTTGAACCTCTGTTTTGACAAGGTGCAGTTCAAGAGATAAAGGCAGAGATTCATCAATGGAGATTATAGAATGCTCCATAAGAATTTAAATCCCAAGGTCATCAAATCCCTATAACGTTTAAAGAAAATTAGACACAGAGAATAATGTGAGGGTATTTGCAGTCATTCATGTTGACACTGAATGAATATAAATAAAAAAAACATAAATTTAACAAAGGAAACTTCCTCCAATGAAATAATCGCATCCAAGTTTGTGAAATTCTCTGTTTTGCTCCACTCCCTAGGTTATGTATATGAGAAGAACTTAAATAGATCCCATTCTCATCACTGGATTGGTAACTATGAGAGCAATGGAAAATTTTCATTCAAGTAAATGCAACTTCAATAAGGCCCCAACTGATTTTCCGGATAAACATTTCACAAAAATGATCCTGCCGTGGAAAGGTCAGGAAGAAAGGTATCAAAAGGCTGTGGATCGGATGTAAAAAACACTCAGACTCACAAAGATTTTACTATCAAAACTAACAAGCCAAATTAAATTAAGGAACAGATTATCACGTTTCAATAAAACTTTGACACATGAGCATCAGATTAACAAAGTACATTTCAAATTGGTATTTTTGTAAGGAAAAATATATGTAATTGGTTATATAAATTCAGTAAAATGGATTAAAGTTGCATTGTAGACACAATCTATAAATTAGATGAGCAACTACATTTGGATAAATTAGATGATCAAAGATCAGCATCTCCCAGAGAAGAGATGTGGCTGAAGGGAGGGATGATGTGGGTATCAGGAGTCAGTCATATCCTTTGGAAGTTTCAGAAGGAAGCAGTAGAGACAAGAGAAGGAAGACACAAAAGGATAATAGAAATGGTTTCTAGAAATATTGAAATACTTGGTCCCTCACATGAGAAAAATACAGTGTTCCTAACTGAAAATCAAATAAAAACTTATACCAATTACTTTACAAACATAATACTAAATACCCCAAATAGAAAAGATATTAAAAGGAACAAATACAGAAAATAAATTAGCTCAAAATATGACAATTAAAAGCATATCATTTACCAGTAAAAATGAATTATTATAGATGATATGATGGTATGGTGTCCCAGATAGGCTCCAAGTATTTTAAATTTTGGTCCCCAGTTTGTTGTGCTGTTGGGGGAGGGTCACGGACCCTTAGGAGGTGTGGCATTGCTGGAGAAAGCATGCTGAAGGGGGCAAACACTGAGAGTTCTTAAGCCTTGCTGGATTTCCAGTTTCTCATCCTGCTTCCTGTGCTTGCTTAAAGATGTGAGTAGCCAGTTTTCTGCCCAGGACACCTCTGATGACAAGCCTCCTTGCCATAGCAGACTCCTATCTTTTAGAACCGTAAGTCAAACTCTTCACTCTCTGTGTGAACACTTTTGCTTATGGTGTTTTATCACAGCACCAGAAAAGTAATTAATACAGAAGTTGATACCAGAGAGTGGGCTGTTGCTGGTAAGAACCTGACTGTCCGAGTTTGCTTCTCAATTGCTGTGACTAAACACACAAATCAATAGCAACTTCGGGAGGAAAGGATTTATTTTGTTTACATCTCCCAGGTCACACAGTTCATCAGGACGTCCAAGGTAGGAGCTCAGGGCAGGAACCTAGAGGCAGGAGCTGGAGCATAAGCCATGGAGGAACACTGTTTACTGACTTGCTCCCCTATCCCATGTTCATCCTGCTAAACAACCTGTCCAGGGATGGCTCCACCCACAGTGGGCCAGGCCCTCCCCCAGCTCTCCACAAACAAGAAAATACCCACAGCCGGGCCAGGCCACAGGCCAGTTCAATGAAGGCAATTCCCTGATTGAGGCTTCCTCAACCCAGGTGTGTCATGTTGACACTAAAACTATCCAGCATACTGACCATGTGGGTTTTGGAGGAATGTGAAAGATCTCGTAAGCTTCAACTATAAAAGTGGTTGAATACTGTAAACAGAGCTTACTTGGCCATTCTAGGAGAAACCTGGAAGAAAGCAGTGATCAGAGCAAGGTAACTCCAGCAGGAAATACAGCAACTGGGAAATTTTGACAAAGCATCTGGCAGCTGTCTGCTGATAGCCTAAGAATTTGCATAAGGCTAAATTGAAAAGTAATGAATAAATTTATTTTGCAGGGGAAATTTCAAGACATCCTAACATAGAATCTGTGGTGTGGTTATTAATAGTAATTATTATGGAGATCTAAAATGAAAAGAACACAAATGGGGCAGAAAGAAATAGAAAATACAAAGTTCACATTGAAAAAGAGCATTAGGAAGCTTAATAATGTTGGAGTCAAGGGAGAGGCTCACTTTGGTTAGGAATGAGTGATTAAGCAAAGGTCTAAAGCGTTTCCTTTACATAATGGAAAAAGAACCTTTAGGACAATGTCTACATAGCCAGCTAAGCTTCTTTGTGAAAGGAAAATGCTTAAGACTTTGTCTGTTCCTAGAAAAGTACAACAGACAAGAGCTGCCAATGTGGATGAAGTGGGCCAGAGTGTACCCCGAATTCAGGGTTGAACCTGGCATTGTGCAAATGTGTTGGATTTAGAGTCCTGAAAGATGCAAGAGTGAGTGGGTCATCAGTTCTTCCTCTCTGATTTCAGAGTCATGGATTCCAGGCAGCATGTAACAGAGCAACCCTACATAAATCAGACCCTGACCAGCCATTGCGAAATGCTGTGAATGTGAAGCTGGTTGACAATAGAGAAGCCAGGATATCGGAGATACTAGAGCCCAGAGACATACAGCCAAGGGCATCTGTACACAGGGAGTCGTATCAGCCCAAGGAGAGAAATTTATGTTGCAGGCAGCAAAGCTCGAGGGGCAAAGCCATCTAAAATCCCAGATCTTGGACAGGGAGCTGCAGGATTTGGTCTTTGCCAGGCTGGGTTCTGACCTTGTTTTGGTCTGTAAATTCTCAACTATGCCCTAGTTCCTCCCTTTTGGAATGCGAATGGGTCTTCAGTTCCATTGTATATTGGAAGTCAGCAATTTGATTATTGCAGGGGTCTTAGGTTTAAGAGATTGACTTGAGGGACTAGAGAGATGACTAGCAGTTAAAGGCACCTCCTTGTTCTTCCGGAGGATCCAGGTTCAATTTCCAGCACCCATGTAATGGGTAGCAACCATTCATAACTCCAGTTCCAGGAGATCTCACACCATCTTTTGTTCTCTATGGGTATTGCATGCATGTGGTCCACCTATATACATGCAAGCAAAACCCTCTTATGTATAAAGATTCCCAAATAAGTGGCCCTCCTATATAACAACAACAATTATACTTAGAATTCAGGGAAATGATCCCATTTACAATAACCCGAAAAGTCATAGAATATCATGGAATAAATATAGCCAAGAAAATGAAGGATTTGTATAATAAGATCTTTATGATATTGAAGAAATAAAGAAGACATCAGAAGAGGAAAAGGCATCTTATGCTCATAGGTCAGTTGGATTAATATTGTGAAAATGGCCAGCCTACCAAAAGGAATCCACCAATTTTCAATGCAATATCCCTTAAAATTCCAACACGGTTTTTCACAGAAATTAAAATAATCTCACATTTCATAGGGAAACACACACACACAAAAACTAAGGACAGTCAAAATAAACCTTAACAATAAAAGAACTGCTAGAGACATTACCATCCCTGATATCAAATTTTGCTACAGAGCTACAGTAATAAAACCAGCATGATAGAGCTATAAAAACAGACTCAGCAATCAGTGAAATAGAACTGGAGAGCAAGATTTATCCAGACAGTTGCAGTGACCTGATTTTTTTTTTTTTACAAAGGAACCACAAATATACACTAAAGAAAAGACAGCATGTTCAGCAAATGATGCTGGTCAAACTGAATAAGAGCATAGGAGAATGAAAACTAGATCCCTATCTCTCACCATGCACAAACTCAACTCCAGATGGATCGAAGACCTAAACATAAGACTAGATGCCCTGAATCAGGTAGAAATGAAAGTCTAGAATACACTGGAACTTATAGACATACACAGGAACTAATGTTTTGAACAGGACTCTTATAGTGCAAGCTTTAAGTCCTTCAATTGACAAAAGAGACCTCATGAAGCTAAAAAGCTTCTGTAAAACAAAGGTCACTATCTTTTAAGAGAAGAGGCAACCCTCAGAATGGGAAAGTACTTTTTATCAGATATACCTCTGACAGAGGGTTGGTGTCTGAAATACCTAATGAACTCTAAAAGCTAAATATAAAAAAAATAAAAAAAATTGGGGACAAGGAGCCAAATACGGAGTTCTCTAAACATGAAGCATAAATGGCTGAGAAATACTTTAGTCATCAAGGAAATGCAAATCAAAACCACTTTGAGATTTTACCTTACACCACTCAGAATGGTTAAGATCTGGAAAAACAAAGAACTACATAACATTCATGTTCATTGCTGCCCTGTTCATAATAGCCAGAATTTGGAAACAACCTAGATGCCCATTAATTGGTGAGTGGAAAATGAACGTGTAGAAAAATAAAAATACAAAATTTACAGGTAAATGAATTGAACTGGAAACAGTCATCCTGAGTGAGGTAACAGAGACCCAGAAAAACAAATGTTACATGTCTCTCAGAGCTCAGTGCTAACTTTGATACTTTAGATATGCATGTCTAAATCTGAAAGTCCTGGGAGGCTTTCTGGGAGGGGACTTAGAGTGCAGTGGTATAACGGGAGGGGGCAATAATAAGGTAAGGAATGGGCGATCAGGGCAAAGAAGGTAGTATGTGGAAGGATAGCTAACACTAAAACCTTTAGAAACAGCCATATGGAAACCTACCACTATAGAAACTACTTAAATTATTTACATAAACATTATAAAAAAGATTGAAAGGAGTTACCCTGTAAAAAGATTGAAAGTAGTTGTCCTTAGGCTTGTGAGGTAAAAGTGTAATACCAGGAATGGATTCCCTCTTTTGAAGCTGTTGATGAGGGTTATCATAGACCTGCAAACAATATTGCCCTTTGTTCCTGCTCTTGGATACCCACCAAAACTTCATGCTCAAGACTTTATTACTGAAAACACTACATACACGAGATATAGAACAAACAAGGAAAAATCAAGCTGGTGCCTGCTTCACAGGCACCTTCTCTTTTGCCTAGCTTTCACAATGCTGGAATATGCTATGCAAGATACCTAAGGGAAAAAAAACCAAATATGAACCTTTCATAGTCATGAATCCTTTGAACTACAACAACTTGCCTCAGAAGATATGCCTACTGGTGTAATAGAGTCATGAAAATTATTGATATAACCTACTACTTTCAAATTGGATTAAAGATCTGCTTCATAGAATGAAGCCCATAACTGATAATAATATGCCTGGTAACTGAGGCTAGACAACTCACAGGCCATGAAAGAAAGCCTAATACAATTATTCTGCTAAATAGTTATAGTTTTAAACTGATTTCTAATTGCCTATTGTTATGCTTATAGATTAATCCATCTCTGAACTTTCCACAGAGAAGCACCCTTATACAATAATTGGTGATTAACACAGAGAACCACAACTAGCCAAGATATAGAGAACAAGAGGCTGCTGACTGCTCATCCTTGAATAGATCACCCATTTCAACTTCAGTCTCCCAAGGTTTAGGAATTATTGCAAAAGAGAGAATGGAAAGATTGTAAGAGACGCAGGAGGTGTATGACCACAAAGAAAGTACTTTCCAGACAGACTGATAGTTACTAATATGAACTCAAAGAAATGGGATTGACATGCATAAAACAAGTCTCACAGAAGCTCAATTCATACAAACTCTAATCATAGACATGGGGAAGTGGGTAAGGAACTCCAACTCTATGCGAGGAACTGATGGCGACTGTTGGCTACTGGGAAGGGAGATTCAGTCTTGAGAGTGAGACTCCTGATAGGTTGACCAGGATCCTGTGGATGAACCCACACTGAAGGGCATTTAGGGACACATACCTGACTCTATGTGCTTTTATATCTATCTATCTATCTATCTATCTATCTATCTATCTATATCGATCTATCTATCATCTAATATTATATATTATATTAGAGTGCATAAATTTGGCAAGGAGCAGTGCATATAAGTAAGGTAATCTAAATATGATCAAATATGTTCTAAGAAATTTGCAAATATTAAAATTAAAAATTATGTACAAATGACAGGCAAAATATTCAATAATATGTAAGTATATCTAAGTAAACATATATCAGTGAAAATATAACAAAATTTTGGGAAAAGAAAACAGTAGATGAAAAGGACCAGAATGTAATAAAAGCTAAGAGCAGATGAGGAAGAGAGAGAAATGCATCTCAAGCAACCAACTTGTTCCTCTTTAAATCTCATTTTTTTCCATAAGTTATTTATCTGATTCATTTCAAGATCTTTGACCTATTAAGAATTTTCAGACCTTAAATTTCCTTGGGTTAATTCAGTATAAATCACTGACTTGTTTAGAATACAAATTTATAAATCTTAAAAAGAAATCTGAAAGTAAAGAAATTTTTCATAATGTTTATAATAAGGAAACAAAATTTGTATTCTAACAATAACCCAAATTTTCTTGGCTCAAGCATTTGAGATAAATTCCAAAGCATATATATTCTCCTAAAATTAATTAAGGTACACTTCCAAGCTTAAACTCTATCTTTTGAATCTGTACTTCATATATTTTGGGAATAAATTTCAATTTCATGTTTAGCATATCAAAATATGTCTTTTTAAATTTTATATGTGCAGATTGGAAATTTTATACCATAATTGTCTAAATAGTATAAAAATTACAAGTACTCTTCAAACAAGGCTTTCAGATTTCCCTTAATGTATTTTCCTATATAATTAACTGTTATTATATAGGTCATGTTTGTCAGAGTGAACAACTACTCAAATATGTTTATAAGCATTTTAATTCATGCAATTTCATGTTCAATCTCATTTTAAAATAATTCAGTAGAGTTGTGCATTTCAGAGAATGCTACATTTATGCACTTAAAAAAAAAACAAAAACAAAAACAGGAAGGTCTAGGCTTCCAGATAATTTTTTGAAGCCATTGACCAAGAGTCCCATAGATCTTCAAACAATACTATTCATTGCCATTGGTATTGGTTATCTACCAAAGCTTTATGGTAAGACCTTAATGCTGAAGTTGTACACCTTATGTATACCTACATAAGTTGTAGAAGAAATAAGGAGAAATTAAGAATATTTGTATTTTTTTAAAGAACTTCACAAAAGGGAGATTATTAAATGGAGTTTTGCTCAGAGGGTGAAGGTGATTGTAGCTAATACTGAGTTCATTCCCTGGGATCCACATGGTAGAAGGAGAAAACCAAGTCCTGCCAGTATTCCTCTGACCTCCACATGCACACACACAAACACATACACACACGTGCGTGCACTAAAGATTGCTACAGATAAACCATGTATAAAATAATACATAAGATGAATACATCCATTTTTCAGCACATATTGAACACTTTTGAATTATTGGATATATGCTGGGGCGAGCTGGCTTGCTGGGGTTGTCAAGTCTGGTATGTGACATTTTCCTGTTCCCAGTGGAAATACTCCCAAATGCAGCTGTTTAAATGCAGCCATTCTGAGAGAAATCACTGACAAGAAAACTGGGAAGAGATGCTAATAATCTCTCGTGCAGCCCTCTGTGAACTGGCTGCAGCATGACTGTGTTGCTGAATATTCTCAAGATCTTACAGTGAATAGAAACATTACTTATTATATCTTGAGCAAAACATCATTGATTTAACTCTGGTGCAATTTTACTGGATTCCCCACTACAATGGAGAAACTCAAGCATTCCCTTTATCTCTGGAACATTCTTAAGCTTTTTTGAATTATGATAGTTTGAGCAGTCAAATGAAAAATTTTAATGTACTTTAAATAAACAAGAAGACCTATTTTCCACAATTCTGATCTTCAAATAACATATAGTTTACAAGCTCATTCTTGACTCGTGTGTATGTATGTTTACTCATATGCATCTGTCTCACTATCTTGTATCAAAAATACACTTAAATTTAACCGTCCAAGAACACTTATTTTAACACCTACTCTTTTGTGTCAGTGCCAATACTAAATACTGAGAAAAAAAAAAAAACAGGTGAATCAGATTCAAATCAAGTCATATATGTTTATTTATCCTATGTCATGCTAATTATTGCTTATCATTTGTATGTAGTAAAAGTCTTTACTGTTTAAATAGAATCTGTATAATCATGGGCTAAACCAATAATTTGAAGATAGAATCAAACAGATCCATTCAACTTAGAATGAAATAACAATATTGAATTTTTTTCTGTTTACTAAAAGGCTGATACATATACAGTGTTAAAATATAAATGTACGAAATATTAAAGATATTCTGCTTTCTGATGGTTTCACTTTGATAAATGCGAAGAGAACAGTAGTGGAGCACTAGAAATAGTAAAGTTCCAGTTAAATTTCTGTAGTAGTCAGTCTTCACCATCAACTGACAGGTCATAGAATCATAATGGAAGCAAATCTCTGGGGCTGTCCATGAGGGATTTTCTACATTCGTTTAATGGTGTTGGGAGGATCTGTAAATTAAGACAGCACTATTCTGTGACTGGGGGGCCGGCGTGAATTAGATGCAGAGAGCCAGCTGAGCACCAGCATTCATGGTCCTCAGCTTCCTGACTGCAGTGTGTCATCCACTTCAAGCTCCTGCAGCCATCACCTCCCCACCATGAGGGACTGTACCCCATAACTGCAAGCTTTCTTTAAGCTGCTTTTGTCAGAGCAAAATAAAAGTAGCTCTTACACCTTCAAGGCAAGAATTTCTGTTGTTCACTTGTTTCTTTACAGGTAATTTGGGATGAACTTGAAATTTGGAGATGAGGAAATGAGAAGGCATGCTGTAACTCACATAAGGGATATGTCAATATTACTTCATGAAATGCATTTGTGAATTTGTGAATTGTGATTGTGTTTAGGTGTGCAAAGAAGGAAAATTCCAGAGAATGGTAATTATGTTTCCATAATTTAATATTTATTTTTTAATGTTCATTTTCTTGTCTTTGTGAGACATAGGCTTCATGTACTAGCTGATCTGGAAGTTGCTATAAAGTCCAGGCTGATCTCATACTCACAGAGGTCCACCTGCCTCCCAAGTGCTGGGATTAAAGTTGTGCACCACCACACACAATTAACATTTATTTTTATATACAATATTACATGTACATGTAATAGCACCAAAAGAGTAAAACTTTAAAAATTACTCCTTCTGATTAATGTTACAGGATTGTTTCAGTAGGATTACTAAAAAATTCTGGAGTTTTCTTTTTCAATGCTTCCCACATGGCTTCTCCGGAACAATGCTGTCAGCGCCCACCTGCCACATGGAAACATAGATCCTAAGAAAATGACACCCAGCTGCATCATGAGAGGGCAGCCCCTAAAGCATAAAGCGAAACCCACGTGACTGAATCAGAATTTGGAGCACTTCACAGAAGAAAGGAATCTTCATCTGTTTAGATATTTTTCAATATAAAAGGATAAACGCATGGGTGAGCTACTGAAAAAGCGCCAATTTCTTTTTTTTACTTCAATGTACTGAATAATATGAAATGATAATCAACTGAGGAAAGAATTCTATAGATTCAAACAGTCTAGCCAAGCAAAAGTGGATGCTCTGAGAAGCAGGAAAGAGTCGCCTGAATGAAGTAAGCCAAGCATGGAACTAAGCGAAGGTTCTCAGGAGAGTGTGCTTCAGGTGATTAACAGAAAGGCCAACCTCGATTGATGCATTAGCCTGTTATTATTATTCCTTACTATATCAGATAAATATTGCCAGTTATATCACAAATTGCCAGACATTAAAGAAAATAATAATCCGAATGTCAAATAGAACCTTTTCTAATATACTTTTAAAGACTGCAATAAATTTTCTTTTGATGTCAAAACACAGTAAGATGGAGATTTAATGGAGACAGGTCTCTGCTGCTGAGAACGGAGATCCAGTTGCTTTGCCGCTTTCCCCCGTTAGTTCTTCTGTGTTGTGGTTACTTCTGTGGTGACTATCAGACTATGCTGCACAGGAAACATTGCTTAGCAGCCCAGGTACTCTCCGTCTAGGAGGGAGTGAGCACTACTTCTTTCACGGTATTTCCCATCAGCACCCCTGAGGTCCAGTCCTGAGAAGTGGCCCTGAGGCTGCTGCCTGCTTGCTCTGGAAGGCTTCTTGCTCTGCTGAGTCCTGTGTGGACCCAGACTAGAACATAATTCAGTTATAAGCATGTGTTTAGTCCAGGGAACAATAAATCACGGAGCCAGTGGAGGTATCTGACTGTTGAAAAATACAAACTCAAACGTTCAAAGAAGCTTGTTGTTAAGGTCATTCAGTGTCCGAATGTTTCTAAGTATTGACTAAAAGCAGAAGCAAAGATTAGGAAAAGTATACATACTGCTTGAGCTAAAAAAATTAACAAAACACTACTCAGCTCCTCCTAACTCTGAGGAAACGACAGTGGAAAGAACCCCAGCCTGTGCTTCCCATTTCATGTAGGTCTTTTAAAAGTCCACACCCAATGACAGAAGACTACAGAGCGAAAACATATTGCTTAGATAAATAAAAGTCACTTATATAACATATCTCCAGGCCTCTGATGATCACCTTACAACTTTAGCAAATAATAGTTGATACCTCCTGAGTGGTTACAATGGGATGTGCCATAATATATATCTGTATTTTCTCCTTTTATCCTTACAAAACCCTACATAACAGACACAGTTAATGTGTCCATTTTCTAAAGAGCACATGGGGGAGCAAGGGAGGTAAGCAGCCTGATCCAAGTGCTCCGCTTACAAATTCTGGACTTGGATTGTGAGTCCTTGAATTTTTATTCTAGACTTTGAGGTCTGATATTTTCAAAAGAAAACTGAGAATGAGATTTGAAAAAGCAAGATCATGAATAGTGCAAAAGTGTGTTACCATGGCACACGCCAGAGGGGGTGCAGAGTCTGGAAAACTGGTCAACTGGCTGGGACTCCTGGACACACAGGTCCACAGTGTGTTTAAAGTCAATGTTGTGGGGCTGGAAAGACAGATGGTCCAGCAGTTAAGAGCTCTGGTTCCTCTTGCAGAGGGCCTGGGTTTGATTCCCAGAACCCAGGGCTGCCTAACAACCACCTGTAACTCCATTTTTCATGGTTCTGACTCCTTCTTTTGACCTCTGTGCGCATTGCATGACATGGGCTCAAGTACATATATGCAAGTAATACACTCATATACATAAAATTTTTAAAAAGCCAGTGTTCTGTTTCTGACCCTGAGAAAGAAAGCTACTCACCCAGGACAGCAGTGAGGGTGTGAATCAATCAGACACAGCTGGAGAAGGGAAGGATACTGTTGTACAAAGGACTAAGGGAATAGTTATTCTCCAACTCTCCATTTAGAAAGCACGGTGTGCAAATATAGATTGTTTATTACAAATGGTTGAACTTGATACATTTACCATGGCATGCCTCCTGCAAACTTCCACTCTAAAATCAACTATATGAATTTAATTCATTCTTTAAGCCTGGTTTTCATCTATCAATGTCTTGGACATAATTTTACTTCTATGAGACTTTATTAATGAAATGTAAATATGCATAAAATTTTAGGTTTATTCATTAATTTAAGGAAACCAAATCATTACATTAACAATAAGAAGTGAGAGATAACCTTTGAGTTCACTTCCCCATAAATCAGTGTTGATCCAGTCACTGTTCTGTTGTTATAAAATTACTTTAAAATTTTTTCACTGACGCTTTGTACTTTGTGTGAAAAACTTTTGCAAGCAATTTTATGTTGACTTAAGATTTTGCTTCTCCTGTCTAAGTTCAATGTGAGAATATTTTTACCTTGCTTTCACAATATATGAGGAAACAAAAATATTATGTAAAACCCAAATCATAAAATCATCAAAAAATTATGGTACTTTAAATATTCACAGGGAGAAATTAACTGTATTCTGCCAAAGCATGATTTGCAGTTTTCTCTAGAAGAACCATCCCCGCTTAGATCAAGTGTCCATAAGAAAGGAAGAACAGATGAAGGAATGAAATAATATTGGAAAATAAACTTTAAAAAAGATTTTGTTTATTGTTTTTATTTTATTTTGTGTGTAGGAGCATATTACTTGCATATGTGTAAGCACACCCATGTCCTGCAGTGTCCATGGAGGACAAAAGAGGGTGACAGAGACCCTGAAACTAGAGTTATGGATGGTTGTTAGCCACCATGTGGGTACTGGGAACTGAACTCTAGTCCTCTGCAAGAGCAACAAGTGCTTTTAACCACTGAGTCATCTCTACAGCCCTGAAAACCAAATTTATAAATTGAAAATAAGAGGTGAATAGGTTTTATTAAAAGAGGTCTTAACCTTGGGGGCCCTTTAGAAAATCAGAAAATGATGGGTTTGGGGGCTGGAGAGATATCTTAGTGATTAAGAACTCATGATCTTCTTCCAGAGCACATGGATTTGATTCCCTGCACCCACACAGGGGCAGTCATCCATAACTCCAGTTCCAGAGGATGTGTTGTCCTCTTCTGGTCTCTGCTGGCATTGCATACATGTGGTACACTTATGCATGCCAGCAAAACGCTCATATACATAAGAAAAACAAGCAAATCATTACAAAAAAATGGTAAGAGCTTGAACTGTACAGAAGGAAACCATATACATACACAGGCATTTAAGAACCTCACAAAATTGTAGGTTCATTTCATGTCTAGGTAATTAGAGCTTTGCAAAGAGCAAGTTCAAAATGCTGTTCAAGTCTCCTTAGGAATTTGGGCCTCAGGTGGAGGCAGCAGAAAGTCCTACATTGAGGACAAGGGTACCAGATGTCAAGCTGTGCAGAGTGTAAGTCTGAAACTTGTGCAGACATGGAGCCTTTTCCCATGGCTAACTTCAAATTCTTTAGATGTCAGTTCAAATCTTAGCTCCTCGTGGCTTTTTTAAAAGACCAGCTGAAAGTTTTGACCTTCATGTCATTCCTCCTTTTATGAATAGTTTTTGATTAAAATATTTTATTTAAGCCATCATAGTATTTATCGTTTAATAGCACTTATTTCTATATTATCTGCCCCCTTGAATAGTAACATCCATGATGCTTTTATGATTATATTACTAGTATTCTGTATAGTGCTCTTCAAATAGCAGATCTACAATAAATATTCATTGAATTAAAGAAGGAGTGAGACTTTCAATATCAGATTTAAGAAGGACTTTTTAAATATCTCCCATGTTATAATTCTACCCTCAGGCAATTTTTAGGAGTAAAGGGAGTTTGGAAATAGGCCTTAAGAATTTTAGTAATTTCTGGCAGTGAATTATGCAGCCAAGAATGGAACCAAGAGCCATTTGAGATGGGAGTAATAGCCCTCATTTGTCATAGTCTTGGGTATTCAGATTCAGGTATTTGTAACTAAAAGACTTTGTAGAAAGGCAATAAATAATCCACAAGAAGTCATCATTATAAAATTATATATTTAAAGCAGCTAATATGAATATATAATTATTCATATTTAAATCAGAAGATAAATCAGATTTATTTTCAAATCTTAGTTTAATCAAAAGTAGAAACAACAGAAAAAGTCACTGGCAATGAGAAACCTTCATGGTTTCTTTCCACTGGATTTTCAGTTTTCTTCCCATGGGCCAGCCCTTTCCTTTCCTAGTTTTTCCTGATGTGTCTAAATGGACATTCTTTTGGTTTTTGATTCAACATCCCAATGGGGAAAACAAGAATCCACTCCTGAGAGTTGAATATACAGACCACTAGTACAGATAGAGGTTTGCCTGCTTCCCAGAGATCTGTGGCTTTTTTCATAGACATCCTTTTCTCTTCAGATTGTCTGTTATTGCCCAGCATAGAAAAAAGACTGATGACATCAATTTTCTTTGTGGTCCTTTGTTTGATTTAAGGGATTTAAATATGATTTTCAGACTTCATGTTTTAAGGAACTGACTACTGAAAAATAAATAAAATTGTTTCTGGCATTTAGTTTCCACATGATTAAATAGGGACCGATGCTCTCTTGGCCTCATCAGATTGACTCACAGGCACTGGTATAAATTCATCTTTCTATTCTGGATCTTTCAATTGTGAGCCAGCTTGGCTGAAAGATTAGCACTGCATTTCTTTGAAAATTTGCCTTAATAATAAGGCCACAAAGCATCACCGAATACATGAGACTTAAGATTAAAAAGATAAATAACAGCAATGGTCTGAACAATAAAATAGAAAAAGAGGCTCTATATGCAAAGTCTAGATCTTTCACATTGTGGTGTATTTATTACTTCCCTCGAATGTGCATACAGGTGGGAAGGTAGAATTCCTTCTCTCTCTCTCTCTCTGTCTCTCTTTCTCTCTCTCTCTCTCTCTCTCTCTGCCATATAGAGGAAGTAGGAAAAGGAGACTAACATTTCCATATATATTTACACAAACACAGATATGATAAATGATCAGATTAGGAACCTAGACACTACTGACCTTTTTTTTATTATTATTATCTGCTTACTTGCTTGTCTTAGTAATGATAAAATTTCCACAATAAAAACAAAACATAATAGATTTTGATAAATTCCCTTACTGCCCATTTGTATGTGTGTTTTTATATTTATTATCTTTGGAAATTTTATGTTGTTCTAGTATAGAAACAAAGTTATTAAGATTTGCCTAACATCCAACTCCTTGTGATTGTGTATTTTTCAGTGTTTAAATGATATCCTCATGAGATGCCTCTAGTCCAACAGAACTGAGATGTATTTATGTACACATACATTTTATTGCTTCAATTTATGAAAGTCTCCTTGTTACTCCAGGTCTTGTCTGATCAGCTCAACTTTGGACAAACTTTCAGATGCTGTTAGTTGGTTTCTAGAAGGGGTTCACATTAACAAGTCAGACATAAAATGAATGTGAAGGAAATAGAATTTCTAGCAACCAGTGTCTTTCTTTTTTTTTCAAACCATGATTGTTCTTACACTATTTTTGGATATTAACAGCAAAATGTGCCCTCCACCGCTCTGTCCTTCAGGCTTGCTTCATGAACCCTTAACTGAGAATGGGCACCCCAGGTATCGAGATATATTTGCAGCAAGCAAATATATTTGCATCATCTACTTAGTTTGCATATTCTATGGAAAGGCTGTAAAGTGCAAACTAAATCCAAGCACCTACGTCCATGACTACATAGTTATTAAAGAAACTGAAAAACTTACTTGCTGATTATCAGAAACTCAGATTAATCTCTTCTATTGCTAGAGGATTCAATCCATCTTCCAAATACACAAAGGCTATTAACTTTAAGTGTGCAAAGTTTCACAATAAACAACAAATACTTTGTTCTTTAGGTGTGGAAAAAATGTACCTGAATCCACCATTTATATGTAAACGATTCTTGGGCAAAAGAGAAAATGCATAAGAATAGTAAACAGAGCACCACATGGACACAGGGAACTCAAGGCGCTGGAACGCAAAAGCCAGTCCTCACTTCCCACATAGTGATCATAAAGTCGCAGGAGTATAGTGCATTTTGAGATCAACGAAAGCAGGAAAACATTAGAAATCCAGAGAGAGAGAAAGAGATAGAGATAGAGATAGAGATGAGAGAGAGAGAGAGAGAGAGAGAGAGAGAGAGAAAGAGAGAGCGAGTCAGAGACCAGATCCACACAACATACTAAAGGAAACAAAGTATGTCAGTATCTGTTGCCTATCTGCAGAGTGAAAGAATCAGCCCCTGGAAAGCTTTGATTCTCATCAGCTTACATTCCTCTTCAATAAGCAACCTGAAATACATACACTAACCTTGCTTTGGAAATAGATCTCACATTATTTCCCAGCGAAACCCCCACATAGTTACTGTAGCCACAAGCCATCTTGGTCCGCCAGCTCTAGCAGTCCAAACTCCCTGCATATTCCAACTTCTAGAAGTCCTCGGGGCTTGCACTCTATTATTTGAGGAGTAGCTGACTTGGGGACCCAATCTGGCTTAGTGAAGTGTTTTTAACCTCAGCCTGCTGTTGCATATAGGATCTGTGATGGACAGGACAGGGAGACACCGAGGTTCCCCTGATGTCCTACCAGCAGCACTGTTCAATGGGGAGAGGCCTCAGCAATTAGTAAGCTGCGGCTTTCACCCTGGGCCTGGGTTCACACAGGAAAGGGACTGTGAAGTGGAATTTCGTCCACCCTGAACCGTCCCAATTCCTAGGTGGACACTCATTGAAGGGGCAAAATGGATCCCCAGAGTTCTTTCTGTTAGCCTGCCTGCGCAGCTCCTCTACCTCCCTCCTCCCCTCCGGCACCTTCCCAAACCATTCAGTGCTCTCAGGTTTGCATGTGAGTGACACAGACACAGGGCTGTAACTCTTACCAAAACATCCCATGTGTAGCATTGGACCCACATCGGGAATGACTGACGGAAAAATGCTTCACTCTCCTTACAACTCTTGAGGCCACACATACCAGATGACCTTGTTTTAGGGGAGCTACTAGCATTAACAGTGCCGATAAAACCACATCATCTGTTAGGGACCATCTCTTCCATTGTACCCTGAACACCCCACATCTGCTGCTCTCTATAGCAGACCTACTTAAACTGTTCTTGTGTTCCCAATTTACATGTCCCATACTGACAGTAGGTCTCTCTGACTCTGCCAAGAAACACACTATGCTCAAAGACATTAGTCACAGATGAAGAATGTATATGTAGATTACTATAGTGCCCAGCTGGAAATAAATCCAATACCACATAACAAACTGAAACACCAAGACAGAAGACTGCTTACTAAAAGCAATAGATTTCGGATCCTCCAGCTATGCAAATCTCATAATAGAATATGAAATATATGAAAATAATAAAACTGCGACTCCCAAATAGTGTAATAATTTATAGCTATATATTCCTCAAAATTGAAATGGATGAAATTTCTGAGAAAGAACTCAAAGAAATAAAGTAGCTCAATAAAAGCCAGGCATGGTAATGCACACCTTTCTAATCCTACATTCAGGAAACAGAGGCTGCAGGATTGCAGTGAGTTCAAGACTAGCTTGAGCTGCCCAGTGAGTTCTAGTCCAGCCTGGGCTATATAGTAAAATATTATATCCATCAATCAAGTAATCAATTAATCAAGAAACCAAAAGAAGAAAGTATTCAAGACCTGTGGGTCCTATTACATGAACAAAACTCACATTTTTGGAATACATAAAGGCCAGGAATAAAAGTTAAGGGCATAAAACCCCAGTCAGTGAGATAGCAGCATTAAAGTTCCATAATCTTTGGAAAGATATGCATACTCATGATGCTTGATGATCAGAGATCTTGACCACAGGGCGTTATAATCAAATTGTCAAAAGCACAAGGCAAAGAAAGAAAAATTAAATCTCCAAGAGAGAAGCCCTCATCTATGATTGAAGGCATATCACTTAGATAAACAGCAACTTTTCAGCAGAAATTCTGCAGGTCATGATGGAAAGATTGATGTGTTCCAAGTCCTTAAAAAAACGACTGGCCACCAAAATGACTAAACCAAACAGAACCACACTTCCAAAATGAAGGAGTAAAAAGATTCTTATAAATATAAAATGTTAAAATGGATATAATTCATGAGCACAAGATAAGATTCAAGGATGATGCTTAAGAAATCCTATGTTCAGATGCACATTTTGAAAGTATGGGAACGTTTATGTCCCAGCAGAAGACTTGATTCCCCAAAGAAATATAGAAGAGCAACAGGCATGAGCCATGCAATACACCATCAAAAACCAAAGATTAATAAAAGGAAGAAAGGAATAAGAATATTCAAAATATTTAGAATAAAATTAATGGTATCATAATTTCTTATTCATCAATAATAAATTTTCTATAAATGAACTAAATGATACATTTATATTTTTGTTTTCTGAGCCAGTGTTCCACTTTCCAGCTAGGGTTAGCATGAAGATCACTGTGTAGCTTAATCTGGGTCTGAACTCAAGACAATCTTCTTGCCTCAGCCTCTTAAGTTATTTGATTATAGGTGTGCATATCCGTGTTTGGCTCAGTATGAGGCTGCTTGTATTTTCAAGAAGCCCCAACACAATGTTGCCCGACTCAAAGATCTTTACATCAGTACAGACCCAATGGAAAGAAGGTGACAGAATGGAGCGTGAGGTTTCAAGCAAATGTAAACTTAAAATTGAGTAAAAGTAGTTAAGGCATGTGCCATGATGCCCAGCCTATATTTATAGGTATTAAGACAAAAACTGGATGAAGGGACAAAGAATCAAAAGACCAAATGAATAAGAAGTTATAATTGTTGTGAGTCTATCTGCACCTCATGGTGGGACATCCAATTTTATAAACTCAATACCATCAGACCCAAAAGGAGAGATATGGTTTAATTCAATAATAGTAGGTAGTTCTTCTTTAATACAGACAAGTACCACAAATTCCATGTTTGTTCTCACTTTTTTTTGGTCGAAAACTTAAAAAGTCAGCCTGAAAGTATACCAGCAAATACTAGAGACTGGGAATGGTATAAGTAAGGGAGGCTACAAGAAGAAGAAGACTGGATTTGATCAGTACATACTGTATGCATGTATGGGACTATTACACTGAACCCTACTAACGTATAAGTAACAAAAAAGAATATAAGTTACTGTTTGATACAGGAGAAGACATTAGTCAGATATAAGAATGGAAGATATATTCATCAAAATAATAACATATTGATTTAGCTATAGGACATTCACATGAGATATCAAACACATGAAAAACAGAGGTCTCCCCTCTCTCTGTAGGGCACCTTAGAGAGTATTTCCAAATTCTATATTACAGTGAGAAATTTCCACCTCTTATTTTTTTTAATGACTATAGTCAAAATCCAGTGGACTCTGATGACTCAGTGGAAATGGTCAAGACTGCCTGCCCTTAGGAGGAATCTGGGTGTCACTAGAGCACCCATTCATGACTATTTTCTCCACACACTCACAATATATGACAACCATTGCATGCAAATCAGTCTCAGTAATTACAAACATTATTGTCTTCACTCAAGATTTTACAGTATTAAATTTTACATCATGTGTACAAGGAACACTGACATAAAATTTAGATTGTCTTCTTCTTAGATGAAATTATCATAGTGATAATAATCACCTGCCACACTTCTCACAATCATAATCCAGTATCTCTGGTCAAACTGAAAAGTGCAAGTAATTGTAGAAATAATAATTTTCAGGTGTGTAAGGGAGATCAAATAACTTAGTTGAAGCAATTATAACATTTGATGGCATATTTATATAGCTCAAGAAATATTTGGAAAAAAAAAGATATCTGGATACAATCATTGTTTTTGCTTTAGAGAGTAGAACTGACCATGTACTTTCTACTCCCTCCCTTAAGAACTGATTTGGAGAGATGCATATATTGGTAAATGGCACTAAGTAGACAACATACTCACTCGGTAATCCTTTGTCCAGACAGGTCAAACAGGATTTGTGTTTCCAAACAAGTGCCCGGTTCTTCTTGTCACACGTTTTCTGTGCTCTGTCTAGCAGCCTGTGTGAGCACTTCACCTGCTGTAGTTACTCAGTTTTATGAAGCATCATTTCTCCATATCCTCCTTCATTTTACATCAGAATTGTCTTTGCTAATCTACTGATTGATTTTGTTATCATACTTAAATTTTAGAATTAACTTGAAAGATATTGAAAAAAAACCAGCTGAAAATTTGATAGTATTTAAAAGTTTTATTAACCTGATGCTGTATTTATTCTTTACTGCGTTTTAACACACACACAAAGACACACACATATATATGTTCATATGATCTATATGAAATCCAACACCTTAAGTTATCTTTTCTGTCTTTTACTGTTTTAATTTTCATATATGAGTCATGCAATGTGTGTGTATATCTAATTTTTAAAATCATATTTACACTAAACATTGTAAGGAGAGCTAAGGTCACCTTTCCTTTCTTAGACTCTATATATGGTCCAACACATTTGTATAATGACTTTTATTTTTGTTTCTACTTTGACAAACCTAATACTTCTATGTTCTTTTGTTATTATAGTCTTTGCCGAAGTCTATTATAATTATAGAAGTTGAATAGAAACAACATTTCTTACTTGTCATCAATATGCTAGTTTCTCTATATTTTATTGAATATCTTTCATTATATTAAGGAGCTACCCTTTGATTTTATATTTATATAGTCTATTTAACATTTTTTTGTGAACATGTTGATTCTTCTACATTTGTTTAACTGTTTTTCCTTTCATCAATTTATTTAGCTAATGTAGCTAATTGATTTATAAGAATAAACCACCTAACTTCCCCTAAGTCCATTTCATGGTTGTGCATTTTAAAGCATTGTGATTTATAGCTAGAAAATGGAAATAACCTAAATGTATTTCAAATGATGAATGGATAATGAAAATAGTATACATATACACAGTGAAATTCCATTCAAGAGTAAAGGGAAATTAAATCATGAAATTTGCAGGTAAATGGATGGAGATGGAAAACATACTGAGTTGGATAAAAGATCCAGAAAGACAAATACCACATGTTCCTTGTTATTTGTGATCTTAGTTCCCAATCTTTAGAAATAGATGTCACCCCTCATCAAAGAAGCTTCTTTTTCAAATAGATGTAGATGATTACAAAGAAACACAACTTGCCAAAACACAGAGAGTAAGTGACCTTGGGATAGATATCAGCCTATCCCATTTGATATAACTAAAGAGCAACACCTACATCTGAGGTTGAGGGACCATCACAGAAGAGAGGTGAAAAGATTGTAATACCCAGAGGAGCAGGATGCCTGCTTCTAGATAGCATCATCCACATATAATAGGAAAGCCACAACCACGAAATCTTAACCTCAGGGGACATGCCAGTATGGACAGAGGACATTTCACATGGTCACTTGTCTGGATGAAGACCTATAGGTATTTACAGCCAAGAAAAATGGCTGCTAAGAGAGGGAAACTCAGTTTCTTGAGGAACAAGGTTGCTGTCAGGTTGGCCCTAAACACACACACACACACACATGCTTGTCCAATTAGATGGACTCAGTAGCTTGTTTTTATAATATACATACTTGTACATATATATATTTATATATATATATATGTAACAATAATAATTAAAGAAGAGGTCAGGATACTGAGAGGAAGTAGGGGGAATGTGGGAAAAGTTGGAAAGGGGAAAGGATGGGTAAAATGATACAAATACAGTGTTCACATACGAAAATCTCAAGGAAAAAGTAAATTTAAAATGAAAATACACCATATTGTTTTACATAAATGCAATTTGTTAAGTAGAACTAAAACACCAATTTTGTTCATTTTTGCTGTTTAAAATATATTGAAAATTTTAATTATATTTTTGACTTACATTCTCTATTGGAGAAACAAAGCAGATAAAGGAGAAATTCAAATCTATTGTCATCTATGAACCCTAATCATGCAGGAAGTGTCTGGCAGATGTCCCCAAATGGAAGCGTTATGAATAAGAATGAAAACAGGACTTTGCTGGCAGGTCTATTCAGTTACTACACAAAAGGATGCTCCTGAGTTTGGGATGAGGGCAATCTGCTTATCCTTAGCTTATGACAAACTACTTAATAACAAAATAATAACATGTTATAGAAGAATTGACCATCTAGTTAATTACTGATAGAAAGTGGCCTGTTTAATGTCTATTCTGATTAAATCTCTAATCTTCAGTGAATACTGCAGTATACATGCAAAAGAAGAAATTATAAAATTTGGTGCTAACTTTTAGAGTTCATGGATAGGTTTCTTTAAGATTTTAAGTGCCTATATTTCTGTAAGGAGTTGTTTTCCAAATTATATTTATATATCATATGTAAGTTGACTTGAGAATATATGAAATTTCAAATTTAGTGATGACTTAATATTCAATTAGTTAAATTCTGAATAGCCTCAAATTGACCAATAACTTAATTAGGAACTATTGTTACGCTCAGCAGCACATGCTGTGGAAGGAGAGAGAGAGAAGAGCATCTTGCTCTTCTTCGCTGTCACTGCTAGGAAAATAAAAAGACCTGGGCTGTAAAAGCTGGAAGAGTGGGGAAGTGGGAGGGATGGAGGAAGTCCCTTATCTTAAGCAGTCTTCTTGGAGGTTTTCAGAGAAGTGAGCAAGATACCACATTGTCAGGGTTGATCCAGGCACTGTTGCTAATGGCAGGTTTGCCCTGGGATGAGTCTTTTCATTTGCATGTATGTCATCTTTATATAGTTACTTCTAAGATTTTCTCTGAGATTGTAGAATTTTGTTGATTTTTTTTCTAATATTTATTTGCCTTTTCTTGCATTGTATCATCTTTGTTTCAAGGACAGTTAAAAATCAACTATCCATTGGAAGAGGCCTCACTGTGCTGTGACTGTTGTCACAGGCCCGTGATCCTGAGCTCCACAGAGTTTGAAGTCAACATGGGATATACAGTCAGATCCTATCTTAGAAAATGAAACCCACATACAAAAGCTTTACTAAATCTCAAGAAGATAGTGTGTTTTATAGGTTTTCATAATCTATTTTCATGTTTTTAAAATTTGGAATATTTTAACCAAGTAGCAATTATTAGTCTGTAAAAAAACATTTAATGTAGCTGAAAATGTGTTATTAATTACAAATGCACAAATTCAAGTATGTTTGCCAGCTGAGAGTGTAAAGGAGAGAGCTTTGAGCATTATTGTTAGTGTGAATGGTGGTAAACATTTTGGAATGAAAGGAAAGCTGTCCCCAAAATGTTTGACCCCAGCGAAAACATATGGTCAAACTTCCAATCACAAAATGGGCCAGAACTGCGTTATCTAGTCTTGTAAATTGCTGTATAGGTTGGGTTGGTTTTCAGAAGATAGGAATTGCTCTAGTAAATATTACAAGAGCCTCATTTTTCATTGGTTCTAGGAGAAAGGAATCAATGAGAAAGTGACATGATCTTTCAAATGCTGACTAGGTCATGAGCAGAGGCATATGGTTAGACAAAGCTGAACAGTGTAGATTTAATATGAAGACACCAATGCTTCCATCATAAGTGGTTGGTAGGATAGGGTCTCAGAAAGTGGCACCTGGGCATTTTCTCTCAAATATTTTATAGACAAGAATACCTATTGGTGAGCCACCATTTCTACAGGAAACATCCGATTGTAGCGTACAGGTTTTAAGGTCTGACAGGAGATTTAAAGGGTCTTAACATTCAAAACATGGGTAGTGTGCACTTCATGTCTCTGACTTTGATTTTATCTGTTCTCTCAGTTGAAAATCAACATGTCTTTGCAATACGCATTTTAATTCACAATTTGTTTCTGCTTGAGCATACGTGAACACCCAAATGATATTTATATTAATGAAAATAAAAGAAAAGAATCAAATGTTTGTTTTATTTTGTTTTGTTTTGCCTACTCACAGTGAGAATG
Organism: Eospalax fontanierii; assembly: GCA_035773235.1. Lineage (NCBI taxonomy): Eukaryota > Metazoa > Chordata > Mammalia > Rodentia > Spalacidae > Eospalax > Eospalax fontanierii. The sequence goes on along the minus strand of CM069528.1, from coordinate 20,797,328 downwards.
GCGGTGGGAAATTCCTTAAGGAGTAGTCCACACACTGATCATTTTCCAATAGTAACAACATAGATTCATAAAACTTCAATTTTAAAAAATAAAATTGCTGACATTTTGCCTAAATCAATACTTTTCTCTGACAAAGTAAAAGAATGAATATCTTTCTAAGTGAATATTATTCCTTAAACAGAAATGAAACATAATAAAAAGAAATGCCAAAACTGCTATATCTTATAATTATCTTTATTAATGTGTCCTGTATTTTTGTTAACTTTTCTAATTTTATTAGAAATGGTCTTTTAAGTTTTATTGGACATAATGCATTGCTTCTGTGTGCTTTTCTGAGCAGGTCAATGCATCTGAGTCACTGACTTCTTGTTTTTAACTAAGTAGAATAGTTATAGTGCACTGAGGCATTTGTAAATTATATTTCATGTAAACTGCAATTCATTCAGGTAGCGTCATGGCAGTTAAGCATTTAATATTAAGCATTTAAAATGTCATATTTTATGTTTCAAAAGGACAAGTTTGCCTTGAGATTTACATTTTAATCATATTTTGGTCCACAGTGTGATTTCTAAAATCTTGTTTCCCATAAATGATAAATGAATTGCAATTACCAGAAAATTCCATTCATAACATAGAGATTTCCAACACATTTGTGTAACAACTATTGTGTGTGCCTATTCGATCATTTGCAGATGCAAAGCAGTGAGTGATCTGTTCTTAGATTTAATTTAAAATGTTTATCCTGCTTCCTTACTTTAATTAGAGTAGTATAACTCATTTTCAAGGAGAATTCTACCTAGACATGATAATATAGCCCTCTCTAATCTCAAGGCACTTTCAGTCTTGCACCTTGTGAGGATCAAGGTTAGTTGCTCAGTGCTTAGCCCTCTGTAAGGTTTTCTTGGCCTTTTAGAAGGGAAAAATGGTGCATTTCATGTTAATTAGAGTAATGATTCATAAAGCTGAGTAGTGTCACTGTGATCAATTTTCTCTCTAAAGTAGGTACCATAGATCATTGCAGGGCTGAAAACAACTCAGTCCTAAGCTGAGCCTTTCTTTAGAAATGAAAGGCTCCTAATCAGTTTACAATCTTGGAAGCAGAATGTTAAAGGTGGCTTTTTAGCTCTCATGTTCAACTTAAGTTATAAGCAAATTAACAATTAGACCAGACAACATATGTGAAATATAGATTTTCTGTGTACAGCTTTCTAATAGAAGGATACGCATTCACTACTAAAACACCCAGGGATGATCTGACCCACTCAAGTCAAGTAATTTGTTTCCTTAACATGCTTTTCAAATATTCTAGTTTATAAGTCTTATATATACAATGTTACTTCTTTAATGGCTGAAGGAGATAACAGATATAATGATGCAAAATCTGCATTTCATTAGAGCCAAAACTCAAAATATTTCCCATGGAGAACAATTATACCCTCTCCCCAAATAGCAGATTGTCTCTTATCAACAGAAGTAAATTACTGGAGACTGCATAGCTTTGACATTTCCACTTTTCTCTCTAGCTCTAGGAATAGTGGCTTCTATAGAGGGTTTAGATTAAAATTCAGCAGAGAGGAAATAGTTGTGCCAGAAATCTACTTATTTAAACAAGTTAAGTAGAATCACTGACTATGTAACTATGACCAGTATACCTGGCCTTCATATGTAATGGGATCTATAGGTCAGCCCAATGTGCCAGGACTCAGTGTCATTCCCTTCCTTGCCCTCACACTTCTCTCCGAGTCTTGACTTCACTTTTCTGGATTCATTCTCATATAGGGTAGGTATTCCAAAATATCAAGCACTTCATCACTTTGACTTCATTATAGGTGCCCATCTCTAAATGGGGTTTAGATAAACGAGTCTCAAAATGCTGATTTTAGACTAGGTTCTTGTTCACAATGGCAACTGTATTTAGGGGGTACAGGCCACTAGTTTTGGGGTGAGACCTGTGATTCTCAGTTTCAGTATATATTCTAGTTTGGGGAATGCAGATAGAATAAGATCATAATGCTCTAGAAATCTAGAAATCTAGCTGTTTATGATATATATACAGCTACCCTCATTGAGATAATTTCACATTTAAAAATTAATTTCTGGCCTGGCTGTAGCTCAGTGGGAGTGTATTTTATCCAAGCATGTACAAAGCCCTTAGTTCAGTCTTTACTATCCTAAATTAAATAAACAATATTTTAGGGAAATAGTATATGGAAAATCAGTGTAGCAAAAAAGAAATATATTACATTTACCTATATAGTAATAGTTAAATTTATGAACCCTAGAGCCAAAGTTGAGTCTCCAAAGTTAAGAGAGATACCTGAATTAGAAAATATTTAGTGTCACATCATGGTTTCAAAGTGCACAGCAAGTTAGCCTTCAGGGCATAATCCCCACTGTCCATCTCTTTATGTATTTCACTTACGGAATCCTGAGGGAAGTAATAAATATCAAGTAACTGTTCTCATGTGCTCTTCCCACGTTTCTTTGAACTTACAAATCTCATGATTTGACCCTGTCAAGCCATGGTCTTGTCAGTCTGGAGAATTGATAATATGCAAGGAAATATAGATAATAACTGAGATTTTTAATCAATTTTTAGAGAAAATAATGTGTTACAGGGATAACCGAGAGTAGAGAATAAATCAAGAGTCCACTTTAGCTATCACATCTGCATCAATGTCACCAGCAGCTTGTTTATTTTATTGTTTATTTCCTTCTTGGCATTCAGCCTTTGGAATACAATGTATGTGTATGTACTTTTGACTTTATGCCACAACTGGTTTGTTTATAAAAATGTATGTGATGAAGCTATGGCATTTTATAGAAGAAATTTAGTAACTACTTATAACTGTTTTGATATAACATTTTGATCGGTTATTATGCCATTATTTTCTAAACCAGGCAATAAAGGGTTATTTTCCCAAAGATTTGGGGTGGATGAATGGTCCGACTCTGTGGTTTGCCGAAGAGATAGTATTTAATGCTAGAACTCTCACAACTCAATGGTTTTCACATCATTCCCTAAGCCCTGGTGGCTTCTTGGTGAAGTACTGAACACTGTAGTAAAAACTGGTTTAGATTGTCATTTGTCCCTGTTTACAAAGATAAGCTTTGGTGTATGAAGATACCTTGTGTGTTAGATTAACAGCAGTTGTTTGAAGCTGTCTCAAACAAAAGTAATCCAATTTATTTTACCAAACTGAACCTTCTGAATGTAAACAAAAGAACTACCACCAGTTAAGCTGAAATAAAATAGAAATTTAGACTAATTCTCTTAATAGTGTTACTGCACTCAGTGAGAAGGTAGCAGAAACTTAAGCTTTCAAAGCTCTGGTTGTTTATTAACGTGCACTATTTACTTACTGTTCATTCCATTTATGTGACAATTAGTTTGATCTTGATTTCAAAGTTGAAGTGTGTGAGGCCCAAAGCTGTTCAATGTGAGAATAATTATTGAAAGAACTGAAAGGCATAAATAGCTCCCACCCACTTCTCAATATGCATTTATTTTATTTATTTTTAAATATTTATTGATTATTTATTTATGTGTATGCGTGTTATGCCTGTATGTGTGTAAGTACACCCATGCAGTTCAGTGACCACAGAGGTCAGAAGGCGGGTCAGATTCCCTCAGCCTGGAGTTACAGACAGTTGTTAGGTGTCATGTAGGTGTTGGGATTCAAACCTGGGTCTTCTGTAAGAACAGCCAGTGCTCTTACCTGCTAAGCTATTTCTCTAGCCCAAACAAGCATTTATTATTCAGTTCAAAATCATAATTTTCATTAAAAAATTAGGTTGCTCACTTTTAATATTGCTCAGATGAAGTGCTCACTTTTAGTCTTGCACAAAGAATAATGAAGTAATGAAAACTTGCAGGGAATGCTACGGAGCTCTTTGCTTTATTATGTATTTGCTTTTAACACATGTCTAGTCAGTGTTTCTGGGTTAGAACGATGCTTTCCCCACTTCTGATGATCTTTAGCTTACATTTGACCACTTCCTCTGTGATAACAGTTGTCATAAAATACATTTTCTAAAACCCACCTTGGACTAAAAAGATTACTTAAAAAATTCAGTAACCCTAAAGGAAATATGGTATTATACTAATAACACATAAATGTAGGATTTGTCAAATATATATGTATATAATTTAAATACAATATATATAAATATAAATACATAATACTGACAATTTTAAGAATTATGGGCTTATGATGATTATGCTTCAGTTTTCTCAAAAAATTTTGAATTTTTATGTGTAAACCTTCTTTGTCATGTGATGACTCAATCAACAAGTGAACTGCTTTGATAATAAGAGGAAGTGCAAGCACATGTGGCCAGGTTCTAACACTGATGAGGTGTATTGTGTTCACTACCTGGATTGATGTCATGGGTGGACTATTAATATTTAATCAGTTAAAGATCTCAGGAAAATACCACAGAAAGTATAAGGACAATATCTGCTTAGTTCTAGAAATTTAAAAGTCTTAGATTCTTAGATTTCAGGAAGCCAATAACTAAACCATCAAAGGACTAAACACAACAGAAGACAATGATAATATGTATAAAACATAAAAATACCATTCATAGAACCAAACATTTGGCAGACAAACTTAATTTATACAACAATATTCCTTTCTGAAAATGCAAGAAGTGAGGAGAAAGGTTAAGTCTGATGGCAAATGTCATGCATCTGGTAAATAACAGATCTTGTTTTCACATAAGTCTGACAGCTCATTTCCTCTCCAATCTTGACTCTTTTCTCCTAGATAATTATGTTTTAAAATGTTAATGACAATAGAGTCTCACCATCCAGTTCTGGTGGGTCACCAAGAGCAAGAGAATAATCAGTATTGTTTGAGGGTCTGTGAGTCCTCTTCTAGATAGGGAGTTCATTCCTGGCATTGAAGTTTTCTCTTGTTAACCTATAGTGTCTAGTAGGGCAATGTCCTCCTGCTATAATCTCTTTTCATAAAAACGACTGGCCTAGCACAATATGCCCACTGGTGCCCTAGTGGTACAATAGTTATGAGAATAACCAACTGCTGTCTAATTGAAGTCAAGGTATGCCTCCTAGGATGGAGCCCATACCTGATATTGCTATCAGGCTTAGGAACCTGAGGCTAGACAGGTCATAGCGTATAGGGGAAAACTGAATACTAGTTTTCTATTAAATAATTATAATACTAAACTGACTCATAATAACTTATTGTTATACCCATAGCTTAATGTATCTTTCAACTCTTACCAAAATAGTTTCCTTATGTAGCACATGGTGATTAACACAGAAACCCACAATTGGCTAATGTGCAGAGAACAAGAGACTATTGAGTGTGCATCACTGAATAAGATAGCTGTATCAAACTTCTGCCTCCCAAAGCTCAGAGATCACTGCAGAAGAGGTGGCAGAATGATTGTAAGACCAGAGCTAGTCAGTAAATACAAGGAACAAGAGTTTTCCAGACAGCTTGTCAGTTAACTCAGTAAATGCATATCAGTAGTGTCAGCATGCACAAATTCCATGCAGGCACAAAGCAGAGAAAGCCCCACCCAGCATAGACATGGGGAAGTGGATAAGAAACCCAACCCAACCTCAGGAAATTTTGGCAACTAGTGGCTGCTGGGAGGGGGAGAGAGAGACAGTCTCTTTTACAAAGATGAAACCCTTGGTATGTTATCAAGGCTTCAGTGGATGAGTTTACACTGAAAGATATTTGTGGACATAAATCAGAAAATCAGAATCTATAGACCTTATTGTATCATACCTACCCCCCTTCAACATACAGAGAGAGAGAGAGGGAGAGAATATAGTACATTGAACTGGCTGTAGGCAGTAAGGGAACATGCAGATAGGGAGGGATCTAAATACCATCAAATCATACCATTAAATCATACTGTATGAAAATGGCAAAAATTTATACAAAAATAAAAATTAGAAACACGTGTTGGGTATAAATATTGAATAATATTAGGATAGAATAACTTATCTTTTAAGAAAGTATATTGATAAAACTTCAAAAGCTCAAACTCCTTTGTTGAAAGCTGGCTCTTGAGTGCCAGGGCTCCAGATTCCGGCCCAGGAGAAGCGGACAGTGCACAAGCTGGCTCGTGAGTGCCAGGGCTCCAGATTCCAACCCGGAGCAAACAGCACAAGCAGAGCTGTCTCTGGCTTTTGCTGACGGTTATTTTCGGTTTGCAGTTTCAGTTTTCAGATGCTGTGAGCATTGTTATTGTTCAACTCCTCTCTGACATAGTGAATATGTTCTAAAACAAGGATAATTATATCATAATATATGAGAACACAGGCTAATTGCACATAGTTTGCAAAGGTTATAGAAAATATTCAAGCACGGGCTCATAAAGTTCATGTTTTTCTCTGTTTCTTCCCAAAGTGTATGCATTATTCCTTTTTTCTCTCCTACCACAATGTGCAGAATTTATTAAAATTACACCAGGGTCATGTGAAATAACAATCTCTAGTCAGCTAGGACTTGATATTTTCTTAGAGCTGATTATAAAACACACAAATTTTTACATGCTAGGCAAAGGTTCAATCACTGAACTACATTTTCTGATACTAGGCCTGATTCATTCTCTCTCTCTCTTCTTCTCTCTCTTTGTGTGTGTACATGTATGTGGTGGACATATGTTGGCATTCGATATTTTCTTTAATTGCTCCCCAACATATTTCCTGAAACAAGGTCTCTCACCTAACATGGATCTCATCAGTTCCTCTAGACTGAGAAAACTCTGGAACTCTTCCTGACTTAACTTTTCTGCACTAGAATAGCATGCTCTGGCATTAGAGTACCTAGACTTTTTACATGGGTGCTGGTAACTGAACTCAAGTCCTCATGCTCGTGGACCATGGACTTTACTGAGTGAGCTACCTTTCTAGCCCCAGGACTCATTACTTATAATCATGTGACCTAATTCTCAGACATAATTAAACAGTAGGTGATATTTTTATGCTAATTTTTATGTGCTGATATGTGTTAGTGATATTTAATTGCTTTTTGTATATAGAATAAAGCTTTGACCAAATTTCCTGGACATTACTGTATACAGTCTTTCTAAATGGCACAGATTATTGGAATGATAACAAGTGACTGTAATAACCATTATGTTTGGGTTGATACTTTAAGCAACTGAATCAATGGAAAATTAGAAAATAAAGCTTAATTTTTCTATTGTAATCCTCATAATGATACAGATTACATGTAAAGAATTGGAATTTTAAACACCAAGTAAGCAAAAATGCAAATGTTCTATTGAAAATAATTATAAGACTAGAAAAATTGGCAATAGGTAGACATGTTCTATATAAATTAGATGATAAGAGAAAATATAAAACAGAACTCAGGAAGATTATCATATAACCATCTTTTTCATGAGAAAAAGCACTGATAATATTTTATACTAAAATATTCTGGCACTGATTATCCTCCCACACAATATTTACTAGCAAATACTATGAAGATACCACTTATGAAATGTATGTATTTATAGACTAATGATTTTGTTGTATTCCAGGAGGAAAAGGCATCACAGAGGCCCATGAATATGACTTGAAGTGTTTTGTCTGTAGAGATGGGGTGGTAAGTAGTGGTTGCCATACCTTTCTGAAATGACAGACTGACATAAAAATCTGTGCATCTTCTATGTTCTCCTGTTTGAGCCATTGATCATGATGAATAAATGGCAGAATTGGTCTCATAAAAAAAAACATAAACTTAATTAAACTGAAGATATATTTGGAATATAAAATTCTCTTAAATTTAAAATAAATATTTTAGATCTTAAAACAGGAAAAATCAAAGACAGAAATGCAAGCCTACTAAATGTAGCTAAAACAACCATTCAGAAAATGATGAAACATTTAAAACACAAAATTCATAATCTAAAGTTAAAAGTTTATATTGATGTGTATAGATCTTTTTATTTCTTTTAATAATCCACCATTATGATTCCAACTATGGTAACTCTAGTTTCTCAGTAAAGATATATATATATATGTATTTTAAGATATATATATATACATATAGATAGATACATATTTTACTCTAGGAGATAATTATTCATTATGTGGGTCAACTTGGGCAAGCTTTTCTATTTTTCTGGCCTTTAGTTAATATCTTGAAGACAATGATACTGCTTATATGACAGAAATAAATATTGAAGAAGTAATAAATCAGTATAAATTGGGATATACCTCAATCCATCTTTCCCTGACAAAGTTAAAGTGATGACGATGGCTACGTTCATTAAGTAAGTATGCTTTATGGATAAAATGAATCCAGAACTGGTAGAAATGAAAATAATGTGGATATAATGATTTCTATATTTATTACTAAGACAATTTCAGCCTTTGGTGAAGTGGAAATGGGAGGCTGCTAAAGCACAAAGCAGGCGGCACCATTAGCACAGTGCTTCCAGCTAATTTAAATATTTGGTGTCCTTCAGCTTTCTTATCATGTAATGCAGAGACAGGAATATCCACTAAAATATCCTGAAGATTCTAGAACAAACTGCATAAATAACTCTGGTGGGTTTAGCACAGTACTGTGATCATAACTCCCAAGGTCCAGAATACACGTAGAAGTTCACAAAAAAGAATATAAAAATGAAAGTATGTACCAACGGATCAAGTGGGGACATATTTTTATATCAATTTAATTGTACAATACAATTTTTAGTATTTTTAAATTCCTCTTTAATAGGCTTTAGAGACAGAAGACCATGGAAACCCTTGGATAGTGGCCGCAAAAGTTAGAATTGTGTCCTGTGATTCAGTTCTATTTTGATTGCATTTCATAACTAGTCAATACATGAGGCTGGTTCTAAGACACAGCAGAAGAATCAGATCCCATTGTAACTGAATCCCTATAGACCAAAGTCATTGCAGTTATATGAAGTACTTTTCATTATTTAAGTCAATTACCATTGCATTTCTCTCAAAATATTGATATCACAAAATAAAATTTGCCTCAGTTATCACAAGTAAATTCCAATGTCTTCCAGAAAATACAACTGTCTTGGGCTATATTTGCAGAAAACCAAATATTTAATCAATAAATTAATGCAATAAAAACAAAACATAGAAAAGTTTATGGAGTACACAAGACCAAAGGTGGATCTCAGTGTGTGCTCTGGTCCTTGAGTGGTGCTGAGGTTCATCAGTGGTAATAAATGACACTCAGGTGGGGAATGCAGTTGAGGGACAGTGCTCCTGTTGAAACTCCAGGCATGCATGAGAGTTCTCTGCTTTTCTTGTAACTTTGTAGGGAACTCCAAACTGCTCAAAATAATGTTTTAAAAAAGGAAATGATAACGTTTAAAAAAAACAACTCTAGCTGTGCATGTAACAAAGTAAGCTTTACCAGATCATACGTCATAGTCCAGATTTTTTTTAAAGTATACTTAGTCACTTGTCTTAGTCATTTTTTTTAAATCTAATGTCTGTTTGTCTAGGCACATCATCGACAGGTAATCTTATGAAAATTCCACATCTATACCCATTCTTATCAACTCCCATCTCTCCAGGGGCTTTGCCTCTCATCCCTTTGCTCACTTTTATTTGGGGTACAATTGCTATACTGGACTGATATGACAGCCCAGTGGCATCAGCTCACAGACATATTCCTCGGGAGAATCTGAAAGCTAGTGTGTACCTCTATTGAGATACTTCAGTAGATGGATGCTGGAACAGGGAGGAGAAGAGCAAGCAGGCTATAAACTAAGCACATAGGCTTTACCTTGTCACAGAGAGATATATTAACTACTTAAGCCAGTCTTTCCTCCCTGGGGCATGAACTATAATTTATAGATGGCAATAATTCTAAGTACAATGTAAATAATATATTTACTTAAAATGTGTTTAAAAATGGAAAGTATAAATACAGCACAGTTCAGACTATGTAGAGAAAATAAAGGCTGCTGTTTGGATAGCTGTAGTTTTGTTCTATCAATTCCTCAAAAAATTGAATAGGCCCTATGAAACGTATGCCCATGAGGCCTGCTAAATTTTGATTTACAAAGAAGTTTAACTCAAATGCCTCTATTTAGTAACCGTCTTAACTAAAATCAGTAAAATGATTGGTTGTGTATGTACAAGCTAATGCATTATCCCCATCTTAAAGATATTATTACAAATTCTGCAATAGTGGGTTAAGGGGAAAACGCATTCAGTGGGTATTTATAAATGCTTTAAAGGATATTGACAGTTAACAGGGAAGACATATCCTCTAAAATGTCATGGCACAGTAAATGTGCTTTGTCTTAGAAATCACGGATAGCACAAAGCGAAAAGGAGTAGAAACTGAAGCAGATTACGTTAACTTTACTGAGAAAATGGGCCCAGGTGCATTTTTAATTATCTCCACACATTGCTTCTCTGTCAGCTGTCACTAGCAATTTCAAACGCTAAGCAAGTTGCCCTTATGACATCACAAAACACAATTTGGAGTCACTTAGGATGCTTGTTAGATTGACACAGGGCTTCACCTTTTGTAAGAATATATCCACTCGAGTCAATGGACTTAGTAAATTAGATGCCAATCATTTTGCCACCTAGAGGTCAGGAACAATATGAATAAGATAATCAGAAACATGGACGTTTTCAATCCTAATTCTGCAGGTTCGCCTGAGACCAGTAAGCCTAAAAATAAGTTAGGTGAAGGAAGCAGCTTGGAAGGTGGGAAATGACATTTTGGCCTTTGTTCTGCTCGAGGCCTCATAGACTCCTCACTAACTGAGATTTGCACTGACAGTATCCATGAACACGGAAATGGGTCTGGACTTCTGGGCCTGATGAATAAGGACCACGCCTCCTGAGAGTAGGGTGTAATGGAAAAAGAAGAAAGCAATACTTATTTATCACAGTATATTTCTGTCTGTCAAGATTTATTTTCCACTTGATGCCTAGAGACCTATCACTTCTCCGAACTTATATAGCAAAAAGCAGCAAATGGAATCCCTCTGTATTATGTTGATGCTACAAAGACTTTTCTAGAAGCCCTAACTAGATCTTCTGTGCTAAAAATCAAAACTGAAAGTAAATAATGGTTATTTAGTATCTTCTACAGAGGGTTCATTTTTTCAATTCTTTTATAAAACTAACAACCAGCTGCATGTTATATTAGAGTGGAAATGGTATTTAAACAATGGAAACAAATAATGGGTTAAGAAAAACTAAATAGTTAAAGTAGTAATGGGAAATTATTTAAAATGTACATTCACGTAATCAAATTATACAATGTTATTCAGCAAGCCCAAACATTGTCATGTATGCCTATATTAACTCAATGAATCCTGGAAAACCCAGGGTGAACAGAAGAAGCTAAGCATATGCAGGGATACTGTAGGAAAGGCTGCCTGTCCTATAGGCTCAGATATGGCAGAAAGCAACCACAGGGATGGAGTTGGCACAGTTCTTAACAACCAGGGTCTGGGCTATTCCATGAGAAAGAAAACAAGGATGTACTCTGGGCACAGAGATGAATGATATCTGACCTCTGATTTGCATGATACACACATGAACATGTGCCATGGTGTGAAACTGCACTGTAAAGATAGCATACATCACTGAATATAAACTGTATTTCACTAAAACAAAACAAAACAAAACAGAACAGAAAAATAAATTCTCCTGATACTGATGAATTTTCTCTCAGCATTTGCATTCATTATTTTATTTAATCTTCATGATAATAATATGATAAATACACTAACACTAATAGTTCCATTTTCAGACAAAAAGCCGAAAAAGGATATAAACTTTCCGAGGTCACCACAGTCATTCTCATGTTGCAGAATGAGGGTCAAGACTTACACTCCTCTGGTTCCTGAAGCCACATACTTAGCCAAGCTGTTCTGTTGCCCTTACTGTCCCCACCGACCTGAACTTTACCTTATAGAGAAATTGCATAGAACAGAAGACAATGGTCAGGTTGCAAAAGAAAAATAAAGGTTATTAAAAGCATCAATGCAATGGAAATTTAAAGTACTTCAAAGTCAGAGGGGTTCTGGGATTAATTTTCAGTTGTGAATTATGGATATATAGTTCTTTCAACAGTAAACATCACATTGTTCCCCAAAGTGCATTCAAGATAAGCCATGTGCCTGCTGAGGTTTTGGAAAGGTCAATAGATGTCAAAATGTATCAGTTGTCATTTCTCAACTTCTCTCCAGTTTTAAGACAATCTACAAAGCACTGCCAGCACATTTACCCATCTAGAAAGCAAATCTCAGGGATCAAAAGGGAAGAACAATACAATCCTCTTTGCTTAATCTCTCAGGAGGAGTTAAAAATAGTAAGATAGAGCATATCTCTAATGGTTATGCATTGATGGATTAGCTACTAACTTTATGGATACTCATTTTGCCCAAGTGCATGCCCATTTAATCATACCCTCTGAGTTGTTGGGGCCACTCTCAAATTTGTTATATGCTTGGCCTGGAGCGCCACACATTCTTTAGGTTATAATCTTCTTTAGGTTATAATCTTTGTAGGCCTGGTTTCAGAGGAGGCCTTGGGAATCGCTTCCTCAGGGTGGCTAATCTAGCTCTCGCCTGTCTTCTTCGTAGTGTTGAATATTTGGATCCAATAGCGCCATCTCAATTCAATCTCTGCTCTGAAGTTTCAACTTTTCAGTGTATATTTTTTATAACTTTTTCTTCCAACCCTGTGTCCTCTTTGTTTATATAGTAGATAATCTAGTTTCTTCTTTAACAAAGAATGCTTTAATTAAAGCAAATAAGACATCTTGTAATTTTCTGCCATAATCCACAGAATTCCTGGTATCGCCGCCATGGCTTCCCTCTACTCCTCTGAAGTGGGAGTTCTTTTGGTACAAGACTTATTTCAGCATCTCTCCATCTCTCAGGTCTGCAAGGACCCTCTTCTTCGGTGGTTTAGTCAAAGCCCTGTTTTCTTTTCTTTTCTGATTTGTTCCCATCTTCCTGTTGGAGTTCCTCACTCCGTGATCTCTGCCGATTTTTTTTTTCCATTCCTTCTAATGGAAATATGTTTGAAATAGTGAAAACGTCTTCTTTCACATCTTCAAACAAGAACGTATTCCCTATCTCCTGCGTCCTTTTTCCACTCACCTTTGAAAAAACTGTTCTGAAGAAACCAATGTTCTTTCTACTCCTAGCCCCTAGTGGATGACCCAATGGCACTCACGTGCCACAGCATCAAAGCGAGGTCAGAGGACAGCTTTCAGGAATGGGTTCTCTCTCCCCTGTGGGTTCATGGATCAGATTATTTTTTAAAAAGTTAAAATTTTATTTTATGTGTGTGAGTGTTTTCTCATGGAGACCAGAAGAGGTGCCAGATCCCCTAAAACTGGAATTCCAGATGGTTGTTAGCTATCATGTGGGTGCTGGGAAGAAAATCTGGGTCCTCTGCAAGAGCAGCCAGTGCTCGCAATAGCAGAACCATCTCACCGGCCACATATTTCACTTTCCTATGTGTGTTCCTAGGCATGTGGCAGGAAAACTTCCCATGTTATCAACCAGCATCTTTGACGTTTTGACTGGAAATTTATCCTTTCTATAAACTAATAACAACTGTAATACATAGTGACTCATTTCTCCCGAAGACTATGTCTTTCCAATGACCTATGACTTTAATAGATCATCATTTTCTATACAAAATCATTGCACCTTTATGTTAATTGTTTTATAGATGTAGTTGCTGTATGTGTGAGTGTTAATTGCAGTTATGCATGTAGTAAAGTGGAATTTTTCCATTACATTTAACAATGAGACACTGTACAGCTATAAGTTGGCTTATTGATTATGAGGCTTATTGCTTATGAGACACTGTACAGCTATAAGTTGGCTTATTGCTTATGAGTCTAGAAGTATGAGTCCATCATGGAGGGAAGCATGGTGCAGTGGTGGCCAGAGCAAAAAGCTAAGTGCACACACCATGCAGAGGGAGCAACTGGAAATAGAAGAAGCCGGGAACACTCAAATCCCACTGTCCCTCCCACCCCCGTGACATGTTCGCTCCACCAAGGTCACACCCCCTAAACCTTGGCAACCAGTACCACCAACTGGGGCTCAGTATTGAAATATTGTATAAGAGACTTGCCATTTTAGTGTATTTATCTGCATGTTGGGCAAATGTTCTGTGAAACACACACACACACACACACACACACACACACACACATACACATATAGTGTAGAAAAAATTAACTGTGGTGTTTGCCTTGTAATGTAAATACAAATATTTTCTATTTTTGAAATGAAATTGTGTCATTCATTTTTCACCATTTCGGGAATAACTGCTCACTGTAGAAACATAGATAATTACATGTTACTGAATTAGCCCCTCCCCATAATTCTACCTCACCCAACTGCTCTTAGTATAGCATTGATTCTTCACAGTGTGTGTGGTTAGATTTTTCAGACATGATTGTGAGTGGATTGAAGTCCATTTGATTATAAAAGAATTTTTACCTTCAGTCATCTTTTATAGTCAAAATAAATGATATAGGAAACTAGCTATAGTAATGTCTAATATTTGTTATCCAAAGTTAGAATTTGACATCTGAACTATATAGTTTTGTAGGAACTGGAAAAGATCAGCTCTTGCCAAAACAATGCTTTACAATTAATAACACCTGAGCATGTTAAGAAGTACTTCCTGTGAAGTACTTGGTTTTACCTCTGTTACAGCATAGCACAAATGACAGTAAGTTTTTGTAGTCTATGTATTGGTTGATTCTCACTTGTTATAGCTTCTGTTCCCCACAGAAGAAATGGAGAAAGAAAGATCATTCACAGTGCCAACTCCAGTATTTTAGAATGAAATAATTCCAAAGTTCAGTAGGTAGGAATAAGAATATTATCTAATTTATGAGCATGCAATTTCTGTTTGAATGCCCCTATCATCCAGATCTGCAAAGCAGGAGCAAATCAGTGGGCCAGTTCTCAGAACAGTTACAGAAATTATGGTAAAGACAAACCAGATCCATTCAAAGAGGCAGGCCATGGAGGACTGGAGACAGTGGAATGGGCTCTACATAGTCATGCATTTTCTCTGCCTCTCAGTCAGTTCTTCACGTACTATGATCTCGGTTTCCTTATCTGTAAATTAGGGAAGTAATTCTGTTCATTTAAAGGTGCTTTTTAGCACTAATATTTGGATTTTCTGTAAAAAGGTAATATATGGTAGTCTCCTCAGGGAGCAGTTCCCAGGTCTGCATATTTGAAGGGGTCTCTAACTAAGTGTACCAGGCACCCGAGAAGCTGAGAAGCACCTCACTTCCTAAGGTGGTTTAGTTTTCTAGCTCTGGCTTTCTTCAGGGCCTGTATTTGTTCAATGTTGGCTTAGTAGTAAAGTTGCAGGATTTTAATAGAAGACAGGAGAAGGCTGCTTAGTGGAATTGCACAGACAGAAATAAGGCTACTGCTGATGATCTCTCTTGCATTATTCAATCCTGAAAGCAAGTATGACTGTGGACATACATGGTTCATTGCACACCCACAGCTGCGTTACACAGCTGCCACTTTTAGAGATTCAGAAAGATAAAAAGTAAATGTGAGCCATAATTTACCCTGGTTGTAAACTTGACTTCACCTGAGGTTTTGTGTAGATTTGATTAATAGTCATAGCTCAGCTCAGTGAACGGTTTTCTTTTTCTTTTCCTTCCGTCCATTCTTTCATTCTTTTTTTTTCTTTCTCCTTCCTTCATTCCTTTCTTTCTTCTTTCTTTCTTTCTTTCTTTCTTTCTTTCTTTCTTTCTTTCTTTCTTTCTTTCTTTCTTTCTTTTCTCTCCTCTTTCTTTCTTTCAACTCACAGGATCCTTTTGCCTCTGTGTGCCAGGTACCTGGATTAAAAGCGGGTACTGCACTGGAAACTTTCAGCACAGCCTTTCTTCTTCTCTTGATTAGCATTTCAATCTATGGTAGTTAAGTAGATATGAAATCTTTTTATTTGACCTACCATGGCAGGAATTTTTACTGGGAGGGTGGGATAGGAAGGAAATTTAATATTTAATATATAAGAGGAAAGTATTTTGAGCTTACAGAAGTATTCATAAATACTAGGACAAATTCAAATATTCTACTAGAGTTACCATCCACAAATATCATGCCACTAACTTGAGCAATTAAGAATGAGGAAAAAGGCATTGGAGAGATGGCTCAGTGGCTAAGAGCACTCACCTGAAGACCTGGGCTCAATTCCTAGCACCCTCATGGTGGCTAACAACCTTCCTTCACTGCAGTTCCAGGGGAATCTGACATTCTCTTCTCATCTCCCTAGGCATTGCATGACACAGTACACTTATACACATGCAGGCAACACACACATAGGCACAAAATAAAAATAATTAATAAAATATTTTAAAGAGAATATGGAAACAACTGGTGCATATCTTTAATCCCAGAATTCAGGAGGCAGAGGCAAAGATTGTGAGATTAAAGCCAGCCTGGCCTATATACGGAGTTCCAGGCTAACTGAGGCTACAGAAGACTCTATCTGAAAACAAATAGGTGATAGGTAGATAAACAGGAAGAAAGAAAGAAAGAAAGAAAGAAGAAAGAAAGAAAGAAATTAAATCAATGAATCATGACTTAGAATGACCTAGTAAAGGTAAGAAGGAGTACTCCCTAGAAGAAAAGTGCTGTTTTTCTTCTGTAATAACTATGGATACTCAGACTCTAGAGTTTGTCCCATGTATGTGCACCAGCTCACAAAACCTTGAGGGATGCTGTTAAGACACACCATGCCTGCTTCTTCATGAATAAAGTCACAGGTTCTCAAAAGTGAAGAGGCAAGGGAAAGAAACTTAAAAAAAAAATCTTTTTGGAAAAATTTTACAAGGAAAATTTAAAAGTTGAATAAACTACTCAAATTGGTGTCCATCATAAACAACAGTGAGAAATTTTAAAAATATGTATAATTGCTTTTGTGGGAATAAAAAAGACTCACTCATCTTCAAGTTTCTGAAATGAACAAATATATTTAGAGGGAAGCTCACTAGATTATAAAGGATGCTCTTAAGTATAACTAATCAGTGAACAGACCTCTCTATGGACACTGTGCAGAGACACAATGCATATTGGATTCTCTCAAAATACAGGGACTACCTCCTTTGTTGAGGAGTGCTGAGTGACTACGTTTTTCATACAAGAACCCTGGCATCTGTAAAACCCTTCAATGTTTAGCATTCATATCAAACATTATGCACAACATGTTTCTTTCATTTGACACTGTCTCGTGAGTGGAAGACAATTGAGCAGTAGTGACCATCTGTAAGCACCACTGCCAAATAATAGGTGCTGATTGCGAATGCCTGCTGGGGAAACTCCTCTAAGGGAACAGAGCTCACGGCAGCAGTGCGTGTGAAGAAGGAAGGCCCTAGACAGACACAGCTCTGAGACTCTTCCTTGAGTATTAATCCTTATTTGTCTTGCAGTTAAAAGCTATGCGGCGGGTGTGTGGGGGTGAGAAACGGACCAGCAGTTAAGTGCACTGACTGCTCTTGCAGAGGACCCGGTCTATTCCCAGCACCGACATGACAACCAGAAGTCGTCTGTAACTCCAGTTCCAGGTAATCTAATGCCTTCTGGTCTCCTTGGGCATTACACAACATGGGTGCACTTACACATATGCAGGAAATACATTCATACACACACAAAAATAGCTACTAGGAAACTTATTCTTTGTATAGGGCTGACAAGATATCAAACTCACTTTTCCTTCTTTCCTAAGTTGCTTTTACCCTCAACATTTCTGAGAAGTCTCTTTTCTTTTAAGAGTAATTTCATGATAATAAATAAAATTAACAAAAAAAAATCTAAAATTTAAGTTTAATAAGATGAAGGAAATGTCTTGTGGTCAACCTGCCTTGTTTAAAGAGAAATATTTAAAGCGAGCATTTCAGGCTCTGGTGAAAACACATTCTGGGACCATGATATCTGTTTTTGTTGTTGCTAATTTTTATTGGAGTTTTGTGTATTTCATACAGAATATCTTAATCATTTTTGAATCCCTTTCCCCACTGTCACTCCTCTCCCCAACACACACATCAGAATTCAAACATTCTGTCATGACTGTTCAAGCCTGTCATGTCAAATTAGCATCCTCAGACATTCCTCAGTCCAAGTCTACCACTGAGGTCTAGTCAGCCTATCTAGAGTCCCTCCTTTAAGAAGATGAGCTCTTCCTCACCCAGCAGTAATCTGATGTCAGCAACTATTTGGCTAAGATTGAAGTCTGTTGCCCATTTCCACAGTTCTGTGCTGCGGTCTTGTCTGCTTGAGTTTGCATGGGTCTTGTGCATGCTGACACCATTGTAGTAGGTTCATATGAGCAAGGTGCCAGGGGCCTATAGAACCTTATTTGCATATAGTCATGCACCTCCTCCCTGGCTCTTACAAACTTTCCACCCCCTCTTCTGTAAAGAGAAGAAGATACATGAAGAAGATAAATGAATTCTTGGTTTTCTCGGATTTCTTTTTGAAAGAAATGCAAAGGGTGAGTCCAGTACACAGCAATGATCTCGGTGGAGAGGTCAAACATTGGGTTTTGGCTGCTGAGTTGGTTGAATTTGGTTGGCAAGGCACTGAACCTAGAGAGGGATGCAGATGTCCAAACTTGTGTGCAAGTTTACTGTTGGGTGTTGGGCTTTGTATAAAAAAAAAAAAACTGACCTGCCAGGAATATTAAGGTAAGGTCACAAAGCAAAATGGAAACTTGGATCTGAAAGAAGCTACAGAGACTGAAGACAGCACAGAGGAATTTTACCTCGTTTCTATACGATACAAATGATTATAGCAAAAATAATCAAACCATTTAGGAAGGTGTTATAATAAATGTAGAGTTAAAACATTTGAGCACAGTGTAAATGATGGTTGTAAACAGGCTTATTATTCTTTTATGTTTCTTACATTCCTTTGAGGTTGTTCAATATTAATTGTAAGTAAGCATTGATAAATTTAAAAAGATACATTGTTTCCTTATGATGTCCATTAACAAAACAACATACTAAGATGAGAACGCTACTTAGGGAGTAAAGTGCATTACGAAGAAGAGATATTTAATTAACTGAACTTAAACCAACAGAAGGCCAAGTGTAATTTAAGGCTATTTCTAAAATGTGCAGAAATATGGAAGAAACAGTTGTGTTCCAATAGTCCTACATAAGCTCTGAAAAATAAGGACTGGATTGCATTATTTGTACTCAAATATTTCAGCAATACTTCTAGAAATGATTATATAAGAACTAAAATATATAAATTGCTTAATAATGATTAAGAGAAGGCATACACACACACACACACACTCACACACACCATTCCTAGAAGAATCAGAGTGCCGTTAAAAATTTTTTTTGTTTTATTTATTTTATGTGTGTATGAGTGTTTTGCCTGCATGTATGTAAGTATTCTAGTGTCATGTGATGTCTTTGGGGGCCAGAAAAAGGCGCTGAACCCCTTGGAACTGGGGTTGAGTATGATTGCTAGCTGTCATGAGGGTACTGGGCAACAAACGTTGTTCCTCAGTCCATGCTCTTAATCTCTGAACCATCTTTCTCACCCCCTCAGAGTCCCTTTTATGACAGGGACACTCAATACTTCTAAACTTCTCTCCCTGATGCAGCATAAGACACATAGATTTTCTCTGCTTTGTAGGTTTCCTTTCCATCTTGATTCATGAGCTATCTCCTGTAATTAGGCTAGCGGGGTTTACTCCTGCTGAGGCCATTTTCTCCTGAAAGACCTATCTTAATTTTACACGCCTTGATTCAGGCTGGTCATCATACAGTATACCCTTAATCAGTAGCAGAACCATTAGTAAATTCTACCCTTTAATATGTCATTTGCATCCTCATTGTGCTATATATCATTTTAGTTGAATTTGGAATCAAAGTTTTCCTTTTTCCTCTCTCTTAAATGGAATTCTAAGCTCATTGCTCCCATTCAGTGTCTAAGTACTTAGAAACTAACGATCATCCAACCCCTGAGGCCCAGCTGCGGTTCTTACTTCACACATGGTCCTAGGTATCCAAGCCTGGATATTATACTGCCTCTATTACCAGGCACCAGGAGGGTTTCCATTATTTTTCTATTACTCTTTTACAGCCCCAGTGTGTCTTCACCTGTGCCTTAATTGAACTTCCAGAGACAAAAATCACAGTCTGAGAAGCTAAAAAAAATGAAAGAGAATAGATACTACTTAATAACTAAACTGATGTAGTTGTCAAATTAAAATATGTAATTAGATATTAGAATATAACTTTGAAATTCTCTATGCCTACTGTATTTCTGAATATTGTTTATGGACAAAACTGAAAACCAAACTTCACTGATAATGTGAAATTTTGTCACTGTTTCTATAAAGTGAGTTTGCCATTCACATCTTTTCCAAATTCTCCAACTTTTACAAGTCTTTCAGTGTAATCATGTTATTTCTTAAAGAAAGCAATGCTAATAAAATATTTTTAAAAATTCTAAAACTCTCTTCAGTCTTACTGAATTCTAAGCCTTGAAATAAATGTAATTCCAGACTTAGTTATCAGAGATATTTGAAGCTTTCTTTGTTACTTGACATGTTCAAATATTCTAATAAAAGTCATTCTATAAATGATTCAAAGTAAAAATTTATCCCTGGTTAAGCAGGTGACTGTACTACATCCTGTGACGGGTAGCAAAGTTCATCCAAGGATTGCTCTCCAAGAAAGAAAAATGACAAATAAAATTGTTACCCCAGGGAAGCAATTGGTTGATTTTTGAGTTTTGTCTCATTAAATTAACATGTTTTCAATAATATTTTTCAAAAGATTTAACCAATGAATGAATAATCAAATTGTGGAACATTTATACAATGAAGTTTTATTCAAGAGTAAAAAAAAGGAAATTATGAAATTTGAAGATAAAATGATAGAACTAGAATATGTTATACAAAGTGAAATAACGCAGAAAAATAAGCAACATATGTTCTCTCTCATTTGTGGAGCTAGGAGCTTTTAATTCTAGAATTTTTTTAAGTATCGTGGTGGTATCTTCCTGTTCAATATTACTTCCATTGAGGTGGGTCACATAAATCATTAAAAGTCTTCCTTCCTGTATTCCCAAGCTGAACAACTAAGATTATGTCTCAGACTAGTTTCTCGATGTGGAAGAAACAGTGAGATTTTTATATTGATAATGTCTTAACAGAAATGATCTGGAGACGACTGCATCAAATTATCTCTTGGATTTCCTTTTTCAGGATGTTCCTTAAAAGAAAAATACCCCTGGAATGTTGAAGTCTAGTTGGCTTAGCTTAACCTAATTAGAAGTTCAAGATATTTATTTTATTGGAAAAATGTCCAAAGAATTATCTGGAAGAACAAAAGATAAAAACTTCTTGCTGTGTCCTCCCATTGAGAACTGAGTAAGGGTTGGCCAGCCAAGTCATAGAAAGTATATGAATTAAAACAAAGCCTGGCCAATGAAGACATATAAAATAACGCTTGAACAACACAGAAATGTATGTCCTCTACGGAACTTATCCCTTGGTATTTGTAGGACCTCTCCCAGCCCAAATGTATAAGAAAACCTACAGATACTGAGGTTCCCAATACACCAAAGTGAAGTATTTGAATATAACATATACACATTCTCCTACTTGCTGTTAACCATCCCTTATTATTTATAACACATGGTTCAATGTAAATGTTATGATGTAAAACTTATTTCTCATACTATATTTCAGTGAATAATAATAAGAAAAGAGGGACAGAGATTTCTAGTGAAGATCTAAATTTATAAATATTTTTGATTTGTGATTGAGTCAATTAACTGATATAGAACTTAAAGATAAGAACAGCTAATTACAATTTCATTCTTAGAAGTTAATTTAAATGTTAAAATATTATGAAGAATTGTGTCTGCTTTTGATGTATAAAGTAAGAGTCTCGAATTTAAATAATATACATGTCAAATAACAGAAAAATGGCTAAACAAATTTTGCTCTAGGAGATGGTGGAATTTTATGAAAAAAATTAAAAAGGAATAAGAAAATTATAAGTGGATACTAATTTTTACATAATACTAACTGATGTAAAGCAGAGTAATAAGCGCTATGATTTAAAATTCCAATTTTGTATAAAGAGCAAAGACAAGTTACACATCCATTCGTATGTCTGCAGACACAAACACATGTATATAAAGAAAACAGAATTTGCTGTAGAGGTAAGAGTGCAATCTGACAAATAGGATAAATTGTGCTTTTTATTATCCTTTGTATAGTTTTTTAGAGTTTCTAAATTATACACAATAAGTGGAAAGATTTCCACTTATTGTGTATAATTTAGAAACTCTAAAAAATAGTATATAATGATTTTCTAAAAATACATTCAACTGCAAAGGATCTGGAAAAGAGATCAAGATAATATGAATTTTAAAAGAATTAGATTCTTCTCCCCTGTGGAAATGGAGATTAGAGAGTAGAGTTGAGATGATGAATAAGGAAGAAAAAGAATTAATCTCTTATATTTTACAGGAATTTATTGCAGTAAATCTTACAATTCTAGAGTTATGAGCTCTAACAGAAAAGGTATTCCATTATGAGTAGTGACAAATGGGTAACTTTTGCTATAGCAGTGAGTGAGGTATTCTTATAATATAAATAATCTTAACATACATACCAATAAATGATCCAGGTGTAGATGAGATCTATAAAATGGTTTTAGTTATAGACTCATTGTTCAGGTTGCTATGGTAACTATTATACCAATTGTGCCTTCATAAACTAAAGTCTATTTGATTTTTGTCATTCTTGTCTAGGGGATTTCTGTATTCTGAGAAAATTTGAAAATCATTTGGGGAAAGGAAATGAGCTCTTAAAATTTAGATCTTTTATTGTTTTATCTATAGCCTGCCGTGTCTGCCCCAGCACACATTTGAGCCTTGATATCCACTTGATTACACTGTTGTGGTTAAATTTGTGTGGTGACAATTTCTATGATGGCTCTGCAAGCTTGTACTGAGGCATGTTCTGGTTCGTTCTTGCCCTTTTCAAGCTCTTTTGTTCTTGCTTTCTTTTCCAGACATAGAAGTATATGTATTCTTACACACACTGAGATGTCAGGTGTGTTTCTGAAGGTGACTTTCCTGTCTCATTGGAATGCTGTACTGATGACCGAGAGGCAGGCACCATAGAGAAACCCGGAGATAAGTTAATGCTTCCAGCGCACCTTTTCATTTATTTTCCACTCCCCACAGATGACTGTTAGTGAACAAAAAATTCCTAGCTTTAAAAAAGGAAAATTAAATGAAGTTAAATTCATGCTTATTTTAGAGAAAAACGTAACTACTTAAATTGCATTTCCTCCGAAACGCTACAAGCACACTTGCTGACCTCCTAGAATCTGCAACCTTGTCAGGACATTTTTCTAGTTTGTGGTGGTTTTCTTCCCAGGTAAACTGCCGGCTTTTAAAACTATGTCTTGACTGTCTGCCTAGATTTCCCCAGCAGATTTCTCAATCTTCTCTGAACACCCCAAATGATTTCATGTTGTGGTTTTCAAGTCACTGCTCCTCGGGTCCTGTTTCCTGGAGAAGCTTCCATTTTTCATCAAGTTGTTCGGCACTTTTCTTCCTGTTCTTCAAGACGCAATAGTATCTAAGCATTTGGGTGCACCTTCTCTGTCCCCCAGCCCAGAGTGGCCCTCTGCTGTCCTCTCCGAATTGGGCATCGGCCATAGTTGCAGTTACCTTTTACATTGCTGCATTAAGCACAGTTGCGCTCTATATTAGTTTACTGAAACTGTTTTCATGATGAATAGCCTTTTAAAAAGCATGCTTTGTTGTCTTACACAGTGGCTCCCAGATGAACTGCATACCTTTTATTAGATTAATCCATTCTACTCCCTGTACTCGGCACCAGAGAGAAACACATTTCCTAGATTTTGAAACCAACTGACTTCTTGGTAGGTAAGGAACAGAAAACAAGGTCAGTGAGGAAGGCCCCCCAAAAAAACAAAAAAACAACTCCATCTTTTCTGTTACTGGCAGCTAGTGGTAATGGCTGTACCTCCTCTGGGTCTCTCATATGGGGCAATCTTGGCTTCCATGGTCTAGCCTTCTGCTAGGACACTCCTCATGCTGGTTGTGAAGAGTGGGAGAAATGTTCTGCTTTTACTAATCCTTGTCTTAACGGCTCTTTTATTTTAATTACTTTTTATTTACTTTTCTAATTAAAGTTGGTGGCTGAAAGCAGCAAGACCTAGGGGAGGTTCTACAGAGAGCAACATTTCTGCACAGATTAATAAAGTGTGACAAAATATTCAATCAAAACAAGGCTTTTGTGTATAAGTCCTGAACAAAGGCCATGGAAAATGCTTGTCAAAGGAAATGTGTGTTGTACAGATGCCTCCTTGTTTGGCATTTATTAAGGTTCACTTGGTTTTATCTAATTAAAAAAAATCACATTGTATATCCCGTAAACTATTAATGTCTGTGTAACAGATGGGGTCATTTTCAAATATCTCCAGCTACAACAGTGTAAAGTGGGTTTGCTGATCACTGCACAGGTCTGGACAAATCAGTAACTTGTGTTGCAAAGTTGTCAGTATAAAAAAGAAAAGAATAGAAATCTAATGTAGATTTTTTTTTGTTTGTTTTTGTTTTTCTGGAAAAACACAGAACAATGACAGGTCAGTGAGCCTGGGCCAAATTTTCATCTGCCAATGCAAGATCATTTGCTATCTATTTAATGAATAGCTACACTGATGGAAATTTATATTTTTTTAAGCAAAAAGAAACTGACCATGAAGCTGAGATTAAGGACTAACACTCAAGAGGAGGGAATGAGTTTATGAAAAGTTACAAATTTCAAAAGTCAAATGAATACATGACACTAAGTAAAGACAGTAATAAATTGTGTTCTTATTTATTAGTTTTCTCAAATATTTACTTAAAAATATTTTATTTATTAATTTTATTTTTGTGTATGAGTGCATTGTTTGCATATGTGTAAGTGTAACCTGTATAGTGCAATGTCCGTGAAGGTCAGAAGAGGGCATCAGATTCCTCTGGACCTGAAGATACAGATGGCTATAGCCAATATGTGGGTACTGGAAATTCTTCTGCAAGAGAAGCCAGTGTTCTTAACCAACGAACCATTTCTAGCTCCTATATTTACTTTTTAAATAGATAATACTTTAAAATGTGAACCTACAACTCAGATAATTATGTTCAATAGAAAAGATTAATTCCATTATTGCAGAGATGTCTGTACTTGAGATCAAAGGCCAGTGTTAAGCCACTTTCAAATCACTAAAATTTTCTCTCAATGATCAGCAGTCCTAGACGACATCATATGCCTGGCTGGTTCTGCCTGTGCTTCTCTATGGAGTACCATTTGGAACAGAGGCCATCAATTCGAAAAACAAGAAGCTCCTGTGTAGGAGAGCAGACCACCACATATTTTGGAAGCAACTCTTGGTTTAGTTTCAATGAAGCTGAAAATGTATCTTTCTTCCCCTTTCATTTCACTGTAAGTGTAGCAGGAGTAACTGCTAAGAACTTATTGAACTTGTGATCACTCTTATTCAAACAGACCCAACAGTGTCTAGGCAAGACATAATTACATGATTAGCTATTGAAAACACAAAAGCCATCATTTCAATTAGTATGCAAGCATTCTTCTGGCAGAATAAATGCAGAAATCAAAGATGATTGAACAGGTGATTATTTCTATTTTTCTAGGTGCATGGATGAGGGGTAAAAGGTTGTTTTAAAAAAGCTTCTTAGCAAGAAAAAAATATTTTTTTAAAAAAAGATAAACTATCACTCTTAAAAGGTACAGGTTATCCTTACATAAAGTAATAGTCTTCTAATCAAGACAGACACGTTTTAGCAAATTGCCACAATTTCTGTTAGTACATTGGGAATATGTAAAGCTTCTCAGTGATAAAAATGTAACCTTACTTTCCAATCAAAATAGTTAATAGCCATCTTCTCTTATTTTGTGAGCCCTTTTGGTTGGGCTAATGTATGTAATGGCAGTAAAACTCAGAGTCTCATATTCGCAGGAACGTCTTCCTGAAAGTTTCTAATTCTAGATATACCAGTCTCCTTTGGTTTTATATGCCTGAAACTAGGTACAACTATATTGAGACCACAAAGATCACTTAATGGCTTGCCAGCATTACGGAATATGAATGCTGAAACAGAAAGCTTGTGTTTCTAGGCTGCTGTGAAAAGTTAGATAGCTTTTCTTAAGCAATAACAGTCAGTATTAATAATTACTGTCAGAATCTTTAAATGATTTGGGAGCATTCCATTAATGGCCATCTCAATTCAGGAAATACATTTCTTTGTTTTTGGAAAATCAACTTTGTACATAGATATAGTACCAGTCAACATATAGACCTTTAATTGGTGATCTCATAAATGCTAGCCTATAGATTGACTTTCCAACCCACTAAGATAGTATAGGTGTGATTTATATCCTACTAGACAGTATCAGTGAATGGCCAAGACACATAATCCTAGAAAAAAATCCAACCAAGTGTGCAAACAGCTATAAAACAAAGTGATTTCATTTATATAAAAACACATATATGCTTCATATAAAATTATACTTACAAATAAAACACATATATTTATACATATTATACTTACATATAAAATATGTAATCACTAAAGTATCTTACACAGTTTGTGTTAATACATTTAGCTTTCATTTCTTCCATATATTTCTGACTTTATTTTTGTGTAAGTATATTTTGTCTATGTTAAATTCACTTAACCTGCAAGAAAGCAAAGGCTTCCAGACAGCTGGTCAGTTATTCATATGAATTCAAAACAACGGTGACAGCATGAACAACTTGTATGCAAGCTCAAACCAGACAAAAATCCCAGCATAGATATGGCGAAGTGGTCAAGACATCCCAATCCAGCTTAAGGACATTTTGGCGACTGATAGCTTCCGGGAGTGGGAGACATAGTGTCTCACAGGGATGGGAATTTTGATGGACCCTGTGCATGGACCTACACTGAAGGACACGTGAGGACACATATCACATTATACAGACTGTGTTATATGTACTTGACAGAATGTTAAAGGGGGAGGGGGAGGTGTGCATAAGGTGAAGAGATCTAAATGCCATCAAAGCATATTGCATGAAAATTGTAAAAGTTCAATAAAAAGTGAATAAAATCAAACAAACAAAACTATTTTTAAAAAATAATATTAGTTAAAATGTTTTAATAAAGATCTGCATTTTTGAAATGTGCCTGCTACGTATGGTTGAATTTTTTATATTAATATTTTGCTTTTCCTTAAATATGTAAAAATTATTTATATAGCCATTATATCACATCTGCTAACACTCAACAATAATCTGATAATGATATATAACAAAAATTCCAAGCCAAAATAAACCAAAGAGCTCATCGCCTTATTTCTGTAAATGTTTGACTTTCCTAGATAATATTGTCTCTTTTCTTTCTCCAAATCTAAAATGAAATCTACAGACATATGGACTTAAAGTAAATAAATAGTATTAACTAATGAATTATACAAAAATCCATAAAAATAGCACTCCAAACTGAATTTTTGAAAGTAATGGGACAGCTGTGGTACTTGGAGCAAAATACAATCTTTGTTTTGGTTTTCAGAATTAAACCTCACCTGATATTTCCATTAATTTTTACTTCCAAAAATAAAGAAGAGAAACTTTGATAAGTGTTGACAGTAAAAGAGAGTAGAAACGTCTTCTGGCTATGGCTGTGGACAAGCTGGGGCATACTGTTGGCTGTAGCGAATGAGGCCATATCCAATAAAGCTGTTTAATCCAACTGCCCCAGTTTCTCATGAGCAATTCCAGGCAAACAGACATTTGTATATACTTGGGAGGTTATGAAAATGCTATTGATCACAAATCCCTATTGGTTACTTTTGGTAGATAAACACAACTGAGACTTAATTTTTTGATTAAAAGGGAAACTTTCTTTGTTGAAATATAATGATTATCCAAATGAGGATGCCACGTAAGCCTCATAAATATTCCAGCAAGGCTCTTTGCTTTGATGACTTGCAGAGTGGAGATTCTCATATGCTCAGACTTTCTGGGTGGTCAGGATGGGCTGAGCAGCTGTCACTCGGAGTTGATGGGTCAAATACATGTAGGAAAATGGAGATGGAATAAAAGAACTGCTCGCCTTTCTATATGCTGTGATTAAACTGCTCTGCAAGAAGCAGACAGAGGAAGCTGAAATTCACCACAGGAGAACACTTTTTATAATCTGGGAACACCTTTGGTGATAAATGTGAGATCAAGATTGCTAAAGTTCCATCAACTTCCTTATATTCTATTTTTATAAGAAATGGACATATCCTTGTCATAAAAATTACAATATAATTAGCTCCTTCAATACCCATTTTTCAGTTCTCACTCTAATAGAAAAGAGAAAACCCTCCTCAGAATCTTTAATGATAAGTCTCACTGAGCATCTTCATTCTGAGTCCCATTCCTCCTGATCTAGGGAAGTCCACACGCTCTGGGGGCATTTCCATTACTACATAGAATGAACCTACACTTAATGGTGGAAACTCCAAGTTCTTTTCCTTTGGTTACCTCACAGTGAAATGCATTGTCTCAAACTTAATGAAACAATGACTAATAAACTGGCCATTCAGGACCCTGACTTGAAAATGATTTTATCTGCCAGACCTTCTGCAATGGAAGCGTGCACAAACCACTTTTTTCAGTTTAGAGATTTTCACTTCAATGGTGGATTCATGTATTGGGTGGATAACAAAGCCAGCTCTGGCTTCTCTGTCAGTCACTCTGAGAATGTGAATCTCCCTGATTTCCCATGTTTCACTTAACCAGTCTGAGCAATTGTATTTGACTAGTGTTTGGGATAGAAGTCTTTTCTCAACACCTCATCCTAACTTACCTATAGCTTTCATAAACGGTACTTCTCCCATTATGCCATGTAATCAGTATTTCCTGCCTCTACTTAAGCATAATGCAAGTCTAAAGGTTATATTTTTACTGTCTCTCTCTGTCTCTGTCTCTGTGTGTGTATATATATATATATATATGTATATATATATATATATATATATATATATAGAGAGAGAGAGAGAGAGAGAGAGAGAGAGAGAAAGTGTGTGTTTAAGACAGAGTCTCCCTGTAGCCACAGATAGCCTGAAACTCACTATGTAAACCTTGCTGACCTTGATTTCACAGAGCTCTTTCTGCCTCTGCCTCCAGAGTGCTGGGAGTATACACACATCCCATCACTCCTGTCTTTACTACATAATTTTAATTTAGTTTTTGTGCATTTCATGTACTATATCTTAATCATCTTCCCCTATCTGGACCCAATGCCTCCCCACCAGATTTCATGTGTTCAGTAACATATGTAATGGCTTATTGAGTCAAACTTTTGTCCCCAGATGTCTTTCTATGTAGGTAAGGCCAGGCTTGGGGTTTCTTTGATCTCAGCACTCAGGGGGCAGAGGCAGGGGGATCATTATGATACCAAGGTTCATTTAGTCTAGATAAGTTATAGCTCAGCTAGTTCTACACAGTCTTAAAATGAGAGAGAGAGAGAAATAATCTCTGTGGTTAAATGAATAAATGTCAACAGAATTTC
This sequence comes from Eospalax fontanierii, assembly GCA_035773235.1. Taxonomy (NCBI): domain Eukaryota; kingdom Metazoa; phylum Chordata; class Mammalia; order Rodentia; family Spalacidae; genus Eospalax; species Eospalax fontanierii. The sequence continues at coordinate 20,767,706 of CM069528.1, read as the reverse complement.
TAAGTACCTGTTCAGATTCTTTATATATCAATTCTATTTTAGTATTTGAGGGCAAAATGCGACATGCAAAAAGTGAGGCAAACAAATTTCTAGTTCCTAGCTCTGTTGTCTTCACAGATTTACCTTAGATTATAAGGAAGATAAAAAATAAGGTAGTTTTTCTGTATACCCCTATAAACAAGGGTGAATGACAGAGACATATAAATGAAGCTTGCTTTTGGGGTCATTGAAAAATGAGTTAAATAAATTCCTTACATACAAAATCTATAAGGATATTTAGGAGATACAGAAGGACAAAAAGAACAACATAATGTAAATAATTTCAAAACACTTTCTCCCCTCACCCGTCCTCTCCCGTCCTCTCCCCTCCCGTTCCCATCTCCCTAGCAGGGGCTCAGTACTTAAACTATGCTGACTGGTGTGCCTGACCATGCGTAGTTCATACCAACAGATATTAAAAATAATCTTCACATGGCAGTTGAGAGTTAAAGGAAAAGAGCTCCTCTAGACAGTATTAAATTCTGAAGAAACAAAATATTTCATTCAGATAATTGTTATGAGTGTTTGATGGGACTATCCTTCAATTTGGTGAAACCAAACTCCAAATCATTAGATGAAGGCAGCAGTTGTAATCATTTGCTTGTATCTAAATGTGAGAACTCTGCTGCTCTACATTTGTTTTATATTTGGCCTTCATGGTTCTTTGATGATTTTGTTGATATTCTATGTCTAATCTTTGAAAATTAAAATTGATTTCTCCTCTGTGTCTTCCTACCCTACTGCATCTTACCATCTCATTTACATCGATGAATACAAACACAATCTATCTGCGTAAATGCATACTCCATCTATTTTTCAACTCTCATTTGGCTACAGGTCTACATTAATAATCAGGGTACTGATGCTCCCCGCTCCAGCCCCCTTGTGACAAACTGAACCATAACTCTCAGAAGACAGACAGTTTGAAAGCCTCTCTGATAAATAATATTGATTGATCAGACATAGAGAATACCTTCCATAAACAAATCTAACATCCTGAGTGCAATCCTACTGAATGGGAATATATTAATGTGGCCCTGCAAAATTAAAGTATTAAAGTTAATTTCATTTCTACTGACAAACAAAATTAGAGACTCAAACAAAACCAAAGAATCTATTCAACCAGTCCATTATTTAATATGATAGAGAAAAATAATTAAACAAATTAAATAAAAATAAATATATTTTCCCTGTCAAAATTAGTTGCAGTAAAAAGAAACTACACTCAATGGAGTCAGAAACTAAATTTAATAGAAGAAAATCAATAGTTCATTAGCTAAAATACTAACAAAGTTCCTTAACTGATAATTTATGCAAATTCATAACATTTAAACATTTATTCTCATTATTTATGATGTACTTTACTGTAGAAAAGGAGAAAAGGCTTCTGAGGAGAGTTTTGACCTAATCCCTAACCAACTCACTGCTCAGTTGGAGACAATAAAATATAGTTTACTCAGGATTCAGTGTTTATAGGGGAAGAGAATGCTCTGCAAATAGTGTTCCCTGATGTTAAAGATTAATTAAAGGATAGTTTCTGTATAAACAGACTACTGTGAGACAGGCCAGAGCAAATAGCTAAATAAAACCACTAAAATTTGGGAAAGCTAAAGTGAACATACCTCAAGCTTTTTAAACCCCCACATGAATTAAAACATCCTGCTTATATCACATCGCTTCCTGCAGTAACAGTGAAAACAAGGAGAATATTATGCTAGCGTGGGGCTTCCAATTGCCATTGAAATAGCAGACCCCATGTCCAAAGGATAGCAAGAATCATACTGAAATCAAGAAGCAGCAGTCCACTGAAAACATCACCATGTTTTCTTCCCACTATTAAGAGTATCCAAAGAATTAAAAACTACTTGTGGTCACAGGGTGCAAAACACAGGATTCTAATTTTGAAAGAGATTAACAGCACCTGCGTGAACAGCTAGTCAAGTTTATCAAATAGAACGGGAAGCCTCCAGGCAAATTAGAACAATTTCTTGTGTACATATTTGGATATTTTAAAATCTAACTATCAATTGTATCACATTTTAAACATTACTTTTGCATTCAATATATTAATAACTGTGTCTATTGGTTTTCTAATTTCATATAGTTTGATACTTTAATAACGATGAAGTATACTTTCACCAGAGGAACATTAAATAAAGATTCTGTGTATAGAATACCAAAAACACTTAAAGGGCTTGATTTATATTTTTATCTTATTCTAGAGAGCTTTTATGTAAGTTAGGGCCTCACTATCTTTGAAAATTTGGAATTATAAAACATTGCTTAGAGTCAGAAAAAATTATAAAAATTATTTAAAATTTTATTTTGTTAAATCTTTAGGATATTTTCTAATTATTCTTTGAAAAGTTGATGTACAAACACAATGAATTTTGATCATAGCTAGCCACCAACATCCACCTCGCCTTCCTCTCTATTCCATGCACTCATTGTCTGGTGTTACTAATAGCCCCCTGCCTCCCATACAGGCACACATGTGTGGCCATCCACTGAGGTATGGGCAACCTATCCGCTGCCACTTTCCCAGGGAAAGTGGCTCTGCCTCAGCAGCCTTTAACTGGCAATAGGTCTCCTGCGGTGAGGCCTAGGGGCCCCTCCCCTAAAAATCTTTTTGCTAATGTTAAGTTTAAATGTTACCAGTAAAATGATAAAGTGCTTCCTTGTAGCAAAGATGATGATCTCTTTAAGATGCGGTTAAATCCTATTTCTATCCACAAAAATACAATACCATTGCAAAAATCTGCAAGGGAGTGGAAGAAGGAAGAAAGGACCGTATTTAGTAATTTAAGTTGGATAACAAAACTCAGGAGTTCATAAAACAACTTTATATGTGAGTTTAGTTTTCCGGCAAGGCAGCTCAACTCTAGAACTACTGCAGCTCTGAGTTACCCTTATTCAATGGAGTAGAAAAGCAAAATTTTGTGAACTAGAGGTGCATTAAATATTTTTTAGCAACCACATACTCACTTTAAATTAAATATGATGCATATGTGTGAAGAATTTTAGCATAATGCAGCAACACAAAGCACTGAAAGGAAGGACAAAGTAAAATGTGGCACCTGTTCTATGTGGTCAAATGAGGTTCTTATGGCAGGCAGGCTGCAGCCTCCTAGGTATCATCTCCCCTCACCTTTACCTGACTACCTTATATCTTCATAAACATACCTCTCCTGTATTTGCTTTCTTACAATTTCTCTATGTTTAATGTAAATATGTATTTTTCTAATGACTATCTATCATCAGTATCATCTCTCTTTATATATATATATATATATAATAGTACATTAATTATTCTTAAAAGATTTAAATGATAGCCAAAATATAAATGAGAAATACATATAGGTCATCTAAATATAAGTAAGCCCAAATAGTCTCAGTGTGGCATTCCTACATTACCCCTAACTTCAGGGAGAAATAGCAATGAAATTTCCAAAGTATTTTGAAATACAAATTATTAGGTAAAATGACAAATGAATACTATTTTCTGGGTATTTTGGAACTTTTAATATACACATTTAAAAAGAAAAAAAAAAGGTTTTAAAATTAATGGTACCAGCAACTTTCTCAAGAAAATGGAATAAAATTAGAATGAACTCAAAGAAAGTAAAAGAAAGGCAAGAAATATTACATTGAAAATAAATTAAATAGAAACCAGCGTTAGAGAGAGCAAAGTTACAGGTTTATTCATAGAAAAGAACAATCAAATGGAAAAAGCACTGAAAACCTGATCAGAGAAAGGAAGGGGATTAACACAGAGAGAACTGGTAGAAGGTCACACAGCCATTGAGGGTATAGACAGACAGCAGGACGAACACAAGAGGATGTTAGGATCCGGAACACAAGAAGCTTGAGAACTTGTATGAAATAATGTCTTGAAAATACCATAATACATAAAAATACCAAAACACATAAAACATCAAATATAAGAATACTTAGAAATAAGCATATGCATAATTGCATAAATAAATCTATAAACATTACTGAGAAGAATCAATGAGTCTATAATAAAAATAGTTATATGAGACGGTTCTGTAGTGAAAATGTTTCCACAGCGTTGACATCTCATTATAATATGACTATAAGAACAGTTAAAAGTTTAAAAATCTTTTATTTATTGTTTTTATTTTATGTGCATGTCTGTATATCCTGCTTGTATGTAAGTGTACCCATGTTGTGCATTGCCTGTGGAGATCATAGGGTGTCAGATCCCCTAGAACTGGAGTTACAGATGATTGTTAGCTGCCGTGTGGGTCTGGAAACCAAACCCGGATCCTTGGCAGGAGCAACCAGTGCTCTTAACTGATGAACTATGTCTCTAGCCCCAAGAAGAACTAAATTTTAAAATGTAGCAAAGCTCATATTCCTGCACATGAGGAGCCAAAAGCTGTGAGAACACTCCAGTAAACGAGTCTAGCCATTTTGGAAAACATTGATACGTACTGGTGTGAAAGTCTGCATCTCAGAAAACTCAAAATCCTCTCCAAACACAATCCTGGGCCCGTGATTGTGAGGAGACATACATAAAGAATGTAAGGCAAGATTAAAATGATGGGTGGCATTTCATCCTATTGATTGGACTGAGTCAAAAATGCTTGGGTTTTACACTGACGCTTCTCAGCCACATGACCTTGGGTTACTAACTCAGTCTTCCTTATTTTAGTTTCATGATCCTGAAAGGGAGTCATTCCATTTCCTAGTGTGCATGTGAGAACTGAATCAGATTAGGAATATGAAGCACCTGTAATAATCTGGGAAATAAAATGCTCTACAATGAGCTACTTTTTTGGCAAAAAGTTATGAGCTTCATATGTATTTAATATCCTAAACATGACTTCTCTCCTTATTTATTTGTCATTCAACAAAATTTTTAAAATGTTTCTTTTTTGTACCTCATCATAAAAGAGATAAAAATGAAAGACTGATGTTTGTTATGACCTAAATTCACTTTGTAAGACAGTTATGGTTTTTGTTGAAATTTAGTGTTTCACATTTATTTTAAATAAAATGTTTTTTACCTCAGAGAACAGAACTATTTTACATTTAAGAGTAAACATAAATTTTGAAATGTGATACACACTGTATAATAAAATTAATCAATCTGTGAATAAATTCTGGATATTTGGACATGTTTAAGTGGATGTGCTACACATTTATACCCACACAGCTCAGTACACAAACAGTTAACCTCCGACATCATCTCCATCAGATAGATTGAAAGTCAGGCTGCCTATTCCCAGGCATCCTGTGCTCTGCTGTATTTCACAAATGTAAGAAATACTGTCTTTTTTACAATCTTCTTTTAACAAAGACTACCTTTGAAGAAATCTGGTCAACAAACAGTTATCAAGATAAAAATTGTTTTCCATCTTTGGTGTAGTCTATTATTTTGAAAGTAATTGGTAGCCTGAAAAACCTTTCATAAACAACCAAGTTCTCTCATTTTAATTGAATGTCAATAAAACATTCAATTTCAGCTTGAGTTATCGAAATGTAGGATTTCATTGAACCAATCACAAGTCATAGAACCAGGAGTTTGTCACTATTTAAACCAGTCTCAGCAGGCAGCCAGCAGTGACTCTGATGGGAGACCAGAAATCTCAAAATTCTTCAGTGCTAAGTGTAGTATCAGGACATTTTGCTAGATTCCTTAAGGAAGCTTGTGAAAATTGTAGGTTTGGAGTGCTTGTCTGAATGAGGCACACACTGCAATCTACAATTTAATAAGCTCCCCAGCTAATTTTTATGCACATTAATTTCTCAGAGATGACCCCTGTACCCTTTTGTTTGAGAACTTTAGAAATTCGTAACTGTTCGGACACCTGAAAGTCCATGCCTGTTCTGTTCGCTTTCTGAGAGTTGTTACTGAGTCAACTGATGTTTGAGTCCCATCCCAGTGAACAAGGAGGACTTCTGTAGCTAAAATGGTTTCCTCCTCTCTCTCAAAGCAGTCAGAGTTATTACTTGCTGTTCACCTCTGCCTCAGAGCTGCAACCTAATGACAGTGTATAACCTGCTCATCATTCATTCAGTAAATTATTTGTAACTGTTCAGTGAGAAAGCACCCCGAAAAGCAAAGAAAACAAAGCAAAAAGATCTTGTGACCCTGTTACTGTTATTTCTAAATTTCTCAGCCTTTTCATTACATTTGAAGTGGAGAAACACTCTAGTGAGTGTTAGTCCCAATAGTGCAGTGGGTAGTAATGCTTTCTATGAAGTACTTATCCCCCAAGTGAAATAATTATTCACATTAAGAAAACAGTTGGGGAATGCTAAATCAAATATTACCTGAAATACTGTTTGTCAGTTTGCTGTTTCAGTAGCATACAAATGAGTTCAAAGTGAAATTTAATATATAGCTAAACACCCATCATGGTTGGGCAGGGTATTCAAACATATCTAAAGGGAAATATGTGAGTATGATAAAAACATAACCCATTTTACTTGAAGGAATAAATGCAGGTAAGTTCAGCCACAGCCAAAGCACAAAAATAAAAACACCCATGAGGTGCTGCCAGGCAATACCACAAATGCTTACGTTTCACTGACAGGAAGATAGATTCTTCTGGGAAGGTCTTAGAAAATGAAGGAATCTGAACTCTCTATACCAGAATCTGAGCAAGACAGAAAAAGCCAAGGGAACCCATGTTCTTTTATGATGTAATTTCCTGACTTTCTCTTTACACATATAAAAAAATAATAATAGAGGTGATGTCCACACGATTGTAAATTGCTTTAGAGTAAAATGATAATCAGTTCAGAGTACTGAGTTCTGGAACATAAAGGTCTTCAAATACAGAAAATGACTTTTCAAAGTGAGTAGCAGAAAACAGTGGTGAGGCAGGATATTCTTCCAAGGATGCCACCTTCTTCTGGCTAAACCATCCTTCAATATCTGCACCCTGAGATTCAGCTCCTTTGTAAAAGAATCTTCAATAGGGAGCATGGAGAAACTTATGGGTACAGCTTTCAATCTGTGGAACTTGGCATATATGTGACAAAAAGCATATCTATTTGCTATTTTTGAAGAGTGTTCTAAATTAGCCACAATTTGTGTGAATCTAGACCCTTTACAAACTCCTTTCCATAATAAAAAACTATTTTTAAAAATTCAGAACAATAATAAAGTAGGTTTTGAATGTTACTATGTTAAAAATGTACTTTTCTTTTTCTTGTTGAATGATCTATCCTCGTATGCCTCATAATTGTTAAGCTAGGAAAGGATTATACTAATTACTGGGAAATTTTATGTGTGTCCTCTGACTGATACCCATCTATATCTGATTGAAAAAAAGCATCCAGAGAATCACCTTTGCTAAATAATTTTTCCCTGGCTATCAAAGGCAGTATTTTATTTAATTCAATTATAAACATTAATTTAATGAATTGAATTCAATTTGTTAAGGGTATTTTAGTATCAAGTAAGTAAATATTAGATTATAGTGAGTGTAATCTGTCCATGTCTCAATATCTGACTCTGGTTCTAGCCATCTCTATTTTTCTATTCTTCTCAAGGTACCATCCTTGCCTTTGTTTATCTCAGAATTCTGGCTTCTGGATTCATTGAAATTGTTCTTGTAAGAGCAACTGACTTTCTGAAGCAAAGCTGAAGAATTGTTTCTAGATACTTGACACTCTTGATTCTGTCCTCTTTGAAATTTTCTTTGACATTTAAACCATATCCTCTCCTGACATTCTCACATATCTTTAATTAATCTACTTTGGTTGTTGCTGATTTGTTCATTTTTATTTTTGCTTTTCTGCTCTTCCCACATATCTTGCTTTATATTAGAAGGGATTTTCATGTGCTGATTTTACTTGTTTGTTGCACAGGGTCAGGTGACCATCAACCCTGACTTAAGCGAATGATGTATATCAGGTGGGTTGAGGCCTGCAGTGGGCAGTTGATCCATGGAGGTACAATGAGAGCACTGAAACTACTTAGCCACTGAATCAGTGACTGGCCAGGAGTTCTTTACTTTCACTTATATCGTAAGTTTATTCCATGTTGCAGCCTGCTATGCCTGTACCATTATTTTAAAGAGTGAATAATATTGCTTATACAGATTTGGTTACTTGTTAGCTGAGGTTTTTGTTTCTGTATTTTGGATATTATGAAATACACTGATGTAGATATTTAGCACAAATTTTTTGTAAATTCTTCTTTCTAGTTTTTTGGTTCAATACATAGTAGTAGCATTGCTAGCTGATATGGTTAGCCTATGCTTAACTATTGAGCAGAATGTAAATAAAACCTATTCTTTGTTATGTCATTATGACAAATATGGTCATAGACTATCATATGCGTATGATAGTAAGGATGTAAAAACTAGTACTTTATATATAAATCTGTTATTGGTATTAACAAACATATGGAAAACATATTAAAGGCAAAGATGAATACCAGTATCAATTTTCTCAATAATATAGATCATTATTGCTAATAATCAGTCACTTGGGGCCAGATCATATCTTAAACACTTAGTCTGAACACATAAATGCAAATCAGAGTGAATAGGGGTCAAAAATTTTTATGGAAATGAATGTAAAAGATACATTTTACAAGATAGATAAAAATCTGAAGATATCAATAGAGACTTTGACCACTTAGCTGAAAGTTCAAAAGGATCAGAATCTTGGGCAAATGAAAACTGGAATCCTTCAGAGCCTGTCTCACAACTCACCCTCACTGAACCTGACTACACTGTCATACCTGCACTTACTGAACCTAGGTTCAAATGGCATCCTGCCATATCCTCTTCACACCCGAAAGCTGGCTTAACTTTGCCTGCTGCTTTCTAACATAGAGTGATGCTTTGCATAGGTCCCCACCCAGATGCACAGACAGATGTGACCACAGCTGAAAGTCTGTGCTGAGACTGATGAACCAAGTTTCTTGCAGAGTTCAGGAATGCTAGAGAAAGGCTTTCCAAATCCTTGTATCTTGGGTCTGTGCTGCGTCTCCCCATGAGCCTTGGAGACAATATTTCTGTCAGTTATGCTGACAGAAGGTCAGCAGATGCTTTTGCAGGTTGGTAGCTTTTGAAATTCACAATAGAACGATAATTTCTGATTTGTTTACAGAATAGACTTTCATGCCAATCTCAATTCCCAGTCTTCTACCTTAGAAGTACACATTAGCATCTTTGCAGCTTGCACAGAAAAGTACCTACATCTCATTATCAGCTACAAAATTACATGGCATAAATTATTTGACTGGTGTTTAGGAGCAAGTGAAACACTTACTGAAATGGCCATTATCTAGCTCTAGATGGGTTTTCCACATTTCCCATTTGCTTCTTTATAAATGTTCAAGTAAAAATAATGACATAATGAAAACAATGCCAAAAACCTTGGAAGCGGTGAGCCTCCTCAGGTTGGTTAAGGATGGAAAATTCTGAAAAGCATACATATTAAATTTATTAGGTAGCATCTATAGACATCTTTCATGTATAAATGGACCTACTTGTTTATGTTTTTTTTTCTCAAGTGCTTTAGAGACATTTTGAAGGGAGTCTGCCATTGTCATTTATTCTTCCCAAACACACTCACCCTTCACAATGCAAGAAATGATATGAGGTATAGTTTCTAGTATTCCTACAGTTCTCTGTGATGGCTTTCAGGCAGCTTTCAGCGAATATCTTTTCATTTTCAAACAATACTCTTGGCACAATAATGTCATTCATGCCACAGAATGACATCAGAATGATCAAACACACAGTCTGATTATACCACAATTTTCTTATTTGATACTATTTTTTCAGTCTCTTTAAATTCCCACTCTAATTAATTTTGCCTATTTTTCAAATGTGTTATTCAGGGTTGTTTTCCCTTGAACAAAATGAATAATATATGAAATGACCTTTCAATTTTATGGAAAGATGCACTTCGAACAACATTTAATTCTGTAAAATATACCGTATCTAATACAATTTTCTTTTGTCTCTTTCCATTTATAAATACACTGTATTAATGATAATATGTATTAGTCAATAAATTAATTTATAGAGACAACACAGGGACTTTGAGAAAATGATGATGACATCACTTTTCCTTAACAACTATGTACCTGTGTATGATTTCTTCTATTCAAAGAAGGGCAGAAGGAAAAAAGCGAACAGATATAGAAGTTTTTTTCTTAGTGTATTTTGTAAAAATAAAATGGATATTTCTCTTATCTATCTTTTACATAATCTAAAGCTTCAGTAAAAATAAATAATAACGATATATTTCAAAATTATTTTTCTAAAAACATGTGACAAATTTGTTATATAAACTCACAATCTACTCAGAAGGAATGCCAACAGAAACATGCTCATGTACACACCGTAAATTGTTATAAACAGTAGTTTAAGCCAGGAGACAACCTCAACACAGATCGAAAGGCATTCTGATATGACCTCCATCTCTTCATACCTCTCGCTGTAGCTTTCATTGTCCTATCTCATAAGGAGGCTCATTCTGACAGCTACAACTTGTTAGGGTTTCTTTATAAAATATGAGTAAAATATTATGGGATATTCTTATGATCTGTTTGACATTCTGAGAGTATTGTTTATAAAATACTGAAAGAAGGAGGACAGTAGTTGCATCTTCTTAATTCACTGAAATTAGTCATCATTCTTTCTCTCCATGACAGCATCCAGGCCATTTTGCATTTGGCTTTGCTCACAGAAATAAAGTCCCTCCCTCCGTTACTGCCAAGACCCTAAAAGCATACATAGAAAATAAGAATATCAGTGAAACCAGGTAAAAGCATTATTGGTAAGGAAAAACAGATACAGAAGATAGCTGTTGCCAATGTGACATTTAAATGTCCTAATACTATATATATTAGCAACAAGTGTTCTGTTGGGAATCTCAGGTTCTGAATAATATTATAAGGCATCACACTTCATTTACCATCCAAAGTTTTCCAGGAACCGCAGTTTTAAAAATGCACTGCAGTGGCCAGATGTGTTGCTACACGCTTTAAAGCCAGCACTCTAGAGGCAGAGGTGGGCCAAGACCAGCTGGTCTACAAAGGGAGTTCTAGGCGGACCATGGCCACATAAGAAAGTTCAGTGCTTAACAGGAAAGCTGTAATATCCATTACTAGCTTATAGCCAGTTAATAATCACCGTGGAGCAAGAATTGTTCAGCCTCTCTGAAGACATTCAGATATCTCACAATAAACCAGACAGTAGAGTACGTCCTCTTTGTGGCTTTCATTTTTCATTCTGTGAACATGATGTAGTCCTTAAAGGCTGACTGCTGCTATGCTTTCCTTCACCCTCACCACTGTCAAACACAACATTCATTTACTCAGAAAGTATGGCTTTTTTTTTAATGCTTCCTATTGTTTCTGGAGCAAAGATGCCACCATAAAAGGAATTATCAAGTCCCTGCCCTCATGAACTAGTGGGATGAAGGTAAACAGAGGAATAGTTCATTGCCAAGGAGAACTTCAGTGAAAGCATCTAAAGACATGCAGATTCTCCTTCATTCTGTGTGTGCACTGTGCAGAGCTGTAGGTATTGAACTGAGATCAGCCTGTCTGGTAGAACTCAGCCAGGGACGGACTGATTCACTGTGATAAGTCAAATCATTCCATTCATATTTGACTCATTCAATTTTAAAAATATTTAACAAAATGTAAAAAAAGTGTTTTGTTTTCCTTTTAGGTAAAAGTTGAATATTAAAAAAACTGGCAAAAAGTTGAGAGGTGGAGTAAATCTAGGAGGAAAGGAGCTGAATCTGATCACATGAAATTTCAAAGAATTAATACATTTTTAAATTGAATATTGAGTTTAGAATAATGAAAATAATGGTACTCGATTAAGTACTCTAAAAAACGCATACTATAGGGAAGTCAAAGTCTTGCTAACGCCATTGCTAGTTTTTATGTGAAGTTTGAAGTTAATATGAAAAATACTGATTAAAACTTGCATAAACTTTACATAAACACTATTATATAGAGAACTGGGCTTTGAAAATAATATCCGCATATGCTGAATGCAAACAAATATGATTTATTGGTAAACAATGTAAAATATCTGTATTTCACTATATATATGTATATATATATATATATATATATATATATACTTTAGAATCTCTTTAGTTTTGTATTGTGTAATAGGCTCAGTAGAAAAGAAAGCTCACACTAAAAATGCTTTTTACATAGTAATTAACAGATAGTGAGAACAGTTCAGAGCTGTGTGTGTGTGTGTGTGTGTGTGTGTGTGTGTGCGTGTGTGTGTGTGTGTGTGTGCTCGGGGTGGTCAAAGGGAGTAGTGATGGTAGTGTTAAGTCCTTACTAATGAGACTCACTCAAATCTGACTGTTCAAATATTCCTAAAAAAATCTTGTTTGGGAGCTAAAGAGATGCTTTAGCACGTAAGAGCACTGGCTGCTCTTTCAGACCACCCAGGGTCCTTTCCAAGTTCCCACAGGACTGCTAACAACTATCTGCAATTCCAGTTCCAGGGGATCTGACACTCCCTTCTGACCCCTGCACACATTGCACGACAGAAGGGCACTTAAGTACCTGCAGCCAATACAATAATAAACATAAAATAGAAATAAAGTCTTGTTTATACCCAACGAAAGTTACATCACATCAATACTGAGCTAGATGCAGAGATTGTGGATCTGGTAATGAAAAGTTTGGAGTTTGGCCATGCACCAGTTTGCTGTTCTTTTAAATTTATTTATTTATTTTTATTCTATGTGTACAAGTGTTTTGCCTCCATGAATGTAAGTACATTATGTGCATGCAGGACCTAAAGAGGCTGTAAAGGGCATTTGATCTTCTGAAACTGGAGTCACAGATGACTGTTAGCTTCCATGTGCTGGAAATGGAACTCAGGTCCTCTGCAAGAGTAGCCAGTGCTTTTGGCTACTGAGCCATCATTCCTGTCCCCGTTCCTTCAACACTTTTCCCAAAGAAAACAACAGCATAATTTACTTACACCTCAGTGGCACTGTATGCATGATCCCTTACTTGCTCCCATAACTTATAATCATCCCTTCCTTTAGGCACCTCTCTGCTGGGGAACAAGGCATCTTTGTTTTCCTGCTCCTAGTACCTAACTCAGAGCTTGGCAGGAAATTGGAACAGAGTTTTATTCCGTGAATGACAATGTTTACTGGCATGCTGTCACCCTCTTCAAGTTGCAATATTCTTTCTTTAAATATTGCCTAAATAGAATTCTCATATTTAAAGAGCAAATATGAAAGCATTATATTATTATCATTAACTATTTATATAGGGAATAAGGAATTTGGACGACATGCCTCTAATGGAATCATAGATATTAACGCTTCTGTTCAAATTCCATTAACTCTATGAAGATTTGAGGATACAATCTCAAACGTTAAAGTGATTGTGGACCATTATCAAAGTCACTGTGCTGGACAAGGCCGTGTGCCAGCACCTCTGCCTGTCTGCAGCCTGCAGATTTTTGAAGGTAAGCAGGGCCTTCATCATTCTGGCATTCTATTTTAGTCTAGTCTACATCAGAAGCCTGCCAGGGCTCAGTGCTGATAACAAAGCACTATCGCTTTTCAGTGTGACAGAGCCCAGTGACATATCAACACTAGGACTTAAACGAAAAGCCCCTTCTAATTTAACTGGGAATCTGCTGAGGCCGTATTCACCTCAGCACTCTTGTTTTCAATTAAAACTTTCTTGTTGCAAAAGAAAAGTTTGGCTTCCCTTTCCCCTTTAGAAGCAGGGATAGAATCCACCGGAAAGGGCGGTACAATGTGGACCATACACAGCAGAAGAACATCTGCTACGCTGAGCCCTTTCACCTACTGTTGGCAGTTCTGTGGTTCAAAGAAACACAACACCTCATGTTGCTTAAAGGCTCTTCCTCTCACTGCCACTGCTTGTTGAGGACTGATAACTTTTCTGATGCAACGAAGGAGGAGCAAAGAGGGCAAGCGACTTCAGTTACTAAGAGCTAGGTGCTCGTGGTATCAGGGTAAAGGACTCTTGTCCGGACTGATTCGTTAGATAACTGTTTAGGTTGATCTAGGTAAAATTATTTTTATTTTCTTCTGAGAAAAAATATGAACTAAGAAATCAAATAAATGCTATACAGTTACTTACACCAGAGAAATGGAAGCAATGTACCAGGTAGGATGAATGCAGTCCAGACTAGTTTGACTCTAACACTGCAATGTTTTGTTGTGGTAATTCAGGATATTACACTCAAGCCTTCCTCATACAAAGCCTGCTACCACTGAGTTATATCCCTAGTTAATATAATTAAAATTTCAGTATGGGGAATTATGGGACTACACAATTGCATACTACTTAAAAAAACAAAATGGCACTTCTAATACTGTACTCTTCTAATAGTATTTCTGAAACAAACTTATCTATAGAATTTCTTTAATGGAGACCAAGTTTGCTAGCAATTATATGGCATCTCTTAGAATCTGTTGTGGAGAGTTGTTTGTGTTGCCTTCTGTTTCTCTAAGGCATAGACTACTCAAGGACAATATCACAGTACTCCTGTGTTATATAAGAGAGCAGGAGGAGCATGGGCCAGGGGAGTAAGCCAGTAAGCGTCCCTCCATGGTTTGTGCTCCAGCTTCTGCCCTGAAGTCCTGCCTTGCTTCCCTTGATGATGAGTTGTAAGCCAAATAAATCCTTTTCTCCCCAAGTTGTTTTGGTCAGTATTATTATCACAGCAATAGAAGGTAACTAAGACAGAAGTTGGTACCATGAGTGGGGTGTTGTTGTGCCAGACCTGACCATGTTGTTTTGGGGGAGGATTATGGAAGCATTTGAAACTTAGGCTTGAAAAGTCATTGTGTGCTCAGAGAGTAGTGAACTGCTGTTATGGAAGGTGGAACAGTTATACTGAAAAGTGGTGTGGGTGATGGTGGCCTGGCTTGTGAAGTGTCAAGAGAAGAAAAGATTATCACAGCTGTTTGCATGAACTGAGAATCTGAGGTTTCTTGTCAGCTGGGACTGAAGAATCAGCTGTCATTAAGAAAAGACTAAAACCACTGAAGTGAGAACTTTGCTTTACTGGGACATTTGATGCTGGTTAATTAGGGCTGAAAACTCAACTGTGATTAAAAAGAGACCAGAACAATTGTGTCAAAATCTTCTGGGAAGTGTTTCTTCAGGGTCAAAACACAGAAACTGTGGTCCAGATGGATCCTGAGCCTCCATCTCAAACTGGAAATAAGATGTGGTAATGTGTAAGAATCTCCTACATGATAAGGTGCTGAAGGAGTGAAGAGGTCACGGAGACAGTCTGAGATTCCAAGAAAGGCCATTAGTGAAGGTTCAGCCTCAGGTTTAGGATAGATTCCAGCCTGCTGGGGATGTCAGAATGATGAAATGACCACCCAGGGCAGCAGCGGGTATGGAGTGGAGCCGGCCTGAATCTACTATACATGCCATGTGTGCTGGCAATGGCAGAGCCAAAGAAATGGAGCGGCCCAAGCCCTTTGGAGCCCAGAAGACTGTGAGTGAATCCCAGATGTCCAACACTGATCTACATTGCTGGAGTTTGACTTTGCTCAACTATGCCAAGTTCTTCCCTTTTGAAGTAAGACAGTATATGACTTGCTTTCTAATTTATAGGAGCCCACAGCTAAGAGAATTTTTTAAAGACTTTGTACATTTAAAGCATTTGAATTTTTAAATACTGTGGGAATTTTAAAGTTGTACTTTTTTATGCTCTAATAATAATACTAACATGAGATCTTGGGGATAAGAAATGGAAAGATTGTGGATTGTGGTTTAATAGTGATGTGTTTCTTTGTCATGTTGGCACTGGATAGTTTCAGTTATCAAATTGACTCCTCTGGTTGAAGGGAATCTCAGTTGATTGGATTGGACTGTAAGTATGTCTGTCATGCATTTTTTTGATTGTTGAGCGACAGGGAAGCCCCAGCCTACTGTGGGTATTATCAGACTGGGCAGGTGGCCCTGTGTTATATATGAAAGCAAGCAGAGAATGGGCCAGGGGAGCAAGGCAGTGTCTTGAGCCACAGCTTCCTGCCCTGTGTTGCAGCTTTGATTTTCCTTGATGAACTATGAGCTGTAAGTCAAATAAAATGTTTCCTCCACAAGTTGGTTTTAGAGACTGTTTTTATCAAAACAGAAAGAAACAAAGGCAGAGGTACTATCCAAAGCTGAATAGTTTCAACCAGAGTCACAAAAGGGGAAAGGATCAGACTTCCGAGTTCCCTTTCCAGATGACTAGATTATAGTCTTTCAAAGTATTTCTGAACATTTTAGGAACATTTAAACTTCACTTTAATACAACATTGGTTTTCTTTTCTTTTTAGCTTGCAATGGGTGAAAGAATAAAGTACACTTCTTCATGGAATAAAAGTCATTGCTACTGGTGATAAAGACAAATTTCCGTCATGCACATGAGCACAGTATCAGTTGAAATTCTGGAAGAAGTATTTCCCTTTAGGTATGAAATAAATTCATGGCTATTTTTTGTCTGAGACAACCATTAAGCAAAAAGTATATTTTTAATATATTTATGTATTTGGTATAGCTTATGCTTCCTGTCCTTTGATGCTCAGAGAATATTTTACTTTAAGTAAAAATATTTCAGTAGATTGGCTTTATATCAGATCTCTGTCTTCTTTAAAATTATATGAGTCAGTTTGGCATTATTTGATTGATCAAAACTTGGACCAAAGCAGGGTAGCCATATGGCCTGTGAGTCACTGATTCCGTATGCCAAACTGGTGAATCTTAAACCAGCATATGCCAAGAAACAGGTGCATAGTAATGTATGAATTAATGCAGATAGACAGGGATGAAAATACTGATGCATTATTTAATTGATATTGATATATGTATGTTAGTAACTGATTACAAAATTATTTTTATTTCCCAATGAATATTCTAAAATTTAAATAAAGAATATAAAATGGTTTTGGTTAAAAAAGACAGTCATATATAATTGCTTATATATTTAACACCATATTCTTGGTATTTTTTCTTTTGTTATATAGTAAACCTGACATATGCATCTATGACTCAGTCTCTCAACAAATTATTCACTATGTGCTTCCTAGTATTAGATCTGTGTCTAGGTTCTAGTGCTATACCAGAACTTAAAGAAATCACCTCACTGTGATGAAGCCTATGGTTAGCATAAAAGGGACCTTTAAAATAATTTCAGGTAAGTACCATGAGGAAAACAATATCGCATGATGTAGTAAACTAATGGTAATGGGACAGAGAATGAGTTATACAAGAAATCTGCTCACATCAAGCACTTCTGTAGAGACTTGAGTTTTAGACCATTGACGATGTGGGGAGAAAATATCCTCTGCCGAAGTTCTAGCAGCTACACTGGTCCCCAAGAGAGAGCAAGCTAGAATATATGAATCAGGAGAGCTGTGACTCCAGCATTACCAGTTAGCAGGGAAGTAGAGGCAGACAAACATGCTAACACTGCTCCTAAGCAACACAGGAGGCTCTTAATGCAAAAATTCATTTCTTGGACAAGAAAGATGGAACTTCCTAGCTATATCAGTGATAACTCTGGAGTTAATCTTTGAAATCTGTTAAATAATTACTTAAGTTCTACTTACTCTATGTCCCATCCCTTCTGAAGCTCTGGAAAGACTACAGAAAAAGAAACAGAAAAAATGTAAGAGCCAGAAGACAGTGATAAGGGCTGGGAAATTCTATCTTCAGGGCACGACAGGGCAATTGGAAACATGTTCTCACAGGATCTGTGGTTGCCTGCATTGGACTTGCATAATACTGGACCTTTGGAAATTTAATCAGAGATGGCGGAGGGACTCAATCATTACCCTACCCTTCCAAGCTGAACTATTTGTATTGATCCAGTCTGGGTGAGGAGCTGTCATTGACTTCAGTTGTGTACTATTGGTGAGCCCAGCATACCCTAGTGGGCATTTGCAAACCCATATTCACACAGATAGCCCTGGTTAAACCCAATGGGTCACATACACACAAAAGGCATGAATGTGGCAAGGAGACTAGTAGGGAAGGTGGTTGTTGAAAGAGGTGATGGGAGGTAAGAGCCAAAGATGAAAATAATCAGAATTCGTGTCAGAAATTGTCAACAAATTTATTTAATAAAATTGCTTTAGCCTTTGGAAACACAGAGTTCTTGAAAAAAAAAAAGAGTGTAAGCTGTTATGTGTGTTAATGCACTACATTTTAAAAACACTACATGAAAATGTACTTTAAAGTCAGTTCCCCCAAAGTGTTCACTGCCATTAGCTTAGAGTGTTGTCCATATTTAGAAACTGTACTAAATTCCTGTAAGATGTTAGTATGCTGTTTAGTAAACTAATGCTTTATTTCAATAATGAATAGGAAAAGCTAACGATTCTTCTAATTAACTAAACTGTAAGCACAAACAGGTGACTATATGAAATAAATCCATGTAATACTTAAGATCAGAAGCCTTTAAATCAATGGTTTTCAGCCATGTTCCAAATATTCTGCTACTCTGCTATTCATTTAGATTAATAATATGCCAAAGAGTGAAAAGTATTACTCGACCAGGATATTTACATAATTTGTTCTTTTAAGTATTAGCTTCCTTCTAGGTAGGAAGTAACATCCCCTTTTCTACTCTTCACCAAAAATCATTCTTCTTGGGCTGGAGAGATGACTTAGCAGTTATGAGCATTGGCTGTTCTTGCAGAGGAACCAGGTTGGATTCCTGGCCCCCACATAGTCTCTATCAACTGTCCATAATTCCAGTTCCAGGGAATACAATGACTTCTGAACCTGAAAGCACTGCATGACACAGGTGCATTTATGTGCATGCAAACAATACACTCATACACATAAACCGAAAATAAGTAAAACATTTTTAAAAAGTATTCTACTATAGTTAAAAATTAAGCAAAGGAATTCACTAAGTTAACAAATTCCTTCTTTCCCATCATTGAATTCCTAAGTTTGTTTGTATAATTTTAGCAATGTAACATTTCCTCAGACCATCTTTTTGAGACAGTGTCTCTCTGTGCAGCCCCTGCTGGCCTGGAATAGCTATGTAGAAGACCATGCTGGCCCGAATCCCACAGAGATCCACCGGTTTCTGCCTCCTAAGTCTAGGATCAAAGGTGTGTACCACCACACCCAGCTCAGGAGTCCATCTTTTGTCTTCTATCTCCAAATGAGGGTTTTATGCTATTCTGGTTAAAGGTCAGATGTAACACATGTTATTTATAGTTCATAATTCTTAATGTATGTTTTTTGTGTACACACTTAGTATTGAGTACATGTATGGTGCTGAGGAACCAGATGTGTGAAACTTGTGACTTATATCTCATAGGTTCAGGCTGCTAGTGCATTTTGAGGTATTTGGGGTGTGTTATAGATGAAGTGACTGAAAAATTGTAACACTTAGGACATCAAAAGCAATGAATGAATATGTAATCCCAAGGAATATTACCTAGCATACACATAAGGGAACAGAGGAAGGGCCATGCAGACATAAATTGAGAATAATGTATCATTAGAGCGATTAGCCTGAGAATGCAGAGAGTTTTCCCAAAAGGGTTTTATTGAAGATATATTCATAAGAAATAAAATACTAGTTCATCCAGGTTAGACTACTTGGCATCAGATTCGATTGGATTAGACATTAAATTAGGTTAATAATAGACATAAATAAAGTAAAACTTTGGACATTGGCTTCTGTTAGAGGGTCTACTTAGTTTAAAGGGGAAAGCTGCTGGGCTCTGAACTATGAAGCATTAACTACAACAATATTAGATATAAGAACCGGCATTGGTTCTTCAGAGAGTTTAGACACAGACATTCAGCAGAATTTTGTTCCTGTACTAATTCTATGAGCAATAAATTATGTACAATATCATATCTTTCTCTTACTTTTTTAATCTGATAAGATAGCTAAATTTATAAGGGAACTTAAAAGACTAAATAAGAAAATAAATATCTCTCTCTAGATGGCAATAACTTAATTTCTTTCACTGTTTGTTGATAGAAAACTGAGGAATCTGTTATAAAACCTTCATCGAATTAAGGGTTTAAATGGTGCCTCACAGTGAAGTAATATGTCTAGGATAGACTGGGAGATTGGCCAAGGCCAGTTGGAAGAGCTGAGCAAGGGAGATTTGAAATGTGCTTAAACAAGGGGGCTTTTCTGTTTAGTACAGTCCCTGTAGGCACATAGCTGTAAGCATATCAAGAAATTGAGGATTTATTGCTAGACTGAAGGGTCACGTTGAAAGTGTCATGGAATATGAAGCATTATGAATATGGAAGTCACATGGAAAAAATATGAATATTTCAGAAACAGAACGTGGTGACCTCTGGATTCCCAGATCTACTCAGCTGCCAACTGAATTCGACAAAACCAATGAATTCATATCATGTGAAAAAAAATGCCTCAAACTCCAGAATCTTCATAAATGCAAGTTTAAAGTGTTGTTTGGGAAATTTTGTTCCATGAAAACAGAAAAATAATAGATCACTTGACTTCTAACAATAGTATAATCACATATGTAGCATGTGTATTAACTCACAGGGAAGCTTAGGTGCAGAACAAATGCAATCGAGGCACAGTTTCCCCAGAGCACTCACTGCAAACACAAGGACAGAAGGACAGAGGGAACTCCCCAGGATAGTTCTTCAATTAAGTGATTGACCTGTCCCAGAAATAACCACAGGACAGGGACAGTGAGATCACAACTGGGCTTGTAATGGACCTCTATTGAGTGGCTAATTAAGTTTGGAATAAGCAGTATGTAACAAAAGAAAAAAAATCTATGACCTAAGATTCTATAGAAAGTAGATAAATTAATATGAGTAAATGAGCCTAGAGTGAGGCAGAGCCCAAACTAAGGCTGATGAGGGCACAGCATACTGAAGGAGAAAGACACAGAAAAAGAGAGGACACAACAAAGGCAACATCGGTTCTTGGAAAAGATAAAAAAGAATGATGAATTACAATTTTGTTTTCTAATACAGAAAAAGAAAATAACAAATGAAAACAAAAAGTATTAAAGGAGATGACTACATTGGTCTACTATTAGGAATCAAAGAGGCGTCAGATATTAAATAATTATGAGGTAACACATGGTAACAGATCTCCCAAATGTTAATTGTTGGTTTTTCAAAACATAAATGGTTTTTGTCTTACTATGCACCAAATATTAATTTTAGATAGGTTACAGACCTAAATGAAGAAGTCATAAAAACAGAATGTCTTCACACCTTGCAGTTGAATATTTATCATACAAGACCACAAAGAAATATTTTCCTGGATATAAAAAATGATAGCCATATGATGGTGATCTAATTATTAAAGTGGAGCATTGCCAAAGATGAGCAGAGAGGCTGGAAGATCTAGAAGTAGTGTATGCCCACAAAGAAACAGAGTTTTTCAGACAGGTGGGCAGTTATTCACATGAACTCACAGCAATGGTGACAGCATGCGTAAGACCCGTGCAAACACAAACCAGACAAAAACCCAGCTTGAAAGTGGAGACATGGGTAAGAAGCCACAAACTTAGCTGAGGAATTATTGGTAATTGATCACTGTTGAGTTAAAAAGTAATGATAGGTGAGCTGACCAGGCTCCAGTAGATGAACTCACATCAAGGAACGTCTAGGCAAACAAGCTTGACTCCATAGGCCTTAATGTATCTGAAAGAATGCGTGAAACCTGGCGATGGGGGCCTCTGAGGAGTGCAGATGGGGAGAGGAAGACATATGATCAAGCCGTAGTGCCTGAAATGCACAAAAGTTCAAAAGAAATTTAATAAAATTTGTCAACGTCAACAATGCTTGAATGTCAAAAGATATTACAATTAAGAGAATATATTTATAGTAATCCTCTAAAATACAGCGCTTCTGCAAGGATTACAAAAAGAATTTTTGTAGACTAGCAATCCAAACACAAAAACTGTGTGCGTGGGGGTAAGGCTAGACACTTCACAAAAGAAGACATATATAAACGGCCAGCAGTCATAAGAAAGATTACTCAGCATCCTTAACCATTAGAGACATACGACTTAAAACACAATGTGATGCCATTGCAATTTTCAAGGGTGCCAAACCCTCATTGCAATTCCTAATACTACCAAGGATGAAGTGTAACTGAGATTCTTAAAAGTCCCGAAGGTTCTGCTGTTCAGTTGTGATTTCAGAAACCTCCTGAAACATTTTTCTCACTATCCCAATCACAGATTTTCAGCAATTTTAGAAATTCCTTGATAAGTATTCCCCCTGATATATGGAGATATACATCTACAAAAGATATCTAGGAAAATATTAATAGTTCCTGGAAATAATTCAAATGTTCACAGGAAAATGAATAAACAACTTGTAGCTATTCACAACACTAAATTTCTACATAGTAATAAAAAAACATGACTACTAGTAAAAAGAAAAGTGTGAATGAAAATTTAAAAATGTTTGGAATAAAAGGAATCATGTATGAGAACAAATATACTTTAAGATTCCATATACATGAGTTATGTGGACACAAAGGTAATTATAGGATCACTGATAAATATTGCCTTGGTAAGTAGTGAACTTAAAGGATTGATTGGAAATTAGTCCAAGACAATTTTTAAAGGATGCAAATTCTAATTTTTAGTAGTAATTCCAAGGGTATGTATCATTGTCAAATTTATTGTTTTAATAGATCACTTGTAATACAGTCTTCTTGTTAATGTGTAGAGATAAAAGCTACTCTCTGTAAATTTGCAGATTCCACGCTTATCTGAAACAACAGATAAACCAATATGAAAATAACCAATTTGAGAGCTATAGGAAAGCACCAAAAACAATAACAACAGTGAGGTTTGGAACAAATTAATTATGGTGCCAGGCTGCTACTCTGCGATCTAGTTCCTAATACAATACTGAACACACTTGATTTGTATAGAAGCTTATTACTTAAATCATTAAAGTAAATGTTTTAGTTCAATCAGAATAAAGCATATATTTAGCTCTTTGACACTCCATTTGCGTTTATTAGATGTGTATTATTAGACGCTACTATTTTCCTCAGCTGCTAATACAAAATTCTGAGTCCAAATTTTATCAGTCACCTGTCAGATTAAAATCCTTCCACCTTGAATTTTATAAGCTATTTCAAATTTCACAAAACTAGGCTTAATCTGTTCTCTTATAGGAAATATATCTAAGTTACTGTCCATATCTGTGATATACTTTAATGTAACCTTGGTTTGAATTATGCTTAAGGATAAACGGTAGCATTTAGAAATCCTGTTTAATACCAAGCTTTCGCCTTACAAAACAGATTTCAATTTATTGCTACTTGAACAGTGGTATACTTTTTAACCACTCTTCGCTATTTTTTTATTAATCAAAATGAGAAATTTCTGAAATCTAGTGTCATATACAAAATTAATGTGTGTGACATTTTAATCAATTAGAATAAACATTTAGGGTCCTTTACCCGAAAACATCTTTTAATCAACAAAATGGTTATCATATTAAGATATGAATCAGACATCGTTCTACTTTTATTTTGATTTTATTAATTTATTAAGGCTTATATATTTAATTAGGACATATTTCTTTTTTATGATATCATCTCTCAGTGGGCTCTGTTCTCTCTCAGAGTGGCTGCACACTTCTGAGAATATCTTTTGAACTTGTCCTCAGATATGTTTTAAAGAACAAAATATGTCTGTTACTTGCCTTTGTAATAAACTGCCATAATCAAATTTTTACAATAATATATTCATTACTTAATTGTGTTTATACAAGTTCAACTCTCATGTTCTCTTTTTTTTTGCTTTTAAAGACTAAATAATTTTTAGTTTATAACACTAAAATATCTTTTTATTTACAATACATTTTATTAAATCTTTGTGCATTTCATATATCTTAATCATGTTTAGACCTCCTTCCTTATCTGTACCTCTCTGGAGCCCCCAGATTTCACGCATTCTGTCATATATGTTAAGGGCTATCAGTTCAAGTTTGTATCCCCAGATGCCCTTGCTGTGAGTTCATCTACTGATCATGGTCAGTCTGTTGTCACTCTCTTAAAGAAGATCAGCTCTCTCTCACCGAGCAGTGATCAGCTTCCAATAGTTCCTCAGCTAAGGTTGGGAAATTCTGTCCCATTTCCTCAGTTCCATGCTGGCTTTTGTCTGTTTCGAGCTTGAATGGGTCTTGTGCATGCTGTCACCGTTGTAGTGAGTTCATGATGTGTCTAAGTTCCCAGTCACCTAGAAAACTCTATTTCTCATAGTCTTTTCTATTCATATAAGATTTTCTTGGATATTAGAATTTTCAAAAGGTGATGTCCAATGCACTAAATAGTGTTCTTCTTATCATTAATAATGTATGTATTTATGACAAGTATTTTATTTGATAATTTTATTATTATGATTTAATTGTGACAGTAAATTAAATTGGAGTTCAGTGATTTGTAGCCAGTACCCCACATTTCTAGATAGGGAAGATTTCAGAAACAAATTGAAGTATGATTGAAATTTGAAGCTGACTGCTACCTCCAGCTAATAATTAATACATTAAATTTGCTAGAGCAGTTTCAGACATATAGAAAAAACTTCAGGCATTTATAAAAATTTTAAATGTACTGCCTCACATACATAGACCACAAAACTTCCCCCAGCAAAGAAACATGTTTGCTATAACTACTGAAATATACCACTCTCTATAGTTTTTTGTTTATATGAGTGATATAAACTGTTTGTATATGGACAAATATGTGAGGTCATACCGTATGGCCTACTATCTTCACTTATGGAATTATATAATGGGGAACCTTTATCGATTGTCTTTTTTTTTTTTTTACTTTGCAATACTTAATTCCCCTCAATGTCTTTATCACTGTCTATTTTATTTTACAACTAAATAATATCTCACTGTCTGGATGACCACACTCATTCTATTTACCTTCTGAAATATGTCTTAGAAACTTTCAACTTTGTGTAGTTACAAAGAGGTTTAAACATCTGTGTACACATTTTTCTGTAAACAAAAGTTTTTAACTGAATTAGTAACTACAAGCACATGATTACAAGATCATATTGGTAAGGGTATTTAAGGAATGTTTTATTTCTGTTGTTTATTTTGTTTGAGTTTTAGAAGTTCGTGGTATATTTTGGTCCTTTCTCTGATATGTCTTTAAAAATTGTTACTATTGCGTGTGTATGTCAATGATGTGTGAGCACAGGGGTGCACGTGCCACAGTGAGAGTGTAGCAGGCAGAGGACAGCTTTGATGAGTCAGTTCTCTCTGTCGACCTCTGTGTGAGTTCCAGGAATGAAACTCAGTTCCTCAGGTTTGCACAGCAAGCATCTTTGCTTGCTGAGTCATTTCACAGGGCCTACTGTCACATTTGCAAATATTGTCTTCTAGCCTGTATCTTCTCTGGACTCTCTCTTTCTCTCTCTCTTTCTTTCTTTCTTTCTTTCTTTCTTTCTTTCTTTCTTTCTTTCTTTCTTCTTCAATCCTTCCTTTTTTGTTTATCCATTCAGTTTTCTTTTAAGGAGCCGTTCATCAGTTTCTTTTATGGACCATACATACCTTTGGAGCTGCATCTAAAAGTCACTGTCTTGCCCAGGGTCACCATGGTTTATCCCTGTGTGTATTTCTGGTAATATGGTAGTTTATGTTTCATGTTCAGGACTGACATCATCTATTCTGAGTTGTTTTTTGTGAAGGCTGGTTTGGTTTCAATGAAAGCTGTCCCCATTCATTTAAATAAACAACTGTTCACCAGTTGGTGGTGCTGGTTTGGGACGTCATACAGCTTTGCTGGAGAAAGGGTGTCCCTGAGGGCAGGCTTTGCTAGTTCATAATTTTGGTGCATTTCCAGTTTGTACTATGTCTCTCTCTGATTCATGTTTTCAGTTGAATACTGATCACTCAGCTTCTTGATCCTGCTGTCACCACACCTGTCACTTGCCACTCTTTCCACCATGACAGACTCTTTCCCTTCTATGACCTTAATTCAAAATGAATTCTTTCTTCCATAAGTTGATTTTGGTCATGGTGCTTTGTCACAGCAACAGAAAAGCAAACACAGAAGTTGGCACCAGAGAACAGAGGGTTGCTGTGAAGAAACGGATCATATTGTATTTGGGGGAATGTGGAAAACTTTAGAAGTTTGGTGAGAAAGGTGGTTAATTGCTAGAAGCAGAGTTTAATGGGCCATTCTAGAAGAGGCCAAGAAGCTAATATTATTGATTTTAGTTCATAATGTAGAGGCCCAGTTCAAGAGGTTTCAGGGGGGAAGACAGTCTCTATTAGCAAATGGGCTAAAGGCCATTTATGAGATAATTTGGCTACATTCTGCAATACCCTGAAAGAATGCATGGGGCTAAATATAAAAGAAATTGCCTTGGAGACTACAAGATGTTGAAGATGCAGATCCTTGAGATATCTGCCAAGGAGAGCTGCATACATGGAGTAAAACCAGCACAAGTTAGAGATGTGTCACATGGAGCAAAGCTGGAATGACCGAGATATTTAAGCCTTTTGGAACTAAAGCTCTGGACACCAGATGTAGAGATGCAGGATTTTCTGTCTGCCCTGCTGGGTATCTGCTTGGGTCTGGTATTTACTCACTATGTTCCTAGTTGACTCTTTTAGATTGTGAATGCGTATTCCATCCCAGTGTAATTTGGACGTAGATAATGTGCTTTTTTATTTTACGGGTGGTTTCAGCCAAGAGCTTCCATGAGTCTGAGAAGAGACTTTGGACTCTAGAATCAATACGTCAAGATCTTCAAAACAATTTTTTGGAGTTCTGACTAGGACCACAATATTCTGAGCAGTTAATTTGGAAAAAAGAATATCTTCAATATGTTGTCTTCTTATCTGTTTACATAGGATACGTTTCAATTTAGTTATTTTTATTTCTTCCACCAGAGCTTTACATTTTTTCTTAATATATGTACACATTGTATTAACATTATACCTAGGTAAATCATTATCTTAGTTGTCAGTATTTTTATTTCAAATTTTACTTGTTTATTACTAGTATGTAGGATAGCAATAAACTTTCATGTATTACCTTATGTTCTGCAGCTCTAATGTATCTTATTATTCTCAACATGTTTTTTGTAGATTCCTTTCAATGATTTTGTTTAGTAATGCTATCGGAATGCATTTATTTCTTCCTAGTCTGTGTAGCTTTTATTTCCTTTCGTCTCTTCTAGTTAATACCAGGTGTTTTCATTTTATTTATAAAGTGAACAAGAATCTCAGGTATTAACATTTGCTGAAGAATTTCTACTACCTTACTTTCTTTAATCAGGCATCCATTGTTTAAATTAAAATCTTTTGTGTGTGAGGGGTATATGTGTATGTACAGATGTATGTAAAGGAGCAATCAACAGTCTGGGCAAACGTAGAGGCTGGAGATTGATGTTGGAATCTCTTCCTTAATGATTCTCCATCACACCTTGTTGAGACAGGGTCTCTCAATGACTCTAATATTTTACAGTGTTACAGTTTCTGCCAGACTACGTAGCTAATGAACTTTTCAGATCAACCTGTCTCCATTCCTCCTCCAGTCAACCTCTCACCCAGTTTTTACATGTACCAGTGATCCCAAGTTATTGCTTCCAAAGAAAACACTTTACATAGGAAGCCATAATTCTTAGAGAATTTAAATAAAACCTTCATTTTTTAAAAATTTCAGTGATGTTCCTTTCTTTTCATCTTATTTTAACTTTTAGTAGTGTCTATTTAGCTCTTTGATAGTGTCTATATGCTGTTTCTAAGTCGTGATAAGTTAATGTTATATTGTACAAATTGCCTCCTTTATACTTTGCAAAAATACCCCACTGCAAGAATGTACAAATTTAAAATAACCATTTCACCACTGGATTTTGTATTTAAGGTAATAGTAACCCTAATACTTTATTTTATTGACTACTTACTATAATACATACTTGGAATATGACTTTCATTATCATATGCCATCCTTACTAGTAAAATAAAAACCTGAAGATTCATATACTATTTATAGTAAAAACATATGACTGAGATACTTGAAAACAATGTTTCTCAGTGAAAGAAAATAGAAAGCACTGGGGATTTATAGAGTCAAATTACAAGAGCAAGGAGGCAAGAACACACACTACAGATCCTGTGAGCTTTTCACTTGGTTCTCAAGGCCAGAGTTAGTGAAGAAGTTACGTACCCTGCCAAACATGAGCATTAAGTGACTGTGTACAGTAGAGTTGCTGCGATTTGCGTATCTCCTTTAAGCTATACACATACGACAGGACTAGCATAGTCAGCACGTATAATAATCCAGAGCAAAGTCACACTGTTGTGAAGTTTTACCTCCATGTAGCATACGGAGTTGAACAAGAATATGAATTTTAATTTCTAGTGGAACTAGGACTCAAAGAGGATTAATATCTTTCACACCCTCCATTTTCTTTATACTTTATCTTTACCTGTATCTTTATTTTACAGAATTTTCTTTAAGACATACACCCCAAGAGATTGAGATATAGAGTCAGGAAAAATGTGAGTTTGAGATCAGTCTGGGCTACAGAACAAGTTAAAAGTCAGCCTGTCCTGCATAGCAAGATTCTGCCTCAAACACACATACAAGACATGTGCTGAGGGCTATGTCTGATAAAACTGCTATTTTCACTCTCAAATAAAATATTCACTGAAAACTAAGAATTCCAAATAGAAAATTTCTACAATTGATAAGCTCTGTCTCTACTAAATTTACATGGTATTCTACTTATTTACATACTTTGTTTGAAAAATGACTATGTCTTGGGCTTGAGAGATGGCTCAGTTGTTAAGGCACTGGCTGTTCTTGCAGAGGACCCAGACAATTCCCAGCACCCACATGATGGCTAACAACCATCTGTAACTCCAGTTCCAGGGACTCTGACGACCTTTTTTGACCTCAGGGCATTGCACAACATCGGTGCACTCATACACATGCAGGCAATACATTCATGCACATAAAACAAAAAATATAAATTAAATATTTTTGAAAAAATAACTAAAGTGAAAGGAAAAATGGCACAGAAATAAAGTGTGCAGTTTTTAAAGATGAGGGGCAGAAGTGGCAGAACTGAATGGTGAATTCTCCATAAAAGAGGGAAAGAGGAACTGCTGTCCTTTTCTACGTGGTGCAGACAATTTTCTAAACATCCAAGACTTTGAAGAAAATTTACAAAAAAGAGAATTTAGGAGTAGAACTACTTTGCTTCACAGTGATAACTATCTACACCCATCCCAAAGTAATCCACTCTGTAGGCTTAAAGAATAAAGCTAGACACTGAAAAGTTAAGTGACAGGAAAAACTCAGTTAATCAGTCATTGAAAGAAGATGGCATACGCCCTTCTCTGCAGATCGTAGTGCTCACACTAACAGACATGTTATCCAGAATTGCTAGATTCTCATCAACGCAAAAAATGGAGCATCCTGGCGTTGTGTTCAGAGTACTTTAAAAGAGGCCTTATAGATGTGCTCGGTAAATTAAAGGAACATTTATCAAATGGGCAGGGGGGACCATCGGAGAAATGACCGCATAAACAAAATGAGGTATTAGGAGCAAAAATTAAAATCTAGTACAGTAGTCATGATAGAAAGAGGCGTTATTCTATAGATGGAAATGGACAGCAAGCATGTAGAGGTCAGTAGGAAATTCTGGAACTGCAAGGTACAGAAAGAAATGTCCCAAGTGTCTCAGACACATGTACTCTTGATTGTGGTCTAAATGCATTTAGCTGAAGTGTGAGATTAAAGACAAGACAATGTTTGGGGCCAAAGATGGCCTTTAAAACAGAATTCCTGAAAATTTCTAGATGTTTTCCCAATTTGATACGAGTATAAAACTGCAGGTCTCAAAAGTTCAGTTAAACTTCATATGCATAGACACAGACCAGGCAAAATTCTGAAACATATTACAGGCAAATTGTTAAAAATGAGAGATAACAAGACATATTCCAAAGAATCCCAAGCCAAAGTTAACTTAATTTAATAACGAAAAGCTTGTTACAATAAAGAGAACAGTGTTAGGCTTTATTTTTCCTTATTGTTCTCGGGACAAAAATTGGAAAATGGATGATAATAAAACAGAAATTCAAAGTTCCATGGAAGTGAAGAAAAAAGCCAGGCAAAATTTATTTACCTGGTACAAATTAATTTGGAATAAAGATATTTGCTGAGTATCAAATCACACTTTGCCATCAGCAGGCATAACTTAGATAAAGAAAGCTCCTCAAATGACTATCACATCAGAAAAAACAAGATAAATATTGTCTGCAAGATAAATGTTATCAGAGATAGACATAAATAATACTAGATGTATGCACATACATATGTATGCATCTAAATGCATACTTAATAAAAGAGTCTCAAGGATAAAAGATGCAAACTTTACATCATTAAAGAAAATCTACAGAGTATCTTAAGTACTTGGTTATTTTTTATACTTCTTACAAAGTCAGAAATCAATTAGAAATAGAGAGCTTAAAGGATACATTTGAGCTGGTACTGTGGCACAGACCTGTGATTGAGCACTCAGGGAGCTGAAGCGAGAGGATGAAGAGCTCGAGGCCAGCCTGGGCTTCATAGTGAGTTCCTGCCTCAGAAAACCAAAAACGAAGATGTGATTAACATTCTGTCACTGTCTGATAACCTACGTTTTTATAATAATCTAACAAGAAACTTGACAATATTCCTGTTTTTAAGAATTCCTGGACACAAACCTTCATATTTTTGGAGTGGGCCAAAGGTCTAGTAAGAGAACAAGTTTACAAAAGAGACGGGAGCTCAAATGTCAGGCTTCAGGAAAAAGTTGAAAGGTGTTAATGCAAATATATTTGTAAAGATGAGTAGACAGCATACATGTTGGGATAAAATTATATATACAATAACTATGTATACATACATCATACATACACACACATATATATATCAAACTATTTATGTGTAGAACATAAAACTTTCCAACAGAAAGGAAAACAATACAATTTCTAAATATGAAAAATATTAAAGACATTTAAAAATAAGTGTATATAATAAAAAATGAACAGAAACATCTACAATATGCATCTAGAAAATGCTGACTGAACTGTGAGAAGATGATGTCACATGCCACATCTGCCAGATGAACACAGAAAACGGTTATCACCAACTACTGCTGAGTAGCTTCCTTTCCTTCTCATGGTTCAAATCATCTCTGTGACCTAGAATTTCCATGCTTCATTGTTTACCCTAGAAAATTTTAAATGTAGCAAAACAAATAAAATAAATCTCTACAAATATACTAACTGATGTTTGATAAACAGCAAACAGAATATCCTGCAGAGGATCTGGAAAGAGAGACAAGGGCTTATTCTTCAGACCTAATCATGTCAATACTTTATGACAAACAGCTACACAGAGTCTGCAGTTCCCCGTATATTTCAGAGATTAAAACGTATCCACACAAAATCTGCACATGAATGTTTCATGGAAATGGAGCAAGATGCAAAGGCTAATTTGTAATGGGAATCAACCTGACACATAAAATTTACAGATTATTATGGATGGATCAGCAAATATTCAATAGATAAATAAAGCTGACAGGTTAAAGTCAAAACCTTTTAACTTTAGGATTTTTTTAAGATAAAGGTCTATAATTATTCATTTAGTATAAATAATTCAAATTATATATTATAGTTTGAGCTTTGCCATAGTGATACTAGATGATACTAATTATATTTAATCTTCCATCTATATGCATTATTCCATACACAGTAACAAATTAATGGAACAATGTGAGAATAGAGTTGGTTACCTATTGAATAGACTTTTACTTATGTTTTTGTTTGTTTGCTCTTAAAACACTAGGAATTAAACTAGGGCTTTATGAATGTTTTAGTCAAGTGCTCTAACTGAAACATAGCCTCAGTTCAACACAGAATTCTAAGACAGATATGTTTAAGGTATTTGATGAATATTAACATAGTCAAAATTTATAAACATGTAATCAGGACATAAAATGCTTCTGTAGCCAATTTTCAGAACTGCGAAAAATGTTTCTATGAAATATTTCATAAATGTTTAGGGCTGATCATGAATGCAATATCCTCAGCTGTTCAAGCATTCAAGATCTGCCCGCAAAGTTTTCCTGCTTTGCTGTCCCTTCGTCCCCTTCGCCCTCCATACTCCACTCCTCTGCTTTCATTTCTCTTCCTTTCCTTCTTTGATTTCCCTTCCATTTATTTTCTTTTCATTTTCTATCATTTTCCTTTCCTCCCTCCCTCTCTTCCCTTCTGGATGCTGAACACTGGGTCTTGCACTTAGTAGCCATGTGTTCTACTTGTGTGTTACATCTCTCTTTTCTACTCTTTAACTCCCTTACATAGAACTAAATTTATTATAAATTTGGGATATTTTCAATATGGGATCTGAGTATGCAGCCCAGACTAGCCTCAAATTTTCTTTCCTCCAGCTTTAGCTTCTCAAGTGCGGGATTAGACATATATGCCATTACACTTTGGTCTGAACTCCCCATTTTAAAGCAGAATTGGTATTGCTTAGTTTTTCTGTTACCAAGATTGACACCGCAATGAAAATCAACTTGGAGAAGAAAAGATTTGTTTGGTTTGCAGATTACAACCCCTCATGAAGGAAGCAGGATCTCAAGTCAGTAACCTAGAAGCAGAAACTGAAGCAGAGACCATGGTGCTTACTGGCTTGCTCTGCATGGCTTTCTCAACTACTTTTCTTAGAGAGCCCAGGCTCACTTGCCCAGGGATAGCATCATTCACAGTGGTCTGGGTTCTCCTACACCAATTAGCAATCAAGAAAATGCACCGCAGACATGACCACAGGCCTGTCTGATCTCTTCAATCTGCCAATTGAGATTCCCTCTTCTTAGGCCTGTCTAGGCTTCTGTCAAGTTTACAAAACCTAACTAGCACAGAGCATATGCTGGAACCACTATGTACAGCCAGTGGTGAATATCTGCAAAATAACCCTCAAGACCAAGTCCACTGAAGTGATCGATTGATATATCTGCTAGGTAGCTATAAGGTGGGGTTCCGTAATCCAGTGACCAAGAAGTCAGCAGTTAACAAATGGAAAAATGCAAGAATATCCCTGAGAGTTTCAATTCTATCCATGAAGAAACATGCTAGAGAGTGCGCAGATCAGGCGGGGGCAGCGAGAGAGAGAGAGAGAGAGAGAGAGAGAGAGAGAGAGAGAGAGAGAGCACCAAGCCAATATGCACCAATATGCAGATATGCAGGAAAGACAGAGATATACAAGCCAAGAGTTGATGGATGCCCCCAAAGGGCTGGGCAACTGTATAGATCTCCAGCTCACTTCAGCATCTCTTAATTGCGAGGAAAATTAACGTTCAGAATTTTATTTGATTACATAAGTATTATCATCTCATTCTCAAAAGGAAAAATCAAAATGCTGAGGGTTAGGGAAATTAATTATCCTGAATCTGTGACTTCAAAACATGTCGTTTCCCGCAGTCCATCCATCTCTTTCTCAGAGTGACAGTGAATACAACAGTACCCACGGAGCAAGAGGGAAAGGAGCGTTCTCTGAAGTCAGCAGGTCACCCTTACACTTGTGGTCTTGTTTAATCAATTGCCATTTTCGAAATGTAGCTGTGTCTTTAGTTACATCTAAGTCCTTCAAATCTCTAAAATTTCATGACTTAGAAAATTAGTCTTTCAATTAGATCCTTAAAAAGACTATCAAATAATTTTGCCTAATATGTCTGTTCCTTTTTACTTAGTTCTATTTATCAAGTAAATTGTACACATGTATAGCAGGCTTTCAGTGTGCCAATGCTTGCTTCTACCTAACAGGACTACAGTGAGCTTATTCTCAGAATACTCAGAATTACCTTCTAATATTAAGACACTGCTTCTTGGGGTCAAGGTTAGTGCCAGAAAAAAGGAAGTCTGGCTAGAGATGAGTTTTGAGAAGACACTAGAGATGGATGTGCTATATGGAGCAAATTCGTAATGCAACACGGGCGCTTTTCAAAGGCGAATGCTTCATTCCACACTGTGCTTCATTTCCTAATACAATTGAAAAGTCATTTGCTGACAGTAAACCAGTGGCAGGTGTGCTTTCCTGTTGACAGCTGGGGTTCTGACATGGATCACAGACAAGCTCTGCTGGCAGTACTGGAACATCTGGAGCATTTGGTCAGATTTCAAAAGCTAATTTGAGTGGACTACCTACCTTCTTCCATTTCAGAAAATAAAAAGAACAGTAAGTACTGAAACCATATTTGCATTGTGGAAACTCAAGAAATTATTAAATTTCTTATTTACTAAATATGGAGAGAAAGACAGCAAAGAATAGCAACCATCCAAAGTCTGGAAATACAGGTTCTCACAGTTCCCTGCAGTTCAGTGTTTGCGTTATGGTTGCCTTTGATATTTTAGCAGCGATTGATTGATAGAAAATGAATTAAAATTTAATCCCTATTCATTTGTTTCTGAGATGTTATGGTACTTCTTTATACAGGGAAAAGCTTTACTACTTAGTGAATAAGCAAATGAATTAGGTATGTTTTCTTCTAATTTCTTATTGAGAGTATATTTGGCTAATGCTTATTAAATAGCATTTCAGCAACACTGCACAAAACAATATTACTTAATCTTCAGAAATATCCCTCAAGGTAATAGCAAATGACATCATTCTCATTAATAGTTGAGGACATTCAGACACAAAATGATTTCTCAAGCTCTAAGGAAAAAATAGAAAAGAGCCTAACAGTAAAACAGATTTGTTCTCAGGCTTGGATTACAAAGATCAGACTTTCCACTGTGTTTCTAAATGACACAGAGACTCTTAGCTTGTTGAATTTATGAGGTTGCTGCACAGATCACGCTTCTCTGCCCTCCCACCCATTTGAACCTAATACTCCAGACCACATTGCAGATGATTAGTGAATTTTTACCAATATATTCATATGAGACATTTTAATCTTTAAACTAGTTAAATGATACAGAAGAATTAATTATGTTTCAAAATTCAGAAGTCATATCTAGATAAAATATTAAATAAGGTTCACAAAGTCTCAATCTATCAACCATCTATCAATCCTATAATTACTGTTTATTGGCCCCCAAGAAAGCAAGAAAAAGTAGCCACTCCAGCACGCTCTCTGCCCCACACCTGACACGCAAGAATATTTTCTGCTACAGATTCCAGAACCATTTAAGAGAATGAGCAACTTGCTAGGAATATGTTATCTGAGAGTTGATGCTGTTTTTGAATATTTGCTTTTGGATGAAGTGGAAAAGCTAAATTCACCTTTCTGTTTTCATATTATTACGAGGAGTAGTTGGGCAAGTATCCAGAAATATTAATTGCAAACTCAATCACTGTTCTCATATGGGTTATGAAATAGGAAAAACACTACTAAGCAATTTATCTTGTGTTGAGTCGGGAAGAACAAGCTTCTTACAGTCTACACACCTGAGAATGTCCATTCAAATGAGATTTGAGCATTTTATGGATGAATGTGTGACTAATGATAGAGACTAATATATTCTCCTGCACTCTCATTATTGAGTCTGGAGTATTTATTTACTAGTGCACACTGTGACAAATGGCTCTACTTTAAAATTTTTCTTTTGGTCCCACTAAATCATTTTTAGGTTATACCGATAGCTAAACTGAAAAACAATGGCATGATTTGGGGAGTGGCTTTATGAGAAACTGGGCCATGTTAAATATCTTGAAAGCAATGCATTCTGGCACCACACACATGACAAAATGAACAATTGCACTGACTCTGGGACCTGAAAATGTTGGTGGATATTTGGCACCTGAAGAAATTACCCATGAAATGAACACTTGGGGCCTGACTCATTGGAATTCAGCTTTAGTGTCTTCAAATGAATAAAAATCTCTACATGTGTATGAAGAAATAGTGATAAAAACACTAATGACTTGTAACTACACAAGAAACCTAGATTTACAGGAATTTGTTCCTTAACCTAAATACCCAGTGTCAAAGGATGATAGTGAGTAAAGAAGTCACTACATTTCAAGCTCAAGGAAATATTCAATCACTCAGTAAACTAAAAGCCTATCAGAAAAATATACATTTTAATTTAATTTGCTTATAGATCTACATATTCTGCATTATACTAGTTTTATTTTATAACTCAATCAAACATAGGTTGTAATTTTAATTCTGCCAAGAAGATAATTCTAAACACTCAGCGAATGTAGTCTCTATTCTAAAATTAGATTTTCTTATGAGACGCAAGACATAATAATACATATTTCAGGTTTGAATGTGGAATTTTAGAAAGATATTGTAATATCAGAATACAAGCTCTGGATATTTGCTGTGGCAAATTTCAACATATGGCATTATAGAATTCTTATGATTCTAGAACCTTTATTAACAATATTTATTGTATTGTATTCTTTGCATTGTTTACCCAGCATATGTTTGTTACACACTGACCCATTAAACTTTTGAGCAACAGTAAACATTACTAAGTTTCTAAGGTGAGAGAAAAGGTTAACAGTTACAGAACTGGACTTATCTAAATGCAATGATTGCATTTCTTCAGCAAAAGTTCATGTGTGAGATACATGGTCCTCAATGTGGTGGCGCTGACTGGCTGCACACCCTTTAATAAAGATGACTGTCAGGTTAATTGATGTACTGTCCTTGGAAAATGTGAATATATAGTTTTTACAGTGAGAGACAAATGTCTGCCACTAAGTCACAGCCTGAGCTGTGGATAAAGGTAATTCTTGCAGTACCCCAGTTAAAGTGGGTGGTTAATTAATAGAGTGACTATTACTTTCCCTCTGGCCTTCCACTTTACTCTGTGATCCCTTTTGCATGTGATGTCACAATGATACCATCTATCTTTCATCAGATACAGGATCGATGGTGTCATTAAGTCGTGGGCTTTCACATTCCCAACACTATGAGTAAGTAAGTTTCTTTTCTTTATAAAGACTTCAGCCTCTGTTATTGTATTATAATTACAGAAAGTGGACAAGTACACTAAATAACTACATAGAGACACTCTCTGAAATTGGTTCAATTGTGCCATAATTCCTTCAACTCTGCAAACATATTCATAAAAACACAAACACATAATTATACAATATTTCACCGCAGCATCACTACGATACACCTTTGTCTTATTCCCGCGTGGCTTGTATTTAAGAAATAGGGTGAGTTCAGCATCATTGTCCACTCAGTATATATAATGAACTAAGTTTTGCATTTATTTGGTTTATAAAATATAACCCAAATCCTTGTGTTCTGCAATATACACAAAATAGAGAAAATTCTGCCCATGAAGTGACATTTCCTTTTTCTACAGTATGAGTAAATAATAAATATGATTCTAATTAAGTAGATAATAAAAGTGTTCAGAGAAGACATACTTAAGAGAAAAAGAAGTGAATGGAATTTCTGTGTCTTTTAAATTTTATTTATTGTGCCCTATATTATTCCTATATATGATATTCCAGTATGCTTGTCATTTACTAATCACTTGGTATTGTATAGTAAATGCAAGGAGTGTTAAACTCCTGGAGGGTTAGTGATTGCATTTCACACTGACTCTAATTTAACCTTAATTTTCTTGCCCAGTACTGCTACATTACAGATAATCAGTGTTTTGAATGAGTTGTTATTCACTCTCCCCTTCTCCCTTACTGGATTGTCCTTGCCATGTTCTGCTTTGTGTTGATTTATACACTATATTTTTAACCTTATCCTGCTACACTAACTACTTATTATTTTACTACTGCTTTCCACATTGACATCTAAGTTCCAGTTAGGCAACGATCTTTCCTTTGTCTTCTTTTTGATATATCTCAACCAGAAAGGTAATGTCCTGGAGCAAAGTAAGGGCTGACCAGATATTAAATATTGAATCAATGGAACATATGAAGTTCTCAAGAAATACCCACATCTTTGTACAAATGCATATAAAACTTTAGTTACATAGTCTCTGAGCATTGTTTTGCCAGAACTATAGAATGAATGAACATTTCTGATGGCCCCAATCCTTTGCTGGAGGAAATCAAAAAGGAATTAAATGGTGAGATGCTGATTCACCTCTGTCAATAAATAACTGGGTTAGAAAATAGTCTGCAAGGTTTGAAGTATGGGAAGAAAGTATGATTTCATTTGCTTTGCAAATACTTGGATTACATCATTCTGCAACTAAGAGATGAGCATTAATAAGCCTGGATCAGAAAATGATACTTTTAAATTCTATAACTTCTGTACATTTTTTAGTTGTTTTGATGCTCTCAGTATCATTTTAATGAGCCACGTGTGGTGGTACACATTTTTAGTCCCAGAACTAACTGGAAAGAGGTTGGTGGAGTGCTGTGAGACTGAGCCAGCCTGGTCTACATGGGGGTTTCCAGGCCAGCTGAGGCTACAGGGAGACCTTATCTCAAAAAAAAAAAAAACAATTACAACAATGACAACAAAAACCAAACCCAATATCATTTTAATTGTTTACTTCTCTTTATCTCTGTGTACTCAAAATCCAGATCTGCTTGCCCCAACTTTTTTCATGGACAGGGTATTATATTGTCAAATTGCAGGCATTTGGGTCTTCCTAAAGAATGGACAAGCTCTAAAACATAGGCAGAGCACAGAGAGCCAAATACAGTGTTCATAAAGTACAGCTAGATCAAGGCGTTCTGCTGATTGTTTATTGAAGACTGGAAAGTCAAGGATAAAAAACTATGTTATGTGCAAATCATTCTACAACTGTATAAACAAAATCATAAAGTTTCCATTAAGATACTTTTTATCTAATTACTCTTTGTGAAAGAGATCACTGATGCACTTGTGTGCCTAAGTAATATTTCACCCTTGTCTTTTCCATACTAATGAATTAGAACTGGTTAACACTGACAATTAAGAAACACACTTTTTCTAAGAATTTAAAAGTTCATTCAATTTAAACTTTTGCAAAATCTTTGCTTTCTCCCCTTTGTAACAGCACAGTGTTTCTAATTGTTCTTAAAACCAAGTGAGCATAAAATATTTGATTGATTGGTTGATTGATTGTCTAGAAATTAAACCTAGGGCTTTACACATGCTAGGTATAAGTGCTCTACCACTGCGATACATACCATCCCATAATTCTTTTTTGTCATAGTTGTATTGAAGATTAAGCCCAGGGTCTTAGTCATACTAGGCAGACTTTTTGTACTAACGAGTAATTCCCAATGCCTAACAAGTCACTTGAAAACACAGTAAAGGGCAGTAATAGATTCTGACTTAATTAATGAGGTGCAGGTTTGAAATGTTTCAAGTGATGCTAACACTTAATACTAATACTGTGAACATTATGTTCACCTGGCACATGTCTCTTAAGGGGACACACATCGAGTAACCCTTACCCACTTAGCCTACTGGAATCTTTCATTGAGTTTTTAAACATTAGGTACATGGGCTTGAATTTTGGAGATTTTTATTCATTAAACTGATCATCAATCTCAAGTGCTCAAGTTCCTGGGGTATTCTCCCAAAACTCGTCAGTTTGGAGCGTTGTTCTTTCTACTCTTTTCAATTAGATGGATGAAAGGTTTGTGAAGGATGGGGAGCTGGAAGGGGACTTTGTTTAAAATTCAGCATTTCCGACTTCACTGTAGAGGAACTGAGTAGAATCTCTTGGATTGGTGTTTTTTCATTATATTTGCCACATGGTTCTCTTGAACCATACATTTTTAAGACAAGTGTCCAACTCTTGCTTTAAGAAATTTCTTAAGTCATTATACTAAAATCTCGGCAATGGACACTAGAATTTATAGTTCCTAAAAGCTTTCTTAGTTTATTTTTGAAGACATTATTTTTAGGAGTCTCTTAAAAAACAATTCAGTATTTCTCATCACCATGATTTTCCTCATAATCTACAGAACATCAACTCTTTCTGAGTTTATTATCACTTAAAAACAAAGATGTCTAGTTAAAATATTACATTTTAACTTTCAAGGTATTTCCTTTCCTTTATTTAAAATTCCAGACTAAGAAAATTTGAGGCATATCCCCAGCTCTTTTGCAATATATCAAATTAAAAGTGTGTTATGGAGTAAGTAGTGGTTGTTCAACACAGGAGTGAATGACATTCAGTTTCAAATGTCACATATTTCGAAGCCTCCTGTTTCCTATTAACTCTCTTCATAATGTATAATCCAAACTGCATGAAATAGAAACATAATATTCAATATTTTATTAAACTTTATTAGTATTATTTAGTAAGGGGCTTTGGAATGGAAAGCATAATCTGAATTAGTAATTATATAATGATAATATATAATGTATGTTCTTCTTGCTACAGCATTTGTAACAAATATTTTGGGTGTGGCTGTTGCTCAGTGGTAGAACACTGGACTAATATGTAGAAGGTTCTGTGTGCAGTTACAGGTACTGAAAGAGAAGGACCACTGAAACACCACTTTCCACCTTTTAAG
Source organism: Eospalax fontanierii (assembly GCA_035773235.1). Lineage (NCBI taxonomy): Eukaryota > Metazoa > Chordata > Mammalia > Rodentia > Spalacidae > Eospalax > Eospalax fontanierii. Next base: position 20,727,213 of record CM069528.1, on the reverse strand, counting down.
TTAAGGGACTGTCTTTAGTGAAGAAAATAATTCTGTTTTTCTTATGATCAACAGTTATAAATATTATACATAAATTGATATACAGTTCTTTGGAGTAAAAATATTTTCATATCATTAATGACCACATCTGTATGGGAATCTGTACAAGAACTGGCCTCTCATATAGATGATCAGAATCTTTACATGAGGATAGTGATGTCTGTATGAAACTGAATTTTCTTTTCATTCTGATTTTTTTCTTTTTTCTTTTCATTCTTAACAATGTCAAGCTTATTATTATATAAAAGATTTACTAAACATGTAATATAAAGAAAACCCTTTAGCACTTGCCTACCTATCAGAACAGACCCTATTGCTGAAGACTCTGAAATCAAGTTGGTACTGGCTTAGAAGCTGTATCTTAGTAGCTGGCTGTATTTGATAGTGCTAAAAGGTGCTATGTATATTACTAGCAGAGAAAGGTAATCAACAGCTTACCCAGCTGTCAATCCTGTGTATTAGTTTCTGTTGCTGTGATAGAAACACTGACCAAGGGAACTTATAAAAGGAAGCGTTTATTTAGTTTACAGTTCCAAAAGGGCAAGAATTAATCCTGATGAGGAGGCACGGCGGCAGAGGTGGCCAGAGCAGGCCCAGAAGCTAAGCACTCACGTCTTCAAGCAGGCACAGGAAGCAGATGGTGAGTGGAGATCCTGAGAGGCTTAAGAACTCTCTAAGCCCGCCCCCAGTGATGTGCTTCCTGCAGCATGGCCACACCTTCTAAGTACCACCCCGTCCCAACCCCAATGGTGTCATCAACTGGAGGCAAAATGACCAAATACTTGGAGCCTATGGGGGACATTCTCATTCAAACCACCACATCCTGCACACTATAGTAACAACTAGCCTGGCAAATATGCCCATGCTGCAAAAATGGCACAAATGTTTTAGAAGTAACCTATCAGCTTCTAGTTGAATTCAAGTCTGCCTTAAAAGGAAGAGTCCATACTTGATATCAGGGTTAAAACATAGGGCTAGACAGGCCAGGTCATTGGGGAGAACTTACTATTATCATTCAGATAAATAGATAAAATATTTAACTGGCTCTTAACGCCTTATTTTTATCCTCATAGATTAGTGCGTCTCTCAGCCCTCACCAGAGAAGCCTCTTCTTGCAGCAGATGGCAATTAACAGAGACCCATAACTGGTCAATGTTCAAATAAGACGACTGTGGATTTCTCTGCCCTAAATTGGGCACCTCTATTGTATTCTTTCCTTGCTCAGGGATCACTGCCGAAGAAGGGGCAGAAAGATTTTAAGAGCCAAAGGTAGTAGGTGAATACAAGAAAACTGTGTTCCAACACCACAGGCTAATTACACATATGAACCTACATCACTTGTGACAGCATGCACATCCAGGCAAGACGAGGAACCAGCACAGATGGGGAGATGGGCAGGAAGTCCCAGGCCTAGCTGAGAATGGCTCAGCAATTAATAGATTTGGGGAGAGGGAGAGCCTAGTAGGTCCACTGGACTCCAAATGATAAACCCATACCCAAAAGCCCATGGGAAAGATAGATTAGACTAAATAGGTCTTTGGGGTAATAAAGGCAAATAATACTAGAGGACAGGAAGTCAGCGAGAGTAGCTAGGCAGGGGTGAGAAGGAGGTCTGAATGTGATAAAAATATATTACATGAAATCCGTGAATCAAAAAAAGTATTTTTAAAAGCAAATATTTTAAACATAAATGTTGAAAACAAGTCCTGAGTAAATTTTAAAAGTCACCTTTCACATTTTTGTATTGTGTTCTTAGAAATTCTACTCTATTGTTCTGTTATTCATTTTGTGCAGTTATGGAAATAATCGCATGCTGTTGGTCAAAAGGAAACAGAACATTAAACTTTGGCCCTGGTCTCCAGAGTTCTGAATACCTTGTATGTTAACTGTCAGGGAGGAATAAGAAGAAATAAGATAAATGAATATGACCAAATGACCCTCCCTACGCCTGCAGTTGATGGTGTCATCTATGGGAGGAAACCTATAATTTCATGTTTCTTTCTGTGATAGACCAGGGATGTCGGGAAGATTTAAAAACATGATCTGAATACCTATATTTTAGGCCATCTGGTCTCTGACAATGCAAACACCATGTTCTATGCTGTTAGAACTTTAATTCCTTTTCCTTATTTTATTTTGTTTTGTTGTTGTTTCATCAGGATTTTTATTCCCTGGTGTTTTGCTTTCCAGTACTTGTCAACAGGCCTCACAATCCATCAATTACATTTAGACATGGACAACACATATAAAAGTTCCCCTGTATTTTTAAAGATTTATTATTTTTTATATTTATCTCTGAATTCAAAGAAACACAAGTTTATATCCGGTGGCCTTTAGGAAATTGTGCTGTATATGAAAGTAAATTATAGAAGAGCCATATGATTCAACTCAAATAAAGTTCAATTAATAACTCAAGAGAATAGGGATTATCAATGGTTTTGTAGAAAAAAAATTGTATCTCACAGATCATTTTTATCATGCCGAACATGAATTTTAATTAGAGAATTAAATCCATTACAGTGATTAAAGTGCTTTGCTTAGAATACCAGGAGAACATAGAAATATCTGCTGCATAGTTAATTTTGCATTATGACTTAAAATATAGCATGTAAATATGATTAAACAAAACCTGGATGTTTTACGACACAGATACATAGCATTGCTTGAAATGACAAAACAGTATGTAATATAATATCATCATAATCTCAAAATTTTATCCTTGAGACTTTGAAGAAAGGAGCATTTGCTTTGAGGTCACTACTAGTTTTATTCCACTGGGTCATCTCTTAGAGGTCATGTGTTAATGTAGGGAAAACGTTTGCCATGGAAAGTTTACAGAACTACTTCTCTAGATTTTCCTATTTTCTTTTATGGAAGTAAGAATGTTCCCAGATAGCCAAAGCAACCCCAATCAAAAAGTGATGCTGGAAGCATAATACTAGACCTTAAATTATACTATAGCGCCACAGTAACAAAAATCCCATGGTTTGGGGGAAAAATCGGACACACAGACCAATGGACTAGAAAATAGGATCCAGAAACAAATTATACAACTGCAGCTACCTCATCTTTTACAAATATTCCAACAACACATACACTTAAAAACAAGACAGCCTCTTCAGTTAATGGTGTTGGGAAAACTGAATATTCATACGTTAAAGATCAAATAGACCCATATTTCTTTTCCTGAACAAAAGTCAATTAAAACATGAAATAAAATCTTCATATAGGATCTAAAAATCTTAAACCACTAGGGGAAGGTACTTCTATACATAGAAACAGATAAATACATTATGAATAAAAAGACTCCAACAGCACAGGAAATAATTCTAAGAAATGACTAATAGAATTACATGATATTAATAAGATGTAAAGGAAACAGAATGAAGGTACAGCTAAAAGAATCAAAGAAAATGCTGGCTGACTATATATTCCAGAGGGGACGAGTAGCTGAAAAAAATAATACCACCATGAATCATCCAGTCAATAAATAGGTGGATTGTATTCTTTCTCAAAAAATGAAAAATGATAGCCAATAAATATTTTTAAAGTAATCTTAATATTCTTATCAGTGATTTTAATGCAAATTAAAACTTCATTGAGATTCCATTGCACTCAATTCAGAATGATTATGAACAAGTAAGGGACCAACTACAAATGCTGATAAAAATAAGGAGAAAAAGGAACAGTGTGAAATTGTTGGTAGGAACCACAAAATGTACAGACATTATGCAAATCAGTTTGGAAGTCCCTCATAAAACTAAAAACAGATGCGGTATTACCCATCTATACCACAGCTGGACAGATATAGCCAAATAACTCTAAGCCTGAGAACCATAGAAATACTTGCATATCCACATATGTCAATACACTATTCACATTAGTCAAGGTAGAATCTACCTAGATGTCTGTCTATAAATGAATGCATAAAGAAAATGTGGTACATCTGTACAATGGGATCATGTTCAGCTGTAAGGGAAAATAAATCATCACATTTTCACAAAATATATGAAACTACAGAACATTATGTTAAGCAAAATAAGACATACTTAAAAAACTGTGTTTTCCAATGGGAGGAAACTCATGTGTGGTATCAGAGCCAAATACACATGGCTGAGGAGGTCATAGATCTTAGAGAATTCCCAAGGCTGTCACATCCCTAGGCTAATGTAACTTCTACTAAGTGCAAAATATCTATCCTTATATTTGCAGTTAAGTATCTATGTCACCACTCATGAGAGAAGCTTCTACTGCACCATGAGGAGTCTACTACAGAGTATCACAACTGGTCACACAAAGATATTCACTTCCAATTGCCAAAGCCTAAGAGGCATATCTACAATGTAATCTCTATGCCGAAGACTCATGCAACATAGATCAAGGGGTAAAGAGGACACTAATGAACCTCTCAGCTCTTGTAAACGAAGCTCTCTAATGCAACAGAGACCTAGGTACACAAAAGGTCACAAATGACCTCACACTTTGCAGAATCCTTAGTGGGGCCCTGGACAGTACTCCTATATTAAGCTTCACTCATCAGGACCCAGGGACCATTATGGAACATGGGCAAAAAAGATTGTAAGGGCCAGGGAGGAGGTGTGTGAACATATGGAAGTAGAATCCTATAAGCTCCTCATATGAATCTACGGCAATGGTGTAGGCATGCTCAATACCCATGCAAACTCAAGCAGACAAAAATCCAGCATGTAACTTTGGAAATGGGAACATACCCCAATCTATGCTGAAGAAATATTGGTAAATGCTTACTGTTGGTTGAGGAAGAGCTAATCTTCTTAAAGCGGGGGGACTCTGAATGGCTGACTAGAACTCAATGGATGAACTTGCACTGAGGAACATCTAATTTGACACAATAGGTCTTAATACAGATGAACAGAATGTACGGATTTCGTTTTGGGGGGGTGGATGGTACACCAGTGGAGAAGAGGGTATAAAGATGATTAAGATGATGTCTGTATGAAGTGCACAAATATTCAATAAAAATAGAAAGAAATCATGTTTACTATCTATGTATGATCTTGACTTAAACATATATATGCACACATTGAATATACATCCACAGAGAATATATACAATGCATAGTATACACACATATACACATACACAGTGTTCTCATGCACATACAGTATATATAAGCATACATAGTACATATATAGGTAGATATTATATGTAGGCATGCATAGGAGATAAAAACAGAAGAAGTCTGAGAGAAGGAAATGGTCCAAGGGGGGGGGCTGATCAAGAGAGGCTAATTAAATATCAGTGAGAAAGTTCCTGCTTAATGTACTGGAGATATGTTTCTGGATACAAAACTTGAAACGTGAGGGAAGCTAGCCAAGGTCAAACCTAGTACAAGAGACAGGAAACAAAAAAGGACAGAAAGTAGATCCTTGTGGATTCCAACGAGACATTTAGGGAATTCTACAACTATTTAAAATGTTTACTTATATGACAACAAACATTTCTTAGAGCCTAAGCAGCTTACTTCCCATTCACAGGTGTAAAATCATCCCAGTCGATACAATAAGAATAACGTAATTTGAAGCTACAAGGAATATAATACAATTTTTTTTTTTTTAAAAAAAGAGGGCTGGAGAGATGGCTCCGCAGTTAAGAGCACTGGCTGCTCCTGCGGAAGACTCAGGTTTGTTTCCCAGCACACCCATAGCAGCTAATAACTATATGCAACTACAGTTCCAGGACATCTGACTCCCTCTTCTGACCTCCATGGGTACTGCACGACATGGGTGTACTTTCATGCATGTAGGCAATACACTCATATATATAATATTTTGAAGCTATACGGATTCAGATTTCACAATGCATATCGTCCATCTTCTATGCTGAATAAATGGTGAACCTGAGAAAATATATAACTTATATAACATCTCATGAGTAAGTATAGACAGATCCAAGTTTCTTAAGTATATTTAACTACTCATATTTAACAAATTTCAGTTGAGTTTCATGTTTGTATGCATACATGTTACTGTGTGTGTACATGTATGTGGGCATGCAGGTGGGGGTCTGAGTCGATGTTGGTTATCTTCCTTAACTGTTCTCTAGAGAGGAACTCTCATTACACCTGAAGCTAATGGGTTTTCCTTGGCTGGCAGACAAGAAAGTGCCAAGGACCCTCCTGTTTCTCTCTTTCCAGCACTGGAATTAAAGACATGGGCTGCTGCATCTGCGTGTTTATTTGAGGGATGGGAATCCAAATGCAGGTTCATGTTTGTTCAGCAAGCATTTTCCCAACTGATCCATCTCTCCATCCCCTCTGTCTTAGTTATTTTCTTGTTGTGATAAAAATGTGCCGGCAAAAGCAAGGAAATTTTCACTCATGTTCCAAGGTATCATGGTTGGGAAATCAAGGCTGGGGAAGCTTGAAACAATTGGACACAGGCATCCATGATCATAAAACAGAGAGGAATGAAGGCATGCATGCTGCTCAGCTCCATTGCTCTGTTTATAAAATGCATATTTTTATTCAGTGAAAGTAGCCACCTGCAGTGGACAGGTCTTCACACCTTAATTATTATATTCAAGAAAAATCCCCAGAAGCATGCCCAGAAGCCCATCTCATAGGTGATTTTACGATCTGTAAAGTTGGCAATTAAAATCAACCATCTCACATCATATTTTAGTTTTCTTAAGAGTACTGTGCTATTTAAATATATTCATTCTACAGAGTAAAATGTAATGAATTATTGATCAGTAAATAACAATGATTATTTGTTTAACAATAAGTCCAAATAGCAAACAGTTTTGACGTTTTTTATCCAGCAATGAAAATGGGGAAATTCTTGATGCTCACAACTAATTTGTGAAGCATACCTCCACGAATTTAGAGAATTTATCACAAACTTTGTTCTCTGAGACACTGTGTACATATTCTTTACTATATCAGATATTGTGACTTAATCTATTGATTTCAACTTGGTGTAAAGTGCTATTTATTTTCCTCTTGTGTATATCTGAAGCTTTGATGGGTAACAAGGAGAGACATAAAATATGCAAAATAAAGGCTTTCATAGCTTGTGGCTGCTCAGTAGCTAGGGAAAGAAATTTCACTGTTTAACTACATGAAAATTTTAGTACCCTGAAGAACTTAGTGAACTATTTCTCAACCAAGCACAGTATCTAAAACATACAGTATCTTAGTGTGCTTTTAAAGTAGAAGAATGCAAGGCCAGTAGATAAGGATTATTCATAACAAAGAGTGAATGAACAGAAGAGAAAAAAAGGCTAATACACTGGGCAACGCTAATAAAGAAAATAGACTGGGCCAGTCTTATTTTGACAAGTAATTTTTCTGATTAAATCAAACCTTTTGTGTTCATACTTAGACTTGCCCTGTCTTTATCTTTATAAAATAACAACAATAAAAAGCTGACTATTTCTATCACCTGCCTGGAACTCATTTAATGAACTAGTGATTTTTTTTGACATTAGCATGATAAAATGAAATGAACAATTTAATTGTACAATAATTTCTTCAGAGCAACAGATTTTTCAAAGAAATATTTAGTAGAAGAAAATAGTTCACAAATTTGAGATTTCTTCCAAAAATACATTTGAGTTTCAAGTTCAGAAAAGGCTGTACCAAAGATTGGTATCAGGTGATCCCAGTGGCAGTTTATTAATAATCTGTCATGAGAAACTGACACATCAGGAGCTGAATTCTGCTCAGTTTTACAATGAAATGCTTTCCTTTTTATTGCAACCAGAATTAAACATATTCTGCTGAAAGGCTTTAGTAAGCTTTAATAAGCTCTAAACCTCTTTTTTCAACACATCTACTACTTTTCCTAACACCTTGTTATCAACAAGTAAAATCAACAAAAATCTAATCTTGATTCTCCATTATATTCATGGTATACCAAACAGAAGCAAGATAACATACACATTTTTAGAGAAGTTGATACATTTGCCTCAGACAGATGGAAAAAGTCTTAGCAAACAAATGACTTGTTCTTGACATGTTAGGAGCAGAGGGAAAATTAGATAGAGTGTGGAAATAATAAAAAGTGAGTATTAAAGGTTAAGCTGAGGGGATTCACAGTAGATAATTTATTTAATCAGAATTATGTTTGAGCTAGTCAGATAGGAACAATCTGCCCAAAGGTGAGAACAGCAGATAATCCATATGTATTCAGACTGAAGGATTTATATGAGGGACCATAATTAAAGTAAACATCAGTGAACCAAATCTCCAAAAATACCAGCTAAAAGTTCAGATCAGAAATACAATTCATTTCTTCTCTATAAAAAGGCTGTGCTTTCATCAATCACCCAAAATATTTTATATGGCTTGTACCAACCCCAGTCTTCCAAAATTATGTTGAATATGTGAGACTGTAGGGGAAAGAGGGAACCATATATTCAGCAATAGAAAGAAAAATAATAAGGATGCATTATAGAACTGACTAGAGCTCATGGAGTTTGACTTAGGTTTTATGTGATTCAGTGAAACATATAACTCATTATTCTATGTACATGTTTAGTTAGAGTACTAGACTACATCCATTAGTTAAAAATATACTTATTTCTTAAAATAAAGTTTACAGTATCAGGTTGACTTTTCCTCATTCTACAATTAAATTTTATTCAAAGGAGGATCAAAGATATTTAAAATTCGTAGTTAAAATATAAATACTCCTGAGAAATATCACACCTATATTTTTCAATTAAAATATTTTTTCATTTAAAATACTAGTTATCAGCTGGTGAAATTTAATTCCACCTGTACTTTGGAAGGTAAATAATCCTTTGCTCCCAAGGAATATGTGCTTTTTTCAGCTCTTACTTGATATACACAACTTGTACACACATTCATATATTGTTCTACATCAAGGGCAAGAAAGGGTTATGAGGTTTTAAGAGGAGACCAAGGCCAGCTAAGCTTGTTAAGATTATAAACTAGCTAAAATCAGTTAACATTTTGGTTACAAGGCTAAGTAAAAGTCATCTGTCAAGCCTATGTCCATATTTTAAAAGTCATTCCCATAATTAATACATTTCTAAAAAGGAATTTCTGAAATTCAAAAGAGAAGAGAGGCACTCCATGCCTCAGTTTCAGATATTGGGAATGAGAACTTCTTGTCTCATATTTCAAGAATAGAAATTTTATTTATTTATTTTTATTTTTGTTTTTTATTGAATTTGCGCAATTTTCACTCAATATGGTTGGGTGGTATTCAGACGGTTCTACTACCCATAACTTCCCCCACCACTGCAGCCCAATTCACACTTCTCTCTCTCTCTCTCTCTCTCTCTCTCTCTCTCTCTCTCTCTCTTTCTCTCTCATACACACACACACACACACAAACATACACACATGCACGACATACACACATATAAAACATGGCCTGCATATGTACATATGCATATATATAATTGGCTTATTATATATGACCTACAGAGTCTTAATTTGTGTCTCAAATGCTCTTCAGTGTGGCCTTATCCACTAGGCTCACCAAGAGTCTCATACCTGCGTAACACTGTCTCTCTCTCTTCTAGCAGCCATAAATTGCCAAAAGTTTCTTAGTCTGGGTTGGGATTTCTTATCTACTTCCTTGTGTCTATGCTAGGATTTTGTCTGGTTTGAGCTTCCATAGTACTTGTGTATGCTGTCACCATTGCTATGAGCTGATATCTGTTGTTTCCTTCTGTTCATCCACTCCCTCTGGCTCTTAAAATCCTTTTGCCTGCTCTTCTGCAATGACTGCTGAGTCTTGGGAGGCAGATATTTGAAATAAGTCTTCTATTTAGTGCTTCTATTCTGTGGCCTCTTATTCTCTGCACATTGATCAATTGTGGGTTTCATTGTTAATCACAATTTGCTGTGTAATGAAACTTCTCTGAAGACACTTGAGAGATGTGATCAAGTTAGAACTCACCCGGAGGTCTCCATCCTGAACACTAGCTCATATGGTATCGGAGGATACTATACAAACTGCCAAAAGAACAAATAAGTCAATGGTCCTTCCCAGCTGTAAAGCCTAATAAACAACAATGATTGACCCAGCAAGCTATCTCTCAGTAGTGGTGTTTTTATCTTGGTGATAATCAACAGTGGTCTAATTGGAATTAAGACCCACTCAATGGGAAGGAACTCACATGTGGTACTGAAAATATATAGCCAAATACACATAACTGGAGATCCTAGAGAAAAACCTACTTCTGCCATATACATTCACTGATGTAAATCTTACTTTACTCAATTTAAAGACATGTTTATCTTTCACGCTTCATCAAAAAAACTTCTTTTTGCAACAGATGAAAACTATTACAGAATCTTACTGGTCAAATGCAGAGAATAAGTATCTATGAGATGCTTAACCCTAACTGTCACATCTTTAATGCAACCTCTGCACATAGGATGAATTTATCTCTCAAAGAATAGATAAATTTAATTGAATTATATAAGCTAAATTTGAATCATAATAACTGATTAAGTGATCTAAACTTTATTCATTTATATGAATAGTCAAAACAGACATGTGACTTTCTTGCATGGCAGATTCCCAACTGAAATGGCAATGAGCATTCAGTAGAAGCTGTACCATGAGTTTTAACATTTGATACTTTCCTTGACAATATGCTTTAACTGCCCACACTGGGCAGCACTCTCTGTCAGCCATACAGTCTGAAAGAGAATACCTTTCCCTACAGTGTGCGACATCTTTACTCTAAGCCGTGATGGGCCATAGACTAGGTGTATTAAGTATAATTTACTTACGTTATCTTCAACAGATGATGCGTCTACAGAAACATAACTCCACCATAAATTGAGGGGCATCTGTAAACACTTTCCAAGACAGAGATGTATAAAATCCTAGATTGGAGTGGCTGCAATACAGAAAGTATCTAATACTGGATTTAGGAGACACTCTTGGGAATACAGAGAGCACAGTGGAAATTCATTAGTTCTCTAGTCATTAGTTCTCATGTGTTAATCAAAATATTTTACACGGATCTATGTTTATATGCATATAGTTTTGTTTCTAGAATTGGCCAGGAGTTGATTTAATCTACAACTAGTTCTTTGTTTTCAATGAGACAATTAAAATAAAAGCATGCTAGTCTTCCTCTGAGCTGTCACTTAGTTCTTCTTACTTTGTTTTCATCTCGTTCCAGTTCCTCATGTAATCACTGTAACCACCGGGTACTGAAAATAGAAGCTTAATAGTTAGCATGTTGCTCTGTATGAAGAACTCTTTAGTGTCTTTTGAGTATTTGTATTTTATGAGATATCAGTAATATCTGTCAGAGAGACATTTGTATGAACATTGTAGCAGTTTGCTTGAGAAATGTGCTCCACAGGCTCATGTATATGGTATATGAACACATGGTTGGTGGTGTCATCTTGGAAGATAAAAGAACCTTTAAGAGGCTGAAATTGCTAGAGGAAGTACGTCACTGGGAGTGGACCAAGCAATTTTATACTCTGTATTCACTTCCTTTTCCCTTTCTCATTGTTTCCTATGTGCAAATGAAATAAGATCAGTCTGCTTCCCATCTTGCAGACTGGCCTCAGTCTCGGCTGCCATGTCTTTCCTGCAGTGATGGACCACATTCCTTGGGAAATAAACCAAGATAAATCCTTTCTTCCCTCAGTTACTTCCTGTCAGGGTATTCTACTACAGCAACAGGGAACTCACAATAAACGAAATAATTATTACAGTGAAGTGGGTGTTGTCATGATGAATCTAAGGAAGTTGGTTTGAGGGGAATGTAAAAGACTTTAGGAATCAAGAAAATGCACCATAGCCAGGCCCACAGCCCTGTCTGATGAAGGAATTCCCCAGGTGAGAATCTCTCTTCTCAGAAGACTCTAGTTTGTGTCAGGTTGAAAAAAAGTAACAAGAACAGTAGGAGTGAGAGTTCGATGTTGACAGTAGAGATGAGGATTATGAGACTTCAGAGGGGAATAAAGACTCAACTAGTAACTGGGATACAGGTCATTCATATCACATTTTGGCAAAGGATCTGAAAGCATTCTGCTTTTGTCCTCAGAATTTGTGAGGCTAAATTTAGAAAAATGATTAATTGCTTTGACAGACAAAATTTCAAGACAGCATAACACTGAGTCATTGATATGGTTAAGACTGATTACTCTTATTAAGTTTACAGTGAAAAAGAGTAAAAAGTGGAGCAGAAAGTATAAAAGAATTAATGTGCAGTTTAGAGAAGAGAGCACTAGAAAGCAAAACTGCAGATAACTCACGTATTCAAAATTCCCAAGTCAAAACTTTTGCCTGAGACACAAGGTAAATTTCTCATCACCTCAGCTTACCGATGCTGGCAGCAGAGCGACTGTGTCGTCCCGATAGTACTGGATTTAGAGAAAAGAAAGAAGCAGCGTTGGCTTGGGGGTGACGGATTTCTCTTCAGTGGTTTCAGAGAGCTGCTGATGCCAAGCAGCATGTAGCTGGTGAGGCTCCAAGAGGCCATAATGTGAATTTGTAAAAGAGAAGCCTAGGTGAAGATGGACATCTCAAAATGTTGGGGATGCTGGAAACATGGCACCTTTGTCAAGGGCAGTTACATACAGAGATCTGAATTATCCCAACAGAGAGGTAAATACTGCAAGTAGCAAAGCTGCAAAGGCAAAGCCATCCCAGCTCTGACGCTGAAGGCGCCCATGCTGAGTATGGCGGAACGCGACTTTGCTGTCCTGGGTGTCAGGCTTGTTCTGGTCCAAACTTTCCTCACTGTACTTTATTCCTCTCTTTTGAATGGAAATATTTATTCTGTGCCAATACGATTTTTGCTTATTATCGTTATCATCGTCATTCTTACTATTAATTATTTCATAGGGGATTACAGAGAAATTTACCTTGTGTCTCAGGCAAAAGTTTTGACTTGGGAATTTTGAACATTGTTAAGACTGATAAAGACAATAGGGAGTTTTGGAATTTATTTAGAGAATAAATGAATTTTGTCTTACAAGACAGCAATGATTCTGTGGGTGTAACAGGCAGAATATGGTGATTTGAATGAGACCCTCCCCTGTAGACTCATGATTTGAGCACTTGGTCTGTAGTTGCTGGTGCTATTTGGATATGTATGGAAACTTGTGAATGTGGATGCTTACTTGAGGAAGTAAGTAATTGGGGGTAGGTTTTGTAATTTTATAGCTTGTCTCCACTTTCTCTCTGCTTCCTATGGCTGGCTTCCCACTCCTGCCTCTATGATGATCCTGCCAAGGTGGATTGTAGCCCCTCTAAGAAAGATAAACTCTTTCTCCCCCAAGTTACATTGTGTCAGAGTATTATATCACTGCAACAGAAAGTAACCAATACAAACCTGGAGTGATTCTCTTTTGCTAAGTATTTAAAATACTGGACTCTATTATGTTCTCTGAGTGCTGTATGTCCATATTACATTTTCCTTCATTTACTTACAAAAAAGCTTTCTTCCTTTTATTTCCTGAAATAAACTCTTCATTCTTCATCTTTCTAAAAATAGTTACCTACATACAGGGTTTTCTGATAATGTGACTCATTTTGGAATGCTGGTCAAATTGTTAACACCGCACCTGTGAGTGAAATGCTCTGGTCAGCAGAAGCAGCAGAAAAAAATCTGTTTACTGAAGCTTGGTCTGGGAGATGCAAGTGTGTACTGTTAGTTAAACCAGTGCACTCTGCATCCTGTAGACAGAGTAATGTTTCAGCAGTCTTGTATTATGACAACTTTTCTTCAAGAAATTTTTGTTGTTGCTATTGTTTTTTGAGACAGGTCTTCCTGTACCCCTAATTGACCTGGAAATTGCTATATAGACCAGGCTGGGTTTGATTTCACAAGAGATCCTCCTGTCTCTGCCTTTCAAGTGCTGGAATTAAAAGACTTTATCACCATGCCTGACTCCTTCAAGAAAAATTTAAGCATAATTGGCAAATTAGAACAAGGAAAGGTTCAAAGTGGGAAACAGTTCAGGGTGGAGAACAGAATTAATTTCACTTAGAAACTCAACCTGAGCAAAGGTGACAGGAAGGTCATTCACAACCGCAGAACAGAGCCAGTGGCTCCCGGAGGCTTGACCTTCATTTTGGGTTCCTTACAATCCCTGTCACTAAACGTTAAGAAGTATCTTGATTTTGCAGATTTTTTTTCTTTTATATCCTAATTTGAAGAAAATAATATATATATATATATATATATATAATTATTTATAAAATAAGAAATCTGTGGTTATGATGTTTGTCAGAATTTTCTGAAACTATGGACATTTAAAATGGGAAGCCACAATATAGCAAAATAGCTTTATATTTGTTTGAATATACAAAGGTTCTAAGTATCCTCCATCATCTGTTATTGTCAATGAAAAATTACTCTATGTAGCAGAATTTACAAGACAAAATTGCATGAAAAGGACTCATTTCAAACCGCAAGTTCCATCAGATGAACACATACACTCACACATGAACATACACACATACACACATACATTATATTTATTTCTATACACACATTATATTTGTTACCAAAGGACATGTTTTTCATAGTATTATTAGAGTCCTGGCTACTCTTTGGTTACATAATGATTTTGTCTAGGAAGTGCAAGAATTTTGAATGAATGAATGAAAAACTATTTGTTCAGCAGGATTTTAATATTTTTGTTTCAGTTAAATTCACTAAGGCTCAATGGAATTTTATCTCTAATTTTCTAGCTTTTTCATTCTCAGAAGACACAGGTTACTTTTGATTTTTATCCTGATCAGAAGATTGTAACGCAATCCATAAGAATAGAAAAAAATAATTATTTCTTTCCCGTGTAATTTTAACTGAGTTAAAGTGGAAGGTCAGTGATGGCTGTGAAAGGAGTCTATGTGTCTTTATTATTATTCAGATGCTGCACCTACACAAACACATTGGCCACTATTAGAAATGTGCTTTGTGTTTTACAATGCTGTCTGTGAGCCTCAAGTGGCTAATCTTACAGCATTCTAAAATGGGCAGCAATCACAGCTTTCCTTTTTCATGATATATCTGTTTCATTCTTAGATGATTTTTGTTCCGTATATAATTTCTTTATGAACACTTTATATTGGGTTTCTTTTTTTTAAAGAATCTTTTATGTATGGTTAAAGTATTTTCATATTTCTTTTCTTGTGTAACTATACTTTGTAGTTCAAATTAAAAGATTATGTAATCAGTCATCAAATTTAGAAATTAAAAAATAAAAATACTTAGTCTTAAAATGACTTGTGCTTTTCGTATTGCTTCCATTGTTTGATATAAAATGTAGAAAATATTTTCTTTACTATTTCTTTTGAATTTGTAGGCATGATCCAGCAATTACTTATATCTGTTAGTATCATCAAAGAGATAGTGTATTATGGAAATAACCTTTATACCACACTTACAAACTTGTAGTCACATACATTTACATGGTCTACATGCATGTTTCAAAATATTTGTTCAGGAAGATGAAAAAATTAATATCGTGAATAAAATTTTAGTAAGTCACTGACTAAACCAATGCTCTCCCTGATGCTCTTACTATTGATTTGTTAGTTGTATTTAATATTATTCTAGTGATTTTTGTGATTATTAAAGCAATTATGTAAAATGTATAGCCTTTACCATATGTAAGATATTGAACTGGGTGTTTATACATTTGAAAACATAAACAACTTGGAATTATTACCATAATCCCCTTACAAAAGATTAACTGAACCTACAGAGTGGAAACGCCTTGCCAAGGACTTCAGCAGCAAATGTCCAGCCAGGTGCTCCGGCTTAAGACATGTTCCAGTTTTCTTCCTTTCTTTCTTCCTTTCTTTTTCTGTCTCTCTTCTCTCTCTCTCTTTTGTTTTGAAAGAGTATATCCTTGTAGCACGGGCTAGCATTGAACTCCCTCTCTAGCTAAGACCTTAAACCCCTGGTCCTCCAGATCAGAATTCTGAAGCATTGGGATTATAGGGTCTGTACTTCCAGGACTAGAGGGAAATTTTTTGCTTTATATCTCAGGTGTTGTGCTCTTCTGTTCTTCAGTTTCTAAGCTTTAATAGCTCTCAAGTTGTCCTTGAACATGATTTCACATACGCCACTCAGAGCCATCTAATCCAAAGGCATGTTTTTAGCACTGTGCTCTAGGGTGTCCCTTTCCATGTCTAGTAGTAATTCTCAACACAAACGTTCTCACATAGTTACTCATATGTTTATTTGTCTGATGTGTGCAAATCTAATTATTTTGAGATTTGATGCATATCAGTTTGTGTGAGTCAGGCCATCGTTCATGTGTCAACCTTTCCAGCTGCCCAGGTCCTGATAGTTCTGGTTCTCCCTGCTTATTTCTTCAGTACACCCTATCTCTCAAAACACTTTTGAAAAAGAAAACACAAATTTTCCATTAAAAAAAAAATTCTTGGGTGATCAACATTGCTTGGACCTTATATAGATACAGGTGATCTTATCAATCTTTAGAAGGCCTTCATAACTAATGCATGATGTTTCTGTTCACTCAGTGTCTCATAATACAAATGCTCATGGGAATACAAACTGTGCACTCGTCTGTTTCTTTATTCATCTTCTCCATCCCATGGGCTTTCTCAGGGAGCCCACGTCATTACCTCATAGCATGGAGCAATACCTTTCATGGACCAAAAATATCTTAGCTCTTTTTGACTGTGGAAATCCTTCCAGTTACAACTTGAAAACTTCCCAAGTAACTAGAAAATACTTTTAGGAAAAAGAGGAAAGAACCTTTAAATTTGAAAAGCAGTTGAATTTATAGAATCCTTAGCCATTCTCCATTATAGGCTGGTGAGGCTGTCTCAGTTTATTAAGCATGAGTTTTTTGTCAATTCCTTGCTTCTGCTCTATTCAAAAAAAAAAATTCCCTATCTCTCACCACCAAAGTTTTCTCCCACTGTCTTTTAAAGGAGCATGTACTGTACTTGTGGAGAAATACTTTCTAGAGAAAAGCATTCTGTTTATGCACAGCCTCACGGAAGTGTTTTCTTCTGTAGTATCACCGGGATCCAGACAGAAATTTCAGAGGCTTCTGTATCTGATCAGAGTGCATCTATGACATGTAGATGAGGGAGGCATCATAAAATTCTGGGACTTAAAATTACTCTTTGTAATTGTGTGTGTGTGTGTAATATATATATATATGTAGAGAACTGGGACCAGGAGTTGTTATACAATATACAATCTTACTGTTTTCTGTACCTACATTGCCTACTAGATCCTGTGTTCTTTAAAACTGATCACAGACTTCACAGGTTTGCTGTCATAGATCCCACAGGCATTTCTTGCTAGCATTCCTCTTAACTCTCCCTCCAGGCACTACTCAAAGCTCAAAGGATATATCCTCTCTGATACATCTCTCCCTGGGTTGTGGCCTTGGGCAAGATCCTTACATTCTTTAAGGTTTAGTTTTACTGACAGTAACAATGACTCTTCCATTGAGGTACTTGTCAGTGTTCAAGACTGACATAAATTATGTGATCTTGTGTTCTCACCACCGCTCAGAACATACCATTCTGCAGCCCAGAGCTGGGCACACAGATTACAATCAGTCTGTGTTGGATGAACCTGGAGGACTAAGTGTTATCGTAGGAGAGTTGACTGGTGACATCATTCCTTCATGTGTTATTCAGAATAGGTTTAAAGTCTTTTTAAACTTTATGCATCCATTCTTAACGAAAATTATTTCAAAAGTGAAATAAAGTACTGGACGAGCCAGTGACTGTTTATGTCTGTCCTTGCAAAATCTAAGCAATTTCTCTTGTTTTACTTTATGTTTTGTATACTCAGTTTAAAAAGTCAGTCCTTTTCATTTGTTTTTCAAGGAGAAAATAAAGACCCTCTCAAACATATCAGATTTTAGACTTAATTCGTATTCAAACTTTTGCTGATTTAGTGGTTTGAACTGAAGATTTTGTAGGTACATCTCTACTTCACGTGTGGGGAAATCCTGCTAAGAACCTTCGAAACCATCATGCAAGGTCAACCTTTTTATTTCATTATGTGCAACATGCTTGAAATCTACATTAGAATAAAATCTGGCTCTGTCACTTAATGAGACTTTTAAAGAACTATTCAAAAATATATTAAAAATAAAATATACAGATAATTTTCTTCAGTTTTTAAAATTAAATTTGGGAAATGAAAGACAAATCATTATTCACAATGAAAAATATCCTTATATGCTTTTTCAAACAATGTCAATATTCGATGATGCCACATGACACCATCTGTGGTAACGGGCGTGTGTCCAGACAGGTTTACCCATCCTATGACAGTGAAAACTAACCAAAGAAACACTTCAGAACCTCTTACAAATAGAAAATACAGGCACAACTCACAGAGGTTTTGTTTTTATGCTGATGCCTACTGGTATACACACCACTTCACTATCCAGTGCTTGATTTAGCAGACATCACAGAAAGAAACTTCCTAATGGCTAATATTTTTTGTATATAATATTTTCCAGAATTCAGTCAAATGCATGCAGATTCATATTGTCGATATCGTATGTGGGACAAAACCCACATAATTTAAAATCTATATTTCTAAAAGAAACCTATCACTATCTCAAATGATAGACGTCCAAAGGGTTCCAGATTTGTATTAGACACTTCTCTAGATCCCTCACTCACGTACTGAAATACTTGCAAATACATACCCTACTTCCTTACCTCCTGGAAATATTCAACGTCACAGACTTGTCAACAGAATAATGAAACTCCTCAAAATTGCTAACTATTTGAAGATAATAACAAAGTATCTTTAAAGTTCTTAGCTTTCCTCCACCACTCATAATATCCCAGCATCTCTTTAGTTCTGTCCACCCAGCACACCTGCCAAAAGCAGTCGGAAATCAACAGGATGTCTCAGCCATTTAACCACCTTCATCACACTTCCTTCTAATATTGTTTTTATCTGTTAAGATATGGCTCAGCTTACTTGCCACAGTAACAGACCTCAGTTTACCAAAAATGTATTTATCTACTTGAACAACATATAAACCCCTTTGAATATGAAATATGTTTCTATCTGTGAATATCAAAATAAAGGAAAAGACTTTTACTCTAAAATTTATTGCAAGATAATAAGGTGTTCCCAATGCTATTCCAACTCCTTGCAACCTATCAGATTGGAAAGCATACAAGAGTTGAGATAAATGCAAATGCCCACTGGTCTGTGTTAAAGACAATGTATTTGCATCTTGCAATTACATATATCGAATAAACTTGCACTATGTGATTATAAAATGTAACTGGCTTTCAGATGAGCATACTTTGGTTATTCATTTGATCAAAGATTAAACATTCAATTGGAATAATCAATAAAAGCTCAGAAATAGAGGTAATGTTTTTCTGGGGTTTATGATATCATGCTTTATTCTGTAACTGACATGTATCATGGTTATCCTGGATAAAGAAGAGCTTGGTTCAGAAGCCAAATAATTTCAGGCATTTCTGTGTTCTCATCATGGATGAATGGCCATGTAGATCCAAATGCTGTAGATAGAAGGTGCTTGGAAAGAATGCAGGTCTACTAGAGGACTGTACATGTGATGCCTCCTCTCTTTAATATAATACTCATCTGACTGTATTCTATAATATTAAAACATCTGTCAAAATGTTATTAAAACATCTATACAAAATGTTGTAAAAGAAAATATGAAGAACATGATATTGCAGAAGGATGAGAAAATGATGCCTCTATGATCTTCAAGAAGTAAAAGTGGACATAAATCAATGGGTATGTAAAGGCAGCCAGTGGCCGTCAGTTGCCCACCTGAGAGGAAAAGAGAGGTGACAGCAGAAAAGCTTTGACCTCTCATGGTTCTATTTTTGTCAAAAAGGCAGACGCTTCTACAGAACTCACTTGTAAAGTCAGCAGAATCAGAAAATGCTCCTTTCTTTCTCCTCTATTAGATCTCCACAGGTTTAAAAAGGTGTCATTTTCACAAGAAAAACAAAGATGTCGACAGTTTATGGTGTTATTTCAGTTTCTATCCAGTGCAGTGAATTCCAATCCCAGTTCTCTTTCCCATTGTCTGTAGCTGGCTGCAGGAAGTTGTGCTAGAGTTTCAGATTATTTTTTAAATTAAAATTTTTTTTTTATTTTTATATCGTGTGTATAATGTTGGTCTCCACTTCTATAAGCATCAAAGTAGGACAGTTAGGAACCACAGAGAACTCTTCTAGGTCAGTTGTATTAAGCTTTAAGGAAGCATGGGAATATCCACTGTCAAATCCCTATTTCTAATCTTAGACTAATGCTCTGTAGCAAGAATTGGGAATCATACCATGACCACAGAGAGGTAAGAAAGGTCTTTTAAAAGACAATATTAAATACAGAAAAGGGGTAGAAAGGATGTAAGAGTCAGAGCAATGCATGAATACAAAGGGGCTGTATTGTTAGACACCATAGCCAGATATGTTCCTAGCATGGACGGGGGATGGCGGGGGGGGGCAGTTCTAGCTGTCGATCTGCTGGCAATTGATAGCTGATGGAGGAGAGAGAGTCAGTTTTCCCTACTAGTTCACCGCTTGGATGACTGATCAGATACTAATAGACAGACACACGCCCAAGAGCATTTGGAAAACACAGATTAGATATGATTGGCCTCAAAACATTGTTTACTAAAGACAGGCAGTAATGGAGATCATGAAGGTGGGAGTTAAGATGTGGATGGAGAGGAAGAAGGGAGTTGGAATGTAACCAAAGTAAACTGCATGAAATTCTCAGCTCAATAAAAATTTATTCTTAATTTTTTAATAATTACTTAATTATTTAAGTATTAACGGATTTCTTGATTCTCTTCTTAGCCTGCTTTCCTGCTCAGTCATGCAGCTACGGATGATCCACTTAGCCAGACAGCGAAGTGTTCGGGCTCAGAAGTCACATTTGGGGTGTTTCTCCCTTCCTCTCTCTAGTCAATTAGCAATACTTTTTGCTTCTTTCACTGGTACAGATGTGAATTCATGTCTGCCGCTCTATCCTAGACAAGCTGACAGTTGCTTCCTTTCAAGGACCACCTTCCTTCTAGCCTTATTTTCCATCACTTCATGCTTTTTGTAGTGCCTCAAAATGTAAATAAAATAACACTATTGCCTACCTTTGAATAAAAGCACCATGACTCCCTCTGACATTTATAATTCAGTCCAATTCATTAGTCATGGCCTATAAAATGTAAATTAGAAAAAGAACTTTTTTCTTTCTACTTTTCAGAGTTTCTCACTGATTTCTCTGTTATAAAAGATTAATTAACAATAGAAGAACCAGACAAATAGATTGAATTTTTTTTTAAGTAAGAAATACTTAAACCTGAGTGTTCTTAGGCTGGTGTCCCCAGAAGTCAGTAACAGGGAGAGTGGGAGAGAAATGCATTGGCTCTAAGCAGCTGAGCAAGGCCAATGTTTAAAATTTTTCTGTGACCTTTCCATGTTACAAATAAACATGATTCTTTGCTCCGGTGAGAGCGAAGGATCCCTCTCTGGAAGGTTCTGTGACCTTCTTGGAAAGGCCAGAGCCTCTTTCTCGTGCATTGTGCTTCTCAAGTTCCTTCAGCACAAATATTCAGTATTCCAGGGGCCCTCTGCTGTGTGTTGTGTCCCAAGCTCCTTCAAAGGCACGCCTCGTCCCAAGCACATTTCCTTTTGCACATTATTCCTCAGTTTACTTAATTTTCTTTTATTTCCTTGAAAATACAAATTCTCTTTCTTCTCGGAGACTATAGATCTCTATGCCTGATCCTTCCTCATTTCCTAGTGAGTTCTATGGTCCTGTAAAATACTGATTTAATCAACACCTTAAAGTCCTTTCTTTAAGTGAAGGATACTGTCCCAGTTGTTTGGCACTTGAAAACACATATTCACAACTTTCATCACAATTCAAGCTAATTTTGTGCATGTGTCTAAGATTTAAATATGTTTTCTATTTGTCTGTAAAATCAGTCAAGACAAAAATCTTGACAGTTCTAGTAGCAATAGTCAGCTGTTTTCTCAGCACAGAATAAATACTTTATAAGAAATAGTCACTAAAATGGGGACAGCTCCAAGTTGGGTGGAAATAGGATATATTTGAGTTAGCAAAAGAAACAAAATAACTTCTTTATTTTTCTTTGATAAAAGTCTTGTTATATAGCACAAAATTGTCTAGAACTCACCAAGCTTCCTAGACTTGCCTTATACCCAGAGTTCTGCATCAACTTCCAGAGTCCTGGATTTCAGACCTGTACCATCATACCCAATATGGAAAGACAATTAAGTTCTTTCTAGTTTATTCACAATTTTTCCAAGAAACAAATTTTAGAAAGCTTCTCTAATTTTCAGATATTGTGGCAGATTATGAAAATTATTTCTACAATATAGGGCACAATAAGATCTCACGACACTACATTTTAATAACTCATTGAAATAAATTGACCACTGAATAATAACTAAAACAGTACCTTTGTATTCAAAAGTTATGCCCAAAGATTCCAATTGTATTCATGTTCCTAATACTTCTGTTAATTTTTTAAATTTGTGGAGATTAAATCATCAACCTTGTTCACCATTTTTCAGTTACCACCATTCTTCTTTTCAGAATATTTTTTTTGTATTTGCAGATTTTTTTCACAATATCTTGTCATTCCTGTGAAAATTAACTGTATTTAACTGGCATTTATTTCCTGGAAGTAGGCTCTGTTTCTTAATAACATTGTTTTATCTTTTTAAGTATCGTTCAGTTTCAGGAACTCATGAATAAATCTAAAATGCATATTTTTGCAGCCCATGCTCTGCTTCCTCTGAATAACTGCAGATAAATTCACTCCTGAGCTTACTAGGGTGGCTGGGGCAGAATCAGGAATGCCTGTGCTGTTAAGTCTTAGGCTCAGCCTTCACAGCAGGGCTCTGTTCCTCACCCTTATTCTAACTGCAATCATTTACCTACAGATTGGTGATTCAACAACAGTGAAAAACATCTAATCAGATATTAATTATTGCACACTGTATTTCATAATCTTTACAAATGACAAAATTTTAAAATAAGTAAAATTCTAATGCAAAAACTATGCTCTTCAGATATCAAAATTTATTGCATTAGGGGACTGAATAGATATCTGATCAGTTAAGAACACTGACTGTTCTGGCAGAGGACCCAAGTTCGATTGTCAGCACCCACAACAGCCTCCAGGAGTTCCATTGCCCTTCTCTGATCTCCACGCTCTGCAACACATGCGTGTAGTTACACATGCAGGTAATACACTCATACACAATAACTAAGTAAATAAATACATGATTTTATTGCATTAAATAAAACATATCTCTCATTCTCAAGGAGGGTGGTCTCTAATCCTCAAATTTGTTTTAATAGATATCTTTGTAATATAAATACTTGAATTATAATCATCATTAGAACAGCATATTATTTTGTTTTCTGTTGTTTTTCTATTATTTTGAGCAGGGACATCACACATGAATTGTATCGAGGGTTCAAGCCTGCAAAAGAAGCAATATGTGCAAATAAAACAATGACAATTTCCTTTACCAATAATTAATTGATTTCATTGTTTCATTACATCTCTCAAAAATAACTGCTTTTAAGTAAAATTTATTATTTCAGAAAGAAATCACATGCAATTCAGAAAGCATGAGTAATAGGACAATTTATTCTGTGGCTGAGAGTTACATACATGTCTCAGAATTTTAATAAAGAAATAATAGATTTTGATACCATCCTCCCCATCAGTCACAAAACAGGTATGTAATACACTATTGTGCCTACCATGGAACATTTAATATACATATTTAATGAACAAAGTAATTTCTCTGTATAAACTTTAAGGTTTTTGGCATAAAATGAATATGTAAATTTAAAGATATGTAAATATATTATTATGTGTATCTATAAAGATTAGTAATTAACAATATTTTGTTAATATATGTATTTAAGCATTGTCTACTCTTTGTTTTACTCACTATAGTTAGCTATGCAACCGTAAGCTTTAAATAAAAATTCAGTTTTTGTAGCTAAATTATTGGACTTTACCTAAATGAATTATAATAAACTATTTCAATTCACATATTATTAAGCAAACCGTATTCTACAGATTCATGAAATCTTCAGAATATTAAGTATACCTAACTTATTCAAGTCAAATAATTGTTAAAATGTGCTTATTGCTTTTAAAGTGTTGTGTGTTGGACTATGCCCAGAACGGCACATTTATTCCTGTTTTGTGAGGAGCTCCCACACTGATTTTCTTAGGGACTGCATCAGTGCGCACTCCCAGTGACAGTGAGCGAGTGTTCCCTTTCCTTTCCTCACATCCACACAGACATCTGTTGTCATGTGTGTGTGTCATCCACTGATGAAGAATGAAAATGTGATACACTGACACAAATGAACATTATTCAGCTGTAAAGAACCAAGAAATTGTAAAATTCAGAGGTGGACTGATGGAGCTGGAAATCATCTCTGAGTGCGGTAACCCAGACTCACAAAGACAAATGCCACATGTTCTCTCTCTCATGTGGATGGTCTATCTAAAACTTTGGATATGCAGGTTTAAAGTGGATTACCCACAGAAGCTTGGGAACTAGAAAGGGTTACTGGGAGGGAGAGGCTGCACAGGAAGTGGGACAGATGCAGGTGCTATGAAACGGTAAATACATATGGTTGACTGGAGTGAGAGGTGAGAGGCCAGGGTAGAGGTGGGGGTATGAGAGGGCTAACTAAAACTTAAAACCTTAGAAAGTACCATACAGAAGCCTGTCCCTACAGAAATCTCATAAAATATTTACATGTACATATATAAAAGTAGTTTAAGTTGAGTTAGCATACACTGGGAGAAGGGTGGAATGGGCAATGCGCTTTTCACATATCATAGACTGTCACATAGAGAGCCAGTGCCAAGTAATCTTCAAGATGCTGGTCCGTCAGGTGCCATAGTTCTTAATTACTCTCTGGAACTTGAAGTTAAGATTCTACTACTGAAGAAACTACATACTTGAATCATAGGACATGAAGAAAACAAGCTGTACTAACATGGAATCTTCATCCACACTGTCTAGTTTTCATAGAGCTGGAAGGTTCTATTTACCTAACTCAGGGAGAAGTCATCATCAGTCTTACCTAGATGTGAACCGGTGAGCTACAACAGCATATAACCAGGCAAGATGAGCACACTGGTACAATATTAGCATGTATGTTCTGGGAGCAAATGATGCCTTTTTGACTGGATTTAAAGTCACAAGATGGAATTCATTTCTGGCATTATTATCTAGGCCAGAAAACTGATGTTTGGCAAGGTCATACACCCTGCTTAATACTATTATTCTGATATATTGCTCTCTCTCTATTATATATATAATGCTCTCTCTCTATATATATATTACATATATATAATAAATGCTCTCTAAGTTTTATCGTTATACCTAAATATTATTGAAACTCTCAACTATCATCAGAGAAATTTTTTTTACCTTATTATTGGATGTTTGTGCATTTCGTACAATACATCCAATACATCTTAATCATAATTAGACCCCCCTCCCTTATCTGCATGGTAATATAGACAACGGAATATTAGTCAGTTCTTAAAAAAATGAAATTAACTTCACACGATAGACAGAAATGGAAACCATCATCCTGAGTGAGATAAACTAGACCTTGAAAAATAAAGCTGGAAGGTTCTTCCTCACTGCTCAATGCTAATTTGAAATATTAGAATATAAATGTTTAGATTTGAAAATCCAGAAATGTCAAGAAACTAATAAATGTCTATGGTTAAATGGGGATAGGCTTCCTGGGAAGGGATGGAAAATCTGGTGATACAAAGGGATAAAGAGGAGCATTCAAGTAGGAAGGGTTAAATGATCTGGGGACTGGGAGGGCAAGACAGAAGCAGGAGCCTGTTTGAAGATAAGTAGCATTCAAGACAAGAAAAAGCCATGTGGAAACCTCCCATTAGAAGCTCCTTAAAGTGTACACATCATTATAAAAGACGAAAAAGAATTGCCTTTAACGGTGTGAGACTGTCCCTTCTAAACAGCTGAGGCAAAAGAACCCCTCAGGACTGGGAGGGACCCCCTTTCTAGACACTGTTGAGCACAGGTCCCATGGACCGTCAGACAATACTGGCCAGACAATACTGGCTCTTGGTTATGTACCAGAACTTGATGGTAAGACCTTATTGCAGTAGACACTACATGCATGAACTATAGAACAAAAAAGGAGAAGTCAGGCTAGTGCTATCTTCAAATTGTCTTCTGTACTGGCTAATATTCACAGTTCTGGAAGTTACTATGCATGCCACCAGAAGGAAAAAACATAACCATTAACTTTACCCAGCTGTGAGTCCTGTGAAATGCAATAAAAACTGGCCTGGCAAAATATGCCCACTGGTGCAATAGTGTCACAAATGTTTTGAGAGTAAACAGCCACTTTTCAATTGAATTTAAGGTCACCTCATAGGATGGAGCCCATATCTGACACTGATGTGAGGCTTAGGAACCTGAGGCTAGACAGGTCACAGGACACAAGGGAGAGCCCAATATTGATTTTCTACTAAATAATTTACCATATTAAACCGATTCCTAATGACTTATTGCTATACCCATAGATTAATGCATCTCGCAACTCTCACCAGATGTTTCCTTATGCACCACATGGCACTTAACACAGAAATCCACAATTGCCCACTGTGCAGAGAACAAGAGACTGCTGAGTGTTTATCTCTAACTAGGACAGCTGTATCAGACTTCTGCCTCCCGAGGCTAAGGAATCATTGCGAAAGAGGGAGCAGGATGATTGTAAGTGTTTGAGATCATGGAAAATCGCAAGGAACCACAGTCTTCCAGCCATCTTGTCAGGCACTCAAATGAACTCACAGTAATGGGTAACAACTTGCACGAGTCCTATGCAAGCTCAAAGCGGGCAAAAATTCCAGCATAGTCATGGGGAAGTGGGTGAGAAACTCATGAAGAACCTAAAGAAACATTGACAACTGGGTGGGAATCTTGATGCTAGATAAGTTGAACAGGCTGCAGTGGATTGACCCACAGTGAAGGATATCTGGGAACAAAAATTAGACTCATATTATAACGTACACTAATTTTGGCAGGGACAGTATGGGGAAGTTTGGTTAGGGGAGGATATCTAAATACCATCATATTATATTGTATGGAAATTGCAAAATTTCAATAAAATATGAAGATATATCTTAATAATTAGAAGAATAATCCAGACATACAGTTTTACTCCACTATGTTTTTGTGGTAAGGATAAAATTTTCCTCAAACACACAGTTAGTGCACAATGTGTGCATCTATGACTTATGAATTTTACAAGCTGATTAGAAGCAGACATTTCTCTGGTTTACTATTAAGAGATGGATAAGCTGGAAATCATCCTGTTAAAAGTTAAGTTCACTTCCAAAGAACAAACTCTTGTGTACATATATCCTATAATCAATTATTAGTATAATCTGGATTCTTATTTTACCAAATGTTACTTGACATAATCAGCCACTGAACTTTACAAATAGAAGTCTGAAAATTTTTCTTCAAACACATTTGATTTTTCACATTTTACTTCCATGTTACACACTTTCCCTTCAACTCCCTAAAGCTCAAACATCAAGCTTTCATACACAAACCCAGTCTGATAAATCTTGACAGGTCGTAAAATAAGTTTTACTTTAAATAACTCATTGCCTCTATTCATCGGCATCAAATATACTTCACTACAAAAACCCTAATATATAAAATTGTCACTCATGTCCAAAGAGCTTTCTTCAGTTGTCTAAATCTTTACCTTTCTGCACTTTGCCTTCAAATTCGCTTAAAGCCCTATCAAAAACTATATCAAATAACTGTATTACTGTAATCTACACAAGGATATAAATATTTGAAAAGAAAATACCAAATAGTTTCTCCACCAGTTATGGAAAAATATCAAGTGATTTATACCAATTTCTGCTACTTTAAAAACCTGGGCAGTACCAAAATGGAAACATGAAAACCCAGATGCATCCATATATTACCTGAAATCTTACCTTAGACTCACAGGTTAGGAGCGCAAAGGACAAGTTCACCACCCCGAGACCTAGAACAGAATGAAAACGATTCTCTGTTAGCACAGGCATCAGTTTCACTCAAGCATGCCCACTGTTGTGATCCAGTATCACTAGTAATTCTATTAGCTGAGCTATGTACACCTAACTTTGCAGTTTGACTATGTATTTCTCAGAATCAGCATTATCATTTCAATTTGCATCAAATTATTATGACTTAAGATTAAATACTTTAATTTGAGCTGTTTCATTCAGGGATGACAGACATGGGGCATGCCTGTACTGTCTTGCTTCATGTTGGTCTGTGATTGATGATTGTACTTGATAGCATAATGCATCTTACAGATATAATTCCAGGGAAACCTCGGTTGCATTCATTGACAGGGTCAAGTCTACACACATCCATGCAAATATAAATTTTCATATACATATCCACAAGTAATGCTATGTACACACATATATACATGACTGTGGTTATAATGTAATCCTATTTTATATTCACTCTGCTTTAGCTACTGTATAATATGTAAAGCTATATGACTATAGACATTTCATATCATTTTTTAAGACTGCATAGTACTCCATAGGGCACTTTACACACTACATTTCTTAAGACATTTGATTTGAGAAAAACCTTACATGGCATTGGCTTATATGGTTGACTTTAAATCTCTTGGCTACAATCATATGTGACCTTATGTAATACAAGACACAGTCTTTGCCTTTGTTTTATTATGTTGATGTAGTATACAAACTAAGTGAATACTATTATGCTCTGAAGTTTGCTGACTCCTACACAGATGACTTTTCTATATTAATAAAAAAAATAAAATGTGAATCTTTCCTCAGTGAATAACTCAGTAATATTTGTCAACTCTCCACAAACCCATGAAAGAACTTATACATAGCAGGTGTTTGGTGCTACAACAACAATTAGCTGCAGTAAAAGTTAATTTAATACAGAGAAACTGTATTAGGAAGAATCTGTCATGTCAATATCTTAATACTTAATGCAAGACACATATTTTCTTTAGTTATCTATGAATCAATGTGCTTCATCTTCAATACCATAATGAAAGGAAATATTAAAATACATCAATTATTTGAAAAATGGTTAGTAGTTAACTCTTAGAAAGGATCATTATATTTGAAAGTGGCTGCATCATTGGAGCAATTAAATAGAATGTCACTAACATGTAGATGAATATGGACATATTATATTCTAATTTCTTTGTGTGTGTATGTATGTAGAAATATATGTACATGTGTGTCTGTGTCTGTGTGTGAGCCTATCAGTGTCTGTGAGTGTGTCTGTGTGTATGTCTGTGTGTGTCTGTGTGTCAGCATGTCTGTGCTGTGTGAAGGTTAGAGTTGAATGTTGGTTGTTGGTCCTTATTTGCTATCCACTTTGGCCTGCTTTGCTTAGCTTTGGACTTAGGTCTTTTGATTATTCTGGAACTCACTCACTAGCTCAGGCTGGCTGGATAGTGACCCTTGGGCAGACATCTGTTTCTGCCTCTCCAGTGCTGGGATTCCAAGCACATCACAGGAAAGCTAGCTTGTTTTGTCAGTTCTCGGGATTAAACTCAGGTCCTCATGCTGATATAGCCAGCTCTTTATCTACTACCCAGTCTTGAATTTTGCTTTCTTATTCTTCAAGGTGAAATACATATATGGAATGGAACTTCAAATGCTGAATGCTTAGAAATTCTTTGTTGAAACCCTTGGGGAAATTGATGACAGAGATTTATTTGATCTCTGATTCTTGCTCCATCCTGCTAAACTCCAGATTCTGGCCACTGCTACTGGTCTAACCATTCCTGAGTTTGCAAGCACTGTTCACTAACCTTCCACAATGGCTTTCCCAGCCTTTCCTTAAACAAATCTCAAAGCACATGATTTAACCATGTACACAGTCCAGATTCAGTTTTTAGTGCAACCCTTTTGCCACTGTCCCTGCAGGAGTAAGAATTGAGGAAATTCTTCAGATATATTTCCTACTGACATTATTAAGGGAAAGCTTCACATGAGAATCTACATAACAGGACTCAGAATACTTGACTGCAGAAAGCCAAGCAGTCATGCTAGCGGCCTTCCTTCCCATTCTTCTTTATTCAGGAAATGCTATGAGCTACATTGTAGGGATACACTAAGGGATTAAGGTGTTAGAAAAAGCATTTGGCTAAAATAAAATATCACCATACTAGAATAAGCTTTGTCTATACACAAATTGAAATTTTGTTATTGCTACTTTATTATTAAACTCTTCAAGTCAACCTTTAAGATTTTGGCATTATAATTCAGAAACAACAATTTATTTTTAATTTTTTAGCAGTATCGTATGCTAGATTGCTCTTGTAAGCACCATGTTCCATATTTTCAATTTTAAATGAACACCTTTAACTGAATAATTGGATTTCAATATAAAAAGCACATGAGATTCATGTCATTTAGTAACATCTAGAATGTGTATTTGAGTTTAAGGCGTTAAAAAATTCAAATGCCATCTTTGTCTGTATTATTGACATTATATTGATTAGTTGTAGCTGGAATGTACACTGCAAATCACTGCTAAGATGTACATTTAGGGATTCAAGAAATGATATGAAAGGCCTTTGATGAATTGGTCTCCAAAGGTTAAATCTAAGACAATGCAATGACTTCAATCATATAAGAAACCTAATGGCATAGTACATTTCATTCCAACTTTAATTTTTCTTTCTCAATAATTTGTTGGGCTTGACTCAGTCAAGGATACAAAGTATTGAAATATATTTAAACAGGAAAGAGTCAATTTAACACGACATGCATAAATAATTATTTTTAGAGGAGGTATTTGTGAAGAAGAACCAATATTAAACTGTCAATGTCATGGACACTGAATTAGTTTAATCCTTGATACATTGTGGGAAATTTTATTGCTCACAGAGTTTTAACTAATTGAAATTGATCAAATGTATAGTTCTTATTTGAAGTTGTCTTTGAAAATGCAACCACTCAAAAACCACTATGCCTATTAAAGTATGCCAACTCCAAAAAATTGCTGACAAGTTTATATAATTCTAATATCCTAAACCTGTCAGGTCAAAGAATAACACTTAAACTTTACATTTATGTGACTGATAGAGCATAGCCCTTCAAAGATGTAGCTGAATGTCTCGGCAGACAGAATACTGTCATTAATGGATAGCTTTTTGGTCATGTGGTCAGCATTTGGAGAAATTCATGGGATTGATTAGCATGTCCCATGTTCATTCCCCCAATACAGAAAGGATTAGTGTGATTTACAACATCTTGTTTTTTTGTTGTGTAAAGATTTTAGTTATTTTGTGTATGCTGAGGAACAAACTGAGTGTTTTAATAAAACGTAAGACTCTGAAAATTAAGAAATAATATTGAACAATAATTTAAAATGAGAATAAATGCTTTTACATATTTAAATATGAATAATTTTAAATGATTCTGAAGGACATGAAAGACCTAACTTACAACAGCACAGACACTGAAGAGAGTGGCTTCATTCCCCACGGCTTCATTCCCCACATTGTGTCTAGCCCTCCCTGCCATTCTCACAGAAGTCTCATGTCTTAGAGATCGCCTCCCACATTTGCATTTAGGAATCTGGAAGTTATATGTGGTCTGAAAACTCTCCCCAAACCTTACTTTAAACTTCTTTAAAGTAAACTCATTCAGATTCACAATATCAGGATAAATATATATCAGATTTATACTATCTGCCAGGCACTCGCCTATTTTATGCATGTGGTAATTGGTATCATTCTTTTAACCATATTCCTTTTCTGATCTTTTGCAATGTAGTCAAACTCTGTAGCCTAGGCTTAGGCGTGAGTGGTGGCCTCAAATTTATGGCAATATTGATACTTCAATTTCCTGAGTACTAGAGTCACGGGGATGATCCACCCTGCCCAGTTTCATACCCATAGTCCTATCTTTATAAATGAAATTCAGCCATGGAGAAGTCTTTTAACTCTATTTTTAACCTAGGGATAGGTCTTCCAGAGTGTCAGTAGTTATCCAAGGAAGTCTCTGTGGTAGTTAACCATTTTGCAATAGTAGTGCAAGTACTATTTCAATAAGCATCTGTACTTATTATTCCTCCAAGTTTAGAAGCCATGTAATTGCACATTTCTTATGTGTGCAATAGCACCTAAACTGGTTGGTTTAAGGTGATAAAACCATTTATTCAACACATGCCATTTGTACGACGCATACCAAACATTTAAGTTCATTTCATCCAATTCCCACAGCATCCTGATAGCTATAACTTACATCATTACGTATAGAAATGCTGAAGATGCTACCAACTGCATCCAAGGGCAAATAGCCATTAAAGTGAATATAGTGAGACAGCTGTCTTTCAAACACTGTCTCTGCCAGTCTTTATTTAGATATGGGCTTATAATGAAGAATTTTTAGATTGATTTTTTATTTTTAATTATTTGTATATTTGTGTCTGTGTGTAGGTATACAAATGTGAGTGCAGATGTCCATTGAAGACAGAAGAGGGTGTCAAGATCCTGTGGCGATTGTGAGTTGCCTCACATGAGTGGTAGAAACCAAATTGGGGTCCTCTGGAAGAGCATCAAGTGTTTTTCACTACTGACCAATCTCTCCAGCCCCAAGATTCTAATAATGAGCACATATGCAAGAAAAGTGGAGCATCAGTTTTAGTCTGTCTAGAAGGAGACTTAAAATTTCAAATTCAAAAGCTGAGAAAGAACTAACCTTTCAATTTTCAGGTAAGAATAGAATTATAAGAATAGGAATTATAAGTGAGTTCTAAAGTTTCTAGTCTTACTGCTGTAATATGATAAACGTTAGGTGGTGATTGATCCATGGTGTCTGAATGATCAAATGCTAAACTTAAAATATGCATTATTTATCAGGCATGTCTATTTTTTGAGATTATGGCAGTGATTTTATAATACATAAGATTTTATAAACATATGTAAAGTTTATGTAGCATATGAATAATTTTCACATAGGTTATCACAAATTCTTTCTTGAAAAACAATATAGTCTGTCCATTTAGGAAAATATAAATAATGACTTTAAAAAATAAACTTTGAAATTGTACCTCCTTGAAGACTGTCCTGCCTATCATCTCAGAAACACAGTTATTATTATCTTTGCAGACAGCATTTCTAAGGGAGAAATGAGATGTTTCTGTGAAATTTTGTAAGCTCTTATTAAATGACTAATAAATACCTAAATGCTGTAATAGAAACAATCACTGGATAGATAGTCTCGGCAGAGAAGCTAACCTTTTGCTCGTAGATTTTACTTCAGCTCAGCAAACTCCAACTTTTCTTAAAGTCTTTTCACAAGTGAATAACTCATTCAGTTTTACAACAAATACTAATTATTTACCAGCCATTTTATACTATTAGTGAATGTTGCTGAAAGTAATGAATTAGACAGTATGGTCTATTTCCATAGACCTAAATGTTTCTTATTGATATATTAAATATGTGTATATTGATTGTTAAATTAGAAGTTATTAGAATTCTTTAATCACATCTTTGAATATCTCCTGTGCCTAATCTGTTTGGTGTTGCAGAGCCTGGTTTAATCTATTAATCTTAATGTATTCATTAAGACATTTCCTGATTTTAGTAAGGTTTATGACCACTTGGAATAAGACTGGTCTTTAGTCTTGAGATTAAGTTCTGGCAAAAACTTGTGTGTAGCACAGAGTGGTATAGACTGGGAACGTGTTGTCTTTGCGCTTCTTCCTCTTAAGGTCTAATCAGGCTGCAGTTCCTGCGGTCACACAGAGTATTAATGGCCGCCCCGCTCCTCCTATTCTCCTAACTTCACTAGCTGACTCTTAAGGCGGGACACACCTTAGCGCCCTTGTGTAGATCGTTTTCTTCCATATGAGAGAAAAATTTACTTACAGAAATAGAATGTAGATTTTCTATTTTCCAGGGCATGGAGAGTGACTGAGATGGAGAATGGCTGCTGACCAGTGGACACAGGATTGCTATTTCTTTCACTCTTTTCTCTCTGCTCCCTCTCCTGTGCTCACACCCTGTCCCTCTCCCTCTTCCTTTCTTCTTCTTTGTTCTTGTCCTCAATCTTTTGCCTGGCTAAGCCTGGTCCCCAGGGCAACTTACAACCTAGGCAAGTCCTCAATCAGACATTGTCACTTCCTGCCACCAGGATGATTTTGAAGGTGATAAAAAAATTACAAAATTAGAAAGTGATGATGATTAAACAAGGCTGAGAAAATACCAAAAGCAAAGAATTATGCATATTTATGGCAAAACAAAAAGGATGGATCTTATGAGAATTACATTTCAAAACACTGATTTTAAAATGTACCTATATCACTGTTAGTTTTACTTTTGTTATAATTGTGTGATTTTATTGGAGACAGTGCCTCACTACAGGCTGGAAGCATACTGTGCTCTGCTTTATATTCTCGCTCTCCCTTTCTTCAGTATTTCCCCTTTGCTTTTGCTCAGGACCTGGGCACATTTACTTGAGTCTAGGTTGATAACAGATGTCTGTGAGGAGCCCTGAATCTCCCCTTCTGTTTCTCTTTTCCTTGGAGTATGAGCCTCAGAATATGTGTATTCAATGGGACACTGACTGAGATTTACAATTGTGTAGGAAAGATTCCACACTAACAGATGCATAGATAATCAGGGCTTTTTCTGCACTAGGTGCCAAGATAAGAAAGAACTAGAGCTTTGAAATGAATTATTTGCACATGTGGATTCCCACACCTTAGGACTGAATCTAAGGAAAACAGAATTTACCTGTGACCCCAGGAAACGTTAGAGAAGTGCTGCTGGCGAGATTGTGGCGACTGCCTTGGTGGTGGTGACTATAGCAACCTAATCATTATGACCATAATGGCAAGGAATTGAGGGCAATGGCTCCACAGGACTCTAAGGTCCATCCTCCACCTCATGTTCTTAGACCTAGTTTTTCTTCATATAAGACAGACTGTTCTCTGCGACAGAATGCCCCCTTTGACATCACCGCTCCATTGCACCTTAGGTGCCTTTGATGTTTGTATTTGCATTTATTGCTATCTTATGCTAGGTTAAAGAGAAAAAAAAATATTCTGATATTGCCTCTTTCCAAGTTTTTTTTAAAGATATTATTCTTTGTGTTCCTTTTTCTCTAGATTGCACGTATTTATTCCAGGAGTAGATGTGATAGATCGTAATGTAGCTTTCCTAAGCAGACTGGTTAACAGTCTTTTTTGAAAAGGGAAACTCAGCCTGAGTACTATCTGTTTCCTATCTAGATTGAAAAAAAAGTTATATGAACTGACAAATTATAAATTTAAATAAAAGGGTCAAAAAGAATATTTAAGGGAATATGAAGGCTCAACCCACAAGGAAGTCAGAGATCCTCCCCACTTCCTAGGATCATTAGAAACCAGCTCACTTACATGACATGAAAGGACTAGCCATGCAAAATGCAAAAAGAATTCGCTAAAGTCACATGGTACTCAGGGGGCACATTTGTAAAATCAAATAATTCTAAACGGCTCCCTCTTCTTTAGGGTCACTAAGAAAGAACAGAAGGATGCAGGTATCCAAGCCCATCTCAATAAAGATAGGAAGATAGTGACTGTCAATAGGTACCGCCTTTTCTCATGATCACTCATGGGGTAAGAGAATTTCCTAAGGATGCTCTGTAGAGGAAGACAAAGATGATCTGAAGATATTCCACAATATCTGTGTATAAAAATGGGAAAACAGCAAAGACTCCCCTAGTCTGTACCCTTACCCACTGGGATCTCTTTGATCTCAGGCTTTAAGAAAGGAATGACAAGAATTTTCTGCACTCAGACTTTGCATGGATATAAACTGGAGGATTGAGAAAAATGGCCCCCAAATGGAAGCATCAATTTTAATACAATTTTACAACTAGATTTGTTTGGTGAAAAGAAAGGTCATTGAACTGAAGTGCTTTAGGTGCAGGTCTTCTTTGCTCTTAGAGACCACCTGGACTTGCATGGGAAGTGCCTTGTTCACTCTGCACTTTTGGCTGCCCTCAAATTTGGGACGTCCCAAGCTACTAAAAGCG
Source organism: Eospalax fontanierii (assembly GCA_035773235.1). Classification (NCBI taxonomy): domain Eukaryota; kingdom Metazoa; phylum Chordata; class Mammalia; order Rodentia; family Spalacidae; genus Eospalax; species Eospalax fontanierii. The sequence continues at coordinate 20,691,050 of CM069528.1, read as the reverse complement.
TTTCACAGGCAGAGCCTTCTCATTCTCCTTGCCCTCCCTACCTTGTGGACTCAGAGTCAATCAAGGCCCTTCATCTCTTCAATATATCATTCTTTCTTCTTTCAAGAGGCATTTACCAGACAGGAACACCCACTTGGATGCATGCTCCATTTTCCTTACAAGGTCTGAGATAAAGAATGATCTTGCAAGTTTTAAGGAAGACTGTGACAATAAAATAGGCGTTATCAAGGAACTTAATCCTTTGAGTTAGCTTGGAAGGATATAATGCTGCTCCTAACTCAGACCTTGACCCCCACTGAACTGACTGCTGCTTTACAAGCTGCTATAAAATATGCAGACCAGATATATGAAATGAATATGATAGGAAAGCCATAACAGGGGAAAGACAAGTACAAATAGAAAACAATTTCCAACACGGAGATAGGAAATCCCAGAGGATGATTCCCACTGGGACTCTGGTTGTCCCCTGGAAGACTGGACAAGGAGACAGTTCTGTCCTATGTCTGAGAGGATCCAGAAAACTCACTCTAAGCCCTTAAATTATTCTAAGTTGTCTCAAGTTACAGAGGGATCTGGCGAGAAAACCTCAACTTTTTTAGATTGATTGAGAGGAGCTTTAGCTATAAAAATATAATTCCTACTTCAATGGAAAGAGATTTGACCATGAAAGATCAATTAATAACTCAATGTACTCCAGATATCAGGGAGAGATTGCAAAGATTCCTTTAGACATTGAACATAACCTAAACAACCTCCTTAAGACTGCTATAAATATCTTCTATAACCAATACCAGGAAGAAATTAAGAAAAAGGCTGAATAAAACAGGAATAAAATGATGGTCCTTATGTCTGAATGTGAGAAGTCAACCTGAAACATAGTCCCCAGGAGAAAGAAAAGGTGGTTTCTTGGAGAGTTATCTTTAAAGGAAACTTAGGTGATTGACTATAGAAGGAAAACCTGTCAGCCTCTTGAGAAGACTGTTTTCCTCTTATGTTGGGTAGAGTGTTCTAGAAATATCTATCAAGAGTCTAACTGACTTTGTTATATTTTAGACCTGAGGTTACTTTGCTGATATTTTATTCAAAATATATCTAGTATAAGAATCGGATGTTGAAACCGCCCAACATTTTTTGTGCCTGAACTTATGTGATGTTTTATGCCTTAAAGTGTTTGTTTTATGAATATGAAGGGACAAAGATTGTGTGCATAAATATTTTAAAGAATAATGTTAGTGCTGGAGAAATGGCTCAGGGGTTAAGAACACTTCCAGAGGGCTCAGGTTCAATTCCAGCACCTACATGTCAGTTAACAACCATCTGTAACTCCAGTTCCAAGGAATCTGACACTGTGTTATGGCCTTTATGGGCAGTGCATATATGCAGGCAAAACACTTAAACACACAACATAAAAATAATAAATATAATAGTCGTGTTCCTTTGATTAACCATTCTTTTTATGTGTATGTAGTGGCTCTCTTTATTTCTTCTGATCACTTTTGGTGTGAAATCCACTTTATTAGATGTGAGAATTGCTACATCAATTTGTTTGGATGTCCAATTTGCTTGGTAATTTGTTGTTAAACCTTTGATTCTTGGTTTGTAGGAGTTTTTCCTAGATATATGTATTTCTTGGAGACAGCTGAGAGCTGGGGTATAGTTTTCTAAATTAAGTCCATTACTCTCTGTATTTTAATTGGTGAGTTGCAGCTATTTACATTCAAGGATATAATTAAGAATTGTTTATGTACTTGTTGAGTTCTGAAACTCTGTAATAGTCTCCATCTGTGGAAGAAGATACTTTGATGAGGGGTGAAAGGTGTGCTTGTTTGTAAACATGTAAATGCATATTTATAACAAGGCAAGAAATTATGTTGGTCTAGGAATGTGGCAAAAGTAGATTTTTTTTTTTTATGCTTAACCCTGACTGGCACATCCACAATGCAACCTCTACATATAAGATGAACGCATCTCTCAGCATTCATCAGAGACGTTTCCGTCTGCAAAAAAATGGTGATTTTTTTTTTTTTAGAAATTTGCAGCTAACCAAAGTACAGAAAAACAAGAGGTTGCACAGCGCTTCCCCTGAATAGAACATCTTTTCAAACCTCTGTCTCCCACGGCTCAGAGATCACTGCAGAAGAGGGTGCAGAAAGACTAAGAGCCAGAGGCTGTGTATGACCACGAGTAAACTGTCTTCCAAGCAGCTGCTCAGTACTTATAAGAACTCACAACAGTGACATCAGGCACACGTCTCAGGCAAACTCATACCAGACAAAACTGCAGCATAGACATGCAGGAGTGCTTAAGAAATCCCAACCCAACCTAAGGAATTTTGGGAAATTTATGCCTGTTGGGAGGGAGAGAGAGAGTGTCTTACAGGGAAGAGACTCTTCATGGGCCCAGTGAATGGACCCCCACTGAAGTATATTTGGGGACACAAATTAGTCTATATATATAGTCTCTCTCTCACTCTCTCTCTCTCTGTCTATATATAGACACACAGAGAGAGAGAGAGAGAGAGAGAGAGAGAGACAGAGACAGAGAGACAGAGAAAGAGAGTATATAAACAGTACATTAAATGGGGTGGCGGGAGATCTGAATAAGGGAAGGGGTCTAAAAAGCATCAGACTATTTTATATGAGAATTGCAAAAATTCAATAAAAATAAAATAAAATAATTAGCTATGATTTTTTTGCTTGTTGTTCTGGTTGGTTGTTTGGTTGGTTGGTTGGTTGGTTGGTTGGTTGGTAGCTCTTTCTGATGTTTCTGTCTCTGAATGTTAGCTGGTGTTTTTCCTTTGTAGCTATTTATATGGGTTCTTTATTTTGTAGTTTACAATACTGAATAATATGTTATGGAAAGAGTCATCTCTAGTCTTATCTATTTGGGGTTCTAAATGCTTCTTGCACATCAATGTATATTTCCTTCTCTAGGTTTGTGAAAATTATAACATCCCTCAATGTCATGTCTAATTGTAAAGTTTTATTTCAGCTCTTTCTTCTGTCCATGAATTCTTCAGTCTGGTCACTTGAGAGCATTCCAGATTCCTTTTTTAGTTGTCTTATACTTCTTGACTCCCCTGTATACAAGCCTCCACGCATTATTGCTTAGAACTTGTCCTCTGTTCTTGATGTCCATACTTCTGCCTCACCTTGTCTATTGATGAAACTTTTTGTTGTGTTATCAATTTGATTAATTGGTTCCTTCACTTCCAGATGGCTCTTTGTGAGTTTCTGTATTTCTTTGCTGGATTTGCCTTCATATTAAAAAAAAATCCTACATTATTTCCTGATTATTTTGTTCATTTTGGTAACTTGTTTTGTCTGCATCTTGAACTTTTTCCATGTCTTATTAAACCCCTTATCTGTTTGAGTCTTCTATTTGGTTTTTGTACATTAAAAACAGATAGTATACTGAACCTTTTCCAGATACCAGTTATATTTTTTTTTCTGGTCTCAGAAGAATGTCAGACTTGTGAGTTGCCATAGCAGGGTGCTGTCTCATATTTTTGTGCTTCTTTGCTGTGTCTTCTGCATCTGTTGGGGAATGTGTCTCCTAGTTTGTAATTTTCTTCTTATCCACTGTTTTTGATGTCTGTTTTGTTTAATATGAGTCTTCTTTGTGGTTTGGCTTTGCTTTGATTTAATTCAGGGAGAAATTAAACTGTAGTAATAGCTATGACAGTTTAATAAAAGTCTCAGTGTTATCTGCAGGGGAAGATATTGTGCTCTTGGTCCCTTAACTAAAGAAGGTCAAGGGTCTTGTTTAACTACATGTAGGACTCTGTCTCTAGAGGAAGATTTCGACTATGCAGTGTCACTGATTTTCCTGAGAACAATTCACATCTTAACAGGAGTCCTTTAGAGACAGCACCCAGTTTCTTTCACTGAAGTGGTCACTCATGCATTCTCGACTTGCAAACACTACTCTCAGATCTGCAGCCTTGTGCTGAGGCCCTCACTGAGATAATAAACTCCATCACTTTGGGCCAGAATGTCCCCACTGGCTCACTTCCTGGCCTGTCTGTGATGCCCATTGTGTAACAGTTTAGCCTGGAAGCCCCTACAGGCTCCCCTGACTCGCCTTTAAAAAGTACTTAATATCTTTACCTTGTGGACATCTATATTCTAAGGATAACATCTATAAATAATTTCAAAGCATTAAAGTTCTATAAAATCATTTGATGGCATTATGAAAATGGTCATGCTACCAAATGTCTACAGATTCAGTGCAATTATCAAAATTTCAAACATATTCTTCTCAGAAATAGAAAAAAAATGTGAAATTCATTTGGAAATACAAGACTGTAGAAAATCAAAGAAATAATGAGGAAAAATAATATTTCTGGAAGTATCACCATACCTGATTTCAACAATATTGATCAGCAACATACTGTATAGTCCAGACACAGAGATCAGTGGAATAAAATAAAGATCCAGGTATAGATGCACACAGTTACAGATATTTTATTTTTGGCAAAAAGCCATAGGAACATAGTAAAGACAGCTTTTTTTTGCAAGTGATCTGTCAGAAGCTTTCGAATAATTAAATTAAATCCCTATTTCTTACCCTAACTAAAATCAAATCTAGATTGAATAATTTAAATTGACACCCGAATTTCTGAAAGTGCTTGAAGGAAATAAAAAGATAAAACACTTGAATATATAGATATAGGCAGTTTAATGGGATCCAAGTAATAATGCCAACAATCAACTATGGGGATCTCATCAACTTAAAAATGATGTATATACCAAAGGAAACCAAAATTGGGATGAAGAAATAACTTACTATGTGAAAAATACCCCTTGCTAAATATGCATATGACCAAGGATTAATATTGACAATATAAAAGGAACTTAGAATATTAAAAGCTAAATAATCAGAGATTTCAATAAACTGGCTAATTAAATGAACAGTTCACAAAAGAGGAAATGCAGTTGGCCAATGAACACCTGAAAATTGTTCAACCTTACTAGCTGTCAGCTAAATCCTCTGAGATTCTGTAGTACCTCAGGCATAATCTCAGTCTGCAAGAAAACAGATAATAGAAAATGATGATGGTGGGGGAGGTTGAGGACAAGAAAACACCCCATGCACCTATACGAGAAGGAATAAAAACTAGTTCGTCTTCTGAGGAAATCTCTATGGAGGTTTCTCAAAACACTAAAAATTGATGCACAATATGACCCAGTTGTACTGCTCTTGGGCGTTTACCAGAAGGACTCCAAATCAGCATAGACCAGACACACCTGCAGATCTATAGTTATTTCAGCAACATCCACAATATCTAGGTTATGGAGCCACTGTGGGTGCCCATGAACAGAGAAATGGATAATGTAAACATGACATACATACACAATGGAATTGATTTCAGGCATACAGATGAAGTTTGGGCTGGAGAGATGGCTCCATGGTTAAGACACTGCTCTTTCAGAGGACCCAGGTTCAATTCCTATCGTTCACATGGCACCTAACAACCCTCTGTAACTCCAGTTCCTGCTGATATAAGGTCCCCTTCTGATTTCTGTAAGCATTGCACCATATGGGTGCACTTGCACACATGCAGACAGTATACTCATACATATAAAATAAAAATAATAATGTATTTTTCAAAAAGATGAAGTTATGTCATTTGTAAAAAAATGGATGCAACTGGAGATTATGACAGTAAATGAAACAAGCCGGTGTAGGAGTGGCACACATTCTACCTTTTCTCTCATTTTTGATTTCTAAATTGTATATAGTCACATAAAAATCATGTATACATTATGTATCTATTAAATGGAAATATAATAGATATGAAACGGTCTAGGGGAATGAAAAGGCTTATGGGATTGGAGTAGGAAAAGGATAGATGTTTCCTTCTATCCACTCTGAAAGCTAAACTATGGAAAGGAAAAGAAAATCCGGAAACATTTCCTAGCAAAAATTTTTGGCTATGCTTCAACACAGCTGTAGTCCTTATACACAGTAATTCTCTACAACAGCCCACTGTGTTCCTGATATACACTCAAGGGCAATATTTCTAATTCCATACATTGTAGAGCTCATTTCTCACACATTCTTTAACTTTTCCATTTGATTGATTGATGACTTTTTCGGGGGGGGGGGGAGGCGTGGAGGGCAGGGGACAGTCACAGCATATCTGTGGAGGCCAGAGGACAATTTGGTTTTCTCTAGCCATCATGTAGGTCCTAAGAATTAAATTCAAGTCCTAGGCTTTGTGACAAGTGCCTTGGGATCAAGTACCATCTCATCAGCTACTTTCTCACATTTTTACCTAGACAGTGTTTATTTATCTAAATAATTTCATGGTTTTTTTTTCCTAATCTCCACTTCAAAATGCTTGTGTACCATCATTTTCCTCTGACTCCTTATTTCTGGAAATCTCATCCCTCCTCCCTGAATTCTTGTTTTCAGCCTTTTTACTTTTCTAGTAACAACCAACTTCTAATGCTCTTTTTCTTCTTTCTTGGAAAAAGTGTTTTGTTTTGTTTTGTTCCTGGAAGAATTTGTCCTTGAACTTCTTAAACTTTAAGCTACCTTCTATTTTCTTAGTTGACTATTCCTTTCATACCTTTCCTCTCATGAAACATTTCCTCCTCTTACAAATTCTATTTTTAATTTTATTTTAATTTTATGTGTATGAGTATTTTGCCTACATCTATGCATATGCATCATGTGCTTGTCTGGTGCCCACAGAGGCCAGAAGAAGGAAGTAGATTCCCTGGAACTAGGGTTACAGAATTTTGTGAGCAGCCAAATGGGTGCTGGGAACTGAACCCAGACCCTCTGAAAGAGCTGCAATTGCACTTAACCACAAAGGAATCAAAACTATATCTCATGAGGGTGGTAGTCCATACCTTTAATCCCAGGGCTCAGGAGGCAGAGGCAGGCTATCTGTGGGAGCTGAAGACACTGTATTCTACATAGCAAACTGCAGGCCTGCCTGGGCTATGCAATGAGACTCAACCAATGACAAGAACAACAAAAACACTCAAGGAAATAAAACAAACAAACAAAAACAAAGCCCTCAAGCAAATTCCATAGCTTCATCTCTCTGGGACATTTGTGGTGTCTAATAAATCTCAAACACTTTTCTTCATGAAATGCACTTCTTCCTAGGGTTTCATAACTGATTTCTTGCTTTTAAATTATTCTTGTATTTTTGCTTTTGTTCTCTGAAGATGTCTAATTGCCTTTATTTTTCCCTCCTCCCCAGCTGTTTAGACAGACAGTTCTGCAGTATGTGTATCTATAGTGGTAGATGCGTCTGTGTCCATGCTTATATATTTTTCAACAAATATATAAATCAGTGCACTGATAAATGCTTTTGGTCCTCCAGGCTTTCCATATATTCCTACTGGATTTTATACTATTGTTCTTGATTTTATCTGTCATCTTAGCAGGGAATGTATACAAATCCTTATTTCTTGATATGACTGTAATTTTTGGTTATAGTGCTTCCTTCAAAACTTCTTACTAAGTATTTATACATAGAAATTTCAAAGTATTTTGAATTCATAATATTAGAGAAAATATACACATATACAGCCTCAAATTATTCTGCTACCTGGATTCTTGTATTCTGTTATTGACACATATATTCTGGCACTCTCAAACCTAAAATGTCATTTACTACTGATCTTTGTTTTCTGTCATTTCTGCCACTGGACCACTTCCCAAGCTCAGCATTTCTGCCTCTGCCTGCTTTCCAGAAATAAACAAAGAATACCTAGACATGAATGAATGCATACTTTCTTGGTGTTGACAAAAGCAAGGGAGCCTCATCATCACCTGTTGGGCATAATGCAGGGTGAGCCTAGCTAGGCCACCTCCCTGGAGGAATAGAAGGATGGCTCTCGTGAGTGTGGTGCTCCACACCGGTTTGTTGTGAAGCCATTTTCTGCCCAGCACCTGGAGGGAACCTGATCCACCTGGGAACAAACTGCAATTGGCTGTAGTCAGGACGCCACCCCATAAGGCTATTGGCTAATAAGACCTGTAAGACTCTTTCCTCTTTCTTAAATACATAAATTTGCAGCAGGCCACCACTGCTGGCTTTCTGCTCAAATCCCAGAGTTGGTGTCTTGACTCTGTGCCTACTCACCCCCTCCCCTATGGCGGAGCTCCTTCGGTCCCCCTCAGGCTGGTCCTGAGTGCTGGGACCCCCAACAATCACCTAAGTTTGAAGAACCGAAGTAGCCAGGGGAATACTGAAGACGTAGTGCAGCAGGTACACTCTATGAGACTTTTAGAATGGGAAAGATATTGATGGAAAAAGAAGCTGAGGATTTCACGAGGTTGTTTTGAGAAGTACATTCTACTTATGAGTTGAAACTGGTGTAAATAAAGGAAAATTGTTATTCATTGACCTGAAAAATGGCCTGTAGTGGTGTGGCCGGGACCTCCAAATTGGAATTATTTGCTTAGTTTGGAGGAGCTTCACGAGACTCAAAAAGCTAGTGAAATTTACAGGGCACAGGAAGTTAAGATAGTTACAAGATTTGAAATGCAGTAAACAACTGCTATGGAGAGGAGCTTCTTAGTGCAATTACCTACGAAGACCTCCCAGGTATGAACCTCTTCTGAGATTTTACTCATGTGGGGTGGGGCTGGCAATGCAGCAGCCTTGGAGACACCTGTGCCCTTCTCAGTTATCCCGACCCTCTGAGCCTCTCACAAAGCTAGAATTGGCGGAAATCATTTTTTGCTATGGCCTCATGCCCTCTTGGGGGTTCACACTCTCCAGGAAATTAGAGACCTATGTGTCTTGATATCCTGAGTCAATTATTGCAGAAGTCATTGTTCTATTTTCTAGGGTATTAACTGCAGTTTTTTAAGTCAGAATTCTGTCATGTCTATTCTAGTTGTGTCTGCTGACACATTCAGTCCCATATCTCATTTTTATTTCCTCCTATATTAATAACAGGACTATCCTTTAACTCAGCATGGTCACATTGCACATGATATAATCCATATCTAAGAGAAACTGTCTCATCTTTCCAGTCCCCTCACACTATTAAAAGCATAAAGATACAATGAATATTTGTTAAGACAAGATGCAAAATAATTGGCAAAACAGCAGTTATGTGGGGAGAATAAAGCTGTATAAATTAAATTTTTATGATTTGAATTAAAAAAAAACATTCACTTATTTTTAATTTTATATGTAAGTGTGTTTTGCCTGCATATATATAAATGCAACCATGTCATGCAATGCCTTCAGAGGACAGAAAACGTGTCATATCCCCTGGAACTGGAGTTATGAACAATTGTTAGTAACCATTTGGATGCTGGGAACCAAACACTGGTTCTCTGCAAGAGAAGCCAGTGTTCTTAACCACTGAACCATCTCTCCAGCCCTATGACTTCAGTTTTTGAATGAAACTTTATTATTGAACAATTCTATTTTATTCTCTTCTTGGTTGCTCAATATGAAATCTATACAAACAATATGAAAATAGCATGCACACAAGACATTATTTCTGTTATTCTGTGAAGGAAAGCATCTGCCTTTCACCTACTTAGATACTGTACTCTAAATAGAAATATCCCATGAAGGTATTCCACAACTCATACAGGCCTGACATTGCTAAGTAAATGTGAGATAGGTGGTATGGAGTCTTTAATCCTTTGTACATATATCCCTACCACTCTTACATAAGCCTCTCAAAAATAAATAGAAAAAAAGATAGAGCTTCGACATAATTTTTATAATTTAAGATTCCATTAGCATTATTAGATTTGATACATTTCACCAGGGCTTGAAGATTCATTTACAATCTTATTCTTTTTCCTATGCTAGCAAGTGTTAGTGAGCATCTATGCCAAAGTATGTTGCATCAGTCAGATGTTGAGAGACATTAGGAATTCTCTCTCTTGTGCTCTTTATCCGAGAAGGCAATTCAGTAACAGCAGAGTTGAATAAGAAGGAAATGCAGGATTGACATCCATGAAGGCAGTGTGAACATGTGCTATTGTTTGTTTATTCGGGGTTCTGGCTACCATTCTCACTTCCCTAAATGGGAGTTTCCCAAACTCCCCAGCAGGAATCAGCGGCAACAAGTGGAACGTCATATATGATGGACAGATTGACTAAAGGGAAAATCCTTCCTTTTTCTACTACCAAGGGGAATCAAAGACAATGTGGGCAGCAAGCACTATGGGATACTTATTTCCTGTGTGGTATGGGAATTTTCTCCTTTCTGGAAACCTGTAAGAAAGGAAATCCCATTTTATCTCATGGACTTGAACTTTTCATAACCACGGCCATGCTACTGCCTATGGTGTTAATAACCATAGTAAATCTCAAACCCAAAAGACAACCCTCTTTTGAGTTCTCCAGGAACTGAAAGAAATGCTACAAAGATTAGATGAGTATCTGAATATGTCCAATTTAATCACAAGAAGCCTTAAAAAGAAGAAGATTCTCTGGCTACATTTAAATACATGGGGCAGAAATCAGAGTTGTTTAAAATTTGAAAAATGTTATTCCTAGCTGAGAGAGATTCTGGAAGGAGAAGACAAAATGTAGAGTACCTGGGGGCAGAGACCATTGCAGATGTCAGCCAGCAAAGAAACCTAAACCTCTGTCTAACAGGCATGAGGAAGCAATTAAATTGACATGTTTGGTGACCTTAGAGACCAATCCATTCCTACAGCCTCGGAAAGGAATATAGCACAAGCTAATATCCAGTGTTGTCTTCTAAAGGCTGAGCATATAACCCAGTGAGCTGGTCTGCCTGTTGACATCTGATACATGGAACTGTGGTCAGAAACAAGGTTTTGTAAACGACTAAATTTGCCACAAATTGTTATGGTAGTAATTAAAAGCAGTAACATATCTTTAGTAAACTATTTTATATCATTTTGTTACATATTTTCTAATGTTTCTCAGTTTTGTTTCTCAGCTAAATAATTTAATATTTCAAATTAAATTTCATTTGAGGTCCTTTTCAATAAGGACTTGAAATTATTTCTGATCAAATCAGTTATTGTTATAACACCCATTATAAAATAATTGGAGAATCATTTTCCCCACTGATTTGAAATGAATCTTATATATAATTGCATAGATAAAATTTATATTCTTCTCCATTTCTATGCTGACTGTATGTTTGTAAGAATGAGTCAAATTTAAAAACAGTGAGAGTTGAGGGTGAACATGCTGACAATAGAGTACCTCTCATTAAACATTAGTATTTCGGAATGAGCCATGATCTCATGCTTGTTCTGTTCTAGCCAGTACTCAGGATGTTGATGCTATCTTCTTCAAAAATATACCAATTTCTTTGGTCACCCCATAGATTTCCTCCCAAAGCAGGCAAGCAAAATGAAGTATAATTACTTTCCTTGAGGTGCTGCAAAAATTGCTGTGATGGCTAGTAACATCAGGATTCTCTAACTATATACTTAACAGCTATAAAATTCATGGATTTACAGTCCTGGGCATGTAGCAGGCCTTAAATCCACTCAGAAAGTGTCTGGTTACCCCTGTAATATTCATGCCTCTATTGCATACATGTGCTTATCTTGTTGCAGTAGTCATTATTGTAGCTTGAAAGTTCACAGCTGGGTACGATTGTTGAAGACTTTCTCTCCCAGCAGCCTCTATTGAACCTTCCACTTCTAAGAGAGCTAGCCATCCTAGCCCTCAGGGAGGAAGATTCCCAGTCATCACCCCCAATTTGGTTTCTTTGTGTCCTGTGAATAAAGGGCAGGGAGACTTCAGCAACAAGGTCTTGCCATTAAATTTTATTGGGAAGCCAAGGGCAATGCCAATCACCTGTGTTATTTGGGGGTCTCAGAGATGAACTTTGTAAACAACTGAAGGGTAGGTATCACACATATGGCACTGGGCTTTTTGCTTGGCAAATTATGGCTTCTGGCAGCAAAAGTACCCTGTGTGCAGGGCAACTCCATTTAAATGCTTTTATTTTAATAGAATCACGTTTTTACTGGTAAAATGTGTAATATTTTCGTCTTGTTTTCCCTTCATTTAGTTACTGTTATGATTTCATTCAGCTCCCTGTGGGGGATGGGTAGAGGAGTTAGGGGAGAGAGTCAGTAGCTCAGTATGATCAAAACATATTGTCTGCATGTATGAAGTCTGCAAAGAACTAATAAAATATTATGTTAAAATAAAATTTGATAAATGTAAGATGATGAATAAAATTAAAAACAAAAAAAACAAGTCAATGAATTTTTCCAGTTGATTTTTCAAAAGCACTTCCTGTATTATGTCTAGGCTGAATTTTCCACACTATTTTTTTGTGGGGAATTTGGGTGTTTTCTTTCCTTTTATTAAGAAAATTATGTGAATGACTGTATTGCCTGCATGTACATAAATGCACCCATTTGTGCAATGCCTGCGGAAGTTAGAAAAAGGGCCTTAGATTCCCTTGAACTAGAGTTATGGATGTTAGCCACCATATGGGTTCTGGGAATCAAACATAGGTCTTCTCCAAGAACAGCTATTGCTCTTAACCAGTGAGCTATCTCTCTACTTCTGTGTATTTTATAAGTTTGTTTGTTTGTTTGCTTTTTTTTTTGTTTTCATTTCCCTGTCTTTCTTTGCAGAATGGACAAGAAGTAATAAATATGCACATATATATATATATGAATATACAATATTAGTTACTTTCTGTTGATGTGATAAAACACCATGACCAAGACAACTTATAGAAGAAAGGTTTTATTTGGCATGTCTTTCCAGACAGATGAGAGTCCATCAGGGTAAGGAGGCATTCTGGTAGTGGTGGCTGGAATAGAAAGCTGAGGGATCACATCGCAAGCAGCATAAGCAGAAAATGACTAGAAATCTGACAAGGCTGAAGAACTCTCAAAACTCACCCTCAGTGATGTTTCCTCCATCAAGGTCACATCTTCTAAACCCTCCAAAATAGCACCGCCATTTGAGGGTAAAATGTCCAGATATTTGGAGACCATCGGGGACATTCTCATTCAAACCAGCACATGTGTATGTGCAAATACCTGCAAGTGTAGTTAATACTTTGTCTCTATATGTTCACTACCAGAGTTTGCATACTTAAGGATCTTTATCTTGAAGAATAACAAACTCTGATGTTGTTGCTTAAATTTTCTAAGAGGATATGATGGATATGGTGTTTCAGATTTAGACTTCCTTTAAAGGAAATCTTGACAGTGTGAGAAGGGTTTGGTCCTATTAAGAGTCATAAGAAGAATGGATATCAAATGCAGAGTGACTTGGTGTGAAGGCCCTTCAACAAAGCTCACCACTTCACCATGTTTAGAGAAGGAAGAAGATTCTATCTCAGAGGTCAGAGCAAGAAGAACCAAAATGAAGGCCACTAAGAACTACATTGTCCCCACCTGATTCTTCCCCTTCATGGGGATTAAAAATGTCATTTTTGCAAAGTATCACTTAGAGGATGCGCCCTTTCTTCAGCACAGCACCTCACCCACTGACCATACAGGAGGTGCAGCCCACTTTATGACCTAGTTCATTCCACTACCGGACGCACTGCTTCCAGAAGACCTCGCATACCTATGTCTGTAACCTGCGGAGAACACGAGAGCCCCAAGGTACTTCTCTCTAGACCGAAGTCTGTAACTAATCGTGCAGTTTTTATAATTCTTAGTATCTCTGTTGCACTGAAACTGTCAGTTCCATACTAATCATTTTAAATCATTAAAGCAGAATGCTTGATAATGTATAAAAGAAGGTTATTTTCAAGTGAGTATACCAAGATACACAAGATGGAGTGATTTTCTGATATGTAAGTTAGACCATTTGGTCAGTGCTCCAGGTGGTCTAGATAATAACATTAATGCAAAGTAATACTCATGTTGGCTTCATCACAAATAATTTTGCTCTTTGCTCTGGGTGATCACATCCCACGTATCCTTTTTCAGTAGTGTGTTTAATTAGGGAAAATATATTCACTTCGACGAAACCAAAGTGTTCATATTCATGTAAAGAAATACATGTGCTGATTATTTCTGTTTTAGTTCAATTTACGCATTACATTAATGTAATGTGAGGGTCAAATGTCAAGTGAAAAAAATAGTTGATATTTAAAGTATGCTCAGTGAATATTTAGAGGCTGAAAGGACAGATAAAATATGCACTGTGCCAAATGAGCGATCCTGAAGAAGCACACACCTTGTCTGCGCATTCCACATGTTCTCATGTACTATATATAAACACTTGTCCGTGTCCAATAAAACAATCCAAAACTCCCATTCCTTAATGCTTCTTGAATGGATGGTCTCATATTCTATTATTTTACATTGCTCAATGTATAGAAATTTTTATCTATTTTTTTTAGAGAGGTCAACTGATTTTATTAAATCACAAATATTTTTTAACTGTGACCATTACCACATATACGATTTATGCTGTTTATTTTCTAAGACTAGCAAAATATACATGTCATGATTGTTTCCTGGTGTTTTTTCAGATGACCCAGTTACAAATAAAAGGCAGAAATCAGATAGTCTAAAAAGTGATTGAATGTGAAAGATGGGGCTGGAGATATGGCTCAGCAGTTGATTGCTTAATACTCTTGCAGAGGACCCCTGTTCTAGCACTGTGGTATGGTAAAAGGCTCACAAGCACCTGTAACTTCAGGTCCAAGGGATCTGACAGCCTCTTCTAGTCTCTGGGAGCAGCTGCCAACATGGAATATTCACCCACACAGACATAAACACACAAATACAAAATTAAAAACTAAAAATAAATCTTGACTATAAAAAGCTCTATTATGTTGGCTTGTCCATAAATGTCTCAATGGCATCTAAATAACCTAATGGGCTTCTGCATATGAATAAGGGAGTGCACTGGACTATTGCTAGCTTAACATCTTTTAAACTATTTGACTGTACAGAAATATGAAACATGCTTTTTCTCAATTTGAAATATCTTTTATTGTGGTAAATTGCTCTGCATGACAGTTATAAAGCCAGGTAGAGGCACAAAGGTGATCACTAATGACACTGAGATCCACTGTTCCAGCAAGATTCGTCAGCTTGGAAAGAACTAAATGGATCAGAGAGAGAGAGAGAGAGACAGAAACAGAGACAGAGAGAGAGACACAGAGAGAGAGATAATTAGTGGAGCAGAGAGCACGACTTATGTTAGAAAGTCGCAAATGAGATGGTCTCAGTAAGTTTCTAAAACAGTAATGAATAGTACTAATGAGGAAATAGTTTTATTGACCCAGTTCTTTGTATTAAAATCCTTTATTTTTATTATTTTATGTGTATGAGTATATTGCCTGCATATATGTAAGTATATCCTTGTCATATAGTGCCCATGGAGATCACAAGAGAGCATCAGATCCCTTGGCACTGGAGTTACAGATGATTGTTAGCAGCAGTGTGGGTTTTGGAAGTTGAACCCTAGTCCTCTGCAAGAGTAGCCGTGCTCTTAACTGCTCTCTCCATCGCCCAACCCAGTTTCTAATTCTGTGCGACTAGGCTGGGACCAAATTGTAGTTAAAATAAAAATATGGGCAAAGGAAAATGACAAAGTCGTAACATCCCCCTGAGATTATCTACTTGAGGAAAGATAATAAAGCCTTACTTCAAAGCCAAGCTGAAAGTTCTTAATTCTCCATTGATGATGACATATTAAATTCACTGCTTGAAAAACAGTTTTAATATGAAAATGACTGAAAAAATAATCTGGCTTATATACAATCTAAGAATAAAGAACTAATTTTTCATATCAGTCATGAAAAAGGAAACAAAAACCGATACAGCTACTTTGCGTTTGGATGGTATTCTACAAGTACAGGCAGTTCAGCATGATGACTATAGGAGGAAAAAAAGTGTATGTCAGAGAAATATTCCAGAGCAAAGCAACATATAACTGTAAAAATTAAAGTGAGGGGTAATTTTATGAAATGGCAGAAGTCAACGGTATCCAATAGAGCAAAGATATTGAGAAAAAGGGGACCTTGAAGGTCATTAGTTTGTGGGAAAGGATATATGCCTCAGATGAAGTAGAGAATTTTTCAGTTCAACATACAAAGGGACTGCAAGATACAATAGTATGAAATGGAAGCAACAGACCTATGTTCTTTTATGGAGTGTGAAAGTAAATGGAATGAATAGATCATTAAACAGGTTTACATAGATTGAATACTGGACACGCAGTGTTAAAATAGTTCAGTCTGCTAGTAATTTATTAATGTTTTAAATTTCCCTTGTTACTGATATCTGTGTAAACATTAAATACAAGAAAAATGCATGTAGATAAGGTTCTTTGTTTCCTACAAAATCTGCCACTTGTTCAAGTTCAGCTGTAACCTAATTTGTGGGAATGGCAGGCTTGTTAGTACTTAGAGAGCATCTGATATTTTCCACTTTAAAGTTTATGAATATCATAAAAATGTACTGTAGGATGACATGTAAACAGGCTGGCATGTGAAAATAGATTTTAATTTCATTGCATGGTCTGCTTACAATCAGTCAACTACATCACAGAGGATGCACCACTAACTCATTTTTTGTTAATTATTCTTACTTTAGTGTTTTAGTATGGGGGTGTTATTTTTGGTGAGAAAGTCATCCTCAGTGGCTCAGTATGTCCTCAAATTCACTGTCTTCTTGTCTCAGTCTTCCATGGATTGAGATCACAGGTGTGCACCACCACTCTAGGATATGAGCCTCATTGTGATATCTGCCAGACTAAGCTGGCAGGAGGTCCTGGAGGTCCCTTGCAAGAGCCAGTGCCAACTGCTTATTCATTTTTTTACTGTTCTTGCCTTCCACTCTCAAGGTCCAATCTATGAGAATTATCTCAGAACATTTTATTATTCTCCTTTTATTCACCAGCTGATCACTTATTACAGAAAAAAAAATTCCTTTTTACTGACATTTAGCAAGAATCCATAAGTGCTAAATCGCTTTCTGAATTACCTTCCCACATGTTCAGGCTGTCCTTTGAGAAATGAAGGAGGCCACACATTTACCACACTAGTCCAGTTACTGTAAATGAAGATGTAGCATGAATGGCACACAGAGGAGACAAATATCAGATTTGAACTGTGAGTAGAGAACCCAGAGTTTGCATGTTGTAATATTTCTTACATGTACTTTTCATGAAACGTCTATTCACATTTGCTCAAAAATGGATCTTTGTGATACATAAAAATGGATCCATTAGCCTGCCATCCCATCACCAGGGAGGCTGAGGTGCAGAAGTGGGGCTATGTCAAGGCCACCCTGATCCACAAAGCAATAAGCATTAGACTCTGTCTGAAAACCTAAAAGAAAAAAAATCTCCATTCACTCTTAAACACCCAGTCCAAGCTAACACTTTACATTGACAGTTGGTGATTCTCAGAAATAGTGGGTGTCGCCTCTATATCCTAGCTAAACCAGTAACTGTCTGAGAAAGATAAGTGTCACGTGATTGATGCCAGATCACAGCTTCATTCTAAAAGTTAGAAAGCATGTACAGTCTATTCCTTTTGAAAGGACACAGTCCAGGATACCAAGATGAATACTTTGATATAGGCTCTTGGCCCTAAATTCATATTCTTTTTAGTACGACATTCAGCCATCACAACTCTATTCCTTGTTCCAGCAATAATTAGGAGCTTTCATATCTAAAGAGTTGTTTGAAATGAAATTTGAGGAGAAAATACTAAGATTATTTCTTTGGTGAACTCTATGTTACAGCAGAGATAACTCAGGAAAACACTGTACAAGATACAGAAGTAAATCCATAGTGCCAGATGGTGGAAGAGCAGGCATCAGCAGTCTCACCTAGCTATAAACTCCATGAATTAACCTAATCAAGTAAAATGTGCCCATTGGTGCAATACTGGCTCAATGGTTATTGGGTGTGTCTGAGCACTTCCTGATTGGATTTGAGGCCCACTATACAAGAGAGAATCCATTCCTTATATTACAAACCCAGCCAAAATCATAAGACTGGGTTAAGATCCCTGGATGAAAATCTAGTACTACTGCTTATCTGAATTGACACAGCATCAAACCACCACCTCCTAAATGTGCATCTTTATATCTACAGATAAGGCTACTCTCAGCCTGTGGTGGTTTCAGTAAGAACTGCCCCCCATAGGTTCCCCAGTCTGTGAAGCTGTTTGCAGAGGTTTAGGAGGTATAGAATAAATGGAAGAACAGCACTGGTCGCAGGAACTGCCCTACTTCTGCTTGTCCCCTGTCTGCTTCCTGTACATGCCTGAAGATGTGAGCTCTCGCTTTCTTCTCTGGTGGGCTCCAGCCATGCTTCCCAGCTCCTTTCCCACTACTACAGATACTCCAGATGGAACTGCAACTCCTTTTTCTATAGCTTTCTCCTGGTGATTTATAACAGAAAAAAAAATCAACTAATACACGGACCTAATCACAAAAGCCACTACTGGTAATGAATAGAAGTGAATGCAGAGATCCATGGCTACAAAAGATGCTGAGAACAAAAGATGATTGAGGGTTCAGCCTTAAACCAGACATTTACATCATACCCTTAAGGCTCAGGGAGCATTGCAGAAGAGAGGACAGAAAGAATGTAATAGCCAGAAAACAGGGAGAAGGCAATAAAATGCCATCTTCTGTGTATGACATCACACTCAGAGTCATCACCTCATAGCAGCTGTGCCTGGTGGGACTGAGTGAATGCAAGTCAGCCCAGCAAGTAACTGGGGCTCATGGGGTCCTATCACTTATTACTGAAATATTGGTAACTAATACTCCTGATGGTCTGAAAGTGGAAGTGAAATTTACTAGGATCAAGGGGGACTCTTTAATGGTAGGAGTGGAGAGGATAGGGTTACAGTATACAAGAGGATTATGTTCAAAGTATATTATATACCTAAATTAAAATGGACTTATGTAACACAACATAATAAATGTTTAAAATATATATAAAAAGTAAAGGAGATAAAAAGATTAGTTCCTTAAAGCAATAATTGTTGATGGATGTTAGTGTGTGAGCAGAATGATTGGGATAAGATTCAGGGGAAAACTAGCAGAAAGGGGATTGAAGAGGCAATGCCTGAAGGAGATAAATCCCTTAACTTGGGTGCTTCCCAAGGCTAAACATCAAGGCTAAGTACATGTCACTGTCTGTGAACTGAGTATATCTGTGCTGTCCAGGTTAGGCAAGCAGTGGGCAGCGAGCTGAGCTCCTCTGCATTTCTCAAAGTCAAAGGTACTGACACCTGGTTAGACAAAATAAAGAACAACAAAGCCTAAACACAGCCATCAGCCGTGAGCTGGTATAAATGTATCAGCTTATCTGCTCAGTTTTAGAACCCTGGGTTTCAGAAAAATAGGAAACAGCAGATAAAGATGATGTAAGCTGTGGTAGGCTATAATGTACAGGGTGCTACTACAGCCTTTAGGAATATAAAGGTTTTAACTGATCTTATCACCTAAATTGTAGTACATAACAAAGTGGAAATGTCAATTATTAGAATGCAGCCTCATATACTGAGAGAAACCAGTGAAATTTCAGTATATTACATAACAAATAAAACTAATAAAAATGAATGCTTTTTGTAGAAAAACACTTTTTAACTTTTAGCATAAAAATCATTTCTTGTAAAAGAAAACTGAAAACATTATCTTCTGTAGTTTTCTTTGAGCTTGACATTTTGCACTGGTTCATTCAATAACCAGCATTGATTGTTACTACAGCTCGCACTGTGGATACAGTATTTATTCAAAGCCCATTTTAGAAATTTAAATGATCTCCATATGTGTGGGCACTAAAATTGTAAGAGCATGTGTTCCATTTCCACTAAGAAACAATTCCTTTTCTGGACTTTATCATGTATTCTTCAGGTCTATGTTCTACATATGTATGTGTTCTGCATATCCATGTTCTGCAAGTCTATGTTCTGCATAGCTCTACTTTCTGCACAGTTCTATGTTCTGCACAGTTCTATACTCTGCAGAGGTCTGCAGCCTTTGGTGTGATGGCACATTTTTATTGTCAGCTTGGAATTTAGAGTTGTCTGGAGACTAGTCTATGAACTTATGTGTAAGGACACTTCCAGAGAGGTTTTTGGGGTTGGGAAGAGGCACCCTGAATGGGGGCAGCACTTTTCTGTGGGCTATGGCCATGATACCAGACTGAATTTAAAATGAGATAGTTGCTGGCGCACCAGTGCTCATTTCTCTGCTTTCTGACTGCCAATGCAGTATGTCCAGCAGCCTCACCCTCCTACCGCCAGGCCTTGCCTGGCATGACAGACTTTATGCCCTCATACTGTAGGCTAAAGTAAGCCCTTCCTCCCTCATCTCTTATCTGATTCTGTCATAGCAATGAGAAAAGTAACTCATATCCTTGGTCACCAACAAATATTCATACCATATAGAAATAAAAACTTAAAAGATTAAAATCAAGAACATATAAGAAAATGCAGACAAAGGTCTCTTTCGTATAAACCTCACAATCTGAATCTAACAGGATGTTGTCCCTCATGTAAGATAAAATCTTAATGTCCTAGAGAATATTCTTAGTTGTGAAATAACTGCTTATAAACTTGCTCCTTTTTCATTCTTAAATTATTTGAAACAATGCTCTCCCTTTTCAGTAGTATTTTTCCAAAATTTATAAACTAGAACTTTACTCCAGCATTGTCTTCTGGGTCAGAGTGCCAATTTGGTGTTGCATGCTATTATATTTTGTATATTGAACAAAGTATGAATATAAAAATAATTCTGGAGAAATGATGGTACAGAAAGACTGTGGTACTATGTATAAACAAAAATGTCTAAAATTAATGTTCTTTTTAAACCTTTTTCTCAGGTGTGTTCATTTCTTGAACTCTAGTGTCTATATATAGAGAGAAGCTATGAATTTCACACATGTGTTCATGTGTGTGAGAATATTTGTGTAAGAGAGTGCATATATATGTGTTATGCATGGAAGTGTGTGGATGGCAGAGATTAACCATAACTGTTGTTCCTTAGGTACTGTCCACATTGGGATCTTTTGAGACAAGGTCTCTCATTACTGGAACTTGCTAATTATGTAAGGAAGATTGGCAAGTGACCTGGCAGCTCCTGTCCATCTTTGACTCTTCAGTGCCGGGCTTACAAGTGCACCACCACACCACATTCTTTCATGAGGGTTCTAGGGGTTTGAACTCAAGTTCTTGTGATGCACACTACACACTTTCCTCACTAAAATATATTCTTAGATTGCTGTCAAGTTTTTAAATAAAAAAAAATGAAACTGGAGGGAGGAATAGTCTAGAACAGAGAGAGATCATTGGCCTCTATCTCTATTGTTACAGTGTTTATACTAAACTTTTGGTTCATTTGTGTATGTGGATGCATTGTCAAAAGATTCATGCTTTTCCATCTTGTATAGCTATTCATCATCTATACATTATCCAGTAGGCAATGAGGGGCCTGGGCAGCTGTTTAATTATACAAATTTTTGACAAAAACTTTTTAGGTCATTACTATAGAAAATAGATCGAAAGCAGACTGGAGTTGGGGAAAATTATTTAAGAGTGAGAGCAATAACACAAGAGCAAATCCTTTATAATTTTTTTTTAACTGAGGTTAAAGCTTCAGGTAATTAAACTTCCTTGGATTAGGCAAAAAGTGGCCTATATTAGGTGGATTTCCTACCACAATGTCATAATGAGGGTGCATTATGCTAGAAATAAAGGCCAAAGTGCAGAGCTAGCTACTGTCTGGCTATTTTGCACTACAATGGACCGCTTGTCTATTTGAATAACTCTATACTTAAAAGAACTATATTATATTAGTTTCCTTTACTACTACAGAAAACCATCTGAAACTATTCCTCATTTCTTTTAAGAGCAGCTTTTCCATTTCTACCACAAAGGATTTTCCTATGTTTAACCTAATTTAAATGGAATAAAAATCACCAGTGTGCTGTGCAGATAATAACACTAATATAAAAAATATAGGTATCATCATGTTTGGCCAAATTTACTATTAAACAACTGACTAATAAACTTAAGTATATTATACAATTTATCAATGCAGATTTTATTAAAAGCAAACCCTGGAGCTACTTTCTAAATTTCCTTTTGAAAAATCAAAGTATAATAGCATTATCTGGTTTTGTCTTGTAATTAGTTTTGTCTCAATACAACAACAATTTCTTTAAAATCTTTCTGTACATTTCCCAAATCTGTGCAATTACAAAAGCTACAGATATATTCAGAGAGTTCCTTTACCTGCCCCTGCCCATGCTTTCTCCAATATTAAATCATTTATATGTCTAGTTAGATCTCTGACATGTGAGAAGTTATGCTTCTGATACTACCTGACAATCTGGGAGGAAAATGTCATTAGTCCAAACATTAAGAGAAATGAATCTTTGGTTATAGGAAAGTAGGGGAAATGCCCAGCAGGTTTTAGCTTGTAGTAAGGATATTTTATTAACTTTATTATAAATTTATACCTAGTACCTGGAGGAAAGACAAAACTGTAAAAAAGAGATTGTCTAACATCACAGAAACAATTACAGTCTTTCATTTTGTCATATTAATTGATATAATCCTTGTACATGGTTTAGTGCTACATAGGCAGGTTTCGTGTGAATGTCTGCTATGCTTAGCAAACCTGCCTGCACATCCATCCTCCCCTTTCTCACCCCCCCTGCCTTTCAGTCTTTCATTGCTCCCTTTTGTTCCACTAGACAGTTTCAATTCTACTTTCATGTCATTTATACATATCTGATCTAGTGTCTATATACAGTCCAGGAATAACACATAAGAAGAAACATAATATGTGTCTTTCTGAGATTCGCTTGATTTGCTTACATGATTATCTTCATGTGTACTCATTTCCTGAAAAGAACATATGACTGAAAAAAATTCCAGGGAAAAAATATTTCCTGGATTTTCCTTCTCTGTCTCTCTGTTGATGTATACCTAGGCTGGTTCCATAACTTAGCTACTGTGGAAAATTCTGTGAAAAGCACTGATGTACAAATATCTCTGTTAAATGTTAAACTATAGGCCTTTGGATAAGTACTCAGGAATGCTATAGTTGATTATATGGTGGAACTAGGTTTAGTTTTTGAGAAACCTCCCTACTGACATCTGTAGGTCCTAGACTTAGTTACATTCCCAAGGAAATTTATAGGTTCACCAACATTTGTCATTTAGTTGTGATTGTCATTTTGACTGGGATGAGTTGTAAACTCAAAGTAGTTTTTGTTTCCATTTCTCTGAGGTTGGACACTTTTTCACACTTTTACTGGTAATATATACTTAATCTTTTAAGGATTATGTGCTTATTTCACTATCCCATTTCTTTTATTTCCTCTTACGTAAGTTTCTAAATTTTCTATATTCTAGAATAGTGATCCTCTGTTAGAAGCAAACATTTACATCTACTCTGTGAGCTGTGTCTTCACTTGATTAACTGTTGTTTCTTTTGTTGTTCAGAAGCTTATTAACTTCATGATGTTCCCCTTGTTGGTGGTTTGCCTTATTTCCTAAGTGATCATTGACTTATATAGAAAGTGTTTGACTCTGCCTACATCTTCAAGTGTTTCACATGCTTTGTTCTTTAACAATGTCAGTTGCAGGTTTTCCATTAAGGTCTTTCATTCATTTGGAGCTGCTTTCATAAAGGTGAAAGAAGCAGATCTAATTTCATTCTGCTATGAGCAGCTGTCCAGTTTTGCTAGCATTCCTTGAATAGACTGGTTTTCCTCTAATACACACATTGTAAAAATAATGGTCTTTAGTTTTATGTCTTTATATATGTATATTAAACTTTCTTCCATTTATCTGTCTCTGCTTTAGTTCCAGCATCATACTGGGTTTGTCGCTCAGGTTCTGATGCTGATACCTTCAACATTATTATTTTGTTCAGGGTTTCTTTGGTTTTTCAAACTATCAAATAGTTTTGAGATGTTTTCCTGTTTCTTTGAAGGAATGCACTAGAATTGAACCTGTATGTTTCCTTTGGTAGTTTATTCATTTTCACACTGTGAAATTTTTCTGTCTATGAGAGTGGAATACCATTCTATCATTTACCTCAGTATTTAATATGTTTTAATTATTGAGATTTTTGTTAAGATAATATAAATGTTTTGAGGCAATTGAGAATGAAGTTATTCCCTGGATTTCTTTCTAAGTGTGTTTATTTTTGGTATATAGTAAAGCTATTGATTTTTGTATAATAATTTTTATCCTGCCACAAAGAGTTTATCTGAAAAGTGTTTCAGTGGAACCATTAGGATATCTTATATCTAAGACCCTGTCTATGAATACAGGCATATTTCTTTTTTCTTGTCTTATTCCTTTACCTTGAATTTCAAGAAATATTAAATAAGAGTGGAGGAAGTGAATCCTATGATTTTAGTGGAAATTATTTAATTTTTTCCTCATTTCATATGATTTTGGCTATAGGACTGCTTTATTTAGCCTCTAATATATTAAAGTATGAGCCTTCTGTCCCTAGTATCCTTGAGGCTTTTATCAAAACGGAACATTGAATTTTGTCAATACATTTTTCTGTACCTATTTTTGTAGCTCCAAGACTTCATAGCTGGTTAACAGGGTTACTGTTTTAGCACCTCTAGCACTATGAAAAGTAGCGAGTAAGCACAAAGCTTTGTGGTCAGTACCAGCTCAATTTCTTCAAGTTCTATGACTCACTGTTGCGTCTTCAGCAGTATAGTATTATTTTGGAGTCATAGAGGGCAACCAGGAGAAATGGCATTATCCAGCAATGTTTATGTCTATGGGGTACTACTGGTCAGTATCTCAAAAAGAGGTAACCCCTTCCTGGCACTGGGCTTTTAAATTTTTAGCCTCTCTTTCCCTATGCTTATGAACCAGCCCTGGGGAACTGCTGCTAGTGTCTTCCAGAGATGGCAGGGGAGCCGCACCTGTGAAAGCTCAACAATATGGTTACCTAAGCAAGACCTTCGTAATGACTATACCAGTGGACACTCCAGTGTGGGGAGAGGGAATTTTTTTAAGTTGCCACCTATCGATGAGGCGCTACAGGCAATCAATGATTACTGAGGGAGGAAGAACTAGTTTTCTCCAGGGACAAGCTTTTCCAGTTCCAAATGACCAGGCCTAAACACAGGTACACATAAGCACCATTAAATGAATTGAGTAAATAATGTGTGTATAGCAATAGTAGTCAAAGAGCCATGAAATTGAAAGGGATGGAGGGAGTGGAGGGGGACTTGGGAAGGTTTGGAAGGGAAGAAGGAATAGAAACAAAAATACAGTACTCATAGATGAAATTCTCAAAAGTGAAAAATTATTGTTTTTAAAGTTTGGCCTCTGGTGGGTGGACCTGGAGTCCATGTGTAACACAACTTGCACTCTCTGGGTTTTTGTTTACTTTTTTTTTATTATTTTATTTTTAAGGAGGACACGATGTTTAGTAATTAGGGACTGAGGGATGGACTAGGGAAGAGTTTAAGAATGAGGTGAATATGAATAAAATGCATGCTATGAAATTATCAAAGAGTTAATAAATTTTTAAAGAATTAAAGGATTTTAACCAAAAAAAAAAGGAATATAGATTGTATTTGAAAAGACTCTAAGCAGATGAATGCAAACTATAATTTTCTTCTTCTGTGTATGAGGCAAAAAGAACTAATCTTAAAGACCCTATTTGAGCAGCTGATTTATCAGCATTTTTTACAAATTGGGGAATTTCTATTGTTAGAGCTGAGTAAAAATAAGATATATTCATTTTTAAAGTGTACTTTATGAAATGACCATGGTTGATAACACTACTTATAATCTATAATTATATAGACCAAATGATATGTGTTATTTATTTATGTGCATTTTTGTTGCTCTAACGTTAATATTTTAAAAGTGGCGATATAGTCTTAAATTGAAAAAAAAAAATCTCTCACACACAGATCCAGTTACACTGGAATCTATACTGCCTGGGGCATTTCTCTTATTTATTTATGAATCCTTTTTCTGAATAACACTATTCTATAAAAAAATCACTATGGTTTACATTTTATCATTCATGCCAGTCTCTGGAAAATACCTGCATAAACTTAATGAAGGTAAAATCAAAACAAGCTTAAGGAAGAGAAATATTACGATTTGTATTTTGCAAATGAGGAAACAAGGTTGAGTCCATGGACCTTGGGTTGCTAAGTCTGATGACCTCATTTAAGATGTTATGTCTCCTTTGTCCCATCCCTAGTCTATCTGAAGACACAGGAAAGAAGTAAACCTGTAGTGCTTTGAAGAGAAGGTTTAACCCCACAGGGATTTGCCAACACTTCTGTACCTAGAAACCGTAGAATTCTTGCTAGAAATCCTTGCACTGTCTTTGGTTAGTTCTTGGAAGTATCAGATACATCTGATAGATTTCAAGGATTTCACTAACAATCTGCAAGACAAAAGAAAAAGTGGATATAGCGAATATCATAAAAATAACAATTGCCACACCTGGTTGTTAGACTGAATGGACAAATTCTGGAACTTGAAGGGCACTAAGTCTGTACTAACTTCAGCTTACAGACTGGTAAGAACAGAACTCCATGTGTTACTGGGCAAAATGTCCATATTTGATCAAAGTGAGATTTGGACTTAATCCCTGACTCCATTTCGGTGATTAAGTTGAAGTATGAGCTATGACACTTACTTTTACTTTTCATATGCTTTTCAAATGCTTTTTGATTAGTTATCTTTATTATTATGTGTATCAGTGTTTTGTTGTACTCTGCAATTGCACCTGGGCATGCAGTGACTATGAAGGTCAGAAGAGGGTATTAGATCCCTTGGAACTGGAGTAGTGAATGGTTGGTTGTAGCCCTGTGGTCCTCTGCATAAGCAGTCAGTGATCTTAACTGCTGAGCCATCTCTCCAGTTCCTTAATTTCCATATTCCAAGTACTTCATAAATTCATGTAAAGATTAAGTGAAACATTTCATTTGACATACAAAATAGGTCTGTTGACATATTGCTCCTAAGACTTGGGTGCTTTTAATGTTATTTTAATGTTATTATGCTATCATTACATTCAAATTACTATAAATATTTTTGATGTCTATATTAATAATGTCAGCAACTTAAAAGTATATCGAGTATGAAATTTTACCTTCTTTACACTTCCTCTTCATTAAAACATTATCTAAAATACTGAAAGTATTAAATCAGTATGTTCTCAGATTTTAAAATGGGTTATGCCCGCAAGTCCAGTTTTTGCTTTAAGCACTGCTTAAAATAACCTACAAAATAACCAGTGGTTTTTCATGTCAGGAACATCACTTCCAAAAGCCTAATTAGTACTCTTAACTCATATTGGTATTTGATGAATGAAACACAGACATGTACGAAAAACAACATGCTACCATTGAAGCTGTTAAAATGAGCAACATAGATTCATGCAGAAACTAAAATTTTCAGATTTATCTTTTGCCTTTCCACCAACTAGAATGTCACCCCTGTTCTCAACTGACAGCTGTGGCACTTGAGCTGACAGAGCTTTTTGCTCTGATTTCTAGCCCAAGGCTTTATTAAGAGTTTTAGATTAGATTTACTGGAGTTCGCTGGATGCCTTAGCAGATTATTCTATACATCACTCCTTAGGAATTATTCTCTTTCATTTCCAGCTGTCTTGCATTTATAGTTACTAGGACTTCTCTTACTGTTTATTCTGGGCTTAAAAATAGCCTCCCTTTGTTATGACTATTTCCCCATATACTTACAGAATGTTACAACATTGTGGTTAGAGCCAGCTATTCAAATATAAAATTTATTATGCATTGCATTTTCTTCAAAAATCAGATTACAGATCCATGAGCATTCATTACTTAAGAAGCCAGGAGACTGTTCGCATGATTTGTGCACATATATTTAATTTGCTTATATTCTCAGTTATTATCCATGACTTTTATGAACCCTTGCTGATTCATTATGAAATGGAAGTTTTAAAAGCTCAATAATTTTAAATGCTACTATATACTTAAAATAATGAACTTAAAATGAAATTGTAAGATTTAGCTTCAATAAACTTCAGAACATTTCATGCTGAAGCTATTTTTCTATCCATACTCGAACATTCAGAATTTTTCTTTAAAATGTTTCCCAATACAATAAGAAAGCAAAAACAATCCAAAACAAATGAACATTTCTAGAGGGCTAACACAGGCGAGAATGTATAGTTTCATTAACTTGAACTCTCCCTGTAAGAAGAGTTGCTGTATTATATTCGGTCAATTCAACATTTAAAAATATTAAACAAATTTACATTGAGAATGCAATGGATGAAAGTCAGAAGAGGTATGCCAGCAGTCCAGATATGTAAAATTATCAGCAGAGGAACCTTGGCTCTGCTTGTATTCATGGCAATGATTGCCCAGACACCTGTGTGTTCACATCTTAGCCTTCTCTGCTAGCTTTTGTAGTAGTGTCTATAGATGTTCGGGTTAGGAGCCACTGATGATGATGAAGATGTGCTAAACTCTGACCATCAGCAGTGTACAAACCAGAAGGTACAGGTTAGGATGCCTTGAAGAGGTTTTATACTGTAGACTCTTTCATTCTAAAAGCCATGATGCAAATGAGTGTAATTACCCACTTAGCACTTGAACAACTGCAGCATTATGCAGCCATTAAACATATTTTCTAAAAGCATCATATGCAAATATAAAAATGATTTGGTTAAAAAACAAAATCAGATATATCACAGTGTTGTGGGTAAATGAGGATTGACTTTCATTGCAAAGAGAATTTAAACTAGTTCTGCATTATTGAGATAATACTGTCAATGGATAGATAATTATTCAGAATTACTGTGCTAAATTGTGCTATGGCAAGCAATTCCAAGGCCAAAGATTAATATTTGTACATTAAATTACAATTAATTATGTTCTTATTAAAATATTTTCAGGGCAAATTAGAGAAAAGAGTATGTCTCTTTAGAATAGAAAGGGGAACTAATTACTATGGGTATTACTTTAAGTTTAGGGTCAGACAGAATGGAATACTTGAACAGAACTGAAGATCACAGTTACATGAGATTCAGCCACATTTTATTGAGTAAGAATGATTTGAAATAGCCTGATTTTCATGCTAATTCTTATTGAGATTGATTACCCAAAAATATACACATGATTTTTTGTCAAGAAATTTTAGTATTAAAAGATTGGAAATTTTGTTTCATGTCTTCACTCTTGTGCAAACATAAGCACATCATCATTGCTATTGGTTCATATTAGTGACTTCCCAGATATCTAGAAAACTCTGTTTTCCTGCCTTCATTTACTACCTCTGGATTTTACAAACTTTCTGCCTCCTCTTCCTCAATGATCCCTGAGCGTTGGGAGCAGAAGTTTGCTGTAGGTGTCCTATTTAGGCATAAGGAATCTCATATTCCCTGCACATTGGCCAGTTGTGGGTCTCTGTGTTAACCACCATCTGCTGCATGTGGTAGCTTTTTGGGGGACAGTGCATTAATCTATGGGTATAACAATACATCAATAAATGTCAGTTTAATGTGATGATTATTTAATAGAAAACTAGTACTAAGCTCTCTCCTGTGACTTGTTCAGCCTCGGGTTCCTAAGCCTGATGTCATTGTCAGTTGAGGGTTCCATCCTAAGAAGCAGATCTTACATCCAATTTAAAAATGTTTGGTTATTCCACCTTTGTTCCAAAGTTGTACCAACGGGCATATCTTACCAGGGCAGTTGTTACTGCAGTTCACAGGTTCATAACTAGCAAGGTTGATGTGCACTCACTCTTGAGGTAGCATGCATAGGAGTGGTGAGAGTATGCACAAGTCCCATGTAAGCTCAAGCTAGAGAAAATCCCTGCATAGAAATGGGAAGTGGATAAGGAAACCCCAGTCCTATCTGAGGAACTATTGGCTACCAATACCTTCTAAGAAGAAGAGAGTCAGTCTTCTTTAAATGTGTGACTCCATGACATCAGGTGTCAGGGGTTGTAACAGGCACAGAGCTGGGGCGGGGTCTAAATATGATCAAAACATATTATATGAAATTTGAAAAAACTGATAAAAATTTAAAATAAACCATAATCATGAGGACCAGGTCCTTGCATTTTTCTCATGAACACAAAAAGATACTTAGAACAGTTCTTGCTAAAAGAGCAAAGTATCTGTTCCATGTAAAGAGTGGATTCCTGTATCCTACAAAGTGGAAATAATGAGCTGTTGAGAGTTGTAGTCTCACCTCTATGTGTGCAGCAGCACGTATGTGTACCTGCATTCTCACACAAAACAAGTGATCAGTTCAGAGAACATTTTTGTATATGCATCAGATTCATACCTGAGTATTTAAACTTGGATTGTGAATAACAGAAAAAGAAAAATCTAGGTCAAACCATAAAACATTTCATATAATGCTGTCAAATAAAATGTTTTCCAGGGCAGGAGAGATGGCTCAGGAGTTAAGAGCAATGGGTCCTCTGCATGACGTTCCCAGAAGCCACTTGGTGACTAACAACCATCTGCAACTTCAGTTCCAGGGTTTCTGACTCCCTCTTCTGGACTCTGTGGGCATCGTATGACATGGGTGCACTTACATTTATGCAAGCAAAACACATGTACACATAAAATAAAAATTAGTAATCAAATTGAAAAGAAACCTTTTCCTAGAAAAATAAATGCATAATTGTTTTGGGTTTTGATTAATAACTTGCTGATAGTATTGAATAATTTCCGATATTAATATTATACTTGAATGTTATTCCTTTGCTTCTCATAAAAGTGCAGAGTGTGTCATTGCCCCCTTTCTTGCCTTCTCTGCTAGTCCTTCTCTGTTCTCTAGACAGTTTTGTCACATATACACATAGGATTTTATGTGTCTTTATAAAATTCTGAAACCACAAATGAGAAAAAAGACACGGTATTTGTCTGTCTGAGACTAAGTTAGTTCATTTAATATAATTGCTTCCAGTGTCATCCATTTTTTTGGCAAATTATGAAACTTTGTTTTTTATGACTCAGAAATATTCAATTGTGGATGTGTACTGTAATACTTAATTAATTTGACATATTATATTTCTAGAAACTTAATACAGGAACTTGGGTGTAAAATATACTTTTAATACTATATTAGGTATGCATAGCTTTGGAATTAGAATACTCACCCCACATGCAAAACCTGAAAAAAACCTATGTAACATTATACATGTAGGAGATAGAAGGATGTGTATCAGTCATGGATTAATGCGCATATTTTATATATTTTCTGACTGATGTAGAACTATTTAACAGAAAGAACATAATCATCAGTATAGTAGTATAGTCATATAGAATAAGGAATGATTATTTCTTGGGTATGTTACATATAAAAATGCATTTATTTCCACATTATTATGTTAACATTTTGTATACCACCCAGTATTCTCTTCCTGTTCAGTCATATTTGAAAAGTACACACAAATCACACATTTTGATCTTGGAGAGGAAATCTGCTTTAATAAGTTTATTTATGCAAAGTTTGAAAACATTTTCAAGATCATCACAAAATATAAGTACATATATCAAATGTTCTGGACCAAAAAATGAAAAAAATATACTGTAATTTTCTTTAAATTTAGAGTTTTGAGGTACATAATTTCCCTATGTTATATTGTTAATTTTATATTATCATGATAGATATGTAACTACTCATAAAATATGTAATTCAATATTATAGACACTTAAATTCTTTTTCCAGTTTAACTAGTTGTTTAAACTTGCACTTAATTTTACAACATTTTGCAGTGGAGGTAAAATAGTATTTAAGCTTGCGAAATAATGTTGGAAAGGTGGTCCTGGCTGAGCGCTCACATGGCAGTGGTCCAGCCTGTCATCATCCTCCCTGTTCATAGAAGCCCTCTGCCCTGACATCCCACGACACAAATCTGGTTGCTGCTGGACATCTTTCAAATTCAGGCTCAGGTACATGGTGGCAGATGTGTCTGTCTGCAACTGAGATAGGATCCATCTGTAGCTTGCACCTGTTGTTTTGCTGAGGCCAGAGTGCAGGTGTGAATATGAAAACTGAAAGGGCAAGTCTACAGAAAAATTGAAAGGAATTTTTCATCTTTCGTGATCTGTTTTCTGTTTTACTTCCTTTTCTTCCTCAAGAGTCAAGATGCTGATGGGATAACAATCCATAGTCAAGCCCAGACAATTACACTAATATGTTAGTCATTATAATTTTTCCTACCATATTTATAATACATGGGAATATCAAAAAATCATACTCCAAAGCCAAAGGGGAAAGAAAGGAAAAAAAATTATTCCTCAAGAATGACCCATGCATTGAACCCGTTTGAACATTTTGCTATCAGTACAAATTTCATTACGATGTAATTATATATTCAGCATATCTTTTTAAAAGTATTTTTGCAGAACATTTCATTAAATATACATTAAGGATTCCTGGTCCTCAAAGATATTTCTTTTTGGCTATTTGAATGACTGATTATAGTTTAGAAAACAGTCTTTCTGGTGATCAGTGCTTTTCAGAATTGACTGCTTATGAGACACCCTGGTTGGTACTGTTACATTACACATTTCAGTTCCCCCTGGGGCCTGGGGATTTACAACAGATGACATTTGCTCTCAGATGATATTTGCTCAGGGGCCACATTTTGAGTAGAAAGATTGTGTATTAGGTACATAACCTCATAAAATAAAACCAGTGAAATTACTTTGCAAACTAAGAAAAGCAATTTGGCAAATAAAATTATAAGTTAATATTGTTAGGATTAGGTTTTCATAGACAATGGATGAAACATGCTATATTAGTGAAAATTTCAATGGTGTTTAGTTACTTTTGCAAGCACTGTGTTAGTATTGTAAGCATTTCCTACTTTGAGAAGGGCGTTGATTTGAGTTCTGTGAATGTTGTACTCATGATCTTCATGCAAGGTATTGTGGATGCGTGAGATTCTTTTTCTTCCTCAAATCTGTTTCTAACCCATTCTTCACCTTTATGTGAATTACTTCAAGTGTTTATAGTAGAGTCGTCCATATATTTTTTTATGTTCTAAAAGTAGGATATTGTAGTGTTCCTTCTAAACTGAGCTTTTAAACTTTCTATTAAGATGACCAATGACTTGCTATTGAAAACTAATTTGAAATCTAGTAGCATCTGTATAACTTTCTCACCATATTTTTGTCTCATCCTTTTTGTTCATAGACTAGACCTATGGACACCAAAATAGAAACCCCAGGTTTGTTCCAGACCTATGAAGTTAGATCTATTATTTTATAAAGACCCTCGGGTAGTTTGTATCTACATGATGGGGTGGGGTACAAGGCTCTGGGCTGCAGCATATGTGATAATAAAGTGCCAGTCTCCATTCTGTTCTTGAATTAGAATTATACCCAAAATTGGTGGGAGTCTTGGAGACAGACACGTATCTTGTTGAACCTCAGCTACTAAAGCTTTTGTAACAATGTTTTTGAACAGGCAATTCAATAACTCCCCCGACTCTCCTCGTATTTGGAATGCTGAGAATTCTATTTTCATCAAAGACTATGATATCAGAGTATGGTGAAAATACAAAGTACTCAGCACAACTTCTGGTTGATTGTACCAGATAAAACTTGGACAAAGGAGAGAGGTGGTGGTTGTCAGACTATAGATGAACTGCAGATCATTTAGAATCAATGCTGACTTGATGGCCATTGTTAGGCGTTCTTCAAACAGCTTATTTTGCTTCAGTACAGCAATTCTCAGCAGTTCAAATAATTTTTTTTTTACCTGCAAAGGTTTGTATGTTCTCCCTGGAATCAGCATCAGCATATTATTACTTTTATTTTCTCCGTGAAGCATTTTTAGATAATGACAGTGAAAATGAGTCTTCTTTTACAATATATCAAAGTGATCTAAAAGACTGTTTAATATATTCCTTTGCAAAACATATCAGATGGATCATTATTTACATGAGAATTTTAGAAGTCATTATGGACTATTGTGCAATTTTTAAACTGACATTGAATAGGTAAATTATGTTTAGGCAGTTTTGAAGATCTGTATTTTTGATGCAGTGTACCATAGCATCTCTTTAATGGGCTATTTTGTAATTCATCAAATTATTTTCAGCATATGCACAGCCATCATGATGCTAATAGACATTCACATTTAAATTATGAACTAAAATTACCTTACACCTAAATAAGCTGATTTTCATATCAAAAAAACCATAAAAACAAATAAGCCATATAGCAGAAGAGAGTATTTGAACACATATCTCTGGTGGTACGATTTTCAGATCAACCCTTCATTGATATCACTTACTATTTTGTAGCCTCTCACCTTCCCACACCTCTTCAATGGGATAAATATGAAAATATGTCTATCTTCCTTTAAACTAAGGATGCTGTTAACATTCCTGGTAGAGGACAATGAAGGAAACTGCAGAAAAAAACAGCTTCCTGCAATTCCAGACTGGACAGGAGGGTCACTTGTGTGACAGAGCACAAGCCAGGGTCAGGCATTGTGGCACGTGGACTTTTCTTTATGTGGTAGGACCAGACCAGCTCAGATTGGCTAGACTAGTAAAATGCTTGCCTTCTAGAGGACAAACCCCCTTTCTCTGAAGATGGTCTGCCCCCGCCCGCACTCTTTTGTCCTTCCTTGAGTCAGGCTGTGTTGCTTTTTAGAAATTGCTTTTATTTTATAGTTAACAAAACCTAACTGTCTTAAAATAATTATTTAATTTTTTCCTCCTGATTGGAACCACTCTCAAATCAGGAGTGAAAATTGACCTAGAGATCATTTGGTTTCACTAAAGGTCCTACTTGTTGTTAATTATGAGCCTGGTTCTTTATAGACAAAATCACATTTAATCGAAATAAAAATACCACGGAGTGGGTATGATCATTCCTATTTTATAAAGTACTGAAACCTAAACCTATGGATTCAAAAGAAGGCTCTTTCAGTACAGCCTCTGTATATAACTATATTCTTATTTTATCAACGTCCCAAAAATATTAACTCAAACACCTAAGACTATTTCACATTTTGGACAGAGAACTGATAAACATAATATCTCTAAGTATATCGTCTCCATAGAAAATAGAATGTTTTAGAATTTGTTCCTCTGCAATATTTTCAGATCACAGTTTTTACCTTTTGATTTTTCATGCTTTTCCCCAAATGGAAACAAAGTGACATCCTTAGGTTTTAGTAAAATGTTATAAGTTTCAGGCATCAGTATGGAATTATGGATTTCAGATAATAAATAACCTATCTAGGTAACTATGAATTTCCAAAAAGTAATGATTACTTATAAAAATGCCCTTGTGATATACAGAGGAGAGTGCTCCCTTTGTCACTGTCCCCACGGCTTCCTGAAATTATTGTCACTTGCTTTCATTATTGTCACTGTATGTGTGAATGCACACAGCTACAAAGGCAAGCATGTGGTGTTCAGAGGATAACTTGTATAGGCATTCCCTCCCTACACTTTTACATGGATTCTGCGGATGTAACTCATTGTCAGGCTTATAAGGCAAGTGACTTCCACAGCTGAGCCATCTCACCAGCCCTCAAATCTTGTCTAGACCAAAGAATTACAAAGAAGATAACAGGTCTAGAATAATTTTTTATATATAACTTTTTCATACTCTATGGAGTCTATCTATATGTCCTACCATTTCCCAACAAGAGCCTTATTTCTATCTGGACACATTGATTCTAACATTATATTGCCAATATTCTCTGATACCAATGTCTCATCAAACAATTAAGTTCTACTCAATAAGTGTAAAGAAGTACCCTTAAGAGAAAGAAGAAGTCCCTTGTCTGTTCCCTTCTTCTGACTCCTATGAATGCCTGGAATCTGAGCACTTTCCTAGGCTCAAAAGTTAGTTACAGAGAGTGATACAAAGGAACAGAGAAACTATGTCTCTAGGGACTGTAGTGTCAACATCTGCACCTCAGAATAGTTTTCTTAGCGTTCTTTCTTAAGACTGAAGAATTTTGGGGTGGGGACTAAATCCATGACTAATCTTATTATGCTTATTTATGAAATTCAGCTTATCTCAAAGAATAAAATGCTTTATCTGAGTTTCATTATTTTGTCCTTTCAAATTTATTCAGAGTGGAAATATTAGTGAGAAGTTAAAGCTCTTGGCTAGATCTGCAGAGAAAGAGAAATCAGAATTATTCAACTACTCAGTAGAAAGGAGACATAGAATCCTCATAACCAGTATGTCTAAAAACGTACTCAAAGCCCCTCATAAGTTAGAAGTGCGTACTGGCAGAAGATACTAGCTATGTTCTGAGAGAATTACATCAGAAAACGGATGAATAGAACAGCGTGGCACATCATGACCATGACGGTGGCATGCGCAAGTTGTAACGGAAACAGAAGTTCATCACCGCAGCTCTTGTGCAACTGAACTCTTTTGTAAATGCAAGGAAATGTATGCAGATTCAACCCTGTTGACTGAGCAAGTGCTTAGCTGAACGCAGCAAATGGAATTCTGGGCCAGCTGAGAAGCCCGTACAAAGGGACACAGTGGTGAGAAGCAAGGTGCTTTGGAAATACCTTAATTCCATAAAACCAGTGTCACCAATCTGCTTTGTGATGCTTTTAGAATCTGTTCATGTTTCCCTGGTCGTCATCTAACCAAGTTTACAATTTCAAGGAGAGATGAAGCAAAATGAATACAGGAGTCAAATTCCTGGTTGTCAGACACAAGTTTTGTTTGTTTTTCTAACACGGATTCCTAAAATCCAAGCATTGGCAGGTGGCATTTTATTATTAGCTGTGTCAACAATTAGCTCTGCTCTGTAATCCAGCTGAGAGCAGGAGTGGTGACAGAGACACTACGGGGCCGGGGGTGGGGGGGTGGGGAGGGCGCACAGATGGAGGGGAATGAAGAAGTAGACCTATTGATTCTGATGTGGAGAAGGTGGGGAAAAGAGAAGACCATCCTGATAATTTGAAACTGTGCAAAAGAACAGAATCAGCAGGAAGAAAAAGCTGAAGGAGCAAGCTTTCCTGGGGATCTGTTAATGTAGGGGAACAATCGAGTGGAGACTGAGTACATAGTTCTGAAACTCATGAAAATTTGAGATAGAAGATATGGATCTGAAAGTGGCATAGTTTGAATGTGTTCTCCAAGAGCTCATGTGTTGGGTGTTTGGTCTTCAGTGATGTTCGGAAGTGGCTAATTTTTAAGAGTTGAAATACAGCAGGAGGCCACTGGGAATGAACACCTTAGAAAGATTAATGTGGCTCATGTAAGACTGTGGTTAATTTCTGCAAAAGTGAGTTGTTATAACAGAGAGAGAGCATATTCACTTACACATTCATATACTGTATAAAGCAAGCCTTGCTTCTAGCTTTGTGCCTCATCAGAGTTCTGCCACTATGTAACCTACATGATGTCATGCTAGGAGGGACATCCTGACAAAAGCCAGCATCAAGCTGTTTGAAATTTCAGATTCTAAAAAGTGGGCTAAATGAGCCATTCATATAAGTTATAAATTCTCAAGTATTTTTTACAGCAGTGGAAAGCAGATTAATATAGGAAATCATTGCTTCAAGGTGATTCTAGACGCCGTGAGTGTAATGAGATGATCAAGGAAGATGTACAGATACAAGAGTGAAAAGTGAGGAGCTGGAGAGATGGTGGAATGGTTAGGAACACCTATTGCTCTTGCAGAGGGCCCAAGTTCAATGTGCAGCACCCACACAAGAAAATTCACAGCCTGTAACTCCAGCTCTTGTGAATTTGAAGCCTTTAGCCTCTGTAGTCACCTGCCCGCAAGTGCACACATGCTCTTACACACACACACACACACACACATACACACAGACAAAACATATAATGAAACAATAATAAAAGCAAACCTTAAAAATAAAAATTTAAAAGGGTAAAGAAAGGTCCTGGGAAGCATTAAGAATGGTTAGCTGATTGTTCATAAGTGTAGAAATTATAAGAGAATGCCAGAGAGAACAGCATTCTGAAAGAGTGGAGGAGACTGCTTGTGGTGAGATGCCCAGGAAAAGGAGAAAGAATAGAAATTGCATGTTTTTGCTTTAGTAACATACAGCACATTGGTGAGATGAATGAAATGGTAGAGATAAATTTCAGATCATAGTACAATGAATACACAAATAAGGAGGTATAAATTTTGATTAAAACAGCATGACTTTACAATTTATAGGATGCTTAACTCTAAAAGACAGGTGTCAAGTGCTGGAGGAGAAGGAAATATTTTGTTATTTGTCTTAAACTGAGAGACTTGAAAATGTTGAAATTTATCTGGGATATTTTGAAACTTTTCAGACATAGAAGGAAAAGTTATTGATGCATCAAAATCTTCAAGTTGACAAGAGGTACAAAAAATAATTTTGATACATGTTAAGAAGTAGTTGAAAAAGAAAACTTTTAGTCCTCAATTTTTAAAATATTTTGATGATCTTAAAAACCCTCTATTAGCATATATTGATTAAACAAAGTGAAAAGTCTCCTGATAACCATGTTCACACTCATTACCCTCTCCTGTTATTCTTCTACTGCGCCAATCCTCTTCCCAAATAGTTCCCTTTCATTTTTATATCAAATATGTATTGAACGAAACCAGCAGATTTCTTATGTACATTACATACATTTAGTATTTCTATATTATATCCTAGGTGGAAGTTCAAGGATTTGGCACTGATCAGACTTGAATCATGAAACCCAATGTTTGTGTGTGTGTGTGTGTGTGTGTGTATGTGCACATGTGTGCACTCATCCAGGCAGTCTATATACATATATATATCAGTATACACACATGGGAAGAGACTATTGTAGATAGACTTTGCTCACCACATGGAGAGGTGTCATCATTAATATTGCATGACATCCCTTGCCATTAAAGTGCTTCTTATAGAAAATTCTGCAAGTCCAATTCATAAACCCATTCTTTGGGATTTCTGAGTACCTTTCATGTGTACAATCCAGATATCCCAGGTACCCCCAGAAACTGCTAAACATTTATATTTACTAGAACATTAGCTTAAGGTTAGAAATTACAGAAAAAGAGAAACAGACATTTTTCAGAAATAATAGAACTGAGAGCCCTGTATTCTAATCTAAGCACTGCAAAAGTGAGAATTATGCAACATCATTACAGTTTCTATTAACTAACCTGTTCCTCCAGCCTGGTCAGATAGCTACAGAAATTGAAACCCTTGTTCACCCCAATCTTGTGCACTAAGAGTTTGGCTTCCTTAGCCTCCTTTTCTAAGTTGTGTCTGTATGAATTGATTTCTTCCTCCAACAAAGTAAAGCACTAAACCAAGCTCTTCCTTACTACAGAGTGTTTAATGGTAATCACTGCATGTCACGATACCATGGTAAGCAACATTTTCTTTTTATAGCTTTTATTCTCTATTAATCAACTCCTTCCCACTCGCTGTAATCGTCAACTTTGATCTTTCAGCATAAACTTGAATGCTATGACTGAAGCCTACATTAGGATAATTTTTCCACCAATTGGACAAAAATTTAAATATTTTTTTGCTTCAGAAAAAAATGTTTTCTAGCTTTTTGCTTCTTTCTAATTTTAAAGATTCAAGTGATGAGATAAACTTTTATCATTGGCTACATCAGCAGTCAGCTGTGCCAAGTGAGCTTGCTATCTCTTCTAAATGTAAATTTAAAGGAAAAAATAGAGCAACACATTAGCAGGCAGCAAAATGATATGGTACATGGCCAAAAAGGTAATGGCCTTTGTTAGAAACGAAGGCTTCATAGATTGAGGGTTATCTGTCACAAGTGGTGAACTTAGGACCTGGTTTCATTGTGTTGATGTCTGCAAGGACAGGAGTGGGAATGAAGGAGGAGATCAAGAAACCTACCTCTGAAACAAAGTGTTTTTCATGACAGGGAAGGGAACGAATGCCTCTGTTACTGAGAGAATAGTCACTATTCAGGCTATGCAAATAGGACGTGGGGAAGTGTGTACTTTATATCTTCTAACTATGAACACATTTGGTAACAAGAATGAATCTTCAGTGTCCTCTTCATTCACAAAGGACAACATGACTGTATATTATCAAACAGTGGATGTTAGAAGAACACCGCATCTATTTTTAGAGTTTTGCTTCATGTTCATAAAAACATTCCCATTTTTATCTTCCTGAAGTGTACCATTTGAACTGAAACTACCAATGTCTTTTGACATCCCTCATCCTATTTCATTACAGAAACACTCATAACAGCACAGTTTTCTCCTATCAATAAATATGCTTGATGTTCCATAGAAGTTCTGTGTAATACATGCAGAACAATGGAGTCAGACTCAGAGATAAATTATTACCAAAACAACTTTAAGTGATGAGCTTGCCTCTGGATGCTCCCCTGCTGATGTGATGTGGATGCTCAGTGTGAGAGCAAGATGCACAATAAAGGCAGCAAGTAATAATCATAAATCCCAAGCAGGCATTACCCTTCCTTAAGACATTTTTAAACCCTTGAAAAGAAAGGCGGTAAGGTGCAATCTGCTGGGAGAGGCATTCTATTTTTCAATACATTTAGTTAAAGTGCAAAGTGGAGCATGGCTGGACTGGGGGGTCTGCCCACAGCACCTCTTCGAGCACTTACTGGGAACAATGCTGGTGGGTGACAGGAGTGTTTTGTGTCCTGGGAACTGTTCTGGATGAGGCCTGGTCATTTGGTTTATTTTGGTTATATTATTATAGTTTCCCATTTTGAGATTTTTGGAACCTCCCAAAATCTCAATATAAAAAGGGCCTCAAAAGGCAGAATCTACATGTAAAGCGTTAGGGAATGAG
Source organism: Eospalax fontanierii (assembly GCA_035773235.1). Taxonomy (NCBI): domain Eukaryota; kingdom Metazoa; phylum Chordata; class Mammalia; order Rodentia; family Spalacidae; genus Eospalax; species Eospalax fontanierii. Next base: position 20,650,323 of record CM069528.1, on the reverse strand, counting down.
AATAATTGGATGTGACTTGCTTACAGAGCAGGGAACAAAAGGGAACTAATGTTTCCAAATGAGACTGTTCAAGCAGCTGAATCCATCTCTGCTTCTACCTGTTTAGCACACAATCAAAACAAAATTCGGGGTACTAACTGCCAAGACCAATTGGTTCGTTTTCTGCTTTTCATATTTTTTTCTCAAGGAGATGCACACACCATGCAATCAAGTAGCAATTTCAGAACTAGGCACCATGCGCCGAGAATTTCAGCCTAGATGTGTCTCCAGGAGCGCATTGTGGAGGACCTTTGACTGATGCGCAGAAGATTGAAATGTCTTCCTTTCTTCTCTCTGTTTGGCAATCATTCATAGACTGCAAATAGCAAATGACTATACCTGAAGTGAAAAAAGGCAGTAAGCGATTTGTCAGTCAAATCACTTTACGTCTTATTGCTATATTTTCGATATGCTGAATTTTCGATGAAGGTTGGGACAAGCTTGATTACTATGCCAGAAGATATAGAGGAATTCTTGGAAATTGCTGGGATTTCAGAAAAAAAATGGTCATCCTTTTAAATCTGAATATTTGTAAAATATATGGTTGATGATTAAGTAGCAGAGGTAAAGTAAGGCAAAGGTCACTTTAAGGATCACACTACTTGAACACACACTTATAAGGGGATACAAAGTTCATAGAGGGATCAACACAATTCAGGGCTCTGGAGATGAAGCTACATCATTTCCAGCAGCAATCTCAGTTTTTTAACAGGTGCTAAAGCTTAAAGGAAAATATTCCCCGTAAGATATTCTTTAATTAAATTATGTGTGTGTGTTGTGTGTATGTCTGAATGCATATATGCATTCAGTGAATGTAGCACCAGTGGATGTCAGGAGAAGTTATAAGATGCTCTGGAGCTGAAGTTAGAGGCAGATATAAGCTTCCCGATGTCAGTGCTGGGAACCAAACTCCTGTCCTCTGCAAGAGGAACAAATGATCTTAAGAGAGCCATACCTTCAACCACAAAAGGAGAACATTTTAAGAGACCACTCAGAATGTTATTGGTTTAAAGCCTGTCTCCAACAGATTTCACAGGAGGAGGCAGAACTCTAGCTCCTCTATAAAAATTAGACAGGTATGTCATCCAAAGAGGAAAGAGTAATAAGCTAAGTATCTCCTCAGCCATGCAGATCAGGGCACAGAGACCTGTCCTTCCTGGGAAGGAGATCTATAAACAGTAGTGCTTGCATAGATGTTATCTGTCAAAATTTGCCAGTCTGCATTCATAATAAGGGTCATATATGAGGAAAGACATTACTTTATATTGTATATTGTTGGCGTCTCTGTTGGATGAATCAACAAACAGAGGTTTATAAAAATCTGGGGTTGGTATTTCTATTAAGGCTGTAAAAATACGATATTTCAGATTTAAGAATCACTTCTCTGGTCCCCATGCATTAACACTTCAATAACAGTAATATATGAAAATATTGTTTGAATGCCCTTGACCTCTCAGAGTTCAATATCCTGGACACATGGAAGATACCCACCATGTCCTTTTTGAGTATCTGCTGTATCAGTAAGCACAGGACAAATATCCATTAAGAATTCTTTTAAAAATCCCTGGGGGCAAAGAGGCTGGAGACATTGCTCAGTGGTTAAGAGAGCTGGCTACTCTTGCAGAAGATTCAGGTTCAATTTCCAGAACCCACATAGCAGCTAGAAACTGTCCCTAACTCTAGTTCCAGGGGTTCTGGCATCATCTTCTGACCTCTACAGGTATTGCACAACACAAGTGCTCCTACCTACATGCAGGTGTTACAGTCATAACATAAAATAAAAATAATAAATAAAAAAAATTCCCTGGGAAAGTGAGTGGATGTATTATATCTATTAACACTTGATGTATGAATTCAATTCATTTCTTACTAAATACCCAGAAGTATGCATCATTGTGGTTTAAAAAGAGTATAATGTTCTTATATAACCACACCACTGTGACATTATGGACAGCCTGCTACCATCAGTCTGCTTGTTCCTGGTGCCACCACAGACTTACTGAGTACTAATCTCTATCCACCAATGTTTAAAAGTATTACACAGGATGTTGGAATTCTTATGTAAACAAGTCACTGGATCCTTGAAAAATCCTTGAAAATTTTAAGAAGGAGTGCTTCTGAGAATTATTCTATAATATTGTTCCCTCTGGAATTTCTCTTAGTTTTAGTGGAGTGGTTAAAATTAATAGCAACATGAAAAAAAAATTCAAAACGGAAGCAATGTGTGGTGGGTCAGGAGCCTCAAAGAGAGCACCTTCCTTGAGAACATATCCTCACGAACAGCATCGTTGAGTAGTGAAATCAGACTTGGATCATCCAGTCCTGTGGGGCCATGATTCAAGTAAGAGTTATTTTTTCTATCTAACTACAGTTGCATAGAAATCAAAATACAACAAATCTTAGTTAACTCCCATTCCTTGCATATTATCTTTTTAATGTACTCATAACTTTTTCTTTCATTTTCCTGCTGGTCTATGATTTCTCTTTAGTATAAATACTAGTAACTAGTGTTTTCACTACTGTAACTATCAAAGGATAACTTCCTCTGTTCTAGTCCAGTTTTAAAGACTCACTTATTTACATTCTCAAGCACATTTAAAAGGGATCCAGTCAGTACTAGTAAAGAGACTCATACTTGAAGATTTTCTAGTAATCTCAGGTTCCATATGTCTGGACATGTTGTCTCAAGGTCAGCTGTTAATGGAAAAACTATATGTTTGAAAAGAGACTGAGGATGTCACAGTCAGAGGAAGCAAAGATATATCTGTTGATTATCGAAATGCAGCTTGGTTAAGTCAGTTTGCTCTCCTCTGACTGAAGAAGTGTTTCAAGGAGGTCATGTTCTGTGTCTGCTACTTCACAGAACAAGACAGAAAACAGAAACAAAAACAAATTTTCTTCAGGACTTTGAAATTCACTGCCATGACTTTTAGGTCTACAAAGCTGATCAAGGTTTAAGCATAAAGTAAGAGTCGCAGGCCTGGAAGTGTGGAAGTGCCTGTGGGAACAGAAGTCATGGTTTCAATCAGAGCAGCAGAAGCTTGTTGATCAGATTCCAAGCTCTGTTCAAATTCTCAGAGCTCTCAGACTGATCAGAACATAACCTCAGATTAGACCCCAGCACCAGCACCAGAGCCTATCAGTGCAGAGCTTCTAAAAGTTAATCCACAGGCAACACCAGTTTTCCACTTAGCCAAGCCCATAGCAGCAACTCTGAATTACAGGCAAGTCTCTGGACAATCCATGCTCCTCTCTTCGTTTGCCTTTTTCCAAGGTGGGTATACGGTTGAGGTGCTCAAGAAACAGAAAACATAACTTTTCAAAACCTGAGATTGTCAAGAGTCTTGTCTTTCAGGAAATCTTAGGATTTGCTCCTAGAATGAAACACATCTACACAGAGAGGCAAAGGCCTTACTAAGCTGTGTTGGAGATGCTTTACACATGCAGCAGAGAATAGCTTCCATTTTATGGACCATTAAAGCAAAGAAAAACAATCAATTGTAGAGAAAAAGGAAGCGATTATAATGTATAATGTGCCTTTTGCTTTGTAGAGAGATAACAGTGGATGACTCTTGGTATAGAAACATTTCCCTTGAATAGAGCAGAATAAACTATCTGAACAGAGCAAGAAAATAAATGTTTTTGGTCTTTTGGGTCATGATGCTTTGTCTCAAATGTCTGGTCATACAAAAGGCAACCGTATACATAGGTAAGCAGATGAATATGGTGGTGTTCTAAGACCTAAGCTGGGTTAAGTTTTTATTGATCTTCTCATGGTTGAAAATATAAAGCACATTGTAGAAAGCATCCACCCCACTGTAGCCTGTGGAGACATCTGCAAATGTCATGTAACTCCAAATTCAGCAGCCTGGACTAGTGCCAACCTTAAGTATTCGCAGGGTATTGGTATAATGACTAGCTCTATAATGATGTTTGTGAAGCAGTTTGAAAACTAAAGCTCTGTTATATACCTGGCTATTTCTAATCACCCAGTACAGTTCCTAACAAGTCATAGAGTTTTGCAACTTTAGAATACAGGAAAATGATTTGAATTCAGCAAATTCATATTTCAGAGGTGCTATGGATTTAACTCGGTGGTTTAAAATACTTTTTATTAGTACCTACTGTTGAAAGATTTGATAAAAGTATGAATATAAACTAGAACAAAAGAGTACAGGAAGAGGGGGAAGGAGCAGGAGAGAAGACTCAGAGGAAAAGAGAAAGGAGGACAGAAGAAAGGAAAGGGCATGAAGTTCTGAGAATTTAACACTCAGCGACGGGCGGCAAGTTTTATGATGCTTGAGCAGTGTGTATGTAACATTGAATTTAAAACTAAAATGAGCCGAATGAAACAAGGATCCCGATTGCCATTGCAGAGGTCAGGACAGATTTGAAAAGTAATCTGAAACTCATTGCCCTGAATTAGCTATTCATATGAACACAAATTAGGTAATCTTAACCAAAATTTGTTTTTGTCACTAAGAAATCATACCTATATTGACGTGCAGTGAAAAGAGGTGGGAGAATTTTGAGAGAGAAGCAAACTAAAGAACACAACATTATCACCATTAAATATCAATTGAATGAGAATTTCAAGATAACTGAGGAATACTATAATGCAGTCAGAGTAGTCCAAATTCAAAAATTAAATGTTTCATTCCAATAGCAATGTCAAAGCTTGTTGATTCTTAGTCCATTTCTCTGTCTGACTTGTTTGTATTCAATTTTTCTACATTTATGTTAATTTATTATTTTGCTGATTAAATATTGAGAGAGCTGTGAGTAAATCTCCTTGAATCTACTTTTTTTGAATGATAGGATTTCACAACTGTTCAGCTCTGCCCAGTCAGCTGGATCTGGAGCTTGAGGTAATCATTAGTGAAGTGAAAGGAATTCTGGTCGAGTCACAGGTGGATCAACTCCTAGTCTTACTAAATCTTTTGATGCCAGCTGTTGCAACTTTTAGTGGAGATTATGGGTAAAGTTGCGACAAAGACTTGCCAGAAAAGTTAGAGTAGTTTCATTATGTGAAGCCATTTGAAATAAGTTACTTCTGGTATTACCAACAGATGACTTTGTCTATATGTGAATGTCTCTCCTCTATTACAGATTTGATTTAAATCCTCTGATTTGCTAGGCACTGAGGTGCATATACCAATGCTTAGGAGGGAGAGGGGTAGGGAGATATTCTGGGGCAGGAAATCAGCCAACAATATCATTTCAAGACACTGTTTTAACATAGTGCATTTAATCTATTCCAGACAATGGCATACCCTTAAATAAATTACCCCAAAGGCACAAACAAGTATATTTATTAATACATATAGATCTAGAAACAGTATATCAGAATAGAATTATTCTAAGAGATAAGTGTATAGGCTGCCATACTTGCCTTTAAAATGAGATTCTCCTGGCTAGTCTCCTTGGTTATATTTTGTTTCTCAATAGTTTACCAGGTAAAACTCTAATCCCCAGCCATCCTTCATTAAATTAGTATGTACATATAGACCATAGACATGACTCTATGTTTTCTTCATGCAGCTCTTCTTAATAAGCTCAAGAACTTTAAATATGATAAATGTCTTAGTCTCAAATCCCAACTTCCAGAACCTGGCAATCCTGAGATTCTCCTACTTTCCAATTTGTTTGCACAGTAGCCAGTTTCAGGTTCCACAGCCTCCCTCCTTTCTACCCCTCAAACCCCTTCATTCCTCTTGGAAATATTTTTTATTATTCCATGAATATTCTAGTATGAATAGTTTTGGGGGGACAAAACAGAAATTAAACATCATAATCATCCTTCAGAACTACGAAAATAAAAGTCACAGTCTCTGCCTCTTTCTCTGCAATCTTATGAGGTCCATGTTAGTAACTAATGTTTCTAGGATTACTGTAGTGGGAATTTCAGGACACACACCAGGCAAAGAGAGAGTTGGCTAACCAGTAGCAGTGGGTAAGTCCGTTAAGAAATCACAAATACCAGGAGTCTGGAGAGCTGACTCGGTAGTTAAGAGCACCAGCTGCTCTTGTAGAGGATCTGAGTCCAGATCCCAGGACTCATATGGCATCTGAAAACTGTCCATAACTCCAATTCCAGGAGATCTGATGTGCTCTTCTGTCCTCTGCAAGCATTGCACATATGCATGCACTGACATACATACACTCATATGTATAAAATAGAAATAAATAAACAAAAATTCTTAGAAGTTACAAATGCTAAAAGTTGGGGGATGGCAACGCTTCAGCACTTCCCGTTCCCCTAGGGGCTGGGTTGCGGGCTGTCATTTATTTTTATTCAAGGTGCACATATCATGCCAGGTGTTAATTCTAGATAGCAAAGGAGAACTAATTTTTACAGCCCATCTAAAAGTAATTATATTTCCTTCTACATTGAACCAACACGAGAAGACAGAAAAAAGATGGTTCCTGAAGGGTAGCTGTGCCCAACATTCCCACAACGTGAATTCTGTGACTAAAGCTCCGGCATTAGCCTGTGTTGAGGAAAGGTGGGGACAGAATCTGAATTGGGTGGGAATTCTAAAATAAACTGGAATTAGGCACAGATAATTGAAAAATACATTTTATAATTATCTCATAATGTATTACGCTCATAAGTACCCAATCAAGTCCAATGTCTCTAGTAAGATTATAGTATTTTGAGATCAGATATTCAACTGTGAATTGTGTTGTCCATTAGAACAAATAATGCGTACATAGACAAATACGCACACAATCATTAACTGCGATTTTCAAGGGGAATTAAATCTGAATACATTTGAAAATAAATAAAGAATGCAAAATGTAAAAGTATTAATGGTATGGAAGAAATAGGTTCTTCTGCCTCCAATGCCATCTTTTGTAAAGACGTGGCTCTAATATTTAAAAGCAAGACAAGGAAGCGAACAGGCACTGTCAAGCAAAGGCAGTTTACATTTGCTCAAGCCCAAGGGCTTAACTGGCTCTGCGCGCCTCTGCCTATCCTCAGCTCTTGCTTCGTGATTTTTAAATAAGCCATTTCATTCATTTTTTTAACGTTTCATCTGGTTACTGTATAATCTCTTTTAGTCCCAGGCATAAAATTCATCAGTCCATATATACATGCAACTTACTGTTGCCAAAGGAACACCACTCACAGGATCTCTGCCTTTTCGTGCAGGACAGATGACTCAGTCGTCAAGAATATTAGCTGTTCTAGCAGAGAATCACCTCAGTTCGATTCCCAGCATCCACACAGCAGCCAACCACCACTTGTAACTCCAGTTCCAGAGGAATTCAACGCCCTCTTCTGGTCTCCTCGAGCACAGGGGTTCACTTACATACATGCAGGCAATGCACTCACACACATAAAATAAAAATAATAAATAATTTTTTAAAGAAACCTCTGTCCTTTAAAAATGCACTTACAGTCATAAGGAATTTCTATAAATTTTATTAAAAGAAAGTTACAAGTTTTTCTTGGTTCACTGAGATATTCAAGGATTTTTCTATATTTATTTTCCTTTCTTAAAGATTTATTTTAATATATTCCTTTGTGTGTGTGTGTGTGTGTGTGTGTGTGTGTGTGTGTGCATTTGAGTGCAGGTGCCTGTGAAGTCCAGAGGCATCAGATACCCCTAGAACTGGAGTTATAGGTGGTTGTGAGCTGTCTAACATGGGTGCTAGGAATTGATCTCCAGTCTTCACGACTTCTGAACTTACTCTAAAACACAAAGTAGGCTCTTTTGACAGTAATTCTTAGTTTCTAAACACAGTCTGTAAGATTCATCATGTTTTATGCACAAGTAGGATCAGCCTTTTTCTTAATCCAGTGCAAACTCCAGGTAATGCAAACTAAGGACAAGTTGTCATTTACTCATTCTAAGTGCATCTTCTCCCATCTGTCCTGACTATGAAAGACAAAGCAAAGCATAAAAAGTAGTCCCTCAAGACTAGCAGGAAATGTTTACCACACCAGAAAAACAATCAGAGCCTCATTTGCAACATGAAAATCAACAGAGTTAGATTCAGCTGTTTGCTGGGCAGTTGAAGCATACTTTAATTATTGGGAAATATTATTTGGGGAAAACAAATCATTATCACTATAATAGTGAAATCTTGACATGAATTCTTTACAAGCATATGACCAAGTGGAGTTTGTTACTTCTCATTACTAATCATACACACACACACACACACACACACACACATATATATATATATATATATATATATATATATATATATATAAATATTTCTCCCATTCAGCACTTTGTCTCAATAGTTTGCTGGTTGTATCTTTTCAACATTTTTCCTCTCTGAGGCTAAGGGAACATTACAGAAGAAGGGGTGGAAAGTATGTAAGAGCCAGAGGATGGGAAGATGTATCGTGCAAGGCATCTGAACGCAACACAGCTGCTGTACTAATGAGCTCATTCAGCCAAGACTGACCTGTAGACATTTCACTGTGGATGGTACAGGAGCCACTGAGGCCCCATCTCTCCCTAAAAGGCCATTTTGACAGTTAAAGTTTGTTGGGGGAAGGGATGTTATTTTCTTCAGTGGTTAAGCCACTGACAAGATGCCTTGCTCCAGTAAATAAGCTCTCAACCACACGTGGACAAGGAATTCTAATTAATTTAATGGACCACAAGGGAAAATGTATGGAAGTTAGAGGGGGGTTTGTTGGGAAAGGATTCATCAGGAGAGAGAAGAGGATGAGAGGACCAATGAGGAATGTAAATGAATAAATTGCTAATGTATATTCATTGTATGAAATTAGGAAAGTGCCAAACAGTAGAAAATGTCTTTTTTTGGTTCAATATAATATCATTTTTGTACTTTTTGCTTTTGGGTTCTGAGCTTTGTGAAGAGTATTAAAAGAAATTTCTTCACCATTCCTGCTTGAAATCTTTATCCTTCTAATAATTTCATGATTGCTGGTCCTACATTCAATCAGGAAATCTATATTGAATTGAATATAATAGATGTTGGGAAACAGAGGTCTAATTTTCACTGAATATTGAATGTTTCTTCCTTATATAATAAAGCCATTGTCCATTGATCTTTGGATCTTTGTCAAAAACCATTTGACCAAACAAATAATTCCTAAAATTATTTTATACCACAGTAAATTTTTATACCAGTAATTTTTAGAAGCAATATATTCTAATGAAATGTTTAAAAAGGAAAAAGGATAATGAGTGTTGATGACAAAGGAGAGAGGTTGTTCTTAATAAAAACACTCTTGATAGTTATATGAATTTGTAGAAAAAAGTAGCGAGACTTCCTTAAAATTAGAAAAAGATCACCGTGTGATTCAGCAATCCCCTTCCTGTATATTTCCAGAAGAAATGAGTCAGAATGTCAAAGATAACAGACATAAAGTTAATGGCAGGATTTGAACAAATGGCTAGAAAAATTTTCTGCAATACAGCATGCTATGTATGACTAGAGAAACAGAAAACAGAAACATGTAGTGGGGCTGGATTTCAGAGAACTAAGGGCTTTTCATCTAAATCAATCTGGAGAAAGCTTGGCAAGGCATTTTTTTTTCATTTACTAAGAATGAAGAATCATCAATATCCCCTTTTCTTCAGTGAATAGAACCTAAAATGAGCCCATGTGAAGGCAATACTCTATCTTGAGTGTTGATAGTGAAGATGTAGAGAGACATGCTTATGTGATATCAGCCCAGAAGAATCTAACATTTGAAAGAGGGCTTAGATATGATTTAGGAAAGTGTTCAAAAGATGAAAATCTTATCAACCCAAAGATGTTGGGTTGTGGTTTGCTGAAGTAGCTGACAGTTCAGGGAAGCAGTTTATGTTGAGTCTATACAGGAAAATAATGGGAGCTAGGGATGTAACTCAGTGGTACAGTGCTTGCCAGGCATATCTGAGGCCTTGGATTCAATCCTCTGAGATGCCAAAATGTTTTAAAAGTAATGGAGTATCAGTAAGAGAATGGCAACAGGTGCAGGTATGAATTATTGCATCTGTTCCTTACATCCACCAAGTCCACCCAAACGTAAGAAGTACTGTTGCTTAGAACTGGAAGCCCAACACAGTCAGTTCAGCACAGCCCTGAGACTGAATGGAATTGGCAGATAAGCCTTTTGCTCAATATAATTAAGTACACACCTAGAGCTGTTGCCATGAAAAACACAAGTCCTTACAGTTAAGACTGAGAGCTGTTTGGAGAGGAGGAAAGAATGGGCTAACCTGAAGAAGCTTTAGTCAAAAATCTTCCTAGAGCACAAGACTTTCATTGTCAGGAAGACCTTTACAGTATCAAATTGTTAGAAAGCAACAGGCTCTCAGAAAAACCAAACAAATTCCTCCCCTGAATGCCACTGATGGTTTTTACAATTTTCTGTAGAAGTTATTATATCTTGAACAATGAAACCCTTATATATTGATTCAAATTTGTATGACTATAGGCATTCTCCATAGACATAAATTAGCAGACACTCTGGTTAGTCTAGCTTATCCCTTAAAAAGTAATAGGAATGTGTTCTCTTGTTCGAACAGGAGATATTATTCAATCTGTACACTGTTAAACATCAAATGGCATCTAATCCATCCATTCATCTGTTTCTCTTTTCCTTATTTCATCTTAAATCTCCTGTCTGCTTCCTACAGCTTTACATACATCTAACCTCTCTAACAAGTTATCCCACTAGGTAGCTAACATTCCAAACAACACAAGTACTCAACATAAAAGTAGCTTGCAATCCCTGCTCTGTGGGAACTGTACTTAGACTTCCCATTAACACAGTGTGAAGCTGTGTACTTAACTCTACTCCCATTCATATGAAAATGCATATGCAGAACCCATGGAAGTCTGTTTGAATCAGATATCAGGATTTTTGAGCTTTTAGAATTGGTTCCCTCTTGGCTTATACCTTTTGATGAGAAACTACTGTGGTGAGAGACTTTATTTGATTATACGTCTTAGATGGCGGCTGCTTTATAAAACATGAATTTTACCTGGTAAGATAAGTAAACATATCTTTCCTACTATGGTACAAGAAATTATGTGAGTTTAATAATGAGAGTTCAAATAATGACAGAACTACTTAAATTGTGACAGCAAAACAGCACATAGCATTCCCTTTTGTGATGTAATAAACTTTATTTTTATTACCACTGCTCTCACATATTGCTAGATCTGCATTAGTATTTATAGGACTGGAATTAATAGTAATAGTGCCTCTTCCTCCCTATTTCATTTCTGATAAGAAATCAAGAAATGAAAAAAAAAGCTAATACTTATCATGAACTATTAATTGCAATATGGATCACTGGGTGTTTATAATTACTTTACTATTGACCAAAATGGGTTTCTGATACATGCTTATTAAAGTAAAATTTTAATGTGTGTTACCCTGAAAGGAAGCAACATCAGATTGCTATGATCTAAAATGTAAACATACTTTGGCCACCCAACTGGTATCGCTTTGTCAAGATTGACATATATGCTGCCTCATAATACACACTATTTTAGGACTAAGTTAAAAATAAATAAAAGCACTATGATCTCATTCAATTGAAGTTCAAAAATGGCAGATTTAAGTGAAAAGTTTTCTTTGTGGTTGGTAAGTAAAGGAGAAAGGCTAACAACCAAAAAGACTTCCAATATAGACTTGCATTTATAATTGGACAGGACATGGTATGGAGATGATTATGTTGATGACAATGACATGCACTAGAGAAGAAAATGCACACTGTTGGATTTATCCTTTATGGAACAGAATACACTTGTTTTCTAATAATGAAGTTGGCGATTTTCTTTTAAAACATATGTGAAAATTTTGAGATTTGTACCAGCTCTAAATTCCTCAAATCTTGCCTTTCAACTATAGACATCTGCAGGAAGTATTTTAATTATTGTTTTTAAAGTACCTACAAGTTCACATACATGAGACTGAGCTGAGAGATAGGGCAGACATGTATCATTTAGAAATGGTCAGGTTCCTCAAGTGTGATAGCTATAAATGAATAGCTATAAATATCTACCTTAATCATTTTTGTTTTGTTTTTGGTCTTTATTAGACGGAGTCTTCCTGTAGCTACAATAGGCCTGGAACTCATTATGTATTCCAGATTGACCTCAGTCTCACAAAGATTCGCCTGCCTCTGCCTCCCAAGTGCTAGGATTAAAGTCAACATGCCTGGCTTCCCTTAATTTTTTTCTGTGTATATTTTTATTGAATTTTGATGTGCTTCATAAAAAACATTTTAATCTTTTTTATACTTGCTCTCCATTCACACCCCCAGAAGCCTCCCCGCCCACTGAATTTCATGCATTTTGTCATACATGTCAAATCTAGTGAGTGAAGTCTATGTACTGAGAAGTCCCTTAGTGTGGATTCATCCTCTGGAATTCAGTCAGCCTGTCTAGATTCTCTCCCTTAAAAGAATACCAACTCTCCCTCACCCAGCACTGATCAACTGCCAATATTTTCTGGGCTAAGTCTGGGGCCTATGGCCCATTTCCCAGTTCTGTGCTGGGTTTCTGTTTGATTGAGTTTGTGTTGTTCTTGTGCATGCTGTCACCATTGCTGTAAGTTCATAAGAGCAATGGGATCCACTAAAGGTCCCATTCCTATAAGACACCATCTTTCTTACCCTCCCAGCAGCCATCAATTGCCAAAAGTCCCTTAGGTTAGATTGTGACTTTTTACCCACTTCCCATGTCTTTACTTGGATTTTGTCTGGTTTGAGCTTTCATGGGCCACTTCTTCCTCCACAATGATCCCTGAGCCTTGAGAGGCAGAGGTTTGAAACAGGTGTCCTATTCAGGGATAAGAACTCCGTGGCCTCCAGCTCTCTGCACCTTTGCCAATTATGAGTTTCTGAATTAATCACTATCTTCTGGATAAGGATACTTCTCTGGTAAGAGTTCCAAGATGCAATCATCTTATTTGTAGAAGTTACATTGAAGACGTGTCAGTTAGGGTTAAGCATCTCACAGATACTTACTCTCCACCTTTGTTCAGGTCTGGAACTGTTATACTTTCCATTTATTGCAAAAAGAAGCTTCATTGATTAAGGATAAAAAGGATACTTGTTTGTAGATATGAGGATAAACATTTAGAATAAAGTAAGAAAGAACAATGGTCTAGGGATGTGGCAAAAGTACAGTTTTTTCTAGGACTCTGACCTCTCATTTGGTTTGTTTACAGTATCACACATGAGTTCCTTCATATTGATTGAGGCCTTAATTCCAAATAGACAACTGTTTATTATCCCCAAGATAAAATTTCCACTATTAACTCTAGTCAAAATGACTAAGATTAAGAGAACAAATGATACCAAATCCTGGGGCAAGTACAGAGAAAGGGGAGCCTCGTCCTCTCTTGGTAGACTGCAAACTGAAGAAGCCACCATGGAATCATCATAGAAAACTCTCAAAATCCTAAAAATAAATATAGCATATGACCTGGTCATATCACTCCTTGTATATACCCAGTGGCCTCATTCTACTATAGAGGTTCTTGCATAAACACTTGCCACAGTAGCTAAGAATTGGAAACAATCTCAATGTCCCTCAGCAGATGGATGGATAACTGAAATACATTTACAGAATGGAGATCTACTCATCAATACAGAAAAATGAAATCATAGAATTTGTAGGCAAATGGATGGAACTCCAGACTTTTATACTAAGTGGAATGACAGACTCAGAATAACAAGTGATATATGTTCTCTCTCATTTGTGGATCTTAGGTCCAAATCTTTAGATATGAGTATATATCCTAATGTAACTGCAGGAACCAGGGAAATGAGAAGGAACAATTTGGGATAAAGAGGAATAAGGAGCCTAAGAGAGGTAGCAGGAGAAAGGTGTTATTAGGGGGAATAGAGAAAAGGAGGCATAATTTAATTGGGGAAGGAGTAGTGAGGGTTATACAGGGAGAGTAAAAGGGGAGATAAATAGTGCTTGGTATAAAAAAAAAACAGAAGGAAAGCTATTGGTTCAAAATCCTACTGAAAAAATACACATATCCTAAATATATGAGTATATGTGTGTAGCTGAAGGTTATATAACAAGACTATAGTGCCAGGCAGGAGAAACCTCCCTTTGAATTGTTGGTCAAGGTCATTCAAGAGACTCCTAAAATAACAGAGGCTATTGTCACGGCCATTGACTGCTTCCCAGAATTTGAAATTAAGACTCTGTTTCTGAAGGTGGGTTATACTTTGGACACAGGACTTACAGAAATCAAGCTGGAACTCAACTGGCAGTCTCCTACCTGAAGACTAGCTCTCATGGTATTACAGGTATACAGGCTGCCAAGGCAGAAAACCAATCAATGTTCCTATCCAGTTGTAAAGCCTAAAAAACATTTTTTTATAGTTAATAGTAAAATCACCTTTGATGTCAGCAAGCAATTGACACCTGGTTTTAAAAATGTCCGCTTCAATATTATGCACTGTAAAGTCCCCGAAAGAGACTCCAGGAACACTTTCCCTTACCATCCTCAGTGCCTGTTATATACTGTGTGACCATTAAATATTTATTGAATTAAAGGATAGAAGATGAATAAAAAACATTTCATAAAACAAACTTTGGATGCAGTAATCTTTAGTATCTCCTAGGTTTGATTTGTTAGTACAAGCCTTTGCAGTTTCATCTGACCTTTGTCCATTTCACTGTGCACAGGTTACACTTATCCCTGTCTGTTGGTATATGACATTTAGTACTGACAAAAGTCTTCATCTATTTTCTGGGTAAAAGGGAATAGTAGATAGATTCTCACACCTCACAAATATTAGTGTTTTACAAATGCAATGCATATGAAAATTACAGAGAGTTTTTGACAATTGCATATATCTTTGCAAAATCCTCCTGAATTGAAGGGACAAGACATGCGATGTGGTTGATAGGCAGGGATCTTTACTTTGCAGAGCACTATCACAAAATTCCAGTGTGCTACCAGGAATCTGGCCAATTGATCTATGCAATTTCCTTCTGTTAATTCAGTGTAAGTGTGCACTTAGAGTTTGACAATTCTATTACATAAATGCTTCATCTGAAATTTATTTTAGCCGGAGGAAAAGAAACCATTGTTTCTTTGAAAATGAACAGGTTTCAGTAAAATGAGATGTAAGTTCTGTTCTGTAGAGTGTGTGAATTCAATTATGAACTAATGAGAGAAGTTTTAAGAAGTTAAATTTGAAGATAAGGAGAAATACATTTCTAACACCATTTCTTCTCCCCTTACTAACTGAAACTGGATCATTTTCTTGAGATTTCTTTCATCACAGCACTTTTCCAGAATGTATTATAAGCAGAGCTTGATCAAATCTTGAGCCAAGGGCAACTATGTTACCATGGTGGAATAAATCAGTGGATCCCATTCTTTTAGCTAGAACCTATGGGCTCAGTAGGTGTGTGGTTTAAATATTTATAATAGCCAAGAAGACGTGCCCTGACTTTTTTCTGCTAATTTTTGAGCAGGGGCAGATATTCATGTCTTCAGTTTTTGAAGTACAGCCAATGTCTAAGTCTAGGGCTGGTACAGTCATTTCATATATTTAGGGTGAAACACTGTCTGAAAGCAGTGAGGCAGAGCTAAGACATCATAATCGGGACAAGGGTCCAGTGACACCGTATTCTATCTCTATCCCTGTCTGCTGAAGCCTCTGTATTTTCACTTAGTCAGGGCAATACATCACCATTTTGCTTTTGACAGTTTAGATCAGGTTTTCTGTCACATGTATCAGAGTCTTAATTCATACAGTGAGAAAGAACCTTTTAATTATTCAATATCGTATCACAGAAATTCAATCACTAAGAAGTATGGCATTTCTAACGACTAGAGGAAATCAAATGCAGCCATTAGACAAATAGTTGAAATGAACTAGGCATCAGAATAGCAATTTGTATTGATGACATCCAGGGACCTGGGAAGTGGGAAGTTGAGAGGTTATTGCAGGTAGCCCTATATCAAAAGAAGGGAGTCTTACGGGGCTGTGATTTGGCCTTGGGCCATCTATCTGATTCAGTTATTGCTAAGAGGCTGTTGTAAATAATGGATACTTAAGGCTAGCACACTGCATGCCAGGCTTTGCAGACACTAAGTGATTTGAATTGAGTGATCTGGTCTGAGTCAATGTAAGCTCAAATCCAACTGGCTTACTGCCAAAGCAGCTCTCCATGCCCAACAGGTTGTAATATTTCACACAGACAATGCAGGATCAGCAGAAATTACTAATGATTTTGGCAGCCAACTAGCTCTGTGAGGAAATAAGGAAAGCTATAGCTTTAAATAGCTCAGTGGGAAAATGCAATGGGGCCAAAGGGAATTGCAGTGGGCTCTCTGAACTGTTCTGTTGATGTTACTGAGCAAATATAGCTCCTTGAGTTGTTTCTGTTTCATCAAATCATGATACTCTTGAGTGTTGGCAAGGGACTATCAGGTAAGGAGAATGCAGCAAGCATGGCTTTCATCAGCTGAAAGCTTTAATTGTAATTGCAACATGTAATGGGGTAATTAGTTGTCTAAGTGACAGGATAGGCTCAAATCTAGCCTAGCATTTTGCAAAAAAAGACCATTATGTTTCCCTGCTCCCTCCCTTTCTTTTTTCAAAGGTGATGCCAAGCAGGGAAATACTGGAAAGGGTTTCATTTGTCAGACCATGAGCAGAGCAGGCTCACCACTCAGAATGGCGAAATACTGAGTGAAAGTAAAGAGTAATATATCACCACTCAGACAGTGGTGTTTCTAAATACAGAGCATTAAATAATTCTAAACAACTTGAGGCTCTATAAGTACATTTTTACCTAAATCATAGTTGAAATCTTGCAAAAACAGTTATTATTATCTCCACTTGACACACAAGGCAACTGGGGTTCAGAGAAATTGAATAATGTACTAAGGGTCATACAGCTATACAGCTAGTTTGGTACAAAAATAAAAGTATGATTTAAACTGAAGTCAAAGTCGGAATCTATCTTTTATGAAGGTGCCTTTAACTACTGTTGAAATTTTAAGGTACTGGTTCTCAAAATTTCTGTGGGTAGATATAGAGAAAAGGTTCTTAAAATATGGGTTCTCATGACAGAGATTTATTTAATGACTTGATTTTATAGATGACACAGCTGAGAAGCTCATGGCTTCATCTCTCTAGAATTGTGAGGCAGGTGCTCCTTAGAGTACACAGTCTAGACTCCAGAATATCTTTGGCAGGACTGTGTGTGACAGAGGCCTGGACATTTTTGTGGAGGAATGTCCTACGGTAGGGATACTAATAGAATCGTGATCACAAAGAGGAACAGGTCAAAAGACTGACTCATGCTTAAACAAAATCACCTGAAGAAAGCCCTAGGTTTTCATTATGACCAAAAGGAAAAAACAAAACAAAACAAAAAATTCAAACCATACACAGTCCTAATCACTGAAATCAAATTGAGTTTATAATTCCAGGGCTGTTAGCAAAATAACTTTCTAATTTTCACCATATTTTAGTAAAGATCACTCTAGAACTAGCAGGTTGAACCCAAGAAAGTAGTTTTCTTCATGAAGGAATTGATAGCGTGCCAGGCAATTGTTTTTGATGTATGTACAGCAGATCTCTTGGCGTTGTCCTCATTTTATAAAATTAATCCATTTTCTTTAAAATATAGGAAACGAAAATGAGAACAAAGCCAAAAAAACTATTTTTCTAAATTGAAAAGCCTGAAAAATCGGGCTGCCTTTGTATATCATAATGATACCACTGGACCACTGCCAGAAGCCACACGAGGAATTGTTCTTACATCATGGTTTCTTTTATCAAAATATAAAGCCACTTTTCCCAAAACTCCTATCACGAGTTTCCAAACAAAGCAAATTCTAGTTTTTTAAAATAAATGTTTTATTTTGGAAGTGATTTTGCCTTAATTTTAGCCATTGTCTGGTGAAGAATTCTGTCAGCAAGGCGCACATGCATCTGAAAATCCTACAACTATTAACTTGAAAATTCACTGCCTGCTTAGAAATTCTACCAAAGTCATTAATTTTAACAGCGAAATGTATGTATTGAAAGAATATAATTTTTAAAATACTGGTTCCTTAAGTAATTTTTCTTGAATGAATGTACTTTATTCCAGATTATAGTGTTATTGATAGTTACATTTATTCACAGAAGTGCTCACATAGCCCTCTTGGATCTTCAGGGGAATAGCTACTGTCCAGATTGGCACTTTTCCAACTCTCTTGACATCTTTTAGTTCCTCATAGAGGGAATGGGGCAGAAAACTGTGAAAATGGTGGCAAGAGCTGCTGTGGGTTAGGACGGCCACAAATCCTTCCTGTTCTCTGGGCTTCTCTGCTAGCTGACTAAACACAACAGAGAGCAGATCTCCTGTATGCTGACTGAGGATATCGCACAGTATGTCTCCACACTGAGATTTCTCTATTCTAAGATGACTGTGTCCCAGTTTCTTGATTTGAATAAAGGTTTCCTACTCGTTCATATTTTGTTCTTTCTCACATTTCTTCTGTGGGCAGATGAAAACTACATTAATGTTTTCTGGAAGACCTGGTTTATGGTTCATTCTCACAACAGGATGGGCTTACTACCTGTCTGAGCTTGAGTTTTCTTACCTGTCACTGGGCAAACAACAGGTTCTAGAGACAGCATGACACAGAGTGTTAGAACAGCTAGTTTGTAGTAAACTGTTTGTCTTTCATTTGCTTTGATTATTTTTTTCTTTCTTCATTTAGGAAGACTAATAGCTATTTTTTTTTTCCATAAGGGACATCACCAGATTTCTACTAATTTATTTTTGCTCTAGAGAAATTTCAGGCAAACAAAACATTCCCTATACACGTCTCAGCACTATAGCTCGACTCAGCTGTAAACACATCAGTGTCGCGGTGCTTTCGAGCAGCAGTTGAGGGTACTCTGGAGATACCCTCTGTTCTTATTTATGTTGTTGTTTTCTGTCATCTTTCCCATTTCCTCTACCTCTTTGGAAATGAAACTGTCTCTTTTAAACATTTTAGAGTTAAGCCTTAGCTTTCAATTTTGATCTCATTTTTTTTCTGAACAATTCAGGGATGTTAAAGTATGATCCATGTTGAGGATGATTTTTCTTCAAAATTTCACCCATATGTTTTAACACACTTTCTTCAACTCTCCCACCTCCTGCCACATAAGTGAAGTGTCACTGCTGTTCTGCATTAGATTAGAACATAGTTCATGTTCATCCGTGGTTTAGAAACATGTTTAAACTTACAGTTACTTACCAAGTTGCTCTCCATCTTAGATCCTTCATCTGGGATCATCTCTATTCTGCCTAAAGCACATATTTAAAATTTTACATTTTCTCTCTCTGTTGTCCAGAAGTATTACTTTTCTTTGTCTGCAATCTTCTGTACTTTGCGTCTACTTTTAGAGGAAAATTTTGCTGAATATTAGTGTGAAGATGACTAGGTTGGAAAATTTCTGTGAGTATGCATGCACTGATATGAATGTGTATATGTGCATATATGTGTATTTATGTGTTAATGTGTATGTTTGTGTGCTTGTGTATATATTGTAAAGTTTCAGAATGAGGTTCCAAGAAGGACACTATTGGGATAAGAAACAGATTTATTGAAGTAGCTCCTTTTTAAACAATATTTTACTCATTATTTGAGAATTTCATGTGCTGAATTTTGGTCACATTCTGACCCCGAACCCATCTCATCTCACATCCACCCCTACCTCCCTGCATCCCATAACTTCATGCCCTCCATCACTATTTTAAGGTCTATCCAGTCTAAGTCTAATTTGCATCCACGAAATATTCTTGGGTGTGGGTTGGGTCTCTCCTCTGGAGCCTAGTCAACCTACCCAGGAGACTCCCAAAATTACACAGGCTATTGCCCTAGCCCTTGACTGTCTCATAGAACTTGAAGATAAAACCCTATTACTGAAAACAGAACATACTTCAGTCATAAGATTTGCAGTAATGGAGCTGGTCTGACCTGGAATCCACTTCTCCTGAGGGCTAACTCTCAGCTCTGGAGAGCACTATGTAAGTGACAGTGCCTAAGCAGCACTCTATAATGCAACATCTACACCCAAGGCTCATGCAACATATAACAAGGCTCATGAAGTGAAGAAGACACTAATGAATCTCTCAGCCCTCATTAATGAAGCTTCCTTATGCAACAGAGAGTCGGGAAGACAAAAGGTGACAAATGGCCAAAGCATGGAGATTAGGAGTCTGATGAGTGTGAGTCTCTTGACAGACCCTTATATGTTTCACTCACTCAGGGCTCAGGGGCCTTTGCCAAAGAGGCGTGGAAGGACTGTACGAATGGAGGAGGATTGTCACCATATGGAAATAGAACCCTACCACCTTCTGGGAACTTGCTCAGATGAACCTACAGTAATGTTTTTGGCATGCTCAAGACCCATGCATACTGAAGCAGGCAAAAACCCAGCATGGAACTGGGGGAATGGGCAGCAGACCCCAACCTTCCTGAAGAAATATTGGTAACTTATTACTGTTGGTTGAGGATGAACTAATCTTAAAGCTAGGGACTCTGCATAGGCTGACTAGACCTCAGTAGATGAAATTGCACTGAGGAACATCTGGGGACACTGACTTGACACCATAGACCTTAAAACAAATGAAAGTAAGTGTGGATTCTAGTTGGAGGACAATGGGGAATGGTGTGGGGAAGGGGTATAAAGACGATGAAGTTTGATAGAGATGTTCTGTACACACGATGATTCAGTAAATAAAACAAATATAATTATAACATCGTTTTCTCCCCTGTTTTTCTATTCATTTTCTTTCTCAGATATGTTAACCATTTGCGTAGTCCTTTAGTGCTTGCTCATATCTTCAAACTTATCTTTTTTAAGATTAAGGGTTTTATTATTACTATGAAGATTTCATACAACATAGCTGATCATATTCATCTGAAATCCCACTTCTTTATTCTCACAGATCCATCCCACTTCCTTATACCCCAACTTTGTGTCCTCTGTTATAAAAATAGATTACTTATCATCTTTATCTGAACCATCTCTCTAGCCCATGTCCTCCCCCCCCTCATCTGATAAACCATCAACTATACTTATGCTATCTATATATTTCTATATATTTCTTGATGTGGGTCCAGCCACTGGAATGTAGTTAACTTACCAAGAGCCACACACTTAAAACACCCCTTCCTCCTCCTGCAGCCATCACCTGTTCATATATCTCCTCACTTTCAGACAGGGTTCTCAATAATCCTTCTCATTCCATGCTAGAATATTGACTGCCTTGATCCTGTGTAGGTCTTGTACAGGCAACCATAGCTTCTGTGAGTTCATGAATACAGTGGTACTATCTTGTTTAGAAGACACTGTTTAACCATAGTCTACCCTGACCCCTGGCTCTTACAGTATTCCTGTGCCCTCTTCCATGATGGTCCCTGAACCTTGGGGAGTTGGTGTGATACAGATACTCCATTTGTGACTGAGCACTGTAAAGACAGATTCTCTGGATTTTAAACAGTTGTAAGGATCTTGTTAAGTGCTGTTCACTGTACAAAGAGACTGTACTCATCAATGGTTACAAATACACAAATTTAGGGGCAGTTTGATACTATGTCCTTTAGCAAAATAATAATAATAGGTTCATGCCTGGGGACTATGACAACCCCAACCATGGTTTCTTTACAGATTTGTGGCACCAGGCAATGCACTACCCATAAAAATTATTTGTTCACTATTAATTTATTTTTAAAATGTTTTGATTAATTTGTTTATATTATTTGATTAACAATTTTGTGTTTTATATCTTTAAATTATTTTTTCATACATTATACCATTTTATGGAATATTTTTGCATTTCGTACGATACATCGTAATTATATTTAGACCCCTCCCCTATCTGTACCTCTCCATACCACCCCTTCCTGGATTTCATGCATTCTGTCAAATGTGTTAAGGCCTATCAGGAGTTCAGTCTGTGTCCCCAGATGTCCCTCCCTGTGAATTCATTCGCTGTAGCCTGGTCACCCTACATAGCATCACCTCTTTAAAGAAGACCAACTCTCTCTCATGTCCAGCAGTGATCAGCTTCCAGTAGTTCTTTAGCTAATTTTTATCTGTATTAGTGCTTTGCCTGCATGTATGTAAGTGGACTATGTGTGTGCAAACTGCAGAGAAGAGAGGATGCTGGATCCCCTAGAACCTAAGTCACTGATTTTTATGAACTGCAATGTGTGTGCTGGGGACCAAACCCGGGTCTTCTGCAAGAGCAGCCAGTACTCATCATCATTATGACTAATAATTAAAAATAGAGAGATCTTCTGTATCTGTTTCTGGATCCTTTTCTCTGACTTTCTCTCAGAAATCCTCCTTTGCTTTGTTACCCCATGCTTTTGACATTTGGGTATCTGTGCTAGTAAAGGTTCTCATTTTGTCTTTAAGAACTCTTTGAAGCTCTGGGTGTTAATTATTAATTTCTAAGAATGTTATTTTTGTGTATAAGAACTGTGATTGCAATCATAGAATAATGATGGTATTTATCTTTCTTAACAGACTAGTGTTCCTGACTTCTACCAGTGCTGCTGAAGATCAAGACTTTCAATTTCCTTGTGGCAGCTCTGAAAAATGGGCTCATTTGTTGTTCATTTTCCTTAACAGAATAACTCATTTGCATCAGCTTTTAAGAGGAACTTATTAGTGTCTACAACATATGCACGCTCTACATTTTAAATTCCAGTTCCTAATTATTGCGAAAAGTTTCACGTGGCAGCTTAAATTAAGAGATTCTAAAACCCTAAACCTGACAAGTAGGTTTGAGCTTCGAGGACCCAGGACTCATTCTTTCTGTCTGTTCACTTCCTTTCTCTTCCTCCCCCGCCCCATTCCTCCTTCCTTCCCCTCATTCCTTCTTCTTCCTAATCATTCCCTTCACTTCTTCTCCATTTCTTTCTCTTTCCTTGCCTTTCCTTCTGCTTCCCTCCCATCCTTCAGTATGCTTCTTGTTCCTGGTGCGAGGAATCAGACCCATGTCTGCTTGTGCCAAACGCGTGAACTTCCAAGCCAGATCCCCAACACTACGTTCCCTTCAGTGTTGCAGCA
The DNA here is from genome assembly GCA_035773235.1 of Eospalax fontanierii. Classification (NCBI taxonomy): domain Eukaryota; kingdom Metazoa; phylum Chordata; class Mammalia; order Rodentia; family Spalacidae; genus Eospalax; species Eospalax fontanierii. Next base: position 20,627,236 of record CM069528.1, on the reverse strand, counting down.
CCAAGTCTGCTTTACACCGGTTTAAATTTCTTAAACACAGCTTTCTTTGAGCCTCTTCTAATCGTTTCTTTGCCGTCTGTTTGTTCGAATGCGGTTCTCCTGCTGCCCCGCTCCCACATACAAACTTATGAGAGCTACAAAGTTTTTCTTTTCTAGTTGTCAATTTGTTTATTCTGCAAGATGAATTTTAAGTTATAAATTCCTCTTAACACTGTATGTACGTACTCAAAATAATTTCCCTCAATTTTCTATGTAAGGTTTTTCATAAGCAAATTTTTTAAAGGAACACTAATACTTGATATTTGGCGTCAGAAAATATTGCAGAGAGCTCCTTGCCATAATGTATAATGGGAGATACAGGGACTTTCTTCACTCTGCTTATGCTCTTGGGACTTAAATTCAATCTTTGGGTAAACTGATACAGAAATACTTCTACTAAAACAGTATGTCCTTAAAAGTATGCTCATAATATTCGTTCCTCTAAATCAAATTAATTTTATAATGGGAAAAAGAAGTCAGAATGAGCATAAGCCAAAGGCACTGCACAAGAGTTTTAAAGGCAGTAAATCAGTCAAAACAAGTGTTATTCAGGGTCTATAAATAATTAAAAGCAATTGTATAAAATGTGCCAGCAGTTTGGTAGGACATCACTAACTTTACTTATGCTGGACGATTTTATAAAGTAGTAGAATACACTGGAAATTTCAACATTGCACATTCTCATCATATCATCAAAACTTATCGAGCAATCATATATGACACAGAAATCACCTCTTTTAAATTATAATTTATTATTTTTTGTGTATGAGTATTGTCTGCATGTGGATAAGTACATTTATGTCATGAAATTCCCACAGAAGTTAGAAGATTGTATCAGATTTCCTGGAATTAGATTTATGGAACAGTTGTCATTATAATATGGGTGCTGGGAATCCCAGTCACCATGCAGGAACTGGGAAACCCAGGTCCTCCACAAGACCAGTCAGTGTTTTTAACCCCTGAGTCATCTCTCCCGTTCCCAGAAATTCCTTCCTACATCATGTGCTTCATGGTAGGTTCAGAAATATGTACAGTAGGTCTGTAAAATAACAAAATGGAAGAAGAATAAGCTTTGTGGCTGATGTGTCATCATTGGCCATTTATTTTACCGTCATCAACTTGTTTCTTTCTTAGAATGGAGCAATATGCTTCATTCATCTGCTGACATATAAACATACTTGAGGAGACCTTGGGAGACTGACTGAGAGTCCCTAACTCCAGCCTTTGTATTGTGGACTTCCCAAGTTGAGCCATGCCTTCCTTTCTACTCTGGGATCACTTGTAGTCAGTCCGACTTTCCCAGTGCCAGTTTTCTCTGCTATCTATACAGAGTTCAGAACTTGGGAAATTGTCTAAACTACTTTACTCCAGCCTTCCTGTAGTGAACTACAGGACCATTCCAATCACCCTTCTCTGGGACCATCTGAAGCCCTTTCCTCTGCCCCATGGCTTAGACTTCCCTGCTGATCAATAGGGACAAGAACTTCCATCTCCTATTTCCTCCAAGACCGTGGCACAACCCATATGAGTGTTTCTGAAGTGCTCCTAGCTAGTCAGAGCTGCTTCTCCCTCTTGGATAGCTCCTGAGCAGTCTAACTGGAATCATTTGGTCCAACCAATATAAAATCAAAAGAGAGAATGTGAAGCCTATACCAATCAGCTTTTTATACTCTATCAATAAGCAATCAAGGTACATCCCTAATACAAACAGAATCAGACATCAGCTCACCAAAAGAAAGCTAGAGTTCTATACCAGAATTCCAAGCAACAAAAGAAATCCACATGCCAAAACCACAATAAAATTAATAAGAGAAACCAAAATAATATGTTCCCCCAAATACCACCAGTCCTGTAGATGAGTTCAACTCTGAGAACTCCCTAGAGAAAACTCAGGACACAGAATTAAAAAACAAATAATCATCAACATGATCAAAGAACTCAATAAATTTAAAGAACACACAAGCAAATGAACAAACTAAAAGAAGATAGGGATGAACTTCTGACGGAATTCACCAAAATGATAGAAATATTGAAGAAAACTCAGGCTGAAATGAAGAAGGAATTGAAAAATGCAGCAAGCCAATTTGCAACAACCTAGACAGTCTCACTAATTTCATAGAATTATTGAAATGGAAAACAGAATAACAAAATTGGGCAATGAAGGTGAGGAATTGAACCTCTCTAACAAAGAATATGAATTTTTAAAAAGAAACACAAGAATGGAGTATGCAGGAAAATTTGTACACTATGAGAAATACAAGTTCATGCTTCACAGGTACAGAAGTAGGAGAAGAATCTCAAGTAAACTATATTGACCGGATCTTCAACAAGATTGTAGAGAAAATTTCCCAAAACAGAGGAAAGATGTACCCATTCAAATATAAGAATCACATAAAACACAAATTAGATAGGATCAGAAAAGAAATTCTCCATGGCATATCATATTAAAATCACTAAATATATAGAAAAAGAGAGAGAATAATGAAAGCTACAATAGAAAAACAACAAGGTATATAGAATGGAACCCATTAATATTACTGCTTACTCTTCAGTGCCAACACTGAAAGCCAGAAGACCATGGACCAAAGTATTCCCAGTTCTAAGTAACTATAGATGCTAAGCCAGAATACTTTCCCCAGCCAAACTGTCTATCATAACTGAAGAGGAAGGAAAAATCTTCTATGGCATGAGAAGGCTGTAAGAATTGATGTCCACCAAGAAAGACCTTCAGAGAATAACCAAAGCAATACAAACGGATGAAGAAAGGAACAACTACACCAAAATGGCAAAAAATAAAATAAATGATGGTATAAGTCTGGAATGACAAAATTAAACAAATAATTCAATCAGAGATTAAATGACAACAACCGATATACATATTTAAATAATAACGTTCATATATGATATATTAGACTTCAGAATAAAACTGATCAGAAGAGATAAAGAGGGACACTTCATTCTAATCAAAGGAACAGTAAACCAAGAAGAGTCATGAACATATATGCACCAAACTCAGGTGCATCCAATTTCATCAAAACAGTACTACAAGTCCACAAGACACAGATTAAACCAAGCACGGTGTGGTAGGAGACTTCACTACCCCACTGTCTCCAACAGACAAGCCAAACACAGTCAACCAGAGTAAAGACAGAGACAGCTTAATTAAATGATACCACACATTAAATGGACATAACAGACATCTACCAAATATTCCACCCCAAAACCAAAGAAGACACATTTTCTTCAGCACCCCATAGGACTTTATCTGAAGCTGACTACATACTGTTACACAAAACAAATCTCAAGAAATACAAAAAAACTGAAATACTTCCATGCATTCTCTCAGATCACAACACAATGAAACTTAAAATCAACACCAAAAGAAGCACTATTACCTACACAAACTAATGGAGGTTAGACAACAAATTCTTGAATGATGAATGAGTCAAAGTAGAAATTAAGAAATAAATAAAAGAATTCCTGGAATTAAATGAATAGGATAATAAAACACAATAAAACTTCTCAGACACTTTAAAAGCAGGTACAAGAGGGAAGTTTATGGCTCTAAGTGCCTACATTAAAAAAATAAAAAAGAACATAGATTTGTGACAACATTGCATCTCAAGAACCCGGAAAGACAAGAACAAATGAAACACAAACCTAGCAGAGAAGAAGAAATAACAAAAGTCAGAGCAGAAATTAATGAAATAGAAACAAGGAAAATAATAAAATATAAAGAATAAATGAATATAAGAGCCCATTCTTTGAAAAGATAAACAAGTTAGACGGACCCTTAGCCCACTTATTCAAAAGAATAAGAAAATAAATTCAAATCAACAAAATAAAAAATGAAAGGGTAAACATCACAACAGACTCCAAAATAATACTGAACTTTGAAAGGGAATACTTTAAAAACCTATCTGCTGTTAAATTTGAAAATCTAAGAGAAGTGGATGGATATCTAAAATCATTGGAACCAACAGAGTTAAACCAAAAAGTGATCAACAACTTAAACAGACCCATAGCATATTAGGAATTGGAAACAGTAATAAAATACCTCCCAACTAAAAAAAAAAAAAAGAAAGAAAGAGAGGAAAAAAAAAAGCTCAGGCCCAGACTGATTGGCAGCATAATCCTAACAGACATTTAAATATCTACAACAAGTATTTCTTAAATTATTACAAAAGATAGAAACAGAGGGAGAACTCCAAAACTCTCTATGAAGCCAGCATCACCCTACTACCAAAACCAGGTAAAGACACAACCAAAAGAGAAAATTATAGACCCATATATTTAATGAACACAGTTGCAAAAATTTTGAACAAAATACTTGCAAATTGCATACAGGCACACATTAAAAATTTCTCCCATAATGATCAGATTGGCTTTATTCCAGGGATGCAAATACAGTTTCAATATATAAAAATCAATAAATGTTATAAACCCTATAGATGGACTGAAAGACAAAAATCACATGGTCATCTCAATAGATGAGAAAAGGTCTGTGACAAAATTCAGCATATGTTACATACATTTATGTTTTAAGTTCTAGAGGACATTGCACTGCAGGGAACATACTCCAATGTTATAAAGCTCTATACAGCAAACCTATGGCCAACATCATCTAAGTGGAGAAAACCTAGAAGCATTCCTATTAAATAAGGAAGTATACATGGCTTTTCATTATTGCCACTCTTTTTTAATGTAGTGCTTGAAACACATGCTACTGTAATAAGACAAGGGAAGAAAATTAAAGGAATATTCATTGGAAAAATGAATTTCAAATTGTCCCTATTTTTGACAATATATTATAGCTAAGAGATACCCCAAATTCCACACCAAAAAAATGGTTAACACTTTAAGTGAAGTGGCAGGTTACAATTCAATCTACAAAATTCAGTAGCCTTTCTAAATATCAACAACAAGTAATCAGAGAAAAAGGACATGGAAACCTTGCCAACCACAACAACCCCCAAAAAGAAAATAACTAAGAATAAACTTGATCAAAGATATTAAAGATCTCTAAAATGAAATTTTTAATTCTTTGAAGAAATTGAGGAGGACACTAGGAGACGAAAGGATCTCCCATGCTCATGGATTGGAAGAATTAATGTGAAAATGACTAACCTACCAAAAGTAATATATAAATTCAATGAAGTCCCAATCAAAATCCCTATGACATTTTTCACAGAATTACAAAAGAAAAATTAAAATTACTATGGAATTACAAAAGACCCTATGTAGACAAAACAATCCTGAGCACACAGAGCAATGCTGGGGATCTTATCACACCAGATCTAAAAGTATATTAAAGAGCTATACTCATAAAAACAGAACGGTGCTGGCACAAAAACAGATGTGACCAAAATATGAATATGCGGTTACATGATATTTGACAAAAAGACTAAGAACACCTCTTGGGGAGAAAGACAGAATCTTTAACAAGTGGTCTTGGCAACAGCGGATCTCTACCTGTATAATAGTGAACCTAAACCCTTATCATTCACCCTGCACAAAGTCAACTCCAAATGGATCAAGACCTCAATGTGAAAACTGAGACTCTGAAATGGTTAGAAGAAAACATAGGCAGTATCCTATAAGATATAGGTGTAGGAAAGGACTTTCTATATCAAACATTGCTGGCTTAGGAATTAAGGTCAATAATCACCAAGTGGGGCCTCATTAAATTAAATATTTTCTGTACAACAAAAGAAAACACCAAGAAAATGAAGAGAAAACCCACAGAGTGAGAGAAAATCTTCACCAGTAGCATATCTGACAGGGGTTTAATATCCAGGATATATAAAGAAATAAAAAAACCAAAGAATCAAGAAATTAATGACCCAGTTAAAAGATGGGATAAGGATCTGAGTAGAGAGTTCTCTAAAGAAGAAATTAGAAACTGATACATCTTTAGTACTTAGGAAAATGCAAACTAAAACCATTTTAAGACTCCATTTTGCTACAGTCATTCTGGCTAAGATCTAGATAACAAATCATACTAAAAGCAAGACAGGATGTGAGGAAAGGGGAATGCTCATTCACTGCTGGTGGGATTGCAAACTAGGGCAACCACTATGGAAAGCAATGTGGAGAACTCAGGGAGTTAAACATGAATCTCCCATGTGACCAGGTTATACCACTTCTTTGAATATACTCCCCCAATTCATACTACAGCACACACACTTGTACAATCATGTTTGTTGCTGCTCTTTTTCACAATAGCTAAGAAACAGAAGCAACCTAAGTGCTTTTCAAGTGATAAGTGGGTAAGGAACATGTGGGACATTTTACAGAATGGAGATTTACCCAGCAGTAAAGAAAAATGATAAGGAAAGATGAAATAATGAAATTTGACCTAGAAACTGCTATACAAAGTAAATAAACACAGAAAAACAAATGATCATTTGTGGATCCTAGCACTAAATCCTTATATATGTGTACATATCCTGATATAACTACAGGATCCATGAAAATGGAAAGGAAACAGGAAGGGAAAGAGAATGAAGGACCTTGAGAGAGAACAGTGTGAGAAAATGTTACCAAAGGGAAATGGGTAACATGAGAAGATTTTATGTAGAAAAGGGAGAAGGTTAAGCAGGGAACTACAGTGGTAAAGGGGAAGAAGGATTTCAAGAGGGGGGACGGTAGGATAATGGAGATACTTTAACTGAGAAGGGAGTAAGGAAGGTCATACAGGGAGAGACAGAAGAGAGACAAATGACTAGCTGGTTCAAAAAAAAGAGGAAAATATATTAGTTCAAAACCATACAGAAAGATTACACATATAATATCTCTACATGAGTCCTTGTGAGAGTTGAGGCTACATAAGAAGAAACAAGACCTGCCACGAGATACCTCCTTCCAAGATTTTGGCCACGGTAGCCCAAGAGACTTCTCAAATTACACAGGCTGTTGACACAGTCGCTTCCAAGAGTTTGGAGGTAAGATCCTATTGCTGAAGACAGGACATACTTCAGACACAAGACATGGAGGAATGGTACTAGAACTGACCTGCAATCTACCAGGAGGCTAGTTCTCATAGTTTTGGAGAACACTGTGCAAGCTGCTAAGGAACATTAATCCATGGTCCATTCCCCATTTTAAGGCCTAATAAGCACAACAATAACCAGTATAGCAAACTACGTTGAAGAAGCAGTGGCACTTTAACCTGGGGGAAATCAACAACTAGCTAATTGTACTTAAAGCCCAATCAACAGAAGGGAACTCTTGTGTGGTACTGTAAACAAAGCCAAATACACATGGCTGGAGAAGTCATAGATCGTAAAGAAAACCCTAAGGATATCACATTGCAAGACAGATGTAATTTCTTATTATGTACTAAATATAGATTATTATTTTTATGGACAAGTATTCCTGTCACCATTCATCAAAGAGGTTTCTTTTGCAACAGATGGAGATTATTTCAGAGTTCCACAAGTGATCATACATAGAGATTGTCTTTGAATTGCCCAAGCTTCAGTTACACATCTACAGTGAAGCCTCTACATATAAGGCTCACAGAGCCTAGTGAAGCCAACGGTAGAGAGAATACTAATGTATATGTCAATTTTCATCAACAATGTTCCCTCATGCAACAGAATACAGTGAGCACAAAGGGCCACAAAAGAACAAAGCATAGAGAATTAAAGTTTACAAAGGGTGGGTCCTTGGACAGGATTCTCATATTAAACTTCTCCCACCAAGGACTCAGGGACTATTGTAAAAGAGTTACAGAAAGATTGTAAGGGCCACAGGAAGAAGTACATGACCACAGGGATACAGAGTCTTGAAGACTCCTGGGACCTTGCACATATAAATTTCAGCAGTGGTAAGATGATGCACAAGATCCATGCAAAAAAAGAAGACAAAAACCTGGCATAGAACTGTGGTTATGGGCAGCAAGCCCGAATCTTATTTGAAAAACTATTGGGCAGCTGATTACTGCTGCATGAGGAAGAGCTGATCTTTAATTGAGTGACTCTAGATAGGTATACTCAACCTTATTGGAAGAACGTGATTGAAGAATGTCAGGAGATACTGACTTGACTTGGTAGGCCTTAATGTAAATAAGAGAATGCATTGAGGGGTATGGGAGGGTGCATCAAATTTTCTGGATTTGCTAATATGGTCACAAAATGTACATGTCAGTCTGCCTCACAATTGACCTCACTACTTTGCATGCAGTTCCATATGATGATAATCATCTGAGGTAAACACCATCGAGATGGTATTGTTTAATATACCATACAAAATATGTTAATATTTCACAAGAACCGTGTATTTTTTCTACAATATGTATTTTTGGGCCCTTTGTTAAAATTCAGGTGACTTTAAGTGCGTGGACTGAAATTTGGTTTGTCTGTTCTACTCCACTGATAAGCATGTATGTTTTTATGCCAATATCATGTTGGTTTTATTATTATAACTCTATAGTATACTTTGAAATCAATAATGATGTCTCCAGCTCTTCTTTTTATTATTTAGATTTCTTCAGGTTAGCTTGCTTTGTGTGTGTATGTGTTTATATGAAATTTGAGAATAATTTTTCAATTTCTGTGAAGATTGTGTTTTAAATTTTTAAAATTTCATTGGCTAGGTAGATTGTTTTTGGTAAGATGGTCATTTTGATACTCTTGATCCAGTGGATCCCTGAGCATGGGACCACTTTTCCATCTTCTTAAATTTCTTTCATCTATCTAATTTCTTAATGTTTTATTTATTATTTTCATTGTATGTGTATGAGTGTTAAGCCTGTATGTGTCTAAGCATACCGATGTCATGCAATGCCTGCAGAAGTAAGAAGAGGGAGTCAGATTCCCCTGGAACTGGAGTTTCAGATGGTTGCTAGTCACCATGTGCATGTTGGGAATCGGACCTGGGTCCTCTGCAAGAGCAGCCAGTGCTCTTAATTGGCAAGCCATCTCTTCAGCTCTCAATGTCTTAAAATTTTTATTACACAAGTCTTTCTCTTTTTTGTTTAGATTTATGTGAAGACATTTTTGAGGCTATCACAAATGGGATTGCTTCTCTGAATTCTGTCTTAGAGAGTTTGTTTTCGGTAAGAAGGCTAATGACTTTTCTGTGTAAATTTCGCATCATGATCATTTTCTGAATGTGTTTGTAAGTTCTGAGAGTCGTGGTATGTTTGAGTCTTTAATGTATAGAATCATCATCTGCAAATAAGGACACTTTGACTTCTTCATTCCCAGTTAGTATATCCTTTATCTCTTCCACTTGTCTAATTACTCCAGTTAAAGTCTAGTACAAGAATGGAGAGAGTGGCCCTCCTTGTATCATTCATGAGTTTAATAGGAATGCTTTGTTTTTCTCCATTTAGTATTATTATGTTGGTTCTGGGCTTGTTGTTTGATGTCTTTATTATGTTGAGATGTGTATAGGAATGTTTTGTTTTTCTCCATTTAGTATTATTATGTTGGTTCTGGGCTTGTTGTTTGATGTCTTTATTATGTTGAGATGTGTCTGCTGTATTCCTACCTTCTCATGACTTTTATCAAGAAAAGAAGTTGGATTTTGTCAAAGGTCTGTTCTGCATCTAATAAGATAATCACATGATTTCTGTCTCTGAGTCTGTTTATGCCATGGATTACATTTATGGATTTTCCTATGTGGAATCATTCCTGCATATCTGAGTTGAAGCCAACTTAATCACAGTGGATGATATCTTTTATGTCAGTTGGAATTACACTTGCAAATATCTTACTGCGAATTTTTGTATCAATGTGCATCAAGGAGATTGGCCTATAATTTTCTTTCTTGTTGTTGGATATTTGCCAGGTTTGGCTACCAGTATAAAGCTGTTTCCTTAAAAATAATTTGAAAATCTTCCTTATTCTACTTTATGGAATAATTTCAGGAGTGTTGGTGTTGATTTTTCATTAAAGATCTGATAACATGTGGGGATGAATCTATGTGGTCCTGAAATATTTTTTTAGTGGGAGATTATTAATTAATGCTTTGATCTCTTTGGTTGTTACAGGTTTATTTAAAATGTTTATTTCATCTTGATTTAAGTTTGGTAGATTGTCTGTAACCAGAAATTCATCCATTACTTATAGACTTTTTTAATTCATTGAAATATGGATTTCTAAAATATATGCCAACTATTTCATTGTCTGTTGTAATGTTTTCTTTTTCAAGAAGAATGAAACTGGATTCCTGTCACCTGTTCTACACAAACCTCAACCTCACATGCATCAAAGGCCTTAACATAATACCTGATACCCTGAAACTGATAGAGGAGAAAGGAGGGAATACCCTTGTACTTATAGGCAAGGGAAAGGACATTCTGAACAGAACCACAATGGTCCTGTTAATAAAGACAAACAATTTACAAATGGGACTTCATGAAACTAAGAACCTTATATACAATAAAAGACATCATAGCAAAGTAGCAGCTTGCACAATGGAAAAAAATTTACTTGTTATAACACTGGCAAAGCTATAAAGCACTAAATAAAAAACATAAAAACAAAACATATAAAAAACTTACATTCTGTTAAAAGTTCAGAGAAAGGAGAACTAAACACATAGTTCCCAAAAGATGAAACAATAAGATGAGAACAAAATTGTTCATTACAGTGATTTAGATTTTAATTATTATCTTTCATTTTGACTAGAGCTGAAATTATTAAAATATTTTATTAATAACCTTTATTTTATCTGTATAAATTATTGCTTGCATGTATGTAAGTGCATTCATGTCATGTAATGCCTGCAGAGATCAGGAGACAGTGTCAGATCCCCTAGAACTGGAATTTTGGGTGGCTTTTATATATATTTAATTTTTAACCTAATGAGATAGAGTTTGAAGGATATGTGTATTATGTGTAGTGTCTCAGATGAAGACCTTTAAACCTGGTTAGACATTGAACATCAGGTATAGTGTATTCAACTATTAATGCTATATTTTCGCAGTTTTGATTTATATGTAGTACATCTGAACACTTATCTACTAACATTGAGAAGGTATTTATGAAGTTTTATGCTGGGATTTGAATTATAAGAACTAGCCTGGTATCCTGCGCATAAATTAAGTTGTTCCTTTTCATCTTCATTTGCAAACAACTCATAATGAGAAAATATATATTATAAGAAGTGCATAATCATGGTAAGTGCCTGTAGTGTGTTTTTAAAAATTCAGTAATAAAAATATATTTTTCATACTTTTTATTAGAACAAATTAATGAAAATTGCATATATAGTTAAGTATAATGAATTCAATACATTTCAAATCATGAAATGCCATATTATTTATGAGCCAATGCACTTAAATAATATTTTATCTGTTATTTTTATTTTTGTGTGTATAAGTGTAATGCCTTCATGTATGTAAGTGCACCCTTGTCTTGCATTGCCTGCAGGGGTAAGAAGAGGGTGTCGGATCCACCTGGAATTGGCGTTATTGATGGTTGTTAACCACCATGTGGGTCCTATGAATTGAATCCAGTTCCTCTGCAAAGATAGTCAGTGCTCATAACCACTGACTCATCACTCCCACACCAAATACCAATATATTTTTGAAAGCAAAAATAAGTTTGTATATGAAGATAGGTGAAATTATCTCTGTCTTCCACGGATAGCCATGTGAATTAAAGCATATTGTATAAGTCAATAAAGAATGGTAAATAATATATCCACAAAACCTTTGCTTATGATCTTATGCTTTTCTAAAAATCATTTCCCGCACTAAAGACCCACACTGAGCTGGGGGCCAGACTAGTTGAAATGTTAAAAGGAGAAAACCTGGTCAGCACCAGCTTCTGGTACTCTCTGCTTTCTGATCTACAGATATGTGAGCAAACAGTCTCCTGATGCCACTGCCAACTATTCATTTGAACAGTTCAAACAGTTATGATTCTATGCATTACCAACTTACCTGCAAACCGTGAGCCAAAATATATGCATCCTCCTTTAAGTAACTTCTTGTCAGGAATATGTTCATTGTAATGAGAAAAAGTAGCTAATAATACGTCCTTTCTTAAAGTTGTCTGTGCTTTTACCTGTGTCCCTTTCCATCCTAGGCACTGCCTGGACTGATGTCCTCTGCTCCTTCCCATCACTGCACTTTCTGAGTTCTAAAGAACCCTTTCTCAAACCAGCTTCCTCCCCCATCTAAGCAAAAATCTGAGACTTGCCATTTCATGATTTTCTATAATTATGCTCCTCTTTAACTTCAGATAGTTATCCTTTGACATGAAATGATCCCTATGTATCTATCCTATACTGTGATATTTAGCAGTTATTTACATTTTGTGACATCAGCCTGGTATAGTTGATTGTTATAATTTCAAAGAGATTCAATAACCCCATCATTGCCTAACTGGTAATGGGACATATTCTTAATTCCTCAAAGGTAACTGAAGACCTATTACACTGTCTGTTTCATTTTTTTAACCAGAAAAAAAAATTGTCCCATAAGAAACTCAGTGTTTGTTGCTTAAATATATTCTTTGTCACAATATTAGCTCTAAAGGAAATGACCATATGGACTTAAACCTCCTGTTTCAGCTTAAAATGTTCTCCTTATCATATTACTGTTAAAGATAAAGTATTTACTTTCATAATTTATATATAAATATTAATTTAAAAGCAATCAGCAACTCTAGCTTAAATAATGATTGGTTTCATAATACTGTTTACCTATTTCATAATCTTTCCCTGAATAGCCAGCAAGTGATTGATCAGGCCTATATACCTAGGATGCAGGAAAAAATATCCAAATAAAATCTTTGAAATGGTAGTTCAGAAAACCTGAGACCACTGTCAAAACTGAGTGTTTGAATGTTAACAGCATTTTATTCATTGGTACACTTATGGGGTTCTTTTCCTTCTGGGGAGTTAGCTTTTGTGAACTATTAACTAAACCCACATGATGGCTGAAGTGACAAAGCAAAATTAGACTTTTCTTCAGGTTCCTTTATGAAGTCTTGACATATAATATTATTTTCAGTGGAAGGCTTATTTAAATGGTGGTTTGGGTACTTTTATTACATAACATGAGCTTTTTATTTTTGCTTTGATGTAGCAAAAACATTACAGACCCCATTTAGGGCATGATGAAAGGAAGGTTGGGGTTACAAAATTGAAATCTCACAGGGCCAGTGTCTCAGATCAAAGACTTCACATGAAAATAATGGTCTGAGTTCTGATAATTCTTTCTTACAAAGAGATGCACTTTTATCCAACCTCAGGCTGTTTTTTAATGCTTCATTGCAATCTCATGTAACTAGGCAGTTAATAACACGGAAGCATTTTAATAGGCCCATTGTCTCCTAATCTTAATATCTGAAGAGTGAGAGATTATAGAAATGCTAAAATGGGGCATCTAGAGTTTCACTATACTGGTGAGCTATTTAATACTTTATCAAAATCTGTATTTGTTTAACAATTCAATATTGCTCATAATTAGATTGTTTATTCATATATATATATATATATATATACTTTTTCAAACATGTTAAGCATCTTTATTAAGCAAAGTACACATAATCATAAGCACTTAATATAGTACCACATAACCCTTACAGTGATCTCTTAGAAAAATAATTTGGAATACAGAAATTTAGATCTTGTTCTCATCAACTTTTATTGGGTCTCAGCCCTGTCCTGTAGAGGTTGCTTGAGAGTGCCTGACTAATTGCGGGTGAATTACACACATCCATTGCACCTATTCCCCTGCTTTGCAACTGTCTCTAACCCCTCTAATTGCACCAGAGTTCAAGGCTTCTCTGCAAGCTAGTGAGAACCAACCCACCCCTTTCCCATAGTCTCTCCTTGGACTTTGACTCTATGCTCCTGAGGCTTCCAGAGAGCACTTGACTAGTTGCAGTAGCTAGATTCCATCAGGCAGGGTCATCATTCCCCTGCTTTGAGACCAGAACCATTACCTTGGGTCTTGGGCTCACATCTTCTTTGCCTAGCTAGCTAGAAATGGCTCAACTGCTACCCAACACCTAGAAATAGTCTCCTTTGCAATCATAAAGAACTCCTGATTAGTCTTCCTGGATTTATCTAGTCCATCCAACAGAAAATAAAATGAGAAAACCTAAAGCCCAGACAAACTTACTATTCATATGAGATCAGAAAGCAACCAAATTATATCAACAATATAGGCAAAATCAAATTTCAACTCAGCAAAGACATACTTGCGTTTCATACAGAAGCAAAAGCAACAACAACAAAAAATCCACATGAGCAAACCACAATGAAAAAAATACAAATAAAATGGAAAACCAAAATAATATGTATTTACCAAGTCCCACAAGTCTGATAGAAATGTTCTACAATGAGAGCTACTTAGAAAAAGAAGAGGACACAGAATTAAAAAAAAATCATAAGCAGTATAAAAAGAAATGAATGATTTTAAAGAACACACAAACAAACAACTTATATAATTCAGAGAGGATAGAGGCCAACCATGACTGAAGCTCAGGAAAATACAGATATACAAATCAAGGAAATGAGAAAGACAGCTCAGGATTTGAAGAGTAAACTCATGAAATAAATAAAAATATTGAAGAAAACGGCTAAAGTAAAGATAGAATTGAAAAACTCAATAACCAGTTTGAAATGAGAAGAAGGCCTTACCAACAAAATGAATTAAATGGAAAATAGAATACCAAGATTGGACACTGAAGTTGAAGAACTGGACAATTCAATCAAAGAATATAATTTTTTTCTTAAAATACTGGGATGGAACATGCAGGAAATATTGTACACCATGAAAAGATCAAATTTACACATCATAGACATAGAAGAAGGAGAAGAATCACAGGTCAATGGTATGGACCATCTCTTCAACAGGATTTTAGAAGAAAATTTCCTTTAATTAAGGAAAGACATATCCATACAAAGTAGCACACAGAACATGAAATAGACTGGACCAGAAGCAAAATTCCCCATGACATATCATAGTAAAACTACTAAATATACAGAGCAAGGAAAGAATATTGGGAGATGCGAAAGAAAACCAAAAAGTCATATATAAAGGGAAACCCCTAAGAATTACATCTGACTTTTTTCAGTGCAAATGATAAAATCAAATAGAGCCTGGAGCAAAGTGTTCCACCCTCTAAATGATCATAGGTCCCAACCCAGAATTCTTTACCCAACAAAACTGTCAATCATAGAAAAATCTTCAATGACAGGATACGATGAAAGAATTCCTGGCCACAAAACCAGTCCTATAGAGAATACTTGAGTTCATACAAAGGGCCATAGAAATAAATTACCATACCCAAGAGACTAAAGAAAGAAAATAAATCAAAGTATACTTATGGAAACAGGCTAGGAACAAAAACACAAGCAGAAATTAAATAACCAGAAACCAATACACACATTCAATATTAACTTTAAATATCAATGGCCTCAACTCTCCAATTGAAAAAAAAAAAAACTCCTTGAATGCATCAAGAAACAAAACGCATCATATTATTGTCTGTAAGAAATTCATCTCAGCTTCAAGGATAGGTTACACACTATACATTAGGGTGAAAGAATAGCAGTAATATCCCAAACAAATAAATGATGCTAAGAAACAAGCAAGCCTGGCAACTATCTGACAAAGTAGACATCACACTAAAATAAATCAGAGATAAATAAGGTTACTTCATTCTGATCAAGAGAACAGTTGATCCATCAGACATTTCGTCCATAGACATGTATGCACCAAGCTCTGGCGCACTCAAATTTCAGAGAAAAAATACTACAGGGCTTCAAGGCACAATAACCACAGCTCAGAAAAAATAGATGACTTCAATTATCCATTATCTCCAATAGACAGAGAAATATCTGAAGTAAATGACATCACACATTAAATGACCTAACAGACATCTCTCAAATATCCTACCCAAGCACCAAAGAATAGCCATTCCACTCAGCAGCCCATGGAAGTTTCTGGAATACATACTGGGGCACAAAACAACCTCAAATAATTTTTTAATGGAAAAATATTCCATACATTCTATCAGGCCATAATGCAATAAAGCTCAAATGAACACCCAAAGAAGCACTAGTAACTGTATGAACTTATAAGATTAAACAATAAACTCCTGAATGGTGACTGGGTCAAAGAATACATCACGAAAGAAATAAAAGTATTCCTGGAACTAAATTAAAATGATTAAGCAACACAACAAAACCTCTGAGACACATTCATTGCAGGCCTACACTGAAAATCAGAAAGAACACAAATAAATGAGTTAATGGTACATCACAAGAATATGGAAAGGCAAAGAATAAAAGAAACCCAAAACAAGCAAGAGGAGAATTAAAAAAAAATAAGGCAGAAATTAATGAAGTAGAAACAAAGAAAATAATAAAATACAAAGAATTAATGCATCTGAGAGCTCCTTCTTTGAAAAGATAAGCAAGCTAGATAGACCTTTAGTTCAGTTAACCAAAATAAAGAAAGAGCAAATCCAAATCAACAAAATCAGAGATGAAATGGGAAATAACACAATAGACCTGAAAAAAGATCCTCAGCATTATAAGGGAGTACTTTAGAAAACTTATACTATTAATTTGAAAATTTAAAAGAAATGTTATAATTTGTAAATTCATAGAAACCACTAGTTACAGTGAAAAAGAGATCAACAGCTTAAACTTATCCAGAGCAAGTAGGAAAATGTTATGAAAAACCAGAGGCAAATATATTAGTTCAAAGTCCATCTGACAAATACACATGTAATAAATAGATGAAGGCCAAAAGCACAGTGCCAGTCAGGAAAAATATCCCTTTAAGTTGTTGGTCAGGGTAGTCAGAGGCTCCCAAAATAACAGGATACTGCCACAGCCCTTGATTATAACCCAAAAGTTGAAGATGAGACCTTAATGCTGAAGACAGTTCACACTTTTTCCACAGGACTTTGAATGAGTGAGCTAGAACTCCCTGAAATCTTCCATGAAGAATGAAGACCAGCTCTTATGGGATCAGAGGATACTTATACAAGCTTGCAATGGAGAAAACCATTCAATGGTCCTACCAATCTGTAAAGCCTAATAAACAACGACTGGAACAGCAAACTATTGTTTTTAGTGCAGTAGTAGCCCTTTTGTTTGCGGGCAATCAATAGCTGTTTAATTGGAATTAAGACCAGCTCCACGGGGAGAGGGATTCATGTGGTCCTGTAAACAGCCAAATATATATGGCTGGAGAGGTCACAGATGCTAGAGCAAAACCTATTTTTTGCTCTATATCAACATAATTTATTACTACATTCTAAAAATGCATCCTAATATATACAGGCAAAATAAACCTTTATCAAAGAAGCTTCTTTTTGCAATAAGTGGAGACAATGAAAAAGTTCCAAAATTGGTCAAATGCAGAGGATAAGCATCTATGAGATGCTTAACATTAGTGACATTCCTTCAGTGAAACTTCCACATATAGGATGAATGTATTCCTCAACTCTCACCAGAGAATTTCCTAATGCAGCAGATAGTGATGAGGACAGAATCCCACAATTGGCCAGTGTGCACACAGAAGAGGCCACAGCATGCTTATTTGTCAGGAGTACACCTATTTCAAATCTCTACTTCCAAGGCTCAGTTGAAGATGAGGCAGAAAGATTGCAAAATCCAAAGCATTGGATGACCACAAAGAAACAGAGTCTTACAGACAGATGATTAGACAGATGATTAGTTACTCATGTGAACTCACAGCAATGGTGACAGAATGCACAAGTCCTATGCAAGCTCAAACCTACGCAGCATAGACATAGGGAAATTGATAAGAAATCCCAACCCAACCCAAATAAGTTTTGACAATTGATAGCTGCAGGAAGGAGTAAAGAGATTACAGGGATGCCACTCTTGATGGGCCCCGGGTGTGGACGCTATAAAGGACATCTGTGGACACAAACTGGACTCTGTAGGCCATATTATATATGAATATATATGAATATATATATAAATATATGTGAATATATACGGAGCACATTAAATTGAGCGTGTGTCAGTAGGCAGGAGGTGGGAAAAGGGGAGGGGCTCTAAATATCATCAAACAACATTATATGCAAATTGTAAAGATTCTCTAAAAATAAAATTAGTATTAAAAATTATAGAAAAATGTAAAAAGAATATAGAAATAAAACATGGCATCTGAGCATTAGAAATAACTTTTGCAAAACATTTAAGCAAATATTATTAAATGTTCTGCATTTTAAGTTTGTTTGACTAATAGTTTGGTGTTTAGAAGTTTAAAATAATCTGATTTTGAAACTGGCTATAAAGAGAAATATGCCCAAAGCACGGTTTTTGTTGAATGAATCCTACTCAAATTAAGACAAGGATAACAAGGCCATATCAAGGTTCTTCAGTAAGTGCCATACAGATGACTCTCCCTCGGTAGCATATACAAGAGCCACCTCAGTATAAAAGCTTAAGATAAGTACTGGTCATAGAAATATCTGTAAAATATCCTTAAGTGATTTGATTCACTAGTTTTCAAAAGAGCATATTCTATACATAAGTATGCAAAGTCAAGATGTTATTTTATTATTTTAAAAGTATCATTCTGTTTATTATTGTCTCTATGTGTGTGCTAGTGTGTGTGCTGTGGTGTATGTATGTACATTCATGTGATGTGTGTGGGTGAGTGTAGGTGCATGTGTACCACAGTGCATGTGTGGAGGTTAGAGGAAGGCTTTTGGTATTCAGTCGAGATCTCTTCGTCCACCATGGGTTTTAAGTATTGACCTCATCATCAAACTTGCATGTTTATCAGCTGAGCCATCTCACTGACATCATAGTTAACATTTTATCCTAAAACTTTATTTGTAAAATAGTTATTTGAAAAGTTTGTATATATTTCATTTGAATCAGCAAATGTTTATATTAAACCTCTCTCATTTTTGATATTTTAGTATAGGTTATTCTACTTACTTTATAGCATTATGTAAATACTATATTACTAGAACACTAAGACAAGTCACAGACTGAGGAAATATTTGCAAAAGATAAACATATCTGATAAAAGGTTGTTATCTGACATGTACAAATGTATTGAGAATCAAAGTAAATGAATTAGCCAGTTTTAAAATGGACAGTGAACTTGACCATCAATCTTACCAAAAAATAAAAGACATGCAGTTGGCATATAAGTATATAAGAACGTACCCTATTAATATACTCTTAGAGAATTGAAAATTAACACAATAACAAACAGTGAGAAAGCTACAAGAATGAAGATAATCCAGAAGACTGAGCTCCAGATGCTGGCCAGGGTGAGAGTACAAAGTATCAAGATAAGGTAAGAGAGTTAGGCAGTTCCTTCAAACTGCACATACAATTACCATACAACACACCAAGATTATCTTCCATAGTATTTATGCAAATAAGTTGAAAGTATATGTCTACAGAAGAACCTGCACACAGTGTTCATAAGAGCTTTATGTTTAATTACCAAATACAGAAGCTACTGAAATGCCCTTAGTTGGTGAACAAACTAGGAGACATCCAAACAATGCAGGGCTACTCAGTGCTAAAGGAAATTAATTCTCAAGCCTAGAAGATACAGATGGAAGACAGATGAAGATCACTAATGACAGAACCTAACCTATGAAAGGCTACATACTGCATGATTCCAACTCTCTGATAGTCTGCAAAAGACAGAACTATGCTACAACTAAGCAGACTGGAGGCTCCCAGAGGCTATGGATAGGACTGGTAGGCTGAGGACTGGAGTGAAACCACTCTGCATGGTACTATAACATAGAAACATTATAAAAAAATTTGTTCAGACTTGCAAAAAGAATAATAATAATGAACTCTGATGTCCATTATGGATTCTGAGAGGTGATACTTTATCAATAAGGTCCACCAACCGTCAGAGATATTGATGGAGTAAGACTAGGCCAATTGGGACAGAGGACACATTGGCACTCTCTGTATTTTTCTCTAGTTTTTTTGATGAACAAAAAACACATTTATTAAAACATAAAAATAAAGTCCACTATAAGCAAATATTGAAAAGCTAAATGACAAATTATATGAGTTTAGCAGCATGTCTGACTTCTACCATGTATAGAATAAATGTAAAATGTTGAATAAATATGCTGAATCCCATATATATGACAGAAAGACAGAAATATAATTGTCAGTTGAAAATTATTTTGAGTAATTGAAAAATGAGACACCCAATCCTAGAGCCAGATAATATCAAAGAAAGTAATAATAAAGTAAAATAAAATGAAGTTTACAACATTTAAAGAAAAAAATATAGACAAACTACAGTTTAGATTTTATTTTGGAAAATAACCAAGGTGATATGATACAAATGTATTAGGGCTTGTTTATTTTTACTAATAGAACTTTTCCATTCTAATAACCATATTTGGAAGAAATACACAGCACACATTGGCTTAGGACCACACAGGTTGCCATTCTGGAACAAATCAATGAGCCATGACATTGCACTTGATACTGTTATGTGCTTTGTGGAATGGCCAGGCCTCACACCCTTCACAAAGCACTTAATTGGGCAATGAAATTTAATATGTTGAGACTTTCCCTCTACCCGAAATAGAGCATGGGATCCAAATGTTCTGACAAATGTAATCCCCACAAGTGGAACCCATTTGACTTTTGTACTTAATTTCCTTTTGAATCTTACTAAAATAAGTGATGACTTCCTGCAAAAACTTCTGCAAAATACAATGATTCGTGTATGAGTTGCAGGTTTCTATCTTCTCACTTAATGAAATAGTTTAAATGGTCCTTAAAAGGATAAAAGAGTACTAGGATTTTATTATTGACATGATCAAATACTAGAGATTATTTCACCCAAATTACTATGAATTAGAATTTACCAAATTCCATTCTAAAAACTATTCATTGCTCTGCAAGGACAAAAAAGTATTTATGGTAAAAGCTTAAATGTCTTCTCTTTTCTTGGATTCTATAAACTTCACTTCCAAACTAGATTAGTATGTTTTCAGTCTTAAAATGACTTCAGATTTAGTACATATTATCTATTAAAACAAACTTTTCAAATTTTACTTAAACTTGACTACACATGTAAATACGTATCCCAGACAATAAGCACTTAATACCTGGCTCTCAGCTCGATTATAGGCGAGGTTGAATACTATTCCATTCTTGTTTTATTTAATTAACTTCTAATATCCTATCCAGGTTTTGCACGTGCACAGTGTGAAGAGTTAACTTGCTCTGCAAGACTTGTCTACAAAACTTTTGTCTTATTCCATCATTAATTCTCTAATTAAATGTAGAAAAAATATTCCACCAATATACAAATTTCAATATTTTCCAAGTTAAGTTATTTTGAAATTAAATTATAAAATAATAATTACTGATATCAGCTGCCCATCAAAATGGACATTTGAAAATCCCCATACCTGGTGCCAGAGAGATGGCTTAGTGGTTAAGAGCACTGGTTGTTTTTGCAGAATACCCAGGTTTGAATGCCAGCAGTCACATGCTGGCTAACAGCCATCTGTAACTACAGTTGCAGGGGATTTGATGCCCTCATCTGTCCTCCACAGGCATTTTATGACATGGGTGCACTTACATACATGCATGGAATACTCTCATAGACATAAAATAACACAATTTAAAGAAAAAAAGAAATTACCCAGGTCTAAGAAAGTCTGCTAGCTAAGGAAGAATCTATGGGTACAGCACCTGAGTGTTAGTACTTTTAAAATATTCCCAAGCTGGATAATAGGAAACATATTACCAAAGGGGACATGAGAAAAATGGGAGTATTCAGTTGGGAAGGGAGCAGGGAAAGACATACGAGGAACCACAGGGATAAATGGGAAGAAGGAGCTCAAGAGAAGGGTGAAAATGTGGGTACTTTAGATGGGGAGGGAGGAGGAAAGGTAGACAGTGAGAGAGAGAGAGAGAGAGACACACACACACACACAGAGAAGCAATAAAAAATTTAGTTGGTGTGAAAACCCAGAAGAAAACATATTAGCTCAAAAACCTACTGAAAAATCCATACAATATCTGATCATGAGTGCATACATATAGTTAAATGTTTTATAACAAGAAACATAGTACCAGACAGGAGAAACCTCATTTTTCTTTATTGATTAGCACAGTTCATGAGACTCCCAAATAACACAGGGCATTGACACAGCCCTGAATATCTCTCACAACTTGAAGAAGACAGGAAATATCACAGGACTTGGAGCAAATGGAATTGAAATTGACCTGGAAGCCTCCTCCCTGAAGAGGAGCTCTCTTACTTCTGAAGACACTATGCAACCTACTAAGATATAAATATCAATCAATGTTCCAAACCATCTTTGATGCCTAATAACAACAATAATGACCAGCACAAACTATCAAAGACTAGTAGTAGCACTTTTATCATAGAGATAATCAACAGCTATCTAATTGGACTTAAAGTCCTCTCTTACCCAAATACATAAGGCTGTGAAGGTCACAGATCCTACAGAAAACTCTGTCTTTCATATCTCTAGACAAATATAAAAGTTTTACTGAATGCTAAGTATGGATCCTGTCATCACTCAGCAAAGTAGCTTCTTTGTGCAACAAATGCAGACTATCACAGAGTTCCATAACTGGTTAAACACATAGAATATGTGTGAGAGATGCCCAACCCTAAGTGACACATCTACAGTGGAACCTCTGTACCTAAGGCTCATGGAACAGAGCAGAACAGGGAGTAGATAGAATATTAATGCATCCCTCAATTCTCCCTAGTGAAGATGCATTATGAAACAGAATGTGATGTACACAGAAGGCCACAACACCAAGATATAGAGCAAAAGATATTGCAGGATCCATATCTCTGGACATTATTTGTATAACAGAAGTCACTCACACATGGCTCAGGGGCCATTGCAGAAGAGGGGATGGAAAGATTGCAAGATCCAGGCTAGGTACATCACCATAATGAAACAGTCTTCCAGGCCTCAAGTAAATTACTCATAATAATAAGTATCAATGGTGACAACATGCACCAGACCCATGCTGACTCATCAGAAATAAACAAGCATAGAACTGGGAAACGGGCAACAGACCCCAACCTAAGAACTATTGGCAACTAATTAGTGCTGGGTGAGGGAGAATTAATCTTCTTTAAGGGAGAGACTCTACATAGGTTGACCACTCCAGTGAATGAACTTTCACTGGGGCACATCTGGGTACAAAAGCTTGAATCAATAGGCCTTAACATATATGACAGAATGCATGAAATCTGGTGGCGGCGGTAGCTATGGGTGACGTAGATGGGGGAGAGGGCCCAAGGCCCAAATATGATTAAGATTTATTGTATGAAATGTTCCAAAATTCAATAAAAATATGAATTAAAAATATCACCTGATTATTCAAAGGTGAGAGCCATTATAAAAGCATTCTGAAAGTTTTTATATTTGCATTCCAAAAGTTAATTTGATCTTTTCACAAACCAGTAAGATTTTGTAGTTATACCAAGTAGCTTTGAAATTAGCAAGGACAGAATAAATTAAAAGCAGGAAAAGGAATAGAAAGAATTGATTCATTTTAAGAAGTGAGGATAATTTTATAATCTATCTTTATTATCAAGTAACTGACATTGCTCATTTTGTCTAAAGAACATCCCATTGTATGGGACATAACGAAACTGTTATTTAGATCAGTGAGGAAAAATGTGCAAAATGATAAATTGACTACTATTTTCAAACTAGTTATTCAAAACTTTAAACTAATCAAGCAATGAAAAGTTCTTGTCCAAATGTAAGTTTTCAAAATTGCATTAAATTTACCAAAATAAGTGAGAATTTGCCTTTTATTTGATTGTACAGCTATTAGAATTGTGGTTATATAGTCAGTACTATTTATACACTTCAAAAACTAGTACCAACTTGAAATCTGCCTCCCTGAATTCTAATTTTCATAACATTGGAAGATGCTACATAAGCTGCGAACAGAAAAAGTATTCAACAGTCCCACCCAATCTTAAAGCCCAGCAAGATACTCCCAGTAGAGGAACAGTGTTACATAACTCGGGAGTAAACAACAGGTCTTTAATTGGCTCTACGTCTCTCTATACAAGGGAAATCATCGCCCTGCATTGTAAACCTAGCCATATGCCTGTGGCTGGAGCAAGCATAGACCCTAGAGGAGAAACTGTTACTAACATTTTCCTAGATCAGTGCAGCATCTGATTGTATTCTAAACACATCCTTATATTCACAGGTAAATATAGATCTCATCATTCATCAAAGGAGCTTATTTTTATACAAGATAGAGTACTATAGACATTCACAGCTGGTCAAAAATGAAGAGAATAAGAGACTGTGGGGTGTCCAGCCCCAATTAGTACACCAACACAACCCCTAGAACTAAGGCAAAGTAAACATTGCCAGGGAGGGGGAGGAAAGACTGTAAGGGGCAGAGGACCATGATGCCTGCTATTAGATAGTGTCTTGTACATATGACATGGATGTTACACTCATGAAATTTCAACAATATGACATGAAAAATGAATATGACATGTGCACATGCCTACCGCGATGGAGAAAATTTCACAAGGCTCCACCATTAGACAGAGAACTATAGGCGATTGTTGACTGCTGAGAGGGATAATCAGTTTTCCACAGGTACAAGACTCTTGATAGATCATCTAATCTCTAGTGGTTAGATATACATAATCATGTGTACATTAGAACAATACTAAATAGACACAGCAAGAGATATAAAGATATATTATAAGGTCATGAATCTGAGAAGGAGTTGGGGAAGCATTAGGATGGTGAACTGGAAAGAAGAGGGTGGAAATTATATATATATATGCATATATTACTTATGCATGAAATTCTTGAAAAATAAAACAATGAAAGACAAACAAGCAGAGAAGACAAGCATCATTTTATTTAGGGAAAACAATAGCATGACAAATAGTCAAAATCTTTTGGTTTCTAAGTAAAATAGGAAGTTCTTGAATTCAAGAAACAGTGAAGATCAAAGAGACCCTACTTCAGACACAGTGGAAGGTGAGGACTGTCACAGGAGGTCATTCTCTGACCTTCACACATGTATCTTAATGCACACATGCCAATACTCCCATAATAAATGTGCAAGACACATCATATGTACACATACACATACAAATAATTGGTGAATGACATGCAGTGGTAGATTAATAATACAGGGTCTCCTAACAGGGAAAATGAGAGGCTCAGAGCTTGAGTCATGTACTATAAACATGTTAAAATTAAATTAAACAACCATAAAATAAAATATGTAAAAATTATTAATCCAGGCATAATGGCACACGCCTCAAATCCCAGTACAGCGGGTTTAGAAGCAGGTTGATCTCTAGGGGACAGAGGACAGCCTGGGATGATTGACGTAGCAAGTACCAGGCCAGCTAAGGTTGATACTGAGACTCTGCCACAAAAAAAATCAAATAAGCGAATAGATGATAGATAGATAAATAGATAGATGATAGATAGATGACAGATAGATGACAAATAGATGATAAGTAAATGTGGGTTGTGTTTGGGATGTAGGAATAAAAGAGCCAAACCGGTCATGCAACTTCATTCTATCTTGTCTTTTCAGACACTAATATTGTCCCAATGTGATCAAGTACATACAAAATTTGAAACTAGAAGATCTTCATGCATCTGGAACATAATCAATATAGGCAGATCTTAACAAAGTTCATAAGATTCAGGACTAGCAGTAAACAGGCAGACAAGACACTGAGTGTCTACAGTGCCTTCCTGGCTTCTGTCCAACACATGCACAGATTACGCGTTCAAAACTAGCGGGAACACTAAAAACCTCTTGAGTGCCTTCTCCAGCCCTGTTCTGATGAACAGAGGGCCCAAGTCACCACAGAGCTCTGCTGCAAACTGCACTGGACCTCATCGCCTTGTCATTGGGTCATCTTTAAACAGTGACATCCTGAGAGAAGAAATGTGAAGACTGTGGAACAGCTTTATGGGGAAATAACATTTCATTTAGCTGCATATCCTAGTATCTACTTTAGCTGCATATGAATCATTATACCATTTTTCCAAATGAATAAGGTTTATAACTTCAGAAAGAAACAAGAGACATTATCATATCAAGCAATTGTACTCCTCCCTATGGGAGTTCAATGTAAATGTAAAATGTAAACTCTATAACTTAAGTGGGAAGATGCTCAAATGATTCGTAAAGTGTGGGGTCCAGGACTTTTCCTTACTTTCTTAAACAGCATTTTCTAAATAGCAATTTTATATGGTTACTTTGAACAAACAGTGGAGACCATTTAAAAAGTATAGTGAACTGAACATCTTTCTGTCCTTTCCTGCCTAGTAATCCCTATGCTTTGTGTGGAGGGATGTCATACACACACTCCCTTTAGGGCTGGACACTGCATTCTTTCCTTCTCTACATGGTGACTGGCCGTGGGACTCTGTGGGTGACTGGTTACAAGGAAACAAGTGTTTTCCAGATAGCAGGGCATCTGCACACAGGAACTCTGAGCAATTGTGACAGCATGCACAAGGCCTGCTCAGGCTCAAGTCAGACAATATCCCAGCATGGAGTGGGAAGGTGGGCATGAAGTTCCACCTCTAACCAAGGAGCTACTGGTATACAATACTGGTGGGAGAGGAAGAGTCAGTTATCTTTAAATGACATGACCCCAGTTAGATCAACCACTGTCCAGGGCTGGCTCTACATGAATATCTGGGCAACACAATTGGAATTAATGTGGGTTAAAAAAAAAAAAAGCTGGAAGGTGGGAGGGAGCGTGCAGCTGGGAGATGGTGGGGGATATGATTAAAGTGCATGCTATGAACTCAAAGTATCAACAAAAACCAGGATAAAAAGAATAGCAAACTCATTAAGCAATAATCAGGCCATGGGGAATATTCACAACAAATCTTACCTACATATGTATCCATATATAATATGGGTGTAGTTTCCAGGCCCAACTGTTCCATAGGATCAAGTTCAACTGTTTTGGCCACTTTTCCCTTGGTGACTGTGTGGTGCAAGAGATGTGAGAGCTCGTGGAGAAGAGGAAGGCATGGCAAGACTTGTATTTGAATTATCTCCAAATCAAAGGAGGAAAAAGGAAGGAAAGAAGGAAGAAGAGAAGAAGAAGGAGGGAGAGGAAAAGGAGGAGGAAAGGGAGGAACCAAAATAGTAGGAGGAACGGAGAAAGTTAGTGGAAATGAGAGCGGACTGTTTTAGGAGAGAGGTTATAGTAAATAGTTATTTTGAGGGAAGCCCTACTGTAATGAGTTAGTAACTTAGCTATGTGAGCTCTCTCATCCATTACGGAATTTCATGTTTCTAATTTGTACTAATGTAGCTGATATTTCTAAGGATTTTTTGTTATTTGTTTTGTTTTGTTTTTTGTCTTTCTGAGACAGTCTCTCTGTAGGCCCAGCTTGCCTGGAAATCGCTATGTAGACCAGGTTGGCTTGTATCTCACAGAGATTCACCTGCCTTTGTCTCCCAAGTGCTGGGATTAAAGGTATGTACCACCACATCCAGTGATACCTGTAAGTCTTAATATATCTCTCAGTAACTTCAAAGCTTCAATTTCAATGTCTTCATATATATTAAAAAGCACAGATGCTCAAATTCTTTGTGACATCATAGATACATACCTCCCTGGGTTATTAAATAATCCCTGGATTGATTAAAATATATAATATCACATAAATTTTACATAAACAATTATAACATATTGTCTATAACTTGTGACAATACCAAAGTCAGCATGTTCAATAAATGCATAATTGCATTACAAAATATTTTATATACTATTATTTGTTAAATGAAAGTACATAGACCTGGCTAATACATAGCCTCAGTGATTATTTTACAAAAGCCATCAAATATTTTCAATATATACAATAAATTACAAGACCCACTGTTTTGTCTGAAACTAGCAATGATAGCATTCTTAATATTTTGTATGCTTATAAACATGTTGAAAGGCTCTAAAGGCAAGGCTCCAGGTCCAGAATTTACATATATCATTACTGAACCTCCTACCACACAGGGTTATATCAAACCTGTTATCTAATTATTATAAAAATGTCATTCAACTCCATGTGCAACAGAAAGAGAAAATTGTCCAAATATATACCTTAGGTGGTTAAATTGGGAAACTGCAGCTGCATTTCCTGAAAGAATGTAATCATGATCATTTTATTTGCACCATATAACAGTTACAACAGCAATAGGTTTCTTCTCAGGAGAAAGCACTTTGTGCCATAAATAAGCATATTGTATGGAGAAAACCATCAGCAAAGAGATGAGAGCTGAGCTGCGCTATAATATTCCTTATTAGTTTATGCCATATGAAGCAATGTTTCCTTCCCCTGTTGGGATACCTGAATAATATCATCATGAAATGCTAGAAAAAAACATTTCAGTCATCGCCTTAGTAATTTATCTACTGAAGAAAAATATGCTCAGTTTGAAAGAAGATTCCCAAAAAGCAAAAGAAAGCATCTAAAATGACTAAGGCTCATGTGTCCTCTGAAGAACTGGCCTCTTCAGGAAATGCACAAACTAATCCAGTGATGGAATGTGTTCAAAGGGTGAAGAGTGTTTTGTTCTTGGTGCCACTTGCATTATGTTCATGTAATGGTAATGGCAGTTAGTTTGTTGTTTTTAATCTTTTGCTTTTTTTCTTTTGAGTTTGACTACTCACCTTTTTATGAGCTCATTCAACTATTTTGTGGTAAAAATCAAATATTGTGGTTCTTATCTAATTTAGGCATATATAAGTAGAAATTTTCATTTGTCTTTATAAAACCCACAAGCTAACACATGTACCTATATGCATATTGATAGTCAACTTGCAATTGTATGATAATCAAACATCAGAATTGAAACTGAGTGTGCAAGTGTGTTGGAATCATTGGTCTACTCTTCCTCTCGTTAGTTTGCAGCAATCTCTAGGAAAGGAACTACTGATCTAAAATGGGATTTGGTAATTAATAAATTAAGCTTAACCACTATAAAGCATATAAAATACATTTCATACAAACACTTGATAACTATATACACCTATGAAATTGAAAGTAACCTGAAAGCGACTACAGAATAAGACACAAATTTTTCCCAGAATGATAGAAATACATTCCTATTGTACTAATAAGTCTGCTTTTCATAAGCAGATCAAGCACGGGTTAATCTGGAATACAACACTAACCATAACCAATTCTTGCCCCAACCACTCCCACTCCAACAAACGTACAAAATGATGCCACCTAATCTGTCTGCTTAGAGGAAAACCACAGAAACAATAATTATCACCTTGTGCTGTCTCTGTCTCTCTCTCTTTCTCATGAAACTAAGACCCAGATATACCTTTGGCCATTGACTTTCAAAAACTGCATAGCAAACATTTTAAATTCAAAATACATGTACACAATTTCTTTTAATAACTTGAGAAATACCTATAGAAACTGACTGAATTCATACATTGAATGTCAAAAGAATGTTTTATGTGAAAATTTATTTGTTTTTATCACTAATGGATCTATGTAATCTTTAAGATAGTTAAATTTTTAGGAAAGTACATATAAATTTATCCTTAACTAACACAAGATCATATATTTCAGGGAAAGTGGGTTCATATTTAAACAACTTCACATTTATTGCTTAATACACAATTTAAATTTTGAATAAACTACATTTATGTAAATGATAATACAATTATTTATACATATGTGTGTAAAAAAATAGCAATTAATGTCTGTAAGGAGAAGAAAAACATGAATCAGTCATCACATCTAAAGTCTGTGTTTAAATTTAAAATTAAATAGATGTTGGGGACTGGAGAGACAACTCAAGGGTTAAAAGCTATTGCTGCTCTTCCCCAGATTCAGAGATCCATTACTAGCAACCACACTAAGCGGTTTACAATGCCTGTGAATCCAGCTCCAGGGGATTCAACACCCCCTTCTGACCTCTTCATGCACTGCAAACCCATGTTACACAAACAAACATATACTCAGGCACATATATATGCATAAAATAAAATATGAAGTAAATCTTTTTTGATAGAATGGGAGCATATCTTAGCTATTGATATAATCAGTAATTATTACTAACGATAATAAACTATGAGTTCAATAATTGCTACTATGGCATGACTCAAGACAAAACATAGGACTATCGAAGCATGTCTATGAAGGATACAGGATGGAAGACCTAGATTCATCTAATATTGTCTCAGCCATTGTTAAGAATCACTCTTCTTTCATTGACTCCATTTGTGAACTATGCTGCAATTCAATGCTCATAAGAAACTGGATTTGACATATCTGTGTGGACACGAATTTAGATCAGCTCTTTTTCCATTTTAATCCTAATGCAAGGGTTTCTAATTTAAGAATTCAAACTAAACTGAACCCTATAAGGTCTGTCAATTTCTTCTTAAAAGCTCCTTTTTAAGACAGTTCCATCAAAAGTTAGACAATTCATTTTCCTGAAAAAAGAAATGATCAGTAGAAGAATAAATTGTATCCTTAATGCATGGGCAGATTACTGGATTACTGCTAATGTATTATTAGTCAAGCAGAATCTCCTTTTGAAGGAGGTTTGCCGTCCATGTCATAAACTGATTAAAAGTCAGTGAGCAAATACTTTCCACCTTTCTTGTATATTAATGAGAAAACTGTTGTAAAAGCTTTTCTAAACTCGTAACCTTTGGCTTTCTGTAACTAGAGCAATTCATAGCTGTGCAAGCACCGAGAGTTTCCCTGTCAGTCCTTAGTTCAATTATTTCTATTTATAATTGAACTTTTGCAGTTAATTAAAATCTTTAAGTTTTATACTTTATTGCTAATTCTCATGCCATACTCTTCTACACGAGTCAGTAATGAAGTAGTATCACTTTGCTTTTGGTGTGTATATTTTATTTATATATTAAGCAGAAAGATATGCAAAAGAGCTCGAAGGGAAATAATAATTATTCAGATAGTACCAGCTGTAGAAACAGTGCTGGTTCAACAGGCAACTTATAATACTCAAATTTTCAATAAGACGTAAAACCTTACAATATTTTTATTTTAAAAATTGAGAGTTAGGAAACACAACATATTTATTGATACTTCTATACAATCTCTTCTTCAGACTGTACATATTTAAAAACAGCTTCAGTTCCTTGTCCTTTGTGCTAGCGCCAAGAATTACTAGTGTCCCCCAGCTCCATGCACTCCCCACTACCAAACCTGTGAGCTGCCCAAGACCCGCGAGTTCCCTCAGACCAGTGAGTTCTCTCAGACAGGTGAAGTTCCTGGCCTCAGTATTCTCTTTTAGTCATTCCAACTGTCCTGGGACCTAGCTGGTGTTGTGCAGGCTTCACACTGGCCCGTTTTGGTCAGTTCTCACAGATCTCACCTGCCCCTGCCGCCTTTCCCACAATCGCTGCCATAGATGGAATTGTGCTACCTCTACATTGACTCAGACAGCATCAGTCAAGAGTTACATTTTTACAATTTGGTTACAAAAGAATTGGAATTATTCCCACCATTCCAATCAAATATTAACACCGACATCTCTGCGAGTCTGCTCACCTAGCAGCCACCTACCCGACTCTGCCCCTGGACCCGGTGGAGTCTGTACTGGAACCACAGTGGAAGCAACCATCCATACATGAACAGAAAACACTTACTATATGCCATTTGCACATCAACATAGAATGGCCATAGGACTGAACACTAAGCACCACTCAGCTAGGCCACAACCTGAAAAGTTCAATACAGCAGATGAGATACAAACACCCACTCAACAAAGACCAGATCAGTTATCTAGACCAAAATACATCACAAAGACAAGACTCAGGATACCTGGATCCCATCACAAAACCACAAACAACATAAAGAACCAAGATATTGTGTCCAGAAATTAACCACCCCCAGTGTAAGCTTTCCAGAGAAACCAAACTGGCTGATAATGATACAAAGGATGATGATTTCCAAATAGAAACGATAAGCATGTTCAAGGACCACAAAAGGAATGTGAATGGATGACTCAGTTAAGACCATGAAAACCCAAAGAGTTGACTGAAATAGCTACAACCATCCAGGATGCAAAATTAGAATTTAATAAATAGATAGAATCACTGCAGGAAAGCCAATCTGAAATAAACCTTAAGATGAAAATTTAGACAAAAATCCAGAGGAAAGCCTCACTGAGAGACTAGACCAAGTGGAAGATGGAGACTCAGGTTTTAATGTTTATTTTATATATTTTTTACTTTTAAAAATTTCACACATGATTATTATCTTGCATTATTTCCATGATGCCGAGACCACTGTAACACGCCCCATGCCCTCCACCCCGTTTTAGTTTCTTGTCTTCTTGTATGATTGGTATTCTTACATATATGTATATATAAACCCACCTACCTATATACATTCATTTAGAAATATAAACAATGAATAATGTGCTGAGAGTCCATTTACTCATGCTTCTGTGCACCCATGTCTAGATTATTCCTGGAGAAACCTAATTTTCCCTCCCTCCACATGCATTGATTACCTGCAGTTCTTCATCCTGAGGTGAGACCCTGTAAATTTCCACTGTCAACCTCATTATGTCAATTGGTTTGGTCGTTATATGCATATCTTATTACACAATCATACTGCAGAGATTCCCTCGGTGTGGCTTCCATACCATGTTTAGAATGCGTCACGTCACAGCAGGTGTCTTGTCCCCATGGCTCTTACAATTATTTCTGCCCCTTCTTCGTGATGTTCCCTGAGACTTAGATGTAGAGGTTGCATTGCAGATGAGTCACCTGGGGCTGTGCACCTTCACTGACATTTTCTGTGTTTGGCCAGTTGTGGGACTTTGTAATAGACTTCTTCTGTTGCAGAAGAAGCCTCTTTGATGAGTGATAAATATAAAGATATGTATTTAGAATACAGTGAGAAATTGCACTGATTTAGGGAAAATAATTAGATTTTTCTCTAGGATCTAGGAATGTGTACTCTCTATAGTCATGTACACTTGGGTGTATTCATAACATAATGCATGAATTCTCTCCAATTGAATGGGACGTAATTCCAGTTTGACAGCTGTTTATTAGCCCTAACATAAAAGTGCCACTATTGCATCAATAAGAATAATTGACTAGGTCAGTCATTGTGGTTTGGAGGTTTTAGAGCAGGATAGAATCATTGACTGATTTTTCTCTTTTACAGGTTGCATCCTATCTTCTGACACTATGAGTGCTAGTTTTTGGAAACTCAATGGTTCGAGGTCCTGTGTTCAAAGTACATAGTCTCTTCAGCAACAGGATCTTAACTTCAAATTCTGGGAGGCAAACAAAGACTGCAACAATAGCTTGTTTTATTTGGGAGTCTTTTGGACTACTCTGACCAACAACTCAAAGGCAGGTTTCCCCTTCACGGCACTGTGATTTTTGTAATAAAGCCTTTAGTTATGCACAGGAACACATATATTTATTTTCAGTAGGTTTATGAACTAATATATTTCCCTTTGATTTTTTCATATCACCTAAGCATTAATTATCAGTCATTTCTTTTCCTCTCTCTGTCGTCTCCCCTTCTCCTTCCCCATGTAAAGTACCCTGGATCCCCCCACTTCCTGCTTGGTAACTGCTGTCTCCCACTATCTCCTTCTTTTGAGCTCCTTCATCTCCTTTATCCCCATGGTGGTGTATTTACATTTTCTGGATCCTGCAGTTACATCAGGATGTATACTCACAGCTAAGGAATTGGAATTAATATCTTCAAATGAGGGAGAACATGTCACTTGTTTATGTATACCTGAGTTACCTCACTTAATATAACAATTTCTAGTTTCATCCATTTATCTGCAGATTTCATTCCTCTACTGTGGAGAACACCATGCGGTAAGTGTACCACATTTTCATTAGCCATTCATTGATTGAGAAACATTTAGGCTATTTCCATTCCCTAGATATTGTGCATAAGGCAACAAACACGACTGAGCAAGTATCTCTACAGAAGGGCATTTAATCTTGGCTATGTGCCAATGAATGATATACTTGGACCATATGGTAGATCTATTTTCAGTTTTATTTAGAGTTCTCCACACTGATTTCTACAGTGGTTGTACCAGTTTGCAACTCCACCAGCACTGAATGAATGTTCCTCTTTTCTCACATCCTCACCAGCACTTGTTGTCATTTGTTCCCTTAAAATTAGTTATTGTGACTAAGGAATGAGGAAATATTAAAGGAGTTTCCATTTGCATTTCCCTAATTCCTAAAATTGTTGAAGATTTCTAAAGGTATTTAGAACCATTTTTATTTCTTCTTTTGAGAATTGTATAAGATCTGCAGTTCATTTTTTAACCGAGTCATGTTTTCTTGATTCAATTTTTGAGTTTTTTAATACAGTCTATCAAATGTATAGCTGTCCCTCTCTTTAAGCTTCCTCTTGACTTGGATGGTTGTTTGCTTTACTGTACAGAAGTTTTTCTTTTTTTCTTTTTTTTAGTTTAATAAGGTTCTCTTTGTCAATTGTTGACTTTAACTCCCGTGTGAATGAAGTCTAATTTAGAAAGCCATTTCCTGCACCTGTGTAACTTCTAGGAAATGTCTGCATTTTCTTCTAACAGTTTCAGAATTTCAAGTTTTATATGAATCTTTGATGTATTTGAGGTTGATTTTGGGGCAGGGCATTAGTTATGGATTCAATTTTATCCTTTAACATATGGAGACCCAGTTTTTCCTGCATGCAAAGTTGAAGATACTGTCAATATCAAGACAAGTTTGAGGAAATGGATATCTTAGTCAATGATAATTTTAAATCTAAAATAACTTAAAAACTTAAGAGAAAGGACCACCATAAAAGACTAAAATGACAGATCATAGAAGAAACCTAGATTAAAGACACAGAATATATTTTTATCAGAATCATAAAAATAATTCCAAAATCTAAGGAGGAGATGTTTGTTAAGCTTCAGGGGCATACAGAACACCAGGCAGACATTACCAGAAAAGGAATGCCTCACATCATATAATACTCAAAGCAGTAAATGTACAGAAAAAAGAAAAGGTGTTGAAGACTATGAGAAAGAATAATCAAGTTACATATAAAGGCAGGACCACCAGAATAACAGCTGACTTTTCTTTTTGCATATTATTTAATTGAAGTTTTACAATTTTCATGCAATCTAGTTTGATGAGATTTAGATACCCATCCCAACCTGCACCGTCCCACCAAAGCTCCCCACATATATGGTCTATAGAATCTGATGTTCTTCAATTTGGATCCAAATGTCCCTCAGGTGATGTCCGGATAATGAAAATGTAGTACATTTACAAAATGGAGTTCTACTTAGTGGTAAAGAAATTTTCAAAGAAATGGATGGAACTAGAAACTGTTATAATAAGTGACATAATATAGACTCAGAAAAACAAGTGACATATATGTGGATTTTAGATCCAAATTCCTAGAAGTAAATATATACTCTGATATAACAGGAGCAAGGAAAATGGAAAGAAACCATGGGGATGAAGGGGAAAAGACATCTTTAGAGTGGGGGATATTTAGAAGACAGTTGTTATTAAAGGAGAGATGCAGAAAGAGGGGTGCTTTGGACGAGGAGAAAAAGGGGGTATACAAGGGTAATGAGAGGAGAGACAAATAAAGATTAGGTGTTACGGAAACCAGGGGGACGTATTAGTTTAAAGTCCAGTACTGAAATTTCAGTGGGACTATGAATGTGAGACAGGCTTGATTCAATGTCTTGGAAGTCATGAAATAATGTATATGCCAAGGAGAAAGAAATATAACTAAGGAGAAAGATAAAATTTTCCATGAAAAAAACAGATTTAAGGAATTTATGTCCTTGAAGTTAGTGCTACATAGGATAACAGAAGCAATACATCAGACTCAAGAGAAGATTAATCATACCCTAGTGGGCACAAAGAATTTCAAACAAAACAAAACAAAACATTCCAGAAGAGTTAACCAAAACAGGTATAACAAAACAATACTATATCACAAATACTACATCACCAATACCACATCATCAAACATTGCTATATCACCCAAAATTGTCAATATTAATGGTCTTGATTCTCGAAGAAAAAGAGATAGACTAATCCATTGGATTAGAAAACGGAATCAATCATTTTTCTGTCTCCCAGAAACACAATTCACCATCAATGATCTTAAAGCCACCATAGTGTCAAAAGTTGGAAAAAGGTACTCCATGTGAGTGGAACTAAGAAACAAACAGATATACTATTCTATTTTCTAACAAAATATATTTCAAATTAATGCTAGTCAAAAGAAATAAGTACACTTTCTGTTCATTTAAGAAAAATACACCAAGATGATATACAATCTTAGACATATATGCACCAAACACAGGGGCACCAGTTTCATGAAATAAATACTATTAGATCCAAAATCACATGTTGACTCTAACACAGTGATACTGGGTGATATCAATATCTCACTCTTGTCAATACACATGTTACCCTGACAAAACTAAAATGAGAATCCCTTACATAATATTATAATCGAATAGATCTACCAAACATTTACAAAACATTCCACCCAAACATCAAATAATGTACATTCTTCCTCAAAGCCCATGGAAACTTCTCCCAAACATATCACTATTAGGACAGCAAAAGGTCTCAACAAATTTAGGAAAAAATTGAAATAATATCTGAGTAGAGAGATAAAGGTGGGTATCAACAACAATCAAAATGAAGAAAATTACACATCTCATGGAAATTAGACAACGCACTGCTGAATAGAAAGGAGGTCAAAATAGAAATTCAGAATTCTGTGACTCAAATGATTCCACAGCTTTCCAGAATCTATGGGACAGAATGAAGGCAACGCTAAGAAGTAACTTTAATTACTAACAATCTATGTCCAAAATAGGAAAGACATGAAGGCATAAATATAAGAACTAGTACTGATAGCACTAGAAATACATCAGGACAAGGCCTCGAATAACACACTTGAAGCTATTCTCAGATAAAAAGACAAAAGAAAATATATCTAGAGCACTGTTACCTTTAGATGATAACAGAAATGAATGAAACAGAAACAAAGATTTCAGGAGAAAAGTAACTAATTAAAAGAGCATTTAATAAACTATCTATCCTTCTCCTCATGTGTTTTCTCAATTATGCTCATGTTTGAAGTAAAATCCCATCATTTGGTAAAAGTGATCCATGTCTATAACAGGAAATGCTAAATGAAATTTTTAGCCAAAACATAAGAATTGTAAACTGACTTAAAGAGAATTCAGTAGATTTTTGCCCAGACTCAGAAAGAGAAATCAAATTTTCATCACCTCCACATGGATATCTACTTTCCTAGCACTGTTTATTGAAGAGACTGTCCTTTCTCTAATGGATCTTCCATCAGCAATCTTGTTCGAAGCAATTAATGATAGGTGAATGGATATACTTCTGAAAGCATTTTCTCTTTCATTCTGTTTTGGTTACTATGGCTCCTGATATGTATTGAAATAAGATTTTCTGATGTCAGATATTTTACTTTTTGTTCAAGTTCTCTCTGTCTACTCATTCTATCGTGCTTCCAAGAAAATTTAGAAATTTCCTCTAAAAACATGGAGGTTTTCATATTAATATGTTAATGGCACACCTGAGCTTTTGGAGAAAAAGAACAAATAACACTCAAAAAGAGTAGATAGAATAATAATTCCATAATCAAAATCATGGCTGAAAATATTGAAAGAGAATTAAAAAAATATAATATAAAGAATTATTTAAGAATTAGTTCTTTGAAAGATTAACAATATTGGCAAGCCTTTACCCAAATTAACCAAAAGAAATAGAGGACACAAATTAATGAAATAAAATATTGAAAGAATATGATAGATACTGAGAAAAATCAGAAGATCTTAAGAACATAGTTTAAAAATCTATATAACACTGTATTAGAAATTCTAAGGGAAAGAGAAAATTTCTAGATGTAAATGAACTGCTAACATTAAAAAGATGACAATTTAAACAGACCAATAATAACCAATGAGATAGATTCATCTATTAAAATTTCACAAGTTAAAAAGTGTAGGACCAGAGGCATATAAAACATAATTCTACCCATCCTGTTTACAAGGAAATAACACCAGTAGGCCTCAAATTATTCCATAGAATAGAAAAGGAAGGAACACTTTCAAATTATTTTTATAAAACCAGTGTTAGCTAATTCCAAAAGCAGACAAAGATACAAAAACAACAGAAACATATATCTCAATTTCTCTGATGAACAAAGATTCAAAAATTCTCAAGAAAGTACTTGCAAACTAAATGCAAGAGCACATCAAAACCATTACACACCATGACTAAGTCAGCTTAATGCAAGAGATGCAGGGATGATTTGACATATGTCAAATAAGAAATGTAATCCCCCATGTAATTTGACTCAAGGTCGGAAACAACATGGTCATCTCATCAGATGCAAGAAAGTTATTTGATAAAAACCCAAAATCCCTTCATAATAAAACTTATGATAAACAAGGAATTCAGGGGACATATCTCAACATACTAAATGCAATATACAACAAACCCACAGACAATATCACACAAAACAGAGAAAAACCACCATACTCATGAATCTGTAAGATTAGTATTATGGAAATACCATCTTGGCCAACGCAGTCTACAGATTCAACACTATCTCCCTTAAAATTCTAACACAGTACCTCGCAGAAATTGAAGAAAAGAGCTGGAAGCATCACCAACCCTGCTTTCAAATTATACTATGAAGCTATAGTAATAAAAACAACGTGGAACTGGTATAAAAAGACATATAATCATTGAAATAGAATTGACAACCCAAATTTAAGTCCACACACTAACAGTCACCACAGTTTTGATCAACCTCATTAAAATTGAGGTAAGGCTCTTAACTGAGAGTTTTCAAAAGGTGAAAAGTAATTATCCGACAAATATTTAAATGTTTCTCAACATCGTTAGCAATCAGGAAAATGCTAATTGAAACAACTTTGAGATTTTCATCTTACCCCAATTAGAATGGCTAAAATCAAAAAAAAAAAAGATGACAAATGCTGGGGAGGAAAAGGAGGGAGGGGACACTAATTCACTGCTGAAGGGACTGCAAACTGCTGGAGGGTTGTGGAAATCCCCAGAGCTCCCTCAAAACGCTAGAAGTAGATCTACCACACAATCCAGCCAGACAACTCTCGGGCATGTGCGCAGAGGTCTGTATGTCCTACTAGAGAGACACTTCTTCATTCATGTTCATTGGTGCTCTATTCACAACTCCAGAAAATGGAAACACACTACATATTCATCAACAAATGGATCTATAATGAAATTACAGTAAGACTGAACCAATGGAATAGTATATGGATGGAAATGGAAAGAGTCATCCAAAAGAGGGAACTGAGGTGAGAGAGGCAAGTGTCTCATGTTCTCCCTCACAAGTAGATGCTATGTTTAAATCTGTAGCCAGCTGAGGTTCAATGAGAAAATCCATAAAAGGATTTAAATACATAAAAGGAGATAAAATGTGGTAAAGGAGGAAAAAGGAATCATGGAACTGAAGAGTTCTGAAATGGGGTTCAGGGCAGAGGAGTGAGTGAAGGTAACTCATTCCACACATAACAAGATTGAAGGGAGCTCTCTTACATTAGCGGTTCAGTGCCCTTGGCCTACATGACAAGATAGAAACTCAACATGACTGCAGGAAGTGGGCAAGCCTCAGCCCTAGATAACATTCTATTGGCAATTGCTAACTGCTGCAAGAGAGAAAAATCAATTTGCTTTACGGTTGTGGGGCCTGGACCTACATACAAGAGCATTTGGGGTCACAGATTAGGTGCGATAGGTCTATTTAAAAAGAAAAATAATAATAGATTCCATGAAATAGTGGGAGCTACTAGGATATGAAGAGAGATGGAGAGGTTGTCTGAATGTGATCAGATATATTGTATGAAATTCGCAAAAGAATCATTAAAATATTTTTAAAGTAGTTTCTGCAAGAAGATTCCATTACAGAATATTTTTAAAGAACAGACAACATAGATTATTTTATTTGATAATAAAAATAAAATAAAATGCCTATTTTGACAGGCCTGAAATAAAAACAAAACACTAATGTCATATTATGTACGGTAGGTTTTTGAACTTCTGATATATTGAAGCTCAATTATTCATCTAAGAAAACAGAGCTGCTAGGAAGTGTGATTTCATTCCCATAAGTAAGGTTAACGGAGAAAGGATGCTGAGAAAGAAAGTCAGACTTTACAAAAACCCTTCTGTCATAACATTGAGGTACACAGGAAACTAAGCAAACTTTCTAATATATTACTGAGAGTTTGAATGGTAAGTTCATCAACAGAACATGCTACTTTTCTTATGTTTATTTTTCTACTTGCTTGAATAACCAAATAATGAATCTGAGGTGCAGAGAAAGGAAATGATAAGTTATGAAGTGACCAGATTACCTACCAAGTCAGAAAGCATAAGCATCATGCATACAAAGAAACTTAAAAAATGGCACCATTAATTTGTTAAAGTGTTTCTGAAGTAGAGTTCTTCAGTAGTTGCACTTGTCAGATGTGTATGTATTTGAACATTAAAACTCCTATCTAGGCATTTTAAGCAGAGAAATAAACATATATAAGGGTAAATGAATTTTATTTAAAGCTTTTGAAAAACAAAAAGCAATATCAAATGTTCATTGGAAACGGCTGACTTAAAGCTCAAAACGTGTAAAATAGTATCTTGTACAGATATTCAGAAGAATGTAGACACCCATGTCTACTGTCTATGACATATGAGTAAGAAAAGCCTTTCAATAAATATAGCATATGACTGTGATTTCATTGGTGGTACTGTATAATTTCTCTGACTTACTAGAGGAGATGTTTAACTTCCTAGAAGTTGTGTGTCTACTGAGAGTTTATATAGATTTCACTTCTGCTTTATAGTAAAAAGAAACAAATAGCTCAGTTTTATAAGAAAAAAATGACAAAACATAAAAACAACAACAAAATTAGACTCTGTGCCTTGTATACTTAAACAAGGAAACAAGGGAATGAAGGAAAGCGGAAACTGAAGACAGCTGGGGCCACAGGAGACTGACACTATCAAGGGAGAAATGAGGAAAAGGGGACACTAAATGGGGAAGGCATGGAGGGAAGGTTAGACAAGGAGAGAGAGAGAGAGAGAGAGAGAGAGAGAGAGAGAGAGAGAGAGAGAGAATAAATAATGTCTAGCTAGAGTAACACCAGAAGGAATAATATTAGTCTTAAAATCTAATGACAAACTCCGTATACAATATTTCTACATGAGCCCATGTGCATAGCTGAACGCTACATAACATGAAGCAGTGCCAGCCAAAAGAAACCTTCCTTTGAGGTGTTGGCCAGGAGAGCCCGAGAGCTCCCCAAATTACAAAGGCTTTGCCATAGCCCTAATTGTCTCCCAGAACTTCATGCCAAGACCCTATTGCTCAAAACAGGGCATGCTTTGGAGACCAGATTTGGAGAAATGGAGATGGAACTGACCTGAAACTCTCTTCCTTGAGGACTACTACAGAATACCACTGGGGGTCACACATAGACATTGTGTGTGAATTGCCCGTGCATAAAAGGCAAATCTATGATGAAACCTCTAGAACTAAGGCTCACATAACATAGAACAAGTTGTAAAGAGGATATTAATGAATCTCTCAACTCTCATTAAAGAAAACCCTCATGAAACAGAGGGCCATTAACACAAATGGCCAAAGATCGAGATTAGGAGTCTGCAGAGTGTGGATACCTGGAACAGGACTCCTATATTAAGTTTCACTCACCCAGGCCTCAGATACAATTGCAGAAGAAGGGGAGGAAAAATTGTAAAAGCCAGTAAGGAGGT
The DNA here is from genome assembly GCA_035773235.1 of Eospalax fontanierii. Taxonomy (NCBI): domain Eukaryota; kingdom Metazoa; phylum Chordata; class Mammalia; order Rodentia; family Spalacidae; genus Eospalax; species Eospalax fontanierii. The sequence continues at coordinate 20,585,349 of CM069528.1, read as the reverse complement.
ATGTGATCATATGGAAACAGAATCCTATAAGCTCCTGGGTTGCTCATATGAACCTACAGCAATGGGTTTGACATGCTCAAGACCCAGGGAAACTCAAGTACAGAAAAACCTGCATAGAACTGAAGAAATGGTTAGGAGACTTCAATCTCTGTTGAGGAAATATTAGCAACTGATTACTATTGGGTGAGAATGAGCTAATCTTAATGCAAGGGACTCTGGATAGGCTGACTAGACCTCAGTGGATGAATCTGCACTGAGGAGCATTTGGGGACACTAACTTGACTTAATAGAAGTTAACATAGATAAAGAATGCATAAATTAGAATTGGGGGGCAATGGAGAGGTGCTGATGAGGAAGGGGATATTAAGATGACTGGGATTGATTAGTATGTTCTGTTTGAAATACGCTATGATTCAATTTAAAAATTATTATTTTACAAAAAAAAACCTACACTGTGGTCTATAAGTCATTCATCTTTTATTTACTCATAAGGGAAATTTTGTTTAATTTCTAAGTCTTTTTTCTTTAATTATGAGTAAAAACTGAACTCAGTCATATTTTCTCTTCAAACACATTCCTGGTTACCTATGAAACACAAATCCCACAAAGTCTCAGGCCTCTTTAAGACTGCTTTGCAATTCTATTGCCACACAGCTATTTCTTCTTCGCCACCTGTTCTTCCCAGGCATCACTGATTGCTCCTGCAGGTGAATCCCACCTCACCTCACCTAACGTACTTGCTGTTTCTAATGCTCTTTCTTCTTACACTAGTATCTCATTCAACTAATCCTGTCTTTGTCAAAATGTCGTATATTTCCATGTTCTGCTCAGTCTATTCTTTCTTCAAGCATGAGATACATATATTCATCATCAGGTCTGGCCTCTCTTGGGGTCTGATGAAATGTTTCACCTTTTCAAGTGCCTGGCGATGGCTTAAGGACTGAGTGAGTATGTAGTTTTCAAATCATGACCACAGTCAGACATACTTCCTTCCATCATTCATTCACTGGGTTTTCAAATGCTATGAGATCTTACATCTGTATATAGACTTTGTAAATTAAATAGAGATAAAATGTATGGCTCATTATTCTAATTACATACAGGAGCATTATTCTCTACCCTTTAGAGTCTGGCTCTGTAACTAGCAGTGAATTCATTAACTGGTCCAGGGATTTTGAGAGTTCTTTGCAGTGCTCATAGCCAAGGCCAAATCACTCAGAAGCTGGACAGCCAATCATTTTGGCATGGCTACAAATATTTGGAGAACTGAACCTCAAGCATTAGTATTAATTTCAGGATCTGATCAAACATCTGGGCAATTTTCAGCACTGGTTCCATTTTAGGAACAGGTCACTTGAATTATTTCTTAATAAAGAAGTAATAGCTTATATAGATTATTGGAACAATCGCAAATGAAACAAAGTTCTTACGAAATTCACAGAGTGATTTGCATTTGGAGAATCTATGATTCTCCAAAACTGAAATGGAAGTTGGGTCTGTAGGTTAAAAACAAAAATTTCTATATACCTTTTGACTAAGAGGCCCTCCGACCTTACTCAGAAAATATAGAAGTGTTTTGAGCGAGAACTGATTATAAACACAACTGATAACAGGAAGTAAATTCTAGTATCATCTTTCCCCTTATGAAACTCTATTGAATAACCATCTGGACTCAATAATTTATTTCGTGAATGGCCTTTGGTACGACTTCACATTTCCTCTACAGAAATAAAAATTTCAAAAGAATTTGCTTATTAGTAGAAAGTTTTCCTAATTGCAGTCTTCAAAGTCTAAATCAGGACTGATTTGGTTTTCTGAAGACACACTGTATTAGAGTATATTGTATTAATCCTTAAACGCCTTCTTAATTACTACTGCCACTTTAGTACATTGCTTATCTTTTTTCCTTCTAAATGGATCCAATTACATTTTGATTGGCCTTTTTTCCCCAGTGAAATAATAAACTAACTCTTATCTTCTTTGCTTGTAATAGATTTGTTCATTCAGCATAAAGAAAAATTCAGTTGTACCAATCGCTTAAAACATAAAGTTGCCCTTGGCGTTTGTGAACACTTTAAAGATATTTGCACCTATTTGCTTTTATTATTGTTTTCAAGATCTTAATTAGTTAAGCTAGATTTATTTTTCTTTTCATCTTGGATTGATATCATTTTTAATTAGGGCACTTGTGGTATTAATAGTTCCTCCAACTGCCTTAATTTTCTCCTCCATCTGGAGCTCCCATATTTTTTAAGATGAGTACATTACATATGACATTTCTTAAAGGAATCAGTGTCAGACTTGTGTCCTGGATGAAAACTTTTGTGTGCTTTCTGATGAACTCTTACTTAACTACTGAAGTGGGAAATAAAGGTGGAATGGTCAATTAGAAACACATTTGTTCTCTAGTCTTTTTCTGCACAACAGCAACAGGGCAGCTGTAATCTCATGGCTGCTTAGATGAATGAGGAGCACGATCAACAGAGCTTTGTGGAGTAATTGACAGTAATCGTTGTTCCTGATTGGTATGAAACTGGGTTTGGGCCGCACACAGCTAATCTCATTTCTGCCACTAGGGAATTGATATTTTTCAAAAGGGGAACAAAACCTAGACAGAGTGGCATGACATGTGTGTATGATCACATACGAATGCTTTGGAAATAAGAATAAAGACAAGTTGTACCATAAAAAAAATTAATTTTGAGAAAAGATGGCACTTTATATGTGAACACTTGCAATACTGAAAACATGACTTTAATATGGGGTAGTGTCACACTCACTATACTGTGTACATAAGACTTCAGACAATATTTAAAATCTTTGGATAGATTTATTCCAAGTATGTTTGCACTAAGAAATATAATTTTTTTGAGACAGGGTCTCCCTGCAAGGACCAGCTGGCCTGGAACTTGCTATGTGCACCAGGTTGCCCTTGATCCCTTACAGATTCACCTATTGCTGTCTTTTGAGTACTAGAATTACAGGTTTATGCCACAACTTCTGGACTAAAAATCTTAATTTTTATAAAAAACAATTTCAATAAAGTTCCAATATATTCTATATAAGTTTTATTACTAATTGTACATTTGAAATGTTAAAAAGAAAATTTTGTAAGATTTCTTCAGGCTGTGCATAAAGTCTTACAAATGCCAATTATTGGGACCATGTGTTCTGAAAGTATATCATGTAACCCAATTGCATAATCCACTACTGGGGCCTAATGAGATGGCTTAGTGGTTAAAAGCATAGACTGATCTTACAGAGAATTCAAGTTCACTTTACAGCATCAACATCAAGACGCTCACAAGTTCCTGTAACTCCTTGTCCAGGAGGCTCCAGTGCTTCTGGCCTCTCACACATGCACACACTAACTTAATTTAAAATTTCAAAAGAAAATTGTGTTCTCTGTGAACGATCTACAAGCCACAAAACTATGGGAGCTGAGGAGAGAGACTCAGTTTTCAGAGGTTTGGTATTACAGCAAGAAATGTGAAGAAAAAAATACACAAAACAATCATGAAGTGTCATTGTAGGATGTGAAGAAAAAACTGAAACCAAAGCCTTGCTTTTTTGCCTTGCAAAACTGCTGTGAGAAATGAGTCCCACTCACAGGTCACTCTTGAAATGACACTGAGGTTAAAGATACCACAAGGTATTGCAGGAATATTACTCATTTCACTATGTAAGTTAAATGAAGCATATAATCTATTTGAGTCTATACTATCATCATAATATGTGTTTCTAAGACTAGTTAATAAAAATCCAGAACAGTATAATTTCGATAAATTGTATTATCTCTTGAAAACTTTTACTATAGTACAAAACAGTGAGGTATGAAGTTACAAGAAACAAAGAATGAAAACTAAAAGAAATTATTCCATAGCCCACTTGTTAGAATGACATTCCAAATTACACTCTGAAGATGGCTATCTTTTGTTTAAGCACCTTATTAAATCTTATCATTTAATAGTAAGAATAATCCAATGTAAAATAAATTATTGTATATACTACAAATGGAGAAGAGAAGAATTTGTAACTCACATTGCTAATGTGTGGTTTAAATGAAATTACTAACCAGTTGACTCAGTTAAAGGCCACTATTTAGATTATTATACTTTCATACCTACAAAGAGAGCAGTGCTTAAAATATATTTTTGATGCTCCAATTATAACTAATTAATTTTGTAAAGAAGAAGTTACTATCTAGCTAGCAACAAGAAAACAGATGCCAAAAATACTTACAATATAACATTTGAGCAATTGGAAATTTAGTTTAGACATACAAAATTTACATAACTATTTCTCATGCATAAAGATGGAAATGATTATAAAATTGTTAAGGAAATATAGATAAATGATAAGATTTATGTACTCATTCACATTGGAGCATTCATAGCATTAGTTGTAAATAATAAATGAGATTCCTGTTACCCTGCCGGAGCCGGAAGGGCTGTACCTGAATTGGGGAATGAGGATTGAGAAGGAGTGGGAGGGAGAGAGAGAGAGAGAGAGAGAGAGAGAGAGAGAGAGAGAGAGAGAGAAGCTGAGCACACATTCGGGAGGGCTCTCAGTCAATACTGAGGCCTCTTTATTTTGCTCAGTGTATTTATAGGAACAATACAACAACCATTATTTACATATACAGGATTATTCAAAACACCTACATCTACTTAACAAAAGGTGCTAAACCTAGGATTTAAGATAAGCTTTCCTCTGGGTGATTAAATCAGACCTTCCTACAAGGATTTACAAGATCCCTACAAGGATTTACAAGATCTTCAGCCTTGTGTTTACAGGATTTTCAGCCTTGGGCCTAAAATAATCTCTCCTTCAAGTGAATAAATCATTCACATTGCAAAACGCCTTAATCCCACAGCACTTCTGGGATCAGCAAGACTGATCCCTGCTTGATCAAAGTTCAAGGCAGTCAAATGGCTCCCGACATTACCCAATGAAAAGGCAGTACATAGACTGGTAACATCTCTAGACAAATCTCCAGTGCTGTAGAGGTCTGGTGTTAATAATAGTGATTAAAAAGTAAAATACTGAATGTCTCCCTCCCAGCAGCCATCAGTTTACAATGTTCTTTCGGTTGGACTGGGATTTCTTACCTATTTCCCATGTCTATGCTGGAATTTTGTCTTTTTTGAGGTTGCTATCAAATTACATTGTATAAAAATAACAAAAATTCAATTTTAAAAGACACTTACAAAATTTTATGCATATGAGTGATTTGTCCACACATATGTAAGTGCACCTGTGTGTACAATGAGACCCCCCAAGGGCCGGTCTTTCCCTACTTCTTTCTCTGGGACCTTGCCCAAGCCCCTGTACTCAGAGTCACAGTGGTAAACTCCTTAGCCCAGCGCTGAGGACTTTTCTGAAACCTTACCCTAATAATCACACCGAAAGCCATCAGTGGTAAAAACCCTTGGCCTCACTCTGCTTCTTGTCCCAGAACAGTGCCAAAAGAACTACACAAAAGGCCAGTAAGACCCCAGGAATGACGGATAACTGCTGCAATGAACTAACCTCCCAACCGTGAGTTAATATCAAATTACTGAAAGACTGAGCTTCAAAGCATCTCCTGGCTGATCTCAATCCAGTCAAGTCAGGGTAACTTCAAAAACATCATCCAGCTCCTGTGGATACTGGTGGGCTAGAAACTCATATCATAAGATACATCCAAATCTCCAATCCAGAGGGTCAGATCCCATCACAAAGCAACAGTTTGATGCTGGAGAGTTGGTCCTGTAGTTAGGAGCACTGACTGTTCTTGCAGAGGACCTGGGTTCAATTCCCAACACACACGTGGTAGCTAACAACTGTTCATAACTCCAGTGACAGGGGATCCAATGCCCTCCTCCGACTTCCACTGGCATTGTATGACATGGGTGCACCTACCTACATGCAAGCAATACACGTGTCCCATAAAACAAAAAACATAAAAACAAGCAAACAAACAAAAAAACAATAGATTTTTAAAAAAGAATAGAAAGAGTAAAACAAAGAAAGCATGACCAGCAAAAAAGCAACAATCCTATAACAATGGTTCCCAATATGAACAACTTAAATGAATCTGAAGACACAGAATTTAGGGAAATATTATAAACCTGTTCAAGGAGATAAAGGAGGTCATGAGTAAACACTTGAAAGAACTTAAAATGGACTGAAATAAACTCCAGAACAAAGTCCAAGAAAATATTAACAAATGTCTAAAGAAAACAATAAAGATAACTCAGGATATAAAAAATGAATTCAATAAAGAACTGGAAATACTGAAGAGAAAAACAAATTGTAATGAAGTGGGAAATGAAAAGTTAAATTAACTTGACTAAAATAACTCAGTGAACCATTTTACCAACAACGGATTATGTAGAAAATAGATTAACTAGACAAGATACAAGAATTGGATCATATAACTAAAAATTCAAATCATCTCAAGAGTAGAATATTCAGGGAATTTGGGGTCCTCTGAAAGAAAATGTCTACTCATTATGAACATAGAAGAATAATTCCAGGTCAAACACACAGACTATGAAATCATAGAAGACAATTTCCAAAATCTAAGAAAAGAGATGCCTGCACTGATGTGAGGCAGCCAATACACAAAAAGACCAGAAATCAAACTTCCCATTACATAGTATAAGTAAAACACATACATAACAAAGATAATGTATGAAGTGTATAAAAGAGAAACCACAAATTACATATAAAGGAAGGCCATCAGAATACTGTCTCAATAAAAACTTTAAAATCCAAATGAACTTGCAACTAAAAGCCTAAAACACCACAGATAATAACCTAGATTATCATACATAAACAAACTATCTCCTGTAATTGAAAGAAAAAAGAAAAACTCCATAAAACATGATTTAAAAACACTAGAGTTAAATGACATCAAAGATCAGATGGGCATAACATATCTACGGAATATTTCACACAAAACATTCAAGAATACACATTCTCCTTAACAGCCCCTGGGAGTTTCTCTAGAATTGACACAAAGCAAATATCAAAAAATATAAGGAAATTGACATAAATCCTTATATCCTATTTAGCCATGGCTGGATAAAGCTTGAAAACAATAGCAAGGGAATCTTCAGAAAATATACAAATTCATGAATATTAAACAACACAAACACAGTATGAAGAAATCAAGAAATGACGATATTCCTGAAACTTAAGGAAAATTAAAACATGTATATCAAACCTCTGGGCTATACTGAAAACAGTTCTAAGAGGGTAATTAAAGGTCGAAGTGCCTACATTAAAAACTAGAAAATCATAAATAAATAGCTGAACAATAAACCTCAAGAGTATGAAAATACAAAGGCAAACAAAATCCCAAACAGCAGGCAGGAAAAATCAATCAGGGGGGAAATCAGTGAAATGTAAACAAACAAAAACAATACAAAGTATCAACGAAACAGAGTTGTTTCTTTGAAAAGTTAAGATTGTCAAACCCTTAGCAAAGTAGCTATAAGAGAAAGAAAACCCAAATTGATAAAATTGGAGATGAACAGGGTAATATTATGACAGATGCCAAAGAAATTCAGAAAATCATTCAGAGAATATGTTAAAGTCTATACTCCATCAATTTAAAAAACTTAAATATGTAGATGAATTTCTAGACACTTCTGAACTACAACCAAAGTTAAACAAGCATGAGAGAAATGATTTTAAAATGCAAGCAAAGACATTGAAGCAGTAATTAAGACTCTTCCAAATACAAAACAAAGGACAAAAAACAAAAAAACAAGACAAACAAACAAAAAAACATCAGTTCCAGGTGGACTCCCAACATAAATCTACCACACCAATACTTCTCAAATTAGTACTCAAGACTATAAGAAGGACACAATAAAAAGACCTAGAGACCACTTTCCCTGATGAACCTAGATGCAAAATTTTTCAACAAAATATTTTCAAACTTGACATAGGCGTACTTCAAAAATCATCATCCATTATGATCAAGTTGGCTTCATCCAGGTGATGCAGAGATGGTTCAACATATGCAAGTTGATAAATGCAATAAATAATAACACAGACTTAAAGACCTATCATATATTATGTCAACACGTGCAGAAAAAGTCCTTTGACAAAATATAATATCATTTCACGGTAAAAATCTTAGAAAGAATAGAACTGGAAGCAACATACCTCAACACAATAAAGGATAAAGGATATATATGACAAATACATAGCCAATATCATCATAGATGTAGAAAAGCTTGAGAAAATGCCATTAAAGTCAGGAACAAGACAGACTGTCCACTGTATCCACTCCTTTTCAATACAGTGCTTGAAGTGCTAGCTAGAGCAACGACAAAGGAAGGAGACAACATGCATACTAGTAGGAAAAGAAGTCAAATTTAAAAACAAGATATGGTGAGAAGGCTGGGAGAAGGAATTCCCCTGCCACTCTGAGTGCAAACTGTTGTAGCCTCTATGGAAATCAGTATGGAGGCTCCCTCACAAAGCTAGAAATAGAGCTACCTTGTATACCTCTTCTGGGGCTCTCCTTAAAGGAGTCTATATCCTGCTTCAGAAATACTTAAATATCCTACTCATTGCTGTTCTATTCACAACAGCTAGGGAATGGAATCAGCCTGTATTTCCCACAGGTGAATGGATAATGTAATGCGGTGTGTGTACACAGTGATATTTTATTCAGATGTAAAGAAAAATGAAAACTGCAAATAGAACTGAAAAAAAATATACTGAGTGGAGTAAACTAGGTCCCTAAAGACAAGCACTGAATATCCTCCCTGGTATGGATCCTGGCTTCAAACTCGTAGTTTAGTGTATTTAGCTTGGAGTCCCAGCACAAGTCAGAAAACTAAGGAGAGGTCACTGAGCAGGGGAGTTCCCTTAAGGCAGGATGATCATAGAAGCTAGGTAATATGAAAACAGAGAGGGATAAATTTAGACATGGGATGGGTGGCGAGATATGGGAAAAGAAGGGTATGATACGGTAGCAAAATTAAGAGACATCAAAGGTCGTGGAGACAACTCCTATCTTGTTTCCCAATTGAAAAGTGTATGAGTATCAATGCAGTAAAAATAATTTAAAGATCGATACTCTGAAAGGCTGTACAAGGGTGCACCTAGAGGTCTAGAAATTAAAGGATATTAGACAAAATTTCAATGCTCCTTTGGAGTTATTATCCACAGAGGACTCCAAAACAATACAGGCTTTAGTATTCCTCTTGGTTGCCCATGAGAACGAGATAAGACCCTATTGCTAAAGACACAGCAATCTTGACTGTAATCTAGAGATAAAGCCTGAACTGAAATAGATGCTTCCTTTCTGCTGACTAGCTTTCACAGTGCTGGAAAATTCTATGATTATCACAAAACAGTGCAGCAGCACTTTATGTCATTTAATATTTTATCTTTAAGGCAATTTGAAAACTAGAAAATAGAGAACAATCAGGGTTGCGTTAGATACAAAGAGTATCTAACAAAACTTGTAGTAAACATCCTCATTAGTGAACGCTTCAGTGTTAAACAAAGGAGGTGGCAGGCCTTTAAAGCCAACCCAAAACAGTGCAGAACGATGCAGAGGACAAAATCGTCTAAAAGAACATTTTCTGTATCACTAGACTATGAAGCGTGCCCAACAGTGAAACAGCCACAGAGAGAAAAAGAAAACAACAACAACAAAATGGCATTCCAGTCTGTGGTTTTCCACTTTTCCTGATAAGGTGACTTCAGACCCAGTGTCCAATTCACCCATGAGGAACATTAAAGTATGATAAAATTTCAAAAAATACTAAACAAAAAAAATGTTCAAGTTGATCAGAAATATAAATTTATTCTTCAAATGATTTAGAAGTAGTCTTTAAACTTAAGAGAAGTGAAAACTTTCAAAGGAAGGAAACACTTTAAGGAATAACTCCTAAAAAGAAAAACAAATCCAAGGGGAAAAAGATACTTGAAAGCAGAAAACAACCAAAAAATGAAATAAAATGGGTTACATTTGTCTTTTTCCTCCATTTCTGCACATAGTCATACATTTAGCCACAAAGATATCAACATTCCTCTAAGAATCTTATAACTTACAGATAAATTTATTTCATATGAGATCAGCAAAGTTGCAGACTATATAACTAATCAATAGATACCTCTCACCTGTAGGTCAGACAAACTGCCCAAACCATAGCTGTAAAGACAGAGACAGTGTGCCCCTGGGTGGACGTCATTGAAAAAACACAATTAAATGGATGGGCCCTTTATGTCTAGTCAACACTTTAAGGTAAAACGTTTTAAACAACTACACAGGACGGCATCAGCAAATATCAGATCAAAGAATGTCTGTCAGATGGGCACCCAACAAGCACAGACAATGTTTACCAAGGTATTTAGGCAAAAATCTCAATCACCAATTTAGAGTTATTGTCCAGGGAGGCCCCAAGTGTCCATCTCCCCAAATTCTACAGCATGGCAAAATTAACAAAATATGTTATTTGAAAGTTCAAACTATTTTTGAAGTAGAACATGAAATAATCCAAGTTATGAAGGTCTAATGTGATACCTAAATTACAGGCTAGTGACTCAGAGAAGCCTTAAACACAAACAAAACAAAGGAGCAAGAGACACTGCTTTCAGCAAGTATTTCCAGAAATCAGAAGAGTTTGACAGCCATCTTGCAAAATGAATCATAGCACATGAGTGTAACAGTGCTGAGATGTAAACAGTAAAATTGATGTAAGATATGAAAAACAGTCACCAGGATATCCCAGTACACATCTTGCTTTTGAATATAAAACAATCTGTCTACCTCTTTTCAGAAGTATTTTTAAAATAATATTTCCCTCACAAATTTCCTAAAGATCAATATGATATCAGTAAAATAATAAATACTGCAAGATTCACTCACACCTGACAGCTGTATGGCTCATAACAGCTTTTCAGCCTTACAACGATATTTTATTGCAAGCAGTCCTGTCAAAGTAATTTTTCATCACAACTATTTTTCTACTTAAAATGATAAAAAGCTTTTATCTTCTGTAATTTACCGGGATAAATACATCTTCTGATTTTCAATACTGGGGTGCTCCAAAGCTTGGACTTAAATGTTTTAATTTATTTTTAAAAATATATTGCTTCAAATGATCTGAAAATAATCAGAAAGGCTTATCTTGGTATTATCTCTAGGCCATACATAGGTATATAGGAATCTAATTTTTAACATTTTCCATAATTCATGCTAATACTTCTAAATTTAGCTTTATAACACTCCATAACAGAAGTTGTTTTGTTATAATCATTTGAGAAAATAATTTTAGTAAAAAATAGTTCTCAATTTAGTTCCCAAAGTGATAAATTTAAATAGATATTTTTTCATATTTTGTGTAAATAATAATCATTTTTGCCTGTCATGGGACTTGATTTTTCTTCATGACCTTTGTAAAAGATACATCACAGTTAATTCTTTATTGTTGACTAAATACTTTTACTGTGGAGGGAGATTAAGAGGTCCAGTTATAATCCAGGGACTTGAGTAGCATAAATGTGTTCCATAGGATGGAAAATTACTTAATTTTGAGCCTTATTATCATCATCTGTTGGATGGATATATTATTTATGTCAAATTTCATAGAAGGAATAAATGAAGACTACATTGGGCCTACCAGCTAATGTCTGTCTATTGTATTTTCAGGGCCTATAACCCTGAACTAGGACTGGTGGCATAGATTATGTTTCATGAAAATCTACTAACTTTTGTTGTTGCCTACTTTGACTAATACTTCTGAAAACTTCAAAACCTTGCTGCAGACAAGGTCCTAAAAATATCTGTGATTGGGCCTGTGCTCACATGTGACTGCATCTTTATTTTCCCTGAAATCTAGTTCACAAACCTCAGTTTTTCATGGAACTGAACTTATGTTAAGGAGTGGCTCATGCACCCTGCCTTGCTCTTTTGACCTCTCTGTTTCTTTACCTCGTTGATAAAATAATAGACATAGTTTTGATCTGGACATATGGAAGCAAATTCCATACTTACTATTTCAAAAACAGTACTTAAAAACAGCAATAACATTGAGTACGACATTCTCACGTGAGAATATTTAAAGTAGAAACTTGAAAACATGAAAAGCATTTTCAGTATTTTAGTATAAATACATTAACTTGGCAGAAATGAGTTCTTTTATAATTAATAGTATAGACTGTCAAAGAATATTATCATCTCCTTAGGTTGACTAAATCTTGGGATGTGGGACCCTGTGGCATTGCTCCTGTCATATGTAACAATCATATAATCAAAGAAGTGGAACGGGATATACAAGAAGAGTTGGTGGGGGACTGGGAGGGATGGCAGCAATGCACAGACAATATTCATGTATGAAAGTAAAAAAAAAAAACTGACTAAATTTCAAGAGCATATGAATGTGTTCTTGCCATTTAGTACTTTGTAGAGCACCAGTGAAAACTTTGGTACAGAGCAGTGTTTAGTAACTATTGTTTTATTATACTTTTCAAATATGTAATAAGATTTCACAATAAACAGATGTGAGAGAGCCAAATCAATATTTCTAAAAATGGAAATACTCTTTACAATTGATTTTAATTCATAAGAATATTAGATACATTCTTAAAAATAATGTAGAAGTATTTATACTTTCAATATGTCATGAATGAAAACCCAGAGTTTATTCTATGTGCAATCTGGGTGTGAAGCCCTGTTTCTTAGTTTGAGGCATTGTTTACTTCATTAAATCCATGCTTATATATTGGACTGAACTATTACCTTTTAAGATCTACTAGACATAGTTAGATGGAAATCATACTCCGGTTTATCCTTTATCAAGTTGCCTAGTTTCATATGTTTTAAAGTTCTATTAACACCGCCCTCAGGCGACAAGTGTGTAAAGGTCTGGTTGTGACTCCAGCCCTGCTAAAGGAATATTGTCTAAACCCACAAGCTAGCCTCTGTGCCCTGCCCAGCTAACATATTTTCACCTTGATTTTCTCTGTTAATCAAAGCACTTGAAGATGCAAACTCCCTGTCAAGTTAGAGCGATTACTTACCTTCTTCATCTTTTATCTTGATAAAAAAAAAATTCATCTACTCTGCATTATCCCTGAGCAACAAGCAAGTTATGTCAATAAAAGTGAATGCTTAAATTAGCAGTTACTTTAATTAAAAGGTGACCATCAGAGAGTTGATTTCTTTGCTACTTGCTGGCTTATAAACAGAAAATAATTGGCACATAAAAACCAGCAGAGGGATAGCACTGAGATTGTAAGAAGCTTGACAGTAAGAAAGAACTAATGCAGTAAAGTCATTTACATTTATATAGGGGCCACTGTATTTATGTCTGTCTCCAGTTATTAGCATTCCAGAGATTAGTAAAGACATCACCTTGAACTTTCTTCCTCATCATTCCCCACTCTGTTTCTCTGACAATTGATGAGCTTGACAATCTCGTTAAACTGCCAAATACATAATTTGCAGAGCCTCTAACTCGCCAGCTCCCGGGAGCAGCAAAGTGATGTTTTAACAGAGGGCTGGTGCTGATCTTGATGGAAATTTTCTTTTCTAAGCCAGGTTGCTAGCTTGTCACCTCCTGGAAATCTGCATGGCCATGATGTGAAACTCTGAAGAGAGATCTGAAAGGATTAGGAGATCATTTCTCAAATTTAATTTTTTAGGTGTATGAGTCTTTTTCCTGTTATATATTTCAGTGTCCTGGCCAGAAGGTGTTGGATCCCCTGGACCAGAAGTTACATACGACTATTAGATGCAATGTGGGTGCTGGGAACCAAATCTGGATCCTCTGTAAAAGCAGTCAGTGCTGTTAACTGCTGAGCCATCTTTCCAAATCCTGGATTAGGACATTTTAAACACTTTTCTACCTGGGTTTTTCTGATTCTGTGGCCAGCTCATATTTCCTTGACCATAATCTTAATGAAATACCCACTTCTTTTTTCTAATATCCACACATATTTTCATTTTCATTGGACAGTGTTCACTTTTTAAAATTTTTCAGAGTTTGCTAATGGTTAGGCAATGAATTTAAAAGATTTCAAAGATTTATTTCGAAAGAACAAGAAAAAAGCTGGGATTTTTGTTGATACCATTGCTTTATTTCTGGTAGGGTCAATCTGTGTAAACATGCTTGGAAGCAGAGAAGGTTAATATCATGGAGGACTATTGTATGGGAGAACGGGGAAGCAGATGAGGCAGTATGGTTCGGGGGCTGATCCTTGGGAGTGGACCTGGAAGAGGGGGCTCAAGCACTGCGGAGTGACCCGTAATGTGCTCATGAGTTTGGACACTATCTGGAAGCATCTGGCCTCTTCGCAGTCAGAATTTTCGTATCCACTCTCTAAACCTCTTTAGAACTTTTGCTCAGTGATTTCTGAGCATGAATCCTCTCAATCCCACACTGTCTACAGCCTCTCAACAGTGCTGGGCCAGAGAGTAGTGCCCAGATGTCCATGCGGTAAAGTTCAGGAAGGCCACTAAAAGGAGCTTATTGATGAATAAGATATAGGCAGCCAATTAGGGACAGCCTCATTAAATGTCATAACAAAATCAACAAACTCATACTAATACGGCTAAAAGCAGAGACAGTTTGTAAGAAAAGAGACTTCAATGAAATAACGCTTATGGTGAGCTCGCCAGACAAAAGTCCTAAATTCTCTTTTCATAATAAAAATTCTTCTTTACCATCTGGTGGACACATTTCAAGAACTAAATGTGGTAATATCTAAAATTGAAAGAATTATATTCAAGTAGTTAAATGTACTCTTGTCAATTAATAAGTTGAACACGAAGTATCAATGCTTCCAAAATAATGGAGGACAGGAAATCTGCCAGGAAGTAAGGGGTAAATTGATTTCATTGGGAAGCTATGGTCCACAGAAGCCACTAGCTGAATCACATGGTCTGTGGCAGCAGTATAGAACTTGGAGGCAGATAGTAGCTTCTATGGAAAAAGACCAGGGAGGACAGACAAAAAACTGGCGAGAAAATTCAAAGGCAAGGAAAGAAGTATGATTTCTTTTCGTTCATTATCAAAGAAACTCAAGAAGCAACAGAACAGATATAAGAAATTAGTTCCTCATTTTTGGAAATAATAAAGAGACTATTAAGTATTTCAAAGAAAAATCGACTGTGAGCTCCAGTGCATCAATATTCCCATTGAAGTTTTTAGACAATTATTTTATTTATATACTTATTCATTTGATTTTGAGACAGGATACCATGTATCCCAGGCTGGCCTTGAACATCCTGTGCAATCAAGGATGATCCTGAATTTTTCATTCTCCTGCCTTTAACTCTAAAATGCTGTATAATAAGCAGCTGTTTAAGTGCAAGAGGTTGAAGACCGGACAAAGTAGGCATTTTATCAGCTGAGCTACATCACCATTGAATTTTAGGTCTGGGTCTTAATCATATGACAAAGGACCATAATGAAAAATAAAAAATCATAAGTCATATATATATACATATATATATATAAACACATAACAATATAACATTGGTATGAATCGTATCTCATAATATTATTTCAAAAATAGGTATACTTTCATATCATGTGTTTCTGTATAATCACAAGAGAAATAACAGAAAATCCAGAGTTGTTTACTCATTTGAGCACGTTAGTATTTATAAGTACAAGGGCATATTTTAAAAGTCTAGACTATCCTGAATTCTAAGATACAGACTACTGTAATTGTATTTTCCATGTATATTTTCATTGAATTTTTGTGCATTTCATACAAAACATCTTGTTCATCTTTATACCGCTCCCTCATCTGCACCTTCCTATACTCCTGTCAGACTTCATGCCTTCTGTCATATGTGCTAAGCTCTATCGAGTGAAGGTAGTGGACCCAGTTGTCGCTCGGTGCAAGTTCATTCTCGGAGACCTAGTCAGCCTGTCTAGAGTCCTTCCCTTAAATAAGGTCATCTCTTCCTCCACTGGCAGGAATCAGCTGCCATGGTTCTCTGGCTAACGTTAGGCATGTTGCCGCTTTCCCCAGTTCTGTGTTGGGGTTTTGTTTGCCTCAGCCTGCTTGGGTCTTCTGCATGCTTAAATCATTGCTGTGGGTTCAGAAGATAAAGGTCTCAGAATCCTGTAAGACTCTGGATGCATACAGCCAGTCATGCACCTCCTTCCCTGGTTCTGGCTGTCTTTCTACCACCTCTCTTCTCCAGTGATCCCTAAGTCTTGGGTGTCAGTGACCCACGCTCTGCAGACTTTTTCTCTATGCTTTTGCCATTTATGACCTTTTGTGTTCTGACCTGTTGCATGAGGAGCTTCATAGATGGGAGCTGAAAGATTCTTTAGTATTCTCTCTACTCTGTGTTGTTCTATGTTCCAAGAGTTTTAGGTAGAGGTTCCATTTTAAATGTGTCACTTAGGGTTGGGCACCTCACAGACACTTATTCTCTGTATGTGACCAGTTGTGGAACTCTGTAATAGTCTTCATCTGATGCAAAAGAATCTTTCTTGATGAGTGGTGACTGGCATACTTGTCATATATATAAGGATTTACATTTAACACATGGTAAGAAGTTACATTATCTTGGAATGTGACGACCTTGGAGTTTTTTCTAAGATCTATGACCTCTCCAGCCATGTGTATTTGTCTGGGTTTACAGTACCACACATGTTCCCTCTCACTGAGAGGGTATTAAGTCCAATTAGGTAACTGGTGATTACCTCCAAGATAAAAGTGCCACTACTGCCCCACTGTGTAATTTTATTGGCAATTGTATGACTCCAGGATCTGTGCTGGAAGGAAAAAGCATAATTAGTATTGATGGTTTTAAATAAAGAAAGCAAGCTCTAAAATTAACAGTGTGTCTCTGAGCATAACAGACACAATGGAAACCTACCTCCAAGGTTTTTTATAGTCAGACAAGTAGTAAAATTCAGACAAAAAGTTGAAGCAAACATTTCCCTACCATGTTTAATAAGAAGTCATCTGAAACACGTAAAATCATGTTAGGCATGGTGAGATAAAACAAATTTTTTTAAGTGACCATTTAACATTTTTGTGACACAAAGAAGCAAGTTCCCTCTCAAATACCAAGAATAATTCAGATCCAGATCTCTGCTACTCTAACATTACACAGGGCTAATCAGCGGACACTAGGGTGTGCACCAAGTCGTCTTTTCCTGTCACTGAGACCATCTCCGTATGGGGCATATTTTCATGAATGAGATATTATACTTGATGGAAGGTATTGTCAAAATGAGTTGTTTGCTTCCTGGTTCAATTTAGCCCTAAGAACATCTGTGAAAATTCACTTTTAATTGTATTAGTTTTTAAGTGATCAAAATAAACATACAATTTTGGAAGCTATAAATATATCCTCCTCCTCAGATGAAACTGCACTATTTTATTATATTAAATACTGTTTTACATTTTATCTTGTCATATTCAGCAAGACACTGAGGAACAAAGATCTAGGGCTATTTAAAAACATCACTCCAGCTACATAAAACATCCAGGTTTCAGAAACCACACAAAATGAGAACGATTTTCTAACATTTTAATTTTTGTACATTTTATGCTTATGACATTATGAAGATGTGAAAGTAATATTTTAAGACTGAAGATTAATTAGATCCAAAAATGAATATTCTTCTCTCACAGACAATGTCATTTATTTATTAGGTTTTCATACAATTAGTCTCTGGTTGTGAACAAAGGTAAGCTTCACCTACCCAGGGCTCAGAGACCGTTGTGGAAAAAGTAGTAGAAAGATTGTAAGAACTAAGGATGAAATGTGTGACCATATGGAAATAGAATTCTACAGGCTGCTGGGATCCTGCTCATATGAACCTACAGCAATGGTGTCAGCATGCTCAAGACCCATGAAAACTCAAGCAGACAAAAATCCAACCTGGAACTGGGTAAACAGGCAACAGACCCCAATCTGAAGAAATAATGACAGCCCATTACTGTTGGGTGAGGGAGAGTTAATCTTAAAGCAAGAGACTCTGGATAATCTGAATAGACCTCAGTGGATGAACTTCTACTGAGAAATGTCGAGGGACGCTAACTTGACACAAAGGACCTTAACACAAATGACGGAGTGTATGAATTCCCGGGGGTGGGTGCTGTGGGGGGTGCCAGTGAGGAAGGGGTATTAAAATGATTAAGATTGATTGAGATATTCTGTATAAAATACACAAAAATTTGATTTAAATAAATAAATAAATAAATGAAAGGAGGATATAAAGTTGGGAGTAGAGAGTTTGGGGGTTGATACGGGGGACCCCCTCATAGGGGGAGTCCAAATTGTAGGGAAATATGATCAAAGTACATTTCATGAAATTTTCAAAGAATTAATAAAATATTGTTTGAAAATTAAATTATAGGAACTGAGGAAATAGCATAGCTGGTGAAGTAGCTGCCTAACATGCATGAAGCCCAGGGTTTAGTCTCCAGAACAGTATAAAGTGGTATGGTGGCACACACCTGTAAATCTAGCATTGGGGAGATGGAGGCAAGAGGATCAGAAGTTCAGTGTTATCCTAGGCTATATAGTGAGAGAAAACCATCCTGTGAAACATGATATCCTGTCTCAAAAAGTAATAATAAAATTTAACTGATGAATGTTAGCTCCATTCATTTTTCGTTATATCTATAATCCTCGCTTTACTAATTTTTAAAATTTTCTTCCAATGATATTTCAGTTCATTATCATAGAATTATAGAATATCATAAATCTACAGTTAGCTGTTATTTTCCTTTTATTTATTTATTTATTTTTACTTTTGCTTACTTTTGCACTGATTAATAAATACAGAGAACAATGTTATGTGAAAAAATAAAGCCATATAAATGTCATCAAAGAGTAAGGCTTTGGGTAAGAATAAGGGAAACATCTGTAGGACAAAGTTTGCACTGGCAATGAGGGACAGAAATGTGTGTATGTGAACTGCCATGAGTGTGAACTACTGGACTGACTCTTGATGTACTTTATTCCTATTCAGCTTTGCAAAGAGTGGGGATTTTTCTATAGCCTTCATAGACTCCCCTCGCCCCCTAATGATGCTCAACTTTCTCCAACAAGTTTTGAACACATTTTTAATCTGCCAAGTTCTATAGATATTTATCCAGCAAGCATCTATAAAACAAGATAAGAATTTTATTTTATTTTCCTGTTGCCATAGCGTCAACATCGATAGAAGGGCAGGTATATGGTGTAATACTAAAGTGAAAGTTGAAAAGATTTGGATATGGGAATACCCACATGGATGGATGGAGATAGATAGAGAGAGAGAGAGAGAGAGAGAGAAGCAAGAGAGAGGTCAGTTTACAAAAAAAATCTACAAAGGTACAATTATTAAATGTTAACTATTTACAAACATATCAACTAGTCATGTGCATTGCTATTAAATTCTTATGTGGCTAGATGAGTGTTATAAAACATATAATATCTCTGTCATTTCCAGTTTGAGTTTTGAATGCTGATTATATAAAATAGCATGGTTTGATATATCAATTATTGTCAATGGGCAATTTCCTTTACCATTTTCCTGAATGTATTTTAACATTTGCAACAATAACATTAAATTATGTCTCTGAAAGTTAAGATAAATATATTACTTTCTTTTATAATATGTATAACATTAATAATTCTGGTTGAAGTTGCTCATTTTAATACAGAGATGATGTTAAATGTCTAAGGAGACTGAAGGTGATGTACTGAAAAGATAAATTTGATAAATCAGGAAGTCAAAAGTGGGCGAAAGCCAGCTCACGACTCAACTTCAAAACATGAATGGCTGTTTGTTATTCAAATGTATTTTATTAAATTTTTTGTTTCATGTTTATTAATCTTGCAAATCAAAAAAATGATAGACAGTAGCACGTCATGTTCTGCTCAGCTTTAAGCAGAAAGTTTTTGGTTTTACTTTTTGGTATATATCATTTTCACAAATGTCCTTCAAGTCTGTGTTTATCATTATGAAAATGTGGTAGTATGTGGGTCAATTTCAATTTGCATGCAATCGCCCATAGATTTGATATTTAAGTTGTATATTTGATGATATTAGCTTTTTTTTCTTGCATTTTAGTGAATCTGTTTGTTCAAAGCAACCAAGGCTGAAGCTATTGTTCCACACCAACAGTTTAAACTGAATTTGGTAAGACAGGTTTTTGTTGTTTACTTGGTTATTCTTTCAAAATAATGACACATAGTTTAACGAATTTCCTAATAATTATACTTGAGATGATTTCCTTGTCTGAATTACTAATCATCATTACTTTTCCTTCAATAAAATTACTTTTAAAAACTATAGATTCATGTTTAATCTGTAATTCCACTTTCTTCATTTTTTAAAAAATGTATTTTATTATTTTATTTTATGTGTATGAGTGTACTGCCTGCAATTTTTTAAGTGCACAAATATCATAAAAATAAGGTCAGAAGAGGGCATCAGATCCCTTGGAAGTGGAATTAGAGACAGTTGTGAGCCACCACATGGGTGCTGGGAATCAAACCCACGACTTCTGAAAGAGCAGCCCGTGCTCTTAACCATAGAGACATCTCTCCAGCCCCTGTTTTCTTCATTTTTCTATAGGAAAAGAATAAAGGAACTGAAGAAATGGAAACCTCTGGTTCCTCACTGGAACCTGGTGTGGTAATTTGAATAAGAAATGACCTCCTGTAGGCTCAAGTATTTGAACATTTAGTTCCCAGTTGGTGGTGATATTTGGGGAAATTTAGGAGGTAGGGCTTCACTGGAGAAAGCATGTCACCTGGGGTGGGATCTGAGTTTATAGGCCTGCTTCGCCTCCAATTCACCCTTTCTACTTCATGTCTGTCACTGAGAATGTGACCTCTCAGCTTCCTGTTCCTGCCACCATGCTTACTGGATCCTGTCCTGCTCTCCCACCATGATGGACTCATCTCCCTGAAACTGCAAGTCAAAATAAACCCTTATTCAAGTCACAACAGCAGAAAAGTACAGTAGGTAATGTAGAACAAGGAAATGAATCTTCTTAGAGTAAGGTTTCACTGTTTTTGTTATTTATTCTCTAAATATAGCTACTGTCAGTTTGGCAAATGCTCACTTAGGAGAGTATGTACTTCTTTGTCTAGCTTAGAACAAGGAAGACTTACAACAGCAGAGATCCTATTGGCTAATACACCTCTTTTGCACACATTGAAATCAGAGGGAGATTAAAGATTCAGAATTTGAAATTTTATTCACTAATTATAACTAGGACCAAGATTTCATGAAGAATAGATGATAACCATAAATCAGAATCATTGATCTGTCTAGAAAAGCAGTGTAATCCAATCTGAGTTAGCATTCCGGCTGATCATTTATCTGGGTTGGCAAAGTTTTACTATTTCCTATGTGATAATCTTGTATAACATTGGAACTGGGTACTCAGCCTTCTGCAAGGAGGTGGAGAGAGCTCAGCATGGATGAAGCTAGAAGATCACACTCTAAACAATGCAAAGCAAGACGTTTTAACATTAAGAAAAGCATTTTCATTTTTAGAAAAATAATCCTAACAATCACACAGAGTTGATATAAAGCTGAAATAAAACAGACAGAAACAGTTATGGTTGAATTTAGGAGAGACACACAGAGACTATAGGTAGCTAGAATTGTATTAAGAGCAGGCCATGAGAGGGTTTGATGGCCAAAGGAGGGGAACTTCTCAGCACCTGGAATGCTTATCAGAGTCTGTGTTTGGGAAGGCATTGGTGACACATTTGCATTTTGCAAGTAACTGGGTTTATGAATGACAGAAATGAGGATGGAGAATGGTAGACCTCTGGACGGTCTCCTTGAGCAAAAAATAAACAAAGCCTGGAAGGTCATAAGACAAGAGAGAAAATAAAGGTGATTATTTTTGTACCATTTGGGAGTCTCCCAGAGGCAAAGAAATTAGGTTTCCATGCAGCTTTAATGTGGTCTCCTTAACACTCTTAGGAGCGTCTGATTCACCACAGTGAGGAGTCTAAAGGCCTGAGCTCAGCGTGGTGAAGGATTCTTGTTATCTCCAGCTTAAAGCTCCTGCAGGATGTAAAGACAGCCTGGCGGGCATGCTCCAGCTAGGAGAGAGGAATCCGTTACTGCCCATGAAAAGAAGAAGCTTCTAGATGAGGTCTATTCAAAATTCATGACCCCAAAAGTCAGAAGAGAAAATAAAACAACCAACTTTATGGGCCATTTGCTAAATGACAGGAGATAAACGAATTGGATCCCTGGAGTGACATGTTTTTGACAAACCACTCTATCTTTCTCCTTTCCTTTTTTAATGGAATAAATGTGAGCCTGTTCTAATGCTACACAAAGTCGTTTGTGTAGAGATAGAAATCCATCCTACATACTTGGCTGAACCTTTGGTCAAGTACTATTTAGTAAATTTTCACAGAATTACAGATGGCAGGTAATTTTTCATAAGTTTCTTCATTCTCATGCTGGTGGTTTTGTGCTGCGGCTCACTATAAGTGAATTAGGATTTGAGGAGAATTTTGAAATGTAGAATTATGCATTTTCCATTATGATTAGTTTAATTAGATGTAAAATTAAGCCAAGGAAGTGTGTACAGGCTGAAATCCAATATTTTGAAATATGATTATGTTGAAATCAAAAATTACTTTTTTTCTTTTTATATTAAACACTCTCAAGTGGCATTAATAAAGCATACAAAGGGTTTGTCTGTTTCATTTTCCATTTACCAAAAATAAGATAACTCCTATCTAAAAACGAAGCTGTGTCTCAAAGCACTTGAGGCCTTTGTTTTCCAGAAACTCAGAATCATAAAATAAAACAATAATGATAATATCTGATGCTTGAAATATCAATTTAGCTTGCTAAAGAACATATTTTACAGTAAACCATATTTAAGGGAAGTATACCTACTTATACATATTACAAGTTAAATCAATTAATAACCAGTGTTGTAAGGCACACTAATCTATAAAAAGACTAAAGTTTTATCTTTTATTCCTATAGAACAAAACCTCTATTAAACGTCTTTATCAGCTTGCCCTATTGCTACAGTAAGGCTGATGACAAGATACACAGCTTATATTTACTCAGTCAGTTTGCAGTTTATGGTACTTTTGAGGATAATTTCAGCAACATTTAGTAGCAGGTCAGCAGCACTCCTCACAGAAAGACTGCTCTAAGTGCCATTCAGCAGAGCTTGGACTTACAGTTTTTGAGCCAGCTTCATCACTTGAACAGTGAATTCCTCATCTTCAAAGTGAGCATAGTAACAGCTTAGGAGGAATTCACCACAAGAAAGATCACATTAAGGGATCTAAATGAAACACACAGCACAGTCCTTGGTCCCATCTACTGAACAGAAGATACCTATTTTCTGTCTGAATATTTCTCTTCTTAGAACTACTTATGCTTCATTTTGAATGTATCACTGATGTTGGAGAAATACAGCTGCCTTAAAAGAAATACAGAAAGCTATTTTCCCTGAGATTGCGTAGTCCAGGAATTGAGTATGTTGCATAAAAATTCTCCCCTAGATAATTTGGATTTTTCCAAAATATTTAATAGACATGACCACGTTTCCTGTGAATGCTTGCTCATTTCTTATGGTTTTTCTTCCAAACTATTAACAGATACCAAACATATAAGTATCATTACTAAGTTGTCATCTATATATCAATCTGAGGTGCTGAACAAAGAAAGGCCATCTTAGAATGGCAGCAGAAGTTAAGCAGTGTTATGAAGCATGGGTTGTGTAGAATGAAAAAGCACATGCACACACATTTAAAACTCAGAAATCTTGTAATCAAAAACCATATGTTAATACTAATTAAAATAATTCATTGCTACCAAGATTAAATGATAGAATTAATGAAAAGAACTCCAAAAGAGAAATGACACCAAGGAAATTATTATCTGGAAATATAAAAAGAGAGGCTTGGTTAGTTAAAAAGTGCTGCTTTCTAAGAACATGACATTTCTGTATAGGAGCAGTAGGTCTTTACAATTTTCATTAGATCTTTAAGAATTACATACAACGTATTTGATGATCTTCACCCTCACCTGTCACCTCTTCCCAGGTCCACTACACAACTCCTCTCTCTCTCTCTCTCTTTCTCTCTTCTCTCCTCTCCCCTTGTCTCTCTAATCATTCAGAGTTCAGTTTGTTCTTCCCCTATACCCTTGGACGTGTGACTGTCAGTGAGAGTGTGATCAATATATCAGTGGCCACACCCAATCTTAAAGAAAACTTACCCCCCCACCCCAGCTATCAAAGCTCTGAGGCTGCTTTCCAGAGGTCCTGGCCCCTCTCCTGCCCTTTGAGAATGTACGAACAACAGGCACTCCCCATCAGTGTCTCTCAGGTCTGAGATCCAGTTAAGCTAATTGCATTCCCTTCCATGCTCCCCTCTAAGATCACCCCAAAGCCCTGAAGCGGTTTGTCAGGAACCACCACCTCCTGCTGGGCCCTCTTCTCTTCCCCTAGAGACTAGCAAGATTATCACCTGCTTCCCCTTGGGGTCTACTCCAAAGAGGCAGGCTGGCAGACATGAGGGAAATTCCACCCTCACTCCCTTCAGGATTTAACAGAGCCCTGCCAGCTGCTTCACCGAGACCCTCATTTGTCTGATCCAGACTTGAGCCGGAGGCCCATTCCACACTGCCAGGGGAAATTGACTCCAAGTTCCTAGACCAAGCCACTGCGAACACCAGACTGTAGCTAAGAAGCAGGCCACTTGTGAAAAGGCTGTACCACTAAATACCAGACAAACTGAAGAAACCAATATCCCAAGCCTACTTAAATTAGTCCCCTCCTGATCCTTATTAACACTGCTAAAATAAGAAATGTAATTTGAACAAAAAAGAAAAGAAACTCAATCAGCAAATGAACACCAGATGTGCAAATCCGCACGCAGAAATAAACATTAAAATCCAAAATAACATATCTGTTCTATAAAATACAAACCGCAAAGTAATGCCCCCTAATGAAAATAACCTGGAAAAACTTCCAGATAAAGAATTCAAAAGAATGATTTTAGCTATGTTCAAACACTCTAAAGACAACAAAGATGAAGAGATGAATGAAATGAGAAGGAAGTCAAACCAAGATATGAAAACAGAAAGAGCCAGAGAAAACCCAAACTGAAATGAGGATGCAAGTTAAAACTCAACTAGTCAAATAAAACCCTCATTGGAAAGCATCACTAACAGAAATGATAATTTGAAAACAGAGAATCAGGGATGGAAGACAAAGTGTAGGAATTGGATAACATTATAGATAGATGATAGATGATAGATAGATGATAGACAGATAGATAGATAGATAGATAATATGGAAGACTATGAAAAGTCCTATCCTTGGAAGAATACCATAGCAAAGGCATAGGAATATCTTCTGTAAAATTTTAGAAGACTAATTCCCAAAGTGATGCCCATCCAAGTATAAGATGTCTACAGAATATTAAATAGCCAAGATTAGAAAAGAAATTCTCCATGATGTTTATCAGTTAAACGATTAAGAACAAGGAAAGGATATTGAAAGCTTCAAGAGAGAAAGGCCAAAGGTAAGCTATTAGAATAACACCTGATTATTTCAGAGAAAACATTAAAGCCAGAAGGTCCTCAAAAGATGTATTCCAAGTCCTGGAAAAGCACTATGACTATTATTCTCAACAAATCTATATATTAAAATTGAAGGAGAAATAACAGCTTTCCATGATTAATTTAAAGCAATTTCTGACTTCCTAGTCAGCTCTACAGGAGACAGTAGAAGGCATACTTCAGTCTGAACATAAAGAGCCATGATTTTGAAACAGCAAAAGGAATTCATGTGTAAATCAGTAATATTTCCTTACATTTTATATATATGTATGCAACACATTTTAGAGCAACATTGAGTATTATATAAGTATACCTAAGTTATATTCTGAAAATCAAGTGAAGAAGAGTGGCCAGGTGTGGTGGCACCTGCATTGAATCATAGCACTCTGGAAGTACAGGTAGATCTCTGTGAGATCAAGACTACCAAGGTCTACATTGTGAGTTACCAGACCAGTTCTGGCAACAGGGAGATGCTGTCTCAAAAAACAAAAAGCAAAACAAAATCTTAAAAAAGAAAATAAAAACATAAGGAATACCTTATGGGTTCCATTAATGGAACCCTTCATGCTGTTAATATAGAACAAACTCATTCTTGGAGACCCTGCCCTGACGCACGCTTTGGAGATTCTGCAGTCCTAGTTAAAGTCCACTAATCATTATTAGAATTACACAACACGCAAATCTTCATGTTGTAGATAAAACATGCCATTTTATTTTTAATTAATTTCTAATGCATTTAATGGAGCAAACTAAAGAAGAGTGCTTGTCAGAGAATGGCATGTGTGTGTATTAGTGATGATGCTCAAGCCCTTCCTTCAGTCAATGGGACCTACAACAGGAGCAACACTCTCCTTTATCATGCGTGCAACA
Source organism: Eospalax fontanierii (assembly GCA_035773235.1). Taxonomy (NCBI): domain Eukaryota; kingdom Metazoa; phylum Chordata; class Mammalia; order Rodentia; family Spalacidae; genus Eospalax; species Eospalax fontanierii. The sequence continues at coordinate 20,558,923 of CM069528.1, read as the reverse complement.
TGCATTTCCAAAATAGCACAATAGGTACATGTTTCGGAAATTCTCGGAGAAAGGCAGGGGGTTGGGAGTGTTGTTTGCTTTTAGTTAGGGTCTTCCTAGTCCCAGCCTACCTGGAAGTCACAATGTGGACCAAGGTGGCCTGGGTCTTATAAAGATCCACCTGCCTTTGCCTCCTGAGTGCTGGAATTAAAGACATAGGCCTGACATTGGAGTTTAATTTTTTAATGGTAGAAGTTCTGTTTTGAGTTTTGTTTTAAAGCCTCCCTGCCCCCTCCCTTGAGCCACAGTCCCCTCGTGGTCCTATCTTCCCTGAATTTCTTTGCACACTAGGATGGCTTTGATCTGAAAGAAATCTGCCTGCCTTTGTCTCTGGGATTAAAGGTGTGTGTCACTATGCCTGGCTTAAAATACACTTTTACCTAAAATAGACTAAATGCTACTTTCTGTCTTTGGCAAACCCAGCTGCCTTTCACAGACCCAGTTAATTGAGTTTTAAGTGTGGCAGTGTTCGTAGCGTCCCTATTCCACTGTGCAATTCTGCTTAGTAAAGGCCTACAAAAATACAAAGACATTCACTCAATCAAAAATTCTATCCTTGGCCGCAGCCTTGAGACAGTCTTGCACCTTCATTGCTGGTTTTTACTACTTGTATATCTATTCCCAGAAGTTACAAATCCCTTCGTTTTGAAATGTGCATCATAAGGAGTAATACAAGAGAACATTTATAAAATTAAAATGGCGTGCTCAAGGTCCAAGTTGAGGATTTATCCGAAGAAATTTCAAAGAATCGGCAGGAGTCCTGGGAGAGATCACACTGTGTAATTAAAGGTGCTGCATGTTTTCTTTGAAGTGACCAAGTGATATCAAGGAATGTTATGTTTATAGAAACTTCGGTAATTATTTGGTAGAATTTTAATAATGTTAGGACATTACTGATGCATTCAAATATGTGTTTCTCTCTTTGTTGCTACCTGAAATTTTACATAAAATGGCAATCCCTTCTTCCTCACTTTTCTAGTGTGGTCCCCCAGGGTAAAGATAAGGAAAATAGTAACGTTTCTTTATCTGCTACCTACAAATCAATACACATTTACTCAAAAATTTGGTGAAAAGTTTAATAAAATCTGTGTTTCTAAAAATCTAGTTTAACATGTAACAGTAAAGACAAAATGATACAATTCTGTATTCTGAAATTTATTTAAAAGCTCACCAAAATTATGAAAACAGAGGATATGATGCTAGGAAGGTTAACCAGGCTCCAGTGGATGGGCATGCACTGAAGAACATCTGGGAAACACACTTCGTTATACTGAGAGCATACATGAGATCCAGCGGAGAATGGTTTAAGAGAGCTGCAGGTACGGGAAGGGTTTAAATATGATCAAAATATATTGCATGAAATTTGAAAAAATTAAGTAAAAATTACATTAAAATTAAAATTAAAAAGTCAATTCTTTGATTAACAGATTGTTTAACATCGTGTCCACTGTGGATCTTTGCAGGCCACAGTCCAGGTTGCATTCTGTAGCATCCCTTATACCAAGAGCTCAACAGAACATACTCACTTCCTAAATATTGTGGCCTTAATGATGTGACTGAGTGTCAGTTTAGAGCCTTATATTTAGAGCCTTTGCTCTGAATAAAACACATTTCCGTAGTTGTATGTGACAATTGCAGTCTTGTTGACATACAATACCCAAAGCAATGCTGTATTAGATTTTAAAATATGTTTATTCATGAGTGCTCAGTGTTCTCTTACACTGCTATATTTCTATGTATTTTGAAGTTGTGCTGCCTACTGGAAAGCATTTTTACTTATTTATACATAATCTAAGTTCATGTCACCAAGTGTCCTTGATAAGCCAGTGATCGTCAACTAACATGACATGATTCTCACTGACCACCATGTCATGCTTCAAATGACAGGGAATTATATCTGCACTCTTCTACTGTGTTGGAGGCATACATGCGACCAAATTTATAAGAAAACCAACACTTAGGTAGTAAATGGTATTTCTAAAAACAAAAAAAACTAGAAATAAAACTGATAAATTACTATTAAACAGGAAAGGTATAATGAGCTGTTTTGATTTATGGTATTCATTCCCACTTCACATAAGCAATCTGTCTTAATACACACAACAGAGCTGCACATCTGCTTTATTAAGTAGCGCATTTCACATTCCTATTCCGAAAGAGAAAGGCAGGATGAGGGTAATGTAGCACATCATCCCTGTCTACCAGAAGGGAAAATCCAAGCACATTTTAAAGGGGCAGAAATCAAGCATTGTTTGCTGTGAGTTACTGACCCTGACAATCCTGCCACCAACACTCACAGACACAGGCCAGAAGTGATACTCCAGGAAGGCTGGAAGCATTTCACTATTGGATGATTTCTCTGAGTCCACCCAGCTGTGGACTTGCTATGAGACACTTCATACATACATATATATATATATATATATATATATATGCTTGCTAAAGAATCTTGTTTAACTAAGTCCAAGTAATAGCCCTCTATGGGTATGACAAGTGTCTATGGCTTTCTCATGTGACTATGGAAAAATTGCCTCATCTGGAGACACCATTGTTTAGCAAGAAGTAATCATGCGGATCACAACTCAGAAGGATAAACATTTCTATTTTTTTTTTACTTAACATAAGTTTTGCTTTTTCTTACGTAAGTTTATATTTCTCTTGTCACTGTCATGAATCCTGTTTGGGTCAGTAGAAAGCATATATCAGTAAGCTCAGAGGATTTGCAATGCAAATATTTTCTTTTTCTTTTTCCTTTTTGGTCTTTCTGAAGCAAGGTCTCCCTGTAGCCTTAGAACTTACTCAGTAGACCTCAATCTCAGAGAAATCTGCCTGCCTCGGTCTTTCTAGTGCTGGGATTCAAGTTGTGGCCACCACGCCCAGTAAATGTATTTTAGAGCTGAGTTTTATTTGAATATAAAATAAAGTATGTAAACAATATAAAGTAAATAAATTATATATTATGCCACTTTTAATTTTTTTTTCCATATGAGAACTAAGACTCAAAAGTGATTAAGCAATTGGCTAATTTTCAGCTAATCAGTAGCAAAAATGGAGGCAAGTACAAAGATTTTAGAGAAAATTTGACTTTGGGGCTCTTCTCACAGTGTGGTTATAATAGATACTGTGATTGGGTTATTTGCTAAAGATGTAGGCTCCCAATGATAATATTCAGTTCGTAGCAAGCAAAGGCAGATATGTGTGGGTTTGGCTGTTTCTAGGATTCAGGAAGTGTCTCATAGTAATGTAAGATGCTTCGTTCAGGCAATTCTGACTCATTTAAAGATTTCTTCCTGTTGGTTCCACTGAGGTTTTCCTTTTTTTTTTTTCTTTTTCATAGTGTGTTAATCAGAAGATTCCTATGAGATTATAAAATTCTATTCCCTTGAAGAAATGTTAAACAAATTACAATATCAGTTTGGAATCTCTTTATTAGTTTAAAATCCTGGAGCTGGGGAGATGACCCACTTGGTACAGTTCTTGGTGCACAAAACCGAGCCCTGAGTTTGGAACCCCTAGGGGAAATCCTGGCAGAGGTGCAAGTCTGTAATCCAGGGTTGGGAGGCTGCAGACTGGCAAATTCCTGGAGTTCATGGCCAGCTACCCTAGACAACTGAGGAAACTCTGTTTCATTAAAAGATATTTTATCAAAAAAATAAAGAGAAATTACAGAAGACATTCAATGTCAACCTCTGGCTTCTAAAAGTATGCATGCACCCACACACACATTTGAACACAGGAACACATATGTACATAGCACAAGTACATACAACACAAAACTATCTTTTATTTTGTGTAAAAACATCCAGAAATTTATCTATCCATGTTGATCTCATTAATAATATTAGCCATTTTATTATCAATTGGTATCAACTAGAATAGATAGGTAGAGTACATGTATGTATATATATAAAGTTGGTTGATCATGCATGTGTTTTATTTTTATCTATGTTGTATATATTAGTAAACATGCAACACTAACAAAATCAGTGAAAACAAAGGAAAGATAAAATTATGTGCCAAATAACATCCTACTCACCATGATGGGGTAGATCTACTAGTTACCTCCAAGATACCCCAGTGATTCTTAACAAGGACCATTCTGCCTTACATATGATGTGCTGAAAATGCATAGCAACTTTTCACGTGACCAGAAATAGCAAGTTGCTACACCACCACGCAGTCAGTTCAAGATAGGGGTGCTGCTACACTCCCAACAGTACACAGAAAATTCTTAAATGTTAACAGTGCGGAGAGTTGGAAAGTCTTGTCTTTTGAGCAAGATCCACACGCCCTGTATAGCTGGACATAACTTCTTCAGAGTCACAGTATGGTTCCTAAGGTGAATAGCTCCATCCACCTACATGAAGAGCAGTTCACTGGAAAAGTAAGCCAGTGAGAGTTTTTGTTGTTTGTTTCTTTGCGCAAACACTGTCATTGTGATGCTTGAATATACATAATTTTTACATCAACAGTCAATCTAGGACTAGTACTATAAGATCTTACTACAATTTAACAAAAGTCAAAGGTCAGATAATCTCTTCTTATCACTTTAAACTGAAGAATCTACTTTTGAGTTGATATGGAACTTGCAGCCAAATATAAAAAACAATAATAAAAACAGAAAATATTCACTGAAATATTTTGTAACAGTTTCAATTTTCTTTATTAGTCAATGTGAAAACTGTAGCCATCTGGACTGAAAATGGAAATAATAACATTTCTCATTACTAAAAGAAATCAGTAATAACCATAAGTGCAAAGAATGAAAATTCATCAAATTTCCCTCTCTCGTGCTTGAGCCTAGGGACACACTGACAGGCTGACAAGTCTGAGATATGAACACAAACTTTGATTGTGATTTAATAAAAAAACCATTTTATTTTGCCTTTTACTTCAGTTCATTAATATTTTTAATTTGCACACTGCCAAAAGCATGATGCTCTCTTTCAGTCAGAAACAAATTAAACCCTCAGGGAAGGAACAAAAGTATCCCATGAGAAAACCTTCCTTCCTCAGCTTGTCAAGACAGCCATTCTAAACTATCAGAGTGGTTGACAGAAAATCTCTGCCTACTAACACAACTATTCTGTGATGCACTGATGTTGTTACACACAGAGACCTACTTTGCACACTAAAACAGCTGTTATACAAATCAGGATGACAAAAGTTTTCCTTAGTTTATTCAGTGTTCCATGAATAAGGTAAGCTTTTTTTTCCTTTTTTTTTTTTTCTGAGCACTTGCAAGCCAGAAAATGTCTGAAAAGCAGTCTATTACCAAATTAGTTTTCAAAAATGCCCAGAAAATAGAATTTACTGGTAGCAGGTTATATAAGTATTCTATCAACAGAAAGAATTGGAGAAGTGAAGCTTGTGATAGATGAAAAAGATATAAGACATTGATGAGGAACTCATTGGTTAAATTAGTTGCTAATCTTTGGACACTCAAAAATCTGATAAATGTTTCTAAAACTCAGCACTTTAAAGTCATACTCAGACTTTCTTTGAAATCAAATAAGTGTAAATAGATAAGATTATTCTACTTAGGAAAATTTCTACTGCCCTGATCTCCAAATTTAACTCACTGAATATGAAATAATGAAGTTTATTTCTACCAGATAAGCTCAATTAGTTTTCAAATACTCTATGTTTGTCTTAGGATAAATCCTTTTTTAAAAAATTAAAAATTTATTGTTTTTATTTTATGTGTGTGAGTGTATTGTCTGCACGTATGTAAGTGTACCCATGCCTTGCAGTGTCCACAGAAGTCAGAAGAGGGCACTGAATCCCTGGAACTGGAGTTATAGGCCATACAATTGTTAACTGCCATGTGGGTGCTGGCAATCAAACTTGGGTCCTCAGCAAGAGCAGGCAATGAGCTTAACCATTGAGACATCTGTCCAGTCCAGTATAAATTTTAAAGGTATATTTTTTCTTTGTAGTTTGTTGAAATAAGACCAAGGAAAATATGAATCAAAGATCAAAGAAACCGGAGTGAGGGATGGTGGCCACGATTCTGACTAATCAGACAAAGTCAGATTAAAAGCTGGAAGAATGGCCCTGGTATTCTTTCATTTCTTAGCTCCGTGGCATGTGTTATAAAGAACAGCAAGAAATGCTAACTGTGCCTCAGGAACTGATTGATAGCAGTTACAGGAGAGGAGAGGAATTATCAATATATAGAAAATTATTTCTTAATGTCCAGTGCAAAAAAATTCAAACCTTCACTTCACTATATTAATATGAGTCAGTCATTTGTAACATTTTGAGACATAGACACCCAAACTAAGTTAGCCTTTGAAATGCTAGTAGACTTAAAAACACAAATGCAAAGTCTCTGCAATCACCTCATTTTAATGGATAAGGACATTATACTAACCAGTCCTTTCACGCATCTTTTACCACAAGGCAGTGGAGGCATGATGACACATTATTGATAGAACAAATCTTCAGCAAGGTACTGATAGATTTCAAGAGAGCTGCAGCTGCTTGCTGTAAGGGCTTTAATACGAGTTAGCATCATAGCTTTTCTTGCTAGTCAGTAGATTCCTGTCTCCAGGCTTCTGTCTATGCAGTGTAAGTCCTGAAATGCTCTGGAAAGAATTCTCAGGAAAAAAGATTCCCCTGCTGCTTCTAGTCACCAGCAAGTTGGGTCTATCTTAAAAGCACAGTCTTGTTCTTCAAGTAGTTTATTTGGGCAAGAAAACGGTATAAATGTCAAATACATCTTTAAAATAGATGACCCATTTGAGGGAAAACAAGTAATGGGTACGAATTATTGTACAAAAGTAAGAGCAAGGTGGCTTCCTTGAATAGTCCTGGGTGGAAAGCCAAGATGGAAATACATTGGTGTTCTTTTGAAATTGCTTATTTGATGGTTCTGAGGATTGATCTGAGATAATTTTAGGAAATATTATTGGAACAGAATACATTTTGACATACAAAAATTTAAAAAGGCAATTAAAATGACAAAAACAGTAGTTTATTAATTTAAATCAGAGAATAAAATATTGATTGCTCAGCAATGGAATTGAGACCATTTGTGAGGTCCTTGCCAATAAAAAGAAAATATGTTTCTTTGGCATACCTTGAAGCAAAATCACTCAATCCAAAATAAAAATGAAATAAAAAAGCATTCTAAAAACAAAAGAGAGAATAGAATAGAGAGAATAATGGAGAAAGAATTTTTAGAAGTAAATTTTAAATATATGCATGAAATCATGAAAGAATAAAGTTAAAAAGACTCAAGAAAGGAAAGTACAGTAAATCTAGTATCTTAAGATGAATAAAATTTTTAAAAGAACATAAAAATCAGATACTATAAATAAAGATGAAAAAATTTAACTATACAAAAATTCTTAATGGCAAATTACATCTTAAAGTCAAAAAGAAAAATCATCTCCAAGTGTTCATATGTTCATACACACACACACACACACACACACACACACACACACTAATGTGTGTTGCCTTGAAGAACTCGAAAAGACTTTTATAAAGTTATCCTGAAAAAAAGACTAATGAAAAGGGAAGTAAAGTGGAATATTTTTCCATAATAAGCATGCATTTCCTACATGGTTATTGTCTCTACTATCTCTAATGTATTGTTGGCAATCTGAGGAAATACGGAATATTTTAAAATCCAAATCCTCAAGATTGGACAGTGGTTGGCACATAGTGAATACTCTGGATAGATCTGCTAAATTTTGTTGATTAGATGAGATTTTTAAATCACATATTACTAACATATGGTATGTAGCTGTTTTCTCCAAGTTAAAATATTTACTTGGGAAGCGGGGAGAAAGTTCAAGAGACTTTAGAAGCAAAATGAAACTGGCAAGCTCAGGAAACTCATGAAAGAAACAATATTCACATAACTCCCACAAGATGGTATAAATGCAGGAAACTGTAGAAGAATCTCCCTGTGGACTCTGGGAGGTTGCCTGCAAGTTGGGCAGAGAGCCCCAGGGATGCAGAATTTGTGTCTTCACCCATGCTGGGTAGACGTTTCAGTGATGAAGCTGCCTGGTCACCTCCATGCTTCTATTAGTAAACTTTCACTTACACTCTGGTCAATAAACCCTAATAAATTCTCTGGTTGCTTGAGCTAGACTTTAGCAGATCTGTTTCATTGGTCCTGTCAGTGCTCTAGCTGGGGTGAAAAAAATGCCTGTTCACATTTCCTCAGAAAGACATAGCAAACGCTTTACCATTTTGTGATGTTCATGGTTAACAAATCGCTTTAGTAATTTGGTCAGAGCTAAGAAATGAAAGAATGAGAAAAAATCTTTTATTCAGTTACACAAAAAAATAAGTGGATAGTTTCAACTGATTTCTAGAATCGGAGGATAAACAAAATTTAGAAAGAGAGTAAATAATAATAAAAAATGGGCAAAACCTTAACATCAAGAAGAATCTATATACTGACAAGTGATATATTGATCAAGGACAGAGTGCGTATATCACAGTTCTAAGAAAATATATTCATTCACAACAAATCTCTTTTACCCATGTATACGAAGAGGCATGTTTTTAAAAAAATTTATGATAAACAGAAATCAATCAGAGCTGAAACTTCTTGCTGAAGACAATAACATATGTGTGTCACAGAACAAACAAGGAGAAATCAAGCAGGTACTGACTTTGAAACATTAGTTCTATGGCCATCCTTTCACAATGCTAGGAGGTGTTATGTATGTTACTAGGAGAGAAAAGTAATCATCCACCTTTTAGATATGTGCATTCTGCTACCTACAAAAATGATTGGTCTAGAAAGAAATACTCACTGGTGTAATAGTAGATTGGATTTAAGGCCCATGTCACAAGAGAGAGCCCATACCTGACACTGTTCTCAGGACAAGACTCTGTGGTTGAACAGGTCACAGGCTGAAGGGGGAATCTGCTACTATTATGCTGCAAACCAACTTCTAATAACATTAGAAAAGATTAGTGTATCTCTCAGCTCTCCCAGAGAAGTTTCTTCTTACAGCAGATGTCAACATAGAGAACCTCAAATGGTCAGTGTGCAAAAACTAAGGAACTGTAGCGTGCTCATTTCTAAATGGAACACCTATCACACATTCTTTCCCTGAAAGACCCAGGGATCTTCACAGGAGAGGGGGTAGATAAATTCAAATAATTTCATTTCAGAACACAACAGGTTAGTTGTACATATTTGTGACAACATACACAAGACTTCTTCAAGCCCAAACCAGACAAAACTCAGTATGTATGGGGGAGGTGGGCAAGAAGCCTCATCCCTAGCTGAGGAACTCTCATCAGTTGATAGCTACAGATTAAGATTAAGTCAGATTTCTTTAAGAATGTGAGGCCCAGGAGATTGACCTGGCTTCAGCGGATGAATCCATGCCCGAGTATTTGGGTGGGCAACACAAATTAGATTTGATATGCCTTTAAAAAAGAATAGAGGTCATGAAGGGAGGGGAAGGGATTTGAAGGTGTGTCTGAGAGGGGATGAGGGAGAAGGATCTGTAGGAAAGGGTTTGAATAGGATCAAAATACACTATGAAATTATAAAAGAGTCAATAAAATAGTGTTTAAGAAAGACACAGAAAGTCACTCTCTCCATCACAGAAAGAGTTTAAGAGTACAGGAACAGTTGATCCTACCAAATGTGAAACACTTAGAACAAGAATTATATACTATAGAAGTAAATTACAAACTGAAGTACTTTAAATAAAGATACTTTTAAAAGCTGAAACTGTGTATAAATTATCACAAAACATTCTCCAAAAAATGTTGTTATAGAACTGGTAAATGTGCATTCATGATAAATTATAGCTAATATAAAGATGTCTGCCCCTTTCTATCACAGGAGAAGGGAAGAAAGAATATACATCATGCATCTTTTCCTTAGTTTTATAAGGAGCAGTCATAAACTCAAAACTCAAAATTAATGGTTGAGTAATCCCTTTGTATATTTAAAGAGAGCATAGCTAAATATTTTCTTCTGTAAGAATATTGGACATTAAATATATGGATGTGAAATAAATATAAAATTTTAGACAGAATGCCATCACACTGTGCCAAGATTCATGTACCTTGACTCTTTTGTGAAAGTGAGTGAGAATGCAAGACGATACCTAACTCCTTAGAAAGGTACCAAAAGAGGAGGTGAGACTTCCAAATCAGTTCTCCAGCTCTTCAAACAATTTGTGCTTGTGTGGTATTTTTACAGAAGATAAATCAATGATCCAGAGATAGTAAATGTTGAAAGTTATAGAATAAAATAGTATAACTTTGTCTCAAGGTATACTAAGATGCTCCTGTATCAAAATAACATTTCTGTATTTTTTTTTCTTAATGTTTAGACAGACAATAAATCATCACCTGAGATTCTTATTTACATAAAACCATGAAAGGACAATCCTGAAATCTGGACAGACTTTAGAAAATCTGCATGTGTATTACACATAATGACTTCATATTGATTTGAATTGAAAATGATTGCAATAAATTCCAATGCTGAATGGAACCCCATATATGAATTACACCCATGGATCAATTCTACTGAGAAAATCTGGCTGCATTACTGTACTAAAACAGTGGGGAGCGCTAAGCCCATAAGAAGTTGCCAAGAGGTTTATGGAATATCTTCCAAAAAAAGTATCTAAGATTTTACTTAAAAGTTTTGCTTTTCTGGGATTTTGGGGGGGTTTACTTGTCTGTTTTTTTTTCTTGTTTTGGTTTGGGTTTTTTGGCTCTCCCTGTAGGCCCAGATGATCTAGAACTGGCTATGTAGACCAGTTCTACACACATGTAAGACCACTATGCCTAACCTTGCTTAATAAGCTTTAAAGTATTAAATTTTATGCTATGTGCCCATTTTCATGATTTTTTTTGCCCATGTAGTAGACAAAACAAAGATTATTAAACAATATAGCAGATGTTATCTACCCTAAAATTATACCATTAAGTATGCAAATGAAGGGTCAGAGAGATGGCTCAGTGGTTACCAGCAGTGGGGGCTCTTGTAGAAGACTCAGGTTCGAATCCTAGCACCCACATGGTGGCAAACAATCATCTGTAACTCCAGTTCCAGGGGATCTGACTCTCACTGCTATGCTCCACAGTCACTGCATACATCTGTGATTTATAAACATGCAGACATAACATTCATACACATAAAATAAATATTAAACATTTAAATATGCAAATGAAGGAGAGAGAATGTTGAGAAATTATGAGAAACATAAATATTCCTTTTTAATAAGAATCAGCTGGAACACGAGCAAGAAACAATAAAAGCTGAATTTCATAGCATTGTTCTAGAGGAGTACTTCTCGGTCCCTAGAGATCTGATTTCCTTCCATCATCCGAGCAGAAGTTTTCACCTGACTGTCTTACACTTGGCACAGAGGAAGGGCAAGCACTTGTTTTTCTGAGATTCAATAGTGCTTCCGGGAAAGTGAGCAGTGCAAGCCCATCAATGTCTGTCCAGCCTGTCTTTAGAATTCTAGAATAATGATGTCATCATAGCAGTTTTCTTTGCAGAATGACAGCAGAGAGTGTTGTAGAAGCATGAGTCCCTGCCAAATATTCATCTGTGCTCTGTGCTGTAGATGCACATTAATATAATTACTACTAGGAATTATGTTGGTGAATTATTTTATGGCACTAGAATGCAGAATGAAGTCACCAACAAGATAGGCAATAAGTGAATCTGGTGTCTGTTTGTTAGTTCTGAGACAGAAGCTCACCGTGTCACCCCAGGTGACCTGGACCTTGTTATGCAGACCGTCCCAGCCTGGCCTCCTCTCATTAGTGCTGGGATTAAAGGCGTGTGTCCCAGGCCCACCAAAATCTGATGCCTTACATAAGCCTTTAACATGAGAACACCAGACATGTATTCAAACAAATGCTTTCAAAATATTTGACTTATTAATAAAGTCAGGCCTGTATAAATCTCCAGAAAAGAACATGCTATCTCCTTAAGTTTGAAGTTTGATGTGATTCCTTTATACAGTATTCATGATTTCACTTTGAGAATCAATAGCATTTATAATTATTCACCCACATGTTGTAGACATAATAAAATACCCATGAACTATTTTATTCAAGAAAAAGACATACTTGAAATTTTAATAGTAATTTTCTTAGAATATCAATTATGAATACCAACACTTCAAAACTTCCAGTGCATTTTATATGAAAAAATAACTCATTTGAAATGATAATCAAAAGAAAACTTGACCATATATTTTATAATTGGATTTTTTTTTCTCTTTAAATCTTTGCTTGCAGGAGATACCTTGCAGAAAATTACACACCTTCAGAAGAATTTTGAATGAGGTGCGTCAGAACCTGGCAATCCATGTTTAGAGCAATAGTGTAACTAACTATACAGCTACCAAGGAATGAAATGTCATTTATTTGACTTGATATAACATAGAAGAGAAAAACTCATTTGCTCTGGTTTATGAATAACTTGTACATCTCTTAAACAAAACATATATATATCATACAGCATCAACAAACTATTGTCCAGAATTATTCCTTCATCGATTTCTTGGACACTACTTGCTTATCTTCACTTCATCCCCGAGTCCCCACCTTCAGGTCCACATTCAATGAATACATCAAAATCTCCATCATTCAAGTACCTTAATTTATAGGCACCAGTACATATTTCAAGGCTGTTAGTACTATATCTCAGAAGCAAGGACTGAAGGTGAAAGGGATGAACATTTAGGTGTAGGCAGTCACAATAATGCCAGTGAAAAGTCCTCTATCAGCCATGACCAAAGATAGCCACTTTGTGGGCAAAGATAGCTAAAAATGAAGCCCAACACAAAATGGTAACTTCCTTTAAGGAGGGGAATTCCTCTGTATCTCAGTTACAATTGATACCATGAGTAAGAATCTTTGGTTTACCCTGTCACCATGGTGCAGGCCTTCAGTCCCAGCATTGAGGAGGAAAAGGTAGATGAATCTCAGTGAGATGAAGGCCAGCCTGGTCTACATATAGGGGAGAACCTTTCTCAAAAGCAACAAAAAGATCTGGGTTTTTAGTCAGCTAGGCCTGAAGAATCAGCTGTGATTAGGTGATTAGCAAAAAGACTGGCTCAAATGAAGTAAAACTTTTGTTTTACTGGGACAATTGATGCTTATTACCTGAGGCTGGAGAATTGTCTGTGATTTAAAAGACCAGCAAAACTGAAATGAAATCTTCTGGGAAGTATTTTCCAAGGGTCAGCACCCAACAGCTGTAGTTCAGAGGGCCTCAAGGTAGAAGCTGAACTTGGTAATATGTCAGAGTCTCCCAGATGCTGCAGGTTTGGGTGACATGAAGGCTGCAGAATTTAATGGGGTCATTGTGTGGAGTGAGCTGAGGCTAGGCACCCTGAGAGAACAGAAGAGGCCATATGTGAAGAAGGAGCCTCAAGTGCAGTTGAGACACCAGAATACTGAAGGTGCCAGGATGGTGGGATGGCACAGCTTGTGGAGTAGAGCCACCCTGAACTAGGAGTGAAGTGGTATATGCTATACAGTTGGTGGGACTGGAGAAATGGAGCTGATTGGCCTTTTGTAGCACACACAGATCGTGATTGCTTCCCAGATGTTGGACACTGAGCTACACTACTGGACTGTGGTTTTGATTATGTCCAGTTCTTCCTTTACAAAGTATAAAAGTGTTTGACTTACTTTTGATTTTATAAAAGCATAGTCGAGAGACTTTGTATTGTTAAAGAGACATTTTAAGTAATGAAGATTTAAAGATTGTGGGACTTTTAAAATTGGACTCTGCTTTATATTAGATATCAGGCTGGCATCTTGGGGATAAACAAGACAGAAAAGGTTATGGTTTAATAGTGATATGTTTGTGTGTCAAGTTGACAAGAGAACAACTGTGCAGGTTAGTTTCTGTAAACTTGACATAAAAAGGAATCACTTGGGAAAAGAGCTCTTACTTCAGAAATTTCCTTCACCAAAATGGCCTGAGGACATGGCTGTGACGCATTAATTAACTGTTAATGAATGTACCAGGGGTGATGCTGTCCCTGGGTAGGTGGACCTGGGCTGTATAAGAAAGTAACTGAGCAAGCCAGGAAGCAACATTCTTTCATGTTCTTTGCTTGGTTCCGGCTCCTAGGTTTCTGCTGTGCTGGAGTTCCCGGCCAGTTCTCCCTCTGACTGCTACATAGATAATCCAAATGAACTCTTTCCTCCCCAAGTTGTTCCTGTGTTTATTAAAACAACAGGGAACCAAGTGAGAAAAAAATTATATTTTGGAAGTAAGTTATCTAATGACAACAAAGCCACATATGGACAAAGCAGAATGCCTTTTGTCTGTAACAGTGAAATAGGATGTGAGCTTATGTGACACAGTCAGTGTTTGTGATTGTATTAGTCACTTCTCTGTTACTATAAACATTGACTAGGGGAACTTAATGGAAAGAAGAATTTATTTAGCTTACAATTCTAAAGGGGCAAGTGTCCATCGTGGCTTGCGGAGACGTGGAGACAGAGGTGACTAGAGTAGACGTAGAAGCTTGCAAGCAGACACAGAAAGCAGAGAGTGACTGGAGGTCCGACAAGGCTTAAGAACTCTCTAAGTTCATCCCCAGTGACCTGCTTTCTCCAGCATGGCCACACCTTCTAAGATCTCCCAAAACAGAGCCACCAGCTGGGGACAAAATGTCTCAATACTTAGAGCCTATGGGGACATTCTCATCCAAACCACCACAGAATGATAAATAATAATGATAATGATAAAAGGTTATGTAAATCTATTAAACAAATTATATACTTAAATATTTTCAGGAAAAAATAGCATGGCTTTTTAAAATCTTAGTCGTTTTATCACCTTTCTCTGTTTCTTTTTGCTCCCATTTTTATTTTAAATTATGAAAGCAATCCGTTACTATGTATCTCCCATTCACAAAAATGCAAACTAACTCAGCATCAATTGGAAAATAGAAATGGTACCTGGAATGAGCCTGTGCATGCCTGTCTGTGTGGGTGGGCAGGGTTCTGGGTATGCACCTTTCATTTTCCTTACAGGCCTTTTGAAGCTGGGGATTGAGCTCATGCAAGGTGGAAGTTATGGTCTCAGGGACAAGGGGAAGAGAAAGAATGGTTTACAAGGGCACTAGCTATCTATGAATTGCAGAGTTTCTGGTATGTGGAAGATGTGAGGCATTTCAGACAATGGTCCTGTGCAGAAGGACAAGGAAAGGGATTCAGAACAGAAGAAAGGTAAGAATAAACAGAGTGATTTAAGAATTAGGAGAGAAAGCTAAAGAAGAGCTCTTCTATTTTGGGGAACACATGGAGAAGAACAGCACGAATTAGGACAGGAATCAAGAAATCACACAGAGGATGTCATGCTCAATTAACCAGAAAACATACCTTCAATATATTAAAACTATTATAAATAATGCCAGCACATTCTTTAGAATCAATATTCAAAACTGTTTCAGTAAAATTGTTAATTAGCATTCTATGTCAGAGGATCAAAATAAAATAGAAAATGTCACTTTCCATCCAAAGGACATTTTTCCAATATTGACAGAGCTCAACTGCAGCTTGAGGTTTTTATTGAGAAGTATGTGCACTTAAGCCATCCCAGAAGGAAAAGCACTGACATGGAGCAGTGTTTGCTCAGCGCAGGGAAACCTGTTTACAAGCAGGTGTCTTCCGTAGGAATGTGCAGCCTTGGAAGTCTTTTTAGACTCCATCCCAAGAGGAAATTAGGTGCACAGAAGACAGACACTTCTTAGGTGGGTGTTATTATGATGTGACATCTCATGTCAGACCTAAGTCCTGATGCGATGACTCTAATTCATCAGCGTTGAATGAACATTATAGAGGTAGCTTTTAATGTCCTGTGACTATTTTAGAGGATATTAATGATTGACATGAAATGGTTTATGAGGCATAATTCGTTGTGCCCCCTTCCATAGAAATAAGTTTAAATCTTTCAATTCCAGGTAATTGTATACAATTATTTTTGATCTCCAGTCCTATGTGTGAAGAAAAGAGGTTGTGTTTAACTAATTAGCTGTTGTAGAAATGACACTCGTTGGGCATGTCGGTGGCATTTAAATTAGTATGGCTCTTAATAACAACATAGGGAGGATTCCACTGTAAAAGGCAAAAATGCTAAATACATAGGAGGGGGTGTTGCTTCGGGTCATTCTGAAAAATAAGGTAAGAGATGAACAGTTAGCCGAACAATACACCAAGATAGATTGTCTCCTTTTAACTCGGGAAATGGTTGTTAGATGACCTTTGACATGGACTGCTGTTTTATACATTTAAAACTAGTGAATAAAAGTAATATTTATTTTTCAGCATGAACACTGACCATTTTGGATTCAGGTATGTCTTGTGTAGATTTTCCATAGTTCATATTACCAAGTCCGCCCACTCACATTCGTGAATAACTGATGCTGAATTTTATCCTTTAGATTTTATCATAAATTCTTAAGTGTATTGCTAAGAGGGGTAAACTAATGTCTCTGACAAACAAAGAAATAATACCTCAGGACCTTTGGTGAGGATCAAGAAAGAAATCTTTCAAAGTCAAAATAAAATTGCAAAAATATTCCTTAGGTACCATACTAGAGTATTTAAGAATCACAGTGATGCTGTAAATCCTATTCTTATTAGGAAACTTGGTTGATGCCAACAAGAGTTGTCTTACTATAACAACAAAGAAAAACAAAAAAAACAACAACACGAGATTTATCTCTTGTTCCAAAAGATGGCAATGAAAGAGACAGTCTCCACATCACCTCAGGAGACAGGTACTTGTGTTTCCTCTACAAGCCATTCTGCAGTGGAAGGGAGACTGGGATAGCACCTCTGCAAACAAAGCTGGGCTCCATTTTAATTTGTCCTTGCCCAGATGGAATCTGTGGTCCTACCTGTCTGCAAGGTAGAGAGAAAAATATAATGTCCTGAAAACTCCAGGAAGAAATGAAATGTGCTGGTATGCACAGTAGACAGCTCGGGCAATCAGCAGGATTTACAGAAACTCGCCCCTTTAGCAAGGAACTCATTTAAAGACTCAAAGCAAGAATTCATAATTTTAATGGACAACAGTTAAAATAAAGGTCATAAATAAGAAAAATAACAATAGTGCAGAAAGCATAAAAATGAAAGACCATAAAGTCAGGATCATATCCTGTTCTTTTGCATAGTGCCGCCCAATCACTTTCGGAATATTTGTACAACTAGTTACTAAAGTTTGAGAAAATGAGCAGACCCATGAGTACTTGTGAATATGGTTCCTCCATTTGTTCTAAGCAGCAACCTGCCTGGAGAAGAAACAGTGGCAATAACCACAGTTTTAATGCATGTGTAGTACTTTAAAAACTTCAAAGTCCTCTCATAACTCTGCTTACTGACTCCCAGCTGTGCGGCACATGGGGTGGTTCAGTTCTCATTTGTATGTGATGTGAGAACCAGAGGAAGGAAACAGTTAGCGCGGTGCTTGATTTCATCTCATCCTCGCAGTGCTGACACTTGAACTCTGGCTTCAGTTTGAGGAAAGTAGTGGAAATTAGGTTTGCAGTATCTAAATTGTTAGTCTTTGAGAGGAAAGTATTCTAAAATATCAAGATATTTTTGGCAGTAGGAAAGAAGTCATACTTTACACTCGTTAGTTGGAAGACAGCCCTCAGTTCTTGAAACATGAAAGGCTATAACTGAATAATTCATATTATGTGAAAGAAATTAGGATAACCACATGAACATGACATGTAATTTGCCTACAGAACAGTGACAACAACAAAACTCAAGATGGCCAAACATAAAATTTGCATTTAAAAACAGAACGTGAATGAGAAAAAGACGCTTCATTTAATAACCACTGCTTGGCTACGAAAGGATTGAGTTTTTATGGATTCTACTTTACTCATTAAGGACATTAAGGGCAGGGTTTCACGTGTCTAAAAGATATCAGATGTGTGTGCTTGAGGGAGAGAAGGAGAAAGAGAGAGAAAGTGTATGTTTCAAGACTGTAGCAGCTTTTTCATTGAATTTTAAATAAGCAGCCACACTTTAATTTTTTTGTTCTGATCATAATAAGTGTACAATGGATGAAATCTCATTTTAACTGCTTGTATGCCAGTTTCCTTAAAACTCACAGATCAGGGGCACTTCTGAGACATACTTAGAATTGAGTTCACTGACAACTTAATGGAGTAATGTCATTTTAGTCTTTGAAATCCAAGACTCATATAGAAATCTCAGCATACTGAGTCATTAACTGTGCGGCTGAAGTGAACCAGGACCCCCGCCATCTTTTGTTTCCTTGTCCTTTAAACAGCACAAACAAGCCATGGAAATATGGGCAAAAAGTAAAAATTAAACTCTAAGGACCAATCACCCTGTACTTTACACGATACAGGCGATTTGCTGAAGAATCTGAATTCCTTTCAGCACTGTACATCATTGTACATGTTGTTGTCTTGACCTCTTTAAAGGTGCAAACTCCAAGTGCAGAAAATAAAATTTATGAATTGAAACAAATCGTTGCTATTAGACACACAGATACAAAACTCAGTGAGTCATAAGCACTAAGTATAAATGAAAACTCAGTATTAGCACATCACAGTGAAAGGAATTTTTACTGCCGGCAGTCAGTTCCAGAGTAATTACTGTATTTTAGCTTGAGGACTGCATAGTAACTGACCGCAGTATGCTTAGTGTATCTAGTAACGCTACTCTGCATATTATCATTCATATCACAAAGCTACCAGAATCTGTGGTTGATGTCACTGCTGCTCACCCCCCAACCCCATCCATGCTTTGAGTCAGAACTGGATAAAAGCAAGCTTTATAGAAATGAAAATTTAAATGTGATGCTTAAAATTAGCAAAATTGTAAATGTTAGTCAGTCTTGGAGGTAATTTTTGAAGAACTCCGTGTCAGGGATGCACCCGCTGACAAACATGGCTCCCACCTTACTTATCTTGTTTGCTAAGTTTACAAATTTTGACACGTAAAAAGGTGCACATAACACAAACACCCTAGAGTAGGTACTACATTAGTTAGATAAAGTGTGGGAACTTGTGACCTTGAAAATAGAAGTGTTAGTTGGAGAATTAAAGTACCGTATTTGAATCTTTCAAGACTTCTAGGAGAAGTTGCATTGAGTTTTCCTTTCGTAATGAATTGAAAATGAGTCTAAAGGTAGACTGGAAAATTCCTTCTACTAATAGAAGTAAAAATACTGAGGAAAGATTACTTTTAGATAAGTGGGGTAACACTTCCTAGTGTCTCCTGTGCTGAACTGATGGCGGGAGGTGTGGGGGGGATCAAGGAAACAAGATGGAAATACAGATGAACTATGGTTTAGACTCAGTGTGCTACCAGTTTTATTAAACATAAATTAGAAATAAATGAGAAGATGGAAGAAGATCCTGGAGGTCCTCATGATGACCCAACATTCAAAGGACACCCAGTCATTTAAATGAAGATATGGAACTTTTAAAAGAAGGGCATTTCAGTAGGAAGACCCAAATACACAACTAAAAAGAGTTTTAGAATGAAATATATATATATATATATATATATATATATATATATATATATATATATATATATCCAAGGGCTCAAATTGTTGTGTCAGAATTGGAGGACAAAATGGTGCTGCCTGTAAGGTGCCGCATCCTGCTGTGTTTAAATGACCTTTCTACACACAGAACATGATGGGAAAAAGGACTTGGAATGCTGGAAACGGCACAGCAAAGCCAGAGACGGTCACTGAGAAAGCCGGAGAAGGATTTCCATGTGGTAACAGAGCAGCTCCCAGGTCCCCCACACTCCCAGCCCCTGGGTAGAGGGACACCAGTTCATCTCGCAGTCCCCGGGGGAATTTGCAAGAATCAGTATCACAGAAAGAGCTGCTGCAGAAGTGAGGAGATTTGGGAACCCTGGAGCACATAGCACTCTAAACCACACAGTTTTCACAAGATTAAGTAAGATAAAATATGATTCATAACTTCAAGTAAGTTCAAAACATGGTAAGGCCTGGGTGTGATTTTAAATGTGATTATTGTTCTGATGATATTTACAAAGCAGGGGTCCAGTGCAAATGCTGAATTGATGTATGGAAAAACATACACCTTTGCAATAAAACCTGTGTTTCAACAATTATGTTTTTAATCAAACAAAAATCATTTACTTGCCTATAATTGCTGTATTAGGTAAACGACATAAGAATTTTAAGAATTTTAATGTTGAAAAGAACAGAACATTTAGCATTTTGTAACTCTATAATATGAATAATATTTTAAAATGTAGTTCTTGTATCTGTTTCTCTGTAATATATTTTAAAACAAATTGACCTAAGTGCCAATAAATGGACTCGGTGCATTATAGATAGATAGATAGATAGATAGATAGATAGATAGATAGATAGATAGTGTGTCTCTATTTATAAATATGTTTGCATAACAAGAATAGTCAAGAAGAACACAAGAAATTGAGAGGGCGTGAGGAAATATGGGAAGAGTTTATATATGTTTATAATACAAATACAATACTTACATATGAAATTTTCAAAAATAAAAAAGTTTATTAAAAGGTCAAAATTCTAAATTGATGGCTCATGGTACTGATAGCACCTTGGCCCCTTTCCTAAGATTCTTTCAGTGTTGACTTTTGTTTCCTAAAGAAAGAAGTGTTACCCTTGTGTGGTGTGTTCTTCTGGTTCAGTCAACTGCCAAACATCAAGACTGATTAAACTGAGGTCCCCGCGGTATGATAAAAATTATCTTCTTCAACTGACCTTATGAAATTCACCAACAGATAAAATTTAGGACAATATTTTTTTTAAAAAAAAGAAGGTTAAAATGAGAAGACATCTTCTAAAGATTAGTGAAAAAGTCATAAAAATATCAGAATTCTAATAGCACCACCATGAAACAAACCACAACAAAAACTCACCAGACTGTTGAAGTCACCAGACGATGTAGGATTCCAAGCCTGAATTAAAAAAAAAAAAAAAA
Organism: Eospalax fontanierii; assembly: GCA_035773235.1. NCBI lineage: Eukaryota > Metazoa > Chordata > Mammalia > Rodentia > Spalacidae > Eospalax > Eospalax fontanierii. The sequence continues at coordinate 20,537,903 of CM069528.1, read as the reverse complement.
AACAAAGGGGGAGAAAACACAGGGTTTTAATAGTCTATTTTTAAAGGCAATACAATGTTATAATTCTGTATCACCCCTACAAACACCGCAAACTAAAAATAAAAAATTTTGAAAACCATTTCGTAGTCAAAAATATGTTTTCACTTAAAATGTATTTGAGTACCTCAATTATCCCATTCCCAAAGGAAAGGAAGGAAATGATCTAACTCTAGAAAGCTTTCCAATTATTCAAATGAAAAAAAATATTTGGTAAAATAATTACATTCTCAGAAATACAGAGATTATTATTAGTTGTATTTTAAACTAATACTTAGTATATAAATTAAAATTTCTTTAGTGTGATGCAAACCAAGGATTCTCCTAAATCTCTCCCCCATTTTCAGACATCGCTGGCTATAGAATAATAATCAGTTGCAACTTTGATTCATTTGGGCTAGTAAGTCCAGGGAAGTTGTTACAAAAATAAAATAGAAAGCTTTAAATTTCCAAATGATATTTAAATGCAGTCTTGATGTTTTAAAGGTGTTTGAAGTTCAAATCAAAGGAAGCCTGTGGCCATGTGGGCAGTACAACCTCCCAGGAGAAGACCTGGCAGCTGCTGTGGGGTGCAGAGGGTTATCAATGTTGTCTCGTATGGAGGCAATAGCAAACAGACAGGCCTTTTGTAAATACGGCTGCCTGCTTCTGTGTTTGAGAAGCAATATTGAACTTCCCAACATTATTATTACAAAGTAAAGAAACTCGTATCTAAACATTTTATGGGAGTCTTTTCATTTTACCTTGGAAATCAAGTTTGCACTTACATATTGTTTGAATATTAAAAGCCGTATCTTTGAAAGAGAACCGAGGACACACAAAATGTGGCAAGGAGTCAGCACTGTTGTGTCTGGTAGTATACATGCATATGAATATATGTCTATATCTTATCACCAGAAAGTTGAAATACGATTATTTTTATTTGCGTGAACAATCTCCGTAATGCTAGATCACTAAGTGGGAACATAAGGCCTGAGTGAAACTACTGAAATTCCCATCCAGTGCTTGCCATTGTGTCTGTAGGTGACAGTTCTCTGAGAAAGAGGAGGTAAAGTGTCTTACATTATAGGAGTGTTCTGCAAATGCTACAACCTTGTTTAAAACATATAATGTAGATGATCTGGTTCTGTGTCCTGGTGCTGTTTACAAGAGCTTTTATTACAAGAGCATTACAAAGAACGCCAGCCAATTTTTCTTTTATTTTCATATTTGGGGTTTTTTGTGATTTTTTTCAATTGATATATATCTATATACATGCACACACATGCACACATCATGTGTGTGGTTAAGTCATAACAAAGTGAGCATTCAAAGTCTCCTTTCATAAGACCGAAAACACAGTCATGGCTGGCTGTATTCTAGTGTGTCTAGATACAATGCATATGAGAGGTTTGCAGGAATGTTGCTCTAAATACACATGTTCACCATCATTTCACAAGAAAAATTGACTATTCATTGCCAGGGAGGAAGAAGATTAAAAATATGTCACTTGTTACCGAACATCTTGCTATATGCATTTTCAATAGACTATAGACTACATATTGGCTAATGTTTCCAAATTTTTTGACTAGTCTGTATTCTACTCCGCCTTAGTTTTGATCTCAGATGATTAAAATCAAATGCCTTTCTTCAGGGTTCAGGTTCTTTACCTTAAAACATTTGTGAAGTCCCCCAGTCCTGTCGCTTTCAGCAGTTTTCAGTTTCATGACTCTATAACAGCTTCTCAGGTATATATTCCACAGCTTATCTGTTCTATCCACTATTGACAGATATGTGGATTAGTCCATCTTTTTTCGTATATTATTCTGTAATGAGCATTCTTTTATTTTTTTTATTTCTGGTGAACATTCATCAGAATTAAAAGTGTAAGATGAGAGGATGTGCTCTGACATTAGCAAATCAGACAGTAGTGATGGCCCTTGCAAACTACCCCACAACAAGTTTTCATTCTGTCCAATTGTAACCATTAGTTGGATGTGTAGTTTTAGTTTGCATTTCCTTGGTTATTAGCATGTCTTCATGTATTTGCTGACCATATGTGTTTACTTAATTGAAAAGGTGCTTTTCAACTTTTTGTATAATTTCTATGAATCATATTTTTCTTGCTGACTTATAGAAGCTCCTTCTGTATTATATAATTGAGTCCTATTTTTGTTATGTGTCTTGAATTCTGTGTCTTATGACATGAATTTCCCTTTTACTGAGTCTTATGTTGAACATTAGTACTTAATTTTAATGTAAATGTGTTTAAACATCTTTTACTGTGATTTCTTTTAGTGTTGCATTTACGACATAAAATGATCATGTAGAATTTTCTGTTTTCTTCTCGGAGTGGAAATACAATGTAAGTGACAAAAAATTTAATTTCCTATATTATCCAAGTATCTACCTGGAACTGATGTTTGAACATTATGAGTTGGTGTATATTTTAATTATTTTCTAATTGCCATGACAAAATTCATTCAAAATGCCACATCGATAGTGCCCTAAACAAAGTGATCATGAATGCCAGGTTCTGTTGCTAGAGCACAGCACATCCCCTAAAATGATTTGCTTGTGTCATAGCACCTTATGCAATGTAATTTTATTATGCCATTATATTTGATAAAATGGGAAACTTTACATTTTCCTTTTTTAAAAGCTTGCTATCTTGGTTTTAATATAATTTATATAATCCCAAATTTATAAACCCTGCACTTCAAATTTTATAGTGTGCTCACAATGCTGTACATTAATTCTCCAGTGTTTCTAGAATCTTTAAAGAGTATGTACCACTTGGCAGCCATCCACAGTTTCCCTGGCAGTCTCTAACATTTGGTGACCTTCTGTGTGTCTCTCACTTCAGTTAACATAATACTTATAAGATCTATCAATATGCATGCAACAATATTTTCTTCCTTTAATGGTTAAATGATATTCCACTGAATATTATTCTTCACTTGCTTAACCAGCTATCAGCACAGGCCTTTTGAGTGGTTTTGCTTTTGGTTTGTCATGGATACAGCAGCTGTCAATGAGTTTCATGCTGGAATCTATCTTCATTTTTAAATTTGGTTAGTTGTGCTGGATCTTTCACTTTTACCCATTTGTTTCTTTCCTTTTGCTGTATTTAGGTTGGATATTCTCTGTCACTTCTGATACTAATGTTCATACTAAGTTTCTGCAATTTTCCTACATGTATAAACTCCAGATAATTCTCGTGCATTGGCTTTTGACTTTTTAGTTTTGGAACATAGCATTTAAGTTTGTATTTATTCATAAATATTCTTATCTTAATATTTCAAAACTTTTCTAATATCTGGACAGTTTTTCAGAGCAAGTTAATTTTTGCTCAAAGTGCTCGCTAGTCAGTTATCTGAAATATATTGAAGTCAGTTTTATAGATCAACATTTGGACAATTTTATAAATTTTCTGTTCACACTTGTAAAATAAATATGTTTTATAATTATATGCATTGTTCTATTACATTAAATGTGTAAATATTGCTCCTTTGGGTGATAGAAGAGTGTCTGGTCTCCTGCCATTATTCATGATATGCCCTTTATTTTTCCTTTAGAAATCACTTTTAACGATTTGTGTATGGTAGGCTGTGGTGATAAAGACACTGAAATTTGGAATTTTTATTTTCTCTTGGTCAATATAAACTATTATCTTGAAATGATTACATTTTACCTCCAATACCACTTCTGTTTCTAAGTTGATGTTGTTTAAAGATAATGGAACTGTACCAATCTTTCATTGATTTTTTTTTTAATAACACAAAAGGAAATCATTTTAGTTAAAAAAAAAAAAAAAACTACATCTGCTTCCAACTCACAAGTAGATGTGTCTGCTTTCTCAGAGGTAAAACTAGAATGAACATATATCCCAAACAGGAAAAATCCCATGTGCCACAATCTTTTAACAGTAACACATTCTATATACTGGAATTAAAGCTTACAGTGAAAACAAATGTGAACATCATTTGAAACAACTTGTGAAAATGAATCAGACAGAAAGTCTGAAAGGTTTAAAAATGGGAAATTTCATAGTTATCAATTTGAAGATGGTGAGAAAACTTTTACCAATTTGAGTAATGACGCCCTTACTAGAGTAACACATTCTCAGAGCTAGGTAGAGAATTCTGAGGATATTATAGACTCTTGAAGATCAAGAGAAAACTGTACCTAGAGAAATAGAGTCACCACCTGACAGTGCTTTAGTTAGAGGTAGAATGTGCAGGAGGCACAAAATTAAAACCAGTCATAGACACATAGGTCAGCTACATTTTAGAAATAGGAAAGAAAAACACAATATGTGAAACTGTCTGGAAATTCAAATAAAAAACAACATAGACAACAGCAAGAATCAGCAATGCCAAGGTTCTTCCCTGCGGTTCCTGTAGATGCAAATGGAAATGTACACCTCATCTTGGTCTTAAACAAGAGATAGGTAAGGAGAACACAGAAGTTTAGCGCCTGCCTTGAATGATACACTGTAACTTAAGGATACATAATTTGGAGCAGAGTTTTAGGTCTTAGTTTTTATGAAGGGAAGAAATAGACAGAAACAAGGTTTGCTATGAGAGATGGCGCTAAGGGTGGGTAACTCTTGTATAGGTAGAAGTTAAATGACAAATATAAGGGCATCAGAAAGCACAACCTTTACACTTTGTTAGTCTTAACCTGTGTAGGCAAGAACATGGCATTTGCTTCTCTTTTGTCTTCTCACATTAATATGTAAATGTGGTGGTTTGAATGAGAATGTCCCCCACAGCCTCCAAGTATTTGGACATATTGTCCCCAGTTGGTGGCGCTGTTTTGGAGGTCTTCAAAAGTGTGTCCATCCTGGAGGAAGAATGTCACTGGGGGCTTGTTTGGTGAGTCCTTAAATCTTGCTGGCAATCTACTCATTCTCTGCTTCCTGCGCCTGCTTGAAGATGGGAGCTCTACTTTCTGCTCCTACTCCAGCCACCCCCTCCCACCATGCCCGCGTTATGTCTGACTCTAATTCCTCTGGAACCGAAAGCTCGAATAAACTCTTCTTTTTATAAGTCCCCTTGGTCATGGTGTTTTATCATAGGAGCAGAAAAGTAACTGTGAAGAACCTGACCGTGTGAGTTTGGGGAGTAATGTGGGAAATGTGGAAAGTTTGGGCTAGAAAAGTGGTTGATAGCTGTAAGTAAAGCTTACTGAACCATTCTAGTTGGAGCCTGGAAGAAAGTAAAGCTGAGAACAACATAGTTCCAGAGGAAAATACAAACTTTAGCAGAAATTGGGATATTTTTTCAGAGTCTGACTGAAGTCTGCCCAAAGCAAAAAACAAACAAACAAACAAACAACAACAACAACAAAAAACTTGCCTGAGGCTAACATGCAAAGCAAAGGGCTAATTTTGTTGGCAGAGGGCATTTCAAAACAGACTTACATAAAAATGGTGGACTAGAGATTTGCATTTAAACAATAGAAAGAGTGCCTCTACAGCAAGAGCACACCCAGCTAAGCCTCCAACTTGTGCAAAGAAAAAAAAAAACTATGAATGTCGATGAAACAGGCTGAGGTCCATTCTAAACTTGCAGTCAGACTTAACAGTGTTGTTCAACTGGTGTTGGCATTAGAGGTATGAAAGATGCAAGAGTGAAGGGGTCATTTGTTCTTCCTCAGAAATTTTAAAGAGTCACCAAGGACAGGCAGTGAACATCAGGGGTCCCTGCCTAAAGAAAGGCCTGACAGGTCAAGAGGCTATAATAGGCCACTGTGTGAAGCTATGAAGTTAAAACCTGGTTGACAGTGGAGACCCAAAGAAGATTTTCAAAATGCCAGAGCTGTGAGCAGTCTTCCGAGCAGAGCTGCATACAGGGACTGATACCATCTCAAGAGAGAAATGCATGTTGTTTGGGCAAAACTGAAGGGGCCAAGCCAACCAAGCCCTTTGAACATAAAGTCCCATAGGTTGAATATCGAACTACTGGATTTGATGTTGGACCTGCTTATTTTGGGCCTTCTTTTGGTGCAGTATTTCCTCAGTAATTCCTCACACTTTCTTTTGGAATGGGGATGTGTATTCAGTTCCAGTGTATGTTGGACTTATGCAATGTCTTTTGAATCCACAGGGGTTTACAGTTAAGAGATTGCCTTGAATCTCAGAAGAGACTTTGGACTATAGACTTTTGAATAGTATTGAGAGTAGTAAAGATTATGGGAAGATTTAAGGATGGACAAATACATATTTTGCATTTTCTATGGTCATGAGCCTATGAGATCAGGGAGTGGAATGCGGATGAGAATGTCTGCCATGGGATCCAAGTACTCAGACGTTTTATTCCCAGGTGGCAGTGCTGTTTTCGGAGGTCTTAGAAGATGTGACCAAGCTGGAGGAAACATGTTACTAGGGGCCAGCTTAGAGAGTTCTGAAACCTTTCTGGATCTCCTGTGGCTCTCTCTTCCCATGGCTGTTCTGGCTTCCTCTTGCCACGAAGCCTCCACATCGTGATGGCCTTTTAATTCCCCTGGAGCTGTAAGCTCAAATAAAATCTTCCTTTTATAAGTTCCCTTGGTCATCACAGCAACAGAAAAGTAACTAAGACACTAATACTGTCCTTTTTATGCACAGAATCTTTGTGTTCACACTTGTGTGTCTGTCTATCCACTTAGGAAGACCATACTCATGGTCTTCCCATGGCTAGTGATGTCTATTCAACAACTCATCACTCTACTTCATTCCCTACAGTTCCTATGGTAACCAAAGCACAGTTGTAGGACCAGGTTCCGTAACAGATAGCAAAAGGTACATCTCCAAAAAGGTCCTCAGAGTTAACAAGTATAGAGACAATTACCTTATTCAAACCCAAAAGGATTAAATTAGAATGATAATAAGCACACATTCACAATCTTAGTCTTCAAAGGCTGAAGCAAAGCAGGTTGTGAGCTTAAGACCAGCTTAGACTACATAAAGAATTTGAGGTCATCTTGGACTACATAGTAAATCTCTCTCTCTCCCCTCTCTCCTCTCTCTCTTTCTATCTCTCTGTCTCTCTCTCATACACACACACACACACACACACACACACACACAGACACACACACACCTTTTTTTCCAATACCACCAAATATAGAACAGGTTTGTAAACATAATAATCTTGCAAATATCTTGCAAATGAATTAATTCTCTGTGAGTTAAGCTCAGATATCACACTAATCCTGAATATCATTTTGTTTAGAGCTAAATCTCTGATATATATTTAAAGTGTTAATGTCTTCGTCTTCCAGGTTTGTTTTGTTGCTGTCAGAAGGTCTCTTGTGATCTGTTCCACTCACTTTCTACTACCCCTTGCTTGAGTCTGTTTGATATAAACATTGTTAGGAGTGAGCATATTCATCTATTGCATATGTAGCACTGTACCCAGAGGCCTGTTGAAGCCTCAGGTGGATATTCACTGAACTAAGCACTCTTAGCATCTGCTGTTACCCAGTGTCTGTGTTGTATGGAAAATGATATTGGAAAATATGCTTGTGTGCTCATCTATTACATACTTAGCTGAGAATACATAGTGGAGGAACAAATATGTTTTCATCTCACAGAGGACTAAGTTCTTAAAAATTGAATGCTTTTATTTCTATAGAGGTTAGGATGCAGGTGTTTAGAAGAAGTAGATACATGGAGAAAAATCACTGAAGTTTCTACTGTTCAGCTTACCCTGTGTATAGCACTGTACAAAGTGATTCATAAATACTTAAACGAGATATAGACACTTTCAGGAAGACTGTTCTTGTGATGACTATCATAGCAAGCAAGGAAGTATGGGAATCGTTCCAGAGGACACTTTACATTTGCAGCATTAATCTACTGTTCTCTTGAGTGATTCCCAAGGAGTTATATTTTTGTTCCTGCTTTCAACAAGGCTACACATAGGCAGTTTGATTTGTTGTGCTTTTTCTTTGTTCACGGTAGATTCTACAAGAATAATATAAAAAGGTTTCAGACCAATCTTGAAGCCAAAAAAACCCCACACTTTTTTGCAGTATCCTTTCCCTCCATGCCTCTTCCTGGGAATTCAGAGGTTTGTATAGTAAGAAGCTGAATGGAAGACAATGCAATCATATTTCTCAGGCTTCTAACGGTTATTGTTACTTATTTTGGAAATCAATAAAAGAGTTACTCGAGAATCTATGTTTTATGATAATTGCTCACAAACAAATGTGGCATATTTTATTTTATACTATCAGACTTCATGTATGCTCACTATGTGCCAGAAGCTGTTCTGTTATATAAACTTGCTCATAACATTAGGATTGCACAGTATTCCTATACTAACGGCCATTGAATCACCATTATATAGAAAGAGTAGCAAATAAAACATAGATTTGCTGAACAATCTATTCATGGTCAGACAGATAACAAATGACAACATAAGGATTTCAATCCAGAGTCTCTGCTTTTAACCATGATACAATGTGGTTTCCTCATATACACTAATAAAAAGTAATAAAGGAAGTATTGCACTATGGGCCAGTAATGGACATGCTCCCAGAACCAGAAAGCTTCATCAACATCACTAATACTTCTTTCCTCACTGTGACCAAATACCTGACCAGAAGCAAATTAGAGCAGGAAAATTTTATGGTAGCTCACAATGCAAGTGTATGCTCTCCATGACCAAGAAAGCATGAGAAGAACAGTTAAAGGTTGTGTTTAGAGAAGAATGTGGTTGCTTGCTTAAACCTCCATGGATCAGGAAGCAGTGATAGGAGAGGAGGTGGGCCTGACTCTCAACTTCAAGGCTTGCATCCCATGGCCCACTCTTCCAGCTAGGCCATAGCTCCTAAGGATTTCACTGTAAACATGTAAATATTTAACACAACAACTAATTTATGACTAGAGTAGTAATTTGCCCAGAGTCACAAAGAAGAGCCGGGTTTGCTGACCTAGTTGTATGTGATTCCGAGTGAAATACATGAAGACATTCTGAGGTTTAAATGGTGGGTTCCTCCACTGATATCTTTATTTTGTTAATGAAGCCTTTTCATCTGTCCAATGGAGCACTTGCAACATGTTTGGTATTTTATCTTGTTGCACAAAGATTTAATAAAGAGCTGGTCCTACTGTTAATGCAGATCTTGGCAACAGTGACAATGTTTTTATATATTCTTTTATTTTATTTACTTTCACTTTTCATTAACATACGTAGTATGGGGATTCATTGGGTTTTCCTACAGAATTAGATTTTGTTCATTCTCTTTTGCCTAGCTTCTCACTCTCTACTCAACTATTCCCAATAATATCCTTTACACTTTCATGCCATGTGTTTAGTACTTTCCTCCCCTACATCTTCTGCACCCCCAACCCTTGGGGGTCTCCTTGCTAGTTTCATAGCTATATTCACACTCATCCTCACTTATACATACAGACATGAAACACTAGGATCTGCATATGAGTGAACATTATATGAAGGTGGCTATATTACTCAAAGCAATCTCAACAAAATTACAATGATCTTCTATACAGAACTAGAAAAACAATCTGAAAACTCACCTGGAAACACAAAAGACCACAAATAACCAAAGTAATCCTTAGCTGAAGGGCATTATTATTCTGATAAAGACAACAACAAAGATAGTGACTAGCACAGATAAGGTCAACGGCAGTTTATGCTAAATCAAAGAAGTGCTATGTCCCTAAAGATTCCTATGTTGGAACCTTTGTCCTCAGTGAGGTGGTAGAACTTTTGATGGTGGAGACCATTGGGCCATCAAGACATCATTAGGAGTAGTTCTTATGGAAGACATTAAGGTAGTACAGGAGATGCTTGAGAAGTAGGAAAATGTTGTAACAGAGGGCTTGACCCCTCGATCCTTTCTAGTTTCCTGGTGATGATATAATCACCCTCTCTTGAATAAGCTCCCACATACATGGCACTACTGTTTTTCATAAGCTCTGCCCTTCCCTTCCTAGAGGTAAAATATGGACTTTATCTAGAGTTGTAAATCAAACAAAAACCATCTGTCTTCGACCAAAATGACTCTGAGCATAAACTGGAAAAATGTAAAACATTACTGTATCCAGAAATCCTATTTTTGAAGATTCTCTACCTAAAACATTTTGGCTACATCTGACTTCCTGAATAATGTCTGGATAAATATATGTTTGTGAGAATAGTGCACAAAGACAAAATTAAAGCAAGATCACCCAGAGGAAAAAATGGTTATTCTCTAAAAGTCCTTTCCTGTGATTTTCCAACCCGTCAGCATAACTGAATGCCTTCTTTGGCTGAACCGCTGTATTTTTCACAATCCCAAATGTGTAATTTGGCAGGTTCCATTTCCTTAACAATCTTTCTGAAGGGCAGGGTACCTTGCTGTTGATCTTTTTCATAGTTCATATGACCAGCTTTGTGTCTACTTTCCTGGCCTCAGTTTCCTCTTACTTTATCTACCCCAGATATCTCAGATGCTCTGTCTTTGTACAAATGACAGTGTCTCTGTCTTCTCGGCATGCTTTGCAAGACAGTGATGGGGTTGAATTTTGACAAGCTGTGATGGTGTTAGCTGTCAACCCAACAAAATCTAGAATCATCTGGACTTGGGCCCTCCGGGCATGCCTGTGGAAGATGGTCCTGACTATGTTAACTGCTGGGGAAGAACCAGCATGGTGACCCAGAATCCTGGATGGTATACGTGGAGAATGGGCACTGAGTAGTATCCATCGTTCATTCCTGATATGGATGGATGTGTCCAGCTGCCTTCAAGCCTTACCTTGCCTTCTGTCAGGAATGTACCTTGAACTAAGAGCTAAAGTAAACTATCTACTCCTTACGTTGCTTTTGTCAAGATATTTCATCCCAACAAATATTCTTTCCCACAGCCAGGGAAAGAAGCTAAGACCGAAGGTCTCCCAGGTTTAAGTCCTCTAAGTTTTAAGTAAGGAAAGAGCTGAAAAAGCCAAATATTTTTAATGGAATACACACACACACACACACACACACACACACACACACACATATATATGTATATAAATGAGAGACAGAGAGGAAGAGAGAATTGATATAGTCATAACAATTGGTTTTAAATTTGTGACCACAGACGAAAAGAACTTCAATCACAATATAATATACTTTAATAATGAAAAGTAAATCAAAATGTTAGTGCTTATTACAACAAAAATGAGTCATTTTCTTTAGTTGAGATAGAAAACAGACCTCAAAAGATTTTTCAAATAAAAAATACAAAGTTTAAAGCATAATTACTCTGTTATTAGACCTCAAGTTTGCTCTGAAAATCTGAAAGAAATTCTACAATGCTTTCAAAGTGTACCTCATTGTCTCTGGGAATATGTAAATAATAAGGAAGACAGGATGATATAGAACAGAAAGACAGATTGTGAGCTTAAAGGATATATTAACATACACCAAATAAGAGAGAGAGAGAGAAAAAAAACCATACCCAGGCCCAACATATTTTTAAAAAGTTGATTTAAAAAGGAAGAGTTTGAATTATTACCAGATCATAAAATTGTCGTGTTTATGTAAAGGCAACAGAAGAAAAGATGATTGTCTCCAAATTTGGATGCATGTGGGAACTACATATACAGCTGTCTCGGGACAACATCTCTACAGAAAAGGAAGTCAGCACAGTGGGGAAAACGCCCCAAGACTCAGCTCAAGGTGCATATCCCATCTGAAAATATGGACAGAATTTAAAAGGTAAGAGGAAGCTCAGCAGAGCAGTCTTAACATTTAATAAAATGAGCATCATTCATTGGCATTCACTTAGTAGCAGTAGTTTGTAGTAGGATAAGGTTAGCAGTGAGAAAAGCTGTTTGGTAAACTGGATGAGAGGAGAGCAGGGGAGCACCATAAACAGTACAGGATAGGCTGTGTGCTGACTGAAGCCCTGAATGACACGTTCTGCAGGAGCCTGCATCTTCAGGAGCACTAGTGAGCTTTAGAAAGTGAAGACAGACAGCATGCCTTTGAGAAGCATTTTTTGACAGATACAGTACTCGTTTATCTTTTAACTGTCAAAAGACAACATCTAGAGAAGGATTCTGCCAAAACAAATGTCTAGACTGCAAGCACAATGGGAGAGAAAGAAAACAGAGCAGTCAGAATCTGCAAACAGTGCTATTTCTCCATATTTCTGCTAGAGAGGTCTGATAGGTTAAACATTTAAACACTAAGTCAGGCCTCTTAGCAGTCTATCAGGGATAGAAGAGAGCACTGGAGTCATGTCCATTACTGAAAGAAAGAAAAAAAAAATGGAATAAAGGTGTCTGATGACTCTAAAGGGATACATGTGAAGGGCATGGTGCAGTGTGGGCCCTGGCAAGGTCACCTGCTATGAGATTGAAGGAGTACTCTTGTGGTTATCTGCTATGTGGATTAAGGGAGTGGCCCCTGCATCTGCATTAAGGGAGAACCACCCCATAGCGGGTTGGCCAACCAACTTATAAAACCCCCTGCACCTCCTTGAATAAACATTCATCCCGCCCAACTCCTGGAGTTTGTGTCTTAACTCCACACCTCTCAACCCCTTTCCACGGCGGGGAACCTGTGTCCCCCCTCTCGGGCCAGTGCCGAGCAGAGGGACTCCAACATACAAGATCAAGAAAAGTAAGAGAGAACATTCTGGGATTTCTGACAGACTACCTAGGACCTCCTGCACTCAACAGCTGCTGTCCAGGCTTGAGATGTTTCCAAAGAAACACAGGTGGAGTTTGAAGAGAAACTGAGAGCAGATGCCTATTGACTGCATACTGAGGCAGGAAGTTCAAGGATGTGAAACAATACATTTGAGCAAATAAAGCAGCTGAAATCACACTTAGTGACTGCATCTGCCATTGCACAGGCTTCAACGGTTAGCAAGATGGTGTAAAAGTTTCAAAATCCAGTCTTTGTGAAAACTTTAAGACTCAGTAAGAAAAAAATCCTGATTCAGATTGTGAGCGAAGAGCAGTACTGACTGAAATGTACAGAAATGGCTATGTACTGACTGACATTTTAGCAAAGTCAACCAAAAAAGGACTGTTCTGGAATATCTTCTTTCTACTTGTCACTACTGAACCTAGGCTGCACTACTGGAGCACACGGATTTCTTGTATTTTCTAAACTTCGGTCAGGTAAAGCTAGTGTGATCATAAAATTGTGTACATTATTAAATTGTGTTTTAAAAATGGGGGTTTGGAGACAAGACTAAGCAGTTATTAGAACATATTGCTCTTGCAGAAAACCTAAGTTTGGTTCCCAGTACCCTTATCAGGTACCTCACAACCCTTCCCCCGCAGGGTAATTAGATGCCTCTGGGCTCTGCTGACATCTGTACTCCTATACATCTAACTTCACATAGGCACACATACATACACATAATTAAAAATAAAAAAAAGCTGAGAAACAGTGAGACAGCTGGGGATTGGTAACACAGATGCCCATGTAAGGGATGGGAGAAGGGTACGCAAGCCGCTCTCCACGACCGAGCTGAGCGGCTCTTGGCTGTTGATGACTGTTGGGGAAGGAAAGTCAGTTTTCTTCAGGTATATTCTCCTGAGAAGATGCCTGTGCTCCAGTGACTGGCCCCACACCTATCTGCATGGGAGCAACACTAATTGGAATCAGTGGGTTAAAAATGGGGACTATAAAATTGGGAAGAGGATTTGTTCAGTGGTGGAAGGATTTCATGGGTGTTGAAGGATGGAATCAAAATATCAAAATGCATTACATATATATAAGAAAGTCTCAAAGAATAAAATTATAATTAAAAAATGTGAGACCCGCACATTCTTAAAATGTAATTGTATATTGCATGAATCCTCCCACCATTATTATTGTCACCAATACAAAGAACAATTTTTAAAAGGTAACAAAGCATAAAAGTGTTCATTACATTGTAGCATATTCTGTCAGGGAACTAACGCAGCAGATATGAGCACAGATGCCTTGGAACTAAGACTTTCAGAAACGAGCTACGACAGCAGGAGAGGGGGGAGAGAAAGACAGGGAGAAGAAGCAAGAGGAGAAGGTAAGAGCATATCAACCGGGGTTCAGATGCATTCACCAAGATATTGGAGGCGACACATTTATAAGTAGTTAATACTGGGTGGTGTTTACCTCAGCAGACTGGGGCATTTAAGAGATGCTGGGAGGCTCAACCATTTCAGAGAGGAAAAGTTATTCAACCCATCAGCTCTACTCTTGAAAAAGAACATTTAACTGACTGACCAGCTGAGCAGAAGCAATTCCAGATTGAACTTTAATATCTTTGGAATTTAATTTATGAAATTTTGCCTTTGGTTTGGATGGATTTTTACATAGCAGGGTGAATTAATGAGGGGCCTTAATTAACCTCTAGGAATCAAATGACCAGATTATTCAGTCTGTATCTAAGACTTTTGATGTCAGAGTTACATTACTGTATATTTCTATTCATTTATAGTGTATTATTTTTAATCTGTGTTCAACACAATGGCCAGAAACGACTTCAGAGAGGAGAGATCAGTATCACAGTAAAGCCTAATGGGCTTAGAGGGTGTCTAGCCAAAAGTTGTTGATGAGGCCTCTTCCCCTCCTTCTTTTCTTTTCATGAGGATCTCAATTTTAGCACCATGGCTGGCCTTCCTTCTGCAACTCTGATTCCAGAGCAGGGCTACTGAGCACACCGCTCCTTCTGGCTTCTACCTCTCTCGGTTCCTTCCAGTCCCTGTATCTCTGACAATATCTCTGATGCCATTTGGCAAACACAGAGGGATGGATTAGATCTGCTAGGGAGAACACAGACTATCCAGCTGCACAGACAACTATGCTGGACACTTGCTTAACTCAGTGGTGAAGTATTAAGCCTTTTTGCCCACACCTCTGAAACTGTATTTTCCAATAGTCTTTATAATAAAACTGGCTATTTGACCTCCATTTGTCTGCCTCCTGGGCCTTAATTCTGAATTGATTCCAAGCTCAGAAGGGGAAGAACACGGTATTATTTATTGATCTCCTAAACTCTAAGAGCAGGGACAATAATATAATAAAACACTAGATGTCATTATCAGATGTTATTATCAGATCAATCACTGTTTAATAGTCTTGATTCCTCCAAGAATCCAGAGCAAGGCAATAGCCTGTAGAGAATCTGGAGTATGCACCCCCCAGGGGCAGCAGAAAAGGTATGGCTTTTTAATAAATCATCTTTGTTTTCTAAATTTTTTTAAAGTAATGAAGGCCTTAGGAAAGAATCTGCATTAATATTTTGACATTAATTTGAAAGCTTCATAAGGCAAAAGTTAGGAGTGTAGCTATCCAAAGAGCTCTCAGTTTAGTTAACGACTGCCTCTATTCCTCTTTATCTATTTATGGGGCAGGATGGGTAAAGAAGTTTCACTCAGTTGGAGTTAGATCCCCTCAAATAACAAATGTATCACTTTTAATATAAAATAATGAAGTGTGCTCATATGTCAACTAAAATATGTGAAACTACTTGTAGAGAACTTTCTGTGAAAAAAGTGAGATTTTAATTGAGAAAAATTAAGTCTATGAAAAATACGGTCTTATATTATTTAACACAATTACCCCTGTTTTACCAACCATTATTAACACAAATTTCAAAGTTTTGTCAATATATTATCTCCTTTATTCATTTCCCCAATGAATACTCTAAGTGAAATTAGGGGTGATAATTATAGAGATGATATATTTTATTCTAACAGTTATAGTCTCTATGTATCTATCATTGTATGCTCAAAAATAAAACACTCTGCCTGCTAATCACAAGGAAAAACAAAATGGATTTTTTGTCTTTACTTCATTGTGAAGCAAACCAAAAACTCAGTTATAGATAAGGAGATTAAACTTTGACCTTATAGCTTCATTAAAGGGAAATTAACAGAGTCCCTGGGGTTAGACATACACGAACTGTGATACCTCTACTAAATACTGTGCTAAGAAAACCTGGTAACCTACTTTCCCCTCTGTGCAACAGTCCTGCATCAAACTTCTACTCGATGCCCTGCAATCAGTCTTTATGAGGATTTGTAAAAGTAATAGGTAAACAGCAGATTTTCAATACACTGTGTGCTGATACCCTATAACTTCGTACAAATATTGTCATAAAAGTGCATAGGTTTATCAATATATTGTTATCTAACAAAATATTGAGAATGTTGAGCATGTGAAATACTTGTGACCACTGAGAAGAAATCTTCAGATAAGTTAAACTACTGGGATATCAAAGATCATTTGATGGAGGTGCCAAGGAAACTTAGCACTCAGGGATTGATGAAACCTCCCAATTAAAGCAGTCTCCTAAACATTTATATCCATCCCTAGTTCCAGAAGCCTATCTGCTTCCTCCGAAGTTCAAGGTCTGTCTCATACCATTTTCATGTAGGATGGTAGATAGAAATGCTTAGGGCAGAACATGACTAATGAGCAGCCAGTTGGCTACACCAGCAACAATCATGAAAGGATGTAAGGAATCATGGCCACCCCTCTAGAGAAAGCCATCCAGACTTGGTTCCACTTAAATGCCATTTCTCAGTTCAGTCCTTCCATATTCTAGGAATGGCTGTGCAGAGTAGAATGACTTTTTTGAATGAAAATATAAAATACACTTATGCACATACAATAAAACAAGCAAATAATATTACCTAGTCTTTTTGTAAAATGTCCACTCAGTATCAGGCAAACACTGAACTTTAAATAAATGTCTTTACACATATTAGAACGTTATTTTAAAATTGGACTTCCCAGAAATATTATATAACATATGTATAGCATATGTTTGACTTACAAATTGATAGATGCAAACTTATTTTTCATGTTTTTAACTTATTAATCTATGCCAATGTTTGTATAGCTTTTTAAAAAGTCTCATTTTAGAAAATTAGCCTATAATGTAATAGATGCTATTATGCCATTTTTGAAGAAAATATATCAGCAGGACTCCGTCACATCTGTTAGGAATGCGGCCTGCTTCCCCTGGCAGGCTCCCCATTCTCAGACTCTCTTCCTATTTTATGTTCTCTGTGTCCTTTGCCTACATTCCATCTTTCCTCATCACCTTCTCTTGGTCTCCTTCTAGATTTTCAGACCATACCCACAGTCACACCTACTTAGTTATATAAAGGGTTAACATTGTTTTATTTACTTGTTTTTGTCAATGACTAGTGGTGTCTTTAAGGAACCTCAGATATCACTCAGTGTTGTTGAATGTATCATACCATTAAATTTATGCACAGTTTTCTAATCTTGGCATCTTGATGTTGTATGATTTCCTTTGGAGTACCAAGATTATTTGTTAAACAACAAATAAAGTCACTGAGTTTGTGGCTTTTGTCTGGCTTTTAATCTCAGGTGAATTAATTCACAAATACTGTAAAATATTGGTTAATTGCTATAGATTTAATGTGTCACTCCCAAATGTTATGTTTTAAGTCTTAACCGTAAGTACTTGAAAAAGTAGCTTTATTTGGAAAAGAGAACTTCAACAAATTGAGTCAAAATGGAGTCACACTAAAGCGGGGTGGTTCCTATTCATTGAAACTTTATAAAATGAATATGATGTAAATAACAGAAGTTACAAGAAGTGAAAGAAGCATTGGACTGAGCCATGTATAAGCAAGAGTGCCACAGATGGCTAGTAAGCCAACAGGAGCTGGAAGAGAGGCTTGGAAATGATGTTTCTTCAGAGCCCCTGGAAAGAGCCCACACTGCTCAAGCAGGGCTCAGAAGTCCCACCTCCAGGACAACTCCATTAGTTGCTCCTGTGTTAATCACACAGAGTGACGATGGATGCAGCCCCTTCAAACTACTGACCTCTAAAAATTTAAGTAAAGAGCTTTGTAAAGCATCTAACATATAGTAAGCCCTTAACACATCATCATTATTAATAACAGTAGTAGAATATTCTGAAACAGAACCTGTTGGTGGATTATACAACTATTCTTGATTCATTTCTCTTTTCTATTATTGAAAGAAAATTCCTATATTGAAATATTCAGGTGGTTAGGCAGTCAGAAAGGGAAGGGTTATAGAGGAGACAAATCCCACGCAAGTCCGTGTGTACTAATTGTTTGAATCCTCTCTAAATGGTTTGGCAGAAGAAGAGGTTGGAACACTTAGCTAAATTGAAATTTGGGGATTATCTATGAATTTAAAGTATCCATGCCATTCTGGCCCCTATTAGCACAAGTAATTGAGAGGAAAATCTTGCCAGTTATGCTTTTCCGTAAGGCTTAATGCAGGCTTCAATATTTAAGTAATTCATTAGCAGGCTTAAATGGTACCATGGAACAACATTAATGGATATAAGAGATAGTTTTGACCTTCATTTTAGGGATGAGCAAATCGAGGCCCACAGAGGTTATAATGAACTCAAGGTTATGCAGCTTACATTGGAAAAGCTGACATAAAAATCCCTGTCTCTTAATTTTCTACAAAACTCCAAGTCCCCTTTTCAGGGTTCAGTGTTTGAGAATTCAGTGGAGCCCTTGCAGTTATCAGACTCACAACTCTGCACATAAAAATCCCAGAACAAAGTTAGAGACATTTAGATGCAGAGAGCAGAGTGTGACATTGTTTAACATTTTCAGTAACGAAAACTCGGAAGTTTGTATTTGGGGAAGAAGGGGGCTGTGGAACAAAGGACGCCTATTTTTGCACTCAAATAATCAGCTGCATAACACATTGGGAACATCCTTTTATACTGTTTATAAGATCCATTAAGTGTGACCTGGCAGAACCTTTCTAGAACAAGTCATCAAATCCCTAAATGTGCTTGGCAATGAGGCCCCTCAGATTGAAGTCATTTGCATCACATTGTAAAGACATGAAGCACTCTGACCAACAAGGTCTCTGGGGTGGCTGAGCTCTGGCCCCACATGATATTTTGCAAATACAGAGTGTCCTCAATGGCTGCTTAACAGCTAACCCCACTTATATCAAAACAGGCTGCCTCCTTCACCTCTGGGTGCTCAGTGCTAAGTAGGTCTTGTGGAAAGAAATAGCAGACTTTAAATACAACAAACTTTGCTTCATTCCATTTGCGTCTTCCCTTTGGTTGGGCTTGTAAAGGGCATTTCCGTGTTGCCTGCCTTAAGGACATTCTTGTTGGAATTGAAGGCTGAGTTTGAAATTTATCCAGAAACAATCATTTGGGTTCATCTTCTAGTTTCATGGCCTGGAACCAAATTTTTCAAAAGACTCAATAACACCAATGCAGGGACCCCTCTGGACAAGGTATCAAGTTGTATTATGAAGTGAATTATGGCTGGACACACCAGAACTGCTATAGTTAAGTGTCTGTGAGTGTTTCCATTATATTTTGAGGGCATCTTAGTTTCAAAAATATCCTTTAGGCTGAACAAGACCAATATAAGAGGTGAATGTTCCCTTTGTGTATTTAAAATGCTCCCTGTCTTCTGTGTTTGCTTGTGTGCATTTCAAAACAAAGGTCTCCAGTTCTGTGAGCTATCAAAATGATGGTAGTTTTAAAGAGGGGAGTTCATAGGATTACAGTTCACATGCGGTGGTGGGATCTACATGGATCACCTTAGAGGTTAGAAAACATAGTGCCCACAGCGTGTGTTTGTATCTTTATGGATACCCGGACTGGGAAATCAACTTTGCACAATCCTACTCTTCCTTTGATCTCATGAAAATTCTGATCATTCTTGAAAACTCTAGCTCTGTGTTCCTGTTTGCTGAAAAGACTTTCCTGACTCCCACAAATAGATTCAGTAGATCTGAGGATTCTTCACTATAGCTTGCTTTCCACATAACTCCAATGTAGCAATTATTGCATTATACTTTATTCTGTCCTTCTGTCTCTTTACTAGACTTCAAAAATCAAGGATGATGACTATGTCCTGTTCATTATCAAAGTGTTAGATATTTAGGCGTTCAGTGGATATCTATTACATGAATGAATGAATGAATAGAATACATGATTTATGAAATGCGGTTACTGGCAAAAGCCTTGAGGAACAAGAAATCATTACTGAAAAACAAGAAATGCAGCCAGGCATAATGGTACATGCATTTAATCCCCACACTCTGGAGCAGAAGCAGGCCAGTCTCTGAATTTGAAGCCACCTTGGTCTATACAAGGAGAACTTTCCCCCAATAACATAAGAAATGACTAACACAATTACATCTTTCTGGTTTTCAAGATACTTTATGTCCTAATATAAAGAATTTTATAACAAATTGGATGACTTATAAACTCTTAGAGGATACATGCAGCATGGTATGTCTCTGATTAGAGTTGAAAAGATTACTGATCAAGGAGCTGGGTGATGAAATGTTTTCTAACCGACTTACTGACACGGCGACCCTCTTCAACTTACTTAATAGCCCAGTGATTCAATCTCTCTGCAAATAGTGATAAATAGCACCTAGTTCTTGAATGCTGCTCAGGGATGCTTGGAGAGAAATGTGTTCCAATGTCAGAGAGGTTTATATAGAGACAAACCTAAACTCTATATTCTCTATATAACTAAATGTTATGGTGCTGTTCATGTCATATACCAAAATTAGCTCACTGCTGATGGGACTATTTGACTAAAACTATATTAACATCATCATGGAATCATGGAAGATAAGTGGAATGTTTAATACTCCTGATCAGCAGTGAGATATTGTTCATTTTCTGAACAAAAAAAAAAAAAAAAGAAAAGGATTTTCAATGGTTTCTGTTGCTGGCCCTTAGGAATGGTCTTTAAGATTACTCTGATGGATGAGCTGCCATGTCCCACCTGAGTCCTTAAACACATTTTCAAGGAAGATTATTTAAAACAAAATGGATCCTTTAGCATGATCAGAGGATGTTTGTTTTCAACAATTGCTGGTTTGTATAACAGGTTTAGGTTCTAATACCTCCAGCATGTCTAGTTTCTCACTGAGAGTAATCCATGGGCCATCTACTACAGATAATCAACATATCAACTATGTACCATCACTGACTCCATTATGGACTTAAAAACTAAGAAATTTAGGCCAGATATCTTAAGGGATAAGAAACATTATACATTAAACAGGACCTTCGAATGAGTCCTATGCAGACACTCAGGCTTGAGAACAGCAGTAAGAGGTTGTGTGTCTGAGTCAGGGGCAATGAAGAAATAACACTGTACATCAGGAGCCGGCAGTAGACCTACTCTATGTTTCAGGTATAAGGTCTTATGTTCCAGGGTTCAGAAGGACACTGAGGCAAGTCATCCTTATTAGAAGAGTTATTGATGTCATAGAGGGCACTATGGTAGGGGTTCAGAGGACAATTTGGGCTCCCAGGCACTTTTAGAGAAAGGTGTGAGCCTCCTCCCTATGTGGTTTATCAGTGGCTCCTAGTACATTCTTGGAATCAGGCTCTTTGACTCCTGGATCACAGAGGAAGGGTTTAGTTCACGTATGTACATAACAGAGGACGGCCACCTGTAGTTCTTGATGCCTAGGATCTCACGTAGCCTGGGCTTGGTAAAGAACTTTGGGGGAAGAGCGTTTACAAGCAGACTCTCAGCAGGATGCCTGTTATTTCTTTTATGGCAGCTTGTGAGGATTTAGAGGAAAAAGACACCAAGGAATATTTAAGTTCCTTCTTTTAAGACCTGTGCATATGCTATATTCTGTAGAATTTGTAAAAGAATTAATAGTGAATTACTCTTGTTCTTTTCTGCTACCAGGGTTCAAAGATAATCTGTAGCTGCCTGAGAAAGTAGCGCTATTTTGTTCTTTCTGTGTGTGTGCGTGTGTGTGTTTTTAAAATAATCAGCTTCAAGTTTTCCTCCTAAACACTGTCAAGAAAAACTGAGTAAAAATATCAAGCAAAATATGTTGTAATAGTCCTCTATTGTCAATGGAAACAGTCTCATTGTTTTGCTTAGGTTAGTAAGTTAGCATATAATCATGTGGAAATTTCAACAATTATAAAAAGAATAGAGAGGCAAATGGAGAACACCTGAGCTTCCGCTACAGCATTGCAATTACTGCTCTCATTTTGGTGGAAGTTTTTCTAGAGCTCTACACTCAATATAGAATGTGATTCTACTTATATAAATTTATACCTATAATTAAATTTACATATATTTACATACATAAATATAAAATGTGCTTACAGTCTTCATTCTGTTTTACATGTTTTGTTATTTGTTTTTCCATGTCATTTACAATTTTTAAAATCTTATGATCATGAATCCCAGTGGTATCAACTGGAGAACAATCAGCCTGTTTCTTTATGTCTCTGATTCTCACCTCATAAAGTCTCCACACTTCTAGTTCTGAATCAGGAATACCTGGTAAAATTTTGCCTTCACTTGATACCTCTCTGTTCTAATTCTCAATGCAAGCCATTTTACCCAAAAACACTCTATAAAGAGACACAGCAATGAAACGTCATTCTAGCTCTGAGGCTTCTGGTGCAAAGAAAGTTCCTAAGTAAACTCTGAGTTTCTCCTCTTTTCTCACCTTCTGATGAGTAATTTCTTGACCATTTATTCCTTTGGGTGTACAAATGGGACAAATATATTTAAGTGTCTTACCAAAACTTTGTTTAAGACTTAGGATGTTCAGAATGCATAGCATAGATGGTTTTACTGATGTCTTACAAACACCAGAGAAGGTCAACCCTGCCATTCTCATAGGAGTCTAGGAGACACTGAATTTCAGTGAGAATGAGGAGCGCATCTCACAGTGTATTCAGGAGCAGACGGCCAAACCAGGAGGGGAGGCACTATTTAGCAAGAATTGTTTCTTTGACATGTGAAACACTGTGGAATTAACTAGAAGATGAGAATAGAGAATATACAAATGTCATGGAATCTTTACATAGGATAGTTAATTCTAAACAAAGTAGATTTTACATCAGCAAAGAAATAAATGGAGTAAGGAATCACATCCAGTTTGATTCCATGTATCACGTCCTTAACCAGAAGAAAATACCACCTCCCTCATGACCATTCTCCATATTTTTCTAGATTAAACATTTATATGGGGATTAGAGAAATGGCCCAGAGGTTAAGAGTATTGGCTACTATTGCAGAGGACCAGGGTTTGATTCTCAGCACCCACATGGCAGCCAACAACTATCTGTAACTCCAGTTCCAGGGGATCCAATGTCCTCTTCTGATCTCCACAGGCATTGAATGACACAGGTGTACTTTTATACATGTGAGCAATACACTCATACACAGAATTTAATAAAAAAAAATAAATAAAATGTTAAAAATTAATACAAGTTAATAGAATTCTTAAATACATTTGTCATGTTACTCAAATCTTGGAAGGTGATATAATGTCTAGATGTGGTAAGTCATGTTTCTTAGGCTACTTTTTCTATGGAATCATTTAACTTGGAGATATCCTAGGAGAATATGTTTAACAGAAGATCTTTAAGGAATCATTCTTTCCTTCAATGCAACAAAAAGAAAATTTATTACAGAATTACTCTACAGTTGATGGTATAGTTAGTATATCTGTAAAGCTTTATGGGAATCAAACGTCACAAAGATAGAATCAGTTTCTCTCGATTCCTTTTATGATGATCTTAGCAGTTGTTCACAGGAGAAAGAATAAATGCAGAAAGGAAAGAATCATCTTTCATTGTGTACATAAAACGATTTCATATTTACTTTCTGTTTAATTCTCATGCAAGTGATAATGCTCTGCACAAAACTATTTTGACTTCATGACAAAACACTAAGGTATACCTGAGTACATTTTTGTCATCTGTAATTTTTGGCACAGAAGTTTCTGGGCTTAAATAAGTTCTCCAAAAGCAACTAGATGCACAGTCTTAATCTGAAAAACAATAGATTTTTTTAACATAAATCTTATGCTTTCATTTTTTGCTCATTTATTTTTCTAATAGAGAAGACAATTTTAAAGAATTAAAATAGTTGAAAATTCCGAGTCATAATTTGTTTTAAGATAGTTGAAAATTCAGAGTAATGATTTGTTATAAAATAGTTATCTCCTCTTTAACCAAATTAATGAGCAAACCTCCTCTTCACATTCTTAAGTTAGTTACTGTAGAAAAAGGTAGGGATGGAATTAATTGCAGAGTTTAACTAAATGCATTTATTTTATGCTTAGAGTCATCTTCCCTGTTTACATATTTGCCTATCAAAATTTCCTGAAGAGGATGATGCACAGTATGCATGCTCCAATGCATCCCTCCGAAAATATACTATGCCCTTCACTATTTGGCTCACCATTACCCATAATTCATTATGCTGCTTTCCTCTAGCCTGAGGCCGTCATCTGGCTTCCTTCCCCTCTCGCACAGACTGGAGGCTGTTTGAAGCCACTTTCTGGACACTCTTACTTAATCCTTGCTATCTCTTTATCTGTAAGTTATAATTACAAGCAACTTGGCAGGGATTGCATTTGGATAGTGCCCACTGTTAAGTCTGCTTGTGAGCTTGCAAGTGTGCCAGCATTACTGGGGAATGTTCCCACAGATCCCACTGGATACCTTTCCAGAATAGCCTGGCACATTGGTCTGTGTTTTAACTACATAGTATTTACCTTAACTAAGACAGTTGCACAAAAATGTCCTCACCTACTTAGTACGTTTGCTGGAACTGACAGCACCAGCCCAGCAGGCCCGCTCACCGCTTCCGTGAGTAGAAAGCAGCATTTTCCCATTGCTCTCACTTGGAGTCTGTTGCTTTCTATGGAGTACTGTTTACTTTTGGTTTTAGGCAATTCTTATTTTACTGAAAGCAACACAGAATCATCTAGCTTCACTCATGTTGTGAGTCCTGTGGCTTCCCAAGAAGAAGACTGTCATGGGGTGGAATGGGCAGTAATAAGGCCCATTCAGCTAGTCCTGCCATGCCTATCACATAATTAGCTCACCAGAGGGGATCTTCAGGACCACCCTGGGAGAGAGGCTCCATGGAGCTGCCAAATTCCTATTCCGAGGTAGTCAGTGACAGAGCGGTGTGACAGCTAACCACCAACCTGAGTGTAGAGCCACTTGCAAGTCAGAGTTCCAGGTGAGCTGACTGTTCCTCCTTCCACTTTGCCTCTGCCTAGGCCAACACCAGCTTGTAGGAAGGCAGAGCTCTACAGCACTCCACAAGCTTTACCATCGCCCTTACCCCCCACGTCCCCAGAACAACAGGACATTCCATTGATCCTGTGCCCTGGCAAGAGGGAACTCTGAATCAGATAGGAGGCTGAAGTTTAAAATGACCAAATCCCCTTCTTAATAAAACTAAGAAATTTTAGCAATAACTAAGTTGTGATCAATGAACCAAGCACACTACCCAGTCAGAAAGGGCAATGATTTGACAGAGCACGATGTTCAATAAAACAAAATGTATATCAGATATTTTATGCCCTCAAGGTATCAAACTTCTTAACAAATATTTCAATGATCTTTATCCTAAAAGTAACTCCTCCCCTTGTATCTGTGACAGTCTCCTGCATCTTTTTCTTAGTCATGATAATGTGGAATAATCTAAACTACATCCCCTGACATACTGTCTTTCAATAGAGCATATGGTCCAGTGCTGGATTGCAGTCATTCTTAACTGATTCTAGCGACACATTAGAGCCCTGCACAGTTGGTACAAAAATAGCGTCTGCGCAAGCCCATCTCCTCCCAGCTGCGTCAGTAGTCCTCCCAAAGCTCAGAAGTTACAGTGTGGATGGAAATTAAAAGCGGAGCCTCAGAGTCACTTCTTCATTTAATGACCTTCTGTGTGCCTCATCTAATTAGCTTAAAACTTTTGAGTGTAAGCTCATCTTATATTTCATTTATATATATATATATGTGTGTGTGTGTATATATATATATATATATATATATATATATATATTATTATTATTGCTTTTTGAGAAACGATCTCCCTGTAGCTCTGTCTGGTCTGGAATGTCACCCAGGCTAACCCTGATCTCACAGAAATCTGCCTGCCTCTGTTTCCTGAGCTCATTCTATATTTTATAACTCAGGAAATCAGGTTTGTCAACAGGCACCATTCTCTTGAGTAATGAATTGTGGTTCAGTCAGTGAATCTTCCCACTGATTTAGGACTTCTGGGGTTCCAGAACTCTACTCATTTCCTTCTCCTGCAGCCTATTGCACATTTGCTCACATGAAGCTCTTCCTCAAATACTGTTTTAGTCAATAGGCCATATCGTCTATCACCAGATGTTCCAGAGATGGCAATTTTTCTGTATGAGCTGAATTTTCTTATAGTCTCTCAGAAAGGAATTCCTTAAAAGTATCTTTCCTATTCTCATGAGTTTACTGTGTTCTGCTTTGTAGTGACTCTAAGATACGCTACTCTGCTCTATGCCACAAATCAAATATGCATATGTGTGTGTGTGTGTGTGTGTGTGTGTATTCAATTGCTTTAGTCACCAAAAATTAATGCATTCTATTGAAACTATTTCAAAACTGTTAGCATTTATGGTCTATTTATGTTAGAAGTAAAAACTTTGTCTTAGAAACATTCAGAGACACATTTGTGATAACAAATAATTGGAATCAGGTCTCTTTGAGTACAGAAACTTCAGGCAATACATACAATGAAGTACTGCTCAATAACAGAAGTGTCTAAAAAAGAAAAGGAAAAGTGGACACATATCAGACTAGGGAATTCGCCACAAAACTCTTTTGAGCAAAAACAAGTTTTCAAAGGATCTTGTTTATGTATCATTTTTTAAAAAGGATGAACAATAGAGTGATAGCTGTGGGGGATCAGGGAACCAGTAAAGATGGGGGGGTGGAGGGTGAGTGTGGCTACAGAACAACGCAGGGTGTGGCCGTTTGGATCTATTAGTGTTTCAACTGCTGTGGCATGAGAACTGCACAGGTGATATAAACTGTAAACGTTTCACACAGAAAAGCGTTAAGAAAAGCACTTGGAAAATACAAACATTAGTGGATTATCTCAAATTCAGTAATCTAGGAGGTGATATGATAGTAAGATTCACAAAGTGTTATCATTAGGAAAACAGGCAGAGTATCCGAGGAATCTGTTTTGGGTAACTGCACATTAGTGCTCACTTACCTCAATAACAATTTTAAATTACATTAGGAAATGAAAACTGTTCATTATTGATCCTGAAAAATTGGCTTTTTTATTAATCTGATAGTTCTACATCAACTGAGTAAAATTCCAAACTGGAAATGATTCCATGCTCTCCTCTGCTTCCTTTGTCTCTACCTTTCTAAAGCGAGTATATTTATAACTTTTCTTGTGCGCTAGTCTGTACCAATAGTGATTCTAATGGTGGATCAAAGCACAGAAATGCCTTCTTCATGGTTCTGGAAACTGGAAGGTCTAAAACAAGGCAGCATCTAATCTCCTAGATGCAGGCCGTGGTCTGAGTCACAAAGCTGCAGAAACTCCCTTCCTTCCTTCTATGAGAGTAGACGTGCGCCAAGAATGTGTTTGGAGGTTGTGTGCCCTGTTGAAACCCAGATAGTGAGTGCCTTTGATGGTTTATGAATAAAGTCTGGTGTCATCTCTCTTTCAAAAGATTGGCACGTGTGGAGTCACTCTACTGTTCATAAAGCTAATGAAATCAACAGCACGCCATCACTTTGTTCCACTTCTGTTCCCTTAGTTCAAACTGACAGTTTTTCTCATAAAATTCTTTCACCTCCCTATTAAGTGATAGTCTACAATTTCTTGATATTTTTAAAAACACACATTCTCATTTCTACAGTATAGTTAAGTTGAAACTTTTCCAAATATAAAAGTTCTGGATTCTGTTTGCTTAAAAATCCTCTCTTGATCAACATCTCTAGCCGCCAGAAAACCGCCCAAACTTTACAAGCCATTGTGAATGTCCTTGGTTGCCCCATCACAACTAGATCTGAAGACTGCTGCTGAGGACACACATATGGGCTGTGGGACATTGGCAAATCAAGCTGGATCTGAGCAGGAAATTTCTTCCCTCTCCAGTATCTTTCATAATGCCAGAAAGTACAAAAATGGGGTAGGAAAATAATCACTGGTCCTATCCTGCTGTGGACCAAGAGCTGTAATAATGCCCTGTTGGCAAGTAATGCCTACTAGCATAATAGTGCAGCCACCATTATGAGAGTAGCCAGTCACTTTATGATTAGATTTGAGGGCTACTCCATGGAAGGGAACTTTTGCCTGGTCCTACAATCCTGGTAAAGAGCCTGTATTCGGGCAGTTACAGGGTACTAAATGTCTAACTTAGCTGCTCACAGGTTTACCCTCCCACAGAAACAAATGCAATTCAGCCAAGTGTATTTTCCTTTAGTTTCTAAAATCTTGCTCCTGATTTACCCCTGAGATATCACCAAAGTCATCTGTATTTCCAGCATGTACCTCAAAGCTATTCCAGCTTCTACCCATCATCAATTATCAAAAGTCGCTCCACATTTTTAGGCAATACTAATAGCAGCATCTTGATTTGACATCCTACTGTGGCTTAGCTCATGCTACCATAGCAAAATGCCATGCCATATATGATATAGTATAAACAACAGAAACTTCTTTTTCAAAGCTTTAGAGACTTGTAAGGCAAAATGTAAGGTGGGCCTTAACCAGATCACCTGCCATCACCTGCCATGTATGAATGGCATAATGCAGTGTGGGCCTTAGCCTTTAAAGGCCATGCTATTCCTCAAGATCAAAATGTCAACAAGGCAGATTCCATTTTGTGTCCCTTCTCTGGCTTGTAGATGGCTGGCATTCTGCTGCAATCCCTTGACTGCTTGCTTTTGTGTATGTAAAAAGACAGAAGATCACTAGATTCCTCAGATTTGGTTCCTATAAGACAGGATTATAGCTTTATAACTTGACTTAACTCTACTAACCTAACAGCTTTGTCTTTAATAAGTCAAACTGAAGATAAATATTGCAATTTATGAAGTTTAGAGAAATAATTGAGACCCAAACAGTGAGTTTTCTGTGCTGTAAAATGTATCACCATCAGCTTAGTAACCAACAACACTCTGTGTTTATCATCTCCCAGACTGCATGAGTAGGCCAGAGATGTCTTGCTTGGGTGCTTTGCATGTCTACATATCATAGCGGGTTAGTTCTTCCTGGTTAGGAGAATGACAAGAATGAGTCTGTTTACAAGATGTAGTCTTATATAATGGAACATAGATGCTGGATTTTATTCTATTGTCTTTGCCATATAACTTAACTTAATATAGAAGTAAAAGACTGTCAGTTGGTTTACATTCTGCCTACACTGAGAATACACATAAAAGGAGTGACTCTCAGGAGGCAGATCATGGGGTTGTATTAATGTGTGTTCACAATATCCATCATGCAGAATGGAAAGTACATGATGAAGTTTCAAGGAAAATAGAAATTAAACACAGCCAACATGAAGAAATAATCTAAATTAATGATGTTAGATGTTTCTTTGTAAACCTTTTCCACAAACCCCTAAAAAAGGTATACTCATATATGTAGCTGTTTGACTACATCTGTTTTACATATAAGTACATATATGAAAACATAGTCAGGACCAGCAAAAGGGTTCAGTGGGTAAGGTGCTTGATGGGCAAGCCCAGTAATGTGAATTCAATTCTTAGAATGAACTTAAAGGTGGAAGAACAGAGCTGACCCAGAAGGTTATCTTCTGTTCTCAGGTGGCATGTGCACCTCTCTCTCTCTCTCTTTCTCTTGCCCCCTCTCTCACACACATACACACACAATGGTTTTTAAAGCATATGCATAAAATGCCCTATTATAGCATTATTTCAGTTTTGTCTATCCATATTAACAACATATTTCCTTAAATAATCATCAAGGTGATGCATTTTTGTAACTGTAAAATTCTTATTTTTCGTTGTATAATTTATGTCTGCTTGTTATTTAATATTTATTTCATATCCATTTTGTTATAAATGGGTATAGTATAGGCATCCTCACTTAGAAATGCTATTTCTTTAAAAGTAATTTTTAAGTAATTTGTATTGTACCATATAACAGAAACAATAAAAAGAAAACCTAGGAGGATTTCACCTCTCAGTTTCAAGTAGAGACTCATCACTACCAACACTGTTTCACTTGACACGAGATTCCTGTCACTCCGTTTTAATTCTTGACACTTCCCACCCACTGTCATTATTTTTTCTTGGTAACTAGAGATTCAACATTACCTTAAGATATCTGAATTGCTAACTTTGTAGGAAAACAGAGGGATTAGAATAACTTCTTTCAATCTTTCACTTTAATCACCCTTCTCTACTGTAGAATAACAAACTATTTAAAAATGACTTGTTTACATGCTTCTTTCCATCTACGATTATTAATCTGTTGAAGGCAGAGAATGAGTTTCTTACAAACTAAGTGCATAATACAACACATGACACTGAATAATTTTTCAATAAGAGGGTTGAACCAAATTGTCCAGTTAAACTGATATAGGCATGCTATGGAGAAACAACTTTTCTAAGGAATTTATAGTTTACATTGTGGCCTTTTGTAACCACTTTCATATTAATAACACCTGAATTTAAATCCGAACCTTCAGAAAGCACTTGTGAATCATAAAAACATGTTATATTGTATATAACTACAGAACAAGTTAAAAATGAAAAAACGGACAAGAAGTTTGCAAGAACTGTTCCCTTTCCAATGATTTAACCCAAACAAGGTTAAATATCACTGCAGTTCTTGAAGAGCTTATGTCCTGCAACTGTATTTTACAATTCTTCCTCTTCTACTCATAGAATGATTGGAATGAAGAGTAAGACATTTTAAATGAAAACTAATTCATTGCCCAAATAGGAAGGAATATAATAGCATTTAGTTAATGTCAATTATGGAATGACTATAAAATGGCTGTGGAAAATTATGTTATTTTAGTTCCTGAACAAGCCCCGTATTGATTAGCAGAAAATTTATTTTGTCTTGATATTACTTGTCCAGTTTTTCACAGCTAGTAAGTGACACCATACTTCAACCCCAGGAATGTTCAGCTTTAGAGCCACAGTCCTCCCCACTTTCTCACATTATGGAAACACCTAGAAGATACCCTAGTTTTAATTCACAATCAAAATGTCATTCCTAGATATACCAGGAACGGGTAGTAATGAAGAGTCACAGCAAGCCTGAAGTTTATCCACACATCCCTGGTTGACAGTATTTGCTTTGTGATGTTTGATTTAGGTTACTTCCAAATGCCATGCCAAGGTCCCCACACGAGGGAAATGTGACCTGGAGCCATCCCTTGCTCATCTGCTATTGCCTATCAACTGGCAGATTCTTCTAAGACATTACAACTCACATTAGCCTCTAGATACGGACAAAAGTAGTACAAACAGTAAAAACATATCTAAGAGTATACTTTAATTTAAAAATCTTAGAAATATACTCACAGGTAAATTTCTGGAATGCTTTTTCATAGAAGAGTAACATGCTCTACATGTTTTGAGTCAAAATAATGATCTGTATATAACTGTATTTCTTCAAATAATGAATTTACATATAAAAGATCAAGCATCAATCATTACTAATGAGTGAATATATATACATACATATACATATATATATTTGTAATTTTCTCATACTCACAGACCAAGGCCAAAATATTCTTTCAAAACAAACTGCTTTAATACAGAGAAAAATGAATTTGGTCTCATGAACACATATTCAGTGTAGAAACCTTGAAGAGTTCTAGTGAAATCTAGTGAAGATCTAGTGAAACTTTAGAGACTATGATCAGATATCAAGAGTGTATTTGATATTCATATGCAAACTTTGGGAAAAGCCAAAGCAAAAGCATCACAGTTCCTCTATACATCTCATCCTGAATCTCACTTCATCTTTACATTTTAGTTCCAACAAGTGTTCTCTTCAGCTTCCTTCTTTGAAGCATCCTGGGCCCTTGCATGTGAGATTCAGTTTTAATTTTCATTCCTCTGAACTATTATCAGCAGAGCGCATCAGTGCCCTGTTCTTCACTCATGAACTCGCCCCTACATATTCCTTTCTTTATGTTTCTGTCCGGGAAGATGCATTCTTTGGACAGTGGGGCACAATGTTGTCACACTCAAGAACCATGCAATGAAGTTAAAGAAAAATTTCATAGTGTTTTAAGGTTATGATAGCATGTTGAGCCACATTTTGCTGGCTTCAGATTTGACTCACCCTTGTCTTATATTTTGGTTATTGTATTTTATTTCTTTGTAATGATTACTATTCCAACTTTAAAAAATGTGATTGCATTTTAGTTGAAGTGGTAAGCATCCTAAATCAACCTTAAACTATCATCATTAACTCTCACATTGTGATTTATGTTTTTTTACTGACCTGTAAGCTTGCTTAGCTTCCCGAACACTTCTTCTTTTCAAAGTGGTTTCTAATTCTATCCTAACACTTCTACATGTTCACAACAAAAACCTAGATACTGCTAAGTAATAATTTAAAGAAGATATATTCTTCTCCAGTAAATATAGTATTAGAGCCACTAAATATATTTGACACATGATACATTAACCTTGGAAGAGTCCCACTGTCATACAGTCCCACAATTTGATAGACTTTGTGAGAATTTGCTAGAGTTTGTGCTGATTAAAGCTTTCAGTCCAAGCAATGGTGCCTATCTGACAGTTAGATTTCTGATTCTTCAGTTTTCTCATTAGTTTATTTTGGCAGATAAAAGAGTGTTTCACATAGTTTATGAACATATGATCACATTTCTAATTAGGCCTCATTAACATAATTATTGTCATAACATTTTCACTTTCTTCATATAGAGAATTTTAATCATTCTTGAAACATACCTTCATCCAAGGCACTTTCTGCTGTGGTCTCAGGACAGGAACCTAGAGAAAAGAGAATCATCAATAATTAAATTGGATAATACCATCATATTAAGCTGAAGTTAAAATATAGCTTAGATATATGATTGATCATGATGTATAGCTACTTATTCATTTTAAAAGATATGTCATCTCTTGTACTTTTAATTAAAATTCAATAACACAAAATGAATAAGACACAAATATAATGAAATCCCCCTCAATGTGAACCTCCACTGTATCTCTACTCCTTTTCATCTCAGGAATACATATAGAAGCAGATAAAATGCTGATACATAATTCTGTCAATTTTATACAAATAATTATATTTCATACTTTTCAGAAATGCTATAAAATGCTATGAAAGTTCTCTTCAAAACAAGAGGATGAAGAAACAGGTCAAGCAGATTTATCGTAATAAAAGCCTGACAATATTTGTTCATGGAAAAAGTGGCAGTGAAGACCGATTAAAGCTTACAGTGAATCATTACCATGGTAATAATGAATTAAACTTTCTGGCAATGAATCTGGAATGAAAATACAGATAATAGACTTAAATGTGTTCAAATGAACTTGGGCACTTTAGGAATCCAAAGATGAAATAGAATCACGTATTGCTGAACTAAAGCCCAATATTTTCCTCATTTCTATTCTATTATTCTATTAGATTCCCAATTTCAAAATATTTTCAGAGACAACCCTTTACAAAAGCACAGATCTAAATCGAGAACTTACATGGAAAGTGAGATAGTGCTAATTACAGGAACTCCAATTAAATGTAAAATGCTTATTTTGATATCCTATCAGTCCACAATGCCCAGAGTTAAAAAAGTTTTTTTTTGAGATGTAATATTCTTTGTGGCCTTTACTAGTATTTACAAAAGTTTTACCATGAATGACAAATAATATGCATGCAAAATAAATATAGACAGTTTGCTTTTACATTTTATGTTAAACAAAACAAACCTCACAGGACATTTTTTTCTAGGAGGTACTTATGTGTATAACCAAGTAAGCTGAATTTAAACTGTTTTCCTGGGTTTCAATTGCTGTACATAAATTGCACAGGGGATTCTGGACAGTTGTACAAAAACAAGATAGTGAGTGTCCTAGAATGAGTGTTGCTCAGCCAAGCAAGATGCACAAGAGAATCTGTATTTGCACTCACATAAGCATTCATGCAAACATACGTAGATGCACACATGAACACACATTCATAAACACCTGTGCACACAAATGAG
Organism: Eospalax fontanierii; assembly: GCA_035773235.1. Lineage (NCBI taxonomy): Eukaryota > Metazoa > Chordata > Mammalia > Rodentia > Spalacidae > Eospalax > Eospalax fontanierii. The sequence goes on along the minus strand of CM069528.1, from coordinate 20,503,917 downwards.
CAAGCACACCAACACAGACATACATATATGCAGGCATACACATGAGCACAGACATGTACACACATACTCACATAGACATATGCACACCCACACATACATGCACATTTGCACATATGCACACACATGTACAAGCATGAACACATGCAGGTGCACACCTCAACACAAATGTAATATCATTTTCACAAACATACATATGCATGCCTACAAATATAAACTCATACAAGCACACATATGCATACATACATGTACACAGATGGCTATATAGGCACATGCCTGAACACCTGTGTATACATCCTTTCATATTAACAGGCATACACACATGCATAGGCAAAGATATGGCAGTCGTACATGCTCACACACATACATACACACACATACACAGATGTACAGGCATGTACATGGGTACACCCTTATACACGAACTCATTTAGGAGTTATTTACAAGATACGGTGACAAAGGCTTAAGAATTTCTCTGTGTGCATGTTTCTATAAACATGAAAAAACACTGCGGATCCAATTCTTTGTTTAACAGTCAAAATTAGAGCTGTGTATCTTCTGGACTGGGTTTTGATTTTTTCTATTGCCAGGCAGCTTGGATTTTAGACAATTTATGTAACATCTTTGAGACTCAGTTCTCAGTGTGAATTTACAGTAAAGTTTAAAATAGCTAACACAAATTACTTAGAACAATTTCTGAGACACACGAAATGGCCAAAAAGTGTTATCTACTCGAAGTTATATTGAAAAGTCAAAATAATCTTCAAAAACATTTGGTAATTTGAGTTTCCTCACATGCCATGTTCCTGGCTGACATTTCTACTCCACTGTTCATTTGCAGTGTGAGATTGTGGTTTGTGTTTCTTCTCTTTCAGCACATGCACAGAATGCCTGAGAAACTGAAAAATGACTGCTTTTGACTTGTGTTATGCTGTCGTAATAAAGCATTTGAGATGATACTTAGTAGATAGTCCATGTTCTGTTTATGTGTGGTCTGCCATGACTAGAAGAGCAGAACATCTCTTTAAATGGCAGAAGTGCCCTGAATGTTTTCCGAAGTCCAGTAAGAATCCAATAGTCTAATGCTCAGGGCTGTGGGTGTGAGGCAACTCGATTGTATAAAGCCCTGGACTGTGTACATCACTGCCAGAATGAAACGAATTATCATGGAGACACAGAGCATCACAAAGTCAGAACTAAGCTTAGAAAGGAAACTCATAATGAGCCTCCAGAGATATCTGTTTGGCCCTCAGGAATAATCAGCACATTGGAAACTGGGTTAAGGTTGCTTGGACTGATTTTTCTGATAGATACATGAAATCTATGCTGGGAATATTTTCTATGAAAAAGGAGGAAAGGCATGCTTCCCTTTTGGAAGACTGGTTTGATTGAACTGAATATAGGCTAAAATTACATGAATAAAAGTCTTCAGAACATAAAAGAAATGATCGAAATAATATGAAATCAGGAAAATACAAGTACTTGAACCTCGGTAAGAATAGTTCTAAGTGTCAAACCTGAAATGCAGACAGTATGGAAAGCCAGCTGCTCACCAGGTGCACTTCAGTTAGCTGGTTAGTAGTGAAGGTAGTTTACTTGACGACTTGCACACTTAGCATTTCTGGAGATATTTTGGTTTTCACATAAGGGGAGGTCAGCTATTTTATGTAGGTGGCTGTGGCCAGGACCCTTCAAAGGTCTCTGAAATGAATGTATATGTAGGAGCACAGCCTCTTACAGGAAAGAAGTATTCATCTTGAATTGCCATATGTGGGCCACTGTTAAGAAGCCATGGCTCATACTTGATTGAGGCCAGAGCCTCCTTCTTGGTCAGCTCTTCGTAAGTCCCCCGGAATTAGCAGAGTGCACATTTGCTTACAGTGAATGTTCCTGAGCAAGAGTCCGTACAGAGGCTCTTCTAGCTGCTAATAATCTATTTAAAGTTTAACTGTTTCAGATATCCCAGTCGCCTAGACCTCCACACTATACCTATCTGAAAACCTGTGAGCAATTGTGTTCTTGAGTCTTTCCCCAAATTCTGCACAGTATCAAAAAACATTTTACTATATTATATTGTTTTAATTTTATAGTTTTTTATAATAATAATTTTAAAGACAGATAACATTCCATTTGAAGTAACTCTAAGGGGCATGTTATTTTATCATTGCTAGAATTTTTGCTTTCATCTCTGTGTGTACGTGCTTGTTTTGCTTTTTTTTTAAAAAAAGTTTTATTGAATTTTTACAATTTTAATACAATATACTTTGATGGTATCTGGATCTCCTCCTTTATCCACACTTTCCTCCACAGGCCCCAACCCAATCTGATGTACTCATATGGAGTCTAGTTTGTGCTCCTAAATGTTCTTCAGTGGTTGTCCATCCACTGGGCCCACCAAGAAGACCATCCCTGTAAGACATTGTCTTTCTACTTCCCAACAACCATCAATTGCCAAATGTTCCTTAGATTGGATTGGGGCATTTTACTCATTTCCCCAAATCTATGCTGGGATTTTTCTGGTCTGAGCATGCATAGGATGTGCATGCTGTCACCACTGGGGTGAATTGATATGAGCAGCTCACCAGCTGTCTGGAAGACTCTGTTTCCTTGTGGCCTTCCATCTCTTCTGACTCTAACAGTCTTTCCACCACCTCTTTCACAATGATCCCTGAGCCTTGAGACTGAGAGGTTTGAAATAGTTGTCCTGTTCAGGGCTAAACACGCTGTTAGCTTTTGTTCTCTGCATATTAGCCAATTGTGGGTTTATGTGTGTGAATAAAGGCACGTTCACCCTCTCCTCAGCATTTATGCGGAAGTCAGAGAATAACCTGCACTGTCAGTCTGCCTCCTACCTTGTTTGAGAAAGGGTCTTTATGTTGGCTACCCCTGCGGATGCCAGGCGAGCTGCTGTGAACCTCCGGAGGTTCTTTCCTCCCAGCTCCCATTTCACCATCAGAGTACTAGTTCTAGAGACCCGTGCTATTATGTCTGGTTTTACATGAGTCCTATGAATACAAACTCAGGTCTGTGAGGCTTCATGGAAAACACTTTATCCAGCGAGCCATTTGATATGAGCCAACCTGCCCATAACTCGAAATTTTAGAGCATAATTCAATAAATAACGATAAAAAATTCTCATTATCTAAAAAGCTTCAGTACAGGAAAGGAAACAATTGAGTGAAGAGGAAGCACACAGAGTGGGAAACAATTTTTGTCAACTATACACATGATAGAGGATTGATAGAGCATATAAAATCTCAAAAACCAGCAGACAAATAAAAAAATGAAGGTAACAAACATCCTAATTAAAAAAGAAAAAAAGATATGATCTGAGAACAGTTATTAAAGAAGAAATAAAAATGGCTAAGAAGAAGCATTAAAAGTCAGCATCCGTAGTAACTAAGGAAATGCAAATTAAAACTACCTTAACTTGAACATGATGGCTCACATTTTTAATCCCAGCATTCAGGAAGCAGAGGCAGGTAAATCTCTAAGAGTTCAAATCTAGCTTGGTTCACAAAGCAAGCTCTAGGCCAGCACAGGTTAAAAAGAGACCCAGTCTTAGAAAAAAACAAAAAAAAACACAAAGCAAAACAACTACCCCAAACAACGACTTTAAGACTTCATCTTATCACAGCCAGAAGCGCTAAGATCAAGAACACAACTAATGACAGATGCTGGCATGGGTGGGAGGAAAGGGGGCCCAGACTCATTTCTTGGAGGATAGCAACTATGGGGAAAGCCACTACTGAAATCAGTGGAGAATTCTCAAAGAGTCAAAAGTATATCTACATGTGACCCAGCTATAAGAATCCTTGCCATAGACCCAAAGGACTCAGTTTCCCACTAAAGAGATACTTGTTTAGACACCTGTTCCTTTCTGCTCTACTCACAATAACTAGGAGATAGAAGCAATCTACATGTGCTTCAGCTGATGAATGGATAATGAAAATGTGATACAAATCACATTTTGATATAAGGCAACAGTTTTCCTGGTGGCTGGGAGCTGCTCATAGGAACTCACAGCAATGGTCTCAGTATGTCGTGTCAACTCAAACCAGACAGAAACCCAACAAAGAACTCGGGAAATGGTAAGATGTCCCACGCTTAGCTGAGGAATTATTGTCAGATGATCACTTCTGCGTGAAGGAGAGCTGATCTTCTTTAAGAGAGTGATGCTAGATAGTTTGACCAGACTCCAGTGAATGGACTCACACTGAGGGACATTTGGGGACACACCCTTGACTTGGTGGGGGTTCCATCAGGGGGTGCAAATATGGATGGGAGTCTAAATATGATCAAGATGTATGAAATGCACAAAAATTCAATAAAAAATTCAAATATACATATTTATATATTAAATGTGGTAGACATACACAATGGAATTCCATTCAGCTCCAAGGAAAAATCGTGAAATTTTCAGGTAAATAGACAGGTATGGAAAATATTATATTAAGAGAGGTAACCCAGACGCAGAAAGGCAAATGCTTTAGGTTCTCTCTTACTTGTGGATCCTAGCTCCTAAGCCTTAGATTTCATTACAAAACCTGGAATAACCACAGAAGCCAGAAAAGTAGGATAGGCCTGTCAGGGCAGAGGGGTAGAAGAAGGCGCTCCAGACAAGGGCGGGTCATAGGATGCTGGCACTTTAAAGGCGGGAAAGGGAAACTGTAAGAGTAGAGGGTGGAGGGAAGTAGGGAGGGCAATACTGAGAGAGAGAGAGAGAGAGAGAGAGAGAGAGAACGAACGCAGAGGTAAATAACACTAAGAACATCTGAAAAAGACACGGGGAAACACTGCATTAGCTTACTTTAAACACACATGGTATATTTTATATTTGTATACATGTATTATGTTTAGTTAAATCAAATTATACCACATGCCATGAAAAGTAGAAACAGACCATGTGGGAAGGAAAAGAGCTTTGGTGAGGAGGGCAGTAAAATACAAGCACTGTCACAGGGGAAACTGGGAGCATCATACAAAGAGAGAGGAAGTAAGGAGCGAGTGATAATGAAGATATCAGAAAACATTATTTAGTAGTCTTAATTAAAAATGTGTGTCTGTAGCCATAGGTTATCTAACAGAAACCCCAGTGCCAGACATGGCAAGCCTCCCTTCCAGTTGTTGAACAGTGTAGCCTAAGACAGTCTCAAAATAATATATGCTATTTGCATTCCCCTGTTGCCTCCCAGAAGTTGAAGGTGAGACCCTATTGCTGAAGAGACCGCATACTTAAGACCCCGGAATTCCAGGAACCAAGCTAGCACTGACCTAGATGCCCACTCCCCGAGGAATGGCTCTCATAGTACTGTTAGGTACAATGTAAGCTGACAGAGGGAGGCACATTCATTAGTCTTACTCAGCTGTAAAGTTAAAAAAAAAAAAAAAACACATTAATGACTGGCTCAGGAAACATTTTTTTAATTTATTATTTTAATTTTTATGTGTATGAGTGCATTGTCTGCATGTATGTAAGTCCACCTCTTTTGGAGAAAGTATAAAAATTCCCTTGGAACTGGTGTTAAGGACAGTTTAGACACCCCGAAAGTGCTGAGTCCTCTGCAAGAGCAGTCAGTGCTCTTGGCTGCTGAGCCATCTCTCTAGTCCCCAGGAAAGCATTTCTAATGGAGCAATAGGGCCACTTTTATCTTGGGGCTGTCTAATTGAACTTAAGGTCCATTTAATAGAAGGGAATTCATGTCTGGTACTGCAAGCCGAGCCTGTGCCTGGAGTCATCACAGACCCTAGAGGAAAACAGAATCTTGATACTTTCCGAAACAAATAGCATTTCTTTCTATATAAATGCTTAACCTTATACACACAGATAAGTGTAGCTCTCTCCACTGATCAAAAAACCTTTTTTTTTTTTTTGCCACAGATTCACACTATTACAGAGATCTACAACTTGTCAAAATGCAGAAAGTTTAACCTGTAAAATATTAGCGTTTTCTTAAGAGTGATTTACTAAGCTTTCCAATGTAAAAAAAAAAAAAAAAGAATCAAAAACAAAAGTCCTGTCACATTTTCAAGAATGTTTTCAAGAAACCTCCCTACTGAGGCAAAATATATGACAGGGAAAGGGAAACAATTCATAACACATACGTTTCTACGGCCAAAAAGAGTGAACAAGAGACAGGAGGAGAAAAGAAGCTGGGGATACTTGAAGTATTTTAAAACATAGTTGAGGTACATAGTACTTTAGGTTGTATCCGGTGTCCTTAAATAAGACGATACCAAAACACAAGGAGATAAGAAAAGGGCTTTTGTTGTCATCGCTGTGGTTGAAAGTGGGGTCTGTAGTGGTACAGTTCGAAACGGTCACGTATGCATCGCGCTTTATGGGACATACAAAATTTTCCTGCTGCCAGTGTAAGGAGAGATATTTTAATAAGATCCGATTGAAGTCAGTAGTCTCTTCACGAACGATCTTTGCATTGATTTAAACTCCTTACACCCAATATCCACGCTTTAGATTTAGTCAAGACTTTGATATTTCTTCTTCTTTTGCTATTATTCAACGCATTTCATTTTTGTTATGCTAGGATGACTGTGAGTGGAAGTTGTCAGCTTGACTGGATCTTGGAGACTAGCATCTTAAAAACCTGTGAAGGTTTATACCTAGCCCCTAGGCATACCTTGAGGGTAATAGTGATTAAGTTAGTTGAGTGGGGGGGGGCATTCCCTGGTCTTTCCCAGGTCTTGGGTGGCAGAGTGTATAGGAAAGAGAAAGAAAACTGAATATTGACATTTCTCACTCTCTGCTTCTTGCCTCTGAAGGCAGTGTGACCAGTGGTCTCACATGCCTGCCGTCGTGACATCCTCAAGATGGACTGAACCCTTCACTGTGAGCCAATGTAAAGCTGTTTTCTTTTAAGTTGTTCTTGTCAAATTATTTTCTCACAGCAACTGAAAAAGTAATTAAGTCAGCAATATATCTATGCAGTCTCTACAGTTATACAGAAATCTACTGTAGCATTCCTTATTCTCTGTTTATTTAAATGTGTATTAAATGACTATGAAAGCATGGGTAGGTGTAGGTATATAGAAACTGTATTTTAAAAGAAAATTACTCAGACCATATCCACTTTATGGATTTTAGAAGAAGTTTATGTCATTTAGGGACAGAATTGGATGTCTCTTTTCCTAACTGTTATGGAGCTAATCTTGGCACACAGAACAAGTTTATCAGCATAAATCTTTGAGCTTAGCCTTGGAAACTTTTTCATGATTGCATCATTTTTACCATTGAAAACCTAGAGAAGATCATGAGGTAGGCAAGAAAGAAGCCCACGTCATCTTATTTAAATGTCAAATCGCTAAAAGAAGAATGATTCTCACTGTATCTTGGAGGAACTCTTCACGCTTTCATTCCCCTGTTGATGAATGTCCTTTCTTTCTCTACTGATAAACTGTCAGTTTGAGCAGACACCCTGCATTCCTTTAGAAGAGGCAATAAATACTATCCATCTGAACTTAAGACAACAAATGTGTTTATTTGTTTATTATTAAACATAGTTTCATGTGCTTCTCATGCTTGTGGATACAAAAGTTTCTAAAAAATTCAGAAAGATTATGAACTGTAACGTATTTTATGTCATAAAATTGACAACAATGCATAACAACCAGTGAATAAATAAATAAGCATCACAAATAGTATAGATTTATTGTATTTATAGAAAAACTGAATGGCTGAATATGTTGGTATGTGAACCATCATGTCCCCCCAAAACATTTCTTAAAAGTCTTAAACCTCAGTAACTCTGAAAGTAACTATAGTTGGCAATAAGGTCTATAAAATGATAATTAAATTAAAATGAGGTCATAAATATGAGCCCTAACTAATATGTCTCTGTCCTTGAAAGAAAAGATCACAGCACAGAAACCCAAGAAGAAATTGAACTGGTACAGAAGATTGTCGCCAAAAGAGAGCATGCCACCCCCATGAATATGATTTCTGTGGCCGTGCAGGGACCGGACCAGGATCCACACATGAGAGGCAAGTGTAAAACTGAGCTACTTTTCCAGTCTTCTGACTGACATCTTTGTTTTGGGTTAAATAAAAACACTAATCAGCTTCCAAGTATGTGACTCTTTGTTGCGGCAACCTTAGAGAACCAATATCATTGATCATTTTCGACATCATAGTACAAGCTATGCACAAAATGTAACAGGTAAATTTTACTTTTATTCTGTGTTTTCCTATTTTGCATGTAATGTTTGTTTTTTTTCTTCATGAACCATTTCATGAACACTGCACATTCACAGCATGCAGGAGTCATGGGGGCTGCCCATCAGTGGACACATACTTCTCTTTTCTTGCCTGTCTGATGGCAATCTGAAAACACCCTTCTGCAGACCTAAAGAAGTCTACCACAGATACTTTACCTATGGAGAAGAGCCTCATTGATCTATCTTAGTGGATAATAGCAAATAATGCCCTTCAATGATGCTAAGTAGCAAGCATAAGCAAACTGACCCTTGAGGCTGATGGCAGCATAAATTGGAAAGTGATTTGCTGGTATGAATCAATCTTTTAAAAAATAGTTTCTACGTTTTATCCAGTCATTTCCTTCCTGGAAGTTTCTCAGAAGGAATACTCACAGATGCTCGTAGACATTTATGTACTGACCTAATCCATTTTAGTACTAGACATTGTTCCACAGGCAAACAAGCCAAATGCCTTAGCCTGTGACTATCCCAAACCACAAAGGAAATATAGTGCTTTTATTGAAAGTTAGAACCCCCAAATTACTTAATTACATATGTGTATTTAGTGATTTATACCAACAAATGAACAGTAAAGATATAAAAGTATTTTGATGTGTGAAACTAAAGTCATCCAAAAGGCAAGGAATTCCCTTTACTCTGGCAACGTATCAACATCTTCCTTGACCCTGCCAAACTCTCAATACCTTCCCTGTTCTTCCCCTTAATATAGTTCTTTGTTGGCATAATGTTTTCTGTGTGTGTGTGCGTGTGTGTGTGTGTGTGTGTGTGTGTGTGTGTGTGTGTGTGTGAACATGGGCCTGGAGGTCCCAGAGATTGATATCAAATGTCTTTTTTTCAATCCAATCCCTTTCTGTTTGCTCACATAGGGTCTCTTGCTGAACCAGGAGTTCTTTACTTGTGGTAGTCTAGCTAGTCAGCGTGCTCTGGAGATCTCACCAGCTGACTTTCATGTGGTTCTAGACATGTATACTCTGATCCTCACACTTGCATTGCCAGCACTTAGCTTTATCTATTGAGACATGTTCTTATTTAATGTTCCTTTTAATAAGTCAGAGAGTAAAACACTCCAGATTTTAAGAAGTAGATATGAGCCATAAGAGTGACTCAGAAGAGTCATCATGATAAGATGGACAGTCTAAGGTCCACAGTACAGTCTTTAACCGAATATGGCAGCTGCTGCACTCCTGAGGTAGCTAGTCTTTCTCTGTTTTAGCCACAGTAATGGAATTGATGGAGTCCAAAGGGAAATCTTTAATTCCCTCAGAGACATAAAGGAACATTCCATGTTCTTGAATCCTTGCTACATGATTCACACACTATTTTATTAGACTTTAATGTTAAAAGCCATGACTTCTAAGAATTTAGCCAATTCATATTTTTAGAAACAAATAAGGCATTGGAAATGGCACAACTCACAAATGCCAACTTGGGCTGCTAAGATAACACTGACAGTAGAGTCCTTGGAACATTGTGCCATCTAACTCTTTTCAAAAACAGGGGAGAGGATTTTGATAAGCATTTAAGAGAGGCACCCTTGGAAGAAAAAAATTAAAAGACATTTTTGTGATCATCTCTGACTAGTGGTATTGTTTATTCTGTGATTTTAATTATTTTCCTACCACAACATTAAATTTACTTTAAAAATAGTGACATATTTTAGTCCAGCAGAATTAAGCCTTGCTTTCCCATAAATAGAGAAATGTTGGTGGACCAGCTCATGCAAGTGGGTAACTTGAGCCTGATGCCTTAAGGTCTGCTTGCCCCAGGCCCAAATGCTCCAAATGTGATACATGAGCTGTGGTACAGACATTGGCAGTTAGAAGCAGCTGGTCACACTGTACACAGCCAGCCATGCTGACTCTCACATATTACTATGGGCAATAAAACAAGTGAAACTCATTCTACTTTACCTGCCTAGAAGAACTGATATACAAAGATTGCTTTCCTGGAATGAAGAACATATTGACACACATGTACATTTCAGCAAACTGAGCTCCTTTAGGAATCATGTTTCCTCCTAACTGAAAGTGGTGATGCAGACGTGTGAATGTGTTTTGATATCACAGGTATGACAAAAGGTAGGGTCTGTGTCCTCGGCTCTCATACACTAGTTCTTCCACGTAATAGTCTGTGCTGTTGGGTAAACTGTGTGTCCTTTCAGGGCATGAAAAATGTCTAAAGAATCTCATAATAAATATTATTAAGTACAAGATCAGGAAAACTCAGCAGACTCAATACTATACTTGCTACATTCTCTTTCCCTTTAGAAGCTTCTCACCTATTCAGATTAGGTGCTGCTTTGAGTGTGTTAAAGGAGTCATTTCAATTTTATATGTGATGCAATCATTCACCACAACTCAAGACCAGCACATTTAGCGATTCTCAATATATACTAAGTGTGTCAAAGCCACAACGTATTTCTGTCTTTCCAAGATTGTGAAAACACTGTGGATCTCATAGTTCTCAAGAAAAATTAATCACCATATACTTTTCCTTACTTATTTGTGATATTATCTCCTAAACACATGATTTTCAAAAACTTTTTAAAAGAACAGTTGATCAAGGAGGAGCCCAGGAATGCTGGCATGACTGCAATTTAGCACCTCACCTCAAGTAGAATGTGGGAATCGTGCTCTGCACTGTTTCTGAGGGCTGGACTTGGGCACTAGCTCAGAAATCAGAATGCTCCATAATCATCAATCAGGCCGGGCATTTATGAATCTGTCACCTCACAAGATTATCAACTAATTACACCAATAACCGGATTCCATTCCACTTTGTCTTTTTAATTTTGACCACAGAGACTTACCCATGAAGGTCACTTGCTTTATGGTACTCCTAACACAGATACATCATCAATGTGCTGGCTAAAATATTTCTCTGAAGCTGAAGGGCTGGATTCCTGTGAATTCTAATCCATGTGTTTTTGAAAAGAAGGAGAACAGGGTCCTAAATTCCAGTTTTATCAGAATTCACTTGCTTTGGTAAAGCTGTTTAACTTGTAGTTTTTTGTTTATTTGTTTGTTTTTTGTTTTTTGTTTTTTTTTTTTTGTTTGTTTGTTTGTTTTTTTAATCATAGAATGAAATGATTAGGAAGGGTTAGTTGTCCTGGGGAATGGGAGTGCAGAGCAGTGGCGAGATTATAGGGAGGGGTAACTAACACCAAAGGTCTTTAAAAAAATGTTCTATGGAAACCTACCACTATAGAACCTTCTCAAAGTACGTACATATTCGTTATCACAGGAGATTAAAAAGGGTTACCTTAGAAAAGGAGGCTATTGCCCTACTAGACACAATAGGCTAGCAAGGTAAAAGTTCAATGCCAGGAGTGAACTCCTTCTTTTGAAGCTGTTGAGTAGTTTCCCATAGGCCCTCAAAAATGCTGCCTAATGCTCTTGCAATTCGTTACCCACCAGAACATGACAGTAAGACCCTATTGTTGAAGACACTACAAACAAGAGCTGTGGAAAAAACAAGGAAAAATCAAACCGGTACTGACTTAAAAGTTTCATCTCTATTGACTAGAACTTTAATAGGGCTGTCAGGTGCTATGTATACTATCAAAAGGAAAAGATTAATCCCTAACATTACACAGTTGCTGGCGAGATATGAGCTCAGATGTAATACTGGCATGAATGTTATGGGAGTATTCAATAACTTTATAATTAGATTTAAGGTCTGCTTCATGCGATGAAGCCCATACCTAACACTAATATCAGACCTCAGAATCCATGGGCAGGCAGGCCACTGGCCAGAAGTGAGAGTCTAATATTATAATTCTGCTAAATAGATACAGTATTAAAACAACCCTTGATGACTTATTGTGATATTCATAGATTAATACAACTCTCAGTTCTCATCAGAGAAGCTTCCTCATGCAATGGATAGTGATTAACACAGAAACTCAGAATTGGTCAAAGTGCAGAGAAAAGGAGACTGCAGAGGAATTCTCCTTGAGTTGGACCCTGACATCAAACTTTTGCCTGTAAAATAGCAGCAATCATTGTGGAGGAAGTGGCTGAGAGTCAAAGGTGGTGGATGACCACAAGAAAACAGTTTTCCAGATAGCTGGTAAATTACTCAAATGAACTCATAGCAGTGGTTATAGCTTACAAAAGTGCCATGTGAGCTTAAACCAGAAAAAAGCTTAGCATAGATATGGGGAAGTAAGATACCCCAAACCTATCTGAGGAATAACTGGCAACTGACTCCAAGGGATTAACATAAGAAAGGACATATGGAGACACAAACCTGACTCTATAAACCTTAAAGACCTAAAGACTCTATAGAGCTATTTACATTATTGGGAGATAATAAAAAAAGTGATTTTAGTTCCTGTCCTCCCACTGAAGTTGAAAAATAGCTTCTCATCTACAGATTATGTTAGGAAATTCTTGGTCTGGTATTTTTTATGGTCCCCCGTTCAGCCCAGCACTCAGTAAATGTGTTTTTATCCTTCACATCAGTATTCTTTACATTCTTTTCCTGTTTCTCCACCTAAAGTCAAATTCAGGCTAAATTCTTCCACTCTCAGCAGAGACTGACCTCCCTTCCATCCTTTGCAATGTATACCCCTCACTGGCCACTGGCTGTTTCTTCATCATCTTGCCTCCTGAAGACAACACTGTGGTATACCTGTTGCTATACTGCTCAGTCCTTCAAAAACCTGTAAATTGTTATAAAGAAGGATTTCTGTTGTGATTTCTTGTATCTAGCACCTACCACCATGGCTAGCACACAACGGACATCCAGAAAATATCAGGTGGCTGAATTCATGAAAGAATAAAAAAGATATGTCATTTTATAGCTTATTGTTAGACTCTCTTTGAAGCCTCTGCTGTGTTGAATCTCAAGCATATTCTGTCTGTCCCTTCTACCTTACACGAGGAAGTCAAACATGCTGGTTTAATAATCTAATCTGCTGTAGCATGTCAGGATAAAAGCAGTGATCTCCTCTAGTCTTTTCACTTTCTTGAAAATTACTCTTCTTCCCACAAATCTTGAATTGAAAACAAAAGGGAAGATCAGTATGGCAAAGAACCATTTATATCCACTTTCCAACAACTGCTCACTTCCACTTCACAGCACAGTAGGCAGCAGACCTCTCTCCTTAACTAGATAATAGCCAGCTAATTTTAAGCACACATTTTCAGATCCTCACTACATACTTTCTCCTATCCTCTGGGTGGAAAGGCATAAATTCAGGGATTCAATTTTCCTCCCATTCTCTAAAAATACCTTTGAAGTTGAGCATCTGTGTGAGAGCAGTCTAGATGCCACTGAACAGATCTTTTATGAATATGTAGCTCGCACATAGAGGTTCCCATTTTGAGACAGTTGTATTATCCTGGCTGTCCTGATTAGCACTGAGAAAATGAAAATCACTCATATCTGGGCCTTGGATCTTTTTCTATATAGTCAGATAATCTAAACAATTTTTGTTTTAACAAGTATAGAGTGCATATGTTAAAGAAGAAAAACATTCTTCACAAATGTCTACAACAGCTTTTTTTTTTCCCAAACACACAAAACCATAGATCTTTATGTGCACATACATACAAAGAGCTATCATGTATGAATCTCCTTGGGATAAACACTTCTTCCCCTTGAACAAAAGGGTGATCTGCTCTGCCCCGCCGGTCCATAACAGGCTGGTGCTCCTGCAGCTACTTCTTGTTGACTTGATTGCTATTTTCTATGTTTTTTTCAATGTTGTTCTTTTAACTTTCAATTTTTATTATATAAAATTTTTATTTATTCTTTAAACTTTTTTTAGGACTACATTTAAAAATAATATCATTACATTGAAAGACTTTGTATAAATTGAAGAATTTGGAAAGGGAGTAAAGGCCAGACTCGCTCATGTTACAGCAACTGTGATGAATCTTATTGAATTGCTGAAGCAGGTGCTGGTGGTGAAGTTTTGTCAGTGAAAAACACGTGAAAACTGGTTGGGAGCGGTGGTGTATCTTTCAATCCCAGCACTCGGGAGGCAGAGGCAGGTGGATCTCTATGAGTTCAAGGAGAGTCTGGTCTACATAGTGAGTTCCAGGACAACTGGTGCTAAAGGGAGACACTGTCTTAAAAAAAAAAAGTAAAAAACAAACAAAATACTCAAAAATTATAGTAGACACATAGAATTGTGAATTTGTATCATTAAATACAATTATTTAACATAATTTTTAGCTTGAGAATGATATCAGTTTAGTTATTGAAGTAGTTTTTTAACATCCTAGATGGATCTTTAACTCCAGAAGTTCAACTAGGTGTCCTCTATTTTCTCCATAGCACAGGCGAAGGCACATCAGGCTTGAAGAAGAACAAAAGAAAAATGATGGAAAACCTCTTGATGCCTTGCAAAGGGAGAGGACCAACACCAAGGCCAGGAAGCCCAGGACCGCATGTCAAGTCAAGACCACAGCTGGCCCTCAGGGGAGGTTGAGAAGTCCGTTCCAGATACTCAGTCTTCCCAAGGCTAGAATCCACAAATGACAGAGGACTCCCCTGTTCCCATCATAAACCTGACAAGGAGATAAAGCTACTGCCATGCACAAACTGGGACTTCTGAGGAGGACATTGATGCCATGCAGTCCCTCAGAGAGGGCTGAAACTGCTGCTCAACACCTGGAATTCCTCCATCTTCCATGCTGCCACACCACCAGCTACTACCAGAGGAATGTGGAACCATGGCTCACAGTTGGGGATCATAGCTCCAAATCCATGTGAAAGGACTACAGTTCCAAGTCACAGAAGGGAGTCATGGCTTCAGGCTCCTGGGAGGCAATCACAACTCCAGTTCATAAAAAGGGACCACAGCTCCAAGTTCATGGTAGGGAATTTCAGCTCTAGTTGACAAAAGGGGACCTCAAATCCAGATTCACAGGAGGAGATCACAGCTCCAGCCCTCTGCCAGACACCACAGCTCCAGTTCACAGGAGGGATTACAACTCCAGCCAGCTTAGAGGAGGAGGTTTGCAAGACAGAATCACAGCTCCAGCTTATGGGAGGGGACCGCAGCTCCAGTTTATATATAAGAGGTGACCACAGCTCCAGGTTCACCACAGTTTCAGCTCACAGAGGGGACTACAGCTGAAGTTCATAGAAGGAGACCAAAGCTCTAGGTTAACCTCATGGTACCAAAGCTCTAGTTCACAAGAGATAACCAAAACTGGCTCATAGGAGGGGATGACTGGTCCAGCTTGCTGAAGGGGACCACAACACCAGACTATCACTATTTTGTAATACTTAATATTTTATTTTCTTGAGAATTACACACACGTAAGTACACTCTACACCATTTCCATGTCTCTGCTCTTACCTCCAGCTTCTTTCTCCAGCTCTCCGAGATTTCTGACCTCTTCTGTTTTTGCTACACACACACACACACACACACACACACACACACACACACACACACACTATTAAGTCCATTTAGTGCTGATATAAAACATATGTTTAAGGTTGCTCACTTGGAACTTGGTAAGCTATCAGAAATGCCTGCGTAGTAAAAACTCATTCTCCTTCCAACAACAGCAGGTAGTTCTTCATCTTGGGGTGGAGAGCTTTGTGGACTTATCCATGTTGGCATGTCACCTGTTGTAGTTGTTCTTCAGGTCTTGTTTAGCCAATCATATTGTTGAGATTTCATGGATACAAAATCCCTTTTATGTCTGTGTCTGATTCTCTGTCTTGAACTTCTGGCTCTTACACCCTTTTGGTCCCACTCTCATCTTCCAGGATGTTCCCTAACTTTTAGATGTAGAGGCTGTGTTGTGCATATACTAATTTAGCTAGGTACCTAGTGGTCACTTATTTTCTGCATTTTAACCAATTGAGAATGTCTGTAGTATCCTCTTTCTGCTGTAAAAAGAAACTTCTTTGATCAGTGGTGATATTCAGTCATAAAGAAAAAAATGAAATCATGAACTTTGGAGGTAAATGAGGGGAACTGGGAAATATCATGCTGAGTGAGGTAACAGACTCAGAATGCTTCACGTTCTCTTTTATTTCTGGACCCTATCTTCAAATCCTTAGATGTGAGTAAATAATGTGGAATAATGATGGAAGCTAGAAATGCAGCCAGGGACCATGGGGTGTGCGGGTAAAAGGAGTTATAGAGAGCAGGATAGACTAGTGCTTTAAAGGAGGAGTGTGAGAAACTGTAGAAGGGGGACTCACCTAGTGAGGAGGGGAATATAGACAGACAGGACGTAGAAATACAGAACACGAAGGATCTTTGAAAAGGTCATAAAGAAACATTTTATGTGTAATGTAAAATACATATGCATTATATATGTGGGTACATAAGTTATATATTGTTTAAGCGGATTATGCCACATAAGGTGATCATACTCCCCTCAGGAGCTACAGGCAATCTAACAAACATGCCAGCTCCAGGCAGCAGGAACTTCTCTTTAAAGTTTGGTTTGATGTACAGAAAGGCCTCCCAAACAATATATATGCTGTTGCCATTGTCCCTGGTTGCCCCTTTGCACTTGAAGATATAACCCTATTGCTGAAGACACCATACACTTCAGACACAGAACCTGGAGAAATTGAACTGGAAGCCATATCACTGAAGACTAGGTCTCGTAGTATCAGAAACTGCTATGTAGGTTGCCAAGAGAGGAAATTAATCAACAGTGAAACCTACTAAGAACAGCAATGACCAGCTAGGTGTAATATCCACAGTGGTACAACAGTGGCCCTTGGGAGAACATAAAAGGTATCTCACTACACTTAAAGCTCACACTACAGGATAGAACTCATGCCTGGGATCATAAACCTAGACAACTAACTATGCATGGAAGGAACATAGATTCAATAGGAGAACCTACTACTGCCATTTTTCTCAATCAGTATAACATCTAACAATTCTGAGTACCTGTTATTGATGACTATTCTTTATCCGGTCTCAAGCTGGATCTTTTTCTTCGGAAGTGGCTTCAGACTCTCAGTGGCAGTTTGAGGTTTTACTTTCAGGATTTTTATAACATAATACCATAACAATGAGAATGATAAGTGAAGGCAGATGTCTTTTCTACACATCTTGAAGCCATCAATAAAATTGTAATTTATAAGGCTAATGAATTTAAGGCTTTCTTAGCCTCTGTGATGGTTAATCTTGACTGGATCTGAGAGCAATTTAAAGTCAAGCCACTGGGAACACCTGTGAGAGACTTTCCTGAGGCAGGCCATATAAAAAGGAGTTAGAGAAAAACAAATTTTGGCTTTTGCCTGCCTGCTATGAGTCTTGCTGGCAAGTTCATCTACTTTGTTGTCATTGCTAATGATTCCTTCATTGATATCAGAACCCAGGTTCTGGGCTTTCAATGGGGACTGAAGACTAGTGACTCTTTAGGGACTCTCTATGCTTTTAATGCCAGACTAAGATTTCAGGGCATCATAGAGTGAGCAGCTACCAGGTTCCCTGCCTTTCTGAGGTAGTCACCTCATGTAATTCAGTGTAAAAAATTTCTTTCAGAATCCATAACTTCTTCAGAACACTTAACTATAAACTGAACAGTCCTGATTGATCACTGAGATCTATTGATTGAAGGAAAATATTTATAGCCTTAGAAAACTGGAAACTTGAAATGTAAAAAACAGAGGTAAAGTTAAACTCTTGTTAGTTGGCATTGTAAACTTGGTACTTTGTAAGTATCCCAGTGGACATAGGATGACGCCTAGACTGAGACAGTTAAAGATTCTGCAGGAGTATTCAGGTCAATAACAGCAGAATTAAAGTAGGCCACTTGATTCTGAACTTCAAGATCTACTTCAGTAATACCTTCTCTTGAACAGGCTTTCCTTAGCCAAAACTTCTATAATGACCAAAAATAGCTCTCCAGGTTATTCAAGAGTAAGAAAATTACACAAAATCTTTACTGGGGAGGGGGGTTTCCTGGATTCTGACAAAAAGTACATTTTATAACAAGTGACTCACATTTGAAATAAAAATGGTACACTGGAAACTCAGGAACTCTTAGAATATAAAGTCATTTTGTTGGTCTATGGCCCATATGTCTACTGCCTTGGAAGAGATTACTATTTGACAAGTGAATAATTTACTTGTAAATAACTGACAAGTAAATAATTTACCTGTTGACTGAGGTGCATTATGCACACACCTGAAACATGAAGCCAAATAATTTAAATACATAAAGGTAAATAGCCAGATCATCATGATTTTTATTAGTTCATGTTTGTAGTTATGCTTAACCATTAGTTTAAATTCCTCTCAGGTTAAGAGTGATGATTTTAGGTTTTAAAGAATCATATTAAATGGACTATCTGGACAATCTCAATTCTTAAAGGCTCACTGTAAAACTCAAGCTCTCTGTTTTAGAATCTGCATATGCTGTATTTCCAAATGATGCTTCCTCAATTATATGAGTGGTGCATTCTGCATATTCTCTTTACTGGCTTTCACAGCCAGCATATTGTACATTGCAGTGGGAAACAGTCGCAGCTTCTCTCTTGCATGAAATATCTAAGTTAATAATTTAACTAGAAAGAGTAGAATCTTCCTATTTTTTCATTATACTTCCCTTTTCAACATAGCTTTGTTAGCCCACTGAGTCATGACGAGTAATCCTTTATATGCTGGTACACTGTTCTTCCTGAGGAACTAACAAATTAAAATGTAACGTGAGGCGATGACACTGGGAATACTCAGGAACAGACAC